>OX388026.1:17868206-19118206 GCA_947578705.1 Lacanobia wlatinum
ATAGGCTATATATCATCACGCTAAGACCAATAGGAGCGGAGCTGTAATGAAAATTGTGCCGCAGGCGAAGTTGCGCGGGTCATCTAGTCAGTTGATAAATTCGTGGGTGGTGAGAAACCGGTTGCGTAAAACCTGACGCCACGCCAGCTTTCTTCTCTCGTATCGTGTAACATAGTTACGCACAGATGCAGGAAACACAATATTCTCGTAAGATTGAAGGCTCGAGCGCCAGTAAAGATGTGCCCTTATGAGGAATTATGGCAAACCTAAAACTAAGCAACCATGCAAATAACGACTATTTCACTTTTTCTCTTTGTAACACTTCATTCAACCACATAATATCTCTTCGTATTTCAAGGTAAAAGCCGATGGCACTATCATAGACTGTCTAAGAGCTCTTAAGAAGGACAACACAGGGTATCACTTGAAGCATCTCTTTATAGGATCTGAAGGAACGTTAGGACTCGTAACCAAAGTCGCTATACACTGCCCGGTGTTACCAAAGGCCGTGAATTTGGGTTTCTTTGGTAAGAACACTTTTTCTTCTACTATTTTTGTTTTACTGGTCCTTCATCCTATCAGGTGTGAACACCTGCAGTATGCGTGTGGATGCTATTGTTCATAACCAGTCACCCATGATATGGGCATATTTCATCACATATCGTTTAGGCATAAATGGGATATGGATCACATTTTTATAACCATTCTTCAAAATTGCAGGTGTCAAAAGCTTTGAAAATGTTCTGAAATTGTACAAAAGTGCCAAATCAAAGCTTGGGGAAATTCTATCGGCTTTTGAAATGGCTGATTTTGATTCTATAGACTGCACAATGAAGAATCTTAAATTACCGTAAGTAACTGAAATGCAGCAAGTACTTATTTACTATAAACATGAAGCATACATAACATTTCTCACCAGAAATCCAATCTCGGAGTATCCGTTCTACGTGTTGGTGGAAACACACGGAAGTGACGAGGCTCATGACAGTGAGAAGTTAACGAGATTCCTGACCAGTGAGATGGAGTCAGGACTCATTGTGGATGGAACTGTCGCGTCAGAGCCCGCTAAAATGCAGGTGATTGATATTATAACTTACAGGTTCGAATGGATACAAACTGGTTTAGACCATTTTGCCCATATAAATAGCATTAATACCCAGTATTTCATTAAACGTTGATAGCTCCCCATGTATTCTTGATTTTTTCGTATTGCAGACAATTTGGAACCTTCGCGAAAGCATTGCAGGAGCGGGATTAGTAGGAGGCTACGTATTCAAGTACGATGTTTCTATACCGCTGAAGAACTATTACGATCTGGTACCAATTTTAAGAAAGAGACTCGGCGATAAAGCCATTAAAGTTTTCGGATATGGACATGTCGGTTAGTAACAAGATTATATTTTAAGTATTTGTAAGAGATCACTGACGAAACAAAATAATAGTGACCGTCAGGATGGCTGAACCAAACGAGATATGTACTTGAGACTATGTGCACTATTTAAACCTATTTGCTACTATTTACTACCTGTACAGCCAACCTGACGTCAGAATTGCTGGCCTCTTTATTTCTTTGATATTTTTCTAAACACAAAGGTAGTAAATGTCTTTTTAATTATTCTGAGAAGAAAAGACGTAAATAATTGACAAACAGACGTTTTAATTGCCTTAATTTATAACTTCTTATAGGAGCCTCTTAAAATTCTTAAAAAATATATATTAAAGTAGCAAAAAGGTACCTACTAAATATTAAAATTAACAACGCGGTTAATACAATACTAAAATTATGAGAACTTGGAAGTGGTCAGCCAACCTGACGTCAGATTGGCTGACCACTTTATTTCTTTGATATTTTTATAAACGCAAAGGTAGCAAATACTTCATTATAGGTAGTAAATAGAAGCAAATAGGTATTAAATAGTGCACATAGTCTCATTTACATATCTCGTTTGGTCCAGCCATCGTGACGGTCACCAATACTAGTGACCAGTTCACCACCCGAACACGCATTTTCCTTAATACATTTGCATAGATCAACATGTATTATAGGTACAATCAACTAAACACTAACATATAACAAATATTTTTATTCCATCAATATTCCAGGGGACGGTAACATACACATCAACGTCACAGTGCCCCAGTACACCAAAGAGGTGTCATCTCTTATGGAGCCGTTCATCTTTGAAGAAGTGAGCAAACTGAACGGTTCCATCAGCGCCGAGCACGGCATTGGCTTCAGGAAGCCCATGTACATCCACTACAGTAAAGATCAGTCTGCACTACAGCTTATGAAGGATCTCAAACAGCTGATGGATCCTAACGGAATTCTTAACCCTTACAAGGTCTTACCTGACGAGGCATAAGATAAGATTACATTGTATACCTATAATTAGTTCACTATTTTATTTATAATATACTATTTTGTTGTCCTTTTCAAGTACATGTGACATAATATCTAAAGACACAATAACAATGTAGATAGTGGAGTTGCGTCATATGTCATAAGACACTTGTAAGCTACACTGATAACGAGAGCAATAAGATAAAATAAAAGAAAAACAATTTATTTAAATGACTTTTATTAAAATATCCATTTATTCTTATAACATTCATAATATCACTGCAACAAAAATACAATGGAATATTATAAACATTTTACTAATCGCTTCAAATAAATAAATGTTGTATTCCATAAATATAATTCGAAAAAGGTTTCATTATTTTAATAATCAGCACAAATGGCTTAGTTTAGCAGGTAGCTTATTTATTGCTATGTAAATTGTTAAACTCTCTTAGATCACTGTAGTCTATCGATCAGCAATTAGGGTCATTGGGTTTTAAATCCATTACACACACAAGGCATCTGTCATACCGTCTCACTCATTTCAAATAGGCAAATATAATTACAACAACACACGACACAAGTGTAACGAATTTGGCAAAACATACCGATCTACTCCACATCAACAAACCATTTAAAAGTTATGAGAAAATGCAATTGGAAGTATCGATAGAACAACTTTATACGCTCTGGAAGTAGTAATCTAGCTCCTTATATAGATCAGTTTACTTTTAAAGAGTAAAGATGACGCAAAGTTGTGTAAAATGCAAACAATGTCAAATGTGTTAAAATGACTTAGTAGGTACTTGAATTGTGAATGATTGCACTAAACTAAAGAAATTTGTGCCAAAGAAATGTATTAAATTAAAATGAATCTTGATTGTATTCCTTACTGTGTCCCACCAAAAGAAGTTTAATCAATTAAAAATTATATAATATAATAATTCATTCATCAGTAAAATGGACAAAATGTCATTTAAGTAAATAAAAAAATTTTCAGCCTTCTAACTTATGCAATATTATTATGTAACATTTTTCTCCAGTGGGCATTGTTTACAATGGAATGGAAGTAATTAGCCTTATTTCTGCAAATAGAAGGTGCTTATTTTTTTACTTAGGTTTATTTCAACATTTTCTGTATTGTTTGAGGAAATGTGAAGAAACCCCAAAATTCATGCAATGTTAGAAACAAACAATGGAGAAATGATGAGATCACTAAACATTAGATATAGACGAAATGTAAACAAGAAAATGGCTCTAACATTATGGCCGTCAAATTTAGTGGTGGGAACTAATAAAATATATTAGCAGCTTAACAATACAAGAAAACAACAGTAATTTTTAATTAAATAAAACACTTAGTTACCTACACTTGTTTACATTTTGTCCACGTGATTATAAGTCGGATGTGTTTACGTATAACATTGAAAATATTAATAACTGGGCAATTTATGACGTAACGGAATCCATACTTAGATTAAGTATAAACATTTTGCTCATACGTAAACACAGCTAAGACCCTCCGGAACAACAGACCAAAAGATTAAATATCACACTAAAAATAAAAATTATAAGACTTTTTTTTTACTGAAAATATTCTAGTTTGGTCATACATAAAGGCATATGAAATCTAAAATTAAAAAGCTTTAAGTCGGTATATAATCCTGATACTTAATTCACTACGTTGGAGCACCTAAAAGTAATGTTGTTGTTTTTCTTTAAGTAGGTAAGGTGGAAAACTGTTAGTAGGATGCTATAGTTAACAGTCAGCGTATTATCTCGTGGCCGTGGCACCGGCGTCGCTGCGCGGTGCAGGATACGCCAAGGTCTTACATCAAACTCATATTGAAATCGTTGATAGGATGGCTACGAGGTTGATCGCTCCCATTAAATCTTTTTTATAGTTTTATATATTTTATATTTTTTTTATAGTTTTTCACCATTGTCCTAGCATAGTAGACGCAGTTTGGTCTGTGCCCCGCGAGGGGAGGGGCGCGTCGCAACGTGCGGTTATCGTTTGATTTGATTAGACATCTTGAGGAACTCCAAGAAGCCGGCCTGCATTTCGGCATCCATGCCGGTGTCCCACGCGTCGTTTTCCAGCTCCTCGCTAAAATATATTATCAGTATTGTAATACTCGTAAACAAATGCATTAATAATATAATACGATAAATAAAATTATAAATCAGGGGGTAAACCTGTCGTCAAACGTCATCCTATTTCCATTCTGAGGTGTCTACTAGGTTAAACTAAATTACAACCTATTTAGCCAGCTTACAAGTTATGATCAGGCACTCTACTAGAGTCACCAAAATCTAAGAACTCCGATTTGGCAGCAGGATACATTGCTTTACTAGTAATTATGAAAGAGGCAAAAACAAATCTCTTTCGCACTTAGTGGTAAAGCAATCTTCTACTCTCTACTGTCAAATCGGACTTCTTAGATTTTGGTGAATTTAGTTAACGCTCACTGATAGTTATTGCACATAACTCACATCACCTACCAAATTCATTACCCTCTCCTTGAAGCTTTGCCGTAATTAGCTATAATATTATCACAACATAGTGGGTTTGAAAGGGAAGATGTGATGGAAAGGGTCGCTCGCGGATCTCGGCGGCATAAAAATACCTAGCACAGCGCCGAAATGTAAAGGTACAAGTTCGTCGCCGACTGCAGGCAGCAGCAGCAGGCGACGGGTCGCCGCGTCACTACTAGTTGTCTATGAATTTCAATGAAATACCTTGCGTGGCTAGCGACACGTCGCCTGCCACTATTGTCCTTAAGAGGACTCTTATGAAGAGTAGTGACTCACAGTATGTCCTCGTCGAGGGCGACGTTCTTGCCGGGCGGCAGGTTGCTCTGCAGGAAGGCGCGCTCCTCCGCGGTGAGCGTGTGTCCGTCCGCAAGGTAGCCGCCGTCGCTCGGCCCGCCCTCCACCTCGCCGTTCATCGCTGTTACAGACCATCTTATCACACTTAATTGATGCATTTCATGAAACATTATGCAAATAATTGATTTGCTAACTGAATTTATTAGCATCTATCAGGTGAAAGTATTCATAAATATGAACCACTTTTACTATCTCTGAAACAGCGAATCAAAAAGTGCCAAGTCCAGTTTACAGTTGGTTCCGTCGTAAGTCGTTCATATAGTCATGAATATATTATTTTCAACCCCTTGGACCTGGCTTACTTTTAAATGCCGCTTTCAAATTTAAGCCGTCCGGTAATAATTTCAAAGTGAGCCAGAATTCAAGTTTCCTCAACTACAGTCGAAGCGGAGCTCATGACTAAGCGACGAGTTCGAAAGGTCGAGGAAACCTGAATTGAATACGCGTGTATTACCGTATAAAATATTCTCCGAAAGTTATACCTAAGGAAATGACATTAAACAAATCTTGATAAACAGACAGAAATTTAATTGAATTTCGTCAATTTCTTTAGTCCAAGGTAGGACGACTTTTTATTTCATTTCTTTTTCAAAATCATTTAAAGCCCGTTTGTTTGTGAAATATTATACTTAGGTATTGAAATTTTTTGTCTTTGAAAAAGATTTGTAAATGTGAAAAAATAAAAAACTTGTCTGTATTCAGATTCGAATCACCCTCTAATTTGCGTGGACTTGCAGTCGCATTCCCCCCTATAGTTATCGAGCATACGGCTTCGCTCACGTGTATAGATTCGGGCGCAGGTGCCAGGCGCCGGGAACGGTCACGTGGCTCGCTGTAATCGAGGCGAGAGCAGGCACGTGACTAAATCCGTACTCACTGAAAACGTGAACTCAACCCACGCAATTAATTGCGAAATCCTAGATTCTCGAGGGATATTGTTTGACTAGTTATGAGTGAAATTTTTAATTTTCTAGTGTTTGTACTGTTTCTTGTGCCTAGGAAATCTAATAGCTGTAACTGATTACACTAATTGCGGCTATTTAGCATATTTCTGTAAATATGTAAATCACCTTTTTGTGGTGTTCTGTAGCTTACATACAATACGGTAATCAAGTTAACAGTAGTTTTTGATCGCAAAGCTAAAGCTCGAGGTTCGCAGCGATAGCGGTGCTGCCACTTAGTGGTTGTTATTTGCGACAGCAAGCAGCGACAACCTACTACCATTTTCATTATAGCCGCAAATATTGTCTCAAGAAACCCAAACTTAAACGTTAAAAGAATATAGATTCTGCTACGAGCCTGCTAGAGATGACTGGGCGACCCTCTTAGACAACTGTGTGATTATGAAGGTGTCTAGACCGTAGGAAGATAGTAAAGAAATAGATTGCTCACCGCCATAGTTGTACCGACGGCGCGTGTCCTGCGGCGGCGGCTGCTGCTGCTGCGGCGGCGGCGCGGGCGCGGGCTCGGGCTCGGCGGTGCCCCAGCGCGCCGCCCGCAGCGCCACCACGCCGCGCACGCACGCCAGCGACGCGCGCCGCTTCAGGCGCTCGAAGGCCGCGTGCATGCCCGCCGGGCAGTCCGCGTCCAGCGCGATGCCCGACAGCTGTCAAACAACACGTTCATAACCAAGGAATTTGCGGACGGAAATGTACCGAGCTATTTTTTTTTTAAAGTTCCGCGTCCACTTTTTGCTGTCGCAGCGACATCACTTCTTTTAATGTCAATTTGGCAATCTGGAGGAAATTAGAAATGGATACAAACGACGCGACGGGCTGTTGTTTGCAATTTTTGACGTTCAGAACTTGCCGATTGATTCTAAGCCTAATATGGATTTGAAATTAAGAAATTCTATAGTTTGGACGAAGTGGGCGCGTAACTTTCCATGACAGAATGTTGTTAGTACTCGTATGTCGATTTTACTCATGTCCATTTTTCGGATATCCTTGACTATTTTCGGATGCAACCAGAATCTTGCAAATGATTTTTTTCCTGTAGAACTAGTTACTAAGCGTTAGAAAGACATTCCAAAAAATACGAACGCGTGTAAATCGAACACCAATCTTGCTATCCTATACGTTTGAATAGCTAGACTGTAGTATCCTATAATAACTAAGGTCTAGCTGTAGCTCTAGCATTGCAATGTGTGTTTGTCTAAGTGAAAGAATTTACTTACCTGGGCCAAGAGACCAAAAAGTAGCAAATTATAATGACAGAGAAAGTGGAAAGTATCTGACTACGACTTAGGAGGATAAAATTCATGACCAGATACAGAGAATTGACTTGATGAAAAAAGCTAATGTCACAGAAAACCTTAACCCATTAGCACAGGCCAAGAAAATTACTAGAAAGAAATGAAAAAGAGCTAAAAGCTATCTGCTGCACACATTCTTAGAGTATTTTTCACATAGATATCTCTAGATATAGAGTTCATTGAACCCCATTACAATGATTCATGAGCTGTTGATAACTGTCCCAGAACTAAATCATTACTAATTGTAATTTAAATGGTGTACAATAAAGAGTATTCTATCTATCTACGTGAAAAATACCCATTGCATTCTAGATTGTTAACCCCAAACAGACTAAAGTAACGTTTGTGTTAAGAGTGAGTTCACCGTGGTGCAGTGGGTGGGTTCGAACTCACAACCACTGGATCGCCGTTCCGACTCCTGAGCTGTAGGGCTAATGACGCTTTAACAGAGACAAAAACGTTAATTATGGCACTGACGAGCGTCAGTGCATAAAGACCGTTGCAAAAATGCTCTTCAAAACATTACGTTAATTTTTATCAGCAGTAAAAAAATATTTTTAGTCAATCAATCATCTAATTATCTCACGCTATTTGACATTAACAGTAAAAGTAGTCAACGGTTTTTCCTGAAATTGCAATAAATGTCAGTAACAACATAGATTACGACCGAAATTCTGGCTTGTGATATAAAGAATCCGACACTTGAATGTTGTTTTTGTTTTTTTTTTATATGAACACCTACACAACTCTGGTTTATTGTTGTTATAACTTGCACGAAACGAGCCGTGAAAAACGTCAATATATAAAATGTAGAAGGTGCAGTTTTAATTTCACCGCGTCCTGTCTTTATTGCGTGTTTTATGAACATCAGTTTTCGACAGCAATCAGTGTTTGTTGGTATTTCCTTTTATAACATTGCTTTCAAATTGAGTGTCATAAATACATGGAGTAATTAAAAATAATTCTAGAATCAACACAGCACTAATGTATGTCGTTAAAATGTGCCTGAAAAAGAAATCACTCAAGAATGGAGTGAACAAGTAACCCAGCTCACCACTTCAACTATAAAATCAATTAAATAGTATTTATTTGTTGTAACAAAAAGGTACTAACTTTGAGCAGCTGGCAGACAGCTTTGATGTTGACTTCCTTGTCAGTGTCGAGCAGATGGAGCAACACCTTGCACAAGCTTTCACCTAGACTCTTGATTCTTCCTCCCTATAAATAATACAATTTGCTCATGAACTTGAACTGGAAAATTACAAATACTATGTGCGAAATTGCAGATGATGATGAAAATTTTAGCACAAACTTTAGTCAAATGTTCACAATTACTAGAAAAAAAAAACCGGCCAAGTGTGAGTCGGCTTTTGCCTGCTTACATTTTTGATTTAATTTTTATTATTTGTTGTTATAGCGGCAATAGAAATATTCACTCTGTGAAAATTTAAACTGTGTAGTATTACAGTTCTTGAGATGTAGCCTGCTGACAGACAGACCGAAGGATGGATGGCAAAGGCTTAGTAATAGGGTTCCGTTGGTTACCGCTCGGGTGCCAAACCCTAAAAAGGGGGTCAATAATGAATAAATGAAGACAGTCAATAAAATACTTATGAAATCTGCAAAATAAGTCATAATTTTCTCAACTTAAATCATAAACTTCATAACTGACCTGGCTATCTTCCAACTGGGTGTATATCTCGGCGAGAAACATGGCGAAGCCGCGCATGTTTTCCTCCGAGGCCTCCATGCCGCTGATGATCTTGTTCTCCTCAGTGGAGCAGCGCTCCAGCAGACAGGCGCGGAAGGTGGACTCCTCGGGCGGCGACACCGAGTCGTACATAGAGCACAAGCGCGCCCCATTGTAACGGAAGTTAGGCTCGCCAATAGACTGTTGTCACAAAAAAGCAAGTTTTAGAACAAGTTTTTACCAACAACATTCTATGTAAAGCCTGCTGCATAAAGTTAATCATACACCCTTTTATATGACTTGAGACAAGTGTAAACTCTAGTCATACAGCTGCTTACAAGAGATGAGCTGCGGGTCTAAAAAGGCCACCTTTGAATCCTTACCCATCACTGTCAAGTTTTCCCAATCAACCTTGAACCTAAATGTTTTGCGATAAAGATGAAATGAAATTTTTAGACCCACTGGTAAGAGAAAGTTAGGAATTACAAGAAACTGACAAAAATAGTAAGTTAAACACTTTACACGTAATAATAATAACAATAATGAATATATATATATTATTATATTATTTATACATATATGTATTTTTTTTCAATTGTGTTAATTAATTAATTTACACACTTGAAAAAAACAATATTGCGAAACATTAAAGTGTGCCATGCAATTACAAAAGATGAGCACATGGTTTTATATGGCATGTCCATCAAAACTGTGGTTGTATAATCTGAGTAAAAATAGGTATATATTTTATATATACTCTTTTTTTAGGTTTATATCAAGTATTATTTTGAATTATATAACAGTTGAATGACCTTTGAATACCTATTGATCAAAGCAATTAACTTTGTTGTTTGGTCATTTCCAAGTTTATGAGACAAAGAAAACCATAGTGGATCAGTTTCTTGTCATTCAATACATATTGTTCTGATGCTTACAGTTCATCAGTGGTGGTAGACAATGCGACACTAATTATGCATTATTGACTGATTAACTCCTAAAAGTCATTGCATTTATTTAGATGTCAGGCTGGTCTTGAATAGAGTTCTCTACCCTCTAAAAACCGTAGATCAAGGCATATGGATTATACATAAATAACCTAAGTCATAATAAAAAAGTTTCAAATAAAGAAACTATTGAAAAGACACAGAATTTTATTTTAAAAGATGAAACATTCTCAGCTTCTCAACATTTAATTAAATTGTTTATCTAATCTGTTGCCTATACAAAGTTTATTAGCTTTACCAAATCAATAACATGTGATTACCGCATGCTTGTTAGTAATAAACACATTGTAAAAGATAATTTTGTTACAAATTATGTTATTCAAACAATATAACAAAAAAAAGAAAGCTTTACCTGATTGACAATAGCTTCAACTAGAGGCCTGGTGTAGCTCACATCATGCAGGGTGGTTGCAAAGGCATCAACCAATGGGCCGCACAGGGTATCGAATTTACCAGGATCAAATGTGATCTCACACATCACTGTTATCAAGTTGGCTATGTTCTCCTGTGGAACGGCAGACTGAAGGAGAAAATTAGGTTAATATATTGAAATAAAATTTTTGATAGTGAATAAAAAAAAAAAACTTTATACCAACCCTTAATTCCATATTTTCAGCTTCATCCAATGAATAGGACATTTCTTCTAAGCTGTAAGGGTTTTGATCTTGAGCTTGACGAAGCCGATCTTGCACTGAAAACCGGTGGGGCCTGTAAGGTGCAGGATCTGGGTTGTATGTGGGTACCGCATGTGGGGTGTAGTTAGGCGGGTACCATTCCTTAGCTTCGGCCGACAGGTTTGATTTGGGAGGTTCAACTGAAACAAAGTGTTATAATGAGTAAAAGTATATTCCAATATTAAATAAATATTATAATTGCATACTAAACTAGTTGACCCAAAAACAAAAAATTGCTCCGTAATCGATTCTAAGCACGGCCGGCTGACTTTGTCAAACTACAGCAACGTCATTAGAAATGAAAATCCTTACTTTCACCTGAAGTATTATAATTACGAAGAACGCAGTTATAAACTGGCCAAGTATGACGACGTCACACAGCATAAGATCGGTGTGTGAAAGTGTGGAATAAATCAGATTCAACGTTATAGTTGTTACCTTTTGATTCCTCGCTAACAATCTTCGGCCTACGGAGCTCCCGTGGTAGATTATCGGGTTGCTGCCATCCACGGCCTCTGCCTCTTGGCCCACCGATCTCACCGTTATTCATTTCAACGCTTACTGCACAACAACGACTCTGTATACAGTTTTCTCTGACTTATATCCATAAATCACCAAAATATAAACCTAAATCTCGTACGCTTTTTATTAGCTCGACAGATTCGACACGTAAACAAAGAAAAATATACTTCGCTACTAATTTCACAGCACAACCTCCATGTTACTTTTGAACGAAGGAGATAGATTGCTTTTTTTACTGTAGATGTGTTGTGGTCAGGCAAAGGTATAAAAATTCATACAGCCTAAAGAGTTCAACTGTGTGTTTTTTTATGATTTAAACTTTTGAGCATTACAACTATTTAATTAATTACTTTCACCAAGATGTAAAAGAAGTTATTTTGTAAATTTGATTAGTTTCATGTTTTATAATTGAGATGGCATGGCGTTGGCAGATTGAAATCTGTGCAGTCGTCATCATGACGCGTTTCTCTAGTACGTGATATACATAATTTATATAAGTAAGTATATGTATCCGTAAAAGCACCTTTACAAGCGTACCTATGGGTTTTATATTTATAATTCAAGAAAGCCAGAAAGACCCATGGACCAAAACCGATTGATGGTTTTTAGGTAATCGATTCTCGATAGGTAACCATTCATTGTCTCCTTTACGTGGTCGAAACTCGAAATAACGTAAAAAAGACTGGTGAAAATATTGATAAAACGACACACAAAAAAATAATTTTAAATCGATTTCTACTTTACTAGATTGGAGTGGAATACTGCCATGGGTGTGATCAAGCCCATTGTACTTGGACTTGGTACCTGCTTGAGTTAACCCTGACCTTAAACAGATAATGTCCCTACATCTTTTCTATACCTACATTATCCAGATATTTTATTTTATTATTCTCTTCTGCATCTTATAATACCTATTCGATTTTTGTTACCTCTCTCGGTATCAGCATTAAATCTCCCATTCATTTCCATCGCTGGTTTCTATGTGAGCTTACTTAGGTGGGGAATCAGCTTACCATATTTTTTTCTTGGTTATCGAACGAACGAAGAGATGTTGGCAAACGTTTTTTTGCTGCCAAACAGTAAAGCTGAGGGAATTAGAGCGAGCACTAGTGAATTAGTACGCCGATCTGCTCCGACTTCCGGTACCTCGGGTCGCTTGTGCAGGGGGAAGGTAATATAGACAGAGACGTAACGCACTGGATCAACTCAGGGTGGATGAAATGCATGCAGGTAACTCGAACAAATTGCGACCCTCGGATGCCCCTCAAGTTAAAGGGAAATATCTATAAGTCCGTGATTGGTCTAATCACGGACTTATAGATATTTCCCTCCTTTGTCCTGTATGGATCAGAATATTGGGCTGTGAAAAAGACGGATGAAAAAAGATTGCATGTAGAGAAGATGAGAATACCTATTGAGATGGATGTGTGGAGTAACGAAAATGGATAAAGTGAGAAATGAGTATAGTTTAAAAGTGGCACCAGCCGCCAGCGACGGAAAAGTTGAAAGGGATTGGGAACCGTTTTTCTTTGTATGGTCATATGAAATATGAATCATTATTATGACGCAAGACGTATTTTGAAACATCTAGGAGCGAGCGCAGTCCGAGCCTTGTATTCCAAGGACGGTAGGGAATGGAACGGCGACATTGTTTTGATACGTAAACATCATTTACAGGGTGTTTCATAATTCTAATGCATTATTTATTTTTATTGTACCTATCTTATTTTATTTTTTTAATAATCGCGCCTAGAGGTAGTTTATGTCGGGTACATTTAGTGGGCCGCCTCTGTAAGACGACTAAAATAGCACCGTGTATAAATGTAGATGGATGGAGACGGATGCCAAAGAAAAGATGGATGGGTTGTGTGAAGAGCTGAGGAGAGGTATGAAAGAAAAGGGAGTTAGTGATAGGGTGACGGCTGACAGGACAGATTGGAAGAAAAAAAAAATGTGTTGCGCCGACCCCAAGTAACATGGGATAAGGGCAGGAAGATGGTGGTCTACCTACTTGTCTGCATTTTGGCTTGAGCTTCGCCTTCCTTTGCTCCCCTCTGGCTATTTATCCCAGTCAAGTTACATCAACTCAAATGTGGGAAAACATTCGATCTTTACACTTACTAGTGTGCTGTCGTATTCGTGCGAATGTATGGGACTGGCATTATTTTCGCCTTAGGTACAGTCAACATCAAAAACAAGTTTGCTAGACAGTATTTTTTTTTTCTCCTATATTTAGCAGACCCATTAAAGGTTCAATAAGACAATCTGAATAGCTATCTGAGTATCTGTGTTATTACCATTTTTGATTAATCTACATCAAAGAATAAATTAATTATATTTTACAACAGCAGAATTACAGAATAGTCATCATAAACTCACAATGCCAAAGAAAAAAAAAGTACCATTTTGATTTCATGAAAAATACAGAGAAGAGATAAAATGTTTTATAATTGCTAAAAAGTAACAAAAAAATAATCATAGCCAATGTTTTTTTTACTACTTGAAACCATAAATATATTTACAAACTATACACACTCTATTTGCTATTTTTATTTATTTATCATAATTTTTCACTAACAAAATAATCAACATTTACAGTAATATACTTACATTTTCAATTTATCTACACTAAGGTACCAGCTTCATCTAAAGATTCAGGGTTGCTGCCAGATTCAACACTATTTTTTTATTATTTATTCCCACTCCACAAAGTATTGCACAGTAATTATTCACAAGCATTAAGAAAAAGTGTTACATATTTGCACAGGTGCATTAAGAAGGTACTTAATTAAAATTTATTCTATATTCTTGTTTAAAGAGCTTTGAATATATGTATGTAATAATGAAGTTTTTCACTGGTTGCTTGCAACCTCAAAGATGTGCAAATTGAAATAACTAAAATATAGACTTGTCAACAACTACTTATTTATATACTAAAAGATTCTCCACAGCCGCATGTGCCTTTTATGTTGGGATTGTTGAATACAAATTCAGCAGAAAGTTTGTTCTCAACAAAGTCCATTTCTGTCCCTGAAATTCAAAAGAAAACATATTAAAATTAGTAAAACTATTTTTACTGTAAAGCAATTGTTTGCTTTGACCGAAGGCTTGTTTCTCTGCCTCCAGAATCATCTAGCCACAGCTAATGCAACTTATGCCTAAAATTATAATGAAACAATTAGGAAAAAATAAATAGTCTCATAGTTATACTACGATACTATTTATTTCCTAATTGTTGTTGCTGTTTTTTTTTTCCAAATTTTACAGTAATGATTGTGTGTGTAAGCATGAAGTAATTAATTTTATAACACTGAATCTTTCATGCTGAACCCTGGTTGTTTCTATTTCAGTCTGTATTTATCTCCGAATTAGACAGACAGTTCCACAGGAAAAGCTATAGAAGTGACAGACTTTTCCCATCATGAATAACACCAATATTATAACAAGGTAAAATTCCATGACCTAATACAAAAAGAAAGTCATAGTTGTGATTCACATGTTTAGTTGGCAACCAGTTGAGAAATGGAAATAGCCACACAAACAGGAATGTTGTTTTGGTATTTTATTTTTATAATTTAAATGAGTGTTTTGCTTCAAACATTATGATTTAATTACTGTGTCTTATCTTGCTATTGCTTGTACTTATTAAAAACAACTGCATTTTGAGTTAAAATATCCTGTGGTATTTTTAGACTCCCGCTGACATAGCCCAGTTATTAGAACATTTTAGTAATACCTACTCTGGTCAGTTAGTCGTCTTACAGGCAGAGATGTTCACTTTAGTTAAACCAAATAGAAATAAGAACCAACGTTTAAATAAAATTGTTCATACCACAGGTATGTACACTAATAGGGGCTTAGGTTCTAAATTGTTTTTATAAGACTTACCTAGTAATGTTAATTGTGCTTTTTTGTCGATAATTATCGTAACACCATCCTGTTTGACTTCTTCGTCGAGTTTATCCTTGCCTTTTGCATAGTCTAGAGTATAGGATAAACCATTACAGCCTCTCTGGCGAACACCAACTTTTAAGCCTACAAATCCTTTAGCTTCGTCTTTTGCCATTATCTCTTTGACTTTAGTTACTGCAGAAGGAGTTAAGACCAGTGCAGTCCGTGAAGGTAATAACCTTTTCTTAACCGCCCTTACAGTAGCACTTGCAACAATTTTAGTCGCCATCTGAAAATTTTAATTTCTAGTTAAAAGATGAAATGTTTTTGTATTTACGAATTATTAAGGGAACTACAACAAAATGTCTCTTTTGGTGACAACACCCTTGAACAAAAAAATAGCAAGAACATACCGTAATTGTTTTTACGCGCAAATATTTTCTGTTTCATTGAATTATAAATACTATTTCATAACTACGATTTTGGCTGCCAATTTAATTTATTTTAGGCATGGGCAAAAAATATCAATTTATCAAAATCGATGATTTTTAGTCGCGATATATCGATATTCGATATTTATTTAAGAGTATCGAATTCGTATCAATTTCGTTTTTTTTTTTTAACGAAACTGGTTTCGTGTTTAATGTTATTAGATACTTATGTCCATATCTGATGACTACTGGTTTGATTAAATTGTATCATTACAATTGTTTAGGCTCGAGCATTAATAAAAGATACTATTTTCTTCTATTTTCGTCTATTCTTTTTTACAAAGTTTGAATGCTTTGGGAATGTGTATGAACAATCATGCGAAAACTGATGATATATCAATATTTTTCACTCGATTATTATCGACACTATTAAAAAATATCAAAACGATAATTATCGATATATTTTTTCACTTGCCCATCCCTAATTTATTTTGTCAATGTCATGTCAAAACGAAAATAAGTTTCTTATGTCATTGTCAATAGGAGACAATCACAGAACACCTAGACAATAGAGATGATACCAAAAACTAGTGACTACGTTGGTTGGCAAGTGAAAGCTGATCTCAGATGGCGCCACCACTACACGAACCTATGTCAAGGTGAGATAAACCCCTACAATAGTGTTTATAGTTTTTGAGATTCATTTATCATTTCCACTTGTATCTCAGTTTATACGGCATTTTGAAATTATGAATTAGTCAATTAATCATTAAATAAAATAGATTATTGTCTCCCTTGTCAACTTGTTGAAAAACATATCAGATTTGGCAAGTGCGCCGACGATTTACTGAAAATTAATGCATAAGTTTTAATTATGTATCATTGTTTCTTATTTGCGCCATAACGAAATAATAACGAAGCGGAAGTTGTTCTTTCCTTGTTTATTTTTCTTTTCTACTCTAATAACTTTTGGCGCTGTTTTTTAAATTTACGCTGAGGGTGGCGCTACAATCGCATTGTAGCGCCGTGCGCCACCCTAATTAACGCATTTCAACGGACACCTTTCATACACCAGAGATCGACAGAGATATGCCCCCTAGTCTCTATTCTCCACTATATGTATTCTAATGCTGCCTCCACACGCTTGGTGTTTGCCACAAACAGGACAAACACCGAACACCTCCCGAACACCGACCACAAATACCCAACAAAAACACGGCATCCACATGCTTGTCATGCTGCCTCCACACGCTTGGCAAACAATGGCAAACAGATAGGTGTTTGCTGTTTGCGTATGTGTTCGGGAAGTGTTTGGCAGTGATCGGCATCGGTGTCGGTTTTTGTGCACAAATCAAAGGGTATTCGACAAACGTGATTGCGATGTATCCACACGCTTGTTCAGTTCTATTCTGCCGTTATAAGAAAAAGGACTTATCTACATAAAACGAATTAACCGATTTCCGACTTTTAGAGAACATCTTAAGGTCGGAAATCGATTACTTTGTTTTGTATAAATACGTAATTTTTTTTACTGCGGTAGTACTATTAACTCCAACGTAATCTACATCTACACTAATATTATAAAGAGGAAAGATTTGTTTGTTTGTTTGTTTGAAATGAATAGGCTCCGAAACTACTAGACCGATTTGGAAAATTCTTTCAGCAATGGATAGCTACATTATCAGGGAGTAACATGGGCTATTTTATCCTCGTACTCCCACGGGAACGGGAACTACGCGGGTGAAACCGCGTGACGTCCACTAGTCCGGAATACACTAGCACGTTCGCCAAGCATGTGGATGCCGTGTTTGTGTTGGGTGTTTGTGGTCGGTGTTCGGGACGTGTTTGGTGTTTGTCCTGTTTGTGACACACACCAAGCGTGTGGAGGCAGCATCAAACGTGCTAGTATATTCCGGATTACTTTCGGGTTAATAGTACTACCGCAGTAAAAAAAATACGTATCTATACAAAACAAAGTAATCGATTTCCGACCTTAAGTTGTTTTCTAAAAGTCGGAAATCGGTTAATTCGTTTTATGTAGATACGTCCTTTTTCTTATGACGGCAGAATAGAACTGAACAAGCGTGTGGATACATCTCAAACACGTTTGTCGAACACCCTTTGACTTGTGCACAAAAACCGACACCGATGCCGATCACTGCCGAACACTTCCCAAACACATACGCAAACAACAAACACCTATCCACACGTTCGTGTTTGTTGTTTGGTGTTCGCTGTTTGCCACTGTTTGCCAAGCGTGTGGAGGCAGCATAAGATTCTCCATGAATGTGACATTTCTATCAGCTAGTGCTGCCATGTGTTGGCCAACAAATTGTTTATTAATATCGACTGCTTTGGGTTTTGCCACTTGGAAGAGGAATATTTATGAATCTGTTAACAATTTTTGATTAAAACCTGACATCAATGGTCTCATACATAATTTTCCTAATTTTGTAATTAACCGCATTATTTCTGAAAATATAATCCAATTTTTATTTCAAGCAATCATGTTAAATTAAAATGTCAAAAATAATCCATTTACTAACCCATCACTAAATGACACGTCTTCTACCTACCAATCGTACTTGTGTAGCGTGTAATGATTTTTCATTCTCAATGTATTAAAAATTAACAATGGGTGGCCAAAAATTCGAATATGATGAAAGTGGATCTACATTCTTTTACTTTGTTCTTTCTTTCCTTGCCTTGATACTTGTACCTGCAACATTTTACTACTGGCCAAGAAAAAGGAAAGAAGGTAAGACATTCATGTTTTGCAGTGATAAAATGAAATTTTGTCCCTTTACTAAATTAACATTTAACCAAGTCTTGTTTTTACTTGTTTCGCTATAAAATCATGATAACCCTACATTCGTGAAATAACTTAATTACCGTTCTGTCAGTAATTTACCGATGACGATGCGGCGTAGCGCGTATGGTAAAACCCTATCCAAACACGAGCAGGAAAGAATAAGTAATGAGCCTTAACTTTTTTTTAGATCCAGCTAAACGTGCAGAACTATGTCAGTGTCCAAATTGTGTAAACAAACAGATCATAATAGAACAATCACAACCTTACAAGGGTGTAAAAAACTTCTTTATAAAGCTAGCTATAATTTCGGGATGGGTATTACTTGGATTCTTGGCATATAAAGTGTCCCAATTTGACTACGAAATGTCCAATTTTGACCCTTATGATATACTGGGCCTACCACCGGGTGCCACACAGGCAGAGATTAAAAAATCATACCGCAAACAATCACTCATCCTGCATCCTGACAAAGAGACTGGTGATGAAAAAGCCTTCATGAGGCTGACTAAAGCTTATCAGGTGAGCAAATCATTTTTTCAACAAACATGTTTTAAATGCAAAATCTTAATGCTATGTAAATAATCATAATGAGTATGAAACCCAGTAAAAGTTTTGCCACAATGGTTTGTTTTGGATCATTAATTTAGGCTAAAACTGTATATAACTTTGAATGCCATAATGCTCACACTTATCTGTTTTCAGGCTCTCACAGATGATGAGGCTCGCAGAAACTGGGAGAAGTATGGTAACCCTGATGGCCCTGGTGCTATGAGCTTTGGTATTGCTCTGCCTAGCTGGATTGTGGAGAAAGAGAACAGTGTATGGGTGCTTGGACTCTATGCTCTGGTGTTTATGGTTGCACTGCCAACAGCTGTAAGTACTTTCCTTTTTTTGTTGGTGACATGTGATGAAGAATTTAAAATCTCCTGTAATAAATAATACCTGTTATTGACCCACTGCTGGGCAAAAATGCGTTTTTGTTCCTCCCTTATTTTTTGATAAGGTATTCATTGATAAGCATAATATTCCTAGAAAATTTATTGTCTTTTTATTTTCAGGTAGGCATGTGGTGGTATCGGTCCATACGGTTTTCAGGGGAGCAAGTGTTATTAGATACAACTCAGATGTATTTCTACTTTTGTCATAAAACACCATCCATGCCACTGAAGAGAGCTCTCATGATTCTTGCAGCATCTTGTGAGTTTGACAAAAGGCATAACTCTGAAATTATTGAAAGAATTACCGATAATGAGGAAGTTCCTATGGTATGTATTACTCGTAGAACAGTAACATATTTGAGTAAGAATGTAGCTAGTTTTTCTTCTATTAGCTAGCTGTGGCAGGGTTCAAGGTTGATTTGGAAAATTTGAGTTTCGGTTAGCTTGATGTGCTGGTTGATTCTAATAAAGTGGCCTTTTTTAGACCCACAGATATCATCAGGACAAACAGGCCACAAAGATAAGAAGTTTGTCTTCTTTCTTGGTATCAGTGCCATGTATTATTAACTTTGAGATGTTCTCAGCTAAACAGAGTCCCATGTAGGTACTACATACTTTGAACAACCTTAACCTCTTTTGAATTAATAAGGGAAAAACCTGTAAAACTTTTTGGTCTATGATAGCCAGTTCTCACTCAAATGAGATTCGAATATGTGCACCATTGTGCTTATTTTTTTATTTACATTCCAGTTACTGCGTGAGCTACCAAACTTGGGTGAGAAGAACAAAGAGCAGCCTCTGTGTCGTCCATACAGTATAAAGGCGCGCGCGTTGCTCCACGCGCACCTGTCGCGCATGCGCTTGCCTCCGGAAACTCTCGAGTGTGACCGAAGGTACATCGTGTCGCGTTGCCCCGACCTCATCGTCGAAATGGTCAACTGTGTCAACCAACTCATTGCTCTGGCTTATGCTAGGAGAAGTAAGTGTACTGAAAATTTCATATTAGTCAGAAAGAAAGATTGACTTATCGAATTGATAAACCACATTTAATTGACATATATACCGAAGCATTTCAAATAATTGCGAAAGTCTTGAGAAAATAGTGCTTGTTATTTAAATATACCAACAAATCATATTGTCGATTTGCTCTACTTTCTTTATGTATGAATACAAAAAACTAATTTTTCAACCATTACCTTTCAGTACCGCGCCTACCGACTATCGAAACAATAGAAAATTGCATGAAGCTGTCCCCAATGATCGTGCAAGGCCTATGGGAGTACAAATCCCCCCTGCTCCAACTGCCGTACATCAACGAGGATCATCTGAAATACTTCACAAACAGAAAGAAGCACATTAAGTCTCTCTTGCAGCTGGCTCAGTTGCCTGGTGAAGAGAGGAGACAAGTGCTGAGGTTCTTGAATGATAAGCAGTATGACGATCTCATGAAGGTGCTGGGCAACATGCCTTACATTCATTTCCAAGTTAATACTGAAGGTAAACAAAAAAAAATTATGGAGTACTAGCTTCCGACTTCGTCTGCGTAGACGCGCGCAACTTCTTTGTCTCATATTGTTATCCTCGGAAATGCATCATCATAATTCTGGTATTCTGATAGTTTGTGAGTCTTTGTTTTCGTACTTTCAGTCCCGGGACGTGTTTCCTAGTCTCCTGGTACTTATGAATCTTTAACGCTCCAAATTCCAGCCTCAAAAATATTTAGACGTGTTTCCTTGTCTCCTGGTACTTTTGAATCCTTACCGCTCACAATTCCAGCGCCGGAAATACTTCGACACGTTTCTGCTCTCTTGGTACTTGTGAATCTTAAGCACTCACAATTTCAGCCAAACAAATACTTTGACATGTTCCTGGTCTCCTGTTATTTGTGAATCTATAGTGTTCACAATTCCAGCTCAGAAAAAACTTCATTATATTTCTGAACTCCAGTTAAAAATATCTAGCCCAAAAATACTTTGACATGTTTCTACTTTCCTGGTACTTGTGAATCTTCAGCGCTCACATATTCAGCCCCGGAAATACTTCGACATGTTTCAGGTCTCCTGGTACTTGAAAATCTGAAGTACTAAGCCAGCAGCGGCTCTGGATTTCCACTTCTTCCTCCGTCTCTATTAAACCATGCCTTTTACCGGGATAAAAAGTAGCCTATGCATTATTCCAGGATGTGAACTATGTATATTTGTACCAAATTTCATCCAAATCCGTACAGCCGTTTTTGTGTGATTGAGGCACAAACATACAAACTTTCACATTTATAATATTAGGATTTTGCATTAAAGAAATCCTAATATTATAAATGTGAAATGTCCTTTTTTCTTCCTCCTTTCATTCTTTTTTTTTTGCGCTTTATTGTATTTTTTGTTGTAATATTATTTTCTTATAGTCTTAAAATCTTTTATTATCCTCGTTTTAGTAATTGACGACGAGAACTCGACAGTGGTGACAGCGGGCGCGATAGTGACAGTTACAGTGTTCTTGCGACGAACCAACATGAGGGAACTGTTTGGAGACACCACTATCAAAGAAAAGGAAATCAAAGATAAGTATGTAGCATTAATTCAAGTCTTATGAGTTAATCTCCTTTTCAAACTCTTAGAAGTACATAATTTTACTAACTACACTAACAATATATTGGGTTATCATCCTTCTCATAACCCAACCAAAGTGGCAGTAAAAAAGCAAATTTTTGTGTATTACTGCTTTCTGCAGCCTGCCTCTTTTACAAGTGCAATGTGATGGGTCTTGTTAGTTATGTTGTATAAATCTTCATTAAAACCATTACACGAAAAATTTAAATTGCGAACATGTTGAATTGACTATTTATTGACATGAGCCCGTGAAAATTCTTATCACAAGTTCTTTGAATAGAAACAAATTGCCAGTAATTTATTCAGCTTGTTAAAAAGTTAGTGTATGCTGATAAAGTCTAAAATCTACATAAACTAAAAAATTGTTTCCCAAGAAGTACATTATTATTGGATTATGTAGTAAGCACTTATCAATAGCTCTGTAATCATCTAAGTGATTCAGCGTCTATACTATAAAAAACCCATAGTTATACTGCTATTGTAGCAGTCTTAGGTGGCGTCTGACCCGTGCTGCCTACACTGTCTAGCGAGCTAAGAGTAACGTTACATTGGAACGTGCTTGCGTACAAGAAAACCGTATCGTTTGTCTCAAAATCTCTAATAGCATGTTTTATGTACATCCAAAAGAAATAGGGTGATGTTTGACGTTGACGACATACACACACAGGACGTGACGTCAGTTGACTCAATCATGGAAGAAATCGTGTTCAAAATACATAATTTAGAAGGCTCTAACCACGTCACTTCTCACACCTACACGGCATTGACATTGTAGTACATTGTGCCACTTTCGTTCCAAATTAATTTTATCAATGACACCATTACATTAATTTAGATGCTTGTCGCGTTACGAACTTAATTTAGCGTGATGAATTCTGTCGGAGATAATTTAGTAATTTCCTTCATTTCTACTTCGTTGATATTTGAAATTATTATTTTAATAATGATGTTGTATATAGTATTGCTTAAACTTATTTCCATTGTTTGTCTTCGATACAAATAGCTAACTCACAACACAATGATAAGACATACGCATGATGGTCTAGTTCGTTTCAAAATTCTCTATAATTTGAAAATACACTTAAAAATCATGAAAGCTTACGCATTTTGGTTGCCATCGAATCACGAACCACAATCTCCAACAGGGACGACGAAGATGGTGCTGGCGGCGAAAATGGCGAAAAGACCGAGAACGACAAGAATGATAAGGACAAGAAGGAAACGTTCAAGAGGCCCGTCTGGATGAAGCAAGCCAAGAAGCACCCGCAGTCCAAGAAATCTAAGAAGCCAGTGGCGGCCAAGGCGCAGGCCAAGCCGGCTGCGCCCGCGCCGCCCCCCACGCCGCCGCCCAGCAACGATACCAAGAAAACTAAAGAACCAAAGAAGCCTAAGGATGATGAAGGTATGTAATGCGTGAGATGCATTATTAACGAAATCATTAGATTTAGCGAATTATTCTATCTGGACTTACTTATATTCTCCGTCGATCTTATCAGCTATTTAGTTCTATGGTACTTAATTACAAAATTTGCCAGTCATGGTGATTATAGCTTAATTACGACTTTCAAATACAGTTTATCAGCAGTGTATATTTTTAAACATTGTGTGATTCATTATTCTAAAATCTACTGATTAAAAGGGAACTAAGAAAGTCTTCCAAATTTACCAAATTCTATTCCACTTCAAGATGTTTGAGATACCCAACGGAAGAACAACGATTTATGGACAGACGCACTAGTGCTAATTTTATCGTTGTCAGTGCCAATATTCGGGAATCGGGGATGGCAAATACCAAGAACAGTATTAAAGTTTTTTGTGAGGAAACTTCTAGATTTAGACGCACGGCCGTTGATCTCTGTATCGTCGTGTGGAAGTGTGGGAGGTAAATTATTGCAGAGACGTTGTGGAACCGTTAATAATTATAATCAATAATAAATCATGAAATCTTTAATAACGAATTATTTATGAAATATGACTTACCTTCCATTAAAATCTTTTTTTTTTTTCGAAGAAAATACCATTGTCCTTCTGTAAAGACGATCACAGATTGATTGCCAGATTAATGAATTTTATTTTCGAATGGCAATGGAATATTGTCTTATTGTTTAATTTACAATAGGCTGAACAAGTAGCTGAATAAAATAATTCTTAAAATTTACTCAAGTTCTCTTAAAATCTGGTAATAATAGATATATATTTTTTAATTATTTCATCCTACATTCAGTTGACTAGTTGTGTCCATGAAAATGAAACTCAATATAGTAGGAGTACTTTAACAATGCTTTAGTGACACCATGTAAAAGTAAGGCGTTCGAAAAAAATAACATTTAAACAAAACTCGTCGGTCCCATCACCAGCTGGCAACGAAAAGCAGCCTCAACATTTGAAGCCTGGAAAATATTCCCTCTTTTATTGCCTTCCCCAATGTGCCACAACACCGTCTGTCTTCGTAAATCTCATTAGCAGTTTTTGCCACTTGCTAGACTTACTAAGTTATCATTCTTAAACTCCAACTTATCATTTTATTTTCTTCGTCCAGGTGAAGATTCCGAAGTTGGTAGTTCTGACGAGTCGGGCTCCCACAGCGACGCGTCGGAGGACGAGTCGCGCGACAAGTCGTCGGCGGCAGAAGACGACGACGACCAGTGGGAGAAGTTCCAGAAGAGGATACAGAAGCGGGAGCGGCTGGAGGGCCGGTCCAAGAGCTCGCATCCTGTGCACTGTCCGTACTACCCGCAGGTATGTTGATTTCCGATAATAATATACACTAATATAAAACAAAGTCGGGTTAGTTACACCATTTATAACTCATGAACGGCTGGATGGATTATGAAGATCTTTGGTTTCTTAGATTTGAATCTGCCCCGAATAACGACTAAATCATCGGAAAAATTTACGAAAAAAAAATGAAGGACATTCATTCTGTCCTGTGTTGGGGATCCTAGCAAAGGTGAGACGGTACTTCACGCCTGAACAGCTGCTCAAACTTTATTACGCGCAAGTTCGATCTTGTATGGAGTACTGCTCTCATCTTTGGTACGGCTCTGCCAGATACCAGTTTGATGCCCTTGAGTCAGCCGAGAAACGAGCCAAGAGGATTATCGGCAATGATAGATTCGTCGAGTCGAAGCTCCAAAGTCTTGAGCATCGGTGCCGAGTTGCTGGCCTGTCGGTTTTCTATTGATTGCATTTTGGGGACTGTGTCGGTTTTCTATCGATTGCATTTTGGGGACTGTGTCGGTTTTCTATCGATTGCATTTTGGGAAGACAAACGGTGATGCGCCACCGGTAAATGGTGGACATCCCACCCACACGCACAAAACGTTTTGGGAACACAATCATTGTGCGTACAGCTAAGGAGTGGAATTCCTTGCCAGAGTCTGTGTTTCCTGATAGCTACAACCTGGGAGTCTTTTAAGTCAAGAGTCAATAGGTTACTTTTAGGCAAGCGTGCTCCATTTTCGACCGCATAATCGCTTACCATCAGGTGAGATAGTGGTAAAAAGTGTGCCTATCAATAGTAAAAAATAAGTCATACAATAATTCGTGGATCTATGGAGGTATGCGGTACAGAAAGTAAAGTCCCGCAAACCTCCATTGAAAAGAGAGCATCCTCCGACCGGACGGTTGTTGTGTCCCTGATGGGCAACTGCCCGACAGTTGATATTCGAGCTGATGTTTATGTTCAAATCGCACGGTAAACTCTGATACCGCGATGCAGGATTTTGAAGTAGTAGTTCGCTGCTAGTTGGGTAAATGGCGTTGCGGTTCTTTTTGTTGCGATGTAGATTTGCTCCGTTGGTTTTTCTTGTGGCTGCATTGATGCCGCTGCAGATCTTTGGAAATGTTTACGGATTGTAAGAAGCCAGAAAATTTGACTCCAGTTTTGCCGAGAAGTACCGTGTTACCCAGTTACTGGGTTGTATTGTGGGGGTCTGGCAGCCGCTTCACGTAAAATGCTGGTATTCAGCTGAATCTGGTTTAACTGGATGCCGACCCCAATATAGGTGCGAAAGGGAAATGATACAATAATTCGTATGCAAATCCATCTCTGGTTCATTACAGAAACAAAACACGGTAAAAATGAATGAGGGTTTCTAGGAAACGTCACCGGAGTTACGTCACCATTTGGCGCCACACAGGCGAGAGGTCCTCTTCCTAGAAAAAGTAACTTCGACGTAAACATGACGTCGATGTCAATTTAACAAATGTTAGAAAACATTGGCGTTTTGACAGGTGCCTGGACCTGACGCCTCAGTGCTGCCATCTGGTGCTCGTCATTTCAGGAAACAGTAATAATTACTGGGATTTCATTAGCGTGTTAGTGTCGTAGCCTGGTCCAAGAAATGATCTAATCACGACTCATGATGTTTGATGAGGAGTTTCATATTTATCTAGCCCAGACGTGTCTCTATCTCAAAATAACGCTTTCAGTTTTTAGTGATGAAAAGCATATATCTAACAAAATGTGGTATGTGAGAAGAACTTACAAATTCAGTCTCTCACTCTTTTTTAAATACTTTACCCGTATGAAACTGTATTGTTGAAAGAAGAAAATTTTATCGAATCAAGATCCATTGTTGTTGAGACGAGGAAAATTTGTCGAGGTTATTTACTTCCAGGATGCGTGGTGCGTCACCATAATAAATCTGTTTGCAACTTTTCTTAGTAGGGACCTATCGCGGAAGTGGCTTTTGTTTAACTACGTTTCTTTCTTGGCCTTGCACATGTCAATAATAACTAAATACTTGTATTACTTTGTCTAACGTAAATGTTTAGATGGGGCGTTTTTAGCAATGTCCATTACCTAAATGCTTGTGGGTTTTTCGGGCCGTGGAATTAATTGCAAAATGAGTAATCCAAATATTAGCTTAGGCTCAGTGCTAAATTACAGTATGGCAGAACAAAGGAAATTATTGCACGTTCAACGGCTTTTGCTGATTTTGATAGTATGAGCTGCCTGAAAGTGTTAAATATTCAGTAAGTACCCGTTGGTTTTTAAGTATAATCTAAATAGGGAAGATGCAAATACAATATTTATCAATATTTTGTGACTAAAATGTAAAAAAAAAGCACAAAAAAGGGCCAACGTCTATGTTAACATAGAATTTTAACATTAATTACAAAAAAAGTAATGCGAAACGGAACGTGTTTTAATACACCAATCATCGTCTGGTGACGTAACTCCTGTTAATTATAAATCCTTGATCCCAGGGCTCTCAGACGTTACTTATTTTCACAGTAACAAAATATTTGGATAGAATAGTGCTAGTGTAATTTCAACGTACGCATACATATCTGCTAGCTCGGTCCAACGGTGCAATTTTTGTAGTGATGTTGGTATTTAATAAGACATATTTCAAAAGTCTAGGAGGTAGTTTTGGAGTTTTTATTATTTATACTTAGTAAATAAACTATGTCCAAATTACAGCCTTGTGAATAGGATCTCAATTCTTGGAGATAGCGATCGGATCTTACACTATTACAATGACTAATTAGTCATTAAAATATTACTAAATTACTATATATTTAAGAATATTTTGTAAAAATCGTGTGAATGATGTAGTCATTTTATAGCGAGCATTTGATGATGATACAAGTAGGCCATCGCGTCGGCCCAAGCTAGCTGTTATGCGTATGTTCAAAGTAACTAGATACATAATAACACTATTCGGTTCCACATTTTTCTTTTCTGAGAAAATAAGTAAGTTCTGGGAGCACTGGGATCTTGCTCTATGACTCTGATTCGTGACAGTTCTTGATCAGTGGCAGACAGGAGCGACGTCATCGTCCATTTTCGCGCAAAAATTTAAAGTGGCGGTTTAAAAACGTAATTTTGGCAATAAATTAAAACGATTGCATTTCTTATTTATGTGGTGGTCTATTCTAGATGGAGTTCTTTAAAATTAAAGCAAAAATGTAAATATTGCATATACCCTATTGGTTCCTAAAATAGAGTGTTTTAACCAGTAGCGCTGCTACAGTCGCCAAACCGGAGGTGGATGAAAAACCATTTTACATCGCGTCTGGGTCAAAAGCCACCCTCCACATACTACTTTAAAAAAAAATATTTCCTACTTCGTCTTTGTTTTGGCGCCTCCGTTGTATTGCCGCATGATCGAACAAAAAGAAATAATTAAAAAGGCTGAAAGAAATTAGGCTTCCCTTGCCCTTAAAAAAATCTTTTAGGCAATACACGATGTTGCAAAAAATTGAACAATTACTTTACATTACTTTACTTTAGGTTTTTGATTGGACATAGTTGGCAGTTTGTGACATGCTGGTATCTAAATTTATCGGAGTGGTGGTAAAATTCTCGAGTTTATTTCGCTCACTCTTGCCGCCTATTAGGAATTCTTGAGTCGTCCAAATAACCCCTACTTCTGTCAAGAAGGTTGAAAAATTTAACCTGGTGTAAAATGTTTGCGCTCGCTTCGTTTGCATCTTGAACTCTTCCATTTCTAAGTGTACAAGGTATTTCCGAGGCGAAGGAGGCCAATGCTAAAATTTTCGATTAATAAATTTCCCTTCCCTCTCGCCGTTTGTACTAAATACCGCTAATGCTAAAACTCTTATTTTCGTGTCTACAAATTAGAATGACTGCAATCAACTGTGCAGGTTCAATTCTCACGTTGCAGCATACAGATTAAAATGTGCAATATGGCAGATTTTGGTTGTAGTTAAGGATGTTATGTCTGTGATATTAGTAATGTCAGCTATGTGGCGACGAATTAGACAATAATAAAAGCAGTATGTACTATAATTAATTAATTATAACTTTTGTAATTGTAACATATTTTTTAGAAAGGATTTCCTTTCATCAGTAACCCCGCCGAAAGCTTTTACTTTCTATGATTTCTGAATAAAAAAATTTTGACGGGCCTTTAGGATTTCGTAACAATAAATAGCTAACCTGCATTTTAAAATTCCACAATTCAAGATTTTGCACGTTTATCTCGAAGCTTCCGCCTACACCCACACTAATGTTTATTTAATAACTGATAGAGGCGCGATTAACTAGTCTAATCAAACCATTTATATGCTAAATAACAGTCGACATGAGCTAACGACTCCTTACATAACATTGCTGACTAATCGGGCGCATGCAGTGATTTTGATGCAATCGCGAAAACACATGTTTTTTATTCTACGGCCGAACTGTGAGTAATCATCAAGACGTGACCCCGCGTCCATGCAATTGCTAAATTACTGTTTGATTACAATCATCATAGATAAAGGAAGAAGCACGCTTTAAGATGTTTATCTTATCTATTTGAGTGGTCTAGGCTCTAGGAAAAACTTTTTTAAACTATTTTTCCTCAATTATCAATCTGTTTAGAAATCGAGATCTGTGAGTCATCATTTCGGAAGTAAAAATATAATTAAAAAAACCGGTCCAGGCCAACTTTATTTTTTGTCTAGTATGACTACAAGGCATTTTCTCGCCATATTTTATAGGCTGTGTCAGTTGGGTGTCATCCTAAATGTCAATCAATAAGTTTTATTAAGAGAACTAGATAGCGTAGAGAACTAGATTTAGGGACAGGTATCGCATTCGCCAACTGCGTGAAACCTACGCTACTATTAGATAATTATTTTATTGTTTTGAGATGTAATATTTTTCCTGTAGGAGCATCTATGATTGGTGTCGAGTGATTTTGACCTTGGCCTAACCTTGTTTTCAGCTTCCGTTATTTTGTTGACCTCAATTACGACATGCATGACATTTATACGTCAGGTGTAAGTAGCCAGTGTTTATGTAACTGGATGACGTATTGTCGCTGGTATGGGTTTTTTGAATGTAGGTCCGTGTAAAAGTATACCGATTTCTTTGAGGTTTCAGAGATATTAAAACTTTCGCGTTTTTAATGTAGTTCATATAAAAATGCGTCACCATACATAGTTCCTTTGAAGTCTTTTTGGATTTCTTAAATCTGTTTTCAATGTTGTGTTTCCAATCTGGTTCGTCACAAAAGCTTCATCCTTACTAATTCCTTACTATATATTTTAATATTATAAATGCGAAAGTAACTCTGTCTGTCTATCGCGCTTTTACGCCAAAACTACTGAACCGATTTAAATGAAATTTGAGAAAGGACATAGGCTACTTTTTATCCCGGCAGTATGTTCCCTAGAGACCACGCGGGCGAAGCCGCTGACAGAAGCTAGTGCTAATAAAAAATCTTGTCAAGCCCATCAAGATGAGATTCCCGACTAGACGCGTTTAGTACTTTAGTTATTCTGAATATATACTAGCTTTTGCCCGCGACTTCGTACGCACATAACCCGTTTTTCCCGTTCCCGTAGGAATTTCGGGAACTCCTTAGTGGTTTTTTACACTCTCCAAGGAACCTACATGCCAAATTTCAGCTCTCTACGACAGTAGTTTCGGCTGTGCGTTGTCTGCCAGTCGCTCACTCAGTCACTCAATCAGTCGATAACGGAAGAATTTTATATACAGGGTGGCCCGTTTACAGTGGTCCAAAATTACGGGCCACCTGTATATTGATATATAGGCCTTATTTTTTGTCTCACATTGTGTGTATCTCTGTGTGCTATTTCACATGTTTTCTTTCTGGTTTCCGTCGTAGGAGAAGCAAGAGTACTGGTGGTGCTACATCTGCGACCGCAAGTCGCACACGCTGCTGACGGCGCCGGCGCACGTGACGGCGCTGGTGGACGCGCACGAGCTCCAGCTGCGCTTCACGGCGCCGCGATGGCCCGGTCTCTACACCCTCGCCTGCTGCCTTAGATCAGGTACACTGTCAACAATAACACTAAACTTATCTACCTACAAATACGGTCTACCTTCTGGTTTTGCGTGCCTGGGGCTGGGGCTTGTCCCTTGGAGCTGCGTGAGAGGTCTGTCTTACTAATTAAAACCACACGATGTTCTTCAGCTACCTTTAGCCGGGGCGCTGGAGGACTTGTGCAATTTCGTCACCATCTTCGAACCCCCTTACAAAGTGAGCGCGAACCTGTTGATATATGATCACTCCTGGCTAGACATCTACAAAACCAGAGAAAATGTTGAAAGCTTTTAAGCCGGAACACAGCAAAGGTGCTTGGTGGCAGAAAAACTTATGGTGGTAGTATCTTGTCGCTGACCTCCATAGCTTTAATTGTGGTATAAGAACGATGATATTCTGTCGACTTCCCACAGAACTACTGTTATGCAGTATGTTTAGGTGCAACTCGGATCGTTTAAGCGGTACACAAAGGAGTATAAAAAACGGAAGAACACCGACCTCAGGTCAGCTCTGGTTCTTTGAATGGATTCTTTATAAATGACTAGTTGACCCGCGCAACTTCGTCTGCTCCGCTCCTATTGGTCTTGGCGTGATGATATATAGCCTATAGCCTTCCTCGATAAATGGGCTATCTAATACTGAAACTAACTAAATCGGACCAGTAGTTCTTGAGATTAGCACGTTCAAGCAAACAAACAAACTCTTCAGCTTTATATATTAGTAACAGATAATAGATAATCCATGTTTGGTCTAAAAGTCGAGACTACTATTGCCTTATGTTTCCTGTGAAATGTCCATGGGCTGGGATGAAGTTTCTATGGAAAAGATCAACTTTAAAACGCATGGCCGGACATTTAACACCATTAATGCAAAGCACGTGCATCGGTGCAGATGAAGTGTTTTTGCAGGAACACCTCGAGAATACTACAGTATACAATTGAATAGATAATAATCTACAATGCCTGATGTATGCATAGTTGGACACAAATGAATATCCTAGGTTGGTTAGAACCTTTATATCGTTCCTGGGTAGACTCGCGAAGTCAGTCTTAGCAAAACTACATGGTGTAAGCTATGTTTTTTTCGACCACTTATCTTATTTCAGTATTATAAATTACAAGTCATACATATTTGAAAATTATTATTATAGCATAGATGGGTTATTGCGACAAAAAAAGAAAACGATTTGTCATAACTTATACTTCATAGTTTTTTTTTCAGCTTGAAGCCATCGAATCATTTATTATTGACTTCACCGTTATGTTAAACGACATAACACGTTGAAATAAAAATGTTAAGTATTCTTGATTTCATTGTTACGTTCTCGTTAGGTGTCCGCACCCTTATTTATCTTATCCGTGTATTACCTTTCAGGATGACAATCATTAAAAAAAAACACCCATGGCATTACAATATTCTTATTGTCGAGCAGACATATGTATCTGCCCAGCCCATGTATCAAGCAATGGATTGTGTTGCATACCTGCCGGCTGGCCTATACCTAAATTTAGTTGAACTCGTGATATCCTATCTCTCCTTTGAAATCTTGCTATAATTGTAATTCTGACCGCTGATCTATGTAAGAAGTACGTTAATATAAAACTTGTAACAAATGAGTTACCGCCAGCTTCTCGGACGAAAATTATGGAAAAACATTCAAGCAATCTCAGAAACAGAAACAGAAACAGTCTTAATATTATGAGTGGTGTACGTTTACGACCAATCCTTACTAATATTATGAATGGGAAAGTAACTGTTTGTCTGTCGCGCTTTCACACCAAAAGTACTGAACCGATTTAAATGAAAAATTTTATACATAGATAGTATAGAGCCTGAGAAAGGACATATGCTACTTTTTATCCCGGGAGAATGTTCCCTTGGGACCACGCGGGCGTAGCCGCTAGTAGAAGCTAGAATAAACTATTTTTCTTTTCTTTTCTTGCCTTTCATGAATGCCCGCGCTCTTTCGCAGAGACCTAATCAATAGAGACTGATTAATGTATACTAACGTGTTGTTGTCTATGGCAGACTCGTACATCGGCATGGACCAGCAACAGGACATGAAGCTGGACGTGAAGGAGGCGGCCGCCGTGCCCGCGGAGCATCCGCAGTGGGACCTCAGCGACTCCGATACTGATAACAATGATCAGGTAACATTATAGCGTACTATTGCATTGACCTGCGAAGCCCAAGATCGATCGATATGACTATAGGATTAGCCTATGTCCGGCTGTGCACGTATTTTTGGTAAAATGAAACTGTCCAGATATAAATTCAAATACTACGAAATAAATATATGAAACTTAACTATAATAATAAATGGTGATGATGACACAAACAAGATACTAAGTATATTTCTATCATAAGATGATCGTAACAAAATTTCATGTGTTGTAGTCGAATGAGATAGGAGGTTCATTCAATCTCCAGGCTGCTTTCCTAATTATACTTCTGACCTGGGCATCGCACCCGGGACCCTATGCTCTCGTGTCCAAATATTAATTGTGCTTTTTTTCCACAGGGAGCCAACGAAAGTGAATTTACAACAGATGACGAGGTGGAAGAGGAGTAGTCGAAGATTAACTAAGTTATTTTTATAGAGTTTATTAATGAGGTGTTTGCGGATCGGTTGTTGTATGGTCTGAGAGCGAGTGAATATAATGTTTTATATCCAAACGTATGTATCACTTTCATTTTCCTGTTTTTACCCTCCCCAGGGCAGATTTCTCTGACAGTTAAAAGTTACTGAATGATGAGAGTGGATAGATAAAGTATGGAATCCTTGAGCCTGACATCCGGCGGTGTTAAGGGGTAAGTCATGTTATCTGATATTGGTAGTCTGAACAAAATTTCCAAAACGTATTTTTAAAAAACATCTGCAGAAAACAACTTTAAATCAGTGTTCAAGAATGGAATAAAGCTTTCGCGAAAGTGTTGCCATTAAGCTTTGCATTTTGCAGCATTGAATATAGAGCCTAGTTCTGTGTGAAGATGGTGAAGCCCAAAGTCAAGGGTCTCAACGATACGTGGGCCCTCGAGTAAGTCGGCTGTCGGTAGTGTTACATGTAGCGCTGTGTTAAGCTGCACAAAGGGATGTTAGCGTAGCTGGTTTGCGAGGGTATCGTCCTCCAGGCTGCGCGGGCGCGGAGCCGGGGCGGGCAGGGGGAGGGGCGCAGCACGGCGGCGCGGCTCATTCGCGCGCCGCCGCTCGCCTCAGCTCCACGACCGAACGACTCTCGCCCGCGCACGGTGTCGTATTACCGCTCTAAATATAACTCGCGAGCGCGATCGCCAATTTAGAAACAGTCGCGCGCCTTGTTTTGAACCAGTGATTGACAGTGCTAAGTGAAGAATACTACCCCGATCGTCGAGCTATCGGCCGCCGAAGTGAGTATCCCCAGATGTAGTCTAGAGGGCGAGACGACCCTGTGTATTGTATTACCGCATCGCGGTTTTAAAATAAACAGCTGTTCTGAGAAACTATAGCGCTAGTAACGTGCTAAATTGGGAGTACGCTTCCACTGGAGGTTGTGGGAAACTCGAGATATTCGTAGTTTCTGATGGATGCTTATCAAACAATATATCGCGGGATGCCGACCCTGCCAATACTCAGGTGTCGAGGGATGTTCACCTCGATGTTCGCTATTTTTAAATCTAGCGTGAAAGTTCAAGGAGGACTTTCAACTACTGTCACATGATGGGAGTGAGCCAGGATTTGTGAAGACACCGACCAAAGGTCGAACGAAACCTAATTATGTTCAGGATAAATTAAACAGAGTGACAGATGTCATACTTAATTATAATACTGCCTAGCTAAACAACTGATGACTAATTAATCAAATATTATTACAAATAAAAGCTCTTTTATCACCGGATGTATAATAGTGGGTTTAACAGGCATGGTATGCGCGTCCATTCAATAAAACACCTAGATGTCCAATAAATATCGAGTCTACACATACGTTTATAAAACAACTTTAAAGTTTAAAATCTAGACCCAAACCGAACTAAAGCTCCAATGTTGGAAGCTGGTCAATTGCATAAGCGCCAATTGTTGGCCGGTCGCGGCCAGCCAGCCAGTGAGTCAGTCCAGTGTGCGATTGTCGATAAAAACTTACTAACAGTTGTTGGCAACTACTGCAAAACTAATTGCCAATTATACTGAAGAGTCGAAGCGGGAAACATTGGAGTTATTGCTAGACCGCATGAGGTGCTGGACCTTACAATATTGCCGCATTTTTGTTTCATTGTCAGAGTAATTATCTCCATCTCAGCAAACACGACTCGATTTCCTGTATACTAACAACAATCGTGAACAGTAATTTAGTTTCGATGTATCTTAAAATTAAATCTACCTACTCATCTAAATACAATCAGATCTCATGAATATTTACATATACTAATAATAATAATAACGTTTTCCCGTATCCATCAAGTTAAGTTGTGGCCGAAAGCAGGTGGTTTGAATTGATTTCTCATGATAAACATCCTCTTGCGAAAATAGCCAGAAAATATTGATCTATTTAAAAAGAACTCAGTAACGTTGGTAATGCGATAGCCTTGAAAATGTTTATTTTATCCTATGATAGTATGTGGGTAGTTTATGTTGAGAATCCAAGAAAGAACAGTCTAGTGCGATGTATGCGTCTCATCCCTGACTGAATTCAGGTCTAGCTGAGTATTTGCAATGATATTCAATGCATACCTCATTCTTTTTTAATATTTCTGAATCTGACTATACATATTTTTCCCAAAAACATGGAAGTTTAGTGCATTCATTGAGTCGCTAACCTGATACTAAAACAAGGAATATATCAGGTTAAACCCGGGTTTCATCGCCGTAATCATCTGAAAAACTCAACACCAACACACATTGAGTAATCACGGTGAATGAAAGTCAGATTGTCCTTTCTTTGTACTTATAATGTTAGATATATTTCTCCTGAAGTTGAGCTAAATAATTTGGTAGGAACACCAAATAATTTTAATAGAATTTTTAACTAGGAGTCCTACGGAACATTGTTAGTTATAGGTGCAGTGGATAGTTTAAGTACCTCGCAGTAGAGCCGTTTCTATGGTAGTGAGTTTGAAAATGGCCTGCAGTTACGATGGTGATATCCCGGCACATTGGGCACGGGCGTGCACCGATGAATCGAACCGCGCACTGATAGCGGGCCGGTTAGACGAGTCCCGCAGCCAGAGTGCAACGGCCCAAACTAAGGGAATTTTAAAACGTTCATACTTGCAAGCCCTTTGATTTTATAATGCAAGGCTTCGCTGCATCATTATTTTCTGTATTTCAGAGTTTTCTCTGCGATAGCTCACATGTTTGGCGTTAATTGTTTAAATGGTTTAATGAACAAGTACCTTCAGATTCTAAGCAGGCATTTATTTTCTTGTAAAGGTACGGTAGCTTAGGTGTAGTTGTTCATGCAGTATCTGTTTTAAAAGTGACCATGATGACCATAGACATCAATATCTACATTTCTCAGGAATAAGGCAAATTTATGGCTGCTAGATCCAACTCCTGCAGTGATGGGACAAAAACATAAGTTAGAAATCATTGGATTATTATCCATTTTAAAATATTACAGACGTTTTCCCTTTGCATGAAATCATCAGCCCGCATTATTGTCATGTAAATAAATAACTAACCCACGTAAACGTCGTATATACGTACCTACTTATTTATATTTTTCCTGTTACAAATAACCAGTTTGTTATATCTAACACCAGTCCTACTTGACCAAGTTACGAATTAACCAATTTCCAACTAATTTGCGTACCTAGGCATTGAGTCATTAATGAATTCGAAGGAAAATGCTTGCTTGAATTTTATTTTAAGTTGACAATAGTAGGAAAATTTAAATGCAGACACGACACCATCTTAAATAGGACAAGGTGCATGCCTCTTGATTAAATTGATTAGTAGTTTCGTATTCTTAATCATTGATATCGAACCCCATTTTATTCACAAACGCGTGGATATCATCTTCCAAAAAATCACAAAGCAACCAATTTTTTTGCAGCAAGTAAGTGTTTAGCTGTTGATATCATCAATAGAAATAGTATACGAGATACCAAGAAAAAATGGCTGGTGTTAACGTTGAGTGTTGAGCTTAAGTAATAACCTATCATTAGTTACCCGCAATAGTGAGTTTAGACCTAGGTAATACCTATGTATAATACTGTAAACTACTGCATCGGCGCCACTTTATGACTGCTGCAGCTTGATAGGACTGAGGAATTATCTAAACTACCGTATCTTTCCACAATTTTCTTTGTGTTTTCATACTCTTCACACCTTCTGTTTACGTTTTTCCATAACAATTTACATGCAAATGTCAAGTTCACTTATCGATAGAGCAAACTTGTTTTCTATTTAAACTAAGACGTATTTTGTTATCATGAAACTGAGGAACACAAGGCAACTGTAGTGTTTATCTGAGTAGGTTAGTTTATATTGACAAAAAGGAAGCGTCAGAATTCCGAAGTCATTCTCAAAATTTTGCTAAACTGTTATTTGGAGTTTAAAATTAAATTTTATCTATAGATTCATCGAGGTCAATCGGTAAAGTATTTTGAAGATCATTCGGCACTTCGCTTACATCCTCAAATATTTTTTGTTTGTCTGACATTCCTCACCTCGATTTTTATTTTCATGTTTTCTTAATCCTTGGGTCTTAAACGATGAATCATAAGGGTCGTCTGTCTGTGTAGTGGGTACGGTTTAAATTACTCATAGTCGATCGCGCTTTATTAAGTCTTCATCATTGTGTGTTCTGCTGCAGTTTTACGCATAAGTTATGTATGATACTATATTTACATTTCGCATATTTTCATTTTTACTGGCTGTTCAAGGTGTTCTTTATACTTAATACAAATATGTGTGGTGAATTCACCGCTTAGCTTGAGGTGATAAAGTGTATGATGTGTGGTTAGGTGTTCCAGTGCCTGCAAAAGTAAAGTTGTACCTACTTACATTGTATTTCTTCACTATGGAATAGCTGAATGTTCAATACGATGTAGATTACCTACTCTCCATAGAAAAGTCCATTTCGAATCCGCAATCTTGAGTCCCTACTCATAAAAGGTTTTAAGATTTGTTTCCTCTTGCCTTGTGTTTTTAAACAATTGGTAGCTATACCTACCTATTTGATGATAGCTCCCTAGCGCTCTAAAACCTATTTAGTACAAACATTCAACATTGCAATCCCACCGTGAAGATTTTGATGAGCCTAACATCTTCGACTGCTCTGCTGAATGAAAATGCGCGACTGCGGCTTCCTTCTTTAAAGTGGGCCATAAATAAAACTCGTTTGTATCGATTCAAAATTAGCCTCCATTAACCTTTGAACTTAATGATTTTTTCTTTGATCGTTGTTTGTGTGCGCTTGCGATTCCATTGCACTATAAAATTTGATGAGACTCACTAGATGGGTCTATCTAAGTAGTAAGATGAGAGGTACCTGCTTAGTAGAAAATTGTACGTACTCGTAGGTGTAGAGAACTCAGGAGTCCTACAGTACCCGCACCCAGGACTTCTTTCAAAAATATTTTTTAAACTTTGTGGGTATTCAGGAATTAATTATCTGCTAGAGTCTAGTGTATCCTACTAAAAAACATATAAATCTAAATACTTGTGTCGGTATTATGCTCATATTAGTTATCAGGTCAGCAGAAGACGTAGGCAGATATAAAACTTTTGTTGTCGGCTGGTTAGATACAGACTGAATTGTATGTCATTCATAAAGATGTCAATATGGCACCGGGATCACTGATCAGTCGTGCACATCCGTTTTGCTTAACTCATACATACTCTGATGATATATGAATTGGTCCAGAACAATAACGTGGCTATTTATTTCGTTCGTTACTCATATGCGTCGAACGAGGTGACGTCAACATCAGCCCATACTTGTATGTAACTTCTCGGAATGACCACAAAATGCTCGTAAGGAGATATCTACAAATACAATGCAATGAATCTGTGCCGCTGTGTCAAGATCATGTGTGAGATTGTTAGCACGTCTGAAAAAGGAAAACTAGTTCCATGAGTGACTCGCATCCTAAATTGTGCTGTTTCTATGAATTTTGTATCTCATTTCAAAGTAGGAAACAATTTACTCATTAAAATCTTGTATTAGGTAGACGTATAATGACCGTAGGTAAATTAATTTCATGGTTACGGTCTCGTCTAATTTCGTAGATTCTTGGATAGAGATAGTTTAATATTGTTGGTGGTCTGCCAAAACTTCTCTTTATCTTGACACATATGATGCTACACCTACATACTCATACATAATAGCCGTAGCTAAAAATTCGCCTGGCTGTTACGCTAAGTATTTTCAATGACAAAAGTAATTTCGTAGCGATGTTGTGTGTAAAGTATTTTAAGCACAATAACATTGAACTTGGTGTTCGCATCAATGAATGTTATTTTTATTTTATTACGTATCTGAAAATGCGCGTCATTTAAGTGGAGGCTTGGAGCGATGTCAGGAGACGCGGCATGTTACTTGTTTGTTTTTTGTCTACGTTATGAAGGCGCCATTGAGGTTTTTTTAAAGTCAAATGTTAAAACAAGCTTTTAATTTACACGTAAATTTTCCTTGAGCTACGAGAGAATTAGTGATATTCCAACATCATTTTCTGTAAACACAACGACATAGGCACAACTTGTACATGTTTAGAAAAAAATCAAATCGACCACGCTGTTCGTCCTAATTTTTGGCCATTGATGGATGTCGCGAAGAAAATAACTAAAGACTGCCTTTAGAGACAGTGGTAGCTAGCACTTACAGAAGTAGAACCTATCTTAATGAAAAGCCTACCCGCTGATTGCAAAAACTGCGGTAGGGTCATTACTAAATCTTCTTTATGTTATTCAGCTCTAGACGGATTTGTGGGATATTTATAAAAATATCCCACAAATACAACAAACAACAAATAAAGTACAAACTTTATTTAATGTTGCCTGAATTAAATGCAATCAAGTCTCTAAATTAAACTACTCGGTTGCCAAAAAAATGGTACTTACCTAAGGCAAACATGTATAAACCGCACTTTCCTGGTTAACATCATCAACCAGGTAGCCTAGATGTGTACGTATTTTGCCATTAAAAGTTTTCAGCGTTTGTTAATGTATATCAGCCGGTAACTGCTTTCGTATAGAGCTTAGATAAACTCACTAACCAAATACCTATGCAGCTTATCTTAAGATAATCAAATAAGAAAGTTATTAGTTGTTAGTGGTACGTTATCAGTGAGGCGTCCGAGCGACGCGATGGCAGATCGCCAACTCTTTCCTAACCGCTCTATATTTACGCACCAAGGTTTTTACATTGCAGTTTGGGGGTTATTGACATTAATACACAGTTATACAACAAGTTACTTCATATTTAGCTGTAAGACGTTAAAGCGCGTTAAATCCTGAAGTCGACGTGCGACGGCAAAGTTGACAGCCGCCCGGCAGTGTTAGTGCCAAGTTTACGCCTGCGCGAGCGACGCAACCGACACCACGCTTACAGAAATAACGCGAGGCTAAACTATATTTAAACACCAAATGAAAAATATGCTAAAATCCTGCTACAGAGCCGATTTCATAGCAATTTTTCAATACACATTATGTGATAAAAATTAAAGGATAAATCGGTAGTCAGGTATTGGATGATAGATATGTTATGCGGAGGAGTGAGGAAAATGTGAGCAAAGCATGAACTTCGATGGCTATAAAATTAGGGTAAGACCAAAGAAAATTTGAATGGTCTGTGTGAAAGACGATTAGGGTAGAAAGAAAGGCCATGGAGCGCCAACCCTAAAATAATTGGAATTGGGAAGTGTACGACAATGCTATGCTATGGATATTCGAGAGGTACAGTCTACGTATATGTACGTACGTAGATATGCTTGTCAATTTTTATTAGGAACTTTTCAAAATTCAAAAGATAAAATATGTACATGCTAATATCTTCAGCAAACAAGGTTTCCGAATTGATATGCACAGTTTAAAGCCTTTTAACCTAAATGAATACCTAGGAACCATGTTTTTCTTTTAACGATTTCTATACCTATAACGAGCCCGCATGGTCGATAAAAGGAAGGTTTGTAGGCTTCCTAAAGGCAAGACTTTGTAAAGTGTGGGATTTGTATAGAACACACAAATCATTTTAAAATATCAACATAACTAATAAATTGTTACCTTCCTACCTATTCGCTTTCTTTGTAGTCTGACCATCGAATAGGTTCGACACTTTCGATTTCTCGTGCCGAACTAAATATGGATGAAAACATTACTTAAAATAACCGCTGGCAGTCCAAATCGATAACAAGGGCTGACTGCAAGCCAGAATAATGAGTAAAAATAGTGTATTGTAAATGAATAGAATATGCAGCATCATTCATCGGTGAGTCGAGTAGCACACGAACTGTTTGACGGCGCCATGTCGCGTCAGCTAGTTCGAATAGTTCAGCAGCCGACGCGACGGCGACGTTGCGACACCATGGCACCTCGGGTCTTGGCGGCCCGGCACGAGCCTGACCGGACTCTGCTCTGGCATGCAATATGCGTTTGTCTCATATGCAAGCCAATGCACAAGCTGCGCCCTACACCCACACAGTTTATTGATCACGCTCTCGACATTATCGTTTCGCACTTATTAACAGTATCGATCGACTTTTTAGGCTTTGAAACATCAACGACAGCGCGACCTCGCAAGGCCGCAGGCTGAGTAAACAATGTTGAACACACGTATGTATTTTGTAATTACAACACGAAATGGCATCACTTCTGTATCGTAAATATTTCACTTTCAAAGATTAGTAAATAGTTTCAAAATAATGATCTTACCACACATGAATGGCTCCTTTTTAATCTGTTATCTATGGATGTTCCAAGTAACGGTAGATTTATACTCTATTTATATTGTGGAATGAGACTCCCACGCATCCCACATTAGTTCCCGCTATCCTACATGTGCTTGCGCAGGTGTGAGAACATGGTTTCTAATAATATTTGACTTGTCACTTACTCGTTAAATTAGCTACCAATATTACCTAGATAATTACTTGCAAATATTCTCGGTCACCGAACTTTGTACCATTTACTTACTGTAAGTTTAGAAAACTAAGTAGGTATGCCAAAAGTTGCCACTTTTGCGGAGTTTTCAGCAAACTTTCAATCGCTCATTTGAAGTCACTTGATAACCTACTTGATTGGTAATATAAAAACTATAAAAGTTAGATATTTATGAAAGCAATTGAAGGTGCTTGTTTGCATATAAACGTTATTGACTCAAACTACCGGTTTCAACCTTTGCGAGGTTAGTTAAAAAGAAATAACTGGTTCTGTTCATTTGGCGAAGAAAATGATTTACTGTTCGACCGATGCCTGCCTGCTTTCTATGTTTTCACTGATAGTGATTTTAGGCTCAATTATAATATGTAAATAATTTTGGCACTGGTTTCTACTAAAATAGAACCATGTGCTCAATAAATTTTTGATTTCTATAAGTACAGAGTGGAGGAAAATCCTGTTTTTTCTGTTTCGTGAGGAAAATATTCTTCTGGAAATTGGGTACCTACCTATTTATTTATGCTAACTACCGAATTAGAATCGGCTTAGGCTCACGGGAGACGAAACCATAAAGACTCCATTTCACCTAAATACCGAGGTAATCGCTTTTGTGACCGACGTCGGACGCGGGCTTTCGTGGTTACTCACCGGTCTCACCGCCATCGCACCGCTGACGCATGACGTCATCGATTAACGCGTGACTAACGATCCGAAGAAAAATCACACGTAAAATATATTGAACAATATTATTTACATTGATAATTCTTGGAAATACAACAGAACATTAGCGGAAATCGTATGGTGGTGTCCCTACAAATAGCAGAAACCACGCCTGTTATCTTTCAACTTATCTGTTTATCGATTGTTGGATGTACAGTCAACAAACAACATTTTTTGGATGTTTTTTTGGCTACTTACTGAAAATGCTGAAGTGTTTTAACCTGCAAATAATTTGATTGGAAAATGTTTGTGACTGAACAAAAAAACCGGCCAGGTACGAGTCGGACTCGCACACAAAGGGTTCCGTACCAAAATGGTAAAAAGGAACCCTTATGGTGTGACTAAGTCTGTCTGTCAGTCACAGCTGGATATCTGAAGAACTACTAATGCTATTGGAATCGTTTTAGATGTCGTTTGTTCAACTATTTTGCAAAAAAGAAAAAAAATAAAATATATTTATTTTCTTGCAACAGCGACTGAAAGCGCGTATTAAAAATTCAAAGTGGGGCTACTAGGGCATGTGGGGTATTATATGAAAGAGCGCTGTTTACGCATTCTCAAAAAATTTTTTTAGGCCGCATGGATTTTGAATTTTGACGAAAAAAATTGACCCCTTATCTCCGTAGTTTGCATAAAAAAATCTGAATTATTCTATGTGATGGAAGTTTATGTAAAGATTACAGGAAAAATAAAACGATGTCTGTAAAAAGAGCACTTTTTCAGAAATCATCAACAAACATTACATTAGTTCCACTAGCGGGCAAGAGATGTCGCTGATCTAAGACTGCAATATACACCGCAGTATAAAATTTCTCAACGAATAAAAGCCTCGCCGATGAAAATTTAAAAACAATTCACGTTTTATATGATGGTACGGAGCCCTCGGTGCGCGAGTCTGACTCGCTCTTGACCGGTTTTTAATACTTGTTGTTATAGCGGCAACAGAAATACACAATCTGTGAAAATTTCAACTGCCTACCTATTACGGTTCTTGAGATACAGCCCGCTGACAGACAGACGGACGGACAGCGGAGGCTTAGTAATAGGGTTCCTGTAAAAATATCGAAAAACATTTTACATCAAGAACGGGTAATTACTAAGTATGTACCTACTACCTACCCTCTTCTAATGTAAAATTCAATGTTTTGTGTACTCATGAACTTAGCGCAATGAATGGTCCGCGAGTCGGCAACAGATTTCCATGACCAAGTTCAAAATGTATGACAAAATTTGAGCCTGGTTCGCGGTCCATAATATGTACATACAAATAGATATAGGGAAAGAAAATCAAATATGCATCTAAGTAAATAGGTATTTCTATTTGAAACGGAAAGAGCCGGTCTCCTCTGCCAAACCCATCTAGTACATATTTAGAATTCCTATTGGAATGTTTAGTAAAATCGAAATGTAAAAACACATTAAGCCCGTCTGAGTCGTAAAGAAGTTAGAATACTAATTATCATACACGGCATTCTTGAGATAAGGCAGTCCCCTGTAAACTACGTCCATCGCGAACAAAGGCTTGAGATGACATTGTAAACGCAGCGCCAACAATGCTGAGAAGATGCGGGATTATTGCAGGAAAATCAATACAAAACAAACTTATTTGAAATTATAATGAGAGAAGCAGACGATTATAGGTTCGTTTTATGTTATTGAAATATCTAACTGAACATAATCTTTCTATTAACAACGTGGTATGAATAGTTAATTTTACATATTTAAATTAGTCATAAAGCTGAGAAAGATGCTTCAAAGATAAATGATTGAATTTTATTATTGTAGGTATCGGTAATTAATTATAAAATGTTTATTAATGCGCAGGGTTTTAGATATTTATTAATATTTCATATCACGGAAGCAAGTGCACAATGCAAGTTTATGCTTGATGCTGAAAATCTTAGCTGAAATGGCTTTTCGTATCACTTTTTAGGGTTCCGAACAAAAAACGGAACCCTTATAGGACCACTGTTTGTCTGTCTGTCCGTCTGTCACAGCCAGTTTTCTCCGGATCCACTGACCGATTCTGTTGTAATTTGGTACACATATGGACTTCTGTGACCCAAACACGAAAATCATTAAATTTTGAGTATGGGGGTCACTTTTGGGGGTCAAACTAGAAAATTTAATAACAATTTTTTTTTTAACAATATCATGTGACATATCAAATGAAAGGGCTTACTGTAAGGGTTTTAAATATATTATTTTCATAATTTTAAAATAAATGGTTTTGAAGTTATTCAACAAATTAGACGAAATATGACCATTCCCACCCTTATCTCCGAAACAACAGAGCCTAAAATTAAAAAAAAAATGGAGATAATAGATCTTTACCTATAGATTACAGGAAACCCTACAAGAAGTGAAATGAAAAAATGAAATTCGTTCGGAACCCTTTGCACGCGAGTCCGACTCGCACTTGGCCAGTTTTTTCAATAGGTATATTTACCTATTATAATAAAAAAAATTGTACATGTACCTAATATACCTAAATAAGCCTTCCTACCTAAATCTAAACCCACGTAAAGAACGTTAAGATCTTACAAAACATGAGCAGCATCTAAGTATTTTTCTGCAATTGTGAAATCGGCGGCTGAATGTCGCCTCATTAACAACAAACGGCTTGTTTAGTTACTTGCCTCTTTTTATTGTGAATTGAAGCGAATTGATGAAGACGTACCTAAGTGTCAGCTGAAGAGTGTCGCGACCTTTTGATTGGCGCTGCGCCGAATGCAGCGGGCAAGGCTGAGGAATGCCACAACAATCATTACTAAATAAAAACAATTGCATAAATTGCATGCACTTTATTTTAGACTCAACTGCTTTGTTATTGCAAAACGCGCGAAATAACTTTTTATTGCCAACTTTTAAACATTTTGTGAAGATTTTTACACGTCTGGCAGCGATCGACTGATACAAAAAATACTTCAAGATTTGATGCCATTTCAGTTTTCAAGATATTTTGCTGAACGTGACCGGCGGTGATTCGTTTCGGACGATGTTTAAGCTTCCTCGTAAAACTACGGATGCTGGCTGAGCTAGCCGTAGCATAGAGTTGTTAACTCGAAAATAGAATCGCAGTAATGATTTATGGAATATTTTATGCCGATATTAGACATCATAAAGCGTCGCCGCCATTTTATCTTTTAATTAAGATAGGTTGCGACCAGAGGACAAAAGGTAATTAGATAGGATGACAACTAGTGATTAGCCTAGGTAGGTATAGGTAACTACTGCCTATCTGGAGTTATTTAAGTCTTAAAGTGTTTTTGCTCTGGTTTTATTTATTTATGTTGACTTTCTTTAAAAGATGTAGGTAGGTTAATTACTTGACGGTAGGTTACCTAAGTTACTAAGTACTGTTATTTAGGAAGATCTTTTTATTGTTACCAAAAGATTCTCCGATACAATAAAAGTACGGTACACTTAGGTAGGTACAGAACAGATGAGTATCTATCGTTCCGCGTTTGTATTCACACAACATGAAGCAGGAATGTAGCATTAGAGAACTGCGATGCTATCGGTACTTTTTTAATCAAATTTAAAATATCACGCAGAGAAATCTAAGACCTCCGAAAACCGATAAATGATTTGATTATTGTTTATTCCTTGTATAAATAAACGAGTTTCGCTCTCAGCCTCCTTTCACTGATGTCTTTTGGTTTGCACTTAGATCTTGATCGAAGATAAAATAGATCGCAAGATGTCTGCATACTTACAGCGCGCGGTCAGTGAAGCTGGGCCCGACAGAAAATAAATCTTCAATTGGGTCGATCAAATGCCAGGCTAATGGTACCTTACCTACAACGGATCACTTCATCATTATTTGATTTGTACGCACTTTCCAATTTCATTCTTTCGGGAACGAATGAACGATAATAACTTTTACCTGGCGTAGGTACTTATATAAAGATGTCGGGTTTTAAAATACAAGCGGATCTTTGCCAACGCTATAAATTGAAAAATAATTGCGTGTTCATTAGTGTTTACGCTCATATTAGTTTTGTTTTGTACTTGGTTCAACTCAGACGGAAAAGGAGGTAAAGAAATTATTTTGCTTCGAGCATTGGAGTCAGCGGCGTTTTCGATCATTAGTGACATCCAAACCAAAGAGGTATGATTTGTGTTTAACGTGTAGATACTAATGTGTTATTTGTGTTTTGTTGACAGATGGCACAGTTGATAACTGTGCGGTTAAACAAAGCCGACCAGCAGCCCCTGGGCTTCCGTCTGCAGGGCGGCAAGGACTTCGGCACACCCCTCGTCGTTCAGAAGGTCAGTCAACGATACTATTCGAACTAAAAGCCAGTCATTAATTAAACTTGTCAATAAGTTTGTAAGTAATTAAAGCTCTGTAACCACAGCTCGCTGAACTACGAAATAGCAATGTTTAGCTATAGCTTTTATACTGAGATGAAAATAGGAGTTATCAATCAGTTATGCAGTGGGTATAATTATACAGCTGAGGATAACAGAATTGTGGGTAAGGCGGGTTTATTATGCAGACAGGCACTTTTACTTTTTGGACAAACGAAATTGATCGAGCATATAAAATGCGCAGAAAATTAAATGGCCAAGAGCCTGGAGGTCTTGCTCATTCGCTGATGCCCATGTCATAAGATCGAATGTATTCCAATTAAGTTTAAATAATTGCTCACAAAGAGTAGTCTAGATCGAGTGCATACTAATTATGGAAGTGGTACCTACTATGTGAAATGATAATAATGAGTCACAATTTCACAATGAATATAAGAATAGGTCCAGTATCGCTTTAAAACACGAAAATATTAATTTAATTAATGGGTATAATTAAAGTCGACACGATTATAACTTTGATCTCGTTTTTATATAACAATAAGAGATTATAACCACAAAGTCCACAAGCTAGTGGAGATACATATTTATTTGCTCTCGTCCACCCACGCGCGTCGGTCGGGCAGCGAGCACCGACGAAGACGATAACCAGGCGACACCCAACAGCAGTATCTATAAGAATAGACTTACAAATTATACATGTGCTCTTAAAAATAACAAGTAATCTAACGTAAGAACTTTAGTAAACAATTTTAATTCCCTTACGTAACGCCATCAGCGTTGTCCTACATCGGTTTCCTGTTATTATAGATGTGCATTTGAAATCATCCTATTTTTAGACGATTGCAGAGTATCAAACAGACATTACATTTATTAGCCTTTATGGTCGATTCTGACGCCCATTTAAGCTACGTAAAGAGAACCAATAAAACTGCAGAAGAAAGCATTCTAGACATCATAATAATTCTCATTCCCTTATCCCAATTTATTTGGGATCGGCGCATCATGTCTTCTAATTCATTTCTCTAAGAATTATAATAATAATAATAATATTTCACAACTATCACACAACGCCATCTAGTCCCAAGCTAAGCAGAGCTTGTGTTATGGGTACTAGACGACTGATAAACATACTTATATATTTCTAAATACATAAATATTATAGATAAATTACACCCAGACACAGAACAAATCGTCGTGCTCATCACACAAACATTTGTCCTGGGTGGGAATCGAACCCACGACCTCCGGCATAGCAGTCAGGGTCACTAACCACTAGACCAACAAGCCAGTCGAAGAATTAGTCGTCATATTAGTACCTAGTTACGCTCTTCCTAGCTTTATCATCCTTTACGCATTCCATTGTATTTGATTTTTCTCTACTTTATGGTAATTCTCGTTCCTCCGCATCACATGCCCATACCACAACAGGATACTTCCACACCACTAAAATTGGTGCAACACGCAATGGACACAAAATTATGGTGCAAGACGTTGAATTTTTCATTATGTTAAAAACAACAAACTGGTTATTTACCATGAAGCCAGGTTAGCAGGTCTACTTAAATATGTATCTATCAGTACAAGATACATTGTTAATGCACGATTAGTTATCCAAAGGAGCTTTTACCAACTCATTAACTGTTACCTGACCCCGTTGGAGCTTGTTTGACACTCGTCACTACGTAACAAAAAATATTAAGAAGGTCCTCGAACATTTTTGTTTATGTCTGCTTTTGTAAATATGCTTTATATGTATTTAATTATGTGAAAATGATTATTACATTTTGAAATGGATTAAATCCACAGAAATATAAATCCAAAGGAGCGTGCTAAGCTCTTATAATGCCTTATTTTATACCGAGGCAGCAATAATTGCAACCAACAGTAGCAATAGTGCTATTGCAGTCATTGAGATCCGTTATGTGTAACTGAACGGTGATTAATATAATTATAGTAATATTCATTGAACAACAGCGCTGTAAACGTATAGAATGATTCAACCATAAGATTAAAGAATCGCGATTAAAATATTAGCCTAGCCTACATGGACTTGAAATGTTAATGAACCCGTATGTCTTATGTAGGTATGTCGTTTAGTACATCATGTAGATAAATACATAGATAAACTTAGGGTTCCTCGAAAATGATTTTTGGGTTTAATATGTAACAAAAATATTGATGGAGGATGAAATGTTATTTTTTTAGTAAAGGTTACGATTTAACTAATAGTTAAAACGGTAGAAAGTTATCGATAAGAATTAACTAATGATAAATAATTTCTACCTTTTTAATCGTGGCAAAACCTTTCTATCTTTCAAAAGAGCATGGTAAAAATCGATGCATATCTACATACATACCTAGTGCACATATGTAATGATATATCGTAAAGAGTGGATCGTTGTTGATTTTTTTTATCTTTGCCATGAACCGTTTGGCCGTATCGGTATGACGTTTAGCTATGTCAATAGTAGATAGCGAACGATGGTATTAGCCTGCCCGATGCCAACGGTACTTCTTCATGTCCATGCGTTACTCTCATCATGTTCCGTGATTGTGTTTGGCTAAATAGATGTCAAGCAAATCATGTTCGGCGGTTTATTGAACTTGTTTAATGTCAATTATAATTTTATAAATTAAAATCTTACGTTTGACATGCATGGAATGGTAGTATGGATGATAAGTGGTTATAAAGAGTGCCATATTTGATGTTTGTCATGTCAAACTGCTTGAAACCTACAGCTGCTTCGGGCTGCTTAAGGCTGCTCTCTCGAAAAAAGCTTAAAAACAGCGTGTAGATGAAGCATCTTTTCGTTGGCACTAACAGAGAAATTACCTCTGAAAAAAAAATAGTTAGTAATCTACATCATATGATACGTAATTTGGTTTAACCAGAATTTATATCTATCGGTATCACATAATAAAAAAAAAAAAACACCAAATCACCTCCAAATCGTTGAGATGAAACCATTTTACTTCTTTCATTTTTTTATCAAAAAAGTATAAAAAATATATTTACTGCTTTGCAATATAAAAGAAAATGATTTGGTTTTGTTACTTTTTAAAAACATGTATTATTTTTAATAAAAAAAAATAAAAATGCGGTGTGGCGCGTAGAGGGATTGTTAGCTCCGTTTATTCCGCACAAGGTCATTGGCATGAATACAAGCCTTAAAATCAACTCCAGTAAGAACTAGAAGATACAGTTGTACCATAAACATTTTTATTAATGACTAGCTGACCCGCGCAACTTCGTCTGCGTCACAATTTTCATAACTCCTACCCTACTCCTACCCTACCTACCTACCTACCCTACCTACCTACCTACCCTACCTACCTACCTACCCTACCTACCTACCTACCCTACCTACCTACCTACCCTACCTACCTACCCTATCTACCTACCCATTTTTTTTTGCTTTTAAACCTTCCCTGTATTTTGGCGAATCCAACAAAAAAAGAATTATTAAGGTCCAGCCGTTCTCGAGTTTTAGCGAGACTAACGAACAGCAATTCATTTTTATATATATAGATTTAATTATTACCTATATCTTCGATGTAACAAAGCATCAAGATGCCTAAAGTAAAATTTTATGAAACATTCTTTGCAGAGACAAGGTTTTTACTAATTTATGTAAACAAATTGAAATATTTTATCTATAGCACTCCCAAGAAAAAGATTCAAACTTTCTTGGACATATATTTTTGTTCAAATTTGTGGCTATATCTAAACCTTAATAATCACACATCAAAACTCAAGTCAAACGCTCAAACCTAAGAAAAATTGTAATAGCCCTCTTAACAGCATTTTGAATTTTATAAAACAATTTCACGATCCATAATTTACACATTTTTATGACCACACATAATCATTGTACTTCGGGTGCGTCCAACGATTTTCAGTTACATATATAACATAACTGTGCATATTCATTTTATGCACAGTTAAAAATAATATTTGACCTCCATCCTTTTAAACTGGTCATAAAGGTTTAACCGTGTAACGTTTCATATTTGTTTTCCTGTGTTTTGTTTACGCTTGAATACAAAGAAAGAAAATTATACGGGTATGCCCGTTTCGGCCTTATTGTATTAAGCTGAAATTGGATATTTGCACTGTTAAATTAAAGTTTTTGTGGGTAGACCATATTTCGCAATAAACTTTAAAGGCTTCTACAGGGGATTGTGAAAGATAATCTTATTCAGGCAAGTTTCAAGTTAAATTGCATGTCAAGTCAAGCGGTGGGTAAGGTTTTAAGGTCTTTGCACCTTATTTAAATTATTTTGGTTGTGTTGTTTCATAGTACAATAAATAAGCCTAATACAGTTGTAACAAAAGCTCGTAAAGCTATTGTCTAAAATGTTGAACCTAATTGGGAACGGCTGCAAACATAAATCTGTAATATGATAGCTTTGTTTGATGTTTGAATTGTTTAAAATCGTGCTGCATACTAGAGCACCATCTGTACTAGGTATATGAAGACTATTTCTAAGGCAGTAATCCCTATTTTTTGCTGATGTGTTTATGTCCACGGCCACGTACCAGTTTCACTCTTATTAACCGGAATTGCGCAGAGCTTGCTGGCCATTGGCTGTTGCGTAACTATTCGGGTTCTGTCGTTTATATGGAACACAATCTGAGTCACGTACTGGCAGGGATTTGTTTTGAAATTGGAACAGCGACCAGCGACAACAACGCCTTCTGTGGATTATCGCTATTTGTCTATTCTAATTACATACCACACTGGCTTCTAGCGATAAATACCGTATGCGTTCAAATATGGCTCTAATGGATAGATACGTTGAATACATACAAGCATCTAAATAGATGACACCTTACCGATAACGTATTTCTTATTTATTTAAAATGTTGTAGAGAAACACGAATGGTATAGCCAGTTTCAATAACAATGACTGACGTTAATAAATAATTTCCACCGTCGACGACTCGACGTCGCATCTGTCTTTTGACACACTGCTTATTTTAGATGTTGAAGTGTCAAGTGCAATGAAGATATTAGAGGTGAGTAGGTGACGGGCAGATTAACACGTCGGTTGTTAAAACTTGGGCAAGTGCCATCATAATTATTTTCACGAGAGAAAATTCAAGAAAATACTCCTACATACCTGCCTACTCTTATGTCTATCAATCTCAGGAGGTCTAGCTACAGAGTACAAACTTGCCTAGATTGAAGCCATATTGAAGCCCTTGCAATCCTTAACAAGTTAACAAAAAAGGTTAGACCTCTAACATCGAAGCTTAGTTTCAATGACAAGCGCTAAAAAGCTAGCTGAACAAAAAAATGAAAGGATAATAATCGTGCAAGTCGTGGTGTTCACTGGCTGCGTATTTCGAGAGAAGAATGGAAGACAATAAAGAAAACATAATAAAGCGCGGCCTCGACCGGGGCGGCGGAAGGGGCGGCGGCGGCGGCGGACTGCATTTAATTTCTTGTTCTTGTACTCCTGTTGCCGTATATGGGAGGCGCGCGTGCGGCGCCGCGCCTGCGCAGAGGACACTCATGCTCTGCACGTGTGCATGTTTGCTGCAATAGCTCAAAATCTAACAATTGCGACATATTCTTGAACTGTACCAATATTCACTATGATTGCACAGGCCAGCTGCAGTGCAGCATGCTGAGCCAAGAATGAAGAAAATGAAAATTCCATAAATGTCTAGTTTTGAGTTTCTATTGATTTTCTGTTCGAGTGTACCTACACAATATAACCGTATTGAGGGAAACTGACGAGACAGAATCAAAACCACTACCTACTCGCAACAACTACGCAAGCAAATCTCTATTAATTTATAATATCTTAATAGTCAATAAAAACCTACTTGCTTTATCCAATATCTGACCATTTTTCTCGTTTTACTGTACCGACCATAAAAATAAATATTCAGATGACATAAATATTGACATACTTAATGATTACATACATACGTTACGAAATGACAAAGCAAAAAAAAATATAGGCCGGACAATGGCAAGGTGGTATGTAGTTCCACCTGGCTAGCGACCCTCTCGGAATGCCAGTTTTTGCGAGCGCAAATTATTGCAAGGCATGTGTCTGGCATCTCCATGTACATAATTATGTAGCACTGTAGCAGATCTATAAAATTTATTCTTTGGCAGGTAGGGTCAAGTTTCCAATTACCGGTAGTGAACGAAGCGGAAGGAAACATGGCAGGAGGGGAGGAAAAAGGTTAATCAGTTGAGTGTCTTGACAACATATAATATGTCGCGATGTGTCACTTTTTGCCAGTTGTTGTTGTGGTTTCTACGTGAATGATTGTGAATCGTATCAGGCGTATTAATATCGTGTCTGTGCATTGTGTGATTGATTGACTCATTATCGACGCAAAGAACGGTAGGTAGGTACCTGTGTTAAATTGTATTTACGCAACTATTACCAAATAGATAAATAGGTATAGACAGAAATATCTAAAATAGGTATGCATGTAGATAACTTCAAATCTAAAAACCAAACTAGGTATTGGGTAAGGAATTGGGTTTACTCCTAAAATCACATCTTTCTTGGGAATTCTGTTTTTTTTTAAATAATGACATAGGTAATGTATTTTATTGAATTACAAGTCTTGCTAATAATAATAGGGAATATGCATGCGATTTTTTATTTGCAAAATTAAATACTTATTAGCTCTAGTAAACAATCATGAAATTATTTTTTAAACACTTTCATCAGCGATTAAGTTATAAAGCCTTAAAGATTACAATTAGAAAGAGAAGTCCGATATGAATTTTGACGTCAAAGTCAATGATGCCTATACAGCTGCCATAGAAAACAGGGTTTCCGCGAGAGGGTCAGATTTTTGTTTAAAATAATTGTCTCTTTTGTTTTTCGAGCAATTTTGATTCTATTTTTACTTACTGTTAGTATTATATCTATTAGTACTTATCTATACTAATATTATGAAGAGGAAAGGTTTTTATTTTTGTATGTAACGAATAAACTTAAAAACTACTAGACTGATTTGAAAAATTCTTTTAGCAATGGATAGCTACGAGTAACATCCTTACTTTTCCTTACATTATTAATGCGAAAGTAACTCTGTCTGTCTGTCTCGCTTTCACGCCAAAACTACTGAACCGATTTAATTGAAATTTGGTACACAGATAGTCTAGAGCCTGAGAAAGGACATAGGCTACTTTTTATCCCGGGAGTATGTTCCCTAGGGACCACGCGGGCGAAGCCGTTGGCAGAAACTAGTAGGATATTTTATCCCCGTACTCCCACGGGAACGGGAACTACGCGGGTGAAACCGCGTGACGTCCGCTAGTTTTTGTATATTTTTAAATAAACTGTATAAATAAAAAATATTTTGTTCATGTCATGCATATTCCCTATTTGCCCAGATGGTCTATGCCCTACTTTATATATGGCCTACTTTTCTTAGTACCTACCTACTTTCATTCAAAACCTAATACTTATCTACCAATACGATATCACCTATGCGCTTACATATGGCCCTACCTAAGTAGTTAAAATACTCATAAAATGATAAGACAGTGAGTGCAGTCCGATGAGTCACACTCATACAAGCATGGTTAGGTAATCTACCGATTTATTGGTATGGTTTTACGTTTCAAAACCGCTCTGCGTCACCATCTTCACAAGTGGTGTACCTAGTAAGTATCTTGCCTAATTTAGGGATTGCCCATAGGCAATGTCAGGTCGTAAATAACTAAAGTACATTACCTACCTAACAGTTGACATACAGTGTTCCATTAATTACGCATTTGTTTCGAGAGCAGAATAATTAATAGCGCAGTTAATAGTTTTAAAGTGCTCATTTGTTCATCGATTATCGCCTTAAGATTAATTTGTTTTTAACGACTCAGCTGATATCAGATGACAACCATATTTTTTATTCGACTGACAACGACGGTTCTTATAATTTGCTGGGTGATCTCTAAATTCAGGACGTTTCTAACTCGGATTTCTTTCCCAGTTTTAAAACAATTATTATAACACTAGCTGCCGCCCACGGCTCTGCCTGCGTGGTATTAGTACTTTATAGCCTACTAGCTTTTACCCGCGACTTTGCACGCGCATATATCCCGTTTTTTCCCGTTCCCGTGGAAATTTCGGAAAATCCTTCCTTCGTGCTCCCCTACACTCTTAAAGGAACCTACATGCCAAATTTCAGCTTTCTACGATCAGCTAGTATATTCTGTAAGTAACCATTTCGATATCGAGCTTCACCTGAGTGACAAAACTCACAAGGTGAGCTTTATTGCACACAAAGGTCTTACTTTGAAACTCACCTCGGATTCCGCTGTCGAGATACGAAAATGTTGTTACAGAATAGCACTACAGTAGTTTCGGCTGTGCGTTGTCAGTCAGTCAGTCACTCACTTAGTCGCACTGTAACAGAAGAATTTTATATATTAGGATGTGTTATTCCGATGCTATATGAGTGTAAATTTTCATAAAAACAAACATCTATCTATCCTCACAAACTTTCTCAGGATTAGTGCATGTAAAAATGACATGTCAAGATAAATAAAGATGAAATTTAGTATGCACGGCCGCAGGGGGTTACGGAAGCGATAAATCGATCTAGCTAGGTTTCATTTTTAGAAAACGTCGTAAAAAAAAACCGAGTAAAGCTCCAAGAACTAAATACAATCATGAATACTAATCCCAGTATTGTTTGCTTTTTCTAGAAGACGTAGGTACCTTACTTACTAGGTACCTATCTATTGGTTATCTCATATACACTCAATTTCTCTGGAATGTATAAACATACCCGAGCTGGAATTTAGCCTAGTTGTATGCAGTTATTTATACACTTGACATTGGTCAAACTGTGCCACGCATATTCGGCTCACTAAACTAAATATTATTAAAGCTAAGCAATAAATCTGCACGACGAAGGCGAGACGTAGCGAAAGTATCGAAATCCAACAAATCAATGTTTTCTGTTTCTCATACATAAATAATACACTTTTTAGGGTTCCGTACCCGCAGGGTAACCAACGGAACCCTATTACTAAGCCTCCACTGTCCGTCCGTCCGTCTGTATGACACCGGGCTGTATCTCAAGAACCGTTATAGATAGACAGTTGTAATTTTCACGGAGTGAAAAATTAAATTAAAAATTGAAGAGACTCGTACAAGAAACGTGTATTATTCGGTTTTTGGTATGGAACCCTTCGTGTTAGAGTCGGAGCCACACTTGGGCGGTTTTTTGTTTACGTCTAAGGGTAGCCACGTTTTTATCGTAGGTCTATCTGAAAACTTTAAACTAGGTAGAGGTACCTATAGGACAGGAAGTCCCTTTCTTGAACTATAAATTTAAAACCGGAGCTTGGGCTAAATGCTTAATAACAACAATCTCAGACGTTTAATTAGGTAGCAGCAGGGTTATGGTTTTACTCTGTAAATTGAATTTCGGAAAAAAAAACTACGTAATAATAATAGGGCTTACTTATTCATTAAAACTGGCATTTAAAACAAACGCCTCAAGTTGGCATTCAGACGAACAGCTGTTTTGTGAATATGCCCAACATAACAAAATTCCACCTATGGGTGTCATTATTTTATTAATTGAGTCCTACATAACGTCAGTTTTTACATGAGGTGTAACAAAAAGTTGTAATTTATTTTACAAAACGATCAAGACAAGCTGCGCTTGTGCTGATCTCACGTTGACGTCATCACCACAGCTTCCTTCCGCACCCCGCATTTGATATAATGTAATAATTATGTTGTATATGTATAGGATATAATGTCTGTGCGTAAGGCAATGGCAAATAGTAAGTACATACATACATATACAACGCTAATAGTACCTAAGTAGATACAGCCGTACAGATTATATTCGTACAATCAGGGTCAAACTATGTATTTCGTCTCGTACTTTGTGTGCACATGAAATCGGTTTATTCCATTCCACTACTTACACGTTACGTATTAAATAAGGTTAAACAAATTGATTAGAATAAAATTAGAATATTTATTCATTTTCCGTGTAAAAAATTGACGTATTGTCGTTCCAATAATATTGACGCGTAAACATTATTATAACTAACGGTAACCAGAACGATGACTGGATATTAATTAACTCCAACCACAATATGTGATTCAATGCTGACAGTTTTTTTCCAAATCTTATCAGCTCTTGTTCGAGGTGCAGTGCAGACGTTGCTCAGTTTATTTTTATTTGCCTCTCAGGTGAACGGAGGCAGCGCAGCTGAGCGTGCTGGTCTGCAAGCGGGCGACGCGCTGATCCGCGTCAACACCACCGACGTATATCTGTTGAGACACCAGGAGGCGCAGGACGCCATCCGCGCAGCCGGAGGCAACCTTGAGCTCACCGTACAACGGTACATAAACCTTCCATTTATAACTATGACGTTTTCACCGATTGACTGTCATCTGTCGGACATTCGACTCAATCTTTGGCTTCTCTCATCCAGGTGCATACACGAACACTCTGCAAAGACTGTCGCTCCACCTAGCATGATTATCTAGCACAAGATATCTTCATTGATACTTTTTACTTAAAATTAACTTTCTTTTTTAAATGTTGCTCAAGAAAAAATCTTGTTTGTTTATCTCGTAGTGGTGGTGGCACTTGGCGTCCTACCGTGACTCCAACCGGTAGCCTGCCAAGGCCTGGCTCAAGATCCATTGGCGGCACTCCAACCCTCGTCACCAACACCTCTCTCAAGGCCACACCGCAACCCTCCCGCGCCTTCGGATCTGGTCACAACAACGTCGCCAAGCCTTTTGGTTACGTAAGTATCATCAACATAAATCAGCCTACAATTTTCCCACTGTTACACCTCAGACCAGACTAGCAAGAGAATTTCTGCAACATCACTTCCCGTGGCAATAAGAAGAGAGACAAGAATTTAAGATGTATGATATGGCTAGGAAGGAATTTACTAAAGATATAACTTTTAGTCGGACTTACTTATAGAACGAAAATACCCTTCTGCGCCGAGTCAACATAAAATGGTATAAAGCCAGGAGCACGAGTAATGATCAGGAGCGGAAATATATAGTTTGGATATTTTGGTCCTGCAGTGGATGAAAATTGAAATGTAAATGAAAATATGTTGGTTATAGATGAACGGCAACGACTCGGTAAAGAGCATAGTGAACAAACAGTACAACACTCCAGTCAACATGTACAGCGACAAGACGATCGCGGAGACTCTCTCGGCGCAAACTGAAGTCCTCGCGGGAGGCGTTCTCGGGTAAGGTTTCAAACTTTTAAAGACAACATTCAACATTTTCTGCTCAAATTCGAACAGAGATCAACATTAGTTTCTAAATTCAAAGTTCAACTTACAACTAGGTACGAATGCTTCAAAGTTCAACTTACAACTAGGTACGAATCAGTAAGTTTATTCGCTACGTATGAAATCGAGAAATTGCTTGTAAATGAGACTTGTATAGAATGTTAAAAGCACAAAATTTGAATTGTATGCCTGGAACGGTCCTCGGATGTCCCGTCCCACTTTTGAAACTCTCAGAATGATATATTTGATAACATTGCTAACTTATGTTTTAATCCTTCACTCGACTGATAAATTATAGTTACTTAGGCATAGCTAAGTACAAAAAACGTGCTTTTAAGATTTTGAATAATAAGATGTTATCTGTGATTGGCAGAGTGAACTTTAAGAAGAATGAGAAGACATACGACGCTGAGAAAAGCGCTGTTTTCAAGGTTCTGCAAGAAGAACAGAACGACCCCGAGCCAGGTACAAGGGACATCTTTATAACACTAGTATAGCATAATATTCAACATCCTCAAACGACACTTAACTTTCAGACGCATTTCACATTTTTTTCTGATACTATATCTACCAAAAGCAGGGACAGTATCTGACCTAAAAAGTACCTTAATATTGAGTTGCGTTTGAGTATCCTGTATCTAGGCCGAGGTATAAGTACCACGGGGTATATTTCGGAGATATTCATCTACTCTCATGATGGAAATATTAAAAAGTTAGCGTAATTGCTTATTAAAAAGCGTATTCTGACGAAAAATAGAAAACGAATAAAAAATCCATACAAAAAACTGTACTCCTTTTTCAATTTGGAGATTTCATTGTGAAAACAAACTGTAACGGCAGAAAAGTAGAAGATGTCGAAATTAATAAAAGTAAATTGGCATAGTAGTCGAGCAAGTGGTGGGTCCGACGTCCGGGCCGGGCGCACCGGTGAGCGGCTTGCGCCACGTGCAGGCGCCCGTCACGCGCCCCGACGCGCCGCTCAACAACACCGGCGGTTTGCCCCCCGGACAGAACATTTGCGAGGAGTGCGAAAGACTCATCACGTAAGTCGGACGATGCGCGCGGGCCGACACGGTAGCACATATCGCAAGCTAAATTTGATTTTGCGCATAGGGTTCTGGCAGATTAGGGTGTTGGAGTCAGGTTTCGATACGAAATGTATTTTTGCTTGAAGTTCTAATTCGGATCTGCAACTAATTTCCCGATTAACGAAAGCTCGGGTTACCTGGTAAGTTATGTGATCGAGTTGTGAATAGAAATAACCCGATATTGCGGGCCAGCAGAGCCTTCCCACTTTTACTCGAGAGCGAGCGTGGCGCGCGCGGGCACGCCGAACAGCCTGCACCGCACACACCGCTCGCGCTCGCGCACGCCGCGCGTGGCCAGCAGCACGCCCGCGCCCGCGCCCCCATTGGCGCGCGTGTGCACGGGCACGCAGACGCCGCAGGAGCAGCTGGCGCCCGAGCCGCCGCACCGGCCCAGCATCCCCATGGGCTGCCACGAGGTGCTCCCAGACGGTCGCATCGCGCTGGGCGCGCCGGCGCTGCCGCAGCCGCGCGATGCGCTCCCCGTCGTCAACGACACCCCCTATTGCTCCGACTGTAATCGCTACATTATGTAAGCGACGTCCCACTGAATGTCTTGACGTGTTTGCGACCGTGTCGACCTGTGCACTAGCTCTATTCGTGTAGATTAAAATAATTCGATGTGATTCCTTCTTGTTGCGACTCCTCCCATTTTTTTTGTTGTAAATATCGAAACGACAACTCAAGGAGACGTGACATGTAAGTTAGTACACATATCGTGTTTTTGCGAAACGATTATTTTCCATTTCATTACCCTGTTCTCGTCGCGATATTTGTACTAAAAAAGCTCAAATCATTATTCATTAATTAATTGTCTTCATCTATACCTACTTTCATACTTTAGTAGTTAGGCAGAATGAAATAATGTGTCAACGCCACTGTATATCTTCACTCAGCATGTCCTCACTTCGCTGTCCATATTATTTAGATGAGCACCAATGTAACGTTGCGTGGCAGATTGGTGGATAAGCACGAGCAAGTCGGTGAGCATGTTTGTAGCAAGTAACAAGTATAGAAATGAAATGTATATTCTCGACATCTGTATATATTTTAATTAGAATTTCAGTACGATATTCAATGAATCTTCATGCTTATGTTAGACTACATCATCCATCTTGGTCAGCTGTAGACTGATGATTCTTATCTGTATAGCGGTGTGTTCGTGCGCATCAAGGACAAGAACCTGCACGTGGAATGTTTCAAGTGCTCGACTTGCGGCTCTTCGCTCAAGAACCAGGGGTACTACAACCTGAACGGGAAGCTTTACTGCGACATCCACGCTAAACTCGTCGCACGCAACAATCCGCCCGCGCCCAACCTTGAACCTGTTACCGTGCCTCCGTGAGTTTACCTTAGTTTTCTTGTTCATACATCATGGATTCATAATTATTCATTTCCACGTTTTGTAGATCTGCATTAGATTCATTCACTTATTCATTATAATCATAGCCTTTCTGCATTTCATGTCACATGTGACATCTTTAAAACATGTCTTATTCAAAATAAGTACAAAATGCATCCAATGATTTTCATGTGTAGTGGTGGCCGGATCCCTACCAACACTTACTCGACGCCGCTGCCGCCGCTGGCGACTAACAACTACACAAACGGATCATCTTCGCTCTTCAGCGTAAGTATTTTATTTATCTATTTACGTTTTTCAAATTATTTAAACATTATTATTTTTCTTCAGCGTTGACGAGTATTATCTGCTGTGCTTTGTCTGTAACGATGTGATTTTCTAGATGTTTCTTCCTTATTCCTGATTACTCCACCTGTCTCATCACATTCTACGCGTCATTCCTTACTAATCTTCGTCTTTAATTTTCGGCAGCCATCAAGCAATCTGTCGGGCCCGAAGCCATTCGGCTCATCTATCGGGTCAGCATACTCGCCATCGCTGTCGCCGCGCTCGGCCCCGATGTCGCCTGCGCGGCCGGTCACTGCGCCTGCGCCCGCGCCGGCTCCCATCTCCGCTCCACAACCTGCGGCCCCCTTCGCGCCCAGTAAGAGAGTTACCTTTGCCGTATAATTTTTGTCGTGCTAAAAAGTACGACTTCCAAAACCTTCACAATTAAGTTAATTAGTTCATATTATTCTTCTGATTAACGCTTCATTTACTCATACACGCTCAGATCTATTTTATAAAACTAAATTGTGAAAGTTTTGGATTTTAAAATAGTGATTTAAGTATGAAAACGGGATCTGCAAGCAGATAATCCATAGTAATATAATTATGACGATGTACCTAACGATAAAATGCTATTTTTTATGTAATATTTACATTGAAAATGTTTATTTTTTATAGTTTTTATAGGTTTATATTAATTGCACTAAGATACAAATTATGAAAAATCATATCATGCTAAAATAATTGAATGATTTTCATGTGTCAAAAGATTTTAATGAAATTTCTTTAAAATCGTTATAAACTTGCCGCTGATTCGCCAGCGGCAAGTTTAAAATGATGTTTAACTTACTTATTAATTGAATAATATTTTCATGGAAAACTTTATCTAGTCACTGACTAATAGTCAGAATTAACGGTTAATTATTTAGATGACATCTTACTATTTATTGTTATATTTACTGACAAATATCAGTTATTCAAACTCATCGTTATTTAGAACTGTTTATGACAAGTTGAAAGATGAAATGTACAACCTCAAAAGACTATTATACAATGAACCAATTTGGAATTAAGTAATTTAAGGCAATTATTTATTTTCGACAGAGGCCCCAGTTTCCCTTTTTAAAGGTAATTTATAATTAGGTGGAGTACAGCTTCTTTTAGCTATTAATTGATCATATGTATATAATATACAAACATAGTGTGAATGCGCTACGCGGGAAGCCGATATCAATAGCAGCCACCGCATTAAAATAACTACTGTCCTGGCACTGTCGAGTTATGCGTCATTTAATAAAATAATAGTACTATCAAATCAATCTTTAACTTTCTTCTGCTTCTTTAAAAAGTTTGTTATTAGTTTATTAGCTTTCATCAATCTAAGTTAAGTGGCTTCTTCAATTTTACTAATATTTACTTTCATCTATTTTCTCTCCTTCAATAACCTCTCTAACTCGGTAACTGACTAACAGCACAAAATGTTAAAAGTGTCGTGTGGCCCCCACCCGCAAACCCCTCTGATGATGAACTGCCAAAGTATGAACCAAACGTGAAACCCGCGGTCCCAGTTTGTAGTACAGAACAAATGCAGCGAGTGGTAAACAAAGTGAATCCCGATTCTAAGATTGCGGAAATTCAACAACAATCTATGGAACAATTTCTAGCTTCCTCGAAACAAAAAGAAGAATTTTCTTCGAGCGTTTCGTACGCTTCTGCTGCTATATCTTCTATGACAGCCACATCAAAATCTGAATCTGTTGTGCAAAGTAAACAATCCCAAGTGATGCAAGAATCAACTAGTCGAACTATCCAGTCTTTTTCTGAGGAATCTTCAGAATGTCAGAGTACAACTGTTTATAAAACACAAACATGTCCACCAAAGTCGTTTGAAAATTACACAGATGCCATTGAAAATATCAATGAAGTACAAATGATACAATCAAAAGAAAATATTCAATCAAAATTATCAACAGAAGCAAAATCCGTCAACATATCGGAACCTCAAAAAGTACAAGAAAAAGCGCAGGTCTTTCCAACAACCAATGCAAACATTGAGTGTGATAAAGGCAATGCTATGCAAGTGCCTAAAAATATGGACATTGAAAAGCATCAAGTTGATGAAAAGGCAGTCTCTAAAATGAAAAACGAGGCAGTCATGACAAGGCAACAAAATGCGTCACTTGACACGCAGACTAAAACAACAATTGAAATGAAATTTACCGAACAATCTAATCTAAATACAGAGATTGCAACAGTGGACACATTACAAACAAGCACGAATCCTGGTCCAACTAATCAAAATATCAAACCATCCATGGTAGAAGCATTGACAACGGCACCGGATCGCCCTTATTCACCCTTGCCTAGCCCAACTTCCCCTGTTAGTATTATCGGACAAACAACTGTAGATGAAAAATCAGTTCAACGTAATGTTGAACAAAAATCCGAATTAAAAGAGTCTACCGAAACACAGAGTATGCAGTTACCAGCGCAACAGTCTCCGATGTTCATACAGGAAAAGCGTCCCGTTTCGCCAATACCACCTATAAAGACATATAATCCTCCTGAAAAAGCTGCACCTCCTGTACCCATGCCTGAAGAGACAAAACCGTATATCCCACCTGATTTTAAAATAATTATTGAGCCTAAAGAACCTCCGCCGCGTGAAGTAACGTCCTCACCTTTGATAAACGCTTTAACAATAGCACCTGATAGGCCTTTCACGCCAGTATCAACATTTGGTCAACATCAATCAATGGGAAGTGTGGCATATGATCAAAATCAAACAGCTGCGTATGATCAAAATAAAAAAGCAGCATATGACCAAAATCAAAGAGCGGCTTATGACCAAAATCAAAAAGCGGCTTATGACCATAATCAAAGAGGGGCTTATATTCAAAATCAAAGAGCGGCATATGAACAAAATCAATCATACGATCAAAATCAAAGAGGATCTTATGAACAAAATCAATCATTTGGAAAGGCTTCATATGATCAAAGTCAATCAATAAGCAGAGGGTCACTAAGAGATGCTTTAACTATTGCTCCGGATAGACCTTACAGTCCTTTTGGCACTATAGGTACTACTCAATCAAACCAATACATGACGAGTACTACACATGTGACTGAAACAAATTTATCGGATATAGTGAAGCCCATTGCCACACAAACATTAACTCAAATGACTGATCAGCTGCATTCTGAATTTTCAGCTATGCAAAATACATGTAAATTGCAGTCGTCTTCAGAAATGTCAGCGTTTAGACCTGTTCCTAAACAAGTGTTCCCCTCACCGCAACCAGAAGAATTTTGTAAGCTTACTAATTTTCCTCCTATTAGTAATGAATTGAAAACGAGTTTCTCACAGGCGACCAAAACAAAGCAAGAGACTACATTTTCAGAGTCAATGATGATGCAGCAATCTTCACTTTCAACCAGTATGGCAACTCAAGGTTATTCATCTGTTAAATCCGCCCAAAATTATTTTGAACAATTAGACAAAAAAGAATGTCTTACTTCAACTGCAGTAAGATCTAAATCTGGACTTCATAAACCCGATAGTATTCCACCCTATCAGAGAAATTTTGAGCAACTTCCTTCACAAAGGGGAATTTCTCCAGATATGTATAATGCACCAGCAGTTCTGCAGAGACCAGTTACACCATCAACTGGTCCACCAAGGAAGTCAAAAGAAAAATCTCTTGAACCAAATCCATCCTATCAATCTTATCCAACTCCCCAAGCATCGACCCCGAAGTTTCAACAAATAAGAACACCGGTCCAACAGCCTCCTGTACAGTTTCATAAAGATACTCCTATTACTATGACTTTTCAACCTGTAACAGTAGATGAGAACTTACTGAGAGTTTCACCGCGTAGTAGTCGCCCTACCACACCTAGTTTAATTAACAAGCCAGCGCCCATAATACCCCATTACCAGATGAACTTAGTTACAGTAGAGCATTTAGCTCCCGAGAGTCACTTATATGAGCCTTCTAGTCGCGAAGGTAGCAGGTCCCCAACACCTAAACCGAATCGATCTCGGTCTCCTGCCCAAGGTCCACCTCCTAACCCTTTAAAAGCACATGCACCACGTATCAAAGAATGTACTCCTCACAATTATTCAATGGATGCATCAACTCCACAAGACGGTGCAAATTTGCGTAAGCAACATGAAAGGGATCAAAAAGAATTCCAGACTGCCGCAGAGATTTATAATACAAGTGGTAGCAAAAACTGGGGATCAACTCAGCCGTCAGTCGTCAAAGAGCAGAGACATTCAAATGTCGGATACAAAAGCGAAAATTACACAAAGGGCGATATGAAATTTAAACAGGATTCTGTAATTCAAGAAAATTACGGTCAAAGACAAATGCAATCTCAAAATGTTGTTGAACAGGGCAATACTACCGTTCAAACTACTAGAAAAACTTTTGAAGAATTCGAAAGAACGCAATCTGCCAAAGTTGTAGAGATCAGAAAGGGAAGTTCATCATTTGCAGGGGCATACGAGCAAAATATGGATTGTAACATTCGGCCTTCTAATATTAACCCAAAGCAATTTATTCCACCTCCTATGATGAGTTTGTCATCAGCACAACAGAGTTCATCTCTTAACCTGACTAATCAAAATATGGCGTCCGCCAGTAGAACAGTAGACAATTACGATCCAAAGCCTTCGATTTCTGGTGCTAACCAAGGTCCAGTGTGTGATCCTACCCCATCGACAGGTTCGAGTGTAGGAGCTGCCGCTCGTGGCAAAACTTTCGGTGTATCATCTGCCCCAAAACGTGGAAGGGGAGTTCTGAATAAAGCTGCGCTGCCCGGCTCCCGTGTACCACTATGTGCTTCCTGTAATGGGAATATTAGGTGATTGAAAAGTACAAAAATGTGCTGCTGTTTTGAGTGTTGCATGAATTAAGAGTGTGAAAACATGCGTGATTTTGATGTGACTTGCATTACAGTATTTTGGTCTTTTATGTATTAGTGTGTTCGCAATTTTGTATTTAGAAACTTACTTTAAACTAGTTATGCACTAACTTACATACAAAATAATGCTTTTAACTTGTTTGTATATGTGATTGTTTTGATTTTCTAACAGCTAACGAACCGCTGTCTACAAGCAGTCCACACAAAACTGAATTCAAAAGTCCAGCAGAAGAGAGGCTGATTAGAAAAATGGCGAAAATGGCTTTGAATGGCTATGAAATTGGAATACAAAGAAAAATTAAACCGGCTGACCACATTCAGTCAATGGCTGATAAAATTCAGGACACCGTGGTTACAAAACACCCTCTAAATACAGATACTTTGCCATCAGTAGACAGCAATCTCATTAAAACATTAGAAAGAGGGTATAAAACACATGAAAATATTCAGAGCATTGGAGATAAAATTAAAGACACTATTAAAAATAACCATCCAAGTATTGAACCCATGTCGAAGCCCAACATCTTGATACCACCACCATTGCCAAATTCTCCAATACCTACATTTAATGTCCATAGTACACCAATTGGTCATTCACTGAATACGAATGGTGACAAAAAGAAATATGACACTATGCCCAAAACCCTTAACGCTAGTCTCATAACGGACGAGCATTTAATTAATAATAATGATAAGCCGCATAATGGTAGTGGTTACTCAAGCAGTGAAGATTTGTATAAAGATAAAACGGAAAACAATTATATGGGTACATTGCGAAAGACTGGAATAGATAAATCATCTTTTCTTAACAGCATGAATGGCTCAACCGGTGCAAATGCAAATCATGATGTAAAATCGGATTTGAAATTTGATAACACTTATTCTAATACGCTTAACAAAAGAAAAATATTTGAAAAGCCGGAGACTGGCTCATATCATTCATTGAATAATCTAAGTAAAGCCAACGACAAAGTTAATAATGTATGCGAAAAAAATATTTGGAACAAATCTAATACTTTTGAACACGCTTCTAAGGTTGAGATCGGAAAGATTACTCAAACTACACAGCAAGAAGACGAACTCAACAAAACGAAAGAACTTCCTGATCAGTTGTATGATAATTCACTTTATACATTAAAAGCTTCTAACAATAAAGCGAATACAAATGGTAATGAACACAGTAACGACTACGTCGATATTGGATTCACCGATGAAGTAAAAAACCTATCTGATAGCAATGATAAACAACAACAACAAAAATCAGAAGAAGAAGTAGTGGTTAGACGGAGACAAAAAAAAACATCAAGAGACGATGATGGTCGAAGGGACTCGCATATAATTGCACGGCCTTTGAGCACAATACAATGCGCAGACGTTGCAGAAGGACTTTATCCCGTATGCCACAAATGTGATAAAGCTATAACGAGGTAATGTAATTTTATGGAAACATACAGTATTACGTATTCCACATATTGTAGGTGCTTCAAGTAAGTTTATCAAACGATTCAGATTTTTGTTGTAAAACCAAGCACGAATGTTGTTTTTTTTTTCTTAACAAGATTAACTGATTGTTTTTTATAAAAACGTTGTCCAATTCAATTTTATCAAGTTCAACTCTAATTTATGATTGATAATATGCTAACAAAAATTTATTTCGAACAGGGGACCGTTCATTACGGCCTTGGGCCGCATCTGGTGTCCAGAGCACTTCATTTGCGTAAACGCAACGTGTAGGCGTCCCCTTCAGGACATCGGTTTCGTTGAAGAAAATGGCCAACTGTATTGTGAATTCTGTTTCGAACAGTACATCGCGCCTGCTTGCGACAAGTGCCACGCCAAAATTAAGGGCGTAAGTACAATACCTATTCGATGTTTAAGTACATATTGTGTCTGTTGTTTAAATTTCTCCTCTCAATCAAACAAATAAAATTACAGGATTGCTTAAACGCTATCGGCAAGCACTACCATCCGGAATGCTTCAACTGCGTGTACTGTGGAAAGCTGTTCGGGAATAATCCCTTCTTCCTAGAAGATGGTTTGCCGTATTGCGAAGCTGGTATGAAATGGATATTTTAATTTTTCGGTTAAATTGTTATTGACTTGTATTATTTTAGGGAAATAGTACAAATGATGGACTTTTTCAGATTGGAATGACCTGTTCACGACAAAATGTTTCGCTTGCGGCTTCCCGGTGGAGGCAGGCGACAGGTGGGTCGAGGCGCTCAACAATAACTACCACAGTCAGTGCTTCAACTGCACGGTGCGTATGATGAGACTCCTACTAAAATACACTTACACACACACACACGAATTGTATACCAACGACTACTTGTTAGATATGTATAATTCAATTAAATATTATTCTCCTGTTTATCCTATTTAATGAAATACTTACGTATTTTACACTTCTGAAATATTTCAACCTTCTTTAAATACATAAAATAGTCCAATATTCTCATGACGCGCAACACCTTACTTAAATATGAACTAGGCGTATACATTGCAATACTAATGTACGTATAACAGCTTCCTTTGTATTATCAAGTTGTACGTACATTCAGGTACTTGCATCATTAATTAATTAATTACATTACTTGCTATTGACTCCACTTTTGAAACTGATATGCACATTTCAGGCGCGTTACCTGATACATTTTATAGCATTTGCCCTGCAACCATTCCATAAAAACATCCGAAAACTTACAACTTTGAAATCCATAAGTTTTTTTTATACAAAATAATGCTGACATTCCAACGCGTATTATTGGTGAACTGTATTTAAGTTCGAAAAGGATGAAGGAAAAACTGAAGCATAACAAATAATGATTGATTTACCCGTCTTTATACAAAGCTCGTCATACGCTGCCAGTCTGCTGCCCCTTTACCAATAACCGTGAACTTGTGTGTGCGTTAATTAAATTGTATTATCATATCTGTATGTTTTATAACTGGGACATGTACATATATACCTATTTAATAATATATTCTCAACTTCCCAAAGTTCAGGAAGTTTATCATAGCGTGTTTTGATCCATGTAGTTATCAACCTTACATAATCTGCTTGTAGAAATGCTTTCATGAAACCGTTTGGAGTAGTTTTGGCTATTTTATGTATTTAATTACTATAATTTAATTATGTTTTAACTGATAATTACTCGTGTTGTTATGTTTGTTTGTAGTTTTTTTGTATGAGATATAATTAGATCAAGATATTAAAGTATTGGTAATGCATATAGCCAGGTTAAAAAATATTATAACAAATAATACGAATCAAAAATACATTCATAAGAGTTACTGAAGAGATGTAAATTAATTTTTTTTATAAATATTATTTACAGGTGTGCAAAAAGAACCTCGAAGGACAGAGTTTCTTCGCCAAGGGAGGGCGACCTTTTTGTAAAACTCACGCCCGCTAGAAGTCCGCAGAACATAATGTATAACTCTGACACTGTTTACACGACTACTACTTTTCGTCCCGTATCTCCTTCTCCCATCACGCCTCCTCTGAACACACCCTCTCTAAAAACACCCTCACCGCAAAGAACAAGAAAGTTGGAAACACCCCTCCACTTTGATGGAGGACTGTTTTCCGACATAAGAAGTACAGATGGCAAGTTACTCAGCAAGGTGACCGTAGATCGAGTTCAAAGGTCGTCACGACATGACATCACTGATTCTCCGAGCGTCTTTACCGATGGGAATACCGTCGTTGATGACATCGTTAAAACAGAAACGATCACAAATGAAAACGTGATTACGGTAAAATTCACCCCCGTGCCGCCAGAACTTGATTCTCCGAGATTGCTGACACCGTCTAAGTTCTACAAAGCCAGACCAAAAAGTCCCGTTGAATATATAAAGGACAATTTTGAAGACTTACAGAGCTATAAAATTGTAAGTTCGGTCTGTAAGGAAAAGCTATTTGAAAAAGATAACTTGGAACCTGTGTTTAATGAGAGCAGAACCTCTGAGATCCGTGATGTTTTTGTTAATTCGATATGTAAGGAAAAGTCTTTAGAAAAAGATACTTTGGAATCGGCGTTCAATGTTGAAGAAAACCTTATAAACAGCCTTAATACTTTTGAACCAATAAAAAGAGGCCCAAGTCCACTGGCAAATCTCCTTATTTCAGAGCACTTAACTAGAATAGACAGTTATTTGCAAGAGAGTTTAGAGGTGTGTTCTGGAGTCAAAGGTCGATCCACTCCAATACCAGTTATTATTGAAGGAGAAAAAACGGGACCTATTGCCAATACAGAAAATGTTTCCCATGTCGAAGAATACCATGAACGAAAGGTAGTACATTTCACGACGATGACGAATGAAAGTTCAAATGAAAATAAGCAAAGCTCTAGCGAGCGCGAGGATGACACTCTTTGTCGTCGTGAAAAAGAAACATCGGAACCTTACTTCGTTGAGAATAATTTATCGAATGTGTCAAAATTAAACAGTGATAAACACCCAGGAGTGATGAGTCGTATTTATAATATGCCTATACATTATCACGCAGCGATTCTGTGTTTTTTATTAATAATATACAATCTCGTTTATCAATACGTAAAACAAAACTGTCAAGGTAGTAAAAAATAAAATGAGAGAAATTCGAAAAAAAATGCATATAAAACTAGTCATTGAGTTCGGAGACATTTTGTTTCTATGTATTTACCAATTTGATAAGTTGTAAATAGTCACAGGTAACAAGTCTTTCTTGCGTATTTTGTGTATCAATAATACCTACTTTATAATTAACAATTTGGTGCTTTTCACTACTATTCTATAAATTGCTGGCAGTATTGTGATATTTCACATATTAAATAAGGCTTTGTATACAGCTTCCGGAATGTTGCAGTAAACTGTTACTAACATTAACAGTAGTCCTTAATCTTTGAATATCAACAAAACGTTAAACTCGGAAAACTTATTATCCAATTAATTTAAATAAGTATATAATTTGTTTGGTGCACCAACATACCTACCAGATAATTAGAATAATATAATGAATGTTTACTCAAATAAGTTTATACGAAATTTATAATTTTATTTTCATGCATTCGATTGTTTAATGACTTTTTTACCCTGCTATTTGTAATAATATAAAGTAGATGAATAAAATTGCGATCTTATATATTTACAGTTGGTAATAATCTTACTTTTAAGAACTATTTATTTAGACTTACTTTATTGCAATTAGCATAACACATAAAAATATTATGTGAGCTTATATAAAGTATTTTATTTTATGAGGGTGTTTTTTTTTTACTTTACTCAAACCTGGTTAAGTTTTACATTAAGGCGTAGTCTGCATCATGTATCAATTACGCCTCAATCAACAAATTGGGATGAAACTGGACACACTGGTAGACCATGACAGGAGTTTTGTTTATTTCAGTAGCTTTAACGCGATCCAAGCCACTAGCGAAAGCTAGTTATATAATTTATTTCACACAGTATCCATAAGCCGGCCAAAGTTAACAATTTCTTTTCAGAATTTGTGATTCGTAACCCGTCAGGCCTTGCAAAATTAAAAGACAATAGTACATAAGACCAAATAGTATTATTTATTTGGAGTAGTATTTATAAGACCTGTATACTGTACTCATGTTTTACAAAATAAATATATCTATCTATCTATAAGACAATAGTCCTGTCCTATTTTCAGATCGATGAAACTACACAGGCTTTATAATACAGCATACCAGTTTGTAAATGTTTCAGCTACCATAGTTAATCTACAGCACATTATTTAGTAATATATTGGCACTTAACTACTCAAATGAAATACTAGGAGGCTTAGATATTACTCGTAATTTGATCCTTGACAGCTCTGAACGGAGAGAGGTGGAATGGAAGGAGACTACTTTGCTCAGTCAGCAGTGGGACAGTACAGGTTTTTAATGCTAAATATACACGGTCTGTAGCGGCTTTAGGCCCGGGCGACCGGCAACTGGAGGGCGCATACAGTGCGTTGCGCGCCCTAGCTTAACTTAACCACTTTATTTGAATGTCTTTCTTTCGATATAAAGAAAAACTAAAATCAGGTATTGATGATTTGTTGTGCAACAAAATTTTAGGTCTGCAACATTATCTCGAAGACATTCAGGCAGCACGGCACCTATCGAAACCTTAAACTTTATAAAAAAGCTCTTCAAGAATTAAGGTGGAAACATATTATCAGACGCGTTCATAAGCTGCGGCGGACAGCCGCGAATAAGAGGTATCTGTTTAATTAATGCATGTACACTGAACTGTGCAAACTATCGGACGTCATCCGCGGACGCAACCTTGGGCCGTCCTTGAGCGGTCGGACGTCCGATAGAAATCTGGCTCGCTGGATGTTTTTGTCAGCCGAAAACGTCCGCGGCCGGTGTGCACAGGGTGCGGGACGCGTCCGTGCGTCAGAAGAATATGGGTTACGCAGGAGCTTTCATGTGCGTGCGGTGCGATGTAACAGTGAAATAAAATCTCATCGAGTGTGTTCGCAACAGAGAATTATTATTCTATGATTATAAATGTAAAGAATATTTCAAATGCTTTTTTGGAACAAGAAGCGTGGGAATAAATATGTAAAATTACTTGAAAATCCCCCTAAAATAAAATAAAAACTGGCTAATTGCGAGTCGGACTCGCGTGCAAAGGGTTCCGAACAATTTTTTTTAATATGTTATTTTCACACTATAGACTTCTTATAAGTTTTCCGATAATCTTTAGGTAAAGATCTATTATCTCCATATTTTTTCAAAATTTTAGGCTCGGTAGTTTCGGAGGTAAGAATATTTTTGTTCGGAACCCTAACAATATTTTGCATTCATTTCCCAGTAAGCGTCGACAAAGTTACCGCAGATGAACGGAACCCTTATAGGATCACTCGGGTGTCTGTCTGTCCGTCTGTCACAGCCAGTTTTCCCCGGATCCACTGGACCGATTCTGTTGAAATTTGGTACACATACGGACTTTCGTGACCCAAACACGGACGTAACGCGTCCGTGTTTGGGTCACAGAAGTATAAATTTGAACAGAATCGGTCCAGTAGATCCGGAGAAAACTGGTTGTGACTAACGGACAGACAGACACACAGACACCCGAGTGATCCTATAAGGGTTTCGTTTTTTACGGATGTTTGGAACCCTTAAAACGGTAAAAAGTAGGAAAATAATAAGGGCCTAAGAATAGCTCCTTGTGGTACCCCACAGGTAAGTTCTACAGTGGAATAGTAACATCCTTCAATCACAACCTTATAATGGTCTGTTAACAATGTATAATGGAAATCAGAGCAGTACCATCAGAGAAACCATCGAGATACCCGGTATCGCTATTCTTACTTGGCAGCAAGTCGTGATAAAAATTGTCGAAAGCTAGTTTTCATTCATACAGGTGACTTGTTTTTTTTTGGCGTAACAATATTTCTCGTATTCCGCTTTAATTACTTACTAACATCGTTATTACGTCTCTAGGGTAATTTTTAATATATCTTACAAATAATTTTAACTATTTAGACAATTTAAGTGAAATGTGTTTTTATTCATGGTTAAAAAAAAATCTATGAATGCGCTATCCATACAACAACACATATTTGAAAAATAGGGTTATTTATAAAGTCCCAAGAAAGAAACAAGCTGAGCAACAGGGGTGATTTTATGGCAGCTGGGCCCAATATATGTGGAGCCATAAAGTGTCCCAGAAAATAATCTATACTAATATATAAAGCTGAAGAGTTTGTTTGTTTGCTTGAACGCGCTAATCTCAGGAACTACTGGTCCGATTTGAAAAATTCTTTCAGTGTTAGATAGCCCATTTATCGAGGAAGGCTATAGGCTATATATCATCACGCTAAGACCAATAGGAGCGGAGCAGTAATGAAAATTGTGACGCAGGCGAAGTTGCACGGGTCAGCTAGTAATGTATATGCACAAGGCACAAGTTTATTATTACAATAAACGCATTTCTTTCATGTGATGTCACACCATAAGAAGCTAAATAATATAAATGACTGCTTCATAATAAAATTCATACCTAGCAACTACCTACTTTGTGAATTTGTGATTCAGACATCAACATTATTTTGATGTTTTTGTTTACATAGATTTTGATACTGTAAATTGGAACTATGTAATGTCAGTTTTTATAAAGAATCAAATGTTGTTTCACGAAAGCTTTATTTTACAAATAATTTATTAAAACTACTAGTCTTATATTTACAACTATAATAATCATAAGCATTCTACATCTACATTCAATTAGGATATAGAGATTTTAAAGCAAAACATTGATGTAGGTACAAGCACTAATTTATTAAGTATTTTGAGTTTATTTCTTTTCTCAACTAAATGTCAATATTTTTACATTTATGCCAAAAAGATGCTATTCATAAAATGCTTGACTACACATAACCAACTTAATAAATTACTTTTAGGTAATACCTATTTCAGCTGCATAAATCTGACATCAATTGTTTTGTTCCTCCATAGTGTTCTCCCGTTTAATAAAAACATCTTCATTATCAGCACCAAATAAAAATGTTTTGATCCTGGAATCAAGAAATGCCATGTAAAAGAAATAATTATGTAGAATACAATAATGATATCAGGTAAACTCCATTCCACATGATTTTATCCTAGATTATCTGCTAAGCCACCTAGTACTGGTGGTTGCTGACACCAAATATAAGTATAAATATCTCTATTATCTGCTTACATCCAGTCAGATATTGAAACATAAAAGGTAAAGAAGAAGGATCAAAATTAACCCACGTGCTACAGCAAAGAGAAATATCTCAAAAAAATTATAAAAATGAGTATAAAAAAATCTTTTTAACAAAAAAATTAAACCTCCGAAAACTGAAAAGCAAAAAATAATAAACCTTTTTACAAAAAATAACTTTAATTTCGAAATTCGTTGTTTTTGATTGTTTCTTCGTATTTTAACACCGACTTCCGAAATTAAAGTTTGCTTTTCGTAAAAAAGTTTTATTTTTTTTGTTTTGTGGCTATAATCTACTAATTACTACTAACATGGGTAGGCCTACAAAATATGCTACACAACCCAGCATTAAAATTTGTGAGTGAAAAATAAATCACCCCTATTTTCCCACCCTTAAGGTAGGATTTTTTTTTACAAATTTATATGGGACCATTTTCGAGGTATAACCTTATCCAAAAAAAAGAATGATCAAAATCGGACTACTCTGTAAAAAGTTATGCGTGGTCATACATAAAAATATTATATATATACATACGCGTCGACTTAAGAACCTCCTCCGTTTTTTCGTCGGTTAAAAATGGCGTACTTCTAAACTCCACCCCAAAATTTGCTAAGAAAATTCGTTCAGGGGCAGAAATATATACACAATGAATTTACTACAATAGGTGTACCTACTTATATGAAATTGAATTTTATAGGCACTCAAAGGCATGAATCGTTTTGAAAATAATGTCCTCATAAGGTGCAGGACCCAAACACGACACGTTCGAAGAAGAGAGTATTACCTATATGCTTCACAAAAGAGAACTTGAAGAGAGAAATTGTTGTTCTTGCATACATGGGCACAGGACACTGGGAGTATGCTTCCATAAAAATTACCTACTAGCTTTTGCCCGCGACTTCGTACGCGCATATCCCGATTTTTCCCGTTCCCGTAGGAATTTCGAGAAATCTTCTCTTAGTGCTCCCCAAAGAAACATGCCAAATTTCAGCTTTCTACGACCAGTAGTTTCGGCTGTGCTTTGTCTGTCTGTCATTCACTCAATCAGTTACAGAAGAATCTTATGTATTAAGGATGACGATCATTATTACTTAGGTTGGATGAGAAATAATCCAAATCCTATGAAACACCCGGCACAAATCATAAATACCTACTGTATACTGATATGGAAATGCGCCCGACCCATTTTTTTTTTAACTTTTATAGGCACGCGTTTGACCACTATCTTACCTGATGGTAAGCGATGATGTGGTCCAAGATGGAACACGCTTGCCTAGAAGTAACCTATTCACTCTTGACTTAAAGATTCCCAGTTTGTAGCTATCAGGAATCACAGACTCCGGCAGGGAATTCCACTCTTTAGCTGTACGCACTATGAATGTGTTCCCAAAACGTTTAGTGCGTGTGGGTGGGATGTCCACCATGTACGAGGGGCGGTCAATGTATTCTCGGTATGGGTATGTTAGAAAAAAAGATAAAAATTTCAAAACAGTATATCAATACATTAAAAAATAATTTCCTTCTTGGCCCGAAAAATGCTCATTTACAGCGGACTTGAGCTCATTATTGTCAGCAAATTGCTTTTCCCGGAGGTCTTTTTTTAAATTTGGGAATAAAAAGTAGTCACTGGGGGCCAGGTCTTGGCTGTAAGGTGGGTGGTTAATTTCCTCGAACCCGCACTCTCGTACAGCAGCCTTGGAGAGCCGCGTAGTGTGAACCGGTGCGTTGTCGTGAAGAAGCAGCACTTTCTTTGCCAGCTTTCTTTTCCTCTTTTTTCTTTTATTGCTAATCTATAAACTGCGTAAAGTGGTTGAGTATTTTTCTGTGTTGATAGTTTCACCTTCTTTTGTTTACTCGACCAATAGTATTCCTTTAGAATCCCAGAAGACTGTGGCCATGATTTTGTCAGCCGATGGAGTGACTTTGAACTTCTTCGGATGGTCTGATCCCTTTTTATGCCACTGCATAGACTCCTGTTTACTCTCAGGGTCATAGTGATGAACCTACGTTTCATCACCTGTAAATATCCTTTCGAAAACACTTGCTAGATCGTCGCCACACAGCTCTAAAAACTCCATACAAGTGTCCGCCTGCTTTTGAAGTGCAGTGAGCATTCGCGGCACCCATCTTGCACTGACTTTTGTAAGGTTGAGATAATCATCCTTACTAATATTATAAATGCGAAAGTAACTCTGTCTGTCTGTCTGTCGCGTTTTCACGCCAAAACTACTGGACCGATTTATATGAAATTTGGTACATAGATAGTCTAGAGCCTGAGAAAGGACATAAGCTACTTTTCATCCCGGGAATATATTCCCTGGGGACCACGCGGGCGACGCCGCTGGCAGAAGCTAGTGATTAAATATGTACAAGAAGAAATCAAATCATATACACGCAACGCCATCTGGTTGTGACCAAGGTAAGTTGACGGAGCCCTGCGCGGGGCACCTACTTCTGACTCCAGGGTTTAAAGTTCGTGAGTTTAAAGTCCGTACCGGGGTTCCCTAAGTTTCCGAGCTAACGCGGTCGGTCTTTGTTCAGCGGTTAGACCAAATGTCAATTATACAAGGTGATAATGAGATCAAAAGAACATTATACTTATTATATAAAATCAGTGAAATTGAAAACGACTCCATTAAATTCGTAACTCTATGGCGTACACGTGAGCTCACACCAACAAAGAGCAATGAGTGACCAAGTTTTCAATTTAACTATCACACCAAAATAGATAAGTTGTAGACTTATGCTCTGATTGGTCGCCATTTTATGTCAGTCCATAATTTCTCGAAATGACTTCAAGAGATTATATACTATCAGTTTGATGCGTAAAAAAGTATTCCAAATATTCGGCTGACCATTTATCTAGAGTTTACAATCTCTCAAGATATTTTGTAGTTTTACGTACTTTGCAATTATCCGGTGACAATTCCGCCGCTAATATCGTGGAGCTAATTACGAATTTACCAGGGCTGGTCTGGTCGTCATTTAAATGGAAGAGGTGATACAACCAGTGCCTTGCATAAAACTCTTTCAAATTCCTAATTCTAATGCAGAATATTGACTGTTCGTTTATCTTATCTTAGCGATCTTAACCGACATACACGCGAACGAAGTCGCGGGCAACAGCTAGTGTAGTATATATAGTGTGTATAGTACTAACTATAGTACTAGCGAAGTTATTTCGGAGAAAATCTTAATTTTTACACGTGCATCTTCTAATACAAGTACAAGCCTCTTTTGAATTCACTTGACCACTTCTGTACGGTCGATAATGAAGGAGCAGTCTTGATAAACAGCTACCATTTCTTCATAGATAGTTTTTTGAGATTTTCCTTGTTTAGTGAGGAATTTAATCACCGCACGATGCTCGATTTTCTTCAACATTGTCGCGTCAGTCATTTTCGTCGTCTTTGGAGGTCGCAAACAAACTAATAAAGTTATCAGATAATGTTGTTAGCTAATGATATACTTTAATTACCCACAATAATATCAAATCACCCCGATATCGAGAATACATTGAACGCCCCTCGTACCGGTGGCGCATCGCCGTTCGCCGCGTGAAGTAGGTACCGTCTCCCTTCGCTAGGATCTCCAACTTTTTTGCAGCAACTTGAGGTTTTGCCTCTATGAAAGGGGCAAAATTAAGGATAGATGCTAATGTAACCCCAAGAAGCTCAAGTTGGTCGATTATTGGCACGGTTAGACCACCTCGGAAAGATGGAGCTGGGTGGAATTGGCTCTTATTGGCGGAAAAATGACATGCTTGGGTCTCAGCAGCATTGAACTTGACCAGATTGGCATCGCCCCATTCAGAGACAGCCTGTAAGGACACTTTCAAACGCTCAACCATAACCTCCCAGAGAGACCGGACCTGCGACCCACCAGCTCGTGCGTCAGACACGTATCTCTTAGACGCTAATCTCGGGAACTACTGGTCCGATTTGAAAACTTCTTTCAGTGTTAGATAACCCATTTATCGAGGAAGGCTATAGGCTATATATCATCACGCTAAGACCAATAGGAGCGGAGCAGTAATGAAAATTGTGACGCAGACGAAGTTGCGCGGGTTAGCTAGTCATTAATATGCAGCAAGAACAGTGTTGCTGAAAGCATCGACCCCTGAGGACCCCGGCATTAATTTCCAGTAGTCCAGATGAGCAGCCATCTATGACCACTTGGATAGACCGAACCCTCAGCAAATCTGCAATCCAATCACACAATCTGGCGAGCAGTCCAAAGGAAGGAAGCTTACTAATAAGGCTAAGTCTGCCATTGTTGTGATAGATCGACAGGCGTGTTGCGCAATGATTGTTGATATAATGGTACCGCTGAGTTGCTGGTTGTTCTGAGGAGGCTCTCATTGGCAGCTGGATCAAAGGCTTGATTAAAAAAGCAGTACTTCTGGACATTTATTTTTAAGAGGTTTCTCTCTTAAGAGCCCTGACAAACAGTAGCTCAAACCCTGTTGCCATAGCTAGTGGTCTACTATTTTATATATTATCAAATGTTTTTTTTATGTGGGCGTACTATTACGTACAAGTACAACTCTGCTTAACCCGTCGGGGCTTACAGGCATGATGTTATATTTTTTTATATAGTTTTTATTTAGGAATATTTAAAAATGTAAATGATATCTGATAAAATGAATAAAGAAAATAATTAAAAAAAAACAGTATATATAGTGGGAACATAGACTAGGGTTAATATACAAGATAGAGTAGGGTTACTCTAACTTTGTCTACTCTATTCTATTTAACAATGCTAATGATCAAACAATCAAGTTATAATTCTCACTAGTTCGATGTTCAGTGATCGAACAAGTGAAAAAAAACCTCTGTTGTTTGATGATGGAACTCAATAATTGAAGTCAAGTCAAGGTAGCCAAGTATTTCTCAATATTGTAGTACATTTTGTATATATTACTACCCCTGAAAGAATTTTCTTAACAATTATTTTTATGTTTGAAGTTTGTAAGAATGGAGTTTGGAAGTACCCCATCTTTTCATAACCATTTTTTATGATATTTATCCGTGCAAAAAAATCTATTGATTAGTGTTTACGAATTTCCTAAGCTTTTCAAGGTATTGAAAATACGCAAACACTGATCAATAGATATTTTTTTCTCATTAATAAATCATCAAAAGATCAAATCAACCAGATGTCGGATAGCGGCATTTTAGTTATACCACGGCAGTGTAGGAAGTGGGTTGATTTAGTATGGACCGTGCCCCTTCTTCTTTCACATTACACTAGGTTAATACTTAAAATTCGTAAAAATTTTTGTTTGACCCACCACAGCTTTTCGCGAATGTGCAGTAAAGCGCCTGCTTTTCAGGGGGAATCATATTTATCAATAGATAGTTAAATGTTTACCTTTTCCATTCAATTCCTAATCCGATAAATGTGAAAGTTAAAAAACCATGCCACAATGTTGTCACTACAGGTATAGGTTGTCTTTTATGTCCAAAGTTTTTGAACGTTCTTTGGCTAACTAATGTAGTCGTTTTTAAATGCCGCAACATGTTTTTTACAAGTAAGAATTAAAGAAATATAAGTATTACTCCGATTTATTTTTCGTAAACAAACCGCTTTGACAATGACACTTGATTTGTTGACACTGACAGACCAACAACCGACAGGGCAGGCAATTTATTAAAAAGACTTAAGGTGGAATCATATTATCGGATGCGTCCATCAGCCGCAGCTTATGGACGCGACTGAGCAGTGTGTACAGTCGGTGGACGTCCAGCGAACCAGATTTCTACCGGACGGCTGACCGCTCAAGGACAGCCCAAGGTTGCGTCCGCGGATGTTGTCCGATAGTGTGTACAGTTCAATGTACATTCATTATGCAGATACCTCTAAGTTACGTCCATAAGCTGCAGCTTATGGACGTGTCCGATAATATGTTTCTAGCGCCGGTAATCGGCTGATAGGTAGCCAGAGTTCCCAACTTAGGGGATTTCTCCCCAAATTTAGGGGGTAAATAAGTGTGCCTGTTAATATTTTTTTAGAGGCTCTATATTTCTAGATGTATTTTAATTACAAGTATTGGCCCTGAAATAACCCAATCCAGCTAATCTATTTTAGTTATTGACATAGCGACACGTAAAGACATCTTTCTAGATGTCTTTACGTGCTATTCTTCTTCAGTAAGAAAGCGGATTTTACTTTAGAAAATTTTAAAAGGTTTTATTTTTCTGTCGGCTAACTGGACATGAAAAATATATACCTTCATTTGCTACTGCCTTGTAATAAATACATTTTTTGTTCTCTCGACACAGAATCATACAGTGCCAAGAGATATAAATATGGAAAACGGAAAGGCGCTTGCGCGTCAAATTCAAACTGAATTTAATTAAAGTTGCATTCGTTGCGGTAACTTCAGCTATTTCAAAAACTCTCCATTTTTTTTTCAAATTTAAGTTTTACATTTTTTTGTGAGTTAAATAATTGTTTTTTGGGCGTTAGGAAATCATCTAATCAATTTTGCATTAATATTTTACACAATAGTTGTTTTTTTTTTCTGAATCATAATTAGATAAAAAAAAACAACTATTGTGTAAAATTTTTATGCAAAATTTTTATTTAAAGTTTGTAAATATATATAAACGGAAAATGTGCACGCTTAATTTGTTGTTTGTTTTAACGAAGCATGTTTTTAGTCTTTACACTTATAATTATAGAGCAATTTTTGACAGCGAAAGTGCGAACACATTCAATGAGTTTTTCTTCCATTATTAGGTACCTATAATATTTATCTCGCATGTACGTGCAACTTCCTACGTAATCCGTGTCCTTCTGACGCACGGACGCGTCCCGCACCCCGTGCACACTGTCCGCGGACATTTTCGACTGACAAAAACATCCAGCGAGCCAGATTTCTATCGGACGTCCGAACGCTCAAGGTCAGCCCAAGGTTGCGTCCGCGGATGATGTCCGATAGTGTGTACAGTTCAATGTAAATTCATTATCCAGATACCTCTAAGTCACGTCCATAAGCTGCGGCTTATGGACGCATCCAATAATATGATTCCACCTTTACGAGTCATAAACCATCATGCCCGCGTGTTGGTTTTTAAAACCCGGAAATCAGAAAAACCGCCCTCAACTGTGTGTCTCGCCGAATCAAATCAGTGAATTTAGTGTCGCATAACAAATTATTGACCTCTTTATGTGAAGAATTTTCGAAGAACGAGATGCTTACCACATGCAAAGACCACGTTCTTTGGTCGGCTAAAAATCAGTATGGACTTTTACCAAAACCATTTGAGCAATGAGGTTCGTAAGTAAGCTCAACTAGTAAGCCAGTAATTATATGCATACCCCTTTCAACACTGATGTCACATTTTTTGGCTCCTAAGTATGAAGGGTAGAGGTAAGGAGGGGGTGGATTTACCCAACAAAAATTTCTCCGAACAAAAAATTCAAAAAATTTAAAACACGTTGGAATGCCAGTAAAACTAGACAAAATCATTGGAGGATAACTTTAATGTACCTACATTGTGTTTAGACCAACATTTTAAGTGTAGATCAGAAGATATCAGCATTCCAATAAAAAGAGGGGAGATGGTGATGACGACGGTGGTATGGTACTGATTTATCTATGGATGGTGATGATTTCGTGTGTATGGTGATGACGCTATATACATGAATGTCAAATTAAAAACAACAAAATATATGAAAATTAACATTTTTAATGATTTAAATAACGCTCAATTTGTATTCCCACCAGTCTTAGACATTTTTCTCTTAACTAAGGGTCTTGAGCAGTCCATCTATCAGCTGCCAGCCACCTTCTATCGGCATGGGCGTCCCCGCAGTCTCCCAACTAGTACCCCAATGATGTCGTCCTGTCTGAGCGTGCCTGAGGGTTAGCAGCATGGAACCTCATTTCACTTCCTTCTCCTCTCCCTCCTTCACTCAAATACATAAAAAGGAACTAAATTGGAAAAGCTGTACAGCAGCAGCACTCCCTCACTCACAAAGTGCACAGCAATATTCAAGGTCTGCACTCAAATCTCGCCGCAGTCCATCACCACCTTGAGACTGAGAAACCAGTGCTCTTCTTCCTTTCCGAGACGCAGATCGGATGTTCGTCAGACGTGTCGCACCTGTCCTACCCAGGGTTTACGCTGGAGCATCACTTTAAATCACGCGCGGGCGTATGTATGTACGCCCGGGACGACATTTCCTATCGGCGTCTCCGCAACCTTGAGGACTCCAGGTTCTCAACGCTATGGGTTCTAACGTTTCTGTTCCGTTCTGCCTGTGTCTACCGTTCGCACAGCGGTGATTTGAAGACAACTGGGCTCACACAACACCTAAGTGAGGCGGCGGATGCGGCTCAGCAGCGATACCCTTCTGCCCAATTGGTGTTACTGGGGGACTTCAATGCCCACCATCAGGAGTGGCTCTTCCCATACCAGTGCACAGACCATGCTGGACGAGAGACGCGACAGCTAGTATGATTTAACGTTAAATCTTACACAGCTGGTCCAGGGGGCAACGAGGATGCCGGATGTTGATTCGCACACTGCCAATTGCTTGGAGCTTTTGCTGACAACAAATCCAGACCGTAATTCAGTTTCGATTTCTTCACCACTGGGTAGTTCCGACCACTGTCTGGTGAAGTCTGTGTCCGTTTACTCCCAGCACGATCCTAGCCCGAGAGGCACCCGGCGAATATGGCGATACAGGTCAGCAGATTGGGATGGCATGCGATCTTTCTTCGCATGTTATCCTTGGCAGCCTACTTGCTTTTCTTCGACGGACGGTTCGTCGTGCGCGGACACCGTGATGGATGATTGAGGAGGGGGATGGAGTACTACATTCCGTTCACTGACGTAACAATGTCTGGCAACGCTCGTCCATGGTTTGGTGCCGAGTGCATGTGCGCTGATGCGCTTAAGCACGCAGCGTACCTAGCATGGGTCGACGCTCGTACGCACAAAGCAAATGACGTGAGTTTAAGAAGAGAGCCTTCAGCAGGGCTGCCAAGTCCTGCAAGAAGGTGTTGCGGAGGGCTCGGTTTGACCACATTAGCCGAATAGAGAACAAACTTGCTTCATACCAAGCAGGTAGTAAGGCTTTTTGGTCCCTGGCTAAGTCGGTCGAATTGAACTTCTGCCGCCCCTAACTATCAACACTGCTGAGACCCGACGGTTCGCTGGCCCACTCCGCTGAGGAGAAAGCGAACTTGTTTTTTTCTTTGTTTGCGGATTTTTAACGTCTAGATGGACGCGGTCCGGTGGCGTTCGACCCCCTGCTTCTCTTGATGGATGCGAGTCGAGTATGTCGAACATTCGCATTCATCAGTACGTCTACCATGACTTTTATCAATATATACTCGCTAGCGAGTGTAGTTAAAAAAATTATGAAAACTTAAAAAACAAGTGTCTAATTTATTTGTTCTAATTTAAGTTGTTAATTATCAAGCAAGCAAGTTGCAGTTAAAACTTAAGTTAACAACTAAAAAAAATAACTAACACGCTTATTTCGCCTTTCATTTGAGACTGGAAAAGTGCCGATGGCTTGGAAGCAGGCTAACGTGCTGTCCGTGCCCGAGACGGGTAGTCGAGCTGACCCAACAAATTACAGGCCTATCTCGGTAACTTCCGTACTCTGTAAGAGTATGGAACGAGTACTGAATCTTAAGCTCCTGGCGTACCTAGAAGCGAACGATATCCTTAGTGACCGACAATACGATTTCCGCCGAAATCGGTCAACTGGGGATCTTTTAGCGTATGCCATTCACATCTGGATTGAGGCTATCGAGAAACACATTGAGGCACTTGCAGTCTCCCTTGACATCTCGAAGGCCTTCCACAGGGTCTGGCACGATAGCCTTATTTATTAGTAAGGTTCTTTCCTTCGGTCTACCCGCCGGATTTTGTGATTGGATCGCAGAGGGATCGATCTATCCCAGTGATCATAGATGGCTGCTCGTCTGGACTGCTGGTTATTAATGCCGAGGTTCCTCAGGGGTCGGTGCTATCGGCAACACTGTTCTTGCTGGATATTAATTATCTGCTTAAACCCGGTATGCAGACGACAGCACTGTTGCTGAGAGGTCCGAAGTGAAGACTCTGTCCGAAGCACGAGCTGGTAGGTCGCAGATCCGGTCTCCGGCCGGAGACCGGATCTGCGTGAACGTGTCTTTACTGGCTGTCTCTGATTGGGGCGATGCCAATCTGGTCAAGTTCAATGCTGCTAAGACCCAATCCAAGCGTGTCTTTTTTTCGCCAAAAGGAGCCAATTCCATCCAGCTCCATCTTTCCGAGCTCAAACTCTCTCAAGCGCAATTTCGATCGCGTATAGAGTACTGCTCTCATCTTTGGGATGGATCTGCGGGTACCAGCTTGATGCCCTTGAGTCAATTAAAAAACGAGCCAAGAGGATCATCGGCAGTGATAGGCTTGTCGAGTCGAGGCTCCAAAGTCTGGAGCATCGACGCCGAGTTGCTAGCCTGTCGGTTTTCTCCCGGTTGCATTTTGGGGAATATGCGACGGAACTGCATAATTTTATTCCGCCAAGACCGTTCCAATATCGGACCACAAGATGAACGGCGATGCGCCACCGGTACATGGTCGGCATCCCACCCACACGCACGAAACCTTTTTGGGAACACATTCAAAGTGCGTACAGCTAAGTAGTGGAATTCCCTGCCGGAGTCTGTGTTTCCTGATAGCTACAACCTGGAAGTCTTTAAGTCAAGAGTGAATTGGTTACTTCTAGGCAAGCGTGCTCCATCTTCGACCACATCATCGCTTACCGTCAGGTGAGATAGTGGTTAAACGCGTGCCCTTCAAAAGTAAAAAATTACCAAAATCGTCATCACCATACACTTGAGTTCATCACCGTTCATTATTTGTAAATGGTGATGATGGGTATGGTGATGACGATTGGGACGCTATTTCGATTTTTCTAGAAAAGTAACAACAATAGTAGGAAACCCCTTTTTTCTTTAGCATCTTCACTTATAACTAAGTCTTGTTGAAATTAATCGTAATGTTATTTTAAGTACTTACCTTGAACTACAGCTTGACGGGAATGACGCAACTTTGTCTAAACATCGTTTTTGGTCAGTTCACAACATTTTTTTCTGTCTGAGCGCGTGTTATAACGACGTGCGGCTCGCTTCGTGGTTTGCTATGAACTGAGGAAGCGGGGCAGGGTATAACGGGCCGCGTAAATGCTACGCATACAGAACTACCTTCACTTTGATATTGCCGTGACGGTGATGACGAATTTCGATGCTAAAATTTCATTTATTTATTGATTATTTATTTTACGAAGAAATTATAATTTACTTTTCTAGAAAGTTATATACAATATCAATAAAAGTAAATAATAAATTAGAATCTACTTCATATGTCGGGTATTCGACTTTTTTGCCGGCAAACGTAAAGAGTAGCATTTTTTTCACAGACGGTGATGATTTTGATAGCAGTTTTCATTTTTTTATTAAAAATCTATTGAGTTTGAGTATATTTGGGTTAAAGCACATTGTAAAACAAGGCTATATACACCATGTAAATGTAAAAAAAATACGACAAAGGAGCAATATATATATTTTTTATGCCCAAAATGTGAATTTTCGACAGTATTGTAAATCCACCCGAGGACTAAATCTGTGTATGAAAAATGTTCGTCGAAATGCGTTTAATTAGGGTGGCGCTACATTCGCATCAGGTTAAATTTTAATAACTGCGACAAAAGTTATTTGAGTAGGTTAGAAAACTAAACAAGGAAAGAACAAATTCCGCTTCATTATGGCGCAACAATGATACTACTAATTTTCAACGCTTAATTATAGTGGTTAAAAAATAAAAGGCCCGTTTTGACAGCAGGATACAACATTACTTTAAGTATGAAAGAGACATAAAAAAAATCTCTTTCGCACTCAGCTGTCAAATCGGACTTCTTAGATTTTGGTGACTTTAGCAAAAAAATACATTGATAAGATGAGAAAATAGTATGTTCAAATTTAGAGAACAAAAGTTTATTAACCTCGGCCCATTTCAATTCGTCTACAACTGAGTGGATTTACCCAACAAAATTTTTTCCGAAAAAAAAATTCAAAAAATTTAAAACACATTGGAATGCCAGTAAAACTAGATAAAATTATTGGAGGATAACTATAATGTTCTTACATTATGTTTACACCAACATTTTAAGTGTAGATCAGAAGATAAGAACAATAATTATAGGCTGCAAACAATGATATTAAAACTAATACGTCATTGGCTGCAAATATTTAATGCGGAAATAAATAACACGCTAAAATACTCGTACATCACGTCATGGTTAGATAAAATACGTTAAAAATTGAAAAAACAAAGTAATTAATTTCAAAGCGCAAAAAAGTAGACACGTAAAGTTAGATATAACTTTTAATAATCAACCAGTAGAACATATTAACAATACTAAATTTTTAGGCATAATAATTGACGAACATCTCACGTGGAAAGAACACATTCATAATTTTTGTAAAAAAAATTAATAAGTTTGTATTCGCGTTAAAGGTCAAAGAAACAACTTCTCAACGTACCGCATTATTGGTATACCACGCGTATGTGTGTTCTACAATACGGTATGGTATAGTTGTATGGGGATACACAGCAGAGCTATCGAGAGTACTAATAGCCCAAAAGAAATGCTTACGTGCAATATTCAACATGCGGTGGACTGATTCTTGCCGACTTGTTTTTAAATCTGCGAACCTTTTAACCGCTCCTAGCATCTACATCTTTGAAATAGCAAAATTTGTTAAGTGCAACATGAAACTCTTTCAAAATAAAAATAACACAAATAAACGTAAAGTTAATCATTCATATTTAGAATTACCGGTACCCAGAATAGAGTTGTTCAGACACAGCTGCCTATATATGGCACCATTAATTTATAAATCGCTTCCTAAGAGGATAGTTGACTATCGTAAATTTTGCATGTTCTTACAGATATGGCTAATTCAAGAAATTTTTTACAGCGTCAACGAATTTCTAAAGAACTCTTCGGATTCCTACCATTTTAGAAATGCATTGTGAGCTTTCACTCTGTTGGTCTTTCGTGTTCGTGTTTTAAAAATTTTTATCCCTGTTATTTTTATTACTTTATTGTTTTCCTTTTTAAATACTTCGTAAATACCTACTTATTTTAAGTTACATGGTGATGTTGTTATATCAAAGTATTATTAATTTGTTCTTAAGATAATTGATTAAGTGTTGAACTTTGTTTAGTGATGTACAAAGCTACAATTTATGTATAGATATTTGCATGCTATCATAGTATGGCGGGATGTTTCTTGCACCAAAAATTGATGTAACATCTTTTTACCACATTTTTTTGCAAATAAAAACTTACTTACTTACTAAGATATCAGCATTCCTATAAAAAGAGGGGAGATGGTGATGACGACGGTGGTATGGCACTGATTTATCTATGGATGGTCATGATTTCGTGTGTATGGTGATGACGCTTTTTATACATGAATGTCAAATTAAAAAGAAAAAAATATATGAAAATTAACTTTTTTTAATGATTTAATCAACACTCATAATTTCTATTCCCACCAGTCTTAGACATTTTTCTCTTAACTAAGGGTCTTGAGCAGTCCGCATCTATCAGCTGCCAGCCACCTTCCATCGTGCTGCAGGGCGTCCCACACTACGTTTGCCCATATTCGGTCTCCACTCTAACACATGTCTGCTCCATCGATCGTCTGTCCGTCTACAGACATGGCCGGCTCACTTCTACTTCAGCATGCTGTACGTCTACCATGAGTTTTATCAATATATACTCGCTAGCGACTGTAGTTAAAAAAATGTATGAAAACTTTAAAAAAACAAGTTTCTAACTTATTTGTTTAAGTTGTTCACTAACAAGCAAGCAAGTTGCAAGTAAAACTTTAGTCAACAACTAAAAAAATAAATTGGAAACTTGTTTTTTTAAAGTTTTCATACACATTTTTAACTACAGTCGCTAGCGAGTATAGATTGATAAAACTCATGGTAGACGTACTGATTCTACGCGCAATGTCGGTGACTTTAGTTCTCTGGCGAATGACTTCGTTGCGAATTCTATCCACCAGAAAAACCCCGAGCATTGCTCTCTCCATTGCACGCTGAGCAACCTTGAATGTGAGTGTCCAAGTTTCGGCTCGGTAAGTCATTACGGGTAGGACGCACTAGTTATAGACTCTGTTCTTAAGGGATCGTGGGATCGACGATTCAAAGATATCACGCAGCTTCCCGAATGCCGCCTAGCCCAAGCGAATTCTTCTTGTCGCCTCCTTCTCAAAGTTGTGCCGCCCAAGTATCTGGATAGTCTAGAATATGTGAGAAGCTGGCTGAGGTAGGCATGAAAATGCCTGTATTTCAGATCACCACGCCCCCATCCACGGAAGGAACAAGACCAGTTGTATTTGAGTGATACTGACATAATAGCACTTTTGATATAAGGAGCGAGCAAGTTGTATAATTTGGCCTAGATATATGTATTCTTGCACAACCTCGAGGTTAGTGCCATTTACGATTACAGGTCTCGGGGTGACATGACATTGTACATGACTTTGGTTTTGTCCAGATTCATCCCGAGACTGATCCGCCAACTGTCGAAAAATCCCGGAATGCATCATCGTGCTGATTGGCGACCAGATGAGAGGGCCCGATGGACATTCCCGGGGGGGGGGCTTGGGCGTCCCCGCGGTCTCCCAACTAGTCCCCCAATGATGTCGTCCTGTCTGAGCGTGTCTTGAGCAGTTAGCAGCATGTAACCTCATTTCACTTCCTTCTCCTCTCCTTCCTTCACTCAAATACATAAAAAGGAACAAAATTAGAAAAGCTGTACAGCAGCAGCACTCCCTCACTCACAAAGTGCACCTCAGCAAAATTCAATGTCTGCACTCAAATCTCGCCGCAGTCCATCACCACCTCGAGACTGAGACCGAGACGCAGATCGGATGTCCGTCAGACGTGTCGCACCTGTCCTACCCAGGGTTTACCCTGGAGCATCACGTTAAATCACGCGCGGGCGTATGTATGTACGCCCGGGACGACATCTGCTATCGGCGTCTCCGCAACCTTGAGGACTCCAGGTTCTCAACGCTATGGGTTCTAGTGGACACAGGCCTCGACAAAATTGTACGCCGATGTCTACCGTTCGCACAGCGGTGATTTAAAGACAACTGGGCTCACACAACACACTCAGCAGTTAGCCCAATTAGTAACACTAATTGGGCAGAAGGGTACCGCTGCTGAGTAGCAGCGGTACCCTTCTGCCCAATTAGTGTTACTGGGGGACTTCAACGTCCACCATCAGGAGTGGCTCTTCCCATACCAGTGCACAGACCATGCTGGACGAGAGACGCGAAAGCTAGCTTTAGCTTAAATCTTACACAGCTAGTCCAGGGAGCAACGAGGGTGCCGAATGTTGATTCGCACACTGCCAATTGCTTGAACCTTTTGCTGACAACAAATCCAGACCGCTACTCGGTATCGATTTCTGCACCACTAGGTAATTCCAACCACTGTTTGGTGAAGTCTGTGTCCGTTTACTCCCAGCCTGATCCTAGCCCAAGAGGCACCCGGCGGGGATGGCGATACAGGTCAGCAGATTGGGATGGCATGCGATCTTTCTTCGCACGTTCTCCTTGGCAGCCTACTTGTTTTCCTTCGACTGACGGTTTGTCGAGCGAACGCGGACGCCGTGACGGATGGTTGCGGAGGGGGATGGAGTACTACATGCCGTTCACTGACGTAACAATGTCTGGCAAAGCTCGTCCATGAATTGGTGCCAAGTGCAATCGCACTGATGCGCTTAAGCACGCAGCGTACCTAGCATGGGTCGACGCTCGTACGCACAAATCAAATGACGTAATTCAGAAAAAGAGAGCCTTCAACAGGGCTCCCAAGTCCTGCAAGAAGGTGTTGCGGAGGGCTCGGTTTGACCACATTAGCCGAATAGGGAACAAACTTGCTTCATACCAAGCAGGTAGTAAGGCTTTTTGGTCCCTGGCTAAGTCGGTCGAATCGAACTTCTGCCGCCCCTAACTACCAGCACTGTTGAGAACCGACGGGTCGCTGGCCCACTCGCTGAGGACAAAGCAAACTTGTTTGTTTCTTTGTTTGCGGATTCTTCACGTCTGGATCATGGTGGCGCGAGACCCCCTGCTTTTCTCCTGATGGATGCGAATCGAGTATGTCGAACATTCGCATTCATCAGTACGTCTACCATGAGTTTAATCAATATATACTCGCTAGCAAGTGTAAAAATGTATGAAAACTTAAAAAAAAAACAAGTTTCTAATTTAACAAGCAAGCAATTCAGACAGACAATCTTATGGTGACCATATTAATATTAAAAATATTTTGTTTTAAATAAATTGATTGACTTGGCAATCGCACTAAATGTATTATTTGTGTGATACATTGTTTCCATGCGATGACAAAGTCAGTCTATTTATTTACAACATAAGATTTTTAATATTGATATGATCACTATGTCGTTAAGTTAGCTAATTACTTAATAACTTAAGACAGAAGGACCCTTCCCTTAAATAGGGACTGAATAAAACATGGATATCACAACTTCTTACGGTAGATGAACTGAGTTGCGAGACTTGGTTTTTTTACAAGTTATCCCATTCATTGCCGCTTAAATTTTAAAAACATCTCCTGGGTGCCACTTAATATTTTAAATGATTACAATAGAAAATACGTAATTAAAAATTTAAAAAAAATCCTAAATAAAAAAAGCCCACCTAAAAATGGTAAACGCAACAAATGCGTTGGTGGCACTAATGAAAGAATTTAAATCGTAAGTGCCTTCAACACACCGTTTGCGTTGACGTTTGGATAGTATTATGCAACATGTTCTGGGAGAACAAGCAAGCAAGATATGTCAATCTATATTTATTTATAATTTAGTATTAATATTTCCTACTACTACTAATATTATAAGTGCGAAACATTGTGTGTGTGTTTGTTAGGTATAAATTTGCACTGCCGAAACATTTACAGCAAAGAGTGTTGTGAACGCATTATATTTTTTCTTGACATATTTGACATTACATGATTGTTTATACGCTTTCAACATAATATCTGAGTGCTGAGTGCGAGCTATTTTTACTTTAACGCGATCAAAACCTTACCGCGTTTAGCCCTCTGATTGGTTAGTTAACTTGGAGCAGGTCAATCAGAGCGCCGAACGTCATAAGCGTGTCGATCGCGTTAACGAAAAACAAACTCGCACTAGGTACTTTGTTTCAAAAGATTTCGGCCTGAGGATGAATAGCATTATAAATGCCATTGTGGTAGTTCCACATAAAATAGTATGTAAGTCATTTACTACTCGTAATCTAAACAACGTCGTAATCTAAGTAACGTGCACACATTTTGGCGTGATTTGTTATGCATAAAACCATCCAAAAAAGATTTTTACTGCCATGCCAATGAACGCACCGTATGCGTGCATATGATTTAGTTAATTTAAAAAATACACGATGATACAGCGGACAAAAATTATAAAAAGAATATTGCTTATCTTTATCTCCCAATTCACAAATATACAATAAAACCCAATAAAACTTCAGTTATTTCAGAATTTAAATATGACCTTCACAGCACTGACCGTTTTTTTCCTTACCAAAACAAGAATGACAGTCCGAAGCAAAAACCAAGTGTTTCCACATTTAAAAATTGTTTCTAGCCGTGAATGTTGTCAAATATTAAAATAAATTTCCATCATTTTTATGTAATGGCAGAGAGTGCACTCAACGCATATGGTACGTTGGTGGCATGACGTAGTAATCTCGATAAACGCAAATGGTGCGTTGGTAGCAACGAATGGGTTATGTTTTTGATGGGATATTTTTACGAAAAATACCGCCCATCGAAGAGGGCACGGGTCAGCTAGTATTCAATAAAACTCGGAATAAATTATGACTCCAACTTTATAATAAAAGGCGGGCTTAACTATTACAAACAAACGGGTGTCTTAAAAATACAATATTGTATCTCTTAAATACCTGTTCTCGTTACTAATGTATTACATCTAGAATTATATTTAATTATTCTTATATAAACTTATGTACACAGTAAAGTACGAAAAATACACGCCTATTTACATCAAAGCAAAAAAAAATAAAGATATTCAGAATCATTCAAGTCATCAGTGGCCCCAAAAAAATACCTTGAAAATTATCGAAATACTTGGCTATTTGATAATAATCGAGGGTTAAAAGAAATTTGAGTCAGCTTTAAAAAAAAAATAACTACGAAGCATTAAAAATATTAAACTTTCAGATTAACTTAAAATTCAATTGTCTGATGTTGATAAATATTATGTCAGTGCAAAATCATACTTTTGTTGCATTAGGAAACATTTCACAAACATAACAATTATATTATAACCAAGAAAACATTCAAAAAACATGTCCATTATTGTCCATTGCAGATTCACTGGAGTCTAACTCACTTATGCACGACATTAACAAATACAGACGAATATACCGATGTAAAATAACATAGCTCTAATTATAGTTTAATAATAAAATCTTAAGCTATGGTTCGAATAATTTTATATTCTGACGGTAATGTGAAGGCGTTATTATTACTAACTTAGTCCATAAGTAACTTAGTCTGAATCAGTTATGTTAAGAGGTTGAAAGATTATCTGCAATACATAAAATAATACAGCTTGCATGTATAACAGGATAAAATAGACCGTAAAAAGGGGGCTGGAATGCGAAGCAGTGTGTTGACCTATCAGTGAGACTATACATTACAAACTGGAGGTTAGAAATGTTCACACCTTAGTAAGAAATGGGTGTTTTTTACATGCTTTTAGTCTTCGAATTTTATGGAGTGGACACCTGTATCGATGGCGCCGCCGCGATATGAGCCCCTCTTTTTCTTCGTCTTCTCATGCTTAAATGACTTGCCACGTGTGTGTTTTAAGTCTTGATTAGCACGCTCACCCCATGACCCGCGTGAACCACTCTATAAAATAAATTTCTCACATTATTATTTTTCAAAACTGTAACAATAAAACCTTTCAGTCAGAAACTAAGTTACTGACGCGAAGTGCGATTTACAAAAATAATATGAAAAAATTAAAAGTGCGTTCTGTAAGTACATTGTTTCATAAGTTTAGGAGTAATATTCGAAATTATAAACTTCAAAAAAAATTTTTTGCCTCACCTATTTAATCAAATACTATTTTCTTGTTTTGAGAATCCCCACCCTCGAAACTTTTTCTATCATTGAAACCTCCTTTGTTGAATCCTCCCCTATCTCCTCCCCAGGAGTGGCGGTCCCCGCGGCCGCCCCGGCCCCCGCGCCCCCCGCGGTCAAACCCGCCTCGCCCTCCCCTGTCGTAGCCCCCGCGCCCCCCCCTGTCATACCCGCCGCGGCCTCCCCTGCCACCGCGCCCGCCTCTATCATTGAAACCTCCGCGGCCTCCTCGATCTCCGCCACGGCCTCTGAATCCACCTCTACCCCTATCGTTGAAACCCCGTCCCCTATTGAATCCGCCACGTCCACCGCGCTGGTTCCAACCGCCAGATTGATTGCCTTCAGTTTCTTCGTCGTTTTCTTCGCCTTCTTGGCTTTCACCCTCCTGATTGAGAGAGAAGCACTATATTATAACCAAGACAACCCTATGTGATGCTGATGAACAAGTGATTCCAGAAAAGTAAATGCCCAAAATGTTATAGTGAGCCACTGGCAATGAAGCCATGGGCGAAAATATCCAAGTTAGGCATAACATGGAGTTGCCTTGGCTTCTCAAACTTTGGGGCATTTACCTTGGCGTCGAATGAGTTATCTTTAAGTCTAGGATCCACTTCTATAGGTTTTGATGCGACCCGACGGAAGGGAGCTGGCTTACCCGTTCCATTCTCTTTTTCTTTGGGAGTAGACACACTAACTGTACCCTATAATATATTTTGGTGTTTAAAATTTTGTATTTAGTGCCACAATTAGAAAATAAGACATTACCACAACCCAACATATAGTAAAAAGGTGCTTAATATTAAAAATATTTATGTTTCACTTATAATAAAGAAATATTGCAATCAAAAATACATTAACTTGTCTGTGTTTGAAAAGATGAAGAGATTACAACTTGTCACCATAACTTAGTGATCCTCTGATGGACAAAAGCCTCCCTTATTGCATGTGTTTATCACAAATATAGTTGCAGGGTGCTCAGGCACCTAGCATAGGAAAAGTAAATTCCAAATATGGGAAGGGATCTAGGGTTAAGCATCAATCTTGCTTTAGTCCATAATAGTTATCATTTACTGCTGGGACACAGTCCTCCTCTCTGAGAGAGAAGATCCTTCTCCACCACTCATCTTTACATTTCCAGCCAACCAGTGATGAATTTCATTCTAACCTATCCTGTGGATATTATACATTCAACTGAATATGTCTGAATTACCTTTACGAAATTACTGTAGGGCTTCTTGGCAGGTGCACCAGAATCTCCTCCTGATGCTTTCCTCTTTTTGCCAGGTGTAAATCCATTTTCACCCTGGAACATAGTTTAAAAGAGTAATAACAATGTCTTTGTGCATTACTAGTATCAATTTGAATTCCAAACTACATAAATATTTCAACACAAATTGCCAAATAATTTTGAATGAGAAGCTTTAATTTTTTTTTTCTATATGTTTACCTGGTCATTGGATTCTTTCTTTGCCACTTTAGCAGGAGGAGAATCTTCATCACTATCATCACTGTCATCAGAAGACTCAGCTTTCTTGGCAGCAGGTTTTGGTGCTGGTTTCTTTTTTGGTTCTTCCTCATCACTTGAATCATCATCTGAAGAAGATTCTTGTTTCTTTGCAGCAGGTTTAGGTTTAGCTGCGCTAATGGGTTTCTTCGGTGCAGGCTTAGATGGCTCCTCATCACTGTCATCACTATCATCAGAAGATGAAGCCTTTTTAACTGGTACCTTTGCTGGAGCTTTAGCTGGTGTCTTTTGAACTGCTTTAGGCTTTTCATCTTCACTGCTATCATCACTATCAGATGAGGATTCTTTTTTAGCTGAAGCTTTAATAGCTGGTTTCACAGGCGTGGGTGTAGGTTTCTGAAGAGCCTTTTGTGGCACTTTTTGATCCTCATCACTGTCATCACTGTCATCTGAGGATTCTTGCTTTTTAGCTGGTGTTACCTTAGCAGGAGTTGCTTGAGGTTTTGCTGCCTTTGTCTGAGGTTTTGAATCTTCATCATCACTGTCATCGGAGTCATCTGATGATGATTCTTGTTTTTTAACAGGTGCCTTAGCAACTGGTTTAGCTGGAGTAGCTTTTGGGGTAGGTTTAACTGGTGCCTTAGGTTTTTCGTCGTCACTATCATCACTGTCATCAGAAGAGGATTCCTGTTTCTTAGCTGCTGCTGGCTTGACTGGAGTCTTTGCAGGAGTAGGTGCAGCTTTCTTCGGAGGGGGTGCTTCATCCTCACTATCATCAGAAGATGACTCTTGTTTCTTAGCAGGAGTAGCTTTAACTTGAGGTTTGGGTGCTGGTTTTGCAGCAACCTTGGGTTTTTCATCTTCACTGCTGTCATCACTGTCAGATGAGTCAGGCTTCTGTTTTGGAGGAGGTGCCTTAGCAGGAGTCTTCTGTTGTGGTTTTGGTTTCTCATCCTCACTGCTGTCATCATCAGATGAGGATTCTTGCTTTTTAATAATTTTGGGTGCAGTTACATTAGGTTTCACAGGTTGCTTTTTTGGTTTTGAAGTGGCATTGTCTTCACTGCTGTCACTATCATCTGATGATTCTGCTTTTTTAGCTGGAGTAGCTGCTAGTTTGGGTTTGACCTACGAAAACAAATATTAATTTTGTAACTTGGCCTTAATTTTATACTTATTTTATTAAGTTAATATTTAATTGTATTCAGAGGTAGTGACGAATAAGAATAGTTTAAAATCATAGTGATTCATTCACAACTTCTCATCATTATAGAAGTTTAAAAAGTTAAGATTACAAAAGTGAAGATGAAGACATGCTCCTTTTGGGTAAGCTCGCTCTATTGTCTACTTTGTCTGAGTCATCTCTGACCCACACTAGAGTCAAGAGCAAACTCATCTCAAATAAAAAAAATGACTTTATAAGCTCCAACTTACTTGTATTTTTGGTTTTTCATCTTCTGAGCTATCAGAGTCTGAAGAGTCTTGTGCTTTTTTAGGAGCAGCTGCCTTGCCATTGACTTGCGCAACTGTTTGTTTTTGTGGCTTCTCATCTTCACTGGAGTCATCATCAGAACTGATAAGAGAGGACTTCATTTAAAACAGTACACACTAGGAATAGAACTCTAATTCTAGCAACACTCAGGTTGAGGGTTGATCAATAGTTTGTCCATGTGACAACTTACCTCTCAAGTCATATCTACATCACTACATAGTATAAAACAAAGTCGCGTCCCCCTGTCTGTCTGTCCCTATATATGCTTAGATCTTTAAAACTCAGCAATGGATTTTTATGTGGGTTTTCTTAATAGTGGTTCTCGAGGAAGGATTTAGTATATTATTTATCAAGGTTTTGTGTAATTTGGCTGATATATGAAGATTATAATGGAGGTGGAGATGTCCCAAACAGGTAGACACCTGAGAACATATGTCGTTGACGGTAAGGTTGTCTATTGCACTTTTTATTACAGCCTGAACCACAATATTTTGGTAATTAGATGTTCACTTTGTTAATTTTGGGCTAAATAAACATTTGGAACCGTGCGAAACCGGAGTGGGCTAGTAATTAAATAAATCGTCAAATATTTTTTTCATTTTGCATACAGGTGAAATAAGTTAGGCAATGAAAATTCCTTGAAGAATAAAACAAACAATCCAAATGCCTTAGTTTGGGTTAACCTCTTATTGCTAAAAAAACCACAACTATGTTGAAACAAATAGGCTGCATAATACTGCCCCAGCAGGAGTGTTTCTTTAAAGCGAAGTAGTAGGTTACATTCATAACCTTTAATTTCAGGACCTAATGTGATCATAACCTTAAAATAAAAATATTGTACCTTTCAGCTGCAGGCTTTTGTGGCTTCTTGATTTTATTATATTCTTGAATTATATCAATTAGTGAAGGCAGGCTCTTCACACGAGGTTTCTAAAACAATACGACAAAAAAAATGACAAATACTGTAAAGCGAATCTGCAACGATACCTCATTGTGTATCTAGGTATCTTGAATAAGCTATGCTATGAGGATAACGACTGTGTATAGCCTACAAGATTAGAACAGTAGATAAGAATTTCCATCATTTTTTCTAGTTAGTAAACATACATACCGTGAAACTCCCAATTTATAGGACAAAATGTTGTGTTGAAAAATTAAAATGTCGGTCGACATGTGGCAATAATTTTCGACTAATGAAAGATCCGAAACTGTAATCAAAATACCAGTTGAACCTATTATAACAACAATTGCTACGTCGCGAGGTATTCGAGCACGTGCGGTGACCGGCCACACGTGGTTTTTTGGTGATGACTGATGATGGAACTTACCGCTTTCGTTTTCTTCAAAAATTCTTGAGCTAGCGATTTGTCAATATTTTGTAGAAATTGGTGAACTATTGAAATAGCTTCAGTTTGCACTTCTGCAGGGACCCCCATTTTTGCAATATATAATTATAGAATAGCACGGCAGCCCAGCAACGCAACGCCGCCGCTTGTCACAGATAGTCACAGACTAAACCATGGTGTCATAACTTCGAACAACCTGATAGAATCTTCAAAAAGTTTGTTGCTCTGAACAGTAGATGGTGCTATTTAAAAATTTAAATAAAAATATTTTTATTAGACTGGTATTACTGGCTCTTTTTTTGGTTATGGCTACAACACAACACCATTGACATGTGTTTATTTCATTTCACGCAGACTTTCAGTATTTACATTCTCTTCAGCAGACACTTAAAAACTTATAAAATAGCGAACAAAAAAGAAGTAAATGAAAAATTTGTAATTTATTTACTTATTTTAATAATAGATTATTACTAATTGACTTCCATTGAGTAGAATATGTTAATTATTTATAGTCAAAAATAGTCACTCATTTAGGAATGAAACGTTGTGTTATTGACATTGACATTAACTGTTTGTTTTCAAATCTCACAATCCGTTTATTTTCTTCTGAAGTGAACGGATGCGTTTATTGTATTTTGTTAATTTTCAATGACGACCCGGCTTGTTACACTATTTCTGTTCCCGACTGACCTGGCTTTTACTTGGATTCCGATATTACCGCTATCATCGACTGACCTCTGGCTGAGAATTTGGACTTTATTGTTTTGCTTTGTGAATTGGATTTTCTCGACCATGCCTATGAAAAGATGTTGTGCCTGCAGCAAAACTCGTAAGTGCATTTAAAATTATATATTATTATTAGTTAATTTTGGTCCTTAAAGTACTTATATGGGTAAATGGCAAACATTACATTTTAAAGTGATGTGATATCACAACACATTTTTGGAACTAAGTGATATCACAATGTATGAATTTGGATGTGATCTATAGATTCTATCTAAAATTTAACATTTAAAATTTAACATTTTACTTAGAAAGGACCGAGTCAGTCTTACAAATAGATTGAAACTTTGTACTGAAGAGCTGGACCAATGTAGGGAACAATATGATAAAGATACTCAGTGCTTCCAAAATGATATACTATACAAGGAGTACTTGCTGAAAAATATTTATGAAAAATATGAGACCTCACAACAACAACTGAGTGAGCGCTTGTTTGAGGCTGGGGAACTATTGGACTTGGTGAAGTACAATGCTGAAAGATACGAGTCTCTGACTAATAATCTTTCATGCAGCTGTGTAAACCGGCCATCATCTCCCCAGCCCCAACTAGACATGTCTCCACCGGTGTTGGCTCTTCCATTAGAAACATGTGTCAAAATACCAGGAAATAAATCTATATTTTTTGTGATGAATTAGGGTCTGGCTTTGGTAAAATACTACATAACTACTTAAGCCATAGTTTTACCAACCATAGTTATCATAATATAAGTCTTAAACAAATGGTTAAAAGAATTATAAATACAAATCTTGATGATTATTCATCAATGGTTCTTCTATTAGGGAATAGTACTGGTATTACCAGAAAGGACATAGTGGATAGTGTTGACTCCTTATTAAAGTTAAACATAGGAAAGCTGATGTTATGTGCTTTTCCTTATTCCGATAGTTTATCAGATGATCAAAACAAGCACATTTTAAAGCTGAATAATACTATTCACTCGCTGACATGTTGTCATAGTGACAAATTATTGTATTTTGACACTAATAAGTTTGTTAGTGGTTTTAAATTAACTCAGGGAGCTTTATCTCTGTCTGGTAAATGTAGACATATGATTGCTATGTTGATAGCATATAATATTAACGAGGTTATAGCTAATATAACAAAGATTAGGTTAAGTGACGAGCCTGTGTTGTCTAGTTGCTCTAACAGCGTAGGGACTTATTTTTATGATTCTTTGTGTTGTACGAAGGAGGACCCACTTAAAATATCAACATTCATGGAGGCCTCTACCCATCAGATAGAGTATTCTCTTCCTGATGGAACCTATAAAGACATTTTAGACTCCTCAATTGTAGCTGTGGAGATCGCTCCGGATAATTCTTTAAACTGAACTGCAAGACAACAGAAGCTACCTCTTCTAATAACCAATTATTATATGTGAATAGGAACAAGGTATCTTCTAGCAGTAGTAATATAGTTCATGGTAAAAATCCTAAGGGAGGGCAGCACACTTTAAAATTGTTTTATCAGAATATTCAAGGTTGCTCTTCCAAATTACTTGAAATAGAAATGTTTTTAGAAAAGACCAAGTTTGATGTAGTTTGCTTAACTGAACATTGGTTAAAAGTAAGTAGGATCTCTTAATTTTGAAAATTATTGTGTAGCAAGCCATTTCAGCCGACAATGTATGATACATGGAGGATCACTTATTTTAATTAAAAGTTATATTAAATCTAAAGAAAGAAATGACATTGTTAAGCTGTCGGTTGCTTCACAACAACAACATGCTTATCTAGCTAAGCATGTTGTTGTATGTGTCTACAAACCTCCAAGTTACCAGAATCTATCTGTGTTTGATTCTGTAATGGAAGATGTGTTAAAAAAAGTTTGTACTAGCAATAAATCAATAATTATATGTGGCGACTTTAATATTAACTTATTAGAAACTAACTCGAATAGTATCAGATTATTGAGTCTATTTAAATCATTTAATTTATCAAATGTTTTTTTTTAACCTACCCGAGTAACACTTTCGTCTGCGACTTGCATAGACAACATATTTTGTAATTGTGATTATTTACATACAGAGATTGTGAATAAGTTGCCCTCTGATCACAGTGGACAAACAATAATGTTTTGCACCTACATACCTTTACAAAAAATTCAAATTAAATTTAGACCAATAACAGATAAAAATTTAGAAAAACTTATTTATTTATTATATACTTTATTGTACACCTCATAACAAGCACAGGAAACTTAATAGTACTTTGGCCAGTAAATTATGTGTTCAAAATTTTAATAACATAGAAGACTCAAATGTGTTTTATACCAAATTTTTTTCATTACTCAACACTCAATTTAATGATAATTTTCCAATTAAGCCTAAAAGTATTTACACTAAGTTTATATTCAGTGATTGGGCGACTCCAGGCATTCGAATAAGTAGAGAAAAGCTATACGAACTATATGGCCTAAAGCAACACGTGAATAACATAAGCTTTCATAAGTATGTTGCAAAATATTCAAAAACATTTAAAAGTGTATGCAAAATAGCTAAAGCTCTGTTTATTAGCAATAAAATAAAATCAGCAGATGACAAAATAAAAACCACCTGGAAAATAATAAATAATGAAACAGGTAGGAAGAAAAAGCGTGAAACTAAATACTCAGATGCAGAGGTAGCTCAGGAGTTTGAAAACTTCTTTGCTGATATTCCACGTAAAACTACACAAGCTCTTAACTCGTCACCCGCGCTCTCTGCTGCCTTTTTAAGGAAGAATGTCAAGGTATGCCCATCAGAGTTCAAGTTTCAACATACAAACCCCTTAGCCATTATAAAGGCTTTTAAAGATCTTAAAATTAAATCAACAGAAGATCTTTGGGGAATGTCTGTAAAAGTCTGTAGATCTGTTATTGAAACTATTGCTCCCTACTTAGCTCACATATTTAACTCTAGTGTAGACCAGGGAGTATTTCCTGATCTCATGAAGCACAGTAAAGTCGTTCCACTGTTTAAATCCGGTGATAGTCAAGAACCCAACAATTACAGGCCGGTGTCAATCCTGCCGGTTCTCAGTAAGGTGTTTGAAAAGTTAATGCTTAACCAGATGTTACTACATTTTAATAAGAATTCCATCTTTCACGAACAACAGTACGGTTTCACTAAAGGGCGTTGTACAACTGACGCTGGTGTCACCCTAATAAAGAACATCTTTAACGCCTGGGAGGATTCACAAGACGCCATTGGAATCTTTTGTGACCTCTCGAAAGCGTTTGATTGCGTTAACCATGAGACACTTTTGTTGAAACTTGAGCATTATGGGATTAGGAATACATCCCTTGATTTGATTGGATCATATCATCATCTGAAAGACAGACAGGTTAAAGTACAGGTAAACGGTGTAAACTCACTAGGGTCTGAAATGGCAATGGGCGTTCCGCAAGGTCCAATATTAGGTCCATTCCTCTTTTTAGCATATATAAACGATTTGCCCCAATTACTTCAAAATGTACCAAAGATGGTGTTATTTGCTGATGACACATCATTGATATTTAAAATAGACCGACGGTCACAAAACCTTGATGATGTCAATTACTCTATTCACTAGGTTCAAGATTGGTTTACGGCAAACAACTTAGTATTAAATGAAAAAAAAAACTAAATGTATTAAATTTTTTTTTACCTTATGTTAAAAGTAACGAATGTGAAATCATATTGAATGGACAAAAACTGGAATTTATTGATCAGACGGTTTTCCTGGGAATCACTTTAGACGAGAAATTGCAATGGGGACCTCACATAACATCTCTTGCGGCGCGGCTAAGCTCAGCCGCTTATGCTGTTAGAAAGATAAGACAGCTAACAGATATAGAAACCGCGCGTTTGGTCTATTTTAGTTACTTTCACAGCATTATGTCGTATGGTATTTTGCTGTGGGGTCGAGCTGCTGACATTGAATCCATATTTATTCTACAAAAGCGTGCTGTCAGAGCCATTTATAATCTTCGTCGCCGCGATTCTCTTAGGGAACTCTTTAAAAAGATTAATATTATGACAGTCCCTTGTCAATTCATCTATGAAAATATTATGCATGTAAGGAAAAATCGACATCTCTTTAGCAAAATTAGTGATAGACATAATCTTAATACTAGAAATAGAAATAAACTAGATCAACCATTTTTTAGATTATCCAAAGTACGAACATCTTTCATGGGGTACTGTATTAAATGTTACAACAAAATTCCTTCTGAAATATTAGAATTAAATGAAAGAAAAATTAAAACGTGTGTAAAATACACACTTTGTGAACAAGCATATTACAAATTAGATGATTATATTCAAGATAAGAATGCTTGGAAACATGCTAGTCCTGCTCCATAGGACAATCTAGGGTGTAGTAGACATAGTGAAACTGGTTGATATTGTTACGCGCCAGAATTAATGTTGGGTACATGGCGGCATTTGCGTACTGCTAACGCCATCTAGTTTCAAGTAACGAAACATTTACGTGCTGCCATCTAGTATCGAGTAGCAGACACTTGCGTGCTGCTGGCGTCATCTAGTATCCAGTAGCAGGCATTTACGTGCTAGAACATTCTCGATGTTTAGACACCTGGTCGGTCGGGACCTGTGTGTGCCTGAACTTTCGAGAGGTTTCCATACAAGAGGGTTCTGGAAATGACTGAGGGCGGACATCCGGCGACGGCAGTCAGTATTGAATTGGCGATACAAACGATAACTTCGAGAGCGATCTTCAACTGCGAATTATAGTGAAGTGAAGTGTTCAGTAGTGCGATTGTGTTTTATAATTAGTGTGTTTTAAAGTTCTAATTAGTGTCATAAATTAAAGTGTCAGTTTTGGTTGTTTAATCGGCTGTTTTTATTGTAACGAACCCCAAGCTCGTAACAATATGTTTGTGTTTATTGTATTAATATTTACTATGTAAACAGGTGTATTTACTGATTTTTATATTTAATTTAACTCACACACTGATCATATAAATCAATAGTTGCAAAAATTTGTACGTATGTGAGTATTATGTTCCCTTACTATCAAACTTATTAATTTTACCTCTGCTGGCATTTCTTTATTGTACCTATTAGTAGTATATAAGTGTTTTTTTGGGAGCATCGTCCTCACATATAATCAACTGATTAATGTATGCAAATATTGTAAAGCTTATTTTTGAAAAGAGTAACTATGGAGTTTCTTGTCCGTTCTTCTCCATAAGAATCTACCTTTTGCGAACGGACGACTAGAGCCACTATAATATTTTATTTTATTTTAATTTGACGTTCAAAAGTGCCTTTATTGGTCTAGTTCAAATAAATCATTTGACTTTGACTTTGATTCAAAGCATAAATTTCAGATTTGATGTTATTTTAAGCTACTAGCTATCTGGCTCATTTCGCCCCTAGTACAAGTTTTACAGTTAGCGAAGCAATGTTTGTGTCTAAGTTGAGTGTGTTATATTTAGTATAATACCTATCAGTGCCGAATTAAATCAGCGCGGGGCCTATAGCAAATTTTACCAAGGGGGCCCCCTAAACATAAAACCTTTCTAAAGTGAAAACAAAAATATCCATTCAAAATAATTATAGCCCCTCTCTATTATTTCTCATGGACCCCGGGGCTCTTATGTAGCACCAGATCCCATATTTTTTTGGTTTGCCTACATTATCTGGGGTTGTTTAGATTTCAGACGGTATAGTAGCATGAAATAAAAGAAAGAAAACGAGTTTTTTGCTCGAAGTATGACCCATACCATAACAAAATAAACCAAATTAGTGACTTTATCTGCAGAAAACGGCTGTCGCAGTATAGTGGGAATTAGAAGGACTTGTGTGTGAGAGAGATCCATGGTTTTTACATGATTTTGAAAGTCCAAGGGCAGGGCCCCACAATGCACGGGGCCTGTTGCATTTACTACTCTTGCTATGGTTAATCCGGGACTGATACCTACAACTTTGTTATTATACACGTGTCACATACCCATGACTATTTGTATTCTGGCTATTGTACTAACTGACAATTCTTTTCACTTAACAGGGGCAGATAATGTTATCCTGCATTTATTTCCTAACCCAAACAAGGAGCCAAACAGATTTAAATTATGGGTTAATGCTATTGGTGGTGATCTTTTTTTAATAAAAGATCAAACTGTTTTTGATTATTATCGAGTGTGCCATGTACACTTTGATGAAAAGGACCGCACCTGGAGTAAGAGACTCAGCCCAAATGCAGTACCTACATTAAACTTGCGAGGTAATAATAATATTGTCTTTAATCTTTCATAGCTATCTTATTACCACATGGTAAATAAACTGCCTCATCATCCCAAGAGTGGCTGTGCAGAAGTACACCTTATGGGAAATACAGGCATGATAGTATGTTGTTGTAGTACATGAAGAACTTAGGTCATGTTTATGCCTTACAGGTTTTCGAACTGCTATAACAAGAACTCCTTTGCAAGTAATATCCAACCAGGATTTTTCAAAAGCTCAACTGTCCACATCAACCGCTCAGCCATCAATATCAACAGCATCAACCCTTAAACAATCAACATCAACAGCATTAATCGCTCAACCATCGACATCAATGGCATCTACCGCTCAACCATCTACTTCAACAGCATCGGTTGCGCAAACATGTAGCAGTCTACCATCAACATCGACTGACAACATACATTTACCATTGACATCTGGATTATCTGGTCAACATACTCTGTCAACATCCAAATCTTTGCCAAGGCGTAAGTACATTGTTATTCAAAGACTACTAACTGAAGTTTCACTGAGTGAGTGACTGATGAAACAGGTCCAATCTGATATCCAATTCACTGTTCAATAAAATGACTGGACAGTCTATACAATATTAAATTTATTTACTTGGATAATTTGATAATAAAACTAGAAAAGATATGATTGAGTACTTGAAATTATGAATCTTCATTTCTGTGAAGTTTCAACAACTAATTAAATTTTACATTGTATTTTCACATGGAAATAACTCATGTTGTAGTATAGAGATTAGCCAGTCGGTAAGATCATAGTAAGGTTGTCTGCCCAGACTGCTCAAGATGACAGCTTAAATATTTAGACTTGTCACTTAAGTGTTCACAAATATTTTTCCAGGGAAATTGAAGAGGACTACTTTGTATAATCCTGAGGTGGTTGCTTTGAACAAGAAAATAAAAAATCTTCAAAAGTCCAAAGTCACGATGACAGAAAAGTTGAAAAAGGCATTAATATTGTCTGAAAACACTTCTTTTCAAAAAGCCATGAAAGAATTTACGCCTGCAGCAACAATATTTACTCACCTTCAATTTAGAGAAATTGGGAAGAAGATATTGGGGAGGCGATTCACCAAAAATGAAAAAGTTATGGCATTAGCCCTTTACAAACAGGGTCCGAGATCATATCGCTGGCTTAGAAGATTTTTTGTTTTACCTTCACCTTTAACCCTGAGTCGTATGATTACGAGAGCAGCGCTAAAGCCAGGGATGAATGAAGATTTGTTTCGACAGCTAAAAAGCAAAGTGGATAAAATGAAGGACACAGACAAACTATGCATCATACTTTTTGATGAAGTAGCACTTGCACCACACTTCGAATATAGTAAGAGACGAGACTGTTTAACTGGATTTGTCGACGATGGGGAAACCAGGAAGAGAAAGATAGCTGACCATGCATTAGTTTTTATGATTAGGGGGATTTTTAAGAATTATAAACAGCCTTTGGCGTATACATTTTGCGCCTCAACAACGTCATCCATGGAAATAGTGAGTCAAATAAAAACAATTATTAGAAAACTTAAGTCCATAGGCTTAGAAGTATTGGCAACCGTTTGTGACCAAGGTGCAACTAATGTGAGTGCCATAAACTGGCTAATAAACGAGACAAGAACGAAATATTTAAGAAAAGGTAAAGAAATGAAATACAAAATTTTTGAAATAGATGGCAATGAAGTAGTGCCCTTATATGATCCCCCTCACCTCATAAAAGGAATTAGAAATAATTTATTACAGGCAGACTTAAAAGCAAATTTAAATGGGAGAAATGTCACAGGAAAGTGGGATCACATTGTCGAATTATATAAAAAAGATGGCACATATGATGGCATTAGGCTAATACCTAAATTGACAGACAGACATGTGATCCCACATAAAATTTCTAAAATGAAAGTAAAATGTGCCACTCAAATATTCAGCCGGACTGTAGCTGGTCACTTAGGATCATTAGCATGTGAGTATATCTTTTGTTTATATATAAACAAGGTGTTGTGGCTGTACTCATCATTAAGAACAACTTTTACTATTGGACCAGACCTGAAACTGTGAAAAAAATCTGCTTTTCTCTACATTTATATTCGCCTGTCGTCAAAATATATTATAACTAGCTGACCAGCGCAACTTCGCCTGCGTCACAATTTTCATTACTGCTCCGCTCCTATCGGTCTTAGCGTGATGATATATAGCCTTAGCCTTCCTCGATAAATGGGCTATCTAACACTGAAAGAATTTTTCAAATCGGACCAGTAGTTCCTGAGATTGGCGCGTTCAAGCAAACAAACAAACAAATATTTCATATTAGTATAGATGTGTTGTTCATAATGATGAGTACAATGACCCTTTAAAAGGTCATGCGTTATTTAAGTTTTAACTTGTATACAGGGCCAAATTAAATAATTTTTGGTGAGTAGTAGCTATTCAAAAATCATAAAATATAGGCTATTAATCGGCCCTTAGGCTATTAATTTAGCCATGAAATTAGGACATTAAGTTTAGCACCGTGTAAGCAGTCAGGCAATATTTTAAAACAGCTTTGTCATTTCAGGTCAAGGAGTACTCCCTCAAGAATGTGAGGAAACAGCTGCACTGCTCAAGTTCTTTGACGAATTGTTTGACTCCGTGAACGGTAGTTTTGATAATTTTAAAAAGAGAAGAGGAAAACTCCTGCTGGGCCCAGTATCGCCAAGATCGAGTCATAATAAAGTATGGGCTCATGCTAAAAAAGTATTGTCAACAATGAGTTTTCAAAAAAAAAATGGAAAATCAGTTACTGTACCCTCCATTAAAAACTGGTTACACACTATTGATAATATAGAATATCTGGTAGATACATTACAAAAAAAATATAAGCTTACATCTCTTTGGATGCGCCACTTCAACCAGGACCCTTTAGAAAACTTTTTCGGAAGCATAAGAAGCCATGGGTACCGCAATAATTCTCCTTCTTGTGCTTCCTTTGAAGCAGCTTTTGCCTCACTGCTAATTAACAATATGAGTAGTTTGCATTCACCAGGGTCCAATTGTGAAGTAGATTCCTGCATCACATTTAAATCTTTAAAGATCTTGTTTTTTAAGACAAGTGAGAGGTCAGCTTATACAACAGAAGTAGATTTTGAAGATATTGACAGTGACCACATCTTTAAAGATTTAGAAATCAAAAGGAATGATCCAAAAATAAGAGCACAAATAGATTATGTGACTGGATATGTTCTGCGCAAGTTAAAAATAAAGTGTAGTTTATGTAGAGAGTCATTGTATAATAAAGACATTGGTGAAAGTGCCATAAAGGTTAGAGAATATTTTAAAAACAAAACTTGCCTCACATATCCATCACTTTCATTGATAAAGTGCTTTTCTAATATCCAAGATGTGGTCATGGGTATATTAAGGAAAAAATCCGATATTAACAATTTAATGCAATACCTGAAAACCATATTATCAATAGTGATTGACTACGGTTTCATAAACTGCAATGAGCATAAAAAAGAGATAATTTTAAGAATTGAGCAAATAACTCTTAATTTATTTGTTTACAACTGGTGCAAAAACACTAATAAGTTATTAACAGGGTCCAGGACTGATTATGAACAAAACGACGAAATTCAAAAATTCGCGTATATATACTGTACGAAAAGGCTTAAGAAATAAAAACAGATTTTTGTATTATCTATTTCGTTTTATTTAATTTCCAGTCGCAATATTTTTTTAAAACCATTCAAAATGTAGGTACGAGAAGGCTAGCAGCCTTGTGCGAAAGTTCCTTGCACAAAGCACCAGATGGCGCTATACGCCATACATTCCGCAAAATGACGCGAGTGACGACTCTATACCCTATATAAAATGTACTCTGTGGACTAAACTGAACACCGGTAGGCTGTCTCAGCTGAACACCCTGAACACTCACAGATTAAAAAAAAAACTAAAAAGGATCCCCACTAGCCGGAGTAAAATAATTATGCACACAAGTGCACACTAGACGTGAGGCATAAACATTATGCCGCATTCACACAATCGTGTTCGCTATTCGCCTCGTCATTCGACGAACATTCGTATACGAGTGCCATCGCGAACTACGGTTCACACATTCGCGGGTTGAATTATTTTGATATTCGCACACGAACATGGAGGACGTGGAAATAATTGCGGCATGCGCGCTACATTTAATGAGTTTAAACAATTACTTAGATATCCTGCGTAAAAAAGTAAAAAAAAACCATCGACGCAGACGATGGTGGATGATAGCGTGCCATCGCATGTTGGTTGATGATGATGATGAAGATGACGGTACTTGGGCACCCCGACTCTGACGATAACACACTGCGCAACTATGTAAATACTAAATAGGTTATAAATAAAATTAACAATTGTACATAATTGTATACTTTACCTACTTTTACATTTGTAATTTTAAGAAGTACCTATGAAATTAGTAGATCGCACAGGGTTTCGTCTAATCAAGTCGGCCACCCCTGTACTACAGCGTGTAAATAGAAGGGTGTATAGGTATAATCACAGATTATTAAATAGTTGTATACCTAATCAAAAAAACATTTACATTATTCTCAGTGTCTATTGTATCACCGCAGTCGTACACTAAAGCTAAGAAATCTTCCATCAATTTGAACGCGAACCATATAGGTTCATAAACATCTTCTGCTTTCCCATAGGTACCCGATTTGAAAGAAGATTTCTTTTTTCGAAGATGTGTACGAAAACAGGCCATTAGTGAATTTTAATTTTAATTAAGTTACTGACTGGCAATCCTATACTTGTTGAAATACGGTTCCAAGCATCGTTTATCTTTTGCCTGTTTTTATGGTTGCGATGTTTTGGGTTCCAAATAAGTTGTTTCTTTTGAAACTTTCTTCCTAGAACTGTAGTTCTAGGAATTCTAAAATTCGGACTTCACTCCATTTTTTCTACACGTCCTGTTGGGTCGGCCGCTAGCTGTCAACCAAAGACTACAATATTAATATAGCTATCAACTGAATGCAGGCGAATGTGTAAACGGTAAGTTCATGTTCGCCATTCGTGCCCTTTGATTCGCGTCCGAAAAAGTCGAAAAACCGCTCCCAACGCGAGCGCTCGAATCGCGAGGCGAAGCACGAGGCGAATAGTGAGCGAACTGTTTACATTTGCGTGTTCGTTTTTCGCCTCGCCATTCGCCTCGCGATTCGCACGAATATGTAAATGCGGTATTAGATTAGGTATGTTAATTAGGTACTTTTCGATGCGAGTCCGTACCTAATCCAAGGCGTCGAGGATTAGGTATGGCACAAAATATTCGTATACAGTCTACACAGAAGATATTCCGTTACTTAAAATGAAGTTTAATTGCCGCCAGCGCCATCTTCAATATAGAAAAATGGTAAATAGTACCCATCTCAATCATTGTACAAAGTTGATCAAAATGATAAAATACGCCTTTTGTGTGAATCTACACAAGACGACGGTCCTAAGCCGGTGAATATGTCTATTTTAAGATTCTGCGCTACACCATCATTAACACATTGTGCAGACGCACTCTTTAAGAGGGCTATTAAATTTTTGCTTAGATGTGAGCGTTTGACTCGAGTTTTGATGTGTGATTATGGTTTACTTATAGCCACAAATTAAAAAAAAAGATAGGGCCAAGAAAGTTTGATTCTTTTCCTTGGGAGTACATTAAATAAATATTTAAATTTGTTTACGTAAATTAGTAAAAACCTTGTCTCTGCGTTTCATAAATTTTTACTTTAGGCAACTTTTGATGCTCTGTTATACATCGAAGATATAATAATTTAATCATTATTAAAAATATTTATGGTACACTGTATCTTCTACTTTGGAGTGCTTTATTCAATTTATTATGTTTCATACAGTAATACAGCAAAAATAATTCCGTAAAACAGAGAGTTACTGATTTTTCGTCCGAAATTATAATTTTTCTTACGAAAATATAATCCAAATTCAAACAAAACCTAACTAAAAATTAAGGTTACTACTTTTTAAGGTTACTGTTGGCTAGCTTGAAAAAAAAAAACATTTAAATGTAAAACAATATTTTTAAACAATCGTTGTATGTACAATCAAAATAAATCTCGGGAAACGCGGTCTGTAGCTTTAGTACGAGCCAAGTTCTCGATTTTGTAATAGCGCCCTTAAGTATGAAGGTTACTTTTAGTCACTATATTAGACGTAAAAACAAAAGTATTCAAAACGGAATATAATCCACCGTTCCACAACATATTAGAAACGGAACGTCCATACTCCATGCCGAATATTTCTTACCCAATCCACATCCTTACCATTCCATTCCATCCTTCCTTATAATTACTTATTTACTTATATTATTAATATTATCAATGCGAAAGTAACTCTGTCTGTCTGTCTGTCGCGCTTTCACGCCGAAACTACTGAACCGATTTAAATGAAATTTGGTACACAGATAGTCTAGAGCCTGAGAAAGGACATAGGCCGGGAGTATGTTCTCTAGGGACCACGCGGGCGAAGCCGCTGGCAGAAGCTAGTACGATATATAATATCTGTAACAGACCAGCGGCTATATTGATTAAATTTTCGGATTAGGTATTTTTAAATGCTAGGATTAGGTGGATTACGTATCGCTTTTACCTAATCCGACCCGTGTCTTATGCACACTTGCACAGACTAAAAAGTAGAAGTATGGAGTGTTGTGAACGCAGAAAATGCAGTGTAGCCTTTTTAATTATAGTACTCTGTGCAGTGTAGCCTTTGTAGGTATCCCAACATTTTAGGAAGATTTTCAAAGAGTAATGAGTACAAAAAACACCGGTAGCACTCCGGGAGTGCCGGCAGAAGTGAACACATGTAAATAATACATCCTTACTGTCGCGGTCACATCATAGACAACCCACCGACAACAAAATAAACAAAAAGACACTGACGTGTGGCCGCGACAGCGACTGTCAGTGACAGATGTCAATCTTGACACAGTTCCTGACATAAACAAAACGAACCATAAAAACAACAAAAAATAACGTTGTGTTTAATTATAAGTACAAAAATACTATCATTTATGAGGTAGAATACAATGTTTATTTATTGCGCTATCGTACACAAATATGACAATTTACATGTTATTATTCATAATATTATATCGTTATTTATTTATATATTACATTAATTTTTATCTCTTAGAAAAATCAACTTTCATCCATAATTTTGTAATTCCGTAATTTCGTATCCTTGGATACGCGTGGCACGCTGTACATAAACACAGACGGACATTCGCGCAAGCGCCCTGTGCCGCCTAAGCGGAGCAGCACACTCAGGCACGGTAGAAAGAGTGGGAGATACTAGTTCCTCTCCCTTCCCCTCGATCTTACGCTTTTTCGCATCACGTGACCCTGACGCGAGCCGTCTTACGCTTTTTGCGATTAGGTCACGTGACCCTGACGCGAGTTTAAGATTTTATACCCATTACAGAAAAAGTGCTCAACGCCGCTAAAGAAGTTTTCACTTCAAAAATCCAGGTCTATTAGATTAAGAACTTATTTGAAAACACTGTCGGTGAACTCCTTTTCCTTTTTTTCTTGCCACTTCACCTGCGGCAGAAAATACTGTCAGTGATTGCGAAAGTGGTAGCGACAGAGAATATCTGTAATAAAATTAAATACTTATATTAGATTCGCAAGCCACACCCGGCTGGCATTTGTAAACTTCGTATGCGTAACTTTTAATCTTAAATTTTAATTTTTAGTTACATTTTCACAAAATAGTAGTACTGTACCTGATTATGTACCTTTGTAGCTATAAAGCACCCCCCCGTCGGTCAAACGGTTTGATTCAAAGTATACTTGTTTGATGAAATCGTTTGATGCAGATTTGAAGGTTCTTCTAACGGCACTGTGCAGTTTGGTTCTGTACGCAGCCGTAATCAGTGTTGTGACGTAAATAAATTTTAAAATGCCCTCGAACAAAGATCCCGATTTCCTTGAGTTTATTACATTAACTCTCTCGCAAATATGTAAAATAATAAAAAGGATTTGGTCCAAAGAATGGTACAAATCACACTACAAAATCCAGTGCAAACTGAGCTGTGTTTGTTCAATCGCGTCGGAAGACGATCAAACAACGCGTCAAACAACAAAAATATGTAATTTGATCAAACAAGCTCCAAACCCGTTAAAATTTGACAAAGCTTTCTGTAGCCACCACCGTGTCCTTTGGTCTTCGGTCGCCGCACGTGTCGACAACAACAGACAACTTCTCCCGATGAGGGCCACGCGTCCAAAGGAACGTGAATTACGTGTCAACCTTATTTATATTTTCGATACACCGAAATCCCGCGCACCGCTAGCTGAGCCACGATCGTCTCTAGCGACACCACGCGGATCAAAAGGCCAACAGAGTGCTGTGACAGGATTGGTCAGGTTTTTGTGAACATTTAGTTAGTAATTTCTATTGGCTCATTTGTAAAAGTCTAACCTAAATCTACGTGTTTGAATCAAAAAATATGACCGTCTCGGGGGTACTTTATAACAAAACAAGCTTTTGCCCACGCCTTCGTATATATCCCGTTCCCGTAGGAATTTTAAAATTTAATAGAGACTAGGCAAGCTACATGCCAAATTTCAGCTTCCTACGACCAGTAGATTCGGCTGTGCGTTGTTTGTCAGTCACTCAGTAACGGAAGAATTTTATATAATATTGATGGAACGGGAAATTCATAACCGACGTCTGACTGTGGGACGCGGACGCAATGGGAGGGGCGCATCGTTGCTTTGCTTGTGATGAAGGAAGGAAGATGTCAAATAATGTCAATGTCAAACGTTAGTAAGTAGAGATGGGTCGTCGACGTATTTATCGTGAACGAAACTAGACCGTCCATTTCCGTTCATCGAAGCGTCGATCAACTAATTGAATTTGTCGACTAGTCCACAACGTAAACTTTGTTAACTTTGCGACGACGCGGCGACGAGACGCGCGACGTTTACGCTAGACGGCTCGACGATTCAATATAGTTTGTAGGTGGACTAGTGTATCGTCTCGTATCTAATATTAAAAAAAAATGGTGTTTGTATCCTCAGAATATGAAACTTATTTAATAGGTAGGTAAAAAAATAAGTTAAAAATAAGTTTTACACTTAATTTTTGAACTTCCCTTCTTCTTAGAACACAATGCATTTTTACTCCAAAATGGCATTTGGCCCACAGAAATATCAACTCATTGGTGCTAGTTAGAGGTTAAATTTCTTTAGCTCCGTGTTCGTTCATAGTTATATTTTTTTAGACGAATGAACCTAAGTTCTCGCGTCGATCGTCGCGTTAAGTCGATATGAACGTAGTGGAGTCTCAGTTTAGCCGTCTACGAATTCAACTGGTCCGTTGATTAACGGTGAACCGTCGAAATGTTCATTGTACGTAGAGGTAGACGGTCGAATTAACTATTTCGTTCATTCAACGCCCAACTCTATTAGTTAGTTCTCAATTTTGCCACATGGAATTAGTTCCGTGTCGGACTGTATATCTCTCAACTCGCTCATTTCTTTGTTAATGTAATGTAATCTGTGTACCTTCGCCTATGTATGTGCGTGCACTGTATAGTGCTCTATGTATTATATTTATGTGATGACAAGTAGCAGCACCGATAACTCTGGTTGACGATTTATTTTATGAATTTTGTTTCAAATGGATCATAATGATTGCAGTGCGTTAAGTAGGAAGAAATGTGAATAACCAGTCATCATCAACAGTGTACATAATAATTAAATTCGTACTTATCAGAAGTTACTTAGTAGATTGCGATGCGAGCTGACATGTTTTTAGATGTTTGCTTTGTCGATGTCCAATGTGATAGCAAAGAAAATCTGTGAATGTTATGTAGGCTCAATTGAGCATTAAAAATATAGTATACCACAATGCCTGTTCAGCAAATTAATGTGAAAAACTCTTCGGATATTGAAAGTTGGGAATGGGGAGGTGGATGTGGTCGAGAGGTGATACGGACTGGGTCTGGGAGCAGCCGCACGTCCTGTAGCAACTCCAGCGGAGATATCTGCCGCATATGTCATTGCGAGAGCGAACCCCACAACCCTCTACTGGCACCATGTTATTGTTCAGGTCAGTTAAAAGTACATTGTACCTACCTCTCAATGAAGTCCCACACATAGCGAGGATAAAGCTAATTACACAGCTGTTCTCTGTTTACATAATGTTATTTGACACAGTTAAATATAAAATTTAAGTCAAGAACAGAGCCAATTACTATGAAGGGCAAATGTTGAGATGTTAGTAAGAATAATGAAAAATCAATAACATTAAAATAAGCAAGATAAACAAGTTTATGGTATATTTAGCAGATAGTATTATCTGCATAGCTAACCAATAATAAAATTATATTTTACTGTAAACATTAATTCATGAGTCCAGTCAAGTTCCTACTATAGATATGATTTTTAGGAAAGAGATAAATAATTTTACTATGCACCTACTACTACTAGGTGTTACCTTTTACTTAGGATTATTAAATAGGGAGAAAAGAAAGCATCCTGAGTTACACTTACATAGTGGTCAGTTTTCAATAATATGATAAGGAAAACATTTAACAGAATAGCAGAGGTAAATAATTGTGTAGAATTTATTGTTATTGCTTATTGTATATTCAGCACCAACAGGCAAATCTAATGAGAATACTAAATAATGTAGAATATTTCCAATAATGAATACTATAACAAGCTTTAATTACATACATTTGTGTACATCTTACACATATATGCAATTAATTGCAATAAATTATCCTCCTGTGACAAAGCTGCCAGGTTTATGACTCATGTTTATTTATTCGTAACTTAATATTAAACTAAGTTCATGTAGGTGTACTATGTAAATCATAATTATCTGTACTGAACCCATCAGAATTTTATGTTTATACACTGCTCAGTAAATTATATTCATGGTTTATTATTTTGCTTTTTGTTTATTTATAAGCATATGTTGAACCTTATTGGTCCAATATATTACTCATTGCATGATGCAGGGCTAAAATGTAGGATTAACCACATTAAACATCATTTGAATAAAATAAAAATGATAATATTCAGACAGGCCTGGCCCTGTTTACTTGATACTTATATTTGTCATTAACAAACCATTAATGGGTTGTATGTTGTTTGTAAATGTTTAATTTTTAAACTATAATATAGCTTGTTGTAAACTATGCCATATGTAGTAATCATTGGACAAAGAAAAATTAAGGTGATCTAATAAAACTGGCCAAGTGCGAGTCGGACTTGCGTGCAAAGGGTTCCGAACGAATTTAAATTTTTTAACATGTTATTTTAACCCTACAAACTTCTAATAGGTTTTCCTGTAATCTTTTGGTAAAGGTCTATTATCTCTATTTTTTGCAAAATTTTAGGCTCAGTAGTTTCGGAGATAAGGAGGGTCATTTTTCATTTAATTTCTTGAATAACTTCAAAACCATTTATTTAAAAATGATGATAAAATATATTTTTAAAACCCTCACAGTAAGCCCTTTCATTTGATATGTCACACAATATTGTTCAAAAAGCTTTTTTTATTTATTTTCTAGTTTGACCCCTAAAAGTGACCCCCATACTAAAAATTTAATGATTTACGTAACGCGTCCGTGTTTAGGTCATAGAAGTCCATATGTGTGTATGACGAAAATACAGAGGAGGTTCTCAAGTCAATGCATATATTTTTTTTGTTTTCTTTTTTCATTAAGCAGGGATTGACTGAGCAAGGAGTTCTGATCTTGTTCTGAGTTGCTGGGGAGTTTGTTGGCCACTTCTTCTCCACAGCTAAAACACTAGGAAGTGGTGACGGGCGGGCGTTTTGGGGGACTGTCTTTTGTAAAACTTGACGTTCAAAAATTGCTGGCTCTCAGTCTAATTTGAATAAACGACTTTTGATTTTGTGGTTAAATGAACTGTACTGATACTTATTAAGTAGGCTGTTGATACAGTCCTTCTCCTACAGGCTAGAGAAGAAATGGAACATTTACTGACTCAAACTCGAAAGTTCCTGCCTGAATTTCGGACTTGCCATTAACCCAGACAAGATGAAGGTGATGATAGTAGACTGAGCTGAACAAAAGGGAACTAACATACAGAGCATAGCTAACTGTGAAGTTGTACAGAATTATAATCTACCTTGGCTCTGCCATCTCCAGTACAGGATAGTGTGGTGACGAGATCAGACAATGGTCGGTCATCACCTGGTTGGTAGTCAAATGGCAGGGGAAGGTTTGGAAGGGCTGGAGAATTATCAAGAAGGCAAAGGTCTGTAATGCCTTATTTTTCCAATCTTTCTTTATGGTTCCAAAACTCGGTCCCTGAGACTGCAGGGTCTCCGAAAAATCGATGAATAAGAGTTATGGTGCTGGAGACGCCTTATTAAGATCCCGTGGACGGGGTTTCGCACTCCCTCCATCCGCAAAAAACTTCATATTAAAGACTGACTTTCATTCACTGTGAAAACACAAATACTTAAGTTCTTAGGTCACATAATGCAGAAATGAGAACTCGATGGACAGACTGGTGATTCAGAGCCAGGTGAAAGGCAAAGCATGCAGCTGATCAGAAATTTGCTGGAATTTCCTGATACAAAAAACTACTGAGTCCACCATGGTCCAGTATACTCGTAACATGTCTAACCAGCAGAAATGGAAGCGCATCGCACGTCGAGAGCTCCTCGGGAAAGTCGACGACCCACCGAACATCTCTCCCTGTACCTCATCTGCCACAACCACTCTGACTAGAGTGTCTGACTAAGAAGAAGACTGATACTAATTAATATATGAAGAGGGCTACTGTTGTAAGACGACTAAAATAGCACCGTGTATATGTTAGAGGAAACATGTAGTTTTGTTATTAATCAAAAGTAAAAAAAAAGTAAAAATGTTTATTTCAATTAGGCCATTAAGCGGCACTTTTGAACGTCATAATTACATTTAAAATTATTTATAAAAATAACAAAGTGACTTTACTGTCCATTCGGAAAGGTAGATTCTTATGGAGAAGAACGGACAATTAACTCCATAGTTACTCTTTTCAAATAAATGGTTTACAATATTTGATGTACAATATTAACTAAACATATGTGAGGACTATGCACCTATGGAATCTACTACTTATAGGAACAAAGTATTCCCAGCAGAGGTAAACTTATTCATTTTCTAAATAGGTACATATTACTCACATATTTACAAACATTCGAACCATTAATAAAATACATAAGTAATTATATAAAGGTAATACAATAAATCAACCAGTTTGATTTTGTCTACACCCTTGATTGTTCTATGGAGCAGAGGGGCTACTTTCTAAGCTCGAAGTCCGTAGTTTCGGGCTTAGTTGCGGGGCGTATTCTACTCCATATCACCTCACTACTAAGAATGTATGACAGCACACACTGTCAAATCGTGTTGTCATTCAGACTTAATTCGGGTTCGGAACTAATCGTAAGTCCGTAGGTGAAACGGAGTACGGTGGACGCCATCATGTGCGTGATAGCCCTCTCGACGGGGGATGCGGTGTCCCCGGGCCGGGTCGTCTTGGCGGTGTCCCTTGACATCGCCAATGCCTTCAACACTCTGCCCTGGAGTAGCATCAGGGAGGCAGTCTGGTATCACCGGATGCCGACACACCTCCTCGCTTAGTTGAGGCTTACTTGACGGACAGAGCCGTCATCTACCCCAATCACCTGGGAGAATGGAACCGGCGAGAGATGTCTTGCGGTGTTCCACAGAGTTCGGTTCTGGGCCCGCCCCTGTGGGACATCGGCTACGACTGAGTGCTGCGGGCCGACCTCTCTAGTAGTGTCAGCGTAGTCTGCTACGCTGACGACACGCTAGTCCTGGCGCAAGGGGAGTCGCACCAGGCGGCGGCTGACGCTATGACACGTGGGGTTGCGATAGTCGTTGAGAGGATCCGGCAGTTGGGTCTCGAGGTGGCCCTACACAAGTCCGAAGGAAGCCATGTGCTTTCATGGATCTCGGAACAGGCCACCATCGGGATCTCAAATAACGGTAGGAGGGGTTCACATCGGCGTCGGGTCGACGATGACGTAACTGGGTCTCGTCCTTGACAGCCGGTGGAACTTCGTCGAGCATTTCCGACATTTGGCTCTCAGACTGGGGCGGGGGCTGCCTTCAAGCAGCTTCTGCCCAACCTAAGGGGTTCAAAGGGGCAACCTAAGGGGCCCCCTGTCAGAGTCTTTAGTTACACTGGGGTCGTGAGGTCCATGGCCCTTTATAGGGCGCCGGTGTGGGCGCCTACTTTGAGGAAGCGACCTGCCCGGTACCTCAATGCGTCCCGGAGGGTCATGGCCATCCGACTGGCCCGGGGATACCGCACGGTCTCTGGCGAGACGGCGAGCCTCCTTGCCCGACTGCCGCCATGGGATCTGGAGGCGAGAGCCCTCGCGCTCATTTACGAATGGCGCGTGGAGGCGCAAAGCCGGGGCAAGACTCCTCTGCCGCGGCAAATCGCAGCACGGCGGACGGAGCTCCGGCAGGATCTCATGGCGGTATGGAGACAGCGACTGTCGCAACCCAACGCTGGGCACGCTACAATCCAGGCGATACGTCCCCTCTTTGAGGAGTGGCTAGAGCGGCGCCTAGGCGTCCTGACCTTCCGCTTGACGCTGGTACTCACCGGACACGGCTGTTTCGGGAGATACCTGTTTCGAATTCAGCGGGAGGATACGCTCGGGTGTTAATACAGCGAGGATCTCCCGGAGGACACGGTGGAGCATACGGTGGAGGTCTGCACTGCTTGGGCGGAGCACCGCCGTGTCCTCGTCGAGGCGATCGGCGGTGGAGACCTCTCGCGTCCGGCTCTGTTTCAATTAATGGTCCGGAGTGAGGAGGTATGGGAAGCGGTCACCTCTTTCTGCGAAGCAGTAATGCTAGCGAAGGAGGAGGCCGAACGCGTGAGAGAGAGGGAAACCTCACGCACCAGCCGCCGCAACAAAAGAAGACGCCACGGGTGTCGGGAGTCGCGGGCGATTCCCGGCCACCGTAAGCGCGGGCCTGCGGATGGCGAGCATTGGGTGGCTCGCCATCCGATCAGAAACAGGTCCGGGTTGACGGCGCGCTGTGTTCCACGTGCGCCTCAAAGAGCTGTCAGCATAGAAGACGGGGCCCGCTAAGGCCAGTGCCTGCCGGGGTTTCGGAATTTGTTCGAAAGAGTCACCGCAGCCCTGGAACGCAAAGGGCATTAGGAGGAACACGGATGAGTTTTAGTCAGTAAGAGTTTGACACTCCCTTCTGCTTCACCCAGAGCGGGAGGAGTCATTTGATGATTTACGATCCTTAAAAAAAAGAGTAGAATATGCCCGCAACTAAGCCCGACACTTCGGCACAACGCCCTTTGGTGAAACCATACTGTTGTTCATGAAAGATGGAATTTTTATTAAGGGTGCTATTATAAAATCGAGCGCTTGGCCCGGACTAAAGCCAAAGACCGCGTTTTCCAAGATTTATAGTGATTGTAGCGCTATATACAACAATTGTTTAAAAATATTGTTTTACTTTTAAGTAGACAATTTTTCTTTCAAGCAAGGTAACATAGTAACCTTAGTTATTAGTTACTTTATATTTGAATTTGGATTATATTTATAAAAAAAAAGTATAATTTCGGACGAAAAATTATCAGTAACTCTGTTTTACAGAATGATTTTTGGTACTGCGAATTTTTTTTTTGCAAAAATTTCGCAATTTAACAAAGTAATGCTATTATCAGACTATGTCAATGTCATATTAGGCTTCCTTTATTTCACATTGTATTTTCACATAAGTTGTTATGTGAGACCTTCAATTCAATAGTGATTTATTTCACCCTAATTGGTTGTGGTAATAATGTGCTCAAGCCTCAACCAGCAGACTTGAGTTCCCTAATAATTACAGCCTTCTTGCATGGGTCAAAAATTAAGAATTAATAATTAAACTCATGTTATTGCTTAGGAAAAGTCATTGCATTATCTGCATATTTAAAAAAAAAACATTGCTTCTTTACTTTCTTCTTTACTTTGCGTCTTTACTGTAAAATATTTAAATAATAATACGCCAGTGATATACATGTCACCGGAAAATAGCAAACTTCGTAAGATTATAAAATAACTTGAGAGATAGTAATCTTTCGATAAATTGTCAACTGAACATTTGGAATAAGCTTTTACGCATCAAAATTAGTTTATTAATTCTCGAAGTTATTCCGAGAAATTGTGAATTGAAATAAAATGGCGACCAACCAGAGCACAAGTCTACAAGAAACAAGGCTCTCATTGGTCTGTTCAGATGTGACATCACGTGTACGCCATAGACAACTCTATGGCGTACACGTGATGTCACATCTGACTTGTGATGTGACTTGAATGAAGTCGTTTTAGATTTCGCGAAATAAAAAATACATGGCTTTCGTTTCGTTTCGTGGTATAATGTTCTTTTAATCTAATTATCATCTTGTATAATTGAAATCTGATCTTACCGCTGAACAAAGAGCGACTGCACCAGTTCGAAACGATTAGCTTAAGGCACCCCGACACGGATAGGTTAGGTTGGAACGGAATTGCGGGGGCTAAAGTGAGCGAGCGATGCGAGCGAACTTAGCTCCCGTGATCCCATTCATGTCAGGTCACTGAACCCTGCAGGCAGAAATAGGAGCCTCGCGCAGCGGGGCTCCGTGAACTTACCTTGGTCACAGCCGTAATTTAAACCGAATATACCTATACCTAACATTACTCACCCAAAGTAAACCCAACCAACATCGGATAACGGGAGGTCCATTTAATTCGCAACTCTATGGCGTACATGTGACGTCACATCTGAACAGAACAATGAGAGCCTGTTTCTTGTAGACTTGTGCTCTGATAGGTCGCCATTTTATTTCAGTTCACTACTTCTCGGAATGAATTCGAGAAATTATAAACTACTAGCACTTCGCCCGCGACTTCGTTCGCGCGGGTTTAGTTGGTACCCCACGAACTTCATCTCCCCTCTACCCTCGGGTAATGTGTAAATTACTTATTAATAGACTAAACGTAGAGCAGTTCGCTCAAACCGTGACATTTTTCTTACTTAGAGTATTTTATACCCGTAACTTTTAAACGAAAGGTCCAATTTGAATAATATAAATTGTAATTTATATCTACATAACGAAACTTAATTAATAAACAATTTAAATAGATAAGGATGATCATGATACTTATCTATTTAATACATCATGATACTAAATTCACTACTACTCCATTTCAACCAGGTTTTGATTGAATAATTTGAACAAAAAGCGGTCATTGTAACTTAACCATAATAGTTAGATTAAGAAGAAGAAGAATTTATTAAGAACAAGTTTACAGACATAGTAAGCACAATATAAGTCTATAAGCACCAAGATATAATTGAAAAAAACTTTCGAGTGCAATTGAGTAACCCTAGACCCCACACTAGGATACCCTGTGTCGTGGGATCTAGTATCCTCGTGGTTGATGACACATATAAGTGCACATAGTAGATTACAGTTGGGTTCAAATAAGTTAACATACAAGCAAAGGTAACGAAATTAAATATAAATTCAAATTTAACTTACAAGATTACGTTCCTGGAAGTTGTGTGATAGTATAGTGTGTGTGTGTGTGTGTGTGTGTGTGTGTGTATGTATGTGTGTGTGTGTGTGTGTGTGTGTGTGTGAGTAAATATTCGTAGTTCGTGTTGTAAAGATATATACCCCCCCGAACTTTTTTGTAGATATTGATGTCCTCTATAAAACTGTAGTACATCATTTTGTTCTATTGTCAATAGTTTCCGCAGCGAACGCGATGTAAGGATCTTTTTTGGTCTTTTTCTCACACTTTGGGTTACATTATCGAAGTTTTCATACGGATCCCCAACTTTTTTGAAAATATTCTATAGCCTATGTCCATCAGGGGATACTAATGGCGAAAGAATTTTTCAAATCAGTCCATTAGTTTCGGAGCCTATTCATTTCAAACAAACAAACAAATCTTTCCTCTTTATAATATTATTATTGTATATATTATAGTGTAGATCAAATTTTGATGCGTAAAAAAGCATTCCCAATGTTCAGTTAACAATTTATCGAAAGTTTACAATCTCTCAAGTTATTTTATAATCTTACGGAGTTTGCCATTTTCCGGTGACATACATACATAATGATGAAAATGACATTGAAATAAGAATAAATTACATAACTAAGTGTTTACATATCTTGTTCAGTATATAATTATAATTTAATGATGTGTCTTGTTGCAGGAAGTTTGAAATATGTTCACCAGAGCTGTTTACAGCAGTGGTTGACTGCATCAGAGACGAGGTCTTGTGAACTCTGCAAGTTTAACTTTATCATGCACACCAAAATAAAGCCATTTAACGAGGTATAAATTCACAATTTATTAGTTTACCAGACAGTTTAATCTATTCTTGTTTATATAATTGATGATGATCTCACATCCATTTTATTCAACCAATTATAAATAGTTGTGGCCAGTTACTGAGATCAAACAGTATAAGATGAATGGTCAACAAAAGAGTTGAGTGTATACATAGACAAAAATATTTGTTTCCAGCATACTACGAATATTCACTTGTAACTGCTTGTCTAATGTTTAAGAAACACTTAAAATATGACTTGACTACTCAACTTATTCAAAACATTGTTTTAAAGTAGGTACCTAGTGAAAAGAAGAGAGTGGTTGAATGTTAAAAGGAAAATTGGTTTTTTCTATGTTATGATGACTGCCTCCTCGATCTCGTAAGCGCGACTGCTAAGCGTGAGGTCCTGGGTTAAATTCCCAGGTCGACCCGTATTATTGTGTTTCCCATTAATTTTACTAGTAGGAGTCTGGATTTGTGCCCTGTCGATGACAAAAGCTTTCTATTACATGAAACATAACTGGAGAAATACGGATTTGACTAGACACCTCTGCCCAAGGGAACAGGTGTGTTATGTGATGGTACATTTGGCTTTTGCCAGCGGCTTATCTACTTCTTATATCGATATCAAAAGTATACTATGTCCTGATCTTGTTCATATTCTACTTGTGGGGTTAGAACATTTTTCTATGGGAGCTGGCATAGCCACCCGCCGTCATATTATTTGTTTCAGAATTTCGGCGCACTATGAAGCTGGTTTAATATACGGGAACACTAAAACAAACAAAAAATGTAAGGAATATGGTGCCCTAAAGTTTCACGTTGTCAACATATTTGTCACAATGTCTGCAAATTGCCGAACAAATGATTCATCGTGCGCCGCGATTTTGAAAAAAAAAATCAAAATGTTCTATCCCCTTTCATACAAACTCGATTAGACGCTGATACATGATTGTTTCGAACATCCACTTAGGCGTCGCTCTAATACAAGGCGTAATCACGCGAATACACGATCGACACTATCATTGGTTTGACAAAACCGGGAAGCGCCCTGTGCCTGCGCGAAGACGTGAATGCCTAAAAAATTATCATTTTTGAAGCTTTATATTGGGAACTAGCACTGCGCCCGCGTATTCATTCGTGCCGCAATTTTCTTAAGGATCCCTTATTTTTTCTTTCAGGGATAATGTAGCATTCTTAAAAGTGAAAGAATTTTTGAAATTGGTCCAGTAGTTTTTGAGTTAAATCGTAACAAACAAATAAAAAATCAAATCTTTTTCTTTGTACTATTAGTTTAGAAGTTTAGATCGAAATTCTTACAGGTTTCGCATTTATAAAATTCGTAGGATGATATGAGTGGTGTTTGCTTCCAGTGGCGTCTCCTGGAGATGTCTGGCGTGGAGCGCCGCCGGCTGTGCTGCGCCGTGCTGTTCCACTGCGTGGCCGCGCTTTGCGTCATGTGGTCGCTGTTCGTGCTCATCGAGCGCGCTGTCGAAGAGGTCAACCGCGGCATGATCGGTATGAACTTATAAATAAAACTAACCTGCAAATTGGCCATTACATTTTTATATGTACTTTAAAAGAGAATATGACCTCTGAGTTTGTTTCTTCTCAGGGTAGTCAACTAGGAAACACAGGCCTCATCTTGACAAAAAATATTTATGATTGATATGACAAAAAATATTGATGTGTAAAAAGTTACCTCTAGCCTATGTATTTGCAAAAATAAATATCAATTATCATTTAATATGTTTTCTACGTTGTGCCAACATCAGGTGGTTTTCCAAGTTCAAAAAAAAAAAGTCTGCAGTTGGCTTAGTCTAGCCATATTCGCCAGTTTGAATATAGCCTTACATTTCTTATAGTTTTTACAATATTTTTTCTTCTAACATCCTTTATTTGTTAGTAAACTAACAGTTGTATTTTCACTAATAAAAAATAACGTTCAACTATAGAACCAATCAAACATAACTCAATTAAGATAAAATAATAAAAATGTGCATGAATAATAGAAAAAAGACGAAATGCAACACCATTATAATTATGATTATTTTATTTACGTAAAGGTCATGGTCGGCCAATACACGTAGAATATCCTAGCTGCGCTATAATTTATTACATGTTAATAATAAAATAAAACTAGGTATTGAGAAGACTAAATAACATTTCGAATTCTCATACAATTTAAGGCGCAGATACGGCTCAGTAGCTGATTTGAGCATCACGTCTAAAGGGCTATTCGTAGTTTTTTGAAAAAAATACATGTTACATTAGACTATTTTCGTAATTATTTGATATATATATAAAAAAATGAGTTGTATTCGTTCAACATAGTGTTATTAATTTATAAAGTTATGTCTAACACGGACATAAAAACGAATGGAGTTTACACTATCTCAAAGACAATTTAATTATCTACATTTTGATATACGGCAATTTTTTTTAAAAGTCATGGAATCATGAGGAAAGTACAAAAAACTACTGAATATTGGGTCGCGCGGGTGTGTAACGAGTGTGCGTTTTGTTTCTCCAAGGTCGCTGGCGTATGTCGTCGTCTTAAAGAGGGCTGTTACATTTTTTCTTTCTTGGATTTAAGCGTTTGGCTCGAGTTTTGATTATGGTTTATATATAGGCACAAATAAAAAAAAAATATATGGCCAAGAAAGTTTGATTCTTTTTATTGGGAGTGCTTTAAATAAATATTTCAATTTGTTTATGTAAATTAGTAAAAACCTTGTCTCTGCAAAGGATGTTTCATAAAATTTTATTTTAGGCATCTTTTGATGCTTTGTTACATCGAAGATATAATAATTTAATCATTAATAAAAATGTTTATGGTACAACTGTAGCTTCTACTTTGGAGTGCTTTAATCAATTTATTATGTTTCATACAGCAATATACCAAAAATGATTCTGTAAAACAGAGTTACTGATAATTTTTCGTCCGAAATTATATTTTCTATCTATGAAAATATAATCCAAATTCAAACAAAAAGTTACTAATACCTAAGGTGACTGTTACCTTGCTTGAACAAAAATAATTGTCTATTTAAATGTAAAACAATATTTTTAAATAATTGTTGCATACAGCGCTACAATCACTATAAATCTCGGAAAACGCGGTCTGTAGCTTTAGTCCAGGCCAAGCGCTCGATTTTGTAATAGCACCCTTAATTCTTGGGCGAAAATACAGACAGGTTTTTCATATTCATACAAGTGTGATATATTCCAAACGCATCGATAAAATTACCTAAATTCACGAAAGGAACAATTTTTCATATTTACTAATTTATGATAAAACAATCACGTGTTTCAGCATGGCCTTTTTGGACAAAATTGGTAGTAGTAGCTGTGGGATTCACTGGCGGCGCAGTTTTTATGTATATACAATGCCGTCAATACCTGCATCTTTGTAATCGTTGGCGAGCTCACAACAGGTATTCCTAATGCAATTTACATATCTCTATAATGACTATAAATGGTACTGTTATCTACATTTACTCCAAATATTTTTTTCTTCTTTAGAATATTATTAATTCAAAATGCGCCAGAGAAGATTCCGATCGGCGGCGGGTCGCCGCCGGTGCGGGTGAAGCGGCGCGAGCGCAGCGCGCGCGGCCAGGTGGTGGCCAACATCGAGCCGCCGCCGCCGCCCGCCGCCTACCACGAGGAGGACGAGAGCGGCGGCTTCGAGACCTACCGCGGCAACCCGCACCGCCGCCTGTCCGCGCTGGCCGACGGCGACGAGCGCTTGCGCACCGAGCACGACGACGCGCGCCGCTACTCCGACACGCGCCTCTCCGCGCCCGACGAGCCGCCCGAGGTGAGTGCTCGGCGAGCGCGCTGACGCCGCCCGGCCGCCGCGCCGGCCCGCTCTCACCGTGTTGTGTCGACAGGGCGGCGTGTACCACATCAGCGTGGACCCGCTGGAGGCCGACATCCGCTCGCTGCTGGCGCTGGAGGAGCGGCGCGCGGCGCGGGCGGCGCGCTCGCTGCCCAACTTGCGCGCCTCGCGCGAGTCGCTGCTGCCGCCCGCGCCCGCGCCCGCCCCCGCGCCCGCGCCCGCTCCCGCGCCCGCTGGCTCCTGAGGCCTGCTGCTGCTGTACCCGGACGACACGGTGTACTAGCGGCGCCGCCGTCCGCTGCGTCGGCGCGCCGCGTCATCACAGTGCTGTGCGTGTTGCGTGTACATAGTAACATGGATGATGTAAATAGTAATTATCATAATAATAGTTCAGGCGTCCCTCGTTTAAAGCCACCGTAAGACCGCCCGTTAGATACCTACTTATTCCTTATCCTTGCATTTCGTACCATTACGTCCATATGTGTACATAGCATAAACAATTTTACTCCATGTTTTTTTTTGTAATAGTAACATTTACATAAGTAATTAAGATTTGATAGTAGACAGCTTGCAAAATATAAGTAGTAGGTAGAATACTGTTTCCAGAAGTAATAATTAATGCTTAGTTGAAAATTATCCCAATACTTGAATCCAACCGTATTTAATATTAAAGATACTCCAGCCTTCCAAACGCCATTTCACATTTTATACCTTCATGCTTCTGAAGTTCAGTGTCAAATTAGGAGTCCCGAGTTGGTGACCGTAATGTAAAACCGTGTCCATGTGCCGCAGAGCAGAGAATATTTTTTATAAGCTCATGAGTACTGCCGCGAAAGTTCCTGGTTGATCACTATGGTCGAAAAGTGGTCGACAGGGAACTTTGCAGGTATATATCACGTATTTGTGTGAGATGCTTATGATTCGAGGTTTCTAGACAGTCCTCACGTCGTTCGTCAATAATGCTAAAATTTTGATATTAGGATAAGATTATTTAGGATCTTAATGAATCTGCTAGAGTAACCAAATTAGAAAATGAGCGAGTGGCGGTATTGTCAAAAACTAAAATACATTTCCCAATAAAATGCGTGACTCGCGCACACAAAATTCAATACGAAACCTTTGTGCAACGGTTTTTTTGCTTATTTCGATATTATTAGGGCACATCTCAAACGAGCCACCTTACTTATACTGCGTCAAAAAAAAAACTTTCAGCGAAACTACGGGATAATTGATTTCTAAAATCTATAATTTCCAGTAACTACAAAAATTCGAGGCCACTGACCCCGTAGTCAGCTGTAGTAACTTGAAATTAAGAGTTAAAAGTGTGTTGTTCATTAAATCCATATTAGCTTTGAAAATCCACTTCAGCCGAGTAACTCTAGCTATTTAGGCCCTGTATACATATTTGGTTGATGAAGGGAGGTTTCTTTGTCAAAAAGATACCATAGTCGATTTTCTAGATGCATTAAAGTAAAACTAAGCATGTATTCTGTATTGGTTCAGTTTCTACTTGTAACATCTCCAGTAAGCGACTTTTAAGGGAGTACCGTCACAAGAATGAGAACAATTTTAGGATCCGCTTAAACCACACATCACTAAATCGCTAAAAATCTAATAGATAAAAATCTCGTGTCACAGTGTTTGTTACCGAATTCCTCCGAAACGGCTTGACCGATTTTTATGTTTTTTTTTTTTTGGATATATTTGTTAGGTCTGAGAATAGGTCGTAAACTATTTTTTTGACAAAAAAGTATTTTATTTTATATGGCAAAAATACGTTTGCCGGCTCAGCTAGTTTTTAAATATAATTCTTTTTTTTTGTCATTTTCAAACGATTGAATTTTTAAAAGTTCACTTTCCCTCAAATTCTCAAACGATATTTAGGCTGGGATTGATAAAACTTATTGACTAAGTACTAAGACTTGCCATTCTTGCCATTATCCGGATCCACTGGATCGATTCTGTTGAAATTTGGTACACATATGGACTTTTGTGACCCAATCACAGACGCATTACGTAAATGATTAAATTTTGAGTATGGGGGTCACTTTTGGGGGTCAAACTAGAAAATTTCTGCATAACTGTCAAAATACAAGGCTGCCGTCCAAAGAAAAAGGGGTGCGGTGCATCTGTTAAGCATTTCTGTCGACTCAACACTCTTGCAATTATTTATTGGTCTACCTCAATTTTAAGTCGCTGTTAATTTCTGTGGTTCAACACTCTTTCAATTAATGGTCTCTTATGGGGTTTGACAGGGAATCATAATTGGGTATTCTTCTACACAGAAAAGTTATAATTCTATTTAACCCGACCATAGAGATTTAGAAAAATATTGGATACGAATTTTTGCGTCATTTAAAAGTGACAAAAAATGACAAAGATAAAGCGCATCAAAGTTCAAAAGTCGGGGCTGGTGACGTCACGTTTTAGTAAAAAGTATTCTAAAACGCATTCATTATTTTTTTGTTAGTGTGAAAAAAAATCGTATCTACTATTTTTAGAAAATCTATCTGAAGGGCTAATTAGTTTTTTTCAGGAAAATTTAATAAAAAATAATTATTTTAATTTAATTGTGCTTTTGAGAGTTATATTCTACCATTCCATTTAGTTGACAATTTAATAGTCCCCTTTGGCGTCACTTCCTGTGCTGTCGCTTATTGTAAGTTATCTGTGATAACCCAAACACAATTTATTGGTGATAACTTATCACCTATAGCGTGTTATCAAAGAAAATTAACAAAAGGTGCTTCAATACATTATATCCTTAATAAATTGATAAACAGGCTACTCATATGCATAGATTTCTTTAATGCATTTACTGAATGTTACCTTGATTTCTCTATCAACATAGATTCATAAATAAAAGCATTTTATTTAAATACAGATTTGTCACCATGAAAATCAAAGCGAAAAAGGTCGTCTGCGTTCTCCCTCATATTAAAATATTCAAGTTAAATAAAAAGAATCTCAATAAACTATTAATGAAACGTCCTAAAAGCTCTCTTTAAAAATAAATAATAATTCGGGAAATACCTCTATACCGCATGAATAAACTTCCCCAAGAAAGAAGGCCACAGATGTTGCAATTAACATTTCAATTAAATTCGTTGATTTCTCAAGTGAACTGAATGCCATTTGTGAGAAAAACTTTAAAAATATTTTTATATTAATGGATGGACTCTCATTTAGTCAGAAACATATATTTCTGGAATGTTTAACCTGTGATTTTTCATTGGCACACGTGTGTGCTATTGGGCGTCAACTGGAATTGACGCATTATGGCATCCCACATGCCATAACAAATCACGCGGTTTAAACTTCTTTTTTTTAAACGCAGTGTTTAATATCCTATGGCCCCCGATCGACCAAAAAACATGGCGGCCGCCGACTTTTTTACAATAAATTAATCAATTGTTGTTGTGTCGCGACGGCTATTGCGACCGGGTATTCACAGGACTAGCTTACAGTATTTTATGTTTTTACAAAGCTTTCGGGCGTCACAATCGCGAGATCAGCAATCATGATTCAGCCAGGTAAATGTCAGATAGTTATCGATTTTTATTACCTTATACAAATATAGTCCTCCTGACCGATTTCGGCCATGGCGGCCAATCTCAACGGAGACTACCCATCGGTGCGGGGCGTATTATAGTGCACAAGTGTGTGCGCAAACACAGGTGCACTTCCTCTTCCATCACTCTCATATCAAAATCATATACAAATACAAGGATAAAGGCCAGTTTTAGCATTCGGAAACGCGCTTAGTGATATCAAAATAAAATGAAATTATTCCCTGATAAGTTCACAAGAGCTTTTGGGGGTTTTGGTGTAACAGGCCATAAGATTTCTAATGGAGTCTGTTTAATTCCCGCCGATATGTAAATAAACTGTGTTATTAGAATCCTCGAAAATAATTGGATTCATTTGAAATAAGTAAAATAAATTGCTGTCACACGAGATTCGATGGTTTTGATTTGATTAAAGGAGGTATGTATTCACCGAGAGCATGCGTTCACAATTTTGTTTTGTTAACATTAAATGCGTGAGCTTAAAATGCGGCGAACAATCATTTGCGAAATGAACAATCGTTCGCGAACACAGTGATTTGTGTTCCTTGTTTGGTTTCACGAACTCACTAAACATAGTTTCACGCAATAAAAATATCAATTGTGAAGCGAATACTCGCGGTAAAAGTACAGTCCATTAGTTTAAATTAAAGTGCAATATTCGCTACGTATACGAGCGAGCCATTTTTAAAGAGGCTCATTTTATTGAAAGAAATTATAGCGGGCGCGAAAATTAGGAAAGATTGAAATAGAACCGTTTTGTGACCGGTCATCGTAAGGTCATGTTCATTTCGGTTTTAGGGTTAATATATTTTACTGACAATATTGTTTATTCAGCACTGCCTGTGCGTTTAGTTAAGGAGTTAATTTAAATGTTGACTTATTTTTAATAAACCTCAACAGAAAGAAATAAATATAATTAATAAAAAACAACCATGACACCGATCTGTTTGTGTTGTTAGTCTGTGTCAAGGTGTCAATTTCAAATAATCCACACATGCTAGCTTTATTGTAATTTTAAGTATTGACTATTAGTTTGTTCTTTAATTTTTGTGCCTATTTCTGACTCGTATAAATTATGTTTAGTGAACTAATAAACACATACAAATATCATGTTGTTTTCAAGTCACTAATTATGAATCCGCCTGAGGATTAAAATGGTGCCATGTATCATCTCCTTTCTTTTCATCTTTTTTTTTTTTCAGTAAAACTTCTCTTTACTCTCTTCAACATTTTGTTATTATTGTCATCTCTAAAGCACGTTATTATCTTACTAAATACTACTAAACTACATTTTATTTAGATATTAAAATGACTGGTATTTCAGAAAATTTCATTCCTTTTGCTAGCCATAATTGGTGAAGTTAATACTAATTACTATAGTTAGCTGAGTATCCATATATTATTTATTTACTTTCGATTGAGTATGGGTACCAGTTATTTAACGACTTCCAAATCAAACTGGAGTATTTTAGTGAGTACATTAATTAAAAAGTAAACATCGCTAATTGAATTTTAGATAGATAGCGTTTAAATAAAATAGTTCGGACTTTGGTGCTAAATAAAAAATGAATATCAGTCCAAAATTAGGTAACATAATATTTTAGTACGACAAAAATAGTTGGTGAAATGTCATGAAGTCATATTTTCCGTTACGTCTATATCATAAAGACGTGTACACTCAGTACATTCCCAGATTCTATCCCACACAACGTTCACTGTTAGTCTTGCGATCAACGAGCATGACATATATTATGAGAATACTTTCACCATAAAAACCGGACAGTTTACATTATTAGTGTGCCATAACTGTGCATTTCATTTATTTTAATTCTCTTAGTATCAACATTGAAAGTACCTTGATTTACGTTTGAATTTTCGATTAAAATCTACAAACTAGTCGTTTTCATTGATATATTTGTATATACACTGCAGTTGTATACTTTTCTGTTTATGTTAATATTTAAATGCAATTGTCTCTTTTGTCTTATTTTTATTAGGTACTTTACTCATATTAATTATTATTCTTCATGTTGTATATTGTAAATTATTTGTATAATGGCTAATAATAAATAAAAAATGATGAGTAAGTCTGTGGTAAGTAAAAATAATAAGTGATTTCCATAGGGTGCTTGGAGATGTTTCTTAATGTTACATGCATGTTATGCACTTAATTTCGTGTACTTACGTTGTGTTTACATATCACATTTATAAAATCGAAGTTTAAGGAGTAACACTCATGTAATTGTAAATATTCGCTTGGAATTTATAAATATACGATCTCAAAGCTTGTAACATGTATCCATCTCCACGAGTCTCGCGTGCTACGACTGCTTATTCCAAAGAATTTGTTTCAAAATTTAAATAAAGTAGTGCCTTATTTGATGTTCTTTGAAACTTTTGTTATTTTTAACGACTTCGAATTATGAAACATTATTTTAACGGCTACTTGAATATTTGTTTTATTCTTTGGAGCCATAGCGATCACTATTTATAGTGGCTGATGGCCGATGTGAACACAATTTATTTAATTAGATGTAATTATCTTAGCACGAGACGTCACCCTTGTCTGTATAATGTGATTTGTGATATAAGTTATTAGTGTTATTTGTTTGCTCAAAATTACTTTCTCCTTTCGATCTGTGTACTTATGGTTCATGAAATTTGTAAGACTGTATTTTATTTTGTTGTGTAAACATCGTTAGTAAACTTCGGGTTATGAATATAGTTATTTTGAAATTAATCTTGTTGTTATTTAAGACTTCTTTTATTGTAAGTTTGGGACGTAGTCAGGGAACTTGGCTGTTGAGCAGATCGATACGTTACTTCGATTTGCCTTGAGTCGTGACTCGTGAGTCATTTCATAACACTGAGCAAAATGTAGTTAGTCAATTTACTTATCAATCAAATTTCCTGACTTCAGTGAAACTGAAATAAATAAAACAAGTAAATAAATAAAAATAAATTATTTATTTAAGGTTGATCGAATTTCATTCTCGTAGGTACGACCAGAGCTCGGGTCATCGTGACTAGACTGTACACTCAACATTTCTCATAAGTATTCATAAACAATATATTTCTGTTCAAACAGAAAATCAACACTTAGTAATAAACATTACATTTCTACTTAATGTAAATATAAATTATATCACTAATACTCGAGTATTAGATAAATTAAATCCACCGAAAAATTATATTACACACTGCCAGGAGCATTATTATAATAGCTTCCTAAAATTAATTTTGTTAGTCTTATTCGTTGCTAACCCAACAAGTCATTACTTCTATTATTATTTGGCGCCTGGGGCTAACCGCCGTAAACCGTTATGAAAATCAGTCCATTGTTGTTATGACAAACTGCGTAATTTGGATATCAGAGTCTACACGGAACGCAAGATATGATTGCGTAGTGCGACTGGATGTTCTCGAAAGTGTCATGATTTACTTATGACTAAGTTATTGACACACTGGGCGTATGTTTCGTTGGTATGCGTTTGCCATGCTGTGAGGATGTGCGCTGTGACGGCAGGTCGTATGTCTCGAGTTGCGCCGCTAGAAATCAGTGTCACCGAGCACGTGGTACATAAGGCGCTTGAACGAGTTCGACTGTTGGATGTGCTCTTCGTGTAAAGAGTTCACCTGTAACAATACAATAGTACTTTACTATATACCATAGTCATGCACAAAATATAGGAAAGTATTGAATATTTTAGAGGGGCACAATTATGTGGAAGTCAAGAACAGAGCTCGCAAGTTTGGATGCCAAACAAATAAAACCTTGATAATTTCCTGTGGTTATTTCACATATTTGGCAACCTTGAAAATTGACAAATATTTTTATTGATGATATCCAAGTTCATTCGGATTCTATGTTTGTCTATCCTATTTGAACACTGTAGTAAATACTGCACTTCCGAGACTTCCCACCAATAAATTTTAAATTCTTAGTCAAGCTCTACCGCATGGATACTTACGAAGGTCGTTTGTTTTCCTTTCGGCTCTTCAGGCTTCGGTCTCGGAATTGGCGCTGGTTTCTGTAATAATTAATTTTAAAGCTGTAGGAATCATTAATAGGTTACGTTCACGGAATAATGAATTAGTTGCAGAGCCATGTAATACAGCACATGGCGTACCGTAAAACATAAAAGAGGTTTTTTTAATCAAAAACTTAATTAGAAATGACCACTGGATTTTGACTTTTGCCATACTTTATACTTTTTTTTTTCACGGTCTTTTTTGAGCCCGTTGAATGTGTGTTTTACAAGGAGACTTAACTCACCGACAATATTTCAAGGAGCGAAAGGAATAATGAATATGAAAAATTTCCACGAGGAACAAAAAGAAAAAGTTTGAAACAGTTATTTGTCGGACGCACCTTGTTGAGCGGCGCGGTGAACACCTTGGGCGTGACGGGGGTGGGCACCTCCTGCAGCTCGCCGCCCAGCCCCTCCTCCTGCAGCGCGCGGAACGTCTCGGACTTGGCGGGGTCGTAGGGCGCGCTGGGCTTGTGCCTGCGCGGGCGCAGGTGCAGGTACGCAGGTGGCCGGGTGGGGCGTTAGGGTTTAGTCGGTTAGCGGGCGCAACACAATAATAGAGAGAAACCGCATTAGATACGACTCGTACACGTTAGAGGGACGCGGAAGCGGTTAGTACGAACGGAAGTTTAGTTTTGTTTGTTTTTCAGGAAGGAAAGGTCGATAAAAATACTAACATTAATTATGTAGAATAAGTTCTCTAACTTAATTATATTATTAAGTTCGTTTATATAAATAGAGTATAAATAACTTAATAACTACTTTGTGTATAGTGATCGCCACACTGTGGTCACACAATGTTGTCGCGTGATCGTGGGGCGCTTGAGGAGGCGCATTCAATAACGTTCGGCTCTCCTGCACGAAGAATAGCTGTCAACATGTCGACGTCAGCACCATGCAACACGATAAGAACTGAGCGTGGAGTGAGAGAGACCAAGTTGGCAAGATACGAAAAGAGCAAATAAAAATAAAATAAAGCATTAATGCATCATGAGGATGGGCGTCGACTGTTGTTTTGGCGGCGTTCTAGTAAAAGACTTGCCTCTTGACAACGTGCGGCCGCCCGTAATGGCCGTTAGCGCTAAGTAAGCAGAGAAATACTTCATTATTATTTGAGTGTAACACCTACGCTATGCCTCCGATGTATTCCTTATTTTTGGAACTTTGATAACGGGTATTTAACCACACTGAAAATGCTATTCCTGGAAATTATCAAGTCTTGTTTGACTGTATTGTCTTGCGTTAAAGCATAGGATATTGTGTTTCATATTATCATAATAAAGTAAAGAAAACGTATTTACAGAAATTCCGTCACATTGACAAGTGGATGTTGTTATGTAACGCTGGCTTTGGCATTCGGCCATGTTTTAAAGTCATTGCCAAGATATGTGTAGTGTGAGATGACTGACGCTAGATTTACTTAACTTTAGCTGTCTGTTAGCCTGTACTATTTCACTGCTGGGCAGAGACCTCTTCAATTATTTCCAGATCTTTGGATTTGTAGTCAGTGTGGACCAACTTAGTATTTTTATTTAGTGATTTATTGCGCTACTTGTTTTAAATATCAGTAGCTAGGCAGATACTCACGGCAACGGCGAGGTCTGTTGCCTGTACGAGTTAGCGATGTTCTGATCCGAGTACAGACCGATGGGGGAGTTGAACTGCTTGTGCGACACCTGAAGTGATACGAATAATCATTTAGCAAAACACACCTTATCACGACTTCTCGATAGTACAAAAATGTGCGAGAGAGCAGCTACAAGAACTTATTGTAAAAAAGTTAAAACACCAATTGTTTTACAGTTAACAGATAAGTTTCAAGGAAGGATTTAGCAATGCCAATTTTAGAATTTAATAATTCGTAAACCGAAATCTAAGTAACTATCGACGAGGTTGTAGATGACTTTAAACACAAAGTTTCCAATAAATTAAATTCCAAGGGTAGCTCAACTGCCTCTGAATTAAGTATTTTTGGATGACTAGCAAATCATATCATGCGAAAGCAGTTGATTCAAGGAACAATAGATTTCGGTCTACACTTAGTCCAATAAACGGGTAAGTAGTTACTCTCTTATACTCATTCAATACAGAAAATAAACCTTAAGGTCATAAAAGCTCAAACAAGATGACGTATAGACATATGAGTTCATGAGATCGACGACACTTTGCAAGAAATTACGAGACGAGGAAACTACATTCAAATCTCCACTTGAACGTCAAAAGATTCAAATAAAATTAGCTAGCGAATTCCAAAGACATGTGGAGACGATATAACGAGCGTTTTTCTAAGCTTATGATTTCAAGCAACTGTACTACCGCCTTCGTTTACCCGTAATTTGTTATAGTTGGTCAAAATTACGAGTGAAGACTTATTCTCTTTCCGTCATTAGATATCGATTTCTGTCACCTCTGAGGAGGTTTGCTAACCAATTTACTTGACTTTGCATGTTTTTTTTTACTGTGAAAATATATTTTTATGCATACACTTGCAAGGTATCGTTTATAATTCGACCGGCTTCGTAACAGAAGTTTGTCGCTGTCATGCTTGAAGCTGATACTGTCACACAATCGTTTAGTGCACCACCTTGTTCGCTTCTTCGCCAACCACTCGCTGCAACACCGACTCTGCCACCTGAGTTTTTATGAAAAATACTATTGTACTATACAATCCGTGCGCTACGTTACATAACGTTAATTCTATACCTATGTGGGGGAATAAGAAGGGAGTTACATCTTCAAATAACTTTTGACTGAGTAATAAATATAGATGTTCGACGGGTTTTGTATAAAAATGTGTAAAACCACCTGCCGCACTGTATTCATTCTGCAGTTAAAAACTATCTGACGTTCAAAGAATCAGCCCATAGTTGAAGAACTAACTCGATATTGGTTTTATAACGCTATGGAAAAATCTCCAAAACTCCAAACACATAATAGTATTGTTTACGTTAGCTTCATTCTTATTCCTTTAAACATGAGTATGTAATGTGTTTTTTTACTAAATTTTGACCGAATTCTAAGCTGCTTTGTACAGTTTTAGTGTGTGAATTATGTATTTATGTGTATGCGTGCAATGTTCGTGCGTGTTTCGTGTGGCGTGCAACATCTAAGGTATCTACAAAAAATCAGCTCCTAAAGCTAACAAAATGTAATTAACTAAGCCATCTGAAAGAACATTCATTTAATTTCTCATCCACTACCTAATTATCCAGTTCAATTAAATAAAAATCACTGCGGATGAAGGTCAAACCGTAGCAATAGCAATTAAATAACAAATAAATATAGTCCACATGTACTACGTAACACGTATTTTCGGCAATGCGTCGTGTAAAAATATAATTTGAATCAGCAGTCTAATGCTCCACTGAAGTGGGATTCCATTTGTAACATCATAAATATTTCCGCATGTCTAGTGGAAAAGAGTGGCAATGGGTTTCAAAATTCACTATAATTTTTATATAAAGTTTTTGAAATTGTTTCAAAGTAAAAGGCACTTCGTTTTCTACGAATGTTCAATTGAGTAGAACTAGGTTCTGTGTTTATCGGTCCCTGCTTGAAACATTTACAGTGAAATTTTACAAAAATGGACTGAGAGTTGAATATACATTTATAATCTGAAACAATGCCAGCTACTTAGATTCACACTTCGACCAAATATCCCTTGGTCGCAAGTAATCCTTAACCTTACAAAACTAGTCATCAAATGTAATTATAGTGTGACTAAGAATTGTGCCTTGTGGCATTCCTTTTTCAAGTGATCTCCAGAACTATTTCTGGTTTGGAAACCAAAAGGACGTTAAACCACGGGAATGCGCTTTTGAGTAACATCGTGTAAAGGAAACGCTTACCAATTTATTTCAAAGATTTATATCACAGGGTTGCAGATTAGTGTGATCCACGACGTCAAAGGCCTTAGCCACATCCCGTGATTTCACATCCCGCATATTTAAAACATATGCTGGATAGAATATGTTACCTTCTGTCTCATAAGGGTGTCACGGTAGTCGTGGCTGGGCGGCGCGCGCATGGCGGGGTTGGGGTGGTGACGCAGGTAGCTCTCTGTGGGGCCGGGCTCGCGGCGAACCTTCGCGCCGGGCAGCACCAGGGGCGTCGTGCGATACGGCTATACAATAATTAACATTACACGTCAATATGGTACGAAAATAAGCAATTTTGCTATTTACTAATCACCTTCGTTGTCTTCGCCATCGTCATTCAAAGCTTTTATCAATTTATAGAATATAAATAAGTAGAAAGATTGAGTTCAATAGAGAGTTGGATTTTTGATCATCATCATCATTAATCCCTTGCCCTTACCAAAAGTCGGTTAGTCGTCGTCGAATTGGTTTTCTGATATTTATTGATTAAATATTGTGCCTGAAATATATTTCCATATGATCTTATGAACATATGGTTATATATTTACGTTAGATTCTCTAACCTACATACCACGAAATGCCGTAATACGTTAGATATTTTAAGGCATTCATTTTATATCCAGTCTGGTAATAAGATTGTAAATGGAAAAGCGAATTGATGTTTGTATCAAATATACAACCATGATCTAGAATAGTTGGCTCACATCACACGCTAATAATAGTTCACGTAGTAGGCACATAAACTTCACAACAGCGTAAAATAAACGGCGTTGAACATAAATTGTAATTTGGTTTACTGCTTCGGTTAACAGAGGTTAGGTATATTCATGTAAACTCGTGTTTGTCACATATAAATGACCTTTCAGAAGGCCACAGACGAAGCAATCAAAATACCAACGATTTCCTTGAAACGGCGCGTGCATAAATCAGTCAGGGTCTGACAGTGATCAGACGCTATTTTCTCTAAAAAATGTTGGATATCTACGAAAAGATTAGCCGCTAAACTCCGTGGCGTACTTGGCGTCGCATCTAATTATAACACGAGGTTATTCCATGTGGGTTATGATATGACTTCTGACACGATTTCGTTATATTTATCTTTGGGTCTGATATTTGGGCCGTGGTCATGTTTCAAACTCTTCGTAGTTAGATTGTCTGAGATTGATACGGATTTGGATTTGGCAAATGAATTCCAGTTACGGTTACAGAACGCATGATCAGCTTTCATTAGTCAGTTCTTCAGACTAGCTGGAAATATGCTGGCATATGAGTCAGTGAGAGAGAGTAATATAAGGTGGCCAGATCTTGATTAATGAGTTGATGAGGCATGTTGGAAACAATAATCTGTTGGAAAAGTCCATACTTCGACGAAGCATTCGTTAGTATCGTATATGTGCCAATGAGCAAACACCAAGCCTCGTTTATTTGCGGCGATGTTTACAAAAGCGGGGGCTTTCGCCACTGACGCAACGTTCTATGTTGGTCCAACACGTTTAGTTTGACTAAAATGCTTATGTTTCAGCAATGATTTCCATTAATTACCAGGAACAATAATTTCAAATGAATAGCCCGTTCATTCTATTATGAATTTATGACCCATAAATGTCTATCTTCGATTAATGATTGAAAACAGAATTGTAAGTGCCAAAATGAGTGGTTGGAATTAAATGGAATGTTGCTCGATTTTCATTCCCAATGAAGATTGCTAACAACACAATAATTTTCAAATGACCAGCAAGTATTGAAATTATTGGTGGATGACGGATTTTACCCACGACTTAATTTTATAAATAAGGACTTGTTAGTTTAGCTTTAAGTGGTGAGAAATACTGTGTGGTAGGGAATGAGAAGGTGAAGCAACATGACAATAATATGGTACTGACTGAAGAAGAACCTATTTACAAACGTTGCGTTGTTTCAAGTTCAGGGGGGCTACTCTCTAACGAAATCCGTAGTTTCGGGCTTAGTTGCGGGCGGGCGTATTCTACTCCGTATCACCTACAGACTTACGATTAGTCCCGAACCCGAACTAAGAATGAATGACAACACGATTTCACAGGAACTGTCAAATCGTGTTATCATTAGTTCTCAGTGGTTAGGTGATACGGAGTAGAAAATGCCCGCCCGCAACTAAGCCCGAAACTACGGATTTCGTTAGAGAGTAGCCCCCCAGACAAGCACATAAGAAAAAACTAATGTTATTTATTACTTAACATACAAAATGTATGGGGAAGAGTCCAGTGTTGAGGTGCAAGGTGCAACCAAACAAGCGATACTTATGATCCCTTATGAATTTAGATGTAGCCAAAATTCGATACTAAACCTGAATGTAAAATGAATGAACTCCTGTTTATTCAATTTTCATGAACAAATTAATATTCAGAAGACACTACCTACATCTAAATTCATAAGGGATCATAAGTATCGCTTCTTTGGTTGCACCTTGCACCTCAACACTGGACTCTTCCCCATACATTTTGTATGTTAAGTAATAAATAACATTAGTTTTTTCTTATGTGCTTGTCTGGGGGGCTACTCTCTAACGAAATCCGTAGTTTCGGGCTTAGTTGCGGGCGGGCATTTTCTGACTGAATATTAATTTGTTCATGAAAATTGAATAAACAGGAGTTCATTCATTTTACATTCAGGTTTAGTATCGAATTTTGGCTCTTGGCATGGAGACTGATCTTCGTTAACATTGCATATGGTAACAATCACGTCACATATTCGTGTTGAAAGATCAAGTGGGAGTAAAAATGTGACGCGACATTGATGCCAAAATAACTTTACAGCTGGCTACTTAGTGTGATATTGATTGATAAATTTGCAAAAAAAAAATGAAAAACTTGACATGAACACGAAAATATTAATTAATACCACCTTAGTAATAGTTGTCATGACAAGTATACATTGTTAGTCTCGTTAGTGTTTTTGACTGCTAATGAAGATCAACCTTGTGGGCTGGAAAAAGCACCGCGTCAAAAGCGTTTTGGGAAGCTATTTTTCCAGAAAATAAAGTATAACATTTTACGGAAAACTATTTGGCAGTCTTTCAAAGACTGATTAAAATGAAAAGTTACTTTTAAACAGATCCAAAGGCCTTTGTTGATATAGCATTTCGTCACATCATAAAACGCATATCCTGTTGTGAAATCACTTACGATTTTTCCGGAAAATTACATCGTAAAGCTTTCGTCTTGGTTATTACATCACATATTTTGTAACACAACGCGCGTCTCAAGTGCTCCCAATTTAGATTATGCTTCAACATCCCATGTTTCGGCTGAATCGCTGTCGTTTCACATCGTTTGCAATTTAATATCAACTATAATACCACAACACATTCAGGTTACGATGATTTATGGAGATTTTAGTAGTTAGGAAGTTCTAGTGTTATTTGTAATAGTCGCACGCACCCAGTTGGTGACGACCTCGTCCTCAGGATGCATGGGATCCTGGTACCCGTTGGGGAAGAAATTAGGATTGACGGCCATCGTGGAAGCACTCAGTTGTGCGGACGTGTGCCGTGCAGAGTATGATCGCGGACTGCCGCTCCAGTCGTCCTCTCCCGAGTAAACAACGCGATTTCAATGCATTCTATTTTGGAAATATGGCGGGAAAATAGGCGTCAGCGTGGGCGAGAACCTCCCGAGCGGCCGCAGAGCCTTGCGCTACATAAAGTATACATAATTTATATGTTTTCTCAAATATTTTAATATAAGCAGCAATAATAGGGATATGATGTAAAGTTGCCGGCTGTGCTTTTGTAACGGTTTCAGCAGCATTTTCGTCGAATCATGTCTCTGCGCCTACCGCAATAAATCGTCTTCTAACCGCTTTTGTTAGTGTGTTTTTCCGATACTAAAAAGTTCAATGACGATGAAGTCAGTGTCTACTACCATTGCAAATTGTATAAGAAATACGACCGCAACGATCATCTATTATTGTGATTCATGATTCAGAAAACAGATTTAGCCTAGCTCGGGAACGTTCTAAAACTTGTATGAATTATAGGTACATTTCAGTAACTTCGTTTCACTGTAGCTATAAAGTTGTGTATTGGTAATGTTGCCGAGTGTTCTAATCCGAGTGGTTCTAATTAATAAGTTAACATCATTAGACGATAACATGTTGGCGGGTCTCCAAGGTACGTCACGCGTTTGGTTTAGCATAACACTGTTAACCTATTTGTTGAAAATCAAGGATACATGTAACGTCGACACAAATGCGGCAGAATAATTTAAAGAGACTGATTTAAAGAAAGAATTTTTACGGTGCCATGTCGGTTGAGCAGCTATTCTACGAGTACCTAATAAAAATGCAAAACATTCCAATTCCAACGTTCATGATTCGGCGTTAGCAACGCGATGAAATTAAAAAGAAAACTGCCTACTATTTGGCAAAGCATCAAAATGCGAATGATGAAGTGTGGTTATCAATTTTTAAATGATGTAATAAAATCTTACGATCTCAAATTAAATTAATTAGCTGGGTACGGTGCCCTTTGCGTAATGATCCTTTTTAAAACGGAAGTCAGTCTTAAACTTGTAAAATATTACCGAAGTACATATTTAAAAAAGGTCGAAACAAATTGTGCATTTTAATTTTAAAGGTTACAACTCAATAGCGATTGATCGACATCGATCGATAATATCTACAGTTTAAACCAATCTAGTCTTAATAAAAACCACACAATTCCATATTTTAATCCTTATTACCAATTATTAATTTCCGTTACCGCTCAAATATATAAACTTTAAAGCTATTTGAAATAGAGTTGATTTCAGAATGATTAAGTAGAGCTACTGAAGTTGAAGCCCTAACCGTATGTGGTGGGTAGTATGGTTATTTGTCCAAATCAAAAGAAAAACAAGCGAAAGAAAAAAAAACTGGCCAAGTGCGAGTCGGACTCGCGTGGAACGGGTTCCGAACGAATTTCATTTTTTTAACGTGTTATTTTAACACTATAGACCTTTTATAGGTTTTCTTGTAATCTATAGGTAAAGATCTATTACCTCCTTTTTTTCAAAATTTTAGGGTCAGTAGTTTCGGAGATAAGGGGGAAGGGAATGGTCATTTTTCGTCTAATTTCTTGAATAACGTCAAAACCATTTATTTTAAAATGTAAGTCAATCACGCCAGAACGCCTGAACGGATCTGGATGAAATTTGGCACAGAGACAGATTACAAATTAGAACAGTACACAGGCTATTCTAGAGGAAGACTATATTTTTGTCCCGGGAGTATATTTCCTTGGGATAATCTCCGACATTCGCGCGGGCGAAGCTGCTGGCTAGTTTGTTTATATGTTTGCACACGGCGAGGGCGTAAAGACGGCGAGTCACCGTTTGATGGTGTTGGAACTATCTTATCTCAAGTTTGCACCACCGTCTTAAATGTGCTTACTGCTTATTGATACAATCTATCTGGCCAATTGACTATGGTATTCATTGTCAAGTCATCGATTGTGTTACGAGACGATCTATAAAGACTATGCTTGCATTCATAATAAGAAATATTTTGAATCCATCGCCACAACTCTATTATCAACTATAGTGTTGTGTATTTAGGTAGATTTCTAAGTGACTAATTGTATTAAAAAGGCTCTAAGAGAGTATGGGTTGCAATGAAATTTCAAGTTTGTCATGACACAGAGCTTTATGTTCCACGATATTTTTTTTCTTTTCTCTTTTGTTTTTACGGTGAATATGACTTAAGAATTGTGACATTAAAAACTGATTATAATAATATAATATGATAATATATTTATTTTCTCGCCACAATACACATTAGATACAAGGTTTCTAAGGAACAATAGTATACAATAAGTATATTGTGGGAGACTGGTGCCTAAACTAGACTTGAGGCCTGTATTTCAGGACACCAGGTCTTCACCCCTTAGGTGATACAATTACCTGATTATTATTTATCCAGAAAATTTGACGTTTAAGATTATGACAATATAAACTGATTACCTGACAATTATTTAAATAGATTTTCAATACTTATGATTGTTATAATAGTGCTTATTGTTGCATGCCATACGGTAGAATGTACTGATTCCACATGTTTTATTTTTCCATCAAAAGTATGTTTTGTTACCTACATTCTGTGCAAATAAATGATTTCTGATCCTGATTCAGAAATATAGTTGTCGCTTATTGTCACTACTATAATAGTTGTTGTCATTCTGGCCTGCTTTGTTTTCGCATGCATTATAGACGTCAGCGTTGTGTATTGTGAATTTCAGTCAAAAGCTCGAAGAAACTATTAGAAATATGTGTTAAGCGAGCTGCAAGCCTTTTTTATCGTTGAGCGCAACGTAAATTAGCTACCTTTTTTTTGGGTGGGGAAATCATCAAATGACTCCTTCCGCTCTGGGGGGAGGGGGGAGTGGGGGGGAAGGGACTTTCAGATTCTTACTGACTAAAACCCATCCGTTCCTCCTAATGCCTTTGCGTTCTAGAGCCACGGTGACTCTTTCGAACAAATTCTGCAACCCTGACAGGCACTGGCCCTAGCGGGTAACGTCTACTATGCTGACATCTCTTTGAGGCGCGCGTGAAACACAACGCGCCGACGACGCTCGGCAGCGCGTTTACGCGCGACTCCGGGCTTAGAGAGTAGCCCTACTCTCTAAGCCCGAAGTCCGTAGTTTCGGACTTAGTTGCGGGTATATTCTACTCTCACCTACGGACTTACGATTAGTCTCGAACCCGAACTAAAAATGAATGACAACATGATTTGACAGTTACTGTCAAATCATGTTGTCATTCATTTTTAGTTCCCCCTCCTTTGCTAGCATTACTGCTTCGCAGAAGGAGGTGACTTCTTCCCATGCCTCCTCGCTCGGGACCATGGATTGAACCAGGGCTGAACGTGAGAGGTCGCCGTCGTCGATTGCCTCTACGATGTTACGGCGATGCTCCGCCCAAGCACGGCAGATCTCCACCATATGCTCCACCGTGTCCTCCTGGCGATCCTCACAATCATGGCACCCGGGCATGACCTTCCGCCGAATCCGAAACAGGTATCTCCCGAAACATCCGTGACGGTGAGGCGCATCAGGCGGAAGGTGAAGACGCCGTGGCGCTGCTCAAGCCACTCCTCAAAGAGCGGACTTATCGCCGCGATTGTGGCGTGCCCAGTGCTGGGTTGCGACAGTCGCTGTCTCCACACCGCCATAAGATCCTGCCGAAGCTCCATCCGCCGTGCTGCGATATGTTGCGGCAGCGAAGTTTCGACCCGGCTAGTGCCTCCACCCACCACGCGTAAACATGCGAAATTAGCTACCTTACCCTCCTTATTTTGGTTTTCTGATGATGGTGTTCAGAAAAGACAAATATCAAAGATCCGTAATTGTGTGTGAGCCTAAAGATATTTTTTTTTTGTGTTATGGGTTTGCTCTTGACTCTAGTCTAGGTCAGAGATGACAGAGACAAAGTCTACGATGGAGCGAGCTTACCCAGAAGGAGCCTGTGCACTCTAACTTTGAGGAGATTAGGGTTGTAAGCGTTTGGAAACACAGACGCAGGCAGAGAGTTCCACTCCTTTGCTGTGCGCATTATAAAAGACGTTTGGAAGAGCTTAGTGCGAATTGGTGGAATAGCAACAAGGTAGGGATGGTAAGATGCAGTGCGTCTGGATGTCCGATGGTAGAAGGGGGCCTGTGGGATGAGGTCGTGGAGTTCTCGGGCGCACTCACCGAAGTACAATCTGTAGAAGACCGACAAGCAGGCAACCTTACGGCGATGAGCCAAGCTATGTAGCTTGGCATCCACCAGTTTTACGTCACCGATGAGCCTCTTAGCTCTGCGTTCCACCGAGTCAAGCGCGACAAGCTGATACTTAGCTGAGCCATCCCAAAGGTGGCTACAATACTCCATGCAGGATCGGACTTGTGCTTTGTATAGGTTTAAAATCTGTCCAGGCCTGAAGTATCGCTTCACCCTATTTAGGATGCCCAGCTTTTTGGCCGCGGTTTGGGCTTTGTACTCGATGGTGTCGCCGAAGTTGAGACTAGACGTCAACTCCATGCCTAGGAGCTCTAGTCGATCAGTCACAGGAACAGATGCACCCCGAAAGGTAGGAGTTTGGTCAAAACGACTCTTTTTTGCGGTAAAAAGCCTGCGTTTTGGTGGCGTTAAAAGTGACCACATTGTCATCACCCCACTGGGAGACAAGGCTTAAAGTCAAATTTGTCCGCTCTACCATGGCCTCTCTCAAGGAACGAACTTCATCCCCGCCGGTTGTTGCGCTGGACAAGTATCTCTCTGAAACCGTACTGTCATCTGCGTACCCAACAAGACCAGGCTGAAGTAGGTCATTGATTTGCAGCAGGAAAAGAGTTGCAGAGAGAACAGACCCCTGAGGAACTCCGGCATCAATAGCCATGAGGTCAGAGGAGCAGCCGTCAACGACTACTCGGATCGACCGTTCACTCAGGAAGTCTGATATCCAGCTACAAAAACCAGGCAAGGATGCCGTAAGCAGGAAGCTTGCTGAGTAGACCTGCGTGCCAAACCTTGTCAAAGGCCTTCGAGATATCGAGCGACACGGCAAGTGCTTCGCCGTGTCTCTCGATGGCCTCGCCCCAGCAGTGCGTGACATACACAAGAAGATCGCCAGTTGACCGTCCCCGGCGAAAGCCATATTGACGGTCACTGAGGAGATCATTGTCTTCAAGGTAGGTCAGCAGCTTACTGTTCAGAACCCTTTCCATAACCTTGCATAGGATGGAGGTAATGGCGATTGGACGGTAATGTGCAGGGTCAGCACGGTCTCCCTTTTTGGGCACCGGTTGCACATTCGCAAGCTTCCATGATTTCGGCACCGTTCTTTTTTCAAGAGAGAGGCGGTACAGGCGAGTCAACACAGGAGACAGTTCAGGTGCACATTGCCTAAACACTCTCGCTGGAATGCCGTCAGGTCCGCTGGCCTTATTCACGTCTAGACTGCACAATACTCTTCGGACCTCTTTGATATGAACTGCGATCTCCGGCATCGAAGAGTCACAACGAGGTAAAGTTGGTGGTTGCTTGGAGCCAGCGTCCAGACGCGAATTGCTTGCAAAGAGAGAAGCAAATAAATTTGCTTTCTCACTTGCAGAGTGAGCCAGCGAGCCAGGTTTCAACATTGGAGGCAAAGTGGGTCGACAGAAATTCGTTTCAGCCGCTTTCGGCAGGGACCAAAACTGCTTACTACCCGGAGGGTGCAATGCTAGTTTGGCCCCGATACGTCCGACATGGTCAAAACGTGCCCTACGTAAAACCCGCTTGCTGAACTTAGCGGCAGAATTAAAGGCACTTTTCCTCGCGCGAACCCTACATGCTTTGACCTTTCGGTCGCGGGCCTTGATCCATGCTTGGTAAGCAGACTCTTTACGGGCCTCAGCTTGGGCGCATTCTGCATTATACCAAGGCCGGGATTTGTGACCGAGCGGGATGTCGGAGAATGGAATAAAATACTCCATCCCCTGTCGAATCACGTCCGCAATCATGTCAGCACAGCACGAGGGGTCACCCGAGGGGAAGCACACTTGCCGCCATGGATAAGACGCAAAAAAGTGTCTCATCTCATCCCAGTCTGCTGACTCGTATCGCCATACTCACCTCGTGCCTTTAGGACTCTTATCTGGAGGAGAGCAGGTCAACACGGATTTTGATTTCGGATTTTTCCTTTCATACTTTCCATCAAATAAGAGGAGGCACATGTGTATCTTGTGTCGTTTACGTATTGTGAAGTCAAGCCAGCGGTAGACGCGGGAAGCTCATCGTCATCGTTCAGCCGACAGACATTTCTGGACATAGGCCTTCACCAGTGGCGGTACCTTCATATAAGTCCAAAAGCCTTACTAAAATGCTCGATAGAGAATCAATATCAAACCCGAACTATTTAAAAGTTCGCGCGCTTAATTCTTATCAAAATAACACAAAGTATTACCTATGCCACATTACTACATAACTACACATAGCGATTGTTCGCGCGCAGAGTTTCGCATTTGCAGCATCTACATATAGCTATCTCGCTTACACGTACCGGCTTTTACCGGGCTTTCAAATACTATCTCCGTCACTTTCGCACTTATAGCGATGTGCCGTATAACGAGTTCTAAACCTTGTGCGCCTACAAATCGATCAGTATTGAAGATTAAGCCGTGCATGCGTATGAAGTTGCACGCGTATGCGTGACCTTGTCACCTTGCCAACTCTGCAGTGTTGCCGTTTTAGCGACGTTGTGAGATCTTGGAGATTTTTTACGAGTTTGGAGACTTTTTTTAAGATTTAGCAACAATAAAAACTAGCGACTTTTTAAAATAACGAAATTAAATATTCAAGCAATATCTTAAAAATAAAAAATTTGCGACATCTAGCTAGATTTTTCATATACCTGGAGACTTTTTTTGCCTAAATGACAACACTGCAACTCTGCGTAAGTAGTTCTTGACACCCGAGTGCAACTCACTTCAGTTTCATTTGCTTGAGAGTTGAAAAGTTATGTTGTTAAAGTTTTTTGTGTGTATTCTTAGATTTTCTCAGTGATACAATTGTTTTGGTGACTTACCTACAACAATGGAGGTAATTGTACCTTGTGAGGATTTAAAATGCGTTCAAGTTTTGATTGGCGAAGATAAGGTAAAATCTTTAAACTTTGCTCAGAAAAAAACAGTTAATACCTTCATTAAAACCGACGCCTAATCTGTGTTTTTCTCAGACTAGTAAATCGCATAAACGAAAATTTAATAGATCAGTGTATAAAACTATAGTCCCCGCCACGAGAAGCTATAAATTTTGTAAACACACATTCAATTGTTTCAAATGTTTGTTGCATGAGTCAGACGCGTGCCAGTACCACAAAACATTAGACGACAGCGCTTTATATCGATAAAATATAACCCGACCAAGTGAAATTGCTCGTTAGTTTCGTATTACACGTATGTTGCTTTGAGTTGATTGAATTTGGGAGTATTTTTTGTCGCTGCGTAACTGAGTAGAAGTTCTTTGTTTACAAAATTTATAGCTTCTTGTGACGGGGAGTATAGTTGGATTGTTGGCTGTTCGCACACTAATAGGTTGTATTGCTGGGTGCTGCATATTTTTTTCGAATGAAGATTCCGTTTGGAATACATCTGGTTATAATGATTTAAATAACATATCTGGCGTCATTAAAAGGCACGCAAATTCCCATAAACACCTGTATGCAATGGTTTCTTTCGGTAATTTTGGTAAACAACGAATTGAGACATCTATATTAGTTTATGAGAAAATTGCGATGATACATATGAAGGTAAGGTACCTACATACTCAGTCGAAAACTGAACTTTCTTTTTTTGAAATCGGTTAAAATTTTATTGGGCTTGCCTTATTTTGAAACCCTAGGCACGCCACTGGCCTTTACGTAGCATTGCCACAACAACCGTTCCCGTGCTTTCATCAGTTCATCTGTTCACTTTGTGGAGGCCTACCCAATCTGCGCCTAACGGTTTAATACTATAACAATATTAGGGTCAATTCACGTAGAAAGCTTGTTCTAGTAGGCGCCAACAGGCAACAGTCTACAACTTTCGTACGAACCAGTGTCAACTTCGCATACGAGGTCGGATCCTTGTAACATTAGCACCAGCTTCCTACGTAAAGCACCTTCTCGGTACTAACCTGGCTCCCTATCGACTCGTCAAATGTATCATCGGTGCGTGTAGAAGACGGCGACAGCATCAGGGTCCTGTACTCTCCCTCGATCTGCGGCGGGTAGGCGTTGTAGTGCGGCAGGCCGGCGGGCCCCTGCGGGCCGTGCGCGGGGGGGACGGGCGTGCGCGGCAGGGACTCCGGCCCGCGCCAGCTCTGCTGAGACTCCTGGCCGCGGTAGCCTGAGTGCGGACTTGGTGTCCTGGGAAAAATGGAATTGGCGTTTATTTCTTTTTTATAAAACCAAAATATGCAGCAAGTATAAGTAAAGGAAGTTAGTCTTTAATTTCCGTATACCTTCAAAAAAGAGGTAATGAGGGTATACCATGGTATGCACACGACGAAAACGTGACTCCTATTTTACAGATACATTCCATAAAGCAGAGTACTATAACGTTCTTTAGTGAGCTGGATAGTGTCGGACTTCTAACGACTAACCCACATAGCAGCAATCGTCAGCACATCGAGTAAATCTCTGATCCTATTGAAGCTTACTGAGCTATGCCTATATTGCTTATATACGTCTTCGGGAATACACTTAATTTTCCATCAACCGCTGGTGACCATTAAATACTCTGAATGTAGAAGATTGGTCCTCACATCGGTTTCCTCAGCAATAAGTTTAGAAAAGAAGTCTTGAGTTGTTTAAGTAGGTATAGCAGAAAAACAAAACTATTTAAGAGAATGCAAAAAAGCCTACTGCGGTCTACCAGTCGTGAAGATCGTGGAGTTCATTCCTAATTCTATCGAGTCAAATCTTAGGTGACGACTTCAATGTTTTGTATACTCCGCTTTTAATAGAGTCAATGAGAGACTGACCTTTGGCTCAATCTCTCAGTTCGGTATGCCATGACCACGTTTGTGATTTCATTTCACTGGGACATTTTGGTTTCTTTGATGTTTCCATACATTCAATGAGATCTAATTTAAATTTTAGTTTCTGAGGACACATCAAGTTTATCGTGGAATTTAAACTCTTTTAGACAGGTCGTGTCATTGACTTTATATTTTTGGCAGCTCTGGGAGCGATGCATCATAATTTATTTTGGCTTTGATTGCAGTATTTATATAACGTTATTTATTATACATCAGCTGTTGACTATAATGATAAGTTGACATTCTATACTAAAGACAGTCTCATTTGAAACGTATGTTGGTGATAACGAACGGATGGTATAGTGACTGATTTATATTTGTAGATCACCAGCGATTCTTCTTGAATTTTTCAGCCATAGAAAGGGAACTCTCATGAGGTCGTGTGTATGGTCAATTGTTCTTAATTTTAGGAAATATAGAATGTAGTGTGAATGATACCTGTAGGGTGCTGCAGCGGCGAAGGGGATGGGCGAGCGCGGCGCGCGGTGCGCCGACGGCTCGCGCGGCCCTTCGCGGTCCACGTCCCTACACAGCGTGCTACATGAATATGACTGGACCATGGAATTACGTCAATACGGTGCAGTGTTTAGTGCCAACAATATGATGTATTGACGACATCAAATATCGCTGCTGAACTGATTCGAAAATAACCAAGAAATAGTTCATGGCTCTACTTGAAAAATCTTCGAATCCGTTCAGTGGTTTATAATGTGGTGTGTATGTGAACACTTAAGGAAGGATGCAATGCGTTTAGTACAAATTGGTAACCTAGACACATAAAAGATACGAAGACAAATACAAACATAGAAAATAAATCATAAAATATATAGGTACAGTTCATGCATGTGACGACAGCATACAGGATATTACGTATATATTGACGGAGTTGGAAACTGTAACTACACATCTGCTTCAACAACAAATAGTTTTTCAAAGTGTATAAATATTATAGTTATTTGCAGTTTGTTTACAACATAGAGAGATTACCCATGCTTAAATACTTTTGGATTTAGTTTTGACAGAAGAGGGCTAAATATACCAGACGTACATTTATAAAGTTTTACGACGGACTTTTTCAAAATGCGATGTGATACTGAATGATACGCTACCTAATTAATTCTTAATTTAAAATTTGTATTCAACGCAGACCATTTTTTTCCAAAATTGTCCAAAAGAGAGCTTTATGGGACTCTTATGTCATTGTAATAAGGTATAAATTGGAATGATTTAATATCTGTGTAGCTTTTCCATTTTTTTACAAGCTTTATATTAACTTGCTTTCGTATGTGTCCGGATGGATTTCAGTAATCCACTTTTACATCAAAAATAAGTCTGTAATGTATAGACGAAATTAATATAAGTCCAGAAAATTCAGTATCACGAGAGTAACATATAAATCAACAAGTAGGTGAAGGGCAACATGGCTGACACCTAGTGCTTACTCAGCGAACTCGTGATAGAAGGTAGGCGTGGGCACGCGGCCTACAAAGCTGCCCGGCGCGCGAGGCAACGAGTATAGGTGAGTGCTTGCGCCGCCCCTGTGGTTACACTTGCGAGCTTTATATTGGGACTTTGTTTAATACCCTCAATGCGGACAAAAGTAGTGTAAAATGGAAATATAAACGTTCAGTTTACAGTTGAAAAGCAGCCGAGTTTTACTTTTTGGTAAGGTTTATCTGCCCTTGTTTGATTTTTTTCTCATTTCTTCAAGTTTCTTCTTTACGAGTACAGTTGCATTTTGTTGAACTTAACACAAGTCTTCCTTGTCATGTTATTTTTATAGATTACTAAGTACAGAATTTGGAAGTAAATATAGCACATCGCATATTTAAGATCAATTTACAGTATGCAAGTTTCTTGCCTGTGGTATACAGTAAGTTTGGAGCGTCTATAAATTACTTAGACGGCGCAACTCCTATTACTGCTTCACCTTATGGAATGCTAGAGGCAATCGGATAACATCTGTAGCAGACTTTAGAGCCGGGTCCTGTATATAGACATAGAGAATTGGACTAAGCTAGCTCTTTCTACGAAGAGAACGAGATAGGGCGACTGTGCGGCCAATGCCTGTTTTTTTTTGTAGAGTAGTAAAAAGATGGCACAGAAAGCCGATGTGACGTGCCCAATCCGAAATACAGAGAGGGACAACAACTGGAAGCACAATAGCTTTGTCTCTTTCACAAATTTTCTGACCTTATTCACTTGACAGCCGGATAGGGAACGCTCAGTTTATTCCTCTACGTCTATAGTTTTATAGAAAAGTTTTTAAAGCATAGAACTCATTACCTCTGTACTACCAGCTTGATCTGTTTGGGCGCATTCCTGAAGAGGTTCTGTGCGTCTTCGTGTCGCAGGTCGCGTGCGTCGTAGTCGTCGATTTTAGCGATGATGTCCCCTCGAACCAGCTCTTTGCCCGCGGGAGTGCCTTGTGTCACCTGGAAATGATAACGGACGTTTAATATGTGGCTACGAAAGCATAAGATTATCAGCAAAATTGCAACTAGATTGCGGTCAAAAGACGATCATTCGGTTCGATCCAGTAGGGTTTATGATAGCCAGATAGTTGTCATCAATAGAGCAATGAGTATTAATTAAGTTTAGTAGCGATAGCTATATCGACTGACGGCTTACATCGATCGCAATCTAGTTGCCCAGTAGTCCTAATATTTTAAATAAGATCTGTAGGTAAAACATTTCGTGCGTCTTTGTGTGAAGTTTAACCACATCCTAATAAAATTCAGGACATATTGTTTCTAGCATTCGATTTAAGCCGGATGTTTCGCATCGCCATCTGTCGGTTGGGCACTTAAGTTTACTCTGAGAGCTCCGGTTCAGTTCTATATGCAGCAGGTACTGCAAAGCGAAGTTCAAAGAGCCGCCCGTGTCAATCCCAACGCGTCAATATTTATCCAAACTGAAAATATGGAAGTGTGTGAAGTCTCAACCACTGAAATTCTATGGAAACCTCGGACTTCAAACGCATTTTATGGTTCGAGGAATGTTAAAAAATGTTAGAATCTACCGCTATACCCAGTGACGTAGACATGGAGGTGTTGCCCGTGTTATAATAATGTTTACAGGTATGCGACACATATAGAAGGCTAGCAGACGGGCCGTGACATTCTGAAATGTGAACCAAGCGTACATTTCGGTTTTCGGTTCGGTCACCTTCAAGGGTAAGTCGTCAACATGTTTTCAGCCACCTTGTTTACTTTCCGATATATTGGAAAGTAAAATACCTACTCAAATACTGATCAGATCTATATATACACCGTGAAATTTTAATGGTTGTTCCCGCTTCCTTAAATACTATGTTATCCCTAGTAGCCCTACATAGAAGGAAATAGAAGGACAGTGCGGATGCTTTTGCCCAGCAGTTGGACAACCCAGGTTAATAATAAATAATAACACTCTACTAAAGAAACTACTAAAAAAACTGAGGGTTAGTACAATAGGTAAGTCAGAAGTTTCGGTAAACGTTTAACAATGTTAGAACAAGCTGATTTATAGTTATTGAGGGCAACATAATGAAGGGTGTAATTGGGTGACTAGTTGTAGTATATTATTGCATAGAGGATACTAGGTCGACCTTGTGGCAGGGGTAGCGGAGGGGGGCGCGGGACGTATGCACTGGGTTTGGCCGGTAGCCAGGCTAAATGCGTCCGCCGGCGACGCCGCGCCAACCTGACATTTTTTATTGAAAACAACCGACGGATCGGATGGAGGCCGCGTCGCATCGACGGCTCGACCTGCGCAAATCCATCACACACTTCCTCGAGTCAATGGCGAGGACATACATCTATATTTACTCTTGTCCATCACCGTGGGTCGTGGTGAAATTTTTCTGAGGACGTCAAACGTTCTAGTTTTTGTTTTTGACGAATTTTTTGAAACATTACAGCTGGCTAACGTCCATCCGCATTACACTCATACGCAGGTGACGCGTACATGCTTACGTCACAAAATTATCCAGGTTGAAGAAGGTGCATTTGGTATCAAGCATTCTTAGAAACTTTTAACGCCCTCATTCTTAGTTTTAGCATTGTTTAATCAACATTTCATAGATATTTTATAATGTTTCCAATTATGCGTAAATTAAACTCATTTTTAAGTACTCTAAATATTTCCTTTCAAGAGCCAAGCTAGGTTTATATAACTTGTATTTTGTTGCTTTGGGCTACAGTTAGAAGAATCAGAACCCGTTAAATTATTGGGATAGACCGATTTATGGACATGATAGTTAGTATTTTCAACGAAATACCTACCTCCGTTGACGATGTTTTTGTTACTATCAAGGGGGTCTTATGTAGGCCTCGACATTCAACATAGTCGTTAAATAAAATAGTTTAATTTATTACAAACATCCTTCAAATCACATACTTCAACAGATGCTGGGACTCTTTGCCAAGAAGTGACATGAGTTATGAAGTTGCTAATTACTCAAATGTTTAAAATGTTGCTTTTTTCTGAAAACAAAATCGACAAACCTATTTATTTTCCTACTAATCTGTGGTGAATTTTCTTTTGAAATGTATCGAACCGATTGACTCATCCTAGCCATATGGAGAGGAAGTAATGAAGGCATTTTAATGGCTCCGTTAAATAAAAATCGAGCTCAAGGTTGTGTTTGCGATTGAAAGATTTATAGCAGCCAAGGTCAACCGGGAGATTATTTGCTAAGTGCATTTCACGATCAGCGGTCTAAAGGCGGGAAACAGATGCGAGACTTCAATGTTATATGTTGCCAGCCTAAATAATATGTAGGCCAAATATGACGTCCAACCTAGAATAAATCGTGTCAAGATTGACTCGATATAAAATTGTACAGTTAAGTACATAGATTCGTTATAAAAACAGAATTTTGTGGCTCAAATATGTACTAGTTATGAACTGAATGCAAAAATGCCAGTAGATTAAGTAGGTACTGCAGTGCGATTCTGTAAACATCTCTTGATTCTGAAGCGAGCATGAAGTGAACTGTCAGTCCATACAAACAAGATGGAATGACAGTTCACATCACGCTTACTCCACCTAAGTTTACACACTGAGATGTTGACTAGAATAGACCAGAGGGTCTACAAAAGCCACTTTAGCAGAATCAGAAAGCACATCACGTTACCCGTCACTGTCCAATTTTCCTAATCAACTTTGAACCTAATGCGTTAGCGATGAAAATGAAATTTGACAGACTGTCGTGCGGTTAATATTATGATTCTAATATGATTCTGCTAAAGTGGCCTTTTTAGATACGCAGCTGGGCATATCAGGGCACATGGTTGCTAAGGTTTATCACTTCAGTAGGGCCACAATATTTCGGAGGCTCAGTTTATGGGGCAAGAGCAGTTCGATTAAATTGGCTAAAATATTTTCACATGTTGTGAACCTTTTTTGGCAAACTTGTTTATTGTTTTTTTTTCTTATTCACTACATAATAAATGCGACTTTTGTTAGCTTTTAAAAAGTTTCGCTGCAAAACTAAAAAGAAACCTACCCCGAAACTCCCATCTATATCCTATACCACTTCCTAATTGTGGTCTTTTACGCTTCCCTCCGTCAAAAAATTAGGTTGATGATTGTCTTAAATTAGAAGAGAGAATACGTGACATATTATGTGCAAAAAGAGAGCTAGTATAAGGGAAGATCCTTACCCTCCTGCCCTGCCCCCAAAGATGATTGGTTGATAAGTAAAATAGAGGATTTGCGGTGTAGAGGACATAGTTAACCTGGCTATACATATGTAAATTAATCCATATTAATATTACAAAGGGGAAAGTAGCTCTGTGTGTCTGTTACCTCTATACGTCTAAACGGCTGAACGGATTTGGATGAAATTTGGCACAGAGATAGATTTTCATTATCAGAGGGGCTTTTATTTATTTCGAACATACTTCTACTGATAGAAAAAGTACACTATCGCTGATATGATACTTTTTATCCCGGAAAAATACACGGTCGTTGTGGGATAGACCATGCGAACAAATTCGAGAATAAAAGCTAGTACTTATGTAATATTATTGACATGGGGACAAATATTCGCCAGGTGTCCGTTTAATTTACAGCCTAGAGAATGTCTCTTTTTATTTCATATTATATCCCTAGCTTATCTTTTAACGATTTTGTTTGTCTCTGTGACCCAAAAGATTTTAGAGCAGATTTTTCGTTAAAAATAATGAAATGAACGTCAGTACTCCTGGCTACAATCGTGTGCCTGATTCATTAGAAAAATATTGTACTCCACGTGCCTACTATTACGTAAAATGCATTGCAGTTTAAATTCGTTCAGAATATTTCCACTACGCTGTGCGTCATATGTGTGTGTGTTACAGCAAAAGCAAAATCATACAACATTCACATTATTTACCGGAAGCAGTTACCAGCTTTCTCCGTGCATGCACCTTAAGTCCCTCAAAAGTACAGAACAGAAGCAAACAGTGTCGGATCGACAAAGTTTCGAGGTGTAGGTGCCTGAAGAAAGTGACCACATGCACAAGAACGCCTACCATACTTATTGCTAGGCTAGACGTTGTATTTTGCTCATGGATAGATACTTCACTGTTCGCCAACTGTTTAGCCTGACACATTAGAGAAAAGGGTCGTGAAAGCTTTTTAAGTTTCCGAATTTGTTTGTCAGCTTGCTTTCTCCATCGACCACTTAAAGTCACTCCTCGAAGACTACAACATTACCTGTAAGCGTGTCACAGGTATCTGCCTGGCAACCAGTTCAGAATGCTATCTAAGATCTATGACTCAGTAGCCTCTTACATCCTACTCGACTTGAGCTGTGGTGCACTCTTTCTTACATTCCTACGTCAGTAAATAGATGAGCATGTTACGAGCAAAAATAGGTCAGCCATCCTGATTTTTTTAAATTTTGAAATATTAAATTATGAGTTTATATCTTGGTTGAAAGAGGCATCGTTATAAACACCAACACACACAGGCGTGAATTATTCCACAAACACCATATGTATGGTGAAAGGATCTCCGAAGTTTTTTCCTCTAGTAACATATGTACAGAATAATGAAAAGAACATTAGTGTATGGTGAATTTGTCACATTAACAAAAAGAGTACTCCCACAGTTCCATTGCGTTAAAACACTAGGAAGTGGTGAGTGAGGGTCGAGCGTTTTAGGGGACCATGTTCACGTAAATATTGTCGTTCAAAAAGCGCTGATTTTCAGCCTAGTTAGAAAAAAAATTATCTTGATTTGATTTTAATGGCGAGCTTACAGAGGAAAGTTTATACAGCAATTATTACATTTAAGGATATCTTCTAGGGAAAATTCAAGCTGAAGAATAGATCTATATAGAGCTTTCTGCCATGACAGAGACATATGTCTAGATTCTGGACACATGTATATATTTCAGAAAGCTCTGATGCCTAGCCAGTAGCTATCACAATCGGGTGGCAAAAAACATGAACGATTTGAATAAAAAATGCTTTAGGCTTGGTCGGTTTGTTTCCCTATTCGCGGTTTAGGGATACTAACGCCAACAGCAAGTTCACATTTGCTTCAAAATATTGTATTATGATTATTGAAGTAAAGTTCCTACTTTGTATTCCTGTTGTGAATACAAATCAACGTTGATAGGTTTTACTTCCTGTGCTGATTTAGGTTTACAAAACGTGCAACGAAGGTCATAGGTACGGCGGCCTCAGAGTAGTGCACAATTTACAGGCCGTGCAGTACTAATAATCAATAAAATTATACATTTAGTTTTAGGAGATAGCTAAAAATATTAAATGAAAGAGATTAAGATAACGGGGTCATGTCGCATCGCCGTCGGCAGCTGTCGAACGACACGATACATCCAAGAATATATCAGTTATAAAGAGAGTTCGTCCACGCTCTACATGTATTTTAATGATGTTCTAGATAATTTTTAAACAACGGCCGTTTCCCGATATTTTAAAACGGCTCAGCAGATACTTGAATTACAAAAATAGCAGAAGTGTTTCAAATTGTCGGCTTGCGGGTAAAGTCCCAGACTGACTGACAACGCTATAAATATTTTCGTGTCCCGGATAAATGATAAAATAATCCAAGCCGGCTCTTCTGATATATTTGAAGGAGGCGATTCTATGTTCAATGTTTCTTGAGATAATTGCAGAAACGTGTGTTTAGGTCCGTAGATTTGATTGATCGTTAACCTGGATCGCGTCTTATTTACTAACAGAGCGGTGACTGGAGCGCCGGCGTGTTTACACCGGCGCGCGAGCGACGCGCCCTGCGGGACCGTGCAGTACTGTAGTGGAGCTATACCCTGGTGACGATGAGCGGCGTGGCCAGGTCGGCGCCTCCGACCAGGCGCAGGCCCCAGTTGACCTCCCGGGAGTCGCGGCGCAGCGTCACCACGAAGGTGTGCAGCCGCCCCATGCTGCTCACAGTGTGTCACGGCGTGGCACAGTGTCGCACAGTGTCACTGCACAGTGCACGAGACGCGGTGTGTGCGCGGCGGGAACACGCGACGTAGTGCGCGCTAAATTAGCCTCACCGCAAATCCGCACCGCCCCCTGCCCCCCAGTACACTGCATGTAACCCTGCCTTCGCAATCGACCTAATTCGATTTACGGAAACTCTGGGATACATCGATGCTCGATTATACAGCCATCCCGGCAAGTCTTCGGCTTGTTTGTTTACTCTCAACATATCGACGCATTAGGCATGACCTACATTTTCAAATTATTGCACACTTCAATACCTCATAAGGTTGCAAATTATAATCTAATAAGTGCATGATCATCATCAAGTTATAATTTTCCGAAATAAATATAAAGTTCATTTAATAATAAAACCCTTGCTCTATAAGGGTAATTCACCAGATGGGTATGCAAGGCCATCCATTGCTGATCACTATTTCCTACGTCAAACTTTTACTATAAATAGATAAATAATCACTTTGTATTGGCATCATATAAAGTTATTGACGTATATTTAGCCCAGTGATCATGATTACTAATAATCAAAACAGACGGAATTTGCATGTGACTTTTAAACTAGAGTAATGTGTCATTAAAATATAGATTTTACATCTATACATTGAAAGAAAATCATCCGACTTCAGTATTTTAAAGATTTGGATAAATTCAAGACAAAACAAATTATTAAAATTTTGCAAAAATAACGAGTGAGTTGTATTTTTGTTGAATTAAAAAAGAATATTGATAAAAAAAAACTTCTGTGGATGTATAAAATGAATATACTTATGCCATTATCATCAAAATATCATTTAAAAAGAAATAACTTGAATCCAGATACCTATTACATTTTGTTTTTTCATTTTTTCTAGACATAATATATCTATACTATAGGAGCTACAGCGATTGAGACGTTGCTTTTGGGGGAATCATATTTAACTGTAAATTAGTTTACATCTAGGTACCATCATCTAACGACTGACTGACACTGCTCATACAAAAGAAAAGACTAACTGCCTACGTCATCATCACAATCAATACAGTAAGATTTAGCGCCGCAAATAACTCTGCGTTACACAACCATTCCTAACATTTGTTTTAAACCCTCATTCCACTTGCATACTAGTACATTCATATTATAATAATAATGCAAAATATTCTTACTGGTCGTCTCTGGCCGAAGTCCCTGGGCTCATTTCCAGGATCCTTGCGCTGGTGGGGCACGCGCCAAAACGGTGGCCGCTCGTACATCGGCATCGTCACTGCTCAGTAACCGGTCCAGGCAAAACTGACATAGAAATACACGTATTACAACAACTGCAGTTCAAAAGCATTGCACTTGCAGTGATAGTGCATACTATCACAATCTCTTTATAATCGGCCGTCAGTTACATTTCATAATGCATACGTAGGTGTTTGGCAACATTTCTATGCATAAATCACCTGTTCTATGGACAAGGACGGCCGCGCACAGGAAAAATTAAACGTTAGACGCCACGTGGGCGCAGGTAGTGGGGGAAGCGATACAATATAAGGGCTAACTCACCAGAGGGCGCGGGGCGTGGTGACTTGCGCACAGTCGTGTGGCCAGTGCCGTTTTCTATTATCTCGAGTAATTCCGGAGCAACATCAAACTATATCTATTTTTCGCGTGGCGGCGGGCGTCGGTTCGACGGCTCGTGCTTCGAGTGATTTACAAGCCGAAGCTTACACGAGCTGTTTCTGGGCCAATCCAGAGATCCGCAACACTGCGGGAAGCTGGGAACACTCGACACCGGTTCAATGCTCCCGCTCCGTCTGCGGCAGATCTCACGACGTTTCTAGGAGACCCAGAACTTGTAGCGACACACTGGCTCGCTAATGACTTTTAGAACGTTGAACTCATAAGTATTTGTGTTGACACAAAAAATGTTCGTTTCCGTATCAGTATAAACTAAAGTTTATTGAAATAAGCCTGATATCCTAAAATTCTTCTGACAAGACAACGCACAGCCGAAACTACTGGTCGTAGAAAGCTGAAATTTGGCATGTAGGTTACTTGGAGAGTGTAGGGGAGCACTAAGGATTTCCCAAAATTCCTACGGGAACAGGAAAAAATGGGATATGCGCGTACGAAGTCGCGGGCAAAAGCTAGTCATTTATAAGAGAGAAACAAATATATATAGCAAGACACAAATTCTGTTAAATATATTATCATCTTTATGATATCTTAACGGTTATGGTGTATGGTATAGTTATAAATTGACTGTTAAAAATAAACAATATGGTCCAGAAAATGAATTTATTCTTAGAAATCACATAACAGTAGATATAGGAAATACTAAAATCGTCGCGTTACAAAATGTGGTTTACAAATAATTATATAGGAGAAGGGTGTACGATTAATAAGTATTATGACTTTCATTTTAACTATGAAATCGATAAATATGGGTGAGTAAATATTATTTCAAGAATTGTTTTTTTTTTATCGTAAATGTTATAAAACAGCTCTTAAATAAATTATTTATCCGAAAGCTTAAGAGATAAATAATATCTAACTAGACTCTTCCTTAGTAGTGATTTGTGCAAATAGAATAAAGCAGAAAATACAATGAGTTAAAATCAAAAAACACGATCGTACAAAAAATTGCAAATTAGCATAAAATATTAATTTATTTTTATTGAGATTAAAGCAAAAAGATCATAAATACTGAATAGTGTATCTTTAACAATATTAAACCATGTATGTATTTAGACATGACATTTCATTAAAATTTTTCTATAACAACAGTATTATTTTATTATTTTAATCATTTCAAACTAAACTATTTCTTACAAAATAAATATCTTGTACTTAAAAGAAATTATCTTTAACAACAACTAATTTTACTAAACACTGCATGATTGAATACAATAAAACTTTAAAGATTGAAAAAAGTTCAGTCAAACTTCAGTCCCTTACTAATAAGCAAAAATTAACTTAAATATGTTATGACCAGAATAGAGAGCTTAAAAACGATATAACTTAAAATAAATTCACAAAAACTATATTCAACCGATTCAAGAAAGGTACGGCATGAGGAACCTAATAAAAGTGTCTAATCATGGTGTTTTTACCCATACAGTTATTTTCTAAAGGACTACGCTTCGGAAGGGGCAAGTAGCTTCAATACTCTGACGAGCTCCATAAACATTTAAAGGAAAAATAAATTGTTTAATTAAAATAAATGCTTCAAGTCTGAGATGTTCTGACGTGGCACGAAAGACAATGGAATCGTCATATCATAAAAAAAATTCAAGCAGAACCTTTATCAACACAAAAATTTTTGCAATGCCTGAGCTTTACGTAAAATCTACATACTATTGATCCCTCTATAAAATCATGAATTGTCTGTATTCTAGTGATGTTCCTCCTCCGGAAACTGACTATGACAGACGTCATTTGACAAAAATGGACTGCCTGACGTATCGTTTCATTAAAGCGGTTGAATACGTAAATAAACGCAAATAAATTACTTCTAAAGAGTCTGTGCCCGCCGTGGCAAGACTTTATAGGACGTCTGATCAAAGGGACGTTCACCCGCTAGTAAATCTTGTTGTTAACGTACTTCAGACATTTCTACTTTATGTCTTAATATAATAGGCTTACAGTTTATATTTGTTCCACTCGTTTAATTAATTAGTATTCAAGATGAACATTCTTTATAGATGTTATAAAGTAATTTTGCACAGGATTGACGAATGCTAAGCGTTTTAATTTAGCATAGTATAATTTAAATATGGGAAGTAGAATCTTAAAACCTGGTACCGTATGACTAAAGAAGATACTGTTGTCTTTTGATTGAGCATTTTACGGCTTAGTCTTATACAGGTACCCCCAAGGTTTATGGATAAGCCTTAGTTGGGTAAGTTGAGCGTCGTTGTAAACAGCAAGCCTAGGAAAGGGACTGTCATATAGGTGAGAGTAAGAGACGAGGATCTCGAGGCTCTAATTCTGCTATAATCGTGCCATACTAACAACCCTGTACTGTACACGCATCGATTACCAGTATCGTAGGGTGGGAGCCATTACAGGTTCACGATAACGTCTCAGAAGACCCATTTTTTTTTATTTTAAAACCAGATTTACAACGACATAGCTGAAAAACAAACTTCTCGCCATGGATAATCTAATCGAACATGAGCCTTATAGATTAGGATCGTTTAACAAACTGTCTTTAAAAGTCTAATATAGCTGGTTTGGTGTCCCTGGCGCACTTGATAAGCGAATACATAAGTTTGACAAAACCTGTGTCCTTCGGTTTTTCAAGACCGCGAAGAAGTCTGTTCTTCATGACTGCGACAAATTCGCGGTTGCTGAGTTGACCGTCCACTGCGAAAATAAGTCTATTGTATTAGAATCTGATATTGACGTGTCTAGGTCAACAAAATGTTAGTAACTGTTTCTGTTAAGTTGTTTTTTTATACAATTAAAATATTTCATGAAGTTTACAAAGTTATTTTGATATATTCTCGGATTACTTATAAAAATCGGCCAAGTGCGAGTCGGACTCGCACACGAGAAGTTCCGTAAAATAAACAAAAACACGTTTCTTTTATGCGAGCCCCCTTTAATTTTTATTATTCGCTGTTGTAGCGGCAATAGAAATACACACTCTGTGGAAATTTCAACTGTCTACCTATTACCGTTCTTGAGATATAGCCCGCTGACAGACAGACAGACAGATGGACGGATGGACGGACGGACGGGTGGACAGCGGAGGCTTAGTAATAAGGTTCCGTTGGTTACCCTTTGGGTGCGGAACCCTAATAATGAGAGGGATTTCTCATAGTAGTGTAGAGTAGCAATTTTAGTTAATACTAGTTTAGGATTATGTATTTACTGATGTAAATCCCCTGGTTTGAAAACCACTATGTTAAGAAGAATTTTAAAGGAAGGGGATAATTATCATAATTCTATATTTATTTGATACTGTGTTTGTGCATTATAGCTGATAACCAAAATCGGACAGGATTTCCAATTTATATAAGTAAACAAAAATAACACAGGAAATACAAATCCATACTCTAGCGCTTTTTAAATGCTATATTATTTTAATTGTATTGTGTATTTAAATTTACAAGTACGTAAATTGTATGGAAAATCGACGAAGGATGTCGCCTGAGGCATGCCCGCATGCGGGCACGAGAAAATGCACCGTAAAATAAAATTTCAGAGAAAAAAAGTATTAAAATGCTAACCTAAAATGCTATTTTATTAATTAAAATAGCATTTAATATTTCATATTTGAAATATAGACGTTCGAGCCAGACTCGCGGGCACGGGTCTGGAAATAAGGGGGAATAGTACACGTTCGGTGTTTCTTTTCTTCAATGACTTAAAAATTAAATAAACTAAAATAACGACAAATAAATTTTGAGACTAAGTCGAACTCTTAAAATAAGCTTAAACTTTTCAAAGCTTTTTTTAATTTTCTAACTTTTCCCCCAAAAGTGACCCCGTATACAACCTGTAACATAATGTTACGCGCCAGAATTAATGTTGGGTACATGGCGGCATTTGCGTACTGCTAACGCCATCTAGTTTCAAGTAACGGAAACCAATCAAACATTTACGTGCTGCCATCTAGTATCGAGTAGCAGACACTTTTGTGCTGCTGGCGCCATCTAGTATCCAGTAGCAGGCATTTACGTGCTAGAACCAGGGACCGGACAACCCCGCTTAAGAGTTAAGCCTTTTGATAGGGTAAGCCGTACATGAGGTAACTCATATCGCAGTGTAACCTTTTGATCGAGTTACATCTCCGAAACCCAGCGAAACGGTTACCACCTTTATTATGGTAAGCACGTGAAGGGGTTAACCCCTTCAATGGCTTAAGCCTTTTACGAAAAGCTTTTTTTCGGGTTACCCTGAATTACCTAATACACTTGAGCTGCATGTAGGTGCGGGATACTTGCACCCGAGCGGCGCCTCATTGCCGTACTATTTTTATTGAGTTATTACGAATTTGACAACAAGAGATGAAAGTCGACAGATAAGCGAGCTAATAATTAGGATGAGTAACACAGGTTAGTGACTATTATTTAAAGTACCGAGTTTGGTACCTTAATGTAAATATTGTGATGTGTAATTATATTTGTTATTATAAATTATTGTTATTATGTTAAGTTACAAGTTACCTACAACTGAATTACTTAGCCTTTTAAGTACCTACTTATTTATTTATTTAGTAACATATATTTTTATTATTATTATCAATAGGATTGATTGTGCTTCAGGTGGCGCTAGCGATACTGATGATGATAATGTACGATTTCAAGAATATAGTCAGCCGCTTTTTACAGAGAATCAAGACGAATTCCCGAGTACGATTACTAGCACAGGCGGCTATGATATGTATGAATAGTTTTAAACTTTAAACTGTGTACTCGTAGGTATAGCATATTTGGTTCGATGCAACCAGGCGGTTGTGAAAAAAAGTGGCGACCGACGCGACGCGCGCGCAATTTTTTTTATTTTAATAAGAACTCGCCAAGTGCGAGTCAGAATCGCGTGCAAAGGGTTCCGTACGAATTTCATTTTTGTAACATGTTATTTTAACACTATAGACTTTTTATAGGTTTTTCTGTAATCTATAGACAAAAATCTATTATCTCCAATTCTCCATTTTTTCAAAATTTTAGGCTCAGTAGTTTCGGAGATAAGTGGGGGAATGGTAATTTTTCGTCAAATTTCTTGAATAACTTCAAAACCATTTATTTTAAAATTATGAAAAAAAATATAATTAACACCCTCGCAGTAAGCCCTTTCATTTGATATGTCACACGATTGCACGCGAGTCCGACTCGCACTTGGTTAGTTTTTATTTGGGAGCTGGCATAGCACCCTCGCTGCCATTTAGTTTTTTTTTCAAAGTAGCGGCGCATGATTTAACGTGCATAAACACGGTGCCATTTTAGTCGTCTTACAAAGGCAGTCCACTTAATGTACCCGACAAAAACTACCTCTAGGCTCGATTATTTTTTTAAAATATGATTTGTGAATAAATCTTATTAAAAGATTGATTAAAATTTGTTACACTAATCAGTCTTTCACTTATTTTGTCACTAGAGTGAAATCACATTTGTCAATAATGGTGAATGAATGATGACGAATCATAGCTGATTTAAATAGAGTTAAGTAAGTATAACACACTAAAAAAACACTAAACACACACAGTACATAGATTGACTTGGGATGAAAACACAATGTATCTCACAAGTAATACATATAGTGGGATTGCCAAGTCAATCTTTTTATTTAAAACATAAAAGATTTTTAACATTGATATGAGATGTTGTTAGGTTAGCTAATTAAGTAATAACTTAAGGCAGAAGGATCCTTAAGTAGGAACTGAATAAATTTACCGACTTGATATTACATGGATCTCACAACTTTTTACGATAGAAGAACTGAGTTGCGAGACTTGATTTTTTACAAGTTATGTTATGGCATTACATTTGCTTGTGTCAATTGATCGTACACATAATATCGGTGAACAGCACCTCGCCTCGGCTGTGACATTGTCACAGATAGAAAACCTCTCTAAATTCCTTGCTTAATAGAGAAGTACTACAACATACTCTTTGCCGTGTAGTATCCGGCAAGTAAAAAGAATAGACCAACCCATCTCCTCACGTGGGTGTCGTATGAAGCGACTAAGGGATATTAGCCGGAATGACAACAACGCATCCGTTTTTTGGCTCCGGTAACCGAAACATGGCGGTATTTCCATGAACCATGCTGGAATGCTCCCAAATGCCGAACCTTACAGTGGGCAGCAACACTATAAGAGAAAGCATTCCAGGAACTGCGGTCACCAACCCGCCTGCCAAGCGTGGTGATTATGGCAAATCCTCACTATGAGAAGCAACCCAGAATCCCAGATTCACGGCCCCCAGTTCCCGCTAGCTGCACTATTCCTGGCCATGGTACCGGCCACGGTAACGGTGCGGTGGCAGGTGCTAAGAATCCCCTGGCTATGGCAGGGTACCAATCCCGAAAAATTGACCTGGCGACGTACAACGGACGCTCTCTGCGGCTGAACGAGCACTTCGCTGAATTGGAAGTAGAGTTAAGTCGTATTAACTAGCACATCGTGGGACTATCGGAGATCCAAAGACGGAGAGAAGATGATAACCCTCTATAGTGGCCACTTGCTCTATTTCCGAGAAGGACACCAACCATCCCAAGGTGGCGTTGGGTTTATGGTCCACAAGTCACTCAGGGGTAACATTGTGGAATGCGGCAATGTGTCGGCAAGGGCTTGATACCTTTTACTTAAGATATCAGAAAAGTACTCTTTAAAGATTATTCAAGTGTATGCCCCAACATCCGCACACCCTGACGAAGAAGTTGAGGCCACCTACGAAGATATAGTGAAAGCTATGTCTCGTACCAAAACATTCTACACTGTTGTCTTGGGTGACTTCAACGCTAAAGTGGGAGTACAAGAGAGTGGTGAGTCGAGAGTAGGTCCATTTGGCTATGGGCGCAGAAATCACAGGGGGCGAATGCTGGTAAACTTCCTTGAGACTCAGGAGCTTTTTCTGATTAACTCTTTTTTCCAGAAGAATCCTCAAAGGAAGTGGACCTGGCGAAACCCCGATAACGTGACAAAGAATGAGTTCGACTTCGTTATGTCTGATAAGCGCCATATATTAAGAGATGTCTTTGTGATCAACAGGGTCAACACCGGAAGTGATCACCGACTGGTTAAAGGCATTCTGAATATTAATGTTAAAATCGAAAGAGTGCGCCTAACGAGGTCGACCGTCAGACCAACGCTGCCAAAGGTCGAAGCTGGTTGCAAAAGCTTCCAGTTGGACCTACAGAACCGATTTGCCATGTTGGAAACCACTGAGGACATTAACGATGCCACCGAAAGTCTGCTTACGTATCATCCGCGAGGTGGGTAAATTAGTGAGTACTGATTTACGTCTACAACTCATTTTTTCATTTCAATTTCGACCAATGAGTTATAGACGTAAATCAGTACTCACTAGCGAGACTCTGGAATTGATGAGGAAACGACGAGAACTCCCGAATGCCACACCGTCTGAGCGTCAGTTACTTAACAGGGAGATCAAGAAGCTAATCAGACGCGACACTCGGAGTCCAAATACCCGAGACATCGAGCAAGCCATAGCGCGGAATAAGGGCTCGAAGGTATTTGCCAAGCCCGTTGACACCTGCCGAAATTCAAAACGTCACAGGGCACCACCGTCACCTCGAAGCCAGAGATACTCGCTGAAGTCGAAAAGTTCTACGGAGACTTGTATGCTCAAAAAACACTTCAGGCCCACGGCGCGGATGATCCACGGGCCAGGCTTACACGCCATCTCAAAGACAAGCTACCCCACATTCACATGGGTGAGATTAGGATAGCTCTCGGACAACTTCATAACAACAAAGCTCCGGGGGATGACGGGATAACCACAAAGCTGCTCAAGGCAGGAGGAACACCTGTCGTGACAGAGCTTGTAAAGCTCTTCAATTCCGTCATCCACACTGGCATAACACCGGAGGAACGGCACAGCAGCGTGGTGGTATTATTCTTCAAGAAGAGCGATAACACGCTCCACAAGAACTACCGCCCCATTTCACTCCTGAGCCACGTCTACAAGCTGTTTTCGAGAGTTATCTCGAATCGTCTCGCCCAAAAGTTCGATGACTTCCAACCGTCGGAGCAGGCCGGGTTTCGAAAAGGCTACAGCAACGTAGACCATATACTCATATCTCACTAGATCACACTACAATTCAGGCAAATAATTCAAAAGACCGAGGAATATAATCAGCCTCTGTGCCTAGCGTATGTGGACTACGAGAAAGCCTTCGACACCTTCGAGACCTGGGCTGTCCTGGAGTCCATGCAGAGATGTCTTATCGACTACCACAACGTAGAGGTGATGAGATGTCTGTACAAGGCCGCAACAATTACCGTCCAAGTACAAGAACAGAGCACAAAACCAATCCAACTGCGTCGAGGTGTAAGACAGAGAGACGTCATCTCTCCGAAACTGTTGACGAACGCGTTGGAGGACGTTTTCAAGATGCTTGATTGGAAAGGATGGGGCATAAATATCAACGGTCAGTATATCTCACACCTCCGATTTGCGTATGACATTGAAATCAAGGCGGAATCTTTGCAGAAGAATACATAAATATCTAGGCCAAATTATACAACTGGGCGGCACAACTTTGAGAAGGAGGCGACCAGAAGAATTCGCTTGGGCTGGGCGGCATTCGGGAAGCTGCGTGATATCTTTGAATCGTCGATCCCACAATCCCTTAATACTGGGTCTATAACCAGTGCGTCCTACCCGTAATAGCTTACGGAGCCGAAACGTGGACAACACTCGCCATAGGCCTGGTCCACAAATTCAAGGTTGCTCAGCGTGCAATAGAGATAGCAATGCAATGTTTCTCTGGTGGATAGAATTCGCAACGATGTCATTCGCCAGAGAACTAAAGTTACTGACATTGCATGTAGGATCAGCATGCTGAAGTGGAAGTGGGCCGGCCATGTCTGCAGACGGACAGACGGTCGATGGAGCAGACATGTGTTAGAGTGGAGACCGCATATGGGCAAACGTAGCGTGGGACGCCCTGCGGCACGATGTATCGATGATTTAAAGAAGGTGGCTGGCAGCGGATGGATGCAGACTGCTCAAGACCGGGATGGTTGGCGCTCTTTGGGGGAGGCTTACATTCAGCAGTGGACGGATATTGGCTGAAATGATGATGACAACATACACTTAGGTAAACAAAAACACTTCTAAATTTATTTAAGTTACTTCCGTAGTTCCGTCCGTGTTCCGAAATAAATGACGAATGATGAGAATAGACACGAAAAAGAAACATTACCTACAATGTTTAGCCTGTGCGACAAGGAAAATTGAACTGTAACATCATACGGACAATGATTATTATTCCATGTTTACAAGTCGCTCGGTACATGCAACAATGGCGCGCGCCGGGCGACAAGATGTCCCATGCGGTCGTGGTTATGCAATTTTCAAACTAATGTCGATTTCGAAGAGTGCATATTACGATGTGTTGGGTTCGAATGGCTTACCCTGTTACAGAGTTACAGGGTATTGAAAGGGTAAGCCGTTCGGAAGGGGTTACACAACACCCGTTCGAGAGTGTAACACGTATCATAGGGTTTATTTTTGAAGCGCTTAAAAAAACCCGTTCAAAAACCCTTTCAACGAGTACCCGGCCGGTCCCTGGCTAGAACATTCTCGATGTTTAGACACCTGGTCGGTCGGGACCCGTGTGTGCCCGAACTTTCCAGAGGTTTCCATACAGGAGGGTTCTGGAAATGACTGTCGGTATATAAAGGGCGGACATCCGGCGACGGCAGTCAGTATTGAATTGGCGATACAAACGATAACTTCGAGAGCGATCTTCAACTGCGAATTATAGTGAAGTGAAGTGTTCAGTAGTGCGATAGTGTTTTATAAGTAGTGTGTTTTAAAGTGCTAATTAGTGTTATAAATTAAAGTGTCAGTTTTGGTTGTTTAATCGGCTGTTTTTATTGTAACGAACCCCAAGCTCGTAACAATAATAAACGCAATACCTCTTAAGGGGTCATTGAACTCATCATTATGAACAACTTTCACTATGGGACCAACACAGAAACGCGAAAAAAAAATCGAATCCCCCATACATTTATGTGCGCATAACTCGACAAAATGTACTGAACAGCTGATTTTTTTCGCGATTTCGGGATTGGTCCCATAGTAAAAGTTGTTCATAATGATGAGTACAATGACCCCTTAAGAGGTATTGCTTTTATTCTGTAACACGTTGTATACAATCTATTTATTTACGTTACGGGTATATATTTGGTTAACAAAAAATCATAATATTTGTACGAAATTTCAATCGGTGCGGTAGATTTGGAGTAAATTGGCTTTAGCAGACGAACGAACAGACACACGAGTGATCCTGTGTTCCGTTTTTCCACACGGACGTTCGTAACCCTAAAAATTAGAATTCGTATTTAAATGAATGAACGAGAGCACAAAATGATACGTACTGTTCTCATCAAAGATGGTGAAGACCACATTAATGACGTGCGGGTCCAGGTCCACGTGCGCCACCGTGCGCGCCACGTGGCGCAGCGTGGGCTGGTCGATGGACGCGCCCGCGATGTGGTAGAACGTCAGCGCCGTGTCCACGTCGTTGATGTTGTTCAGGAAGTGGAAGAACTTCAGGTAGTCGTCCTTTGTTATGCCTATGCCGTGGTCGCGGAAACTACAATTATACAAATTACCAATTCTTTAGGGTTTATTTAGTTGGGACTTTTTGTTTCTTAGTGTAACAGTTTATTCATAATCGTAATTAAATAAATCCTTACGTCTAGTTAATATAACAAAATTAAAAAAATACCGGTATTAAAAGCATATTTCGATAAATGGATAGAATAATACTTTATTGTAAACAGAAAGTAGTTACACAAGTCTTTTACAAAAACTGTGGCAGTCTTACAGCTGACAGCAATATGTGTACCATGTACCTTGGGATGGATCTAATTATGCTAGTATTTAACCAAAGGGCATTTAAATTTAGGCAAAGTCTCAACAGTGGGGTGAAATTGGGTGACAGTAACTAGAATTGTAAAAAAACGATAATCTGATACAATCATGAATCAAGTATTCAATACTGAGTTTTCTTTGACCAACGAATCAGCATTGCCATTTAACATGGCAATGCGGCCAGTGTTCTGAGCACTTCCCCCATTGACAGCGATGTGAACGAATTTTTCGATGCCCTATGAGCTCTTCCCCTCCCTCTTTTTAATCCGCTTGTACATTTATACATATTTTCTACTACCTTATATATATTTTTCAATTATTAATTAATGTAATAAGTCTGAACTGAAGGAACTTACGTTTTCTTAACTCGTTTCAGCATTCGCGCCTTCTTCTTGGCTGGGTAACCTGCGTACGCCAACAGAAGTTCGGCAAAGTCCGCTTCAGTAATACGACCATTTTCATCTGAAATTTTTTAGTTGAAAACCTCAGTAAAACTAATATTTAGTAAATTATTAACATTAACACACAATCTCAAACAGAGAAAACAGAACATTTAGATTTTATTTTAACATACCAAGAGTTTGCGTTAAAGAAAGAGACCTTTTTTTTTTAAATACACATTAATATCTTTTTTTTAAGGATGGGAAATCAAAAAAAGATTCCTTCCGCTTTGGGGGAGCGGAAGGGAGTGTCAGACTCTTTCTGACTAATACCCATCCGTGTTCCTCCTAATGCCTTTTGCGTATCAGGGCCGCCGCGGTGACTCTTTCGAACAAATTCCGCAACCCTGGCAGGCACTGGCCCTAGTGGGTACTATGCGGACATCTCTTTGAGGCCTCTCATCTCTTTGAGGCCTCACATCTCTTTGGGGCCTCACATCTCTTTGAGGCATACATCAATGCCTAGGATGACAAAGAAGGCATCCTTTTCCCTTCTAAATATGTAAGTACCTATATAATTTTGCACGAAATTAATCACAATACTCACCAGGCTGTTTTCTTTGGAATTCAAGAGACAATATTTCCCTCTGAAGCTGTTGTTGGAAGTCTAAGAATTTTTCAATCGTCAGCTTCTGGTTGAGATGGGGTCCGAAGAAGTAAGTCGTCAGCGCCGAGTTGATACCCTGTAACATATAGAAAGCACTTAATTAATACTATGATCAATAATATGATTATATTCTAGCATATGTAAAATACTGTTAAGGCATGAAGTCTATACTAATCTATATCTTTACTAATTATCATATAAATAGGAAAGATTTATTTGTTTGTATGTTACGATTTGGCTCAAAAACTACTGAACCGATTTTAAAAATTCTTTCGCCATTAGAAAGCGGCATTATTGACTTAAAACATAGGCTATATTTTATTTTCGCAAGGATCTTCAAGGACACAAAGTAGAAAAATTTTGCTTAGTAAATTCATTATTTAGCGTGCGCTGAGAAAACGATTGATGATAAATAAAATCAAAGTAATTACTACTTGATTAAAGTACTCATAAGTATTATGGTTAAGTCACAATGACTGCTTTTTTTCCAAATTATTCAATCAAAACCTGGGTGGAATGGAATAGTGGTGATTTTGGTATCATGATATTAATCCCTATTGATTTAAACGGTTTGATAATTAAGGTTGATTATGTACGTGTAAATTCCTTTTTAACCGACTTCTTCAAAAAGGAGGAGGTTCTATGTTCGGCTGTATGTTTTTTTTATGCATGTTCACCGATCTCTCCGCCAATTGTGGACCGATTTTAAAAATTCCTTTTTTATTCGAAAGCCTCAAAGACTCTTGATCTCTTGATGAGGTGGTCCTATTTTCACCAAGTCAGAATCTGATGATGGGATCCCATGAAAATCGACGGAAACCCTCAAATTTTATAGGAGCATACAATGTTTTTCATAAACTTTCTAACGCAATTAATCTTCATCTCATGTTGCTGAGCTGACGATGTATGTTATAAGTTAGGATCTGATGATGGGATCCCATGAAAAATGTTTGTTCAGCGATATTTTCGCCAATTGTCAACCGATTTGAATGATTATTTTGTCTGGAAGAGTATTTTCCCGGACTGGTTCCATTTCAATTTGGTGGAAGAGATAAAGAATTTCGGAGGTGGGCCACGGAACTCTTCAATATGTGATAGCAAATGGATCGGGACTGCTGAAAAGGTATGTCTGTTTATTGATTACACCAGTTCATAACATAACATCACGCCGGTTCGCAGTGAATGGGTGGGTACGCAGGTACAACTAAAAAAGTGAAAACTTTTTACAAATAATATAACCGACTTCCAAAAACAAAACACTACAAAGTATAAACTAACTTTAATTTCGGAAGTCGGTGTCAAAAAACGAAAAAATAACCAAATACACCGACTTCCGAAATTGAAAGTTATTTTATACTTTGTAGTTCAATTATGGGAATCGGAAATTTCGTTTAAAAGTTATTCGTAAGTCGTTTACGCGTAAATCAATTCTAAAAGTAATAAAAATATCACTGTGTTAGCGTAACGAAAAACCCTATCTCGACAACTACAAGTCCAATATGAAAAATTCTTGCTGCGGCTCTCTAAGCCTGTTCACTAAGGAAAGCTTATGAAAGCACGCTATAAGCTACGGGAGCGGGGCAGTAACAGATAACGCTGGTGTAATCATCAATATACATAAAATTCTTCCGTTACTGACTGATTGAATGACTGAGTGACTGACAGACAACGCACAACCAAAACTACTGGTCGTAGAAAGCTGACATTTGACATGAAGCTTCCGTACACTTCGTAGGGGAGCGCTAAGAGAGCATTCCTCGAAATTCCTACGGGAACGGGAAAAACGAACGACGAACGTACGAAGTCTCGGGTAAAAGCTAGTAAGCTATAAAATTGTAAAGCTCCACGCGGACGAAGTTGCGGGCGTCCGTACCCTTTCCAGAGGGTAGAGGGGAGATGAAGTTCGTGAACTACCTACTAAACCGCGCGAAGTCACGAGCGAAGTGCTAGTATGAGATATAGTGCATCCGGAAACATGACGTCAGTTCGTTTATATTTATGTCTGTGTCAAAAACACTCAACGGGCATCGGAATGAATGTTACGCCTAGGTACCTCGAATTTGTCGAAGCTTAAAAATGATGCGAGTGTTGCCACGTTGTAAAGCTGTCTTACCTTAAAAGTGTTGCCAGTGTTGGCATGGTCTCGGTGCCTGGAGCCGATGCTGCTTTGCTGTCGAATGAGGAGTGCTACCTTCTCAAACTCCTCGCAGTCGACATCACCGTCACCGTTCAAATCGAACATTCGAAACGCAATCTCGAAATGGCGACGAGAAGCTGAAAATATAAAGAAAACTAAAATCTGATGATTTTGATGAATAAATAAAAATCCTATTTCCTTATGTTTTTTGGGTTAGAGAAATAAGCTATACTGATACGGCTGTCTTCAAAACAGTCGTCGCTATAAAGACGCACGCTGTTTTAAAACCAGACAACAACTTGAAACAGGCGAGAGTCGGACAAGACTAGGTACCGACCTAGCACCGAGTTTTGAAAAACGGCCATTGGTCAGCTTAACATCACGTCTGTTTTCCTCCCAAAGGGTTAGGAAGAGCTATACTTATAGTAGGAACACCCAAATTTCATCATCGCTTACCAACAGGTGAGATAGTGGTCAAACGCGTGCCTATGAATAGTAAAAAAAAATTTCGCCAACGCCGGCTAAATCGAAACTACGTTTTTCATTTAATAGGAGTTAATCTGCATTAATAAAAGAGTTATGAATATAGATGTGGATGGATGTAGAGGGAGGCCAAGAAAAGATGAATGGCCGGTTGACAGGACCGGATTGAGGAAAAAAAAATCCGCCTACCCAAGTAACATGGGATAAAGGCAGGAAGACGATGATGAATACAAACGAGCCAACTGCCGGGCACGAGTGCAAATCTTAGCTGCTACTAAGAAACTCCAGGTGGTAAAGCCAATAGTACTTTGCTTAAACGGGCAGTCAAAGCCAACGTTTAGACCCAGAAGTAAAGCCTGCGACCACAAAATTATTGCAAGTAAGTACTTTAGAATCACTTTAGAGTCGCTTCCCTTTGTTATCCTTTAAAAATATTCCAACAGCAATCTCGATCTGTAAAAAATGTAGGCTTATAGACTTAAGCACAGGACACATTATTTTACAGAGCACTAATTGTATATTAATTACTTACAAGCCCATAAAAAACGAGTAACTTAGGTCTATGAAATAATAAATGAAACCTCTCTCCACCACCGGACTGAATTAACTGAAAACAGAAATAAAGACTGCGAACCTGAAAAAGAGTATATCCCTAATCAACAGGTATTTGTCCGCAATCCTCTAGCTATCAGATCAGGGCTCTCGCATTAACGTAGCAAATAAATCTGCCATTATGGATATGACACAGCGTGTCACGGCCATCGTTTCTATGCTGGCCATAAATGATAAATGATAAATGATAAATGATATTTATTTTGCAAATAGGTTACAAGTAACTCTTTTACACGTCAATTTTTTTTTTGACGTATTTATCTAGATGAGGCCGGATGTTTCCTAGCTGACTACCCTGAGAAGAAACACCGAAACAAACTCAGAGGTCACAGTCTCTTTTGAAGTCCATACAATTGCCAATAACATATGAAAAACATGTAGGTTAAGGTCTGAGGTGGCCTTTTGAGGAAAGCACCACGCAGGTTTGAGTGGGCTTGTCCAGACAGTGCAAGCCTTTGTCAGTAATCGTGCAGCTCAACTCAAAACTTTGAGGAGCTCAACGAACCGACGAACAATACCAAAGTAAGGACATTTGGGTAAGCCGCATAATATACTCAAACTGCCAGACAGTCATGAAATCAATCCTTAAAATAACGACCTACATAGTCCTCACACTTACAATACATTCTTTTTTTTAAGAACCATGCAGATTAGTGTCTGAGATGGTCTTTAGAAGAAAGAACCACACAGATTTGAGTGAACCTGTCCAGTCAGTGCAAGCCTTTGTCAGTAGTCGTGTAGCTCAACTCAGATCCACATAGGAGCTCAACAACTCGACGAACAATACCAAAGAAAGGACATTTGTGTAGGCCGTACAAAGCACTCAAACTGCCAGACAAACATTAAAGTTACTCAATGAAATAAAAAATAATCCACATAGTCCCCATTCATAATAAAAATAATGATAAATTTAATGTCAAATTGTATATGAAAAATTAAATTAAAATGTCAAATTGTATATAATAAAAAGAAAAATGTCAAATTGTATATAAAAAAAAAAATTGTACAAAAGTCAAATTGTGTATAATAAAAGAAAATGTCAAAAGTAAAACTAAAAAATTGATTAAAAAAAAAAAAAATGTCAATGTATAAACCAAGCAAATAAATATACATTGACAATAATAATAAAAACAGAGACTGTGCAAGTGTATTTCATTGGAACAGCTCATAAAATCATCATGCAACGAAACGAAGTTAGCCAATACGGAACGCGAATTAGAAAAAGTCAAGTCGAATAACTATGTCAATCCCAATCCTGTCAATAATAATAATAACAATTGTAAAATTTCGTATGCGGACTCGTTGAAACTACGCTTGCCAAAAGTAGCTCCAGCAATTATGGAATCCCGTCCACCATTGCCGTGTGTGGTGGCTTATCCGACCGCAGCTCGATCAGCTGATTATAGCACTTCGTCCGCAACAAAACAAGCGCTTATGAAAGCAATTAAGCCCTGTGATGACGGTTTTCAAATTGTAGGCGTGAAAAAAACCGCGAAATCCGGTGTTGTTCTACGTGTCGCTAGTGAACATCAGCTTAAAAAATTGGAATCCGTGGACGCAATTAAGGCCGCTGGTTTACGACTAGAAAAACCAAAAGGTAGACGCCCTCGAGTATTAGTTAAGGATGTACCATCTTCAATGGATGATGGCGCTTTTCTGATCGCGCTATACCGCCAAAATATTAAAGACGAGCTTCAAATGAAAGAGGATGACTTTATTAAGTCTACTAAAATTATCCGTAGGCGCTCGTTAGACAACGGTCGTAAGTGGATAGGCATCGAGTTAGATTCCGCAGTACGTAAACACTTAGTTTCTACCAAGGATAAATTATTTATTGATTGGGCTACCTGCCGCTTTATTGACGATGTTGAAGTCGTTCGGTGCTTACATTGTCAACAGTTCGGTCACGTTAAGAAACACTGCGTTAATAAAGAACCGACTTGTGCTAATTGTTCGGAGGCACACGAAACAAATGATTGCCCGCATAAGGACGACGTAAATTTCAAGCCGACTTGCGTGGCGTGTAAACGCTTTAAAAAACCGTGTGATCATCGCTGTGGATCTCAAGAGTGTACTACTTACAAACTGAAACTCGAACAATTAATCCTAAACACTAATTACTAAAAATGGATAGTTTAACCATAGGACAATTAAATCTCCATAACGATAGGGTGGCGACATCTGAGCTGGATAAATTGATTGTGGATTATAACCTTGACATAGTACTTATTCAGGAACAATATCAAAACGCGCGCTTACGTCACAAGGTAGTTCAGCTGGATTGCAAGGCGCGAGCCGGAATTTATGTTGCGCCTTCTTCGAGCTTTACTGTAACATCTATATGTAATCTCATGACGCCCCATTGCGCTGTGGCGGAAGTATCATCACCTACCTTTAAGGTTTACGTTGTGAGCTGCTACTTTCAATATTCAGACCCAGTTACTCCACATATACATAATCTCCGTCACGTCTTGCGGTCGCTCGCGGGCTGCAAAGTTATAGTGGGTGCTGACGTGAATGCATCTTCTTTACTGTGGTATGGCAAAGTTCGGGCCACTGATTACGAACGACGTTGTGCCGTTGAAGATTTTATTGCTGAGATGAACTTATCAATTCATAACACCCCAGACGCACCGCCTACTTTTTGTAGCCAAATGGGCGAATCTTGTATTGACGTCACACTTTCCAGTGCAGACGTACGCTTGGATAGGTGGCGTGTCCTTCCTGACGCGTCTTGTAGTGATCATCGCCTGATCGTGTACGAATTTGTTCCTATGTTTACTCAAGGTTCGTCACACTTAATTGGGAATTTTAGATATAAAAGTAGGGGCGCGAATTGGGAATTCTTTAGCTCACTTTTTGCTTGTCATGCCAAAGACTTCACTCGCGATGGACTGTCAGCTGAGGAAAGTGCTGAGATAATGTCAGACACCTTCACTTACTGTGCTGACATTGCTATTGGTCGCGCATCTATGACCAATATTCGTAGATGTGATTGGTGGAATGACTACCTTGTTGAACAACGTAAAAGCTATCGCAGAGCGCGCAGACAACTTAATAAGCTTAAAAAACGTAAGGTTATCGGGGACCCCCTTAATCTTGCTTTAAGTACTTTTAGAGTTGCCAAGTCGCGCTACAGAGCATCGGTTGAAAAATCTAAGGGTAATTTACTCCGGAAAATTGTAGATAAACTTGATAAGGAGGGTCCGTGGTCTCCTTTGTACCACGAGTTCAAGGCTAATAGATCTGTCGACCTTGCGTACGTTCAGAACATTAAAGTAAATAATAAACATACCACCGGCGTTGAAGAAACAACTGATGTTTTGCTTCATTCTCTAATACCAGACGATTCATCAGTAAATGATAATGAATACCACCAACAGATTAGAGCGTGGGCCGCGGTGTCACCTGAATCACCGGAGTCAGACCTTCCATCCACTGACGAATTTATAAACGTTGTCAAGAGACTACCTCTCAAAAAATCATCCGGTGAAGATAAAATATCTAATAGAATGATTATAGAAGCGTGTAAAACAGCGGGCGACGCGATCTTATCCGTATATAACCGATGCATTGCAGAAGGTATTTTTCCTCGAATATGGCGACAAGGCTTTATACGCATTATTCCGAAGAGTGGCGATAAGCCCCCGGATGACCCTAAGTCCTACCGGCCCATAACACTACTTCCATCTTTGGGGAAACTCTTAGAGCGACTAATCGTTCCGCGCTTGCTACCGAATGGACCTAAATTTCATATTAATCAATTTGGTTTCACTATTGGTAAATCCACAGTCGACGCGGCTCTCTCTGTCCGTAAAATTGTTAACTTATCGGAACATAAATACGTGGTTGGAATCTTTCTCGACATATCTGGCGCTTTTGATAACGCATGGTGGCCGATGCTACTACTTAAAATGAAAACCCGTGGTTGCTACAAAAATATCTATAATCTGATTCTTTCGTATTTTCTAAACGGCTCCGCGAAACTCAAACTTGGACATCATTCCATTTCTAAGTCTCTAACCATGGGATGTCCTCAGGGCTCAGTTATCGGTCCATATGTATGGAATTTTGGCTACGATGATTTCCTCGCGCTTCCGCTCCCATGCGGCTGTTCATTAACCGGTTACGCGGACGATGGCGTACTGCTCATTGAGGCAAGCACTCGGGCGGGACTCGAGAACTTGGCTGACACATGTCTACGTTTAATATCACAGTGGGGCGATCGAAACCGTCTGACCTTTGCACCGCATAAAACCTATCAACTTATTTTAAAAGGGAACCTAAAATCCTGGCCTAGTATTAAATTTAATAACGTACCCGTTAAAAGAAAAGAATCCGTGTGCTACCTCGGTATGCTACTAGAAAGGAACTTTTCATTTATTGATCATATAAAAACAGTAGGTGAAAAAGCAAAAAAGAACTTCTACGCCTTGACGAGAATATCCAAAGCTACTTGGGGTCTCTCATTTCAAACCTTAAAAACTATCTATGGGGCTACTTACTTGGGTTGTATGTGCTACGGGGCACCTGTCTGGGCTGACAGGGCCACCATAGGGGCGGTACGCCGTAAATTGCTGCAAAGCCAGCGTTTGGCTTTGATATTCTTATGCAAGGCGTATAGGACGGTTAGTACTGAAGCCTTACCGGTGCTGGCGGGTGTTCTCCCAGTCGATCTAGAGGTGCAGCGGCGTGCTGCAATGTACTACTACGCTAGAAAGATCACGGACCCAGAGTTTTTACCGCAACGCGACCGTGCTAAGATCTGTAGATTACTAAAACCCCAGACTGACGTCTGGGAGGAACTTTTATCCGAATGGCAATGTAGGTGGGAAAATTCCATTAAAGGCCGACACCTCCACCAGTTTTTTCCATCCGTTCGTGAGCGGCTGGATAGGACATGGCTGGAGGTGGATCATTGTGTTGCCCAATTTCTCACAGGTCATGGCAACTTTAAGAGTAAATTATTTTCCTTTAGGCTTGTGGCCTCGCCTTTATGTCAATGTTCTACAGCCGACTATGAATACGAACAATCCGCACACCACATCTTATGGGAGTGTATTCTTTGGCAAACTGAACGCAATATTATGTTAGATAGTATTCAGGTTACATCTGGAGTAGTTTACTACACGGACCTTGTAGAAACCAGAACAAATTTCCGTGCTTTCAGGCGATTTTGCCATACCTATTACTGGAATCAAAAGTAGCTCACAATTTAGGACCCATTAGTTTTTAATTAATATATAATCCGTGGTGCTTGACAACTGGGCTTAACCCAGTTGTATATGTCCCTTGGTGCCTATTGGCCTAGCTCTATTCTGTATCCTGCTTGAAAAGGAGGGAAGTGGAAATTATACATATATTTATTTTCCTACTCCTCCGCTGTACTTTTCTGATTAAATTCGTTGCAGGATCCAAGACAGTTAAATCGTTTCTCCGGGACTCGTCGGGCTTCATTGGCTCGGCGTTTTTCTGGTGGTCGCCACTGTTGATTCTGGCTTTCAGGAGTTGCAGTGGTTGGGAATGTGTGGCGGGCTTGTCCCAATAAAAAAAAAAAAAATAGCTATCAGACAAAAGTTAGCTCCACTGTTTACCAAAGACATAGTCCTAGGCGACCTTGCCATATATTTTTACACCAGGAAAAAACGAGGTCCCGTAGCAAAATCTCGTCTAAAGAGAAACCCTAAAGACTCCGTATTGTAACAGGATGTTACTGTACTACTAATCCAAATGACGCAAGGACAAGAAGTAACGATTGATCCCTTACGGCCCATTCACGACTTCGGTCTTAGCGGCGAGCGGCGCGGCAGGCGGCGCGGCGGCGGCAAGCGGTGCGTTTTACACGCCACGTACCCTCAGTAGCGGCTAGCGGCAGCGGGCGAGGTGGACGTATTTAGGTAGTCGGAACGTGCTCAAAATTATGGGATTTATCAAAATTGTCACTTCTGTGTTTAGAAAGCAGTATATTTTTAAAACAAGATATTCTTAATATGAGAGAAGGAGTGCACGAACTGAATAAAGATCGATATTTAAATGGCGACTTTCGTGACCTATACGAAGATTACAGAAAATATCCGGACAAGTTTTATGAGTACACAAGAATGAGTGTGGAAACATTTGATTATATTCTGCAGCACATATACGTCTATTTAAAACAGCACATCAGATCTAAAAGGGTCTAAATTTTTTTGTATATGAGTTCGCCGCCAAGTCCGTCACACCTACACCGCTATCCGCGCCGCTCTGTTTCGTGGCGTCGCGCTCATTCGCTTGTACTTTTGATCTCGCCGCTCCCCGCACCGCGCGCCTCTGCAGCGATTCGCTCCGACCAAACCGCGCGCGTTTTGGCTATGAGCGGCGACTCGTGGCGTGCTTCAAACATTTTCATACATTTGTTCTTATCGCTCGCCGCCCCGCACGCCGCCGCCGCTCACCGCGGTAAGGTCGTGAATGGGCCGCACAGTGGGCCTTTACAATTTTATAGCTAACTAGCTTTTACCCGAGACTTCGTACGTTCGTCGTTCGTTTTTCCCGTTCTCGTAAGAATTTCGGGGAATGCTCTCTTAGCGTTCCCCTACAAAGTGTAGGGAAGCTTCATGTCAAATGTCAGCTTTCTACGACCAGTAGTTTTACATGTTTCGTACCAAACGCGTTGTTGATATACAGAGCAGAGATCAAATCCGGAGACTACCACGATAACATGAACACAGAAAATTACTTAAAGTGGCTAAAGGAGAAACTAATCCCAAATCTCCCAAATGATGCCGTGGTAGTCTTGGATAATGCAGCCTATCACAATACTAGTTCAGAAATAATACCAACATCCAACTCCAACAAATTAGACATGCAGACTTGGCTGAATGCAAAAAATATCCATTTTGAACCAAGTTACAAAAAACCTGAACTTTATGATCGGTTATATTAAAAAATAAAGAAAACTTCCGCAAGTACGAAGTTGACGAATTATTAAAAGAAAATGGATTCACAGTGCTTCGGCTGCCTCCTTATCATCCAGATTTAAACCCAATCGAAAACATTTGGGGTATTGTAAAAAACGACGTTGCTAGCCGCAATATCAATCAAAAGTACACTTCGAGCATGCCCATTTTAAATGAAGCATTTGATCGAGTAAATAAAGATGTCTGGTTCAATACTTGTCAGCACGTGGAAAAAATAGAACACGAATACATGGGACACTGTGATCTTGATTTTAGTTTTATAATAAATGTGGATGATACATCAGCCTCTGAATCAGATATTTCTGAAACGAGTGATTGACGATTTTCATTTCTTAATAAAGTTCAATATAACCTTTTCGCGTATTTCATTTGTCTATAAGTACCCCCTATTATAAAAATGGTAATATTATCGTATATTAACTAATAATCACATAAAATATCCACACCTAAAAATAAAAATAAAACATAATCCTTTCCTTGCAGTCGGCTAAAAAATACAAAATTGAAGTAGAGCATCTTTCACTTTGACCATGACGCTCTCTCCTGATTAGTCTATTCTTTGTAGTGTGCGTGTGCACTCATAGGTAATTAGTGTGTACCGATAACACTCAAACATTGACGGAAGCTTGCACACATATACTATAAACGGTTAGGAGGAATAGTGGGGCGCGTCTTCGTGGATTGTTCTATCTATAGTAATCGATTTTGACGATTCTTTTTTGTTTGGTAGATCATACTTCATAGGTGGTCCCATAAAAATTTCATCAAAATCGGTGCAATAGTTTTGCTTTTAAATCAAAATAGCTAGAATTCGTTTACTTGGATGAAGTATTTTGTTGTCCAAGTAAATGAAATTGCTTATTTTGATTTCCTGCGAATTTCCAGTGGTGTTTTTAGGTTTGGAGTAACACTTAAAAGTGAAAAATTAAAAACGTTTTTACAAAAAAAAAAACACCGACTTCCAAAAGTTTTTTTTTCTTTTACTATTACTATTGATAGGCACGCGTTTGACCACATCTCACCTTATGGTAAGCGATGATGTGGTCGAAGATGGAGCACGCTTGCCTAGAAATAACCTATTCACTCTTAACTTAAAGACTCCCAGGTTGTAGCTATCAGGAAACAGACTCCGGCAGGGAATTCCATTCCTTAGCTGTACGCACTATGAATGTGTTCCCAAAACGTTTTGTGCGCGCGGGTGGGATGTCCACCATGTACCGGTGGCGCATCGCCGTTCGTCTTGTGGTCCGATGATGGAACGGGATTGACGGAATTAAATTATGCAATTCCGTCGCACATTCCCCAAAATGCAACCGGTAGAAAACCGACAGGCTAGCAACTCGTCGTCGATGCTCAAGACTTTGGAGCAAGCCTCGTCTCGACGAGCCTATCATCGCCGATGATCCTCTTGGCTCGTTTCTCAATTGACTCAAGGGCATCAAGGTGGTATCTGGCAGATCCGTCCCAAAGATAAGAGCGGTACTCCATACATGATCGAACTTGCGCTTGATAGAGTTTGAGCAGTTGTTCCGGCGTGAAGTACCGTCTCAACTTTGCTGGGATCCCCAAGTTCTTTGCAGCCACTTGAGCTTTTGCCTCTATGAAAGGGCCAAAATTGAGGGTAGATGTTAATGTAACCCCAAGAAGCTTAAGTTGGTCGGTTATCGGCACGGTTGCACCTCGGAAAGATGCGAGCTGGGTGGAATTGGCTCCTTTTAACGGAAAATAGACACGCTTGGGTCTTAGCAGCATTGAACTTGACCAGATTGGCATCGCCCCATTCTGAGACAGCCTGTAAGGACACATTCAAGCGCTCAACCATAGCCTCCCGGAGAGACCAGATCTGCGACCCACCAGCTCGTGCGTCGGACACATATCTCTCAGCAACAGTGCTGTCGTCTGCATACCCAAAGGTACCGAGTTTAAGCTGATCATTAATGTGCAGCAAGAGCAGTATTGCCAAAAGCCACCACCACCACCACCACCACCACCACCACTCGGATATACCGATCCCTCAGGAAATCCGCGATCCAATCACACAATCCGGCGGGCAGACCGAAGGAAGGAAGCTTACTAATAATGTATATCGGACGGTGGTCAACATATATTGGCACGTTCAAATTGAGTCCGTGTTTTTTATTCCATTTACCGGTAAAAATGTCGAAGTTTAACGTTGAAACGGCTTTCAACGATTTGTTCAAGAAAGTGACAGCGTTGATGGCCAAAATCAAGACTCAAACAGCTGTGATTGAATCACAAAACAAGAAGATAGACGATCAACAGCAAAAGATCGAAAACTATTTCGTCACCATAACCGAACAGACGAGGGTACTTGCAGTTTTATCCGCCAAAATTGAGAAGCTCGAAGTTCAAATGTCTACGAATACATTGAAGAGCGAGATGGATAAACTCAGCGTAAGACCAACTACACCGCGGGTGAGCGAGGCAAGTGTTGCGACTGATGCCAAAGAACCGCAAAGAAAGGAGACGGAACGTGCGCACCGTGCGTCTAAGCGAGCTAAGAATAAGGCTACGTCCATACCACAGAAAACCAGCGAGTGTTTATTGGAAACTCGTGAAATTGCTTTGGAGGAAGACTTCTCACCTGAAGAATGGAAAGTGGTCAATAACAAAAAAAATGCAAAGAAAGTTGTTTTTAATGCCATAAAAAAGGAGGAAATGCACAAATTGCGACAATTCAAGCAATTCAGAGAAAAAGCTTTTTGCATCCAGACACATCTGAGAAGGCAATAAGTGAGCATGTGGCAGGAATCTGTGGTACTGAAGATATTAAAGTCGAGAAAATAATCCCGAAAAGCAAAAGAGACTATTCGTCGTTTATGATTGGAGTCTCAGAATCACTTTTTGAGAAGGCGAACAATGTAGATAGCTGGCCATTTAACGCCCAATTCAATCAATAGGTGTGGTTTCGGAAATCCCGTAAACCAACACAAGGCAACCATAGCCAGGAATAAATGCATTCGACTGTATTATCAGAACGTCCGTGGTTTGCGAACAAAAACAAAGACTTTCTTCACAAAGGTCATTGGGCGTATCTGACCCGCTTTGCGAAGAGTGGCGGACATTAACCAAAATCGTTTTAAACTAAGGGGAATAATATGACCTTTCATTGTATATAGTTATTTATTTAAAAATCGATGGAGAAAAATGTACAGGATCGTTTAAAAAAATAAAAAAACAAACGGTTTCAGAGGATTTTATTCCATCATTAAAGGCATAAAAGAATTTCGATAGCATACAGCATGGTGCACTGATGAGCAGAGAGGCATGTATACGCTGTCTCTTTCGCACATTAGTTAGGCCAAACTAGTTTTGTTGCGCTCGCGCACTGACTCACCGCCCTCTGCGCAGTCCTTCGTTAGCTATCGTTGTGACCTGTACGTTTATCTGATTTGTTTTGTTTATTGTTTTATCGACTACGTTAGCGTATTTTATGGACTCTGGTTACTTGCTTTTGGATTGGATTTTCGTTGATATGGAAAGACAAAACAGTTGTGTGTCGTGCAATCGATCTGTGTTACGTCGAAGAAAACACTGTCTTAATGGAGTGTTTCTCGAAAGGTACCGGGATCTTGTAGTGTTGTTATTACAAGAAATCATACCACGTGAGGTAAGTACTCTGTCAGTACACCGTCTATTTATCTATTTACTAAGAAAACAGGCAGGAGCAGAGCGGTAGGAAGCGAGTCTTTATCGACCGATTTATTGTTTATTTATTTATGCTTTGTTTTAAACAATCTTAACTATTATTGTACAGAAGCAAACGTAATGCTAATTATTTTACCTATACCAGTTAACCTTACAAAAGTTCGAGAACTTATAGTTTATGCATTAAGAACAGCAATTAAGGAATTCAGTGCAATAAAAATGACTTTTCGAAACTACTTTCTAATAATCTCGTTGTTAGGTGTTTAGTTTTTATATATATGTGCAGAATGTTTTATCTTGTTTCAGATTTCGTTTGACGGTACAAGATCTATATGCCACCCTTGCTGGCAGAGATATGATCGAGCATTGCAAAACCAGCAATTAGATAATGTGCCACCCGAGCCAATACAAGAAGGCGCAAATCAAGGAGAAGTTGGAGAGGCGGTCCAACAAATAGAAGTTGGGGATCAACAAGGTCCTAGTTTTATTACTGTTACTGGATATAGACGTGTATCAAATACAGCGAGACGCTGTATTTTTCTAAACTGCAGAGGTATGACTACACATCGCGTGCCAACCTACGCCAAGTTCTATCTGTTGCACAATCACAATTTATAAATACCGGAACTTGCACGAGTTTGCCACCCGCATTTAGTTCAAAATGATTGGGAAGAACTTGTGAATGCCCCGACAATACATGAAAGCTTTAATAATGCTCATGTACTTGACATAATCAATTTGTATAAATGGGGATTAGAAAGCAGGTCTAAAATGGATTTTGAAAATATTGATACAATTGATGACAACCACTTCCACTTTTGGACGGCTTTAACTAAAAATAAGTTCATGACTATTTTAGACCAAACACCGTCTCTTCGTAACAGGTCTGATCGTCCTGCTACCACTTTAGGAATGTATTTGACTAAAATAAGAACTGGTCAATCTGATGAGCGCTTAGCTACGAAATTCCAAATATTTAGAAGAACATTAGAGAGGAAGTTAAAAACAGCGAGAGAATGCTTAACTGAAGATTTTGTTCCACGTTACCTGGGTTTAAATCATATAACTAGAGAAGAAGTGGTGGCACGAAATCTTCGTATCCCAACTCATATTTTTGGTGGTAGCCAAACTGAACCGGCAGCTATTCTTGTGTTCGACGGAACATATATTTACCTTCAGAAGAGTGCGAATTTCTTTTTCCAAAGAAAAACCTACAGCCTACACAAATTCCGCAACCTGGTAAAGCCTTTTCTGATCGTATGTACAGACGGTTATATAATAGAAGTCGTAGGACCATATTCAGCGACTACTTCGGATGCAACTATTATACGCAGCCTGATGCAAGAAGATTCAGCTTGGCATTGGTATCTTAGACCTAACGACGTGTTTCTATTGGACCGTGGCTTTCGGGATTCGATCCCTGCAATTGAAGAACGTGGATATAATCCCCACATGCCGCCAACTAGAGGAAGAGGAGAACAGTTATCAACAATTGACGCTAACAAATCTCGATTAATTACAATGTGCCGTTGGGTAATCGAAACAATTAATGGACGATTTAAGAAAGATTTTAAAATATTTCGACATACATATTTTAATGTTGCGATGCGAAATATGATGACCGATTTCAAAATAACCGCGGCAGTTATCAGCGCTTCTCGACGGCCATATGAAGATAATATATACGCCGATCAGTTTGGCGATATTATAAATCAAAATATAAATACAGAAAATGAGTTAGCAGAATACGTATCAACAAATAACTTGAACAGATAAAGAGTAGCATTCGTGCCTCTAGATGGAAACAGTCCAGACTTTGAAGATTTTCCACAGCTGACCTATGAAGATTTGATCTTATTCACGTTGGGCTCATACCATTTGAGAATCGCAAGGTCTTATTGTCACGAGCACATAAGACCAAATGGGGATTATTTAATAGAAATGTATCGACATCAACATTTAATTGATGATAAGATTTTGATCAGAGGGCAAATCCAGTCACGTCATATCCGATCGAAACAGTACTATACATATATTTTGTTAAACCCAACACAACACGGACGACAAAGTATAGAAGAGTACTACTGCTCATGTATACACGGCCGCCGAACTGTCGGGAGCTGCGCCCATATCGCTAGCATAGTTTATTATCTGTCTTGGGCCAGACATCAGGAAGCAACAGACGCACCTGCTGCCTTCTTAAATGATCTTATGCTTGATTTGGATCAAATTGAATAAAAACATTTTTATGAACTAGCATTTTATTCATATTCCTCATATCAGTTTATAACACTTGAATTTTTCAAGATTCCCGTGGCTCACATTAATGTGACTAATGCCATAGTAAATCAGAGCCTTATATCATTACACTCTACTAATTTCATTTGTGTCCGCCATGGGTATGGTTTCCATACTAAGGTGCCCAATGACCTTTATTGGCATCTTCTTACGACCTTTTTGCCATCACTGAGTCGGGCCTTAATGATTCTATCCATGATGGCGAACTTATTCCACCGGATTATAAAATATTACGGTGTGATCGAGCAGATGGGCGCAAACAAGGAGGAGTGTTTTTAGCAACATTACCACGGTTTGATTTAAAGTGCGTTCCAATCGCCAATGTGAACTCAGCCTTATTTGAAATTGTATGTGCTACCGTGCACCTCGGAAATAATTGTTTATTTTTATGTTGTGTAGTTTATATTCCGCCGAAATGTGACAGTCATGAATATATGCGATTATTTAATATTTTAGAAACTGTATGTGTAAATTATGAGAATGTATTAGTGTTGGGTGATTTTAATATGCCATCTACATCAGTGGAAGTGCAAAGTTACTTGGAGTATGTAAACGCTTTCTGTGGATTTCGTCAGGTAAATAATGTTAGTAATATGAATAATCGTACTTTGGATTTAGTTTTGACTACGCTTTCGTCGAGTGAGATGTCAAGTGAACCGTTGGTGGATATTGACGTTCAGCATCCTCCACTGACAGCCACAGCAAAGTTTGTCAGTCGATTCAAGGAGCCATTGACGGTACACAAACCGCGTTCGGATTGTGAAGAAGAATCCGTATTAAATAGTAAACCGAAATGGAACTTCACCAAATGTGACTTTACCCGATTATATCGTATTTTGCAATCAGTAGATTGGGAGGCATTGTATGAGATTTTAGATCCAGATAAAGCATTGAATTTTTTTTATAGCGTGATTAATGAAGCCATTAGTGAATGCACCCCGACGAGGATTAAAAAAATTGGAAATAAATGCAAATATATGTATCCAGACTGGTATACATCTGATTTAATACGTGACAACAAAACAAAGTGGAGATTTCATAAATTTTTTAAATTGACAGGTTCCAATAGCGACTATGAGTGGTTTTCTTACTATCGAACCCAAGTAAAATGTAAATTAGCGTCAGCGTATGAAAGTTACCAGCGTAGGCTACAAACTAACATTAAAAACGATCCCAAATCTTTTTGGAATTTAGAAGGTTAGAAGCAAGCGCGCTAGACGCAACAAAACTCGTGTCACAAAAGATGAAAGGAGTTGAGTGACGAATATTGTGCGGAATGTCTGGCCTCCTACTTCCATTCGGTGTGTAGCTCGGAGCGCCCGGCACTGGACCCCGCGGAGGCAGAGGGCGCGGCGGGCGCGAGCGCGGGCGCGGCGCGCGTGCACGTCGGCAAGCTCGACTTGCGCGAGCTACGTGCTGCCCTCCGCCGCCTCAAGTCCAAGCATTCGGCGGGACCAGACGGGATTATATTTAGTAAAGCAGACTGTAGCGCTGTGTTCGAAAAGCCGTTGCTGCACATTTTAAATTTGTTTTTTAAGTAAGGTCAGTATCCCAACCGATGGAAAATCACTAGAGTGATCTCAATCCCCAAGGGAGGTTCGGGAACTGATGTTAGTGCCTACCGACCAGTGGCAGTGCTGTCGGCGTTTGCTGTGTTTGAGTCGGTGTTGCACAAATGTATTTCTGATCAGGTTAGTTCTCGCCTGACCGACGCTCAACACGGTTTCCGGACTGGTCGAGGTACGGGGAGTAACTTGTTGTCTTTCATGACATATCTGGCGCCTGTTGTGGGTGCTGGGGGGCAGGTGGACACTGCGTACTTCGACTTCCGGAAGGCGTTCGACACCGTCGACAACGATGTGCTGTTGGCTAAGTTTGCAGTATTTGGTTTCACACCGCACCTTCTGAAATTCTTCGCGAACTACCTTGGCGATCGCCGGCAGTACGTCGAATATGCTGGATACGTCTCCAAACCTTATTTCACGTTTTCGGGTGTGAATCAGGGTAGCAATATCGGTCCATTGGGCTTCATTCTGATGGTCAATGATCTCCCAGAAGTCGTAAAGAACGCGAGGTGTCTGCTATTCGCAGACGATCTCAAGTTGTTCCTGTCTGTAGCAGATACTTCGGACTGTGAACGGCTTCAACAGGATATTGATAGGATAGTGTAGTGTGCAGTGGAGTCTAGATAATAAGTTAAGCTTTAATGTTTCTAAATGCGGTATAATGAGCTACACTCGCGCGCGGGAACCTCTGCTACATCAGTATGAGATGGATGCCGCGGTTTTGTCACGATTCACGCATGTGCGCGACCTGGGGGTGGAGATGGCTCCGGAATTAAGGTTTCGTGAGCATATCTTAGACATATGCGGCAAGTCCTTCCGAAATCTTGGATTTATACTTAGGCAGTGCAAAGACTTTCAGAATACGGCAGTGGTTAGAGTCATGTACAATGCGCTGATACGGAGCCGTCTTGAAACGAGTGCTATTGTTTGGAACCCCCATGAAGCTAAGTACAATGTTATGGTAGAAAGAATCCAAAACATATTCACTGGTTTTTTTGTATAATAAGCAGTACGGCGTCTATCCTTTCTTCCCGCTCATGTACCCGAGTCTTTTCGTAATAGGGATGGTAGGGTACAGCAGGCTGGCAGTGCGGAGGGACGTCGCTCTGTGTAGCTTCGTGTTTCGGGTACTGCGCGGCTGGCTTCACCACCCCGATCTGTTAGCGGAGCTGGGGTTGCGCGCGCCGCCCGGCTGTGGTGGCGCACGTCGCCCCACGCCTACGCTACTGGAGCTATGCTACAGGACTAACCTTAACAAGTTTGCCCCTTATCACGCGCCATAAGATTGATAAACATTATTTCGGAAGAAGTAGATATATTTCACTGCATCCTGACGAAGTTCACAGGAGTGGCACAGAAGTGCATTGAAAATGTTTAATTATGATAAGTTTGTAATTTTACTGAATTTTTATTTAATTTCTAATTGTATTTTAATTTTATTCTTATTGTATTTTACCTGTAATTTTAATTGCATTTAGTTTTGATTTTATTCTTATTGTTTCAATTGTATTTTTATTGGTAATGAATTTGTAATTGTTTTTTTTTAATTATAATTAATTTTTATTGAATGACTAATTAAGTGTATTTTTAATTTAATTGTAATTGTTTTTTCTTTTATTCTTTTTAAATTGCATTTTTATTGTATTTAAATCGCAATTGTTGTACTAACATCGGATTGGCGTTACAGCTGTTAAGGTGTTATTTACATTAAAATAAATAAGACTATCGTGCCAGACCCTGTCGAAGGCCTTCGAGATTTCAAGGGAGACCACTGCCTCCCCGTGCTTCTCTATGGCCTCACTCCAGATGAGAATGGCATACGCAAAAAGATCCCCAATAGACCGATTTCGGCGGAACCCGTTTTGTCGATCACTAAGGACATCATTCGCTTCTAGGTATGCCAGAAGCTTATGATTCAGCACGCGTTCCATACTCTTACGGAGTATGGACGTTACCGAGGTAGGTCTATAATTCGACGGGTCAGCTCGACTACCTTTCTTGGGCACGAGCTGCACGTTAGCTTGCTTCCAAGCCTTCAGCACTTTTCCAGTCTCAAACGAAAGGCGAAATAGGCGTGTCTAGATCGGAGACAACTCAGGCCACAAGTCTTCAGATCAATTGCCGGTATCCCGTCGGGGCCACTAGCCTTGTTCACTTCTAGATTACGCAGTACCCTACGGCCGTCCTTCTGATGAATGCGAATGTTTGACATACTCGACTCGCATCCATCAGGAAAGGCAGGGGGCCTCGCGCCACCAGGATCCAGACATGAAGATTCCGCAAACAAAAAAGCAAACAAGTTCGCTTTCTCCACAGCGGAGTGGGCCAGCGTCCCATCGGTCTCAGCAGTGGTGATAGTGAGGGGCGGCAGAAGTTCGATTCGACCGACTTAGTCAGGGACCAAAAAGCCTTACTACCTGCTGGGTATGAAGAAAGTTTGTTCCCTATTCGGCTAATGTGGTCAAACCGAGCTCTCCGCAACACCTTCATGCAGGACTTGGCAGCCTTGTTGAAGGCTCTTCTTCTGACTCACGTCATTTGCTTTGCGCGTACGAGCGTCGACCCATACTAGGTACGCCGCGAGCTTAAGCGCATCAGCGCGATGGCACTCGGCACCAAACCATAGACGAGCTTCGTCAGACATGTCAGAGAGAACGGAATGTAGTACTCCATTCCCCTCCGCAACACGTTCGGTTCACTGCGGTTTCGGAGACGCCGATAGCAGATGTCCCGTGCGTACATACATTTTATGCTTTGTAGTATTTTTTTTAAGTTTTTATTGAAATTATTTATTTATTTCTTTTAATACGTATGTGAGTACTATGTCCCCTTACTAGCAAACTTATTAATTTTACCTCTGCTGGCATTTCTTTATTGTACCTATTAGTAGTATATAAGTGCTTTTTTGGGAGCATCGTCCTCACATATAAACAATTGATTAATGTATGCAAATATTGTAAAGCTTATTTTTGAAAAGAGTAACTATGGAGTTTCTTGTCCGTTCTTCTCCATAAGAATCTACCTTTTGCGAACGGACGACTAGAGTCACTATATTTTATTTTCATTTGACGTTCAAAAGTTGTTCAAATGTTATTTAGAAAAACAAAATACTATGATTGAATAAGATAGAATACTAAATATATACACTTAAAATAAAATATCCTAACTAAGATAAGGCGTCAAAAAATTCGTCCGCATCGCTGTCCACCGGAAGTGAGCCCAAAAGACTGGCGGCATTGCCACGTGAAAAAACTTATTTTCAAACCGGTTTCACCGAAAACCGGATTACTTTTTTGTACGGAAACCGAAAAAAAAATGGGTTTTAATTTTGGCCGGTTTTACATGCTCTAGTTTAGACCATATTTGTCGCTTATACAACACTAGATACTAAACTCCTAGACAACATTCTTTGTACGGTAAATTAAAGGTTTAGTGCACAGTTAAATCTCGCGCCCATGGGAACAGAAAATCGTTAGATTCGCTCATGCTCCGTACGATCCCCCAACCCCTCGGATGCTGCGTAAATAGCTATCTAGGTCGATCTGTATATCCGCGAGTACGAATTAACCACACTTACACTTGTGACAATGTCTACTACAGGAATCACATAAACGAATAACATACGGACAATTATAATACTGGACGTGACAAAATGTTGTTCCCAATTAAACGTTTTCGGGCGAGGATGAAAGCAAAAGCGTTTGTTTATTTTAGATGCGGAGCAAAGACAGCTGCTTTTCTGTTTTGGGCGACCCTTTACATGGTTGTTATGAAAATGACAATATTCAAAAGTAGTGTGAATACTCAAGTGAAGGACTGGTCCATACTACCTGACAATTACAGCAGGTGGATGGTAATTTGCAATTTTCTAGTAGTGTTACAGACAAGTTGTTGAGTGTAGTGATAGTGTTAATAGTGTCATTATAACAGTTGCAGAATCCAGATACTGTGAGCAAAGATGATTCAGATTCGGACAGCAATGTTGTGTGGCCGGAGCCAGACAACGATACGCTTTTAGAACTGGAGAGACGCACAGAAACAGTTCATGAAGTGTGTCACAAAAGGAAACTCTTTACGCAGAAAATTAACAACAAAGAGTTCTTTGTTGACAATAAACATAAACTGGTATGGTGCAATATTTTCAAAGCCGCCAGTTCTTCTTGGATGTATTATTTTAATATTTTGGGTAAGTTTTCTGGGCAAGTTATGATTTTGAGTTAGAAGTCTATCAAAGGCTGTTTCTATATGATGAAAAAGAAGTCGGTGTTTTTGGTTATTTCGTTTTTTGACACCGACTTCCGAAATTAAAGTTATTTTATACTTTGTAGTGTTTTGTTTTTGGAAGTCGGTTATATTTTTTGTTAAAAAAGTTTTTATTTTTCACTTTTTAGTGGTACCTGTGTACTCATTCACACCGTACCGGCGTCATGTTATGTTATGAACTGGAGCCTAATTAATAAAACTTCTTAGTGCTTTCGGTGTAAAGGTCTCGTCAATACGAATGAAATAAGCCCAAACAGTTGGTAGTTCCTACATACCGATGTGGAGTTCCCTTGACTCTGTGTCGTCTCCATCATCAGCCAAACCTTCATTGTTTTGTAGTATCACCCGATATACACAAGAATATCATGTTTTTACCAGATGCGTGCCTACAATTTTCGAGACTTGCCCTCGATTTCTCTGGGTTTCCATCATCAGATCCTGACGTGGGACGGGCAATGGAACTACCTCGGCAGCATACCCTTTCATATAAAAAAGATTCATCGGAATCGGTTCATAAACGACGAAGTTATCCGCGAACACACATAATATATATATATATATATACGCGGTCGAATTGAGAACTTCCTCCTTTTTTGAAGTCGGTTAAAAAGTATAGAATATTTGAACAACCTACCTAAGTAAAACCATCTATCCATTTATTTTTCAGGGGGATACGACAAAAAGTTTTTGGAAAAAAGTAAGGTACAACCTTTGACTTTAGCTAGACAAAAATTTCCTCGACCCAGTGTGAAAGAACTCAAAGAGGCATTGAGTACACCAGGTGTAATATCACTTTTAATAGTGCGGGATCCCTTTGCGCGGTTACTATCAGCTTATCGTGATAAGCTGGAGATTCAAATTAAACCATACTATAGAAAATTCGCGCGAGCGATAATCTCAAAATATAGGAAGAAAACGAAAGCCCCTTCCGGGGCGCGTAAACTTTCAGGACCTACATTCAAAGAATTTGTTCAGTATTTGATAGATCAATATAATACTCCAGGATACGTGTTTAATGAACACTGGGCTCCGTATTATACATTTTGTTCGCCTTGTGCGGTGTACTTTAGTGTGATAGCGAAAGTAGAAACATTGGCTAAGGATTCAATGTATGTGATACAACAATTAGGACTTGGTCATTTGTTAAGTATAAAGGTTGGTGAACGTAGGAGGAAGCAATTACGTTCTGTTATGAATCAATCCCGTGATGGTAGGAACACGACTGCCTTGTTAAAGCATTATTTTAGCCAACTTGATGAAAATTTGCTTAATAAATTGTTGGAAATATATGGTGTTGATTTTGAAATGTTCGGATATGATGCGAATGTTTATAAAGGTTATATTAAAAATAAAAATTAAAGTGGTTATCGATTTAAAATATTGTTTTATTTATGTTAGGGATCACAACTAGGTAGTTTTTTAATAAATCCATGGAAAATATAGGTGTCTGTAAATTGCATTTACGTGATATAATAGTTCCTATAACAAATTTAGTATTTTTGGGGAAAGAACCAAGAAGAAAAACTTTTTGCAAAAAAATATAACCGACTTCCAAACAAAACACTACAAAGAATAAAATAACCTTAATTTCGGAAGTCGGTGTTAAAAAACAAAGCAACAAAACCAAAAACACCGACTTCCGAAATTAAGGTTATTTTATTATTTGTAGTGTTTTGTTTGGAAGTCGGTTATATTTTTTTGTAAAATGTTTTTTATTTTTCACTTTTAAGTGGTGATTCTTAGACGACGTCTTCGTCAACGCAGAAATTGAAATAAGCAAAAATGCTCATAAAATAAAAACTGCTGAACCAAACTGAATCAAATTTTTACGGGACCAAAAGGCAACTATACTGCATCGAACTAAAAAAGAATCACAGAAATCAGATACCGAAACCTCGGAGTAATCGGTGTACGAACATATAAAAAAAATACCCAGCGAATTGAGAACCTCCTCCTTTTTTGGAAGTCGGTTAAAAAATTAAAAGAAAGTATGGAGCTGATTTGCAGGGGTTTAATTATAGTTTTGAATGTAGTTGATGACCTACACAAGAATTGCAGGTAAGACCATACTAGGAATCTAGGAATAATGGTTGGAGTTATGGATTACCTTGTGGTGAAATAAAAACAAGTGATTGAGTATAAAGTCGTAAGTATTTCAGGGCTACTTTATTTAAAAGAAAGTATGGAGCTGATTTGCAGGGGTTTAATTATAGTTTTGAATGTAGTTGATGACCTACACAAGAATTGCAGGTAAGACCATACTAGGAATCTAGGAATAATGGTTGGAGTTATGGATTACCTTGTGGTGAAATAAAAAACAAGTGACTGAGTATAAAGTCGTAAGTATTTCAGGGCTACTTTATTTAAAAGAAAGTATGGAGCTGATTTGCAGGGGTTTAATTATAGTTTTGAATGTAGTTGATGACCTACGCAAGAATTGCAGGTAAGACCATACTAGGAATCTAGGAATAATGGTTGGAGTTATGGATTACCTTGTGGTGAAATAAAAAACAAGTGATTGAGTATAAAGTCGTAAGTATTTCAGGGCTACTTCCCGTTTGGTCACATTCCCGATTTGTCAACATGTCAAAAGTTTTAAAAACACCAAACGCCACTTGCGTTCAGTTGTTTTTAAAACTTTTGACATGTTGACGAATCGGGAATGTGACTAAACGGAAAGTAGCCTATTTTAGCAAGAGCAGGTACTTCCCGTTTACGTTGCTTACAGTTTGAGGTGTATAAAATACCCGCATTTCGCCGGTTATGTTTGAGTCGAGAGGTTAAGTCTATTGCCGTCATACTGGGCACAAATCCAGACTGGCATCCGAGCTGCTACCGAGAAATGCCTAATGGAAAACGTAATATCTATATAACGTAAATACTCTGCCTGACTTATGGAATTCCCAAGTCAGATACACATCGAACACGAGATTCTATTTATAGCAGAACGCGACAAAAAAGGCAGTCAACTACTAATTGACTGGCTACTATACTGGCTATTGCCCGCGACTTAGTACGCGCTTAGTCCCGTTTTTTCCCGTTCCCGCAGAAGTTTCGGGAAATCCTTTTGGTGCCCCCAAGGAAGCTACATGCCAAATTACTGCTTTCTTCGACCAGTAGTTTCGGCTGTGCGTTGGGGAGTGTAGGGGAGCACAAAGAGAGGATTCCCCGAAACTCCTACGGGAACAGGAATAAACGGGATATGCGCGTGGGAAGTCACAGCCAAAAGCTAGTTTTATATATTAGGATAGGGTGGGTTTCTGTATTGATGTCATCAGGTGAGATAGTGGTCAAACGTGTGCCTATCAATAGATAAAAAAAACTGTCCAAGTGCGAGTCGGACTCGCATGCAAAGGGTTCCGAACGAATTTCTTTTTATTTAACAAGTTATTTTAACACTATAGAATTATTATAGATTTTCCTGTAATTTATAGGTAAAGATCTATTACATCAATTTTTTTTTTAATTTTAAGCTCAGTAGTTTCGGAGATAAGGGGGTCATGGTCATTTTTCGTGTAATTTCTTGAATAACTTCAAAACCATTTATTTTAAAATTATGAAAAAAATATAATTAAAACCCTCACAGAAAGCCCTTTCATTTGATATATTCAAAATTTTCTAATTTGACCCCCCAAAAGTGGGTCACTTTTGGGGGTCAAACTAGAAAATTAAATAAGTAACTGTAATTATTTGACTTTTGGAACCGCTGTAACGTTTTTATTTGATTCATTAGAGAAATCCTGCCATACAATAAAATGTTGAGATTAATTGGTTCTTCATTTTAAGGTAGGTAAGAAAGTGCTACAATACTGGGCCCACGATCCATATAAAGTTTGGTCTTTGGTACTTACTTGACAATACCGTCAGAAGAAATATGTAGTCGCTGAAGGTGATGAGTCCCGAAGAACCAAGTTTGTAGAAAATGGAATCTTCGTCGAGGTCGAGGTTCAGACGTTGGCTGATGCTCTGCGAGAAAACACAATGGTTAGCAATGCAGCAGTAAAACATAAAAATAATAAGCTAAAAATACATCTAATTAGCTAATAGCAAAGTAATTATTAACAAGGGGCCGTTCATGTATTACGTAAGCAGAATTTTAGCTATTTTTAACCCTCCCGTTCCCTTGTCGGCGATATTAATCAAAGCTCTTATCCCTCCCTCCTATGCTTACGTAGCATTGTTATAGTTTTTACTTGCGAGGGATCCGTTTCCTCCACTATTGTTATTTCTTACTAAGATAAGCAAACAAAAAAAGTAAGTTAATATTGCTGACGTAATCACCATTTAAACGCCCCGTACCCCATGTCATCAAAAATAAAAAATAAGCGTAGTAAATTCCCAATTGGTGCTTACGTAATTTCTGAACGGTTATTTAGAGATTTTATCAAATTTTATTTCTGTAATCAATCCTAAATAACAAAACTTCAGTAAAAGTAAAATACTACTAAAACAAAAGAAAGTACTATAAGATGTTGAAATATAGCTATAATTATGTAAAATTGTGCCAACTAACGCTACTAAAGAAAAGACTATACTATTAATTAATGCAATAAATATAATGATAAAATCACGGCATGCTATGGAGAGGATGGTTGTGTATGCAACTGTTTTACGGGATCTAAGACCCTTAACGCCTGAAGTAGCTTAAACAGCGCAGAGCTTAGGTCTGTAGCAGAGTATTACATTGTGAATAAACAAGATCCTCCTAAAATCTATAAAGTGATCTAGACTAGATTGAGGCACAAAGTGGCCAACGGCGATGACATGATCATTGACAGGGATATACCGAGTCAAAGAAGTGCACTTGAAATAAATAAAAACATTACGAAGTCGAGAGTAGTCGAGAAATAGGAAGAGGAGAAAGACAGTACCTCATCGACGTTCTGAAAAGACAAGAAAGTGATGTGAGTGGCTGAAGAGATGGTGCTAACTGTGCAAGAGTGTCCAATGACAGTTTAGGTTGCTATGAAGCAATAGGTAGACTAAATAACATCTGTGATTGGGTAATGTGTTCCTAAAGATCGGATATGTGAAAACATTAATATGGAAAATATTAAGTGAAATACTTTTTGTAAACTTTCTTTATTCTTCTTGAAGATTATCTGCTCCCTCTATAATAAAGAAATCTTCTATTAAAGTGCTATTTATAACTTTAATATTATTGTATGTACAGTCAAAAGTACAATTGGAACATTTTATAATACATAATTTAGAGATAATTTAGAGATGTAAAGTGGGAATCTTAAAACAGCAGTGAATATTAAGTTAAATTAGTGCTAGCGCACATATTGTATTATTAGTTACAATGGATACAGAATTAGTCACATGATAGATTATGGATATCATAATGTATTGTATTATAACATCATTTATGTTTTATGAAATGAAACTTACCTTAGGGTCATATCTTCTGTACTGGTCTAATCCCAAACCTGGTAAGAGATTTTTTTTCTTATTAATTATATAATTTATCTATATAAACCTAATATAATGGTTTTATAATACATTTGAAATGATATAGGGCTATGATTTCTGAAACAGTATAGGGATAATTAGGAATCTGCATTCCACCCTTTATGTCTCAACAAATATGAAGGATATTGCCACCAACAACATACAAAGCCAGGCAACTGGTGTCTGTTGATAATTTCTCTAGTTGGTTATGGGTGGGTTTGGGCCAATAACACTTTCCTAGACCTGGGGATTGAACCCAGGACAGCATAGTCAGCAGTAAAACATATATCAATGAGGCAATAAACCCTACTAGATTAATTTTTAGTGTTCCGAACAAAGACGGAACCCTTATAAGATCACTCGGGTGTCTGTCAGTCTATCCGTCTGTCACAGCCAGTTTTCTCCGGATCCACTGGACCTATTCTGTTGAAATTTGGTACACATATGGACTTCTGTGACCCAAACACGGATGCATTACGCAAATTATTAAAATTTTAGCAAAATAGTAAAAATGTAGGTAGCAGCCAGATGAGAATAGTTGAGTAAGTTATCATCGTTGCTTACCAACAGGTGAGATAGTGGTCAAGCACATGACTATCAATAGTAAGAAAAAAAAAGTTTAAGTATTTGCCTATCTATTACTAATATACAAAGCTGAAGAGTTTGTTTGTTTGTTTGCTTAAATGCGCTAATCTCAGGAACTACTGGTCCGATTTGAAAAATTCTTTCAGTGTTAGATGGCCCATTTATAGAGGAAGGCTATAGGCTATATATCATCACACTAAGACCAATAGGAGCGGAGCAGTTATGAAAATTGTGACGCAGGCGAAGTTGCGCGGGTCAGCTAGTGACCAATAAAAGCCTGCTTTTGGTTAATAATGATGGGAAAATACTGTGCTGTGTAAATAATTTACCATCAGGTTGTTTGACACCAGGTGTCATGGAGCGCAGGAAGTCATCGGGAGTCATGAATATCTCATGCTGGTCATGATGCTGTGCTTGAAGAGTGGCAAAGTATCGAAATACCTTATCCGGAGTGGAATACTGACGCATACGGTTTTCATACTCAATAATCTATCCAGCAGCGTCCAGGATAAAAAACATTATTTTAATGTTAAATCAAAATTAGCCATTTTCTATTACTATATTAGTTTTGCTAATCAGAAAATATTATTCAGGAAAATAAAAAGTAAAAAAAAGACAATTCTACACAGATGCAATAAAATTTAGAGACCGATGTAGAGAAGGACTTCAATGTGTTAACTATACTTGAAATGTTTATATTGAAAGTAGTTAGTTTCACTGCCTCTGAGTAGAAAAGTCAAAAAACTAAAATAATATAAAATAAAATACCATCAGGCTGTTTCATGCCCGGGGTGATGGCTCGCAAAAAGTCATCAGGTGTCATATAAATCTCTGTGTGTTCACCAAATGTCACCTTGACTGTGGCAAAATATCTGAATATTTTGTCTGGGGTTGAATATGATCTCATACGATTCTCATATTCAATAATCTGTAGTAAATAAAAATAAAATTACAACCTAGAAAAAGTAAATCAAAAGAATAAATAATAAAAAAGAACTAAACAATATTATAATATTATTGTTAAACACACCTTTCTGTCTCGAAATCCAATTTTTTCTTTTCTATATCTTTTCTTTTTATTATCAACTTCACTATCTGAGTCCGATTCTGAAATTTCTTCAGCAGCATTTATGGAAGGCAGTAACTGATGCTGAGCCCTGCAATTGTTTAAATTATTAGATTTAAGTGTTACACAAAGGATTAAGTGCTTTGTGTAATGATGCAGTAGGTGAATAAAAATAACCATTTTTTTTTTTATTTGTTATTGGTTTGCTCTTGACTCTAGTCATAATAATAAAATATTTGTATATAAAAATAATTAGACGAAATAATAGTCTAGTCTAGTTCATGGATTGTCTACCACACAGTCAATGCGGCAGTCCAATGCTAGATTTTCATCTATACTATCTATATTAACCTTTTGAACGCCAGAGCGAAAACGCATCGTCGCACCTCCCACGCCAGGCCACAAATTCAGAGCAAATACCTACAAATAAAATAGGGATTCCAACATCCTATCTATAAGTTATCGATAACCAATTAATCATTGCTTTTCGTCTCATATTTTGAAATAAAATATTACTTATTACATTATTCTTTTATTTAATTTGACCCTATTTCGTATCATTCTATAGTTAAAAAGCGGTTACAAAGTTCTAAACAACCTAAAATCAGACATTAGAACTACAAACGAATAAATTAAATAAGGATAAGCTACATCACTAATTTCGTTCGTGACGTCACACGCCGTCGGGAAGAGCCGACTCTGGCGTGGCTAGCACGACATTTGACAACTTCTTCGCATGCAAGTAGGGATGTGACATTGTGGGACAGAATAAATAATAATCACATAGGTAGTATTTAACAAAAATTTACTCAATTTACTAATAATTAGTCTGACTCCTCATAGCTTGGCTAAATTATGTCATCTAAGTTCTTCTGCTGTCGCACTTTTCATAAAACGTTCAGTTAATTCATTTATAAGTTACTGAACGCTTCTCTTCTGGAACTCGATCTCGATCCAGAATATTGAAATACGAATAGTTGTCATTTAAAAAATAATTGTCGAAGTAATAGTAAGCTACTTTTAATAAAATATTTCACAAATTTTAAATATAAATTACCTTAATTAGCCATCACTAGCTGTCGTGTCTTGCCGACTGTGGCGTGTGGAGGAACACTTTTTTACGGATATTGATTAGCAATTTTTGATGATTGTTTTTTGTAGTGAAATGTAACTAATGGATATATCTTTGTGCCATTTTACACTATATAATTAATTTAGTTTTTAATAAGAGGAAAAAGAAACACAGAAAACTTAATTTAGTATATTTATTTTGTATTTAAAAAATTTCGTTATCTTGTCGGCTATAGCCGACGGTGGCGTGTTGGGCACGATTTCATTTGTCGGCTATAGCCGACCGTGGCGTTCAAAAGGTTAATATTATAAAGCTGAAGAGTTTGTTAGTTTGGTTGAACATGCTAATCTCAGGAACTACTACTATGAATTGAAAAATTATTTGTGTTGGATAGCTCATTTATCGAGGAAGGCTATATAACATCACGCTACTACCAATAGGAGTGCAGTATTAGCGAAAACTGTGACACAGACGAAGTTGCGCGTGTCAGCTAGTTAGAGGACTAATTTATTTGGGTAATAATTAGAGTGGCCTTAAATTAGCAGAATTCATTAAATGCTTTGGGTTTAGTTTACCAGCCCCCAGCAGCAGCAGACCATAACTGAACTTATTAATGTTGGCTCAAGTACCTACCCAAATAAAGTTGAACTCACCAGAATTTATAGGAAGTATAGGCGGCTGCACCAAATAAGACAGAGTAACATAAATATTTATAGGAATATCCATTCCAGTGCTTATCATAGTCTCTATTAGTACTATAATTTCGCTGTAAGTCTAATGTTTGATTTGATGGTAGTGCCAGTATCTGAGATGTTGTACGCATACATGTAACTTTACGTATCGCTGCAATTTCGGTTGGAAATTTTAGCAGTCGTGAAGAAAGACTACACATTTTGGTACAAATTGATTAGATAAAATGAAAAACAATCAGCTTTACCGCATTTAAAAATAACTTTTACAGCAGATATTTTAGCATTTTTGACAGGTATGATTTCTTTTTCTAATTTGACTTTTGACATAGGCATTGACAATGACATTGACAATAACAATCGTTCTCGCTTAGGTACTTTGTCTATGTTCTCGCTAGTTTCTGGTTTCTGCACGTTTCCCATCCGTCACATCGTCGGTGCGCTTGCCAAATCTGATATGTGCATTTCTATGATACTTTCTTGTTACTTAATATCCTTTAAAATCAAGTATATTAACAATACATTTTATCATTTTCACGTGTATCTCAGTTCATACGGCATTTTGAAATTATGAATTAGTCAATTAATCATTAAAAAATCATCAATTAATCATTAAATAAAACAGATTATTGTCTCCCTTGTCAACTTGATGAAAAACACATATCAGATTTGGCAAGCGCACCGACGACATGTCATTGTCAAAGATATTCAAATTCAAATAACAGGCAGGATCGACGTCTAAACGTGCTTTCCGAGGCACACATTAACGGGCCGTCCGCACACATCCGGGTCAGGGCTATCGAGTTCTGTGTCAGGGCTATCCGAGTTCCCATCAGGGACGGGCCGTCCGTCACCCTCGTCCACACACATCCGTGTCAGAGATTTCCGAGTTCCGAGTTATATGTATTATTTTTCGTTTTTGTATTTCAATAATGTGGATTAGATAGATCGTAAATATTTTTTTTTTGTCGGACAAGTTCTATATATTTTCTGTGTTCATATTGCATAAGTACTCTTGAATCCCTGACGGGACACGGCCGGGACTGAGATAAAAATCGGATAGCACTGTCAGGGCGTCCGTACGTCCGTGCGTGCTACGGGACGCTGACGATCCGGAACCTCCTGACACGGATATGTGTGAGCAAGATCGTACAAATTGTATGTAACCGATTTTTCTCCGTCCTGGCCGTGTCCCGTCAGGGACGGGAACCCGGATGTGTGTGGACGGCGCTTCATAGACCGACATCAGCAAACGCAGCCTTACCTCTAAGTATAGCCCGTCTGATTTATCCAAGAGCTTCTTTTAAAAGATAAAACCCGCGCTACCAAGCGACGATATCAGTATATTACAATCTGTCAAGAAAGTCATGAAAATAAGGGAGGGCGCCACCATCATTTACATGGTATCCCTGTAAATTTCGACTAAAAGGTGTTGATACTTTTTTTAAATAAAATAGTAATTAATTACTGATTTATTTTTATCGTCCCTTTACTGCCATGTCGATTATCTGACACTCATTTCTTAAATTTTAGTAATTAGTAATTTCCGACACTCAGGATGCAAAAAAAAAAGAGTTTTGACATTCATTGGTAGTGGTGAAAACATTCCTCTTTCAGCTGATTTCCATTCAAATGACATTCTAATAGTTATGTGTTCTATAGTTGGTTTGTGATGTTTATGGCCTGATTTTATATGATTTTGTAAATTAGAATATAATACAATTGTGTGTACAATAAGAATATTTATTTTGACCAAACCTTGTTTTCATCCTTTTAGCTACTAACATTTATCTACACCAAAGTTCGCATTAACGTCGCATTTCGTTGTGGTTCGCCTCTCTGCGCTGCAGCGCTGCCGTCTCAACATGACGCTGGTAGAATATCGATATCAGCTTAATTGAGCTGATATCAATAATGTAACTGAAAAAAAAAACGAATTTATTAGATATTTCTTTATTACTCACAATCCAAATAATCACTGTCGAGGTATTCAACTCCCGAAATGTTGCCTGAAACTCCTACATAATTAAATTCACTCTCTTTTAACTCTTTAGATTCAGTCGAACTATCATCAGTCATCACTAACTGAGATGACAAATTTGTCTATATCATTATAGAGAGTTAATCCATGGGCAAAATATTCATTTTCAATTTCGTGACATGGTCAACAAAATTCATTCTTGTGGAGTTATTGAATTAAATGTTTCTTCAGACAACTTAGCAATATTTTTTTTTGTGCATTTCGCCTTTTTACTATTGCCCACACACACCTGAAATAAATAAAGACATTTTAAATAACAATTACTTTAATCATCTGTTTAGAAGTAACACAAAAGTATCAACATCGTTAAATGGTAGTACAATAAATAGTAAATGTAATCATAATCTCAACAAAATAAAAATATAAACAATGATTAAAAAGACAAATTTTAATTAAAAACAAGAACATTGTTAAGAGGTAATATTTCCTTTACTGTGTTCAACATTTAAATCTATTTACGTACCGGTTAACTTTGCTGTTTGACCGTAAACATCGTCTTTACTCGTCCCAGCTTGAAATTCGGCCATACGCTTTTGAAACACTTACAATATAATTTGTTTCGCACGGCTTCTATAGTCATTTCGATTCATTTTTATCTCGAAACGGTCACACGCTTAAAAAAAATCGAAATATCAAAATTAAAAGCAAAAAACTTAAAAAAAGCTTTTATTTAAACTCTCTAAAAATAATAAAATATTTTTTTCCTTAAAAATTGTAACTATCAACTTATAATCTCATTATATATAATTTATATGATCATAAAAGCTTGTCGCGAGGTTTAATTACCTATAAGTATTTAAATAAACAGAAATTGAAAATATAATAAACTTGGCAGATCAATTTACATAATTAAATTGGTACTAGTTTATTTACGAACCGCGCGACAAGCTTTTATGATCATATAAATTGTATATAATGAGGTTATAAGTTGATAGTTAAAATTTTTAAGGATAAAAATATTTTATTCTTTAAGAGCGTGTTAGGGTTCGCTAATTTACATTTTTATTTCACTAATTTTTAAACGCGAAAAGACTAGTTACCAGGCCAGTAACTATTTGATTCGAGTATTTTGCACTGGCAACACTTTAGTTTGTCAATTGAATGTTAGATGCTTCTGATTGGTTAACCAATCAGAAGCCAGCACGTGGTCATCTGTGATTGGTTGACGTCATGAAATCGTCAACCAATCACAGAACTCTATTTTACCGCGAAAATTATCGGAAACCGGGTAGTTGGGAAAAGGTCGGTTGAACATTCTGACTCGAGCTGTTGGACGAAGAAGTCGAGTGAAAGAATAAAGTTGTGTTACCTTTTACCTGGATTTTCTTCACTACTTCACCCATCCTGAAAGTCTAGTTGTAGTCCATAGATTCGGTTATTCTTTATATATCAGAAGTGACAAGCAAACCAAACTTAAAACGTAAGTACACGCCATGACTTTTACTATTTAAATTCTGAATTATAGTTCTTTTGTTTTATCCTTGCTTTACAATAATTATTATAATTCTCTATTTATGTCAGTGACGGTACTAAGATCAGTGGTAGTTTAAAACAACGGTCGTATTACGGAAAGAACATGCGTTAAAGTTTTTAAACCTATCTAAATGCCAGCTCTAAACATAAACGGTGGTTCTATTGTTTTGTAATGCGACCTACTGTAATTTGTAACGGTTTCATTTTTTTTCTGTTACCTGAGGGTATAAAAAAAAAAAAAATCTAAATGATCGAGAATATTATTCTATGCGGGTTTTTCTAAAAAGGGGTACGAAAATTTGCTTATTTTTGGCGTAGGGCGCACCGTTTCCGAGATATAACGCATTCTTCACCCTTCAATTGATGTGGTGTTATTCACCATATCTTTAGTTACTGTTATTAACATACCCTTATTTTCTGCGAGTGTTTTAGATCATGGACGAGCCGCCAGGACGCAGAGAACGCTCAAATCGAGACTCCAGTCGGCGTAGACTAGAGACACCTAGTCTAGAAGATCGCTCTCGAAGTCGAAGCGGCCTGCGTATGTGCAGCCCGAATCGATCTCGAGATGAGCGAGACTTCCTGCTGGGACAGCAGAGAGTACAGATGCTGGAGCAAGAATTACGCCGAGAGCGTGAACGACTTCGTGCGACGGAGGACCGTCATCGATCATCATCACGACGTGCCAGCGAGCGTCGCGAGCCCTCCGGATGCCGGGAAGCTGAACGTCGGGCAGAGCAACTTGCCAGCGAGCGTCGGGCAGAGCCACGTGCCAGCGAGCGTCGGGCAGAGCCACGTGCCAGCGAGCGTCGGGCAGAGCCACGTGCCAGCGAGCATCGGGCAGAGCCACGTGCCAGCGAGCGTCGCGAGCCCTCCGGACGCCGCGAAGCTGAGCGTCGGGCAGAGTCACATGTCGAGCAACGTAGCAACGCAGGAGAATACATAAGGTCATGTAGTCCATCTTTTTCTAAGAACGATCTTGTTAGTGTTTTAAAACTGTTGAAAGCGGATCTGTCGTCACAGCCACATAACCAAAATGCACAGTCGTCTCAAAAGATAGACCACCAAAATATATTGCCTAATTTTGACCCTTCAACTAAAAATCAACGTATTGATGTATGGCTGAAAAAGGTCAACGAATGTGCGTCGGTATATGGTTGGGACGACAAAACTACCACTCATTTCGCCATGCAGAAACTCCAAGGCCTGGCTAAAATGTGGTACGAAAGTTTGAATTCCATTCTTTTCAGCTGGAAAGAATGGCAAGATAAATTGTTGAATGCATTTCCTTATGAACAAAATTACGGCCAGACCTTGGAGGATATGCTGAAAAGGAAGAGCAAGTTCAATGAGCCCATAGAAGTTTATTATTACGAAAAGCTTGCTCTCGTTAATCAATGCGATATTGTAGGAAAGCGTGCCGTGGACTGCATTATTCACGGCTTGAGTGACAGGACGTTTAGATCGAGTGCTTTGGCATTACGTTGCAATCACCCTGACCAACTTTTGCAGTTTTTATTAAGCACAACCCAACAGTCTTCAGTGGACCGTGGCCATCTTCGTAATAAAATTGTAGATAATACACATCAGAATAATAACCAAAATCAAGCCGTAAAATCTATAGCTAGATCGGGTCCGCCTAATGGTTGCTATAATTGTAAGGAGAAGGGGCATAGTTTCCTCCATTGTCCTAAACCTCTTTTGAAGTGTCAACGATGCAATAAACTCGGTCATACGATGGAGACCTGTATTAGCAAGCTAGGGGAAAAGCCGACAAATTGTAATACTACTGTTTCGAAGACAATGCGCATAGATTCTGTTGAAAAGGGTATTACAAACCCAAACTCCAAATTTATAAAAGAGGTTATTGTCAACGGGGTGCCACTTCAGGGGTTCATAGATTTTGGGAGCGATGTTACTTTGATTAAGGAGTCTGTAGCTAAGGAGCTAGGCTTGATTCACGATAATACGCCCTCTCAAATGAAAGGTTTCGGTAATAGTGTTGTGCAATCTCTTGGAGAGCTGTCGCTTGATTTGAGTATAGACGATGTCAACGCCAGGGTTATATGTAAGATTGTGAGTGACGACTTTTTGGAGAAGCCTTTGCTGATTGGTCAAACTTACACGGAACTTCCCCAAATAGTTGCCTATAAAAATGTTTCTGAATTGAAATTTTTCGACAATGGCGATAAATTGCCTTTTTCTGATGTTGACATTGAGAGTGAAAACTCTTTAAAGATTCGCACTTTAGGAGCCGTCAAATTTTGGGGCCCTGTTTCGATCAGAGCCACCGTTGATCCTACCATTAGTGGCAGTATTCTACTTAAAAATAGTTTCGCAGGAAAACCCAATCAGAAGTTTTTAGTTTGCGGAGGACTTTATAATTCGACAAATGGCTGTGTGAATATAGTTGTTATTCCCCATGCTAGTTTCTGTCTAATTCCAAAGGACAATATTTTTAGCCGAGCTGAAAAGGTCTATTTTGTTAACAGGGTTGTCGTTGAGTCGCCTGAACCGATGACTGATGCTGCCGGTAATAAATTCGATGAAAGCCAGGTTCGCATTTGTCAAAAGGTACCTCATGATACTAGGAAAAGGTTATTAGATTTGCTCGGAAAGTACAAGCACTGTTTTGCGTCATCTTTGAAGGATCTAGGTTGTACCAACGTTGCCCAAATGAAAATAGAGCTTAACAGTCTACGTCCTGTAGTGTACCGTCCGTATCGACTGTCACATCATGAGCGCGCGCAGGTGCGTACAATGATAGATGAGATGTTAGACGCAGGTATAGTGCGCGAGTCATCTTCAGACTATGCTAGTCCTATTCTGCTTGTACGCAAGAAGGATGGATCTCTTAGAATGTGTATAGATTATCGCATGTTGAATTCTGTAACTCTTAAGGAGAGATATCCAATGCCAATAATTGAGGATGAAATAGCTCGCCTTTCTGGTCAGGCCTGTTTTATTTCACTAGACCTCGCGTCAGGTTACTACCAAGTACCAATCGTGGAGCAAAGTAAGCGATTCACCTCATTTGTCACGCCGGACGGCCAATACGAGTTTAATCGCATGCCGTTCGGCCTGGCAAATGCGCCTGCTGTATTTCAACGAATGATAAATACAATATTAGGGTCAGCTCGTTTCTGTAAGGCAACCGCATACATGGATGATATTCTAATTTTTGGGAAGGACTCGTCGGAATGTCTGAAAAATTTTGAAGACGTACTGCAATTGTTAGAAAAGGCGAACCTTACTCTTAATTTATCAAAATGTGACTTTCTGCGCGATAAAATTGACTATCTCGGATATGAAATTGGGGCAGCGGGAGTTAGGCCGGGGGAGAAAAAGATCACTAGCGTAATGAATTTTCCGCGTCCTGAAAATGTACATAATGTTCGCCAATTCCTCGGGCTAGCAAGCTACTTCCGGAAATTCGTCAAAGATTTTGCCTTAGTAGCTTTTCCACTCAGCAAATTGTTAAAAAAAGGTGTGCTATGGGAATGGGGTGATAGTCAGGAAACTGCTTTTCAGGATTTGAAGGCTAGGTTGATAAATAGACCTATTCTCGCAATATTTGATCCATCAGCTGAGCTGGAACTGCACACTGACGCGAGTCGGATAGGTATCGGAGGTATACTCCTTCAGCATTCAGCGGATAACACGCTGCGACCGGTTGCATACTATAGCAGGCAAACATCACCCGAGGAGAAGAATTTCCATTCCTACGAACTGGAAACTTTAGCAGTGGTTGATTCCTTACGAAAGTTTCGAGTTTATTTGCTAGGGAAGGACTTTAAAATCGTTACAGATTGTAGCGCTCTTCGGTCTACTTTTACCAAACGTGATATCATTCCTAGAATAGCGCGCTGGTGGCTGCAATTGCAAGAATTTAATTGCACAATCGAATATAGAGCCGGCATAAAAATGGGACATGTTGATGCGCTATCCCGTAATCCTGTAGTCGAATCCGAGGTGAGTCAATCTGATAACCTTCCAATCGTTATGGCCATTTCAAGCGAAGACTGGTTACACACCCTACAACTTGGAGATTCAGAACTTAGAAGGATTAGGAATATTTTGGACAGTAGTCTGGACGAAAAAGGCTTGCAATATATTAAGGAAAACTACGTCGTTAGGGACAACAAATTATTTCGTTGTGTAGGTGAAGGCAAGGGAGATGTGCGGTGGGTAGTACCAAAGGGTGCGAGATGGCAATTATGTCGAATGAATCATGACGATATCGGGCATTTTGGGGTTGAAAAGACTTTAGAACGATTAAAGAAAAGCTATTGGTTCGCAAAAATGACAAGATTCGTTAAAAAATACGTAAGCGCCTGTATTGAATGTGCATATGCTAAAAATAATCAAAGTGGTAAAGAAGGTCTTCTTCACCCTATAACGAAAGTGGAGGTACCTTTTCACACACTACATATTGACCATCTCGGACCCTTCGTGAAATCCAAGCGAGGTTTTTCTTACTTATTAGTAATAGTTGACGCTTTTACAAAGTTTTGTTTTGTCAGACCGGTACGGAACACGAATACTCGGAACGTAATAAGGGTGCTAGAAGACGTATTTAGGATATTTAGAACTCCTGATCGCATCGTGAGTGACCGCGGCAGCTGCTTCACGTCGCATATGTTCAAAAGATTTTGTCTGGACGAGGGCAGTAAACATATCCTGAATGCTGTCTCTAGTCCCCGATCAAACGGTCAAGTCGAGCGGTATAACCGCACAATCCTCGACTCTATGAAGGCCTTAAGCGTGAAATATGGTGAAAAAGAATGGGATTGCCATTTAGGAAGGATTCAATGGGGACTAAACAACACTGTCCAAAAAACTACCGGCAGGACACCAGCCGAAGTGATGTTTGGTACCTCTATGAATGTTTCTGCAAATCCCATCCTTAATGAGATTTCGGATGAAACTCGCGAATCCACTGATTTGTCTTCTATACGCCAGGAAGTTAAAAGTAGGATAGACAGCGAGCAGATCAAGCAAAAACGGTATTATGATAAGGGTAGGAAACCTGCGCGCACATATGCGGAAGGCGACCTTGTTAAAATAACTAAAACTTGCTTTAATAACGAAGGGCAGAGTAAGAAGCTCCTACCGTCTTATATCGGTCCCTATCGGGTTACAAAGATCTTAGGTACGGATCGATATGTAGTAGCTCCAGTACCTGGGTTGGGTAATACACAAGGCAAGCGTCCAACGACTGTTGCTACAGATCGCATGATGCCTTGGATCCACGTGGCTGCATTACATGTGAACGAGAACCACTGACGTATAAATCATATGGACTTGAAATGTTTGACTATAGAAAAAACAGTTATACAAATATGTGGCATATCGACACCGAAATCATAAAAATACTGTCATCTCTTTTTAACTTTCATAATTTTGCTTAAGTGAAAAAGGACAACAGTGTTTTTGACAGTTACTATAATGGCAACCCTTCATTCCTAGCGTCATTAAAATACCTATTTGCGGCCGGGTCGCCATTTTATCCTCTCGCTGTTTGACAACAAGTTGAGGTACGTCAACTGTCAAATACTCTTGAGCTGTGGATATAATTTGTGAATTTTGAAGTCATTTTGCTGTGTTATTACGTTTGAACTTGGTTTTATAGTGGAAATCGTCAATTGCAAGATGCCTAATTGTAATATAATCGGATGTGGCATTAAAAGAAGCGGAAATCACCCGAACATAACTTTGCACCAGTATGTACTTAATTTCAGCTGAAATATCTTTGGATTTAGATAATAAACAAAAGATTCTGCATTCGTTGAAGAGTTTCAACAGTAAAGTATTCATAATTTCCCTTTTGCCCTTATTATCAACAGTAATAATTGTATTTCTACTTCGAATCATTTTCTTGTTATTGTTATTGTAGGGATAGACTAGTGCAGTGCATGCATGACATTTTTATATTTATCGATAATGCTATATTATGGCTTTTTATTGGTTTGTTGTTTTATTTGCAGGGCTGCCTGCTAATAAAGGAAAAAAAAATTGGCTGGAAACAATTGGTGTTGAAAATTTAAAGATGTCAAACAATATATAATTGTTTTCACTTTGAAGAATCTTGTTTCAACTGGAAACTGAATAAAGTAACATTGCTTGACGATACTACCTTCTACTTCTACCTTCACGAACCTTATTGGTAAGTAATATTGCTTGTTATAAATTTGTCTGACATGATTGTGTAGCGGCTGATAAATGATGGTGATGTCGTCAATTGCAACACTTGCCTAATGGGCACAAAGAGTGATGTTAAGAATGTATTTGAGTGTGATCCTTAGATTAATTGCCAAAATAAGACTGAATATGCGTTAATTTGGTTGTACTACTAAGTACATTTATGGTATTCCTTTTATAAGGAATTTATAAATGTTTAGTTACAAATGTCACCAGTAGTCTGCTTTTTGAATAGTACTTTACAGTTTACTTTTAAATAGTATAATAACAGTCCTATTCTGTAAAAATCTCCCTATGAATATTTGGATGAGGTTAATGTGAAGTGAGCTTATGTATGATTATTTAGCTCATTACCACTCGAGAGCTACTAAACTAGAGAACGAGTGAGAATGAAAAGAGACTTCTCAACCCACCAATTGCAAATTAAATGGGGTGCTTTATAATAATAAATAAACCGATTAATAAAATCAAGAAACATCAAAAATTCTAACAATTTTATTGCTTTTCTACAGCCTGTGATTCAATCAAATATGACTGGCATTTTAATTGAAAGGATCAAAATCTGACAAACTAACAATCAATATCTGGGTGTGGTGCTCTTAATATGGTAATATTTTTTTGGAATTTTAAGCAGTGGGATCACCTACTGTTTTTGAAGTGTCATAAAACTTTTGAGTATTTACTTTTCTGTTTTTGTTAATATTTATGTTAATAATAGAGTGGTATTTAGATCAAAGCTGTTTGTGTGCCTACCATTCAATATCAACCTAGGGAAGATTTCAAAGAGGAGTGGCATAGATTTAGCCTCTAGCACATCCGCTACGCCAGATTTAGTCACCAGCACCTCCACTGCGCCAGATTTGGCCGCTAGCACCTCCGCTGCGCCAGGTTTAGCCGCTAGCACCTCCGCTGTGCCAGGTTTATCCGCTATCACCTCTGCTGCGCCAGGTTTAGTCACAAGCACCTCCGCTGCGCCAGATTTAGCGGCATGACTAGCTTCAGTTTTTCCTGTCATCATTATTTGCGAATTTGATCTCAATGATAACATCTCATCAACTGAATTAAAATTGGGTGGGAGATATCTCTCGCTTGTGTTCAATATCTATTAAAGCTTACTTTTATTTTATTTGATTTCAGGAACACACAATCAAAATGATCAAAAAATTAAAGGACAAATGTCAAAAACAGAACATGAAGATAGAGACTTAATGAGAAAGTTAGAAGACAGAGAAAAAAATTGCTCGTTATAGTAATATTATCAAAGATTTTTTTTACAAATATTATGAGAAGAAATCTACTGAAAGAGGATCACACGGAAATTACCTGAACAAAATAATAATTGTATTGTTCAGAAATGAATGAGATTAATTTGTTTAATATTACTTTATTATAAATAATTATTGTTGACTTTTAATTTAAACCCAAAATCATCGGCGTGTTAGAAAAGATAGGCGTTGGTTGGAGACGTCCGTACCGGGAGCCCATTGCGGATGCGACGTCATTTGTTTTCTTAGAATTTGTTCCCTCCGCTCCGTCTCGAACGTCTACCTAACAACTAAAGGCTCTAGAATAACACTTTGCCGCTCGTACGCCGCCGCCACGCTTCTGGCGCGCCGCTGCCTTCGTGAAGAGTTCCATATAAATCTATGCCAGGGATGGCCAACCGGTCGATCGCGGCTATTAGTCCAGTCGATCGCGGCGAGACAAAAAATATAAATAGGTTCGTATAACAGACTGCGCACGATGTAATTAAATACTGAATCATCATCATATCAGCCGAAAGACGTCCACTGCTGGACATAGGCCTCCCCCAAGCGTCGCCACAACGACCGGTCCTGTGCGTCTCGCATCCATCGGCTACCCGCGACCTTCACCAGGTCATCGGTCCACCTTGTGGGAGGCCTTCCAACGTTACGTCTTAAATACTGAATAGGTTATGTTAATAAAATACTACATAAATGTCTTTACCCCACCGTTTCATTTGTAGTTTTAAGAAGTACCTATGTAATTCGTAGACCGTACAGGATTTCGTCAATAAAAAGTCGATTTTGGGTCTAATCAAGTTGGCCACCCCTAATCTATGCATTTGAACGCGTCGCTGGTCGCGCCGCCGCCGCGCCGCTGAGTTCGTGTCCACGGCCTTAGAATGACATCAGTTAGCAGTTAGCTGACCATGCATTGGTGTCGATTCTGTTGTGCACAAACTAAATTTAGGCTATTGCTATCTTTTCTCTCTAATAAAACGAGAAAGAGACAGACGTAATTTAGAGCTGTCAAATTTTATTAAATTGAACTAATTTTTCCATACAAATTAATTAAGGTTGGTGCACGTAAAAACCTGTCGACTAAAAACATGGTGAAGCGCAAGGCATAAACTCATAAATTAGTTTGACATTTCTAACTTGGTTCATAGCTATAGCCGTATTTTCGCACTGCCTTTTAGTAAAAGATAGCGATACTCTAATTTTATTAGATTAGTTATTGAACAAGAGAATCGGCAGCAATGTCATCCAAACTAAACATGTACCTACGCAAAATTTTAGCTTTATCAAAAACCGGGAAGTGTGGGTCAAAACATACCTTTTAAGATTTGTTTACATTTGTTACCAGTTATTTTGTTAGTCATATAAAATTTAAGTTAAGAAAAGTGTGTAAAAAATACCCGTTGATATTGTACCGTGACAATATGGAAACATTCTCACAATTTTTTATCGATGTTATTGTAGAGAAATATCGCTAAGGGCTGCCCTATTAGCCGCCATTTTATCTTCTCCGTAAAGTGTAGGTATGCACGTTTTTTTTGTAGGTATGCCAAGTCCATATGATTTATACGTCAGTGACGAGAACTCGGAATCTGCTTCCGACACAGATAATGATTAGATTTTCTTTAAGTTTTGGTGTCCCTTGTGAGGCATGTAATTACAGAATGGCGTTTTGTTTCAGATTGGATGCGAGAATCGATTGGTTCGCGTCTGATCAACTATGCCGCTATTCGTTCATCTTGCTCTTTTTGCACAAGCTTAATCGATCGGCTTGAGCGAATGATTAGCAAGGGTTCCCTCGATTAATCGATTGTCGAGGTAATCTTTGAAGTATATAGACTAATCGATCGTCGATTAACAGGTATCCCAACTAATCGATCATTGGGACCTGAGTTTTTTTTTAATGGATCAATCGCAACTAATCGATCGTTGTGATTTCCATACCTTGCCTATGATTAATTTGAAGTTGTTTTTCCGTAGAAGTCCGTTAATCCTTATAAGCTCCACAATTTTGTAATTGGTATAAAATATTGAGATATAGGTGATAAAGGGTTTATTTAATTTATATACATAATAAATTGGATTATTTATGTATAATTAGTAAACAGACTAAGAATAGCTAATAACTGATTCAGTATAATTTGTGAATAGGTAGGTATCGTTCACTTTTAGATTTAGTTACAACAATAGCTATGTTACTCTATAAATTTCGTAATAGTCAATGAGGTAAAGCTAATTTGTATTTAATATTATGCCTATTCTTTATTACTTCTACATAATTAATAAATGAGTTAAATAAATTCATAAGTAGATAGTCGGTACATGGGTTTAAATGTCAATTATTTGTTATGTATGAAATTGAATTGATCTTGAAATATTGCATACATGCATTGTGAAGTTTAACTGACCTAATATAAGTAGATAGTCAGTCCATAGGTTTAAATGTTAATTATTTGTGATATTGAATTGATTTTGAAATATTGTGTATATGCATTGTGAAGTTTGTTTAATTGACCTTATTCCGATTGTTAGGGTTCCACCCGGTACCGTGTGCAGGGACGCACACGATATCAGGATGGTCGATTGTTAGGGTTCGCTAATTTACATTTTTATTTCACTAATTTTTAAACGCGAAAAGACTAGTTACCAGGCCAGTAACTATTTGATTCGAGTATTTTGCACTGGCAACACTTTAGTTTGTCAATTGAATGTTAGATGCTTCTGATTGGTTAACCAATCAGAAGCCAGCACGTGGTCATCTGTGATTGGTTGACGTCATGAAATCGTCAACCAATCACAGAACTCTATTTTACCGCGAAAATTATCGGAAACCGGGTAGTTGGGAAAAGGTCGGTTGAACATTCTGACTCGAGCTGTTGGACGAAGAAGTCGAGTGAAAGAATAAAGTTGTGTTACCTTTTACCTGGATTTTCTTCACTACTTCACCCATCCTGAAAGTCTAGTTGTAGTCCATAGATTCGGTTATTCTTTATAAGCGTTTATTTAAAATCGTTTTTGCTTTTAATTTATTTTCTATGTTTTAGTTATCGCTGGCTAGGTTTCTCAGTTTGTTCATCTCATTCAACGCATCATTTTTGCAAGGTCGTTTGCCGGTTAATTTCGAACAGTCCCGCTCTTCAATAAGGAGACCTTACAACAAGTCAAACTTATTTTAGCTTGGAGCTTACTTGTGCCTGACGAAACACAGTTCCGAGTTTGATTTTGGACTTATCCTTCTCCTAGACAGGTTGCAGACCAATGCTGATGACGCCCATCTCGCCAAATTACACAAGTCAATCTTATTTCAGCTTGGAGCTCACTTTTCAATTTACTCTCAATGAGCCCTTTCATTTGATACCATATTGCAGAAGTGCATTAAAAATAACTATTCCTCTATTTTGGATGATCCGCCATATTGGATTTAGATTGACGTCACACTAGTTTTCCAGTTACTCTCAGCCATCCCTTTCATTTGATACCCATATTATAGAAGTGCATTAAAAATAACTACTCCGCCATCTTGGACGGTCCGTCATATTGGATTTAGAATGACGCCAAATTATTTTTCGAGTTACTCTCAACAAGCCCTTTCATTTGATATCTATATTGTAGAAATGCATTAAAAATAACTATTCCGCCATCTTGGATGGTCCGCCATATTGGATTTAGAATGATGTCACACACCAGATCGTGCATTGTCATCCAAACTAAACGTGTACACAAAATTTCAGCTCAATCGGTTGAAGATATCTACTTCAAATTTGAGTTCAAAGATTCCACTCGAACAAACATACTCACATACATACATTGCAAGTTAAATAAAAGCTCAAAAAAACATAGAACATCAACCACAAAGCTACGAAGTGACATTTGAGGTACTCAGTTTGACAATTATTCAGTGTTGCCAGTTTTAGCTAAAACAGTAGTTCTTTCCCAAAATATTCTTCTATTGTATTTTTTTTAAATGGCAAGCAGAGCCGATGACGACTATTCTGCCAATGTTCAAAGTGATTGGAGAAGCAAGTGTGCAAGTTTTACTAAAATATTCTTTTCATGACTTTCTTGACAGACTGTATGTAGTGTCAACGTAGTATTAAAGTCCCGAATCCGCCTTGGTCCTTGTTATGTCGTAAAGCTGTGTTTCGTCAGTTTTATCTTGGTTTTATCATTTAAATTAGGCCTAATCCTTATTTGATTTGTTTCCCTTGTCTTAATGATTTTAGCGAACTTCACTAACAAGGCCAGTGAAAAAATACCATATCAATTAGACCACTGAGAATCTACTACCTGCGCTAGAACAAAATCGATACGCCTCCTTTTACAATCTGTGAACAGCAAACTTCAACTTTGACAGTCCACGGCTTTCGAGAACAGACGACTGACGGTGGCAGCGAATCAGCGAAAAGCATGAATTTTTGAATTCTTTCAATCAAATTTGACTGTGCTTGCCAGACAAGACAATTTACTACACATTCGAATAGTGTCGAAGGTAAATTATTAATCATGATAGAATAAACATAGGAAATCATAGCAAAACGAGTACGATGAAATAGGAAAGAACGAATATACATTTGATTCATCAAGTTTTCGCCGCAACATACCTATCGTAAATTGGTACGTGAAAAGAGTGAGTTATATAACCTTGAATCACGAGACTTCAGTATTGATCAGCTATATTTTTTGTGAATTATTCAAGTGAGGGTAAAACTTATCAGGTACGTAACTATTATTTTTGTAGTGTAAACGCAAATCCGCATTATATGACGCAACGAGTGAAAAAGAGGTTAGGAAAACTGGAGTAGCCCAGTGATAAATGTAGTCCTAGATCAACACTACATAGTAAAATAATAATTGTAACAGAATTGATGATTATATAATCTTCTCTTTCTATAAACTATGCAATTAGAAAGCAATCTATACTTTGGGGCACTGTGGCACTAATATAGACACTCGGCTCCTTTCTATTTCTCTCTAATATGACATATGTTTTCAATTTTACTTTTGCCTATGAGAGGTGTGAAATTATTGTTTTTACACAGCAGCTGGTACACTTGACATGTGAAGGGGGTTTTTCAAGGGTTTCTGTGGTTGTTGATCCCAAATGAAAGTTATATTGGTCTCTATAAAGTTTTGATCAATCTTTGTGATATCACAAGAAAAGAAAAGAAAAATAACATCTATAGGAAAATCAGTGCTTAGTAATTAGTTAAATGTTCTAGATGTATCATAAAAACAGCCAAGTTTGGCCCATGTAAACACTAGTAATTTCACCGATGGCCTTGAACTATTTAACAAGTCTTTAAATAATTTCTCAGCATGTGTAATCCATCTATATAGCAGCTTTGACTGCCTGCCAAATTTTATATAGGTACTAGAAAGTAGATTGGAAAGGTAGTACTTTAATTGTTCTATTATTATTGATCCATATCTACATTAATATGTATTTCTTCACATAGATCTTATGTTACAAAGTTAGAATGAAACACAAACTGAATTACTTAGGGGTTGGAAAAGAAATCTTTTAACTGTAGGTGGAATATTTAATGTAGAAAATACTGAATAATAAAAAATTATATGCTTCATTGATCAAAATAAGAACCTACTTTTGGACTTCTTATTTCAAAATATCTCTGTATGTTTTAATCACAAAATATTTTTATAAAGATTTTAATGTGCCAGTTATGCTGTGTCCTTAATTCTCTAGTTATCTTTCTGTTTATGGAGCACATTTTTATGCCACAAGCAGCTTAAAATCATGGTTTTATTACATTGTATTATTAATATGATAAATTATATATTTTCAACCTGTCACAGTAAATTGGTTAAACAATAACTGTAAAAATTTTTGGAATCTCTGTGTCATCTTTAGGTTTTATTATCCTAAAATAATTGTGACAATGAAGTTTTTTATTATAAGACCTATGTCCTGCAGCAGAGCAGTGCACCTTTGACCATAGAGATTTGCCTATTTTTAGAAAAATAAATTTTAATTGATCAGTGCTACAAAATTTAGTTATAAGACGTGATTGGTATGTTGCACAAAAACCTTTTTTTTTTTTTTTTTAAAAACCTGCACCTTATGTAATAACACTTCCTGATGATTTAACACCTGTGAATAAAAATACTATAGGAGGCATTTTCTGAAGTGATCATAAAAATAGCTATATGCTAATGTTACTAATGTTTTCATACTTTTTAAATGTTATTTCATGGGACCATTATATTATTAAAATAAAAATGACTGGCAGTTCATTGAAATCAACCTTATTTACAGATCTGACACTAGACTGAGACAATCATGCATCGGGCAAGGTTAATATTTCAACTCTCAAATAAAGTTGGGAGTAACGACAGATTTGGCTTATGGCTCCTCAACAAATCACAGGTGAGCAAACACTTTTTTTTATTAAAAACGTAGGTAGTATAAAGTTAGACCAATACTGGTATTCAGAAATCGAGTTTGACTGGAAGCCAACCCTAATATAGTTGGCTCTAGCCTTTTTCCAACTATATTAGGGTTGGCCAGATGATGGTAATATAAAGTTAGAACACAGAACATGCACCATCTATTTGCTTTATAAATAATGTTTTTGTTTGCCAAATAGTAAGAAAGATCTCATTTACTAAGAAAAGAAGATACCTATCAATTTGTGGACGATTTTCCACAGTCATTCAATTTCCAACAGAATAAACAGGGTGCTGTTACACTGTACAGATATTTTTTGAGACATAAAAATAAAACTAGTAAGATACTGTTAAAACTAGGAAAATACAGTTAAAACTGAGAGTAAGTGTATAAAAAATAAAATATAGCACTCACAAAAAATCGGATATACTCATTAGAGCACAATCTGTGGTCTTGTGACAAAAAAGGTACACGCCAAAATGTTCGCAGGCTATTAAACAATAAGTTCAAGGCTTTCAGCGGCCATAGTCACTAAACGGTAACTTACGACCTTGTCCAATAAACCAGTTGTTGAACGCGGTAGGTATCATTTAATAAATAAAAAAACTGCAATCTTTATTAATAATATTGTAATTTAGTTCTCTTGTGCAGATCAAATTAATGTAAGATGTAATTTAGGAATTAGTCGTTTCCGCGCACTATCACAGTGAGGTGTCATGACGACAATGTATGACTCATATCACGTGCCGCATCTCCAGTAGTACATACTTGATTCCACCGGTTTATTACTGCTCTGCCCTGTCCGAAAAAGACCACTGTAGTAATTGTTGCATCGAGCAAAAAGTGACTTATAATTGCATCGAGTGTTAGTTTGGAGCCCCAGCTTTAGCGAAGGCTCTAAAACACGAGTGCAATTATAAACGTCACTTTCGCGAGGTTCATAATCTGCTTCTCTTTCACCTACTAAATAAAGAACTGAAGTCAAATAAAGTAGAAAAGAAATCGAAAAAGGTAGCGATTCGATTCAAGCCAATTTTTTTTTGTGGCAGTGGTTGTGCTTACATTTATTCAGCCATTGTTCCCTGGAATAAAAATAGCGCTAATTGGCTGGTAGAAAACTAGTTGGTCATGCTTGTAGATTGCGATTGGCCTGTTGTGTGGTCAGAATAGTGCTCATTGGTTTTTATAAATCTAGTTGGCCATGATTGTAAAGATGAAGCCTGCGATTGGACAGTCACCTGGGATTTGTGGCTTTAGGGCGAAAACAATTCATTAATGGATTTTCATACAACATTACTGCACTGTTTTAAAGCAAAAACAGTGCAGTAATGGATTCTCATACATGCTTTACTGCACTGTTTTACTCTGAAGCAGTAAAGTGCTGCTTTCTTCTCACTATTTAGGTTAGTTATGATGAAACTAGCTTCTGCCAGCGCCCTTGCCCGCGTGGTCCCTAGGGAACATACTCCCAGGATAAAAAGTAGCCTATATCCTTTCTCAGGCTGTAGTATATTCCAATTACAGGTAAACACAACATCGACAACAAAGACAAGATATGCAAATTTTAAAATTAAAGAAGAGGGTAGCTAATGTTTAGGGAATCAAACATGAAATTAATGGTCTCAAACTGCAACTAACATAAGTAGGGTTGCCAACTTGATAGGTACTGTTTGAAAAAGTCTAATAAATGAAAGAAAATCCAACTGTGGATGCTGACTAAAATACCTTTTCTTCCAACTACGCAATAATTCTAACTAATTCCTTACCAATATTATTCCTTACTTAATATTATAAATGCAAAAGTAACTCTGTCTGTCGCCAAAACTACTGAACCGATTTAAATGAAATTTGGTACACAGATAGTCTAGAGCCTGAGAAAGGACATAGGCTACTTTTTATCCTGGGAGTATGTTCCCTAGGTACCACGCGGGCGAAGCCGCTGGCAGAAGCTAGTATAAAATAAAATCATCTCGGTGACTAAAGTGTTGCTGATACAACCACCCGTGATGTGTCCGATTGATTTACTCGATATTGTTATCTGTTTCGAGAAATTTCAAGGTGAAGGTGTCATGTTCGAAATAAAACTCACAAATAGGAAGTTCGAAAACATGTTTATTGTAGTTTTCCTTCGATACTTATCTCATCGCAACTTTGTGAGAATTATAAATGAGCCTGAAAATAACAATTAAATGATTCTGAGAAAATACGTTCACTTTAGTTGCAGACGTCTATTTCTAGCGCACAATCGATTTGTGCGTAGGTTGTTCGTGTTATAAGCCCTGTCTGTTGTGTAACCGGTGAGCTAGTCGCGCCTCCAAGTAGCTGTATCTGGAATATTGTGACGACGCGGCCGAGCCCCCTTTGTTACTCTGATAAACTTTGTTCTACATCGTTATCTCATTGCCACTTGTATTTTTAACACAGTATTGCTCAACGTTTCGAATTATTATATACATTAATTGGTACCATACAATGTATAGGTAACAATTAAAGAATGAGTTTAATTTCTACTCCAATGCATATACATATAGCAGATTCTGGCTTACAAAGACAATTGGAGGTTCGCCAAATGAAATGTGTATGCCAGGAAAGAGATTTATTTTCATGTTGAAAATATGTCTTAAAAACAAACGATGGTATTCTGCACATATTGACGTCATATGACGTAACTACTTTTTGTCGTAGGTAGGTCAACTGTACTTATGCGGGCCATACATGTTTCATGCCAATTTTCATCAGGATGGAATGGCTAGGACTGATGATGATGGGTGTGTCCTATCTGAAATTGATATATTGATTTGACTATGCGTTTGGTGACGTCGAAATTTTACATAGGAATATTATCGTCGTTCCTAACTAAATGAGGAACACAAATTACCTCTTGATGTGACGCTCTTCCAGTCCTGAAACACTATAAAAATATTAAAAGTCTGTTTTGAATTTCATTCTTTCAACTTTTGTTCCACGATGATCTAGTGGTTGCAACTCGTAACTGCGATTGTTGAGGTCTTGGGTTCGTTCCCGGGTTGGTCATTGAATATTATTGTAGTATTGGATTTATCCGTCGGGAATTATTCCCTCGACTTGCTTGATTTGTGCACTGTGAATTGTCGCGGGGAGCCTACTGGTACTCGCCCCCTTTTCTTAATTGTTTATTGTACACCATAACTTATATTAATTTACAGTGATTAAAAACGTTCATGTACAAAGGCGAGCTTAACTTAAAATTGAGTTTTCTACCAGCAAACTTTTGAGTGAAAGATCTCAAACCTTTTACAATACAGAGCGATTTTTATTGATCTCTTGTTTTGTTTATACAGGCTGCTGCCGGAACAGTGACGGGCTTTAGGCACAAAAGCTCGGCAGCCGCTGAACCCTTCCTCAATGGCTCCAGCTCCGCCTATGTGGAGACCATGTACAACTCATGGCTCGCAGACTCCAGCTCTGTACATGCGGTAAGTTATCCACTTGTTAGAGCTGCAGTTTTATAAAAAAGCTTAGGGGCCCAAAACTACAAATGTACAAACTGCAGCAGTAACAAGTGGGTTATATAATGTCTCCTGCAGTCAGTAACATTAATTTAATATGGCAGTTTTTAAAATGTCTCCTGCTGATGCCTTATTAACATTAAACAATTTCTTCAAAGAGATCTTTTCGGCTGAATTACTGCATTATCTGAAGAAAATTCATACTGCCTGGAAAACGTAACAGATCGTCCATTATTAGGATTGTTTATTACTACACTGATAAGAAGACTTAAGCAACTGATTTATTAAAGCACCTGTTAAAAATATAGATGGTTTTGACAGTAAATACTGCTAGTTATTTGGAATTCAGATTTATAGATCTTTGGCTCAAAAAATACTATTGAAATAACAAAATGAAAGCTAGTGTAATAATAACGAATGTATGAGCAACTGGTAGCGGTGAAAGTTAAGGACACGTGTAAATATAGTTGACAAAAGTATAATAAATAGTTTAATAAAGTTAACAATAGCTCTTGACATCTATTGTGTCTCAATATTAATGCCTTGACGTCGAAATTAATAACCAGAGAAAATCGTTGCTTTACACTTTTACAGTATTCAATTGGTCATAAATAATAACCATTTTAATTATTTTCAAGAATAATGAAAAACTGAAATTAATAAAAAGGACATATTTATGTCTTAGGTTCAGGTCGTACAAAATTGTACCTATACACCTAGGGTTGCCAAGTCTTTAAACCGAAAAGCCGAACAGACCGGCCAGTTCAGCCGGGCATTTGGGAAAAGCCGGAGACCCATATTTTTTTAGTCTTAGTATAACACGACTTTTTTTTATAAGTAAAACAAGGTTTTTTATCATTTACCATACAATTTACCTTAACTTCTAATGAAACAACAATAAAATTGAATGAATCAGTATTCTTTTTACTAATCGTTCAATATTCGTAACTATATTAATTTCTATAATTGCAATAGTAGTAGTACGTAGCTAGCGTTACAAGGTGAGGTAGTAGAGAGGAAATCAACACATGAAAAATTCGGATTCGCCCACCGACGGTTCCGTACAAATTTGTAGGTACATACTACTTTAAATAAAGACTATTTTTTATGATTTAATTACTCTGACACTAGGGTTTGTGGGGTCGGTTAGACCTTACTGCCCACACGATAAGAAGAAGAATTACAAATGTATAGTTTTCAGACTTTTTTCTACACTTGTAGTATAAGACGGTATTAATTGCCAAATTTCATAGTTCTAGGTCAACGGGAAATACCCTATAAATTTTGTTTTCTTGAGAGTGTCGAAATATGTACGTTTTTTGCGGCATAAAGGACCGTATCATTTTTTACTTTAACTTAGAACTTTGATTTTTTCACAGCTTCAAAGGACCGTAGACCTTAGTAGATGGGTTTTAATTTCATTTCGATACTCCCACACGTTCCCGAGATAAGGGGTCTTGACAGACAGACGGACGGACAACAAAGTGATCTTATAAGAGTTCCGTTTATTCCTTTTGAGGTACGGAACCCTAAAAATGCTCAAATTCAAAAAGCATAACAAAAGCCGGGCAGGCCGGACACCGTCTAATTTGGCCGGACACCGTCTAATTTGGCCGGACACAACAAAAAGCCTAACTGTGTCCGGCTTTATCCGGATGCCCGGCAACACTATATACACGGCAGGTTTTATAGTATTGAACATATTAGAGTATATTCTCTATTTATACTTCTAACAATCATGAGAAAAAAAATTGAAGTCGACTTTGATACATGCACGACTAACATTATTATCTCGAGGTTTTCTTCTATAACAATACCTCTTGAATTTCCATCGAGTATGTTTATTATAAACTTCTAAATATGTTGTGGAATTAAAAGCGGATTTTGATAAGCGCTTATAAACGTTATTTTTCGCGTCTACCACTTGTATTTTATTGTGGTGATAGCACTGCGGACATTATTTTACTGGCGTAGGTACCAGATAAGATAAGAATATTTTTACCAAGTTTGCGGGTATAATCTCGAGTTTTCCATGGCTATCAAACAATCAAAAGAGCATCTTATTAGATCAATGTTATTCGTCTTTTGAAAACATACCTCAGTGCCACAAAGTAATCTGTTGCGGAAACTGATGTTTCTTGGATATTGCCTGTCATGTGTTAATTGTTCGTGGGATTAGTACTCATAATTAATATCGTTGTCCAATAAACAAGTTTCGGGAACAGTTTGTTTGAGTCGAAATGACTCAATGTCACATATTTATAGTTGTGAAACTCACAATGTGCAGGCATCGAGGCCAATAAAATAAGACAAATAAATAGTCAAATAAATTACCACTTAAAGTAAAGTGACTATTGTCTACATGATAGATAGCTGATCTACGATGGAAAATCTAAAATGACGTCTCAGTTGACGTCATTTGACGATATTCATTAAAAAGAAACCGTTGCAGCTGTTGACATAACCACTTGAGTGATAAAGCGTGCTAACCAATACGTACTTCCAATTATGTATGGGTGAATTGGTTCGCTTTGTCTAGACGAGGCCTAGACTATTTATTTATTGTTGAATTACGTCGGATCAAGTCAAAAATATAGGGAGAACTTGCAAAACTAACAGGAATGACTTTACTTTTTGATCCCAAGCAGTCAATTCAATATAGTATTGCGCCATTAATTAACTTCAGCGCTCGTTACAAAATCCAGGTAAATATAATATTCATGGAAGCTTAAAAACTAATGATTGCTTCCAACATTTTCACCGAATAAATGAACCATGAAAGTCAAACCTCAAGGGCACTAACGAAATAGCCGACGTAACAGGAGTAAAAGAGATGTTCAATTATTCACGAGTGTGAATTGTCAATTCGTGCAATGCCATTTAGCTAGTGATTGCTAAATGGAGTCAGTTGTTACTCGCGTGGTGTTATCCGCTTTGATCCGAAAAACTCGAGTAGAACTGCATCGTAGGAAGAGCGAACATTACGCCCACAGCTCGATGTGAAAATTAGCATTCAGCCATTTGTATTGTTACAACAGCTCTGTAATTGAGGAAATTTCTTAAAAAAAATGAATAATTTAAATGCACGTTTTTATTTTCGAAGCTGAATTAAGGTCAAGAATTCTATCTGTGCTAAATGTATGCAGATCGTCATGAATTCATGTCACACTTGTGGAAGTCTTTTCTACGGATCTCTTATTTGCTATCGGGTTTGAACTATGAAAACCTGCAATAAATAAACTGGATAGTAGCTATATTCCCGCCCATTCGATGAAGGAAACTTTACGATATGATTTTGCCTTGAGCAAATATTATCAGCCTCAGAGAATGAACATTTTAAGAAACATTTGACCTTTGAAATGAAATGAAAAAAAAGAGAAATGATGACAGCTTGATAGGTGTTGCTGATTATATGTGAACACTATCAGATTTTACTTTGATTGATCACAATGATGATTAATACCTATTCATAATCGAAACGCTTCTCAATCACTTCAATGCAATATTGGTCAGAATATGATCAGGATATGAGATAAAAACCCTAAAAGTGCGGAGTGTTATCGTATATTAGCATGGAAATATTGAATGACACAGGTCGAAATGATTGCAACGCATAGAAACAGTATTTTTATCATTCATCTGTGGTCGTCATATTAACCAATTTGCTCTCAGTTTTCCCACAATTATATTTATACTACCGGAGCAGTTGCTACTGACGTTAACGTAAACGCTTCGTCATACTGTACTTCGTAATAATATGCTGAATATCGCTGTTACGATAAAATCTAGATAGATTAGGTAGGTACACTAGCCAAAGTTGCGATTAATTAAACAACGTCGAAAGAACAGGAAAATAATGACGTTGTATGTTCTTACGAAGAGGAAGGTCTAGCTTGCAGCCTTACCTACTTATGTATGCAAAGTGTAATCGATTTTCATGGTCTGGGTATTTCCCAGGCTGATTGCCGATTCCACTAGTTTGTTGGGACCAAAAACCGCAAACGTTATCTTGTTTTAATGTCTTTAGTTTAACTACGACTTTACCAAAACAGAATTGAGCGTTAACGTTCTTACCCGATTGAGACGAAGTTCAAAAGGAGGGTAATTTGTTTTTTATTGAAGCGATTATTAGTTGTGAATTTAATTTCGAAAGATAAATAAGTCTTTATTACAAGGTAAATTGGTATCGAAAACCTCCTTACAAAATTTTGACCTAGTAAATTGTGTACTTGCGGTGTCAGAGGAGTACTTAGGTATTCGCACTATGATTACCCTATATCACGAATGCTGTCATCTTCTGCGGACCACAGGGTTATTTCTGGTTATAATTTTAATAAGTATATATTTAATTTTCATTTCTAAAATAACTATCTTTAATAGTAGGATCAACACTAAACGATCTTTCTATGAATTAATCATTCCACTTTTCACTTAAACAATAACTAAAGAAATAATATTATTTCTAGTCATGGGATGCGTTTTTCCGCAATGCGACGGCGGGCGCCCAGCCCGGCACAGCCTACACGTCGCCGCCGAACCTGTCGCCTTACAACAAGAACGAAGTACCTCTCACATCGCTGGTACCCCAAAGCGCTGGCATGCCTTCCATCGCTGCAGGTTTGTAGATGTTACATGGGGTTAAGGACGACGTAAAGACGTGAAAGAAAATATCAATGAAGTAACGTGTTAAAAATTGGGGGCTCTTTTGTATACTCGTAATGGGAAAGAGTGGACTTATAAATTAGGATTTTGGAGACAAGACGAAAAGTAACACTTGGAGTAAGGTCGATAAAGATCTTTCAGGAAAGTTTGGACGGATAAAAGATCCACTTTATAAAATATACCATTATCTTAGAATCTTCAAAGTCGTTTCTCTCAAACGAGGATTCGTTTTAACATGGACAAGACATCAAGCATCTTCAAGGCTTTCTCGGCGACTATATAAATTACTAGCTGACTCAGCAAACGTTGTTTTGCCATACAAAAAAAAATACCCTGCCACCTATTCTCATACCTACCGAATATACACACAAAATTTCATGAAGATCGGTCGAGCCGTTTTGGAGGAGTTCGGTAACAAACACCGTGACACGATTTTTTATATAGATAGTTAAAACACACCTATAAATCGTTTGAACATATTTATAATTCATACTATCGTTTGTTGACGTTTAGAACATAATAGTAATGACGTGTATTTCCCAGGATCTCCAATCAACGAGAAGATAATCGACGACCATCTGGCTGTGCAGGCCATCATCAGGAGTTACCAGGTGACGAACGTTCCTATCTTATCGCTGTTATGATTCTTGTTCGACATTCATTATTGTTTGCACTTTTTTGTCCCCTATACTCGTGACTTGCCCAATGGTTTGGGAGCTCATGTAAAAGTAAAAAAATAAATCATCTGTTTTTGGAGGCGACTGGACTAGAAACTTTTTGCTTTCCAAATAAGACCCTACTTTTATTTTTAAAATTAGAATGATTTTTTTTCTCGCCATCAGCTCCCGAACTAAAAGTGTTCCCTGTCTTGGTTTTATTCCCAGTTTGAAACATGTTGACTAAAGAAATGTTTATGTCAGGTCTAGGTAGTATTTTTTTATTTTACACATTTTTTACAAATTATTTCTACAAAAGCAGCTTTCTAGCATTATAATTGTAGGTCGCGCTCATAATGATTAATTAAGTTAGGCAGATTTATCCGTACTCTTTATTTATTCAAACATTGAATTAATTATGACATTTTTTTATGAATGTTATGTTAAGTTATTTATTTTTGTTAATTTTATAAGACTAGCTAATTAGAGATTATCATAATTATGTTGATTAATGTAAAATATGTCTCATAAACAATAAACAGTCATTGTTACTGCGTGTGGAAAAATTGGCATAGCGGTTTCAAGACTATTCGTTCAACTAGTCTAAATTCTGTTACACGACCTAGCGACAAGAGCATCTACCTACATAATGATAAGTCCTTGAATCACTGTTTGGTGAGCATCGCAATGGATGCTGTTAATAGCACTGTATTGGGTATAATATGTAGTTGTAGTCGCTCGGTCGTGGATGTTTGCAATTTGGGCTAAAATGTGATGTGGTGGCGGGTGCGTGACAGGCTCGCGGTCACCTGGCGGCCGACGTGGACCCGCTCGGCATCACCACGGCCAACCTGCCTCAGCTAGGCATGCGCGGGCCAAGCTCCGAGCTCATCATGAGGAAATATTTCAATTTTGGTACGCAGGAGACAGGGGATATGTCGCTGTCGTAATTATGGACGCAACCACACTCGTATATCGTTTCGTTATTTATTTCAACATTGCATTGCGTGTCACTGATTGTTGTGTTTCGTAAGCGATTTTATAACACACATACATATTTTTAACTAGTCATGCTTATGGGAGATGGTCACGAGCTGATAAGTGACCTTGTCTGTGGATAGTCGTAGCTTTTACATACACCACGCCAACCACTTAACATATAGATTTATGATGCATCACATATTTAATATTTCACAGTAATAGTGTTGTCTTCAAACTTGAATTGTTTGATTTATTGTGTATCAGACGTGCGTATCTTATTGTAGATAACACATTTTGTTCAACTACTCTGCTTGTGTAATAGATATTTGTGTTAGGAAATTGGTTCTTGCATATGCATGTGTGTGATAATACTCGCTGTCGATTATCATCAAAGATTTTATTTGCTGTAGTTTTTAATTTGAAGCAGTTTTAGTCACCCAAGTAATCCTAACAACTAACGCAAATCAGAGACAAGATTATTTTACCGGAAGATATTAATAACATGTGAATGCAAATAATAGTATCGTTATTCATAAAGATATTCATATCATCAACATTTGGTTCATACAAAAATAACCAGACCGACATAAAATGCTAGTCTCAAATGCTACAAAAATGCAAAAATATATTTAAAGTAACAATTTACTGCCTTATTTTTCTTCTCTATGTCGTATGTAACACATATTTCGATGTGCTAGGACCTGAAAAATAATTGCACGTTTTATATGGGAATACTGAGGTTAACATTATATCATTTTATCTTTTCTCAATCATACGTATGCTGCGTAACAATCTTATAAAATTTCCAGTCTTAAATTACCTTTTATACAATTAATATTTGTACATATTTTTCTATAAGTAAAATATGCAACAGGTATGCCCACTTATTTATAACCGCTTTATATGTTATATATCTGAAGTATGATGGGGCAGTCACTTGATTGTTTTGTTACGAAGATTTTGTTTTACATTGGATGTAGTCACGTGGTCACCTAGTGGCGCACTTAGACCCGCTGGGCATCGCGACTGGGGACCCCATATCGAGCGGCGAATGGCATGGCGGCTTGCGAGCCTTCGCCAACGAGGCAGTCATTAGAGAACACGTCAGATTCGGTATGGACGACCAAACTCTATCACGTATTCGGTGGGACGACACTGATGTCAAATGGACTTCGCAATTATACATCATTAGTAAAGAAGAGATAAGATAAAGTATGTGTGAATTGTTAGTAAACCCAAACAAATAATTAATTAGTTTTCTACGTAGTAAACTGTCTGTCCACTTGACATCAACACAGTTCAAGTATGAGTAATGCGTTACTGGTAACTTGCTGTCGTCCAGTAGGGGGTTAGTTTCGGTCTCATTCCTGGCACCGGCTGTTTGCGGATATGTCCTTGCGTACACACGCGTACTATTCACCTTACCTTTCTTGTATCGTATGTAGTTAGATATGCTTTGTGGTGCTTGGTTTGTAGAACTTTGACCTCTTAGATAAAATGCAGATGGATGATGAACTAAAAATATTATATTAATCTATCTTATTTAAAACTAATTCCAACAAATATTTTATACAGAACACAATAGAAATTAATTAGATTATTTAATTGGAATGTAAATAATTGAGACTAGCTTTTTGAAGTTATCGGTCATATAAATAAAAATACTAAAATGTTACTAATTCCATGAATATGACTGTTTGATCTACCATTGTATGTGTTTGATTATTACTTTGCATATCAATTATAATATTAATTAACAAATGAAATTGAGGTATTGAGCAAATGCATAAGACTAATCGCTTTATCATCATATTCCTTTACTAGAGTTTGTATATACCAGAATATCCATTGTAAATAAGAATTAAATACATCATAATAATGGTTGATGATTAGGAGTTATCTTTTAAGTTAATATAAAATAAAAGATATTATGTACCACTATAATGATACCAATAAGTTTAAATCGACTGTTTGAGAATTTTAACCTTGCATATACGGCAAATACACACTCGAATTTTATTATACTTTACCAGTAGTTGTTGTTAGATCTTAGACACTAGGAGATTTTTTAGAATTCTCCTTAATTAACTGTACTATCCTAATTAACTTTGTAATTCCTGTTCCCAAACGTTTGAGACTTATTATGTGATTAATTAATGATTTGACATTGTAAATAGCCATTTAGTGAAAACGTTTTATATTTATGTAATGCACATTGTATGATAATTATAAGAATACAAGTTAATTTCTACTATCTAATAAAATGCATAGGTTGACAATGTTTCGGTAAAAGGAGGTAATAAGGAGCATACAATTTTCTAGTTTTAATCAATTAACAGGTTTTTACATAGGATATAAAACTTAACAACTATCTTAACTGCTTTATTTAAATTTTATACCACGCTGGCTTATCCACGAGGATGTTTTGTGTTGCTCCCTGATCAGCTATGTATGTATATATTGTATTCTAACCAGCTGCTGATAAGATCTGCGAAATAATTGACTAATCCCCCAAAACCCTTCAGTACTCTCTATGAAGGAAATATGCCTCAAGCTATGTCTATCAAGTCAAAAAACATGAATATTTATTATTTTTATGCTTCTTATTTTTTGTTTTAAACTACTACTAATTAAAGTACGGCAGTTACGTATTTCACGCTAAATGAGAATGTTGTGCACTGAAAAACAGATTCGAGGACATCACATAGCCAATCTCGACCCCTTGGAAATAATGAACAGCGCTTTGATCGGTAAAAACAAACGGGAGGTGATTCACAACAGCTACAGGTTTGGTAAGAACACACGAGAACCTGAAATACTGAAAGCACCGTGGTCGCTCGTTGTCTCATAAGTAGGTAGTTATGGCGGCAAAGCAGTGTTCCTAAAGAATTTTCCATTTGCAACACGTTCAAAAACTAAACAAATCTTGATATTAATATTGATATGATGCAATTCCAGATGGATTTCCCCTATATCTGATCTTATTTTAGGCGGTATTGGGTATTAATGCGGATTGGCATAAAAACACAAATTGAGTTTTATTATTTAGTTGTTGCAGTCGGATTATTTGGACTTTTTATGAACAGAATTTATCAGCAAAGTTGTCTTAACTTTGCTCAATGTCAAATAGACGTGTTTATTTTTATTTGCGTTTATTTTTCTTTTAAATAATTATATCTGTTCGTAAATCGATTCGAAGCTGGTAGCCATAACTACAAGTTCATAAGAAATGTGGATGTAACGCACAAGGTCCTCGGCTCGCACGTACACTTGCTCATATCAATACCTATTTAAGTATTCATGATCTGCACGATTATCCATATGGTTTTTTATTATTATTATATTGGTTGCATGCCTGTATTTATGAGATTATATGAGCACTAGCATGTATCTATATACTGCATGAAATTGTATCTGTTATTATGTATTTAATATCCATTCACTATATATTATTGTATATAATTTAGATTATAAAAATATAGTGGCGATGGTTTATTCAAATAGAAAAGTATATTATTGGTTGGCAAGGAAAGTATTTTTCTTTATTGTCGGTGTTGGATAGTCGCCAAAGAATGGCTCTCCACTTCTAAAATATTAGTAGCTACGTTAAAATCAACAACACTTCGATGCATATCGAAGTTTCTTTTCATTTCTACATATATTGATGCACCGTATATGTAAATAAATCATTTAATGTATAAATGTGTATTTGTAAATGTAAAGTTGTAATTTCTGTAAGGGCGTAAAATTGTGGGATAATGTAGTGTTGGTTGGAAATATGTAAAAATCCTAGTAAAGGGATATGATAAACTATTTGCTTTAATTTGTGCTTTGTCGAAAGGGTAGGCTTGTTCACATACTGTAATGTTGCATTTTTGACATGGGTATTTAAGAAAAATATTTCCTTTTTAACGTTCATACTCTGATTGCGCCTTATATCTTTTAGATGAAGCTGATATGGACAGAGTATTCAAGCTACCGTCCACTACTTTTATTGGTGAAAAAGAGAAAGCGTTACCGTTAAGGTAAGTTTTAAACCATTACTTTTATTTAAGTATAGAAAACAACAGGCCTATTCATAAAAAAAAAACTATCCATATAATTAGTTGAAATACTGTTTAGCAGATTCTAAAGTCTAATTCACAAAAGAAAAATTAAATCTATGTACTAATATATGTATAAAGCTGAAGAGTTTGTTTGTTTGTTTGCTTGAACGCGCTAATCTCAGGAACTACTGGTCGATTTGAAAAATTATTTCAGTGTTAGATAGCCTATTTATCGAGTAAGGCTATAGGCTATATATCATCACGCTAAGACCAATAGGAGCGGAGCAGACGAATTTGCGCGGGTCAACTAGTAAATAATAAATAATCAGTATTTTTAAACTAATAAATTTGTTGGTAATATTGAATAAGGCTGCAAATCATTGATGCTTAATTGATTAGGTAAAATATTATAGTTCACCGGTGATTAAACGAATTTTACCATTGTAAAATAAGTTTAATCAAAGGTGCAGTAGATTCTGATAAAAACTCACTATCAGTGTTATTGTGTAACCTTCACCTTGTCTTTAGCAAACGCCTATGAGTTCTGACGTTTATAGTTTATCGCCGTTCGATAACGAGTGCCACAGCTGATTGGATCATTATCCACGTAAATAAAAGAATACAAAGCTTATTGTTTCCGCTGATTTCTTCAGAACTTAGATTTGCGACACTTACGCCGTTCTAATTGCCCTGATATTCGTCCCACTGATTAGTTCCACGTCTGATGTAAACTATTTGCTGCATGCGTGACGAAGTATGCAATAGAGAATTATGTAATCTTCATTCGTTACACATTTCTCTTGCCAGTTATGAGAACATGAAAGCAATGTCATGCTAATATGAATCTTAGTAACTATATGAAGTTGCCGTTTATCTGCGCAGCGTCATACGTCAAATCTTTCCATGGCTGGAAACCTGTGTATGCTTTATGTAGCCCTAAATTAAATATTATCACTAGGATGGATTAACAAAATGTGTAATACGCCGTCCCTCAGTAACATGAGGCAAGGGCAAGAAGAGGATAATATGATACCACTAGTTGGAGCCTGCTAGGACTCGAACCTTAAATATTCATATTTATTTGTTTTGTGTTCCACAATGTAAAGAAAATGTAGTGATAAACGACTTAAAGCTAAGAAACAAATTTTAGACCCTGAAACGGCGCATTAAAATAATGAAATGAAAAGCACCAACAATTCAAATATTATTATTACACACATTATGTAAATACTATGAGTAATTCTAATTTCTTGTAACAGGGAGATCTTGAACCGTCTGGAGCAAGCATACTGCAACAACATCGGTATTGAGTTCATGTTCATCAACTCTTTGGAGCAATGCAACTGGATCCGACAGCGCATCGAGCCGCCCAATGTGGGCAAGATGAGCGCCGACCAGAAGAGATTGATCCTCGCCCGTCTTACCAGATCCGCTGGGTAAGTGACATATTCATCGTCAGTCATTTCTCTCTATCACTGGAAGGTTTGCTGGAAGAAAACTCGACTTTGAGTTAAGCTCACCTTTGTATATGCACTTAATTATCACTGTTAGTGTTTTGGTGGACAATAAATAGTTAAGAAATTATCATACTCTGCAGGTTTTATGACAGGTACTGATTGGGAAAGACAATTACGGCTTAGGTGTGTTTCCCAGTACCTGGGAAACACCTAGGCAGGCCATATCTCCATGTAACAAAATGCTGATATTCAGCTGTATGCCTGACTTCAACCGATTGCGTATGTTACCTAGAGGATCCCTATCCTCTTCTAGGTATGATAAAGTACATTTTACATTAGTTATCATCTATATAAGGAATTAGGTAATTCCCAATACAGATGATAACTATATTGCGGAAAGTGGCAAAAGCTACAAAAATGGGTTTTTGTACCTTTATTCTTTGCCCAATTATATGTACTTACATCGACACCCTTTTTGGGTAACACATTCGAAATGCCTTTTATTTAATGTTAAGATGGCTTCATCTATTATCTATTACTAATATATAAAGCTGAAGAGTTTGTTTGTTTGTTTGCTTGAATGCGCTAATATCAGGAACTACTGGTCCGATTTGAAAAATTCTTTCAGTGTTAGATAGCCCATTTATCGAGGAAGGCTATAGGATATATATTATCACGCTTAGACCAATAGAAGCAGAGCAGACGAAATTGGGCGGGTCAACTAGTAATTAGATATTACAAATCCATCCAAAGAAGGTTTAAAATGAAAGGGCTTGTTATTCCGACTGTGATTACTCGATTAGGGCGCTGGTCTTACACGCGCGACAGTTATTACCAGCATATTTTTATGCTTGGTAATAAGTCTTATCTGGTTTATACTGCCAATACGAGAATGTTCAGTTATCATGAATTTTGCTGTTCTATCGTATAAGCGTGATACCAAACAATCATTTAGACACACCTTTTTTATAGTTTCTAGTTCTTTTATACCAGATATAGATCGGCGACTTACTTGCTTATGAGGAAAATCTTCTAAATACCTTTTTGGTTCGCTCCTGTGTGGCGGATTCTACAGGAACCGTGCATTTATTTTTTAGTAGAACCTGGACAAGACTGTCCTATGAACTTGTCGAACAGCACAAGAGAGGCCTATGCTCAGCAGTGGGCGAAGGCAGGCTCATTCAGTATTAGTGTAAACCATGTCAGGCCCTTGAAGTGGTTTAGAAGTAGTTTCTAAGTGGGCAGTAAGGTCTAACGACCCCACACACCCTAGTGTGAAGGGTCGTTAGAGCTTACTGCCCACACGAAGAAGAAGTGTTATATCAATTTTTTTATTTTTTTATAATCTCAAAGTGTTATTTCTTGCGGAATTTGTTCGAAAGAGTCACCGCGGCCCTGGAACGCAAAGGACATTAGGAGGAACACGGACGTGTTTTAGTCAGTAAGAGACTCCCTACTGCTCATTTGATGATTTCCCATCCTTTTAGTTATTTCTTAATTCATTTAGAATTGATACAATAACATTTTAGAAGGGTTTGGAAGTTTAGTAATCATATATTATTTAGATATTGTACTTGATAGATTTCTGATAATTAGTTAGCAGCAAATGAATAATGCATGTTGTTATGACTACATACGATCCAGATTTCTAATAAATCGGACTGTTATCTCCCTTCCGCAAAAGGAGCACATAATTCATAATTTATTTTATAGTTGTTATACACTTCTGTGGAGTGTATCACCATTTATAGTAGTTGCAAATCAAGAGCGCGTGTCATTAGTCTTTAAAGTTATTAAAATAAGGTTCAAATTAAACGCATATATCGTGTAATTACGTCATTATTTATTTCTTTGTGCATAGGAAAATAGCATTAAACATTGTCACATGCGTTATTACCTGACGACAATGCACACAGTAAATAGGTTTAGATAAAAGAAGCCGTATAAGTGTTAATGCAAAAAAATGGATTACGTAAAATCGATATTAAAGTTTACAATCATACAACTGCATTGATAGAAAATGGCAAGAACTTAAAAAAAAAATTTTTTTTCTTTATTGGTCCTTAAAAAAATGTTCAAAAAAACATAACTTCTAGATAAGTAAAACACAGGCAAGGGAGCAATTCCTTGCCTGTGTTTTACTTATCTGAATATTATCTTTAAATAAAACCATATACTCAGGTCTATCTACAGGAGTTCAAATTAAAACCATATAATGAGTATATGGTTTTAATTTCAACTCGATACCTCCACGCGTTCTCGAGATAAACGGTCTTGACAGACAGACGGACGGAAAACAAAGTTATCCTATAAGGGTTCCGTTTTTTGCTTTTGTGGTACGGACCCTAAAAACAGTAGCCCACCGATATCGGGAACAGGGTCCAAGCTACAGGTCAAGGCTCCAGAGAGAGGATCCTTCTAACAATGCTATCTTTGTCAAGAAGTACCACTTTCTGAATTAAGCCCTTGATCCAGCTGCCTAACGAGAGCCTCCTGAGGTGTAGGTCGAGGCTTGTGGCTATTAAGCCGTTGGCTATCACGACTATCGATCGGTACAATGATTGCGGAGTCCACTTCCCACATGTCGACAGCCTCGCGAGCCAAGTCAATATACTTGATTTGTTTATCTTTCTCGGCTTTCACGAGGTTCTCGTCATGAGGGACTGTTATGTCTACAATCATTGCACGCCTCACATTTCGGTCCACCATCACTATATCAGGCTTAATAGTACTGTCAGTGATGATGGACCGATCCCAGTACAGTGTGATACTGCCATTATCGAGAACTGGGTCGGGCGCATACCTGTAGTACCATGAAACTCCTTTTTTCATAAGTTTTTTTTTATTTGTGATGGGTTTGCTCTTGACTCTACTGTCTAGGTCAGAGATGACAGAAACAAAGTCTACGATGGAGCGAGCTTACCCAGAAAGAGCCTGTTCACTCTAACTTTGAAGAGATTAGGGTTGTAAACGTTTGGAAACATAGACGCAGACAAAGAGTTCCACTCCTTTGCTGTGCGCATTATAAAAGACGTTTGGAAACGCTTAGTCCGAATTGGTGGAATAGCAACAGGGATGGTAAGTTGCAGTGCATCTGGATGTCCGATGGTAGAAGGGGGCCAGTGGGATCAGGTCGTGGAGTTCTTGGGCACACTCACTGAAGTACAATCTGTAGAAGACCGTCAAGCAGGCAACCTTGCGGCGACGAGCCAAGCTGTGTAGCTTGGCTAATCCACCAGTTTTACGTCGCCGATGAGCCACTTAGCTCTACGTTCCACCGAGTCGAGTGCAGCAAGCTGGTATTTAGCTGAGCCATCCCAAAGGTGGCTGCAATCCTCTTGAAACAGACTTAGGGACTTGTGCTTTGTATAGGATTAAAAGCTGTCCAGGCCTGAAGTATCGCTTCACCCTATTTAGGATGCCCAGCTTTTTGGCCGCAGTTTGGGCTTTGTACTCGATGGTGGCGCCGAAGTTGAGACTGGACGACTACATGCCTAGGAGTTCGAGCCAATCAGTCTTAGGAACAGATGCACCCCGAAAAGTAGGAGCTTGGTCGAAACGACTCCTTTTTGCGGTAAAAAGACACGCCTGTGTTTTGGTGGCATTAAAAGTGACCAGATTGTCATCACCCCACTGGGAGACAAGGCTTAAGGTCAAATTTGTCCGCTCTACCATCGCCTCTCTCAAGTATCGAATTTCATCCCCGCTGGTTTTTGCGCTGGACAAGTATGTCTCTGAAACCGTACTGTCCTCTGCGTAACAAGACCAGGCTGAAGTAGGTTTGGCATTGATGTGCAGATGGAAAAGAGTTGTAGAGAGAACAGACCCCTTGTAGAGGAACTCCGGCATCAATAGCCATGAGGGTTCGCTCAGGAAGTCTGATATCCAGTTACAAAAACCAGCTGGGATGCCATAAGCAGGAAGCTTGTTGAGTGGACCTGCGTGCCAGACCCTGTCAAAGCCCTTTGAGATATCGAGCGACACGGCAAGTGCTTTGCCGTGTCTCTCGATGGCTATTACGAACATTATAATATGTCAATTGATACTCGTAATACAGAATTTATTATTTTGTTATAATTAAAATTTCAGTCAACACAACATGATTATTATGGCTATATTTCTTATTTTTAAGTATGTAATACTTTTCTAACGAATATCCATTTGGTTGTCTTCAGATTCGAAAACTTCCTGGCAAAGAAGTGGTCCTCAGAAAAGCGATTCGGTCTGGAAGGCTGCGAGATCCTGATCCCCGCGATGAAGCAGGTCATTGACGTCTCCACGCGTCTCGGCGTCGAGTCCATCATCATGGGCATGCCTCACAGAGGTAACTAACATACCCCATCCCTTGTATTCTATTGACATTAGGTTTAAATGACAATAACCAAAATTGTAACTTGCACTTCTTGTTAGGATACTAATCGGTTTAATTAATCAAAAAAACAAAGTTACCTATTATTTTTTATTCTGTTTTACATAGTTCCTGCTATTTCCGACCTTGACACCTTGTGCTACCCAGTGGATATTTTTACAATGTCTGCTCTATCAAAACATTATTACGGCAACGTCATTCTAGAAACTGCTTTCTTCATTTACGTTATTTAGTACTTTATCAATGTGTTAAATGTAGGTAATGTAAACCTTTGCAGAAAAGTTTTGATAATTTTTTAACACTCAACAAAAAAAGGTTGCATTTTGTGATTGTATTTTCTGTTTTGTGTCAGTAGGAAGGGACATCATTAATGGAGGGTTTTACCTTGCCTAGGACGTTAAAGGTTAATAAATTGTAATAACTTCTATTTTTATTCCACAGGTCGTCTGAACGTGGTCGCTAACGTCTGCCGCAAACCTCTGCACCAGCTATTCACTCAGTTCGCTGCTCTCGAAGCCGAAGATGACGTAAGAATCTTTTTGATATTCGATCTTATTCCTTCCTTTGATATATAAAAAACTCAAGATTCACACTCAGCATCTCAAAAACGTCTGCAAAAAACAAGCGCACAATGTATAATTGTGCGCTAGTTTCAAATAGTCTCGCATTGTTCGCCATACTGCACTGGTTTGTAAAAACAACTTTAAGCGATCCGTGTATGATTGAATTTGCAAAAAAAATTGTTTATAGTATAACTACACAACTCACACATGACACATGATACATGTCAGTTTATGACGACAGTTTCGAGTGTTGCATTTGTTCGAGACTGTGCATCTTGGTTTTTTATATATCAATGTTCCCAGTCCATCCTAAAATGAAAAAACGCGCTGGAGCGGGATTCATTGCACACAGGTGTAACTCAACACAGTCAACACAAACTTGAGTCAAAGCAAAGTATTGAAATTAGAGCTTTATATGCTGCGTCTTACATTGAAAGAAAAAAGGAACCACGTTTATTCCGCTAGATCACAAAAACACATATTTAAAAGCAAATTCCTTATCATCTAACTAAATCTATACTTCTATATACAACGTGTTGTTTTGCATCCTCGTCAAATTTCAGGAGGTTGTCATAAAAGACATAAATAATCAATCGAAAGTACGGTAGCGGGCAATAACTAATAAGCGCTGCTTTTTTTTGTTGTTGAAATTTAACAGTATTTCAGAATTAAGCCCTTAATTCAATACAAATAAAACAGAATTACCCGACTACGCACACAGCGACAACGCAGCTGTGTGCGTAAGTGTCGACGTCTTACCTACGAAATGCTAGCGCGCGCGAGCGCGACCGATCAATGACCGGTAACAATAATTTTACCTAATTTTATTTCGAAAATCACCTACATTATTGTCATAAATTTCGCTTGATAATTAACTCATCTTTGAGCATCATTGGAGTACGGAAATCTTACTAATGACAGTAATACTAGTGCGCCAAAGAAAAGTTCACTGACCTGTTATCAGATGATTAATAAAATGTTAGTTTTGCTTTTCGTAGTGATTTTGTTTTTATTTGTGGATTTCCTTCCTACTTAACGGGCTTAGGACCGGCAAGAATGCCTTAGTTAGTGTAGCGATCTACTAAGTCTAAAAATGTTTTCTACGTTTGATGGAAATGGAAAGACGTGCTAGTTAAGTGAAAGTACGTGGTGATATTTTCGACTCTTAGGTATTATTGGCGTAGTTAAAAATAAAATTTGAAATCAACTTATTTACACTATTGATTAAGCTTACAACGTATTTACAAAATGAATAAATAAATTACCTACTTAAGTTACCCGGAGGTATTGTTCAAAGTTGCCACCATCACACTCTTCGCACAATCGAGCACCTGGTTTTCCTTCAGCTTACGTAACACTAACACATTCGTTTTTAAAGTGTCGAAAGCACTAATGATCCTTGCATGTAATTCTGTTACACTTGTCATCTCCCCACAAATAAAAGCCTACAGGCGTCAGGTCTGGAGAACGCGGAGGCCAGGCCACAGGTCCTCCGCGACCGATCGAGCGGTCACCAACTTTTCGGTCAAGTACTCGCGTACTTGCCGACCATAGTGAGAGGGAGCGCCATCCTGCTGGAAGTAGAGGTTGTGCCTTGCGGTAGTGGAACGGGTGTTGAAGTTCACGTTTCAGTAGACGCCACACTGTGGTGTGGTGCACTCCTAAGTGTTGACCAGCCTCCCGCGTGCTTGCCCGTGGGTCTCGCTGGAAGTATTCCAGGATGTCTTCCTGCAAGGCGACAGGCAGGCCTACGCTGCCGCGAGCATGAGCATGCCGGGGAACGTCAAACTGCCGATGATCCCACAGTCCCTGCGTAGCAGCCAGCATGACGCTCTGTGATGGGGGTTCCCGATCGGGAAACATTTCCGTGAATATCCGGTTGGCTCCACGTAGGCTGTCTCCACTGATGGCATACAGGCGGACCATCTCCACCATCTCGACATTTGAATAATAATTGTCCGTCATCTTGCACTTCGTAGGTACATCTCAACGATGTACGGAGATGCGGAATTCGCAAAACAAAACGTACGCACGCTTCGGCGACATCAAACACATTGTTAGTTCCGGGGCCGCGGGGGCCGGGTGCGTGGCTAGGAGCTTGCGCGGGAGAATCCCCGTACCGTGATTGGGGTGCGATTGATTACCTACGAATTTATCGAATGATCGTTGCGTATGCGTTGTGTATGTATTGTTTGCGTTTGTTTGTGTGTGAAAGCGCGATTATAAGGCTAGTAACAGACGGGCCGCGGCTGGTTTACACTTACGGATTTCCGTAAATAAAAAAATAAAATTAAAAAAATACCTACCCATTTTATTGTCGATTTGGGTCGAGAATCATTAGCATAATTACGTCCTTGAATTTGACTAGGATGCAAATCAACACGTTGTATATACTAATATTATAAAAAGAAAAATTGTATTTTTGTATGTAACAAATAAACTTAAAAACTACTGGACCGATTTCAAAAATACTTTCAGCAATGGATAGCTTTACTCCCACGGGAACGGGAACTACGCGGGTGAAACCGCGTGACGTCCGCTAGTACTAAATAAAATAAAAAGCCTGGTTCACTGTAAAGCTATGTCGGGACCGGAGATTAACTACAACGAGTCTCTGGTCACACCACAGACAAAACAGAACACAGTTTAGCAAATATCTATGGCATGACATCCAACACTGACTGTATGAAATCTAGTGGTCTAAAGTGAACGACAAGGGACTATATTATGACGTGCTAATGCCACCATGATTAAGCTGTGAAAAAGGGATAGTGTTATGCGTCTTGTATAACTCCGTCTCCCTTCCACACCGTTATCATGATGGTTTTAAGATGTCATAATAGGTACCAACGCGTCGGGAATTCGTCATCTCGTGTTTACCACTGGAAATGTCACTGTATATGACACGATGTAAAGCTCATATTTCAATGCTTTACTTGGATTCGACTTGAGAGTAGAGTGGTTTCAATGTGCGACGGCGATTCTTGCATACGCACATTTAACCACTGCAGCGATAAAGGGTAATCAGGGGCGTATTAACATATTAATCAACAACAAAACTATGTAAGTCGGGCTGGTTTTCGCAACTCCACGTTCAAGCGCGTATTTTGGATACAGTTGGGACAAATATATCATTCTATCCACCCCAGCTCCTCAAGAAAGGCCGGAAACGCCCTGGTACAGCAAACATATAACTAACCACACATTTCTCCACCACAGGGCTCCGGTGACGTAAAGTACCACTTGGGTACCTACATCGAGCGCCTGAACCGCGTCACCAACAAGAATATCCGCCTCGCCGTGTGCGCCAACCCGTCGCACTTGGAGGCCGTGGACGCCATCGTGCAGGGCAAGTGCCGCGCCGAGCAGTTCTACCGCGGTGATAATGAGGGCAAGAAGGTATGATATACTATGGAACCTACTTTACAATGGTATAAAAACTATAGGACTTAAAGTAACGACAGACGACGACGAGTATTTAAGTGACGTGCGGTGCGGGCTAAGTTGTAAACCTGCTGACTGGATTCTACTTATTTCACGGCGTGAAACATTCGAAATGCGATTGGAGACTGAGATGGGCTGGTTTTTTTGCTGACAATAGAGTAAAACAGGAATTCTGCTGTCGTCGTTCAGTATATTCTTGCAAGCATAGTTCCATTAATGGCTCAAGTGGCTGAGCAATTGACTGCTGTGCTGCGTTTCGCGGTTTCGATTTCCGTCCGGAACAAACAGACATTGGAGAACTTTTAGATGTTCTAAACAGCAAAAGTATCATTTAAAGCAACTTTTACATCAGATATCTTCACATTAGTTCTGACTGGACTAAACAACCATAGTCTTTCAAGTCAATGTCGTACCAACATTAGTTGCAACATATTAACATTTTGTTTTATAATCGTTAGGTAATGTCCCTCCTCCTGCACGGAGACGCCGCGTTCGCCGGGCAGGGCGTGGTGTTCGAGACCATGCACCTGTCGGACCTGCCCGCCTACACCACGCACGGCACCATCCACATCGTCGTCAACAACCAGATCGGCTTCACCACCGACCCGCGCCACTCGCGCTCTTCTGCCTACTGCACAGGTTCGTAGCATGGACTCTATTGCTAATAGTTAATTGAAACAAGTGTCAACTTGAAAGAAAATGGAATGGGTACATGAATTGTAGGACATAAGTGGCACTGACCGGTAAATACCTCTGGAAACTAATATATTGATAATGATTAGTTTTCCTTTGAGTTAGTTATGTGTATAACGTATTTTTTTTTTATAATTCCAGACGTAGCCCGCGTAGTGAACGCGCCGATCTTCCACGTGAACGGCGACAACCCCGAGGCGGTGATGCACGTGTGCAACGTGGCGGCCGAGTGGCGCGCCACGTTCCACAAGGACGTCGTCATCGACATCGTCAGCTACCGCCGCAACGGACACAACGAGATCGACGAGCCCATGTTTACGCAGCCGCTCATGTACCAGAAGATCCACAAGACCAAGCCTGGTGAGTGACATGACACTTAAACTCTCCTTGATACTAAGTCTGGGTGTTAATACGACACTTTGAGTTCGAGAAAAGGACTGTCACTATAAAATTTTGAGTGGCACAGAGCCCAAAATTTAACTATTGAATAGTGAATAATATTGCATAACTATGCAGCCATCTAACATTTGTTTTTCCTAATCACAGTACTCGAGAAGTACGCCGACCAGCTGATCGCCGAGGGCGTCGTCACAGCTGCTGAAGTGAAGGACGTGAAGGACAAGTACGAGAAGATCTGCGAGGACGCATACACACAGGCCAAGGCCGAGACTCACATCAAGTTCAAGGACTGGCTCGACTCGCCCTGGTCCGGATTCTTTGAGGGCAAGGACCCCCTGAAGGTAATTATCACTTGTTATGAACCATGATAAAAAAATTGGAAGGAAGATGTATGTTCAGTCATTGCCCTTAAGGACAATTTGCTTGACTTTACTAATGGTGCCGGCACGGGTACATCCAATTGCCCTTGGAAGCACATCTTAGGAAAGTGGTGCAGTCCATCTCGGCAGCAACATGATTGACGTAAAATTAACGTGCGTCGGCTATATGTTTGTCAGAAAAAGTTGCATGAATATTCGTCATTTGGTGAACACTAGGATGGCACCGCTTTCCTAGGAATTCATGGCTGAGAGCATAGTACAGTTTGTCACGCAAGTTTACCTCTCCGAAGTACGTCGCAATTGATTGAGCAGGATGTCAATTTGGCAAAAAACATAGGACAGCGCATGCGTGCGGCCCAAGATGGCGCGTATTATGGCGTGTCATTCGCTCGTAAACGTTCGATGTATAATCGTGTTCCGCTTGCTCAATGCAATAAGACTGTTGACGCGAAAACTTACTTATTTTGGTTATTTCTTACTGTTTGACTTGTGTTTTGTGTGTTCTCATGGTGTTTGTTGTGGTACTTTTTGATACTGTTATTGTTACTAGTAGTATTTGTAACTTGTTTATAAAATACGTAGAACCAAAAAAAAATCTAGGAACGTAACACTTGTTTACGCGATTGCGCCTGCGCGATCGTCACTAAAACCTAACTTCGGAGGGGTAAACAACGGTGGTGCGAACTGTACACATTGTGTATTTTATTAATCTACCGTTGTAGAACATCATCTAGCCTGTATTCCCTGAAGGGTTAGACAGACGTGTATGCACCTGTAGTACACCCACATTTCAAAGAAAAACAAAAGACAATATTTGACTCCCATTACCCCTCACAGATGTCCCCAACCGGCGTCGTAGAAGAAACCCTAGTACACATCGGCAAACGTTTCTCGTCACCTCCCCCCAACGCCGCTGAATTCGAGATCCACAAGGGTCTGCTGCGTATCCTGAAGGCGCGCATGGCCATGGTGGAGAACCGCCAGGTGGACTGGGCGCTGGGCGAGGCGATGGCCTTCGGCTCGCTGCTGAAGGAGGGCATCCACGTGCGGCTCTCCGGGGAGGACGTCGAGAGAGGCACCTTCTCACACAGGTCAGCTCATATGCTTTTGTGTTTTGGCGTCTAGCATAGACGTTTATTGAACTTAGATATTACACAAACGAGACACTGACAATTTTCGATTTGAAAAATTTAAGAAATTACGCACACTTTGTCACGAATTAGAAACCTATATTCAAAGTAAGAACTTAAGTGTACTAACACCAATAAATTTTATGCAAGTTATTGTGGCTGTAGTGTCAGAGCTAAGCTAAGTATTAGATAAGACTGACGACGCTATGGAAAGCCGAACTTTTTAAAACTTCATATTTTGGGTACTGTACTTACCTGCAAATAAAATTCAGTATGTACCATAATAACAGTTTTTTTTTCTGTTCGACAGGCATCACGTGCTGCATCACCAGAAGGTAGACAAGGCGACGTACTGCTCGCTGTGCCACCTGTACCCCGACCAGGCGCCCTACACCGTGTGCAACAGTTCCCTGTCTGAGTACGGTAAGTGCGCTCCTTGTACAGGCATCACCAGAAGGTTGACAAGGCGACGTACTGCTCGCTGTGCCACCTGTACCCCGACCAGGCGCCCTACACCGTGTGCAACAGTTCCCTGTCTGAGTACGGTAAGTGCGCTCCTTGTACAGGCATCACGTGCTGCATCCCCAGAAGGTAGACAAGGCGACGTACTGCTCGCTGTGCCACCTGTACCCCGACCAGGCGCCCTACACCGTGTGCAACAGTTCCCTGTCTGAGTACAGTAAGTGCACTCCTTGTACAGGCATCACGTGCTGCATCACCAGAAGGTAGACAAGGCGACGTACTGCTCGCTGTGTCACCTGTACCCCGACCAGGCGCCCTACACCTTTTGCAACAGTTCCCTGTCTGAGTACGGTAAGTGCGCTCCTTGTACAGGCATCACGTGCTGCATCACCAGAAGGTAGACAAGGCGACGTACTGCTCGCTGTGCCACCTGTACCCCGACCAGGCGCCCTACACCGTGTGCAACAGTTCCCTATCTGAGTACGGTAAGTGCGCTCCTTGTACAGGCATCACGTGCCGCATCACCAGAAGGTAGACAAGGCGACGTACTGCTCGCTGTGCCACCTGTACCCCGACCAGGCGCCCTACACCGTGTGCAACAGTTCCCTGTCTGAGTACGGTAAGTGCGCTCCTTGTACAGGCATCACGTGCTGCATCACCAGAAGGTAGACAAGGCGACGTACTGCTCGCTGTGCCACCTGTACCCCGCCCAGGCGCCCTACACCGTGTGCAACAGTTCCCTGTCTGAGTACGGTAAGTGCGCTCCTTGTACAGGCATCACGTGCTGCATCACCAGAAGGTAGACAAGGCGACGTACTGCTCGCTGTGCCACCTGTACCCCGACCAGGCGCCCTACACCGTGTGCAACAGTTCCCTGTCTGAGTACGGTAAGTGCGCTCCTTGTACAGGCATCACGTGCTGCATCACCAGAAGGTAGACAAGGCGACGTACTGCTCGCTGTGCCACCTGTACCCCGACCAGGCGCCCTACACCGTGTGCAACAGTTCCCTGTCTGAGTATGGTAAGTACTCTTCTAGAAACAAAAGTGCAAGGTAGTCACGACCTTACAAAAATATAGCACGTGGTTACTCACACAGACACTCGTTTGTTTTAGATTAACGACAAGGTGATAGTCTTAAATCTGAAACAAACGAGTGTCTTATACACAAATACATCGTAAAAGCAACAGAGATTATAAGTCCTGAAAAAGCGGGTGCGCCATGCTTCGCATTCCGAAGTATTTTGTGAAATGTACTCACACTACTGTACTCTTTATCAATACTAATATTATAAAGAGGCAAAGTTTATGAGTTGGCGGTTGTAGGTATGTCTGGATCTACTGAACCGATTTTGGAAATCCTTTTTCCAATAGAAAGCCACGTTATTTGTGAGTAGTGCTATATATTAACCCGAAAAATAACGCCCAATGAAGTGGGCACGGGTTAGCTAGTATTTAATACTCTGTCGGCACTGGGTCATGAGTAGTGATGGGAAATTCTCGAGAACATTCTCTTAGCGAGAACTTTGCGGATATGTTCTCGGGAATGTTCTCCGAGCAGAGAATTTATGAGAACTTAAAAACGGAGTAACAAAATCTAACTTTAATCTAATCCTGTCTTGAAATTTGTATGACAGATGAAATGTATAGTTTGTTACTTGTGTGTTATATGTATTTTGAAACATTTCGTGAAGCAAACTAGATTATGGAGAATTCCGAAACTAAAATACAGTATCAATTGATAACAAAACCATCTTTTTTAGGGTTCCGAACAAAAAACGGAAACCTTATAGGTTCACTCGGGTGTCTGTCTGTCTATCTGTTTGTCCGTCTGTGTCAGCCAGTTTTCTCCAGATCTACTGGACCGTTTCTGTTGAAATTTGGTACGCATAATATGGACTTTTGTGACCCAAACACGGACGCGTTACGTAAATAAATAAATGTTAGCATGGGGGTCAAAGTAGAAAATTTGAAAAAAAATTTTTTTTAATTTTTTTTCAATTTTTATTCTTGTAATTTTGTCAAAATAAAATAAAAATAGGAAAGTCATATTAATTTCTTTTGATTTAATTAAAATAGGTTGGTACCAAAAATATATATTTTTCTACTGAAATCACACTATTCCATTCCACCCGGGTTTTGATTGAATAATTTGAACATAAAGCGGTCATTGTGACTTAACCATGATAGTTAGATATATACCCTCGGACATTTTTGTACATATTGATGTCTTCTATAAAACTGTACTACATCACTTTGCTCTATTGTCAATAGTTTCCGCAGCGTACGCGATAAAAGGGTTTTTTTTGGTATTTTTTTCTCACCTTGGGTTACAGTATCGAAGTTTTCATACAAATCCCTACCTTTTTTGAAAACATTTTATGGTCTTTGTTCATCAGGAATAATGTAGGATTCTAATGGTGAAAGAATTTTTCAAATCGGTCCAGTAGTTTCGGAGCCTATTCATTTCAAACAAACAAAAAAATCTTTCCTCTTTGTAATATTAGATGAAATATATGTTAACTACATCTAATAATGAAAATAAAAATGATCTAAGTTATCTGTTTCATATTAAAACTGGAAGGATCACCGACTCGTTTTAAGTTCTCATAAGTTCTCGTATGTTCTCCGCTCACGAGAATATTCCAGAACATTCTCGTTCCGAGAATATTCTCATTGTGAGAATGTTCCTTTTCCCCATTACTAGTCATGAGCACCCTGTGTAATGTTTTCTTTATGTAGCTTTTCTGTAACTTATAATGGTGTTCATAATGAAGACTATTCTGTATAGGTTTGATAGATGTGATTGTGGTTAGATGTGTTATCTTTTGGCTAATTAAAAAACTCCACTCCCCAAGAATTCCACAACCTCATCCCACCGGCCCCCCTTCTACCATCGAAAATCTAGACGCACTGCAAGTTACCTTCCCTACCTTGTTGCTACCCTAAACTCTTACCGTCTTATTACAAAACAATGCTTAAGTACTGGTTTAAACCAAGACTAACAAGTCTAGGATTGTTACGGTATTAACGCTAGTACCAGGTTTAAAATGTGTTCCAATTACAAAATTAAGACTATTCGAGGATCAGTTAGTACCAAAGAAAGTCCATGGTTTAAATAATATCCACAGATAAGAAACAAAAATGGCATTCTTTCATTCGTTCATACAATCTTTATTTGAAGAAACGTTCCGTTTCTCAAAATATTTATAATATAATAACAATTGGGATGCTTAAATAATTAACTATCGATACAAAAATATGTTATAAATTGTTCTTTGTTTATGATACAATATATTGAACAAGCACAACTTGTACTTTTGACGCGCTTTTTATAATCGAGTTATCATATTCTTTAACACTTCTAGCGTGAAGTGGAGCGACGACGGCTGTTTACATAGTCATGTTGCGTCCTTTTTAATTAATAAATTACCTTTTTATTTTTATTCTTTGTTCTTAATATTTCTGTTACGAGGTTTGTTTCGGATAAATCCTCAAGTAAAATATCTCCAAAACGTTTTCTGAATCTATACTTATTTCTAAAATCTACGTTACTCAATTCAAAAGAATTCACACGATGATGATGTCTTTTAGATCGCCAGGACTATCCAATATATCCAAATCCATCAATTCAATTCATATTAGTATCAATTTTTAACATATTTACATAGAAAAACACAAAATATTAGTCAACGCCAACCTCAAATAAATTAGTACCGAAGTTAAACTAGGGGTCTCGGCGGACTAACTTTGGTACCATAGTTAGTTCAAGAACTAGTGATAAACTTCGTTTTATAATAACGTTTTATTTAGTCATGGTTTAAACATAGTGTTAATCCCAGTACTAAATTTAGATCGTGTTTTGTAATAAGACGGTTAAAAGTTAAGGTGAACAGGCTTCTTCTGTGTAAGCTCGCCCCATCGTTGACTTTGTCTCTATCATCTCTGACCTAGAGTCAAGAACATCGCCACCTCAAATTAAAAAAAAATGCTAAGTCAAACTAGCTCAGCTCAGCTTCCGGTCGAATACCGATTTAAAATTGAGGCTCATTATTAACCGTTATTTATTTTAAATCGCTTATTTGTACAACAGGTGTGCTCGGCTTCGAAGTGGGCTATTCTGTGACGAACCCGAACGCGCTGGTGCTGTGGGAGGCGCAGTTCGGCGACTTCAACAACTGCGCGCAGTGCATCATCGACCAGTTCATCGCCAGCGGCCAGGCCAAGTGGGTGCGCCAGTCCGGCCTCGTGCTGCTGCTGCCGCACGGCATGGAGGGCATGGTAAGCAACACTACGCTATTATTTATTTATTTCTTACCATACAATTATCTTCACAGGTTTATCACCTAATGCGAAAAGACGATGTTCAAGATGACTACACGCTTAGTTAGTTAACCTCTATAGGAAATCAACGGTCATTGGTTTAACGCTTCAGTGTACCCTATGTGGGACACATGGAACGGTCCTGCTAAATTTATGTACACAATGCGGTAAACAAACCCAGTGTAACTATGGGCTCTGGTGCTGCGGACTAATGAAACTAGTTAGTGTGGTAATTCTGAGGGGACTATGAACGTGTAAAATTCTTGCTAAACGAGTCCTTAATTGTGAAATATCAAACTGTAATTTATGCTTATCTTAAGCTTTTATTATCGTGTAAATGACTAAGATGTTATAATATCCGCAGGGCCCCGAGCACTCGTCAGCCCGGCCGGAGAGGTTCCTGCAGATGTGCGCCGACGACCCCGACTACATGCCGCCTGAGAGCCCCGACTATGAAGGTCACTCGACTTACATTCTTTTCTAACTTGCTTCATTTTGATGATTTTTAGGTCATACAAAAGGTATTAAACATTGTAGAGAGATTTATAAATAAACGTAGACGACCGATGTACTGACTAGGCGATTCTGGTCTCGTGCAAAAGCGATAGACGGGCGACCAACATTATAAGTGCCTGTCTAGATAGGGAGTATTCTTTGCGCGATAAACGCTTTATCTTAACATGCTCTAATTTTACCTAAAATAATTTGTAACCTACAGTCCGTCAACTGCACGACTGCAACTGGATCGTAGCCAACTGCTCAACGCCCGCATCGTACTTCCACATCCTGCGGCGACAGATCGCGCTGCCCTTCCGCAAGCCGCTCATCCTCATGACGCCCAAGTCGCTGCTGCGCCACCCCGAGGCCAAGTCCTCGTTCGACGACATGAAGGATGGATCCTGCTTCAGGAGGTAAGGATTAGTCGTACTTCCACATCCTGCGGCGACAGATCGCGCTGCCCTTCCGCAAGCCGCTCATCCTCATGACGCCCAAGTCGCTGCTGCGCCACCCCGAGGCCAAGTCCTCGTTCGACGACATGAAGGATGGATCCTGCTTCAGGAGGTAAGGATTAGTCGTACTTCCACATCCTGCGGCGACAGATCGCGCTGCCCTTCCGCAAGCCGCTCATCCTCATGACGCCCAAGTCGCTGCTGCGCCACCCCGAGGCCAAGTCCTCGTTCGACGACATGAAGGATGGATCCTGCTTCAGGAGGTAAGGATTAGTCGTACTTCCACATCCTGCGGCGACAGATCGCGCTGCCCTTCCGCAAGCCGCTCATCCTCATGACGCCCAAGTCGCTGCTGCGCCACCCCGAGGCCAAGTCCTCGTTCGACGACATGAAGGATGGATCCTGCTTCAGGAGGTAAGGAAAAACAAAAAGTAGAAAAAATAAAAGCAATAAATATCACTATTAAAAGGAAGTTCGCCGTATGGTGTCGGGCGGTACCGTATGGTGCTGTTAAAGAATAATACCATCCCATCACTTCCCGTGGGTGTCGTCAGAGGCGACTAAGGGACTCGCCAGAGAATGGGCAGCAGCGTTCTCTGTAAAATTCAACACCACACACTGCGATCGCCAACCCGCCTGCCAAGCGTGGCAATTATGCCAACCCCCCCCCCCCCCTTGGGGGAGGCCTATGTCCAGCAGTGGACGTCTTTCAGCTGATATGATGATGATTAAAAGGAAGGCATACGTGTAAGAAGAACTTAGATTACATTTCGCCGGTTATGTTGTAAGTTTCATGTACCTACTAGGGGCAATTCCATGTGTGCACATTTCTAGTCTCTGTATCTGATTTTTTCTTCAGCTACTCAGAAATACCTTTTCGAGAAACCCAACACTTTGTCCATAGGAAAATTAATTTTATGGACCGATTTTTAATTTACGCATTTTTCCTCACCCAGAGTGATTCCTGAGGAAGGCCCAGCTGCTGAGAACCCGCAGGCCGTGCGCAAGATCTCGTTCTGCTCGGGCCGCGTGTACTACGACCTGCTCAAGCACAGGCGCGAGAAGGGACTCGAGAAGGATATTGCTATTGTCAGGTAAGCCCTGGACATCACTAAAACAATATTAGCCCATTCAAATAAGCTTTCGACCTCGGAATCGAAGTGAATAAGCTGTAAGTTGGTACAAACATTTGTTTTGGCATTCACGCATTTCACGAGTGCACTTCAATTATTGCAATTTAAACCTTATATCAATGGCATGACTTTTAGTCATGACGCGCTCGCGGTTGGCAAACAACAACAATGTTAAAGGGTTACCTTCAATAAATGTCAAATGTGAAAAAAAAATATTTATAGAGAATGCAGAAGTAGACTAGGTCCTTTTTTATATCCAAAAATAAATCTCGCAGTCTGAGAAAACTGTTTAAGATGTCTAATAATATAATCGACACCATAAAAAAAAACAATCCTTATTTCCTCAGAGTGGAGCAAATCTCGCCGTTCCCATACGACCAGATCAAGGCCGAGATCGAGAAGTACCCGAACGCCAACATAGTGTGGAGCCAGGAGGAACACAAGAACTCCGGCTACTGGCAGTACGTCGAGCCACGATTCCGCACCTTATTGCAGAACCAGAAGACCGTAACGTATGTATCGTTTTTGAAGTAGTATGATAGCTGGATTGAGGATAATTTATAAACATCTGCTCTATGCAGGTGCAACATTGCTTATCAACTGTACATTATTAGCACTACTGGCTTTTTGGTGTGATATTAAAAGGCTCACTTGCACAAACCTGGGGCCATTATGTGTGAATTATTATTTAACCTCATGTTGGCAACTAACTCTGAGTTAAAAGATAACTCTGGTTTGTGCAAAGAGTTCTTCTATCTAAATTATATAATGCACCAAACTGCCCTCTAAAGTTGCAAATACGAGTATAACGCGTTTCTGGTGGCGAATGCATCGCGTTTGTTCAGTTGACAAATACATTTTTTTAAATTGCTACTCCACTCGTTGAAAATTCGGAAGGAAGTAGATAAATTCGCTGTAAATATTTTTTCCTTTTTTTATTTAAATGCAGCTTGAGTTTCGGTTCGATATATCACTGAGTTGGCATGGTTTTAAAATTTGCATGCGTGGCTGTTCATTCAGTAACATAAGCGATTCCTATTTTACTCATTACCGCGCAATAATGGTGATATTTCCTTAACACCACCTTGTTACCTCCTCAGAGTAATGGTAACGCCATAATCTATCTGGCTATTGGTTACAGTGCTAAGCCTCAAAAGGGTAACTGGTTCTCCCAGCTTTTCGTGCGGGAAGAGAAGCCCGCGCCTGAGTCAGGTGACGAGGCTGAGCCGCGCACCGTTAGGTGAGATACGGCATATGGCGTCCCTGTCCGCACCGTTACCTTCCCTCCTATTCTTGCTGTCCCTCTCGCTTTCCCTCTTTTCTCGCTATCACTAAATCTTGCTTGAAACATCTCATCACTAAATTATAGGGACTAAAACAGTGTGTTTGGCTTTGTTCTTTGTTCTAAATCAAAGATTGACTTAGAACATCAATCAATATTCTAATCAAAGATTGATTTAGAACAGTGGTTCTTAACTGGTGCTCCGCGGACCACTGGTGGTCCCTGGCAGAACCTGAAGTGGTCCGCGTATCCATTATATAATGCAATATTTTCGCAAAGCTGAATAATTTCAATGCAAGGCTTCGAAATAAAGTTTTTGATATGCTATAAAATACTAACTTGGAAGATGTTTTTGAGACAGGAAATCAGGAAATGAATTAGAAAACAACATTTCTTAAAGAAAAATGACAATGTTTCTTCCAAAAGTTTCGAAATAGTGCTACATGCTACCTAATGTTGTTTCATCGGCAAATCTATGCCATCAGAGGTTCTCGGCGCTTCTGAAAATTTTAGAGACAAGCACCAAAATCGATTGGATGTCAGTTTTGGCATGCGTTTGGCCTTGAACAGCACTGAACTAGATTCAAATGTTAGTCAAGATTATGCGGTAAAAAAATCTACTTTCTATCTATTACATCCGAAAAGATGGTGTTCAATGGGAAGACGGAAATTTGGTCAAATGGTCCCTTATGACTAAAAAGTTAAGAACCACTGATTTAGAACATTGATAGAGATATTTTTACAGACAAATATAAAACAGAAGTGATTCTTGTTGAATCTCTAAAATGAACAGAACTTAAAATAATATAAATGGTAGGTAAGCCATCGTTAAAACCCCGACTGCAAAAAGGGTATGTTTACACTCTTGAATAGTTAGTCAAACACCTTGTTATTATTCGCTATCTTGTTAGAATTACAACCAAACTCAAGTTAGTAACGAGGAAACCTATGTTTGTTTTATACCGTAGTAGCAGTTTAATCAAATAACACATCAAATTGGCCGAGATCTCGGCTTGTTTAATCAAATTCTGAACTTGAGTCTGGTTGAAAAACTGACATAATCAATTAATCATTAAAAATATCATTTTCATAAATTAGTTGCATGTACTTTTAAAATTTCAAAAACAAAGTCAAACAATCTTATGCTTCTTTACATCTAACTGCTCATGGCAGCTTTGCTTTTAAATTCTGGTTAACCTGATTATTAATTGGTTAGATTATTCAAATATCATATGGGCCATATTTTGAGTATATTCCAAAGATGATCCTTTCTTTATGACTAAAGTATTTAACTGATAAAAATAGATTTGAATAGCGTCTTTGTATTGAGCGCATGTTTCGCGTTGGTGTTGACGCCGCATTGACGCAGCGTCGACGTTGTGTACACGTTGTACCGAAAATACGACATATGTCAACATTAGTAGTATCGTATCAACATCGCATGCGAGAGCACTTTAACATTCATCAAATAATTATGCTTCTTATCAAGTCGCGAAACTCAAGCTGCAGGGCCACGAAACAAAATACTTGATTTATGATTAAGCTATAGTGTTTATTTTATGTTTTATTGCTACTATAAAAATGATTTTTAAAAAGAAAAATTTTATAAACGGAGCTCAAATGATAGAATGTGTTGTTTTGTTGCAGCTACCACGGTCGTGCCACGGCCGCGGCGCCGGCCACGGGCTCCAAGGCGGCGCACAACAAGGAGCTCAGGAACCTGCTCGAAGAGTTCTGCGTCCTATAAACGACCACATCTACACGAACATGCGCGATGCCAACCCTGAATGGCTAGCTTAAGCGTCGGCTAATCATAGAAACAATTCAAACAGAAGCCATTCATCTTGAACAACACCGTCATACACATTAAATATAAACTGATATACTTTTGAAATAAAGTAGACACAACAAGATTTATGCCATAAAAAAAAAAAAAAACATGTAACGGAATCTTAATAACTACGTAAATATATCTCGAAACGTATGTATTTTTGACTTGATCATTTATTTTTGTCGAACGAAATTTATTTTTGTATAATATTAAAAAAGAAATTATTTTTCTCCTTACTCTCAGTATTTTGTTGTAATTCTCTTCATGTTTTAGGTAGATTAGTTAGATAAATTATTATTTATTTATTTAATGTAGCATACGTGATCTGTAGAACCTACATAATTTATTTAAATTGTAAAAGCAATATAACTTAGTCTCACGTAGTCTCCACTGTAAGATGTTGCGTACTAGGTAATAATAATAATAACTTCAAAAACAAAATGGTACATTAATTGCAAAGTAGCGGTTGTATTATTTTCATGTAAATAAATTGAAGTTTTATTTTTATGATTCTTTATTCGATATTTTTGTCGTTAACGGATTTGAAGTTAAAACGTTCCTTTTGCTAGTCTGGGATACGTACATAGAATTGGTAATCTTTTTATGTAGCGAAGTAATCGCACTTCGCGAGCGATAGGTATGCTATGGTATGTATGTATATTTATTGTCTATGGGCGTAGCTAGCTATATGAAAAGAAGGTTTGGGGAGTACGGGACCTCTATGGAAGTTTGTATTTTTGAAAACAAACAGCGTTGACGCCAAAATGAGTGCTACGCCCAACTTTATGATACTGTAGTGTTTTGCGGCTATCATGTTATTATATGTGTCGAATTCACATAACAATGTAAAACGAATCTGTTAAGGCCAGCGTAATTAATGCCATTAATATAATTGGCGGTAAATATTTATACCGTAGTAATTAGTTAATGTGATTAACTGGTTCCGACGGAGTCTTCTGTTACGGGCTTTAATAAGGTTTACTGCATAAAATGATTGACCAAAAATCGTTCGTAAATGCTAAATATCTTATATTACATTAGTTGACCCGTGCAACTTCGTCTGCTCCGGTCCTATTGGTCTTAGCGTGAAGCAAACAAACAAACTCTTCAGCTTTATATCTATACTAATATTTAAAGCTGAAGAAGAAGTTTGTTTGTTTGCTTGAACGCGCTAATCTCAGGAACTACTGGTCCGATTTGAAAAATTTCAGTGTTAGATAGCCCATTTACCGAGAAAGGCTATAGGCTATATATCATCACGAGAAAGGCTACAGACTAATAGGAGCGGAGCAGTAATGAAAAATGTAACGCAGACGAAGTTGCGCGGGTCAGCTAGTATTAGTATAGATGTACAAAAATGAAATTTTGTTGTTTGTAATGTATCAGTTGTTGTCCGTAAATAATGTCCTGTAATTGTCTTGTCTATTACACTGGCCGTAACACTTCACAAATCTGTTCGCTTGCAAGTGCGGTTGTTACCATTACAATAGTTTCGCTTAACGATACTGTACATGAGATATTATTAGTTAGTGAGTATGTCTAGTAACTAGGCACCAGATTTAAAGTAAATTGCACCTTAGTACATAAAATGTATGTAATAAATCGTCAACAGGTCGTTTTGGTTTGCAACCTTCCGGCCCCTGCGCGTAGGTTTAGTTGTCTATGGCTTGTAGTTACCGCCGTTGAGAACGGCACAATGTAAGGAATAACACCAACATCCAATGCTTTGTATAAACCGACGCATACTTAATCTTGTCTGTAGTCAATCTTCGAATGTATGTATGTCGTTACCTAATATGTATGTAGAATTAATAAAGTCCTAAATATCTCACTATTGTGACCGCCACTTGTAAAACTAAGCTTTATTCAAAATCCTAGTATTATGTGACATTCAATCTTAACTCTTAATGCGGTTTAGCTTTCTAACACTATTCGCATGTGTAGGTCCATTGTTTTATTGTTAAAATTAACATATTTTGATGTTCACGTATTTTCGATTTATTATGGGCTCAGGACGCCGCTGGAGAATTTCAAAGATTTGAATGATAGGTATTCTTCTGGCAAGTACTACCTGAGTCAATTTATTGCTAAATGTTAGTTTTGATTTAGTAATTTACAAATAAATATACTATTAATTGAATAACGTTGTTTTCATTTTGAATACAGGAAAGTGTTCGATTTATTTGGCACTGTTCCTTAGTACCCAACACCCATTGGCGTATCTAGGACTCTTTCCCAGGGTTCTGGCTCCTAACCTTAAAAAAAACCTTTCCTCCTAAACAAAATAATGCCACAACTTAAATCTAGAAAACCATTTCCCATTCACACAAAGTTATCAAACTCCAATCAAATCGCTTTAAATTCAAATTAACGGCTACCAATCTTCAGTTGTGGACATTATCTAAATTGCCGGCCTCATATCCGGCCGAGATGCGACGCTCAAACACACATACACACACACACCACAGTCGGTGATCACGACCAAAAATGGAATTTTAGGCTCGTCGCCGGTGCAGTCGCAGTGGGGGGTCATGTTAAAATAAATCGAGAAAATCTGACTACAGATTAGGTCACTTTCGATGGGTGATTATGGATACCTACCATTGCATTCCTACAACGGAGACCTTTACAAAAATGAATGCCAACAATATCTTTCGAGTTTGTAGAACCATGTCTCGGGTAAGTAAGATTCAAACGGAGATGTTCCTCAGCCGACCCGAGAATGCTAGAGCGAGCGAAGCGAGCTCGACAATTTTTAGCATCCCACCTAATCTATCCTCTTGGCAAAGGGGATAGATTAATTCTTTTTAACCAACTAACGATATAGACGTTACTTTGTCGACATAATCGAAAGTTCGGGAACGAATAATGCAAAAAGAACTAAAATGTTATCGGATAGGATGTGCTATGGGCATTGGACAGGTAAGGTACTCTTTTAAATATTCAAATTTTAGCACATCGAACAAGTTTTTTATTTAAACACTAGCTGACCCGCGCAACTTCGTCTGCGTCACAATTTTCATTACTGTTCCGCTCCTATTGATCTTTGGCTCGTGCATATAGCCTATAGCCTTCCTCGATAAATGGGCTATCTAACACTGAAAGAATGTTTCAAATCGGACCAGTTGTTCCTGAGATTAGCGCGTTCAAGCAAATAAACAAACTTCAGCTTTATATATTAGTATAGATTTAAATTTGGCGCCCCTTGAACTAGCAAACCGGCACGTGCGAAATAAAAGTAATGTCTTCGACTTACGAGTATGATATGAAAACTAAGGAATATTTGGAATCTGTCCCCGAACATCATTGGGTTGGCCTGAGGCAATTCTGGGGTGGGCACGACCCTATTGAAAATAGATAGATGGAAAGATTCGAACAAAGAGAAGTAGTTGTATGGAATAGTTTTATTTAGATCACGGAGTAAAAGTAAACGCACGCGCTACCTACGTAAGTGTGAATCTACTTCTGTTGCTGACCTTACGATTAAAAATCACAAAAATTAAATTGAAGATAAAGTGAGTAAAAAAATAAAAGTAAACAATAGTAAGTCGCCAAGAGGTTCTAATATGGAAGTGTGGCGTAATGAAAAGCGCAATAGATCACAATGCCCTTGACGTCGGTCGCGCGGCTTACCGCGGTCTTGGAGCACTTTCAAGATTCTTATCTCGCGCTAGTCTCATTTCAGCTCACAAAGCGGACTCTGCCCCTATTTATAAACTGCTTGGCTAGCCCCGGACCACACCAAAAGGTGCGAAGATTAAAGATGATATCAGTTACAAGTGCGTTTTACATGTCACGCTGCCACTACTTCAAAGACGCGCCTCTTTTGAATAAACGCTGCGTATTGTGAGACTTCTTTTTTTTTCACGATGCGGGTCGCGATTATCTCAAGACTGCCTATGCGGGTTATTATTCAAGGGATTTCTAATTACAGATGGTTTTAGGAGTCTATACTTCTCCGTGACTTTACCTGGTACATTCGCCCTTGGCCATTGTATTCGGCGATTAGCGAAGTATGCTTACCATTTGTTCCCGTAAAACTTTGATTCAGTTTGGATATGTAGTTTTTATCAGACTGAACACGGGCAAGCCTCCACGGCTTTGACATATTATGTGAAACACGGCTTGATATAGTCGATCGAGCGAGCTGAGACGACAATCGAGTGCCGCGATTTCAGCACATAAGGCTTGAGAAATTGAGTTCTTCTTCATCTCCAGAGCAAAACAAAGAGTAAAAAAGTACCTATGTAAGTTATCACAGGGAAGACGCCATACAGATGGATTGACTGACGTTATAGAAGTGTTTATAATTATAGTTAGTGCTGGCAGGTAAATGAAATCGTAAAAAGTGGTTGGTATGTAGGTTCTTAAATTGTGTTAGTAGAGATAGAAACTAACCTAAAAGTAAACTGGGCAGGTACAGAAATCTGCTACAATAAAGCTCCATATCATCCTTAGCCCACCGCGACGTCTGTACTTATCCTTCGTTTAGTTAATCGATTGGTTCTATTTCATTAAAAAAATCAAAAGGTGTAAATATAATTTATTAAGTACCAAATCAAAAAAATAATCCAACTGTAGGATTACGTTTTCCCGGAAGCTCAATTAAATATTTATATGACGCATTTTAAACAAGTGTTTTCCGAGCGGATATACTTAAACGTTTTCCGCAAAGAGATTTCTCTCTAAACTAAAATGTCATCCGTGAAGACTACAATCCACAGAAGTATCACAGCACTTTGTTGTTCCTCCCGGGGCTTAGTCCTTTGTTTTCTAAAACCTCCCCGAGCTCCTTTAATACTTTGTAATGGCGGGACAAATTCTGTGTGTCTTGCTCGCTGTCTGCGATGACTGAGTTGAGATGAGCTCTTGTGCCCAAGTGGGTACGTACGGTACTTAGGACATGCATTTTACAGAAATATGGGAACGTTTCGGTAAAAAATACTTGGCGGTTAGGTTTACTCCTGGTTTGCTCTTATATTTAAGGTTCTGTTGTACAAACCAGAGTTTTCTTGTAGCTCCCGAGCTGGTTGCTGACCTGAGGCCATTATGTATGAATTATTTGTTAGCAACTAACTCGGAGATAAACCCACACGTCGTTTACCTTCAAAATGTGCGTCGCGCTTTTCGAACCTAAGGTGAGTAAGTGAGCCTAAAGGTTTAAAGTTAGGCTGTTGTCAAAATTGAAGTGGCTGTGACTTGTGATGTGACCTCTTTACCTCAACTTATTTTATATCCAGAATCCTACGTCGCGTCGTCTAATCGCGTAGGATAAGGGGCGCACTAAAGCATAGCACAGCAATAAGTATGCAAATTGTAGCAGCATGACTAGCGTAGCCCGTAGCGTAGGCTTGCTACTAATCGCGTAGCTTGTTTCGTAGCAGACAAAGCTTGCTACAGCGACACCCATTTGTCCCAAAAAGCGTCGATGAACCAATATCACCGGAGCTTATTGGACGATACCTAATTATCTTACAACTAGTTGACCCGCGCAACGTCGTCTGCTTCGCTCCTATTGGTCTTAGCGTGATGATGTATAGCCTATAGCCTTCCTCGATAAATGGGCTATCTAACACTGAAAGATTTTTTTAAATCGGACCAGTAATTCCTGAGATTAGCGCGTTCAAGCAAACAAACAAAAAAACTCTTCAGCTTTATGTGTTAGTATAGATTAGACTGTATTTGCCAGTGAATAAATTTACATGTCAAGTGTAAGGAATTCTGGAATAATGTGAGGTGCATCTGTCCGTCTGCCTAGCTTTTTCCCACTATATTGCTGTTGTCTCCCAGTCTAACCAGATATAGCAAGCAACATGACTACAGCAACTAAGGAAAAAAAAACCTTTCTTATTTCAATCATTTTAAATTCCCAATACTCGATTATTCCAGCTACAGTTTTCAGTTTGGAGAGTAAATACCGTATCTCAAGTTTTCATTCGTGATCCAGATGGGTCCTAATCCTACTATCATCGGGGATTTGTGGTGGTACCGTAATACCTACAGAGCTACAGCTGTGCCAAACCCTTCGTAGGTTTAGACGTAACAATGACACACGATGGTATTTAAGTGGTTTTACTTAGGACTGGCGCGGATTCTCTACTATGTATTTTAATTATATCTTATAGAAATGTGCTCAAAAAAGGTCATATTAAAGATAGGTAAAAGAAATAAATAATTATGATTCTTCAGCAGTGTTTCATTAGTAAAACGAGAAATTTGTTCAGGTACCAGACATGAATAGAACCTAAGTGTATCACGTATATCTAAGTGTATCAAGTCTACAGCTAGGTACATGTTTACAAGAAAAGGAGATAATATATATCCGTCTAATTCTAACCGGCTGAAAGACCTAATAAGATTTATAGGGCACAGTAGACAGGTAGCTAGGCAGTATCTCATCCTTTGTATCCGTCCATACAAAAACGTGGAGAGGCAGCGTTAGTCGTCGACGGTCGCGTGCGTGCGATGTCGGGATACTCGCCAAGATACCATCTTTAATCTTCACTCTTCACACTGTTTGTTACTGAAAAAAGGTTTTTTTTTTCAAGAAAAACACTCGTATAAAGCTTTGAAGATAACGAAAAAGAAATTACCGGTAGGTACTCACTTAGTTAAGGAGAAACATTTCCTACATTAACCGAAGGAGAAAGCAACTAAAGCCGCTTGAAGTGGTTAGGACTTAAAACAGCTTCAATATTTACTTGATTAGATACTACCTGTCCATGCTTACCTGTTTAAATATTTACACAAAGTAGGCAGCTACTTAACATAGTGGAGGAAAATTGTCTATTTTTCCATTCAGTGAACCTTGGGGCGTAGAATTTGTTTCATGTATTTTTTCTTTATCACTGCTCGTAGATAGAGCGACAACAGAGTACCTAGCGGCTATGAAAGCTTTATAAAGACTTCGTACAACGCACGGCTTTGTGAACGCATTGAGCCATACATATTAATCGCTTTTATATAGAAAAAAACACTGAGGACCTCAGGTACATGTTATGCACACTTTGATGTGCTGGGGATGTGATGTGTCTATTAATTAAAAGTAGGATGTAGAAAAAAAATCTGAAACACTAGAAATAAATGCAATATATACATGGCAGAGCAACATACAGCTTATTTACGACGGATTCTTTTTAATAACACAGCAGATAATTTTCTTCGGAATCCCTCTGAAGATATAAACGAGTTTTATAGATGTGGAACAAAATCCAGGATCGTCATCACACGTCGACATATTCACAGATGTTGCGAGCTCATAAAAGACCCAAATTGTTCTTTTTGCGTTCCGAATGAGGCATGGAATCGAATGCCAAACAGCTTGTTTTGTTGACTTGCAAAAAAAATGTGACGTGTGATTCACAAACAGGGAATGGATTTTGTTACTTTTGCATACTTCCTACTCCTACGTTGTTATTTTGTAGAGACCTGTAACGCTATAGAAAATATGTAGGTAAAGCACGTTAGGTTAAAATAGATCTGAGTAATCCCGAGATAATATTACGGACATTAATAAGATATCGTGGGACGATGATGCTTTTGTCTCGATCCCAATGTTATAATAGAATAAAAGTGTTTATCCATTTGGTAGTTTTTGGATGGTAACAAGTTCTTGGAAGACATGTGATTAGTATCTAACATCGCCAGCGATAAGTTACTATGAGCTGCAATTTTTCGAAGATATTTTTTTTGTCGTGTTCTTCTTCCTCTGACACTGTATTTGCCATTTACTTGGGGTCGTTCTTCTTTGATGTTTGAATAGAAATAATATAAAATAAAACATTTTATTTGACACACAAAAGTAATAGAGAAGAATAATATCTTGTCATCAGTTATCATAAGACCAGTCCTAAAGGTACACCTAAGTACTAATTTCAGGTATATCATGTATTTTGCTAGTAAGCTTCAAGGCTTCACGCAGACAGGACAGGCGATATACATCAACGTATTTTCATAGAAACTGCAGTTGTACTCGATTCAATAGATACATGTACAACTTCTTGAATTTTGATGCTTTGCTCGCACAGTAAACTAAGTACCTAACATCATTAATATCTCACATATTTGAACAGGATACAAGCTTATTTCGGTACATGATTATAACAACGCGCGTCAGTGACCTATCTTGTTTCCGCGAGAGTTTCAACTGTAATCCTTTCTACAATAACATTATCAACATAATGTTGTACCCACTCATGACACGATATGGATACATTCGCCCGGGGCCAGAGATGCGGGGCGGGGGGCGAAAGCATGCCAGTGACATTTATCCCTATAGTTTAACAACAAAGGAGTCAGATTTGTTGCGTTATAATGTCGCCGCCCAAAGGGCCACCTTTGTTCTAGCGCATGTAACATTGTGACACGTATGGGGGGGGGGGAAATGCTTTGAGTCAGCTTTTCTTTTTGTTTGTTCAGCTAATTCCTCGATTGAACCCCGAGATGCAGACGATGCTACGGATATTTCCCATGGCAGTGCTGTGATATCGTTACAATATTTCCCGTTTCTAATTGTATTGTGGAAAGTTGGTTCAAAATTTTCATATTGCATTTAAGTTATGGTTGATTTTCAATTCCTTTGTATTTCTTACACAAATATAATCAAGCTATGTTATTGCTTGTCATTTATTTAAAATCTACATATAGGTAATGGTGCGAGAAAATACTGATTTATTTCTAAATGTAATTTGTTCGATCAGCTCCCGAGTCCCGATGGAGTCTTTAAAATTCACACATCTAACAGGGTGATACCGTACGATGCAGCGAGGCAATTTACTGTGATCGGATTTATCGGTACACGAAAGAAGCTATATCACTAGCAAGCTGGCGTAATCCACGCGACTAAGCAAACATGTAGGTAACAAATTAAAGCGTAGGTTACTATTTTTATGGTTCCGCACCCAAAGGGACCGGAACCGCACCAACGGAACCCTATTACTAAGCCTCCGCTGTCCGTCCAGCCGTCCGTCCGTTCATCCGTCTGTCTGTCAGCGGGCTGTATCTCAAGAACCGTAATAGGTAGACATTTGAAAATTTCACAGATTGTGTATTTCTATTGCCGCTATAACAACAAATAAAAAATAAGGTTTATGGTACGGAACCTTTCGTGTACGAGTCCGACTCGCACTTGGTCGGTTTTTTTTTCTTTGGTTATGTAATTTTGATTTAAATCGTTGACTGAATTTGATTGATTTTAAGTTAACCAAACCTTTGCACTTTTTTTGTATATTATGCGCAGATCCAATACCTACTGAAGCCTCGTTCTTAATGTTTTATTAAATAAAAAGCGTGGGAGTATCATGAGAGTTCTTTCCTATAAAATTCAGAAAATAATCAAGTTCAGAAACTTTTATTTCTAATTTGCCGAAAACTTCATGCAGAAAATCGGGACCGTGGGTTGGTATTTGTTCTCGTCTCATAAAAACTGGTAGGTATTTGTTTTCAGGATTTCGGTAACTCCTCAATCGTAAAAGAGTTTTTAACAACCCGGTAATTTCGTGTTTGTTATCTCTCAGAGTAATCTCGAAACTTTTGAAATACGTTAGGTCTGCAAGTCAGCATTGACAGTCAGAGGTTAAAATTTCAAGTAGGTATATTAGAGATATCCAGTAAGTCGCATTACCATAAATAATTCTCTTTGGATACTGTATCCTGAAGATCTTCGTCGATAATTCAAGGTTTGAATAATTCAGTAGTCGTTTTAGGATAATTCCCAAATTGAAGGTTTCACGGTTACGCGTCGGCTTTAATGAAGTAAAGTTTTTCCTTCCATTCTTTCTCGTATTCCGGAACCTTCGCGTCGGCCATTTTATTTTGGTACAGGCGTTCTATCTTGTACAATTGAAAGCGAATGTCGGGAGGCACGGACACAGCCGACTCGTAGCTAAAAGGATTGACAACTTTTAAACGTAGGTACTCTTATTTATCCATGTAATTGAAGAGATCTGTAAGTGTAAATACGAAGTTCAAGTATGTGGTAATAAATGAACAACTGCACTAATTAACGTACGTACGTACGTTAATTAAATTGTACACTATGGCTCTGGTGCACAAATTAATTAACGTTTTTACCTACCTAGTCAGGCGCCACCAAAATGAAAAGAAGACCTAAATTATAAATTCAGTTGAATAAACACGCCAATATCGATTTCCGATTCTGTAGACGATGATGAGAACAGAATTTCGATTGAAAAGACTTTAAATTAAATGTAAAGGAAAAATTATGTCGTCGACGAGAGATCTAATTAAAAGCGTAAAAGGTTTTGTGTTCCTCAGAAAGAAGACAAAAAGACTACAAAGGTTGACGTCAATAGCGATTTGATAAAAGTATTAAATTTCAGTTACTTTTTATCTTTCCCTTTCGATCTTGATTTAACGTCCTTTGAGGTCATTACTGAGGCTCACCGGAATGGCTTCGCTTAATGAAGTCGTGAAAGAAAATTGAGTTTAGTTAAAGGGGCGAATTTAATTCGATTTCAAACTTTTTGAATGAATGTCGCAGTTTAAGAACGCCGGCATCATGAAACCCGCAAAATAAGATGGAAGCGAAAAATGGAACTCTTGACTTTCGTGGTTAATTAAAATAAATTATTCACTGGCCCCTTAAATAGATTGCTCGGCGTCTCCATTACAAATCGTTTCAAGTTAATTTGTGATTCCAGAGAAGCACCTAATGATTCTGATTAAATAATCATTACAACTGACGTTCGTCAACGGATTTAAAATTAAAAATGAATAAAGCTCTTTTGCGGTCTTAATTCCTTGTAAATGAAACACTTACATAACTAGCAGCTTAAGTGTACAATTTCGTGTGCCTATTATGCATGTTGGACCTACTCTGTAAGTGTATGTAAAATTATTTTAGTGGTTCAAAATAAAAATGCACGTTTTTCTATTTAAAAGGCTAAGCTCACATGGAATTTTCCCTCGAACAAGTCATTTACAAATGCGTCTTAACGAGTAAGCAGCACGTCTGAAGTTGCCAGTGGCACGCGAACTTCCGACATTTTAACTAGCACAAAGCTGTTAAGCCCGCATTGATTTTATAAGCGGGAAGTCCGTGCCGTATAGCCGAAGCCTTCAACTTAACCCGATGGCTCACCTTCCAAGAATGCCGACACTTCACAAAACTTAGATAGCCTAACGAAAGTAGTTGGCAAGAAGCACTTTCTTTTAGCGTTACTATCTGCTACACATTACAACTTTTATACAACCCACTGATCGTAGTTACTGCTACGTTTTCGAACGAGCCTTTATAGCTTTTGGGACTTCCACGCTATATGTATGTGCGTCAAGAGTTAACAAGGAAAATCCTTTGGAAACTTTTCAACCAAATTAAATAAGCCGAAGGAAGTTTGTGTTTGCGAAACTCATTGAAATTACCAAAAAAACTTCACTTGTATACCGCGCCGGCGCCGGCGGGCCGGCCAAACATTCTTTTTCAGCTTTACGATTTCTCAGAAGAGAAATTCTTTTCTTATGAGTATAATGTTTGAAAAACTTTTATGAAATATATTAGATCTAAATTATTTGCATGCGTGAGCATATAGGGGTATAAATGTTTGCTAGTTTAGTTTTACGTTCGCAAACACTTTACTTACCATACTCTTTTATAAGAGAGTATCTACAATATATTTTTCACACCACCTGCACGAAAACGTCAGATGTTATAGAAATTCAACCAAAAGTAAGTCATTATTGCTCGGCGGGTGATAATGAAATTCAGTATAATTTTATTGCCCAGAGGTCAATAATGTGATTTGAATTTGGAATTCAACTTGGAGGACGACGGGAACGCTTGCGGCCAGCCACCTCTCTTCATGACTTGCGAACAATTTTCCTGCAGTAGGTGTGAAAAGTAGAGTATGCTCCTCAAGGATAAAGGTGCCTTTGCCTTGGGCAAGTTTGAATCCCTCGCTGCGTTGCTCGTTGATCTTTTTAACCCAAAGGTTGACTGGTAGAGAATGCCTTGTTGCATTAAGTCCGCCCATTTACCACAATTGTGCATAAAGTTTAAATTAATAAATAAATCCTTTATTAGGTTCGGGATTCAATATTTCGCCCGTGACATAATACACTGCTTTATCCCCTCGGTGCATAATTTACTAATTTTTTGTTGTGTCCTTTAATATTAATTTAAAAAAATAGTTTAATTCTCACCATTATAAAAATTACAGTTTAGTAGGTACATAACAAACTATAACAATGTTGGTTTTTTCTGCGGTGCACGGTGGTTAAAATGAGGTACGCACAGCATTGACCCTACCCCCTGAACTAGGCGGGAACCTTTATCTCAGGGGATAGTGTTCAGCTATTTACATTTTGATTAATTTTAGCACGTTTGTGCGTTTGTAATAATACCTACCTTGTTTTTTGGTTTCATGCGTATTCGACTGAGTAAGTCACCCTCGTATTCTGAGGATTCGTTTTCAACCACCCGGATGTACTTCGAAATTGCTCCAAGGAAACGTATCACCAGACAAATTATTCTACAGAAACGTACCTAGCATCTAATAACGGGATTAAATATCCTAGATACTTATATGTTCTCATCCAGGCCATGGTCCACCTGTGTTCCAAACATCCCATCTATTCAGACTTTGAGGCGTGAATAACAGTGATTGATTAACAAACATTCAATCATACAGACAATGAGTGGTAGGATATTGGCAGGTTCATGGTACAGGGTATAAGAACATTAATAATTCTTTGAAATTTTCGATGATTTCAATGTAAACAACCATTTTCCTGAAAAGCAAAAATACAAATATAACTTATAAGCACACGGTTCAGAACTTCAGACGCAGGTAGATATGTAACACAGGTGTGTAAAATGTGAAAACATAAAATAATGTTAAAAGTTTAATGCACGCAGGCTTTGTTTTAAAATGTGTGCAACATTTACTCATGGTCATGAGTTTATAATTTTATTATAATTCCTTTTTGCTTATTAAGAAGTTCAATTTGAAAGACTAGACTGCTCTTCATTAATTCGTTGTTCTACGCAAACTGATACACCGCTACAAGTTTTAACAATGCGCTTTCAGACTTGAGCTGTGCATCTCTCTTGTCGTAAAATGTTACACAACTTTGTGAATGTTGTTATTTTTATCTTACTGCCTCAGAAGTAGTATTTTAGCTGATTTAAAGTAACATGACTTTCGATGGAATGGGACACAAATTTTTGCAGATTTTGCCCGGTTGCCTCAAAATCAGAGGGAGGGTATCTAATATTTTTTCTAGAGTAGTTTGTATGTCGACTTTTTTCGCACGTCTGGGTAGATTGTAACTGTGCAAAAACTAAAGTGGCTGCAAAGAAGTTGGGGATACTAGCAAAGGTGAGACGGTACTTCACGCCGGAACAGCTGCTCAAACTCTATCAAGCGCAAGTTCAATCGTGTATGGAGTACTGCTCTCATCTTTGGGACGGATCTGCCAGATACCAGCTTGATGCCCTTGAGTAAATTGAGAAACGACCTAAGAGGATCAGCGGCAATGAGAGGCTCGTCGCGACGAAGCTTCAGTCGAAGCGAAGTCTTTAGCATCGACGCCGAGTTGCTAGCTTGTCGGTATTCTACCGGTTGCATTTTGGGGAATGTGTGACGGAATTGCATAATTTGATTCCGCCAAGCCCGTTTCATCATCGGACCACAAGACGAACGGCGATGCGCGACCGGTATATGGTAGACATCCCAACCACACGCACAAAACATTTTGGGAACACATTCATTCTGCGTACAGCTAAGGAGTGGAATTCCCTGCCGGAGTCTGTGTTTCCTGATAGCTACAACCTGGGAGTCTTTAAGTCAATAGTGAAAAGGTTACTTCTAGGCAAGCGTGCTCCATCTTCGACCACATCATCGCTTACCATCAGGTGAGATAGTGGTCAAACGCGTGCCTATCAACAGTAAAAAAAAATGAGATATCAATAGATTCGTCTTGAACGCCGAAGTGCCATGGGCTATGTGAATTTTTCACTTAAAAGATGGCGGCCGCTTATAGGTAAGTTAAGTTTTTTTTTTCGTAATATATGTGGTATCAAAGTACGACGTTTGCAAAAATGTTACTCACTAAAAACAGCAAAGGAATACTTAATATATGTATTTTCTTTTTGGAAATGGATTGTTAATACACTATCAGATGTATTGTATGTAGTTACGCAAACAAAATATAATGTCAAATATTATTATTTTTGTTTGTTTATGAGTACTTATCCCAAAAGTTCTGTCTGCCGATTCAGTGTACAAAGGTAGTGGGCGTTCGTTTGAGTTTTGTTCCCAAGTTTTGCATGTTTCAGCCGGTTGTTAAACCAATACCGTAGGCGGTAAGGCCTGTCGCCTTTTCATTACCGTGATACTTGGCCACGTGATTAACATTGGCTCATTTCTGAATATCTGGGGACTTTAAATATTGAAATAAAATACCTACTTAAACGAGAACGTCTTTTTAACAGGAATGAATCATGACTTTAGGTATATCATTTGGCCACTTTTTGGGGTTATATTATTGACGTATGAACGTGAATGCGTATGAGTCTTTTGGCAAGAAGTACTGACCTTCTGCAAAATTTTGTGCAAAGTGTACTTTGCTATACAAAGCGGCTAGCATACCTATAAACCTATAGAGAATATGAGAGACAGAACCAACCCCACAAAACAACAAGTTTACTGAAAGCGTATCGATTACTATGTTTAATAACTAATGATAGGTTTGAATAAAGAGTAGGCAGGCAGCATAGGGTGGGATATTGCTTAAAAGCTTACTCCGGCTGCACTGGAAAACAGGTGGCTGCGGTGTCCCTGTGAGCTATAAACTGTGTTCTATGCGCTTCTGCAATGGACACATTTTACTCTCTTTATCGTCTGATAAAGTCCGACAGTCCTTTGTTCTCCTGGCTGTTCTTGAAAATTTAAAAGCGGTTCTTGCAGTAAATTCGCGCTGAACGCGCAGCCTCGGTCCGAGATACTGGCCGATGAATAAATTATTTTCACACACATGTTTTCGTAAATACACATACGGACACGGTAAGCAGGCATACATTAGCGGCCATTAAAATGCTTGGGCTATGTTCATTTTGCGAACAGAAAATGGCTCCTTTCGGTTTCCATCATCCAAGATCATTAGGGGGTTACACCTGTAACTTGTCAGCAGCTGTCCGTGCGATAGCTACCTTGCGATACCTTACTAGCAATTTGTCAACCTGTGTAGGTAAAGTTTCTGTATAAATTTTCTCCAAACTTTTGACTAACACTGTTTTTCGCAGATTTAATTTTATTTCTACAAGTTCTCAAACACTAATTCCTCAGTTCAGTAAAGCTTTCTTATTTTGTTTTCATCTATTTTCCAGAGAAAGTACAAAAGTACAATTACGCGTTCGAATGTTTTTACAATAAAATTAAAAGGCAACAACTATTTTTCTCTTCTGCGACAAAACTTCGTTTTGCGGAGTGGAATTTCGCAAGATTACGATGAAAGTAAGTATTTCGTTAAATCAACTACAACTAGTCCCTTTTTGAAACATAACCCCCTTCGGGGCAGTCGGGTAATTAGGGTTTTCTCGCTTTAAAGTCTTCTACAAAGAAACTCACTCAAGCAAATGATGACATCTTGTATGTAAGGATTTTCAGGGTATCCAAGAGCCAATCAGCTAAGACTACCTACATACTCGTACATTAGACACAGAGCTTAACATACTCACCGAAGTTTAGAGGATTTAGGTCCCTCATCCAGATGTCTGTCGCACTAATCGTGGCTTAGCCGAATACGCGCGAATTCGAATAATCTCGCCAATCGAATGTTCCGCATATTCATAGGTAAATCGGTTCGAGCAAAAATGTTTGCATATGGAACGGCAAACGTATTTGTACGTCAGAGGTTTTATGTCAGTTTAATCCCAGTAAAAAAGCTTGGTGAGAGATCTCCCAGCTTCCAGTGTCGATGTCTGTCCAATGGAAAGGATGATAAGGACCAATACTCTCTACGAGCTAGTCTGTTTGTATTCTATTTAGCTTATGTTAGGTCACGCTCGATACTATTTTTCGCTTTGCAACTTTTTAGCCTTTGTAAAGTCAGTATTAAAGTTAGCTATCTTTTGTTTTAGCGATATTTATACGAGGCACTGTTTGTTTTCTACAATTTTGAAGTATAAAACGGGAAAAATAATTAAATAAACCCGGTTTCTACATGAAATATCTTACACCCTTTTATTTTTTTGCTTAATACTTCTTTTGAGATTTCAGAAATCCTATTTAATATGTAGTGTAGGTGTTTCAATTTAGTTTTTATACGCTTAAAATACATTCACTACAAGTACTGCCTGATATTTGGAGAATATTCCAAGGCCTGAAGTAGCCGCTCATACATTTGTACCGTCCGGCTGGGTGCCGTAACATAAACTAAATATGTTTCCGCCTTAAACCCATAATACAAGTCGTATTTACCTGCGGCCATCTTTATTTCTTCACTTGGAAGAATATTTACGTTGGCTGCGGTCGGCTTTCACATTTATTTACAGTTAAAGCCAATATTATCTAAAGCTGTTTACATAGTAAGTAGAAACAGAAATATGACAAGATTCTTGTGTAATTTGTGCAGAAGACATTAATAAAAATCCAGGTCTGGTCTAAGACTAAGTAATAAAAAGTTAACATTGTTTATGGTACCTAACCTAATCTTTGAAAGTACTAATCCGATAACGAACAATATTTGATAGAAATTTACATAAAGCTGTCACTGAGTATTATTAGGTTGCTTTTATCCCAGACAAATGCGCGGTTCAAGGGAAAAAGCTAGCTAGCAAAGCTGTCTGTTTTTGAAGTGAAAACTTCTTTAGCGGCGTTGAGCACTTTTTCTGTAATGGGTATAAAATCTTAAACTCGCGTCAGGACACGTGACCTGATCGAAAAAGCGTAAGACGGACTCGCGTCAGGGTCACGTGATGCTGATCGAAAAAGCGTAAGATCGAGGGGAAGGGAGAGGAACTAGTATCTCCCACTCTTTCTACCGTGCCTGAGTGTGCTGCTCCGCTTAGGCGGCACAGGGCGCTTGCGCGAATGTCCGTCTGTGTTTATGTACAGCGTGCCACGCGTATCCAAGGATACGAAATTACGGAATTACGAAATTATGGATGAAAGTTGATTTTTCTAAGAGATAAAAATTAATGTAATATATGTATAAATAAATAACGATATAATATTATGAATAATAACATGTAAATTGTCATATTTGTGTACGATAGCGCAATAAATAAACATTGTATTCTACCTCATAAATGATAGTATTTTTGTACTTATAATTAAACACAACGTTAATACTAAAGTTTTCACTTCTGCCGGCACTCCCGGAGTGCTACCGGTGTTTTTTTACCGTTGTACGTCTTAACGGCTGAATAGATTTGGATGGAATTTGTCATTTGGATAGACCATGTCCTGGATTAGGATATTTATATACTTTTTTTACCCTGTAATGTGTTCCTTTATTATGGTTTCCGACATAAACGCGGGCACCCCTACCAGAAGTTAGTTTATTGTATAATTGCAAAATTTTGCTAGTTAAGTTAATTGTAACGTACCAAATCATAACTCATTCATAGCATATATCTAAACCCACTGACATTCAGAATATAATAATGTTGTCAGCATATTTTAGTGAAATTTGAAATTACTACGATTAGTTTAGCTCATAATCGGAAATGTATGCACTTGTCATATATATCTAAACCGGATCTGCATAATAATGCCGCTGACATTAAAATGTAGAACGGCCTGACTGCGTTGATAATTCAAATTTAATCAATGTTATTTAGTTAATTTAGCAGAACTAGTTTGTGAAGCTTTTAGAAACAAATTAGTAATATTAACATAAGCCAAACATGCTGAAGCTTGAAAAAGGATAGCAATAGTAAAAAAAACTGGCCAATTTCGAGTCGGACTCGCGTGCAAAGGGTTCCGAACCAATTTAATTTTCGCAACATGTTGTTTTAACACTATAGACATCTTATAGGTTTTACTGTAATCTGTAGGTAAACAACTATGTTCTGCATTTTTTTCGAAATTTTAGGCTCAGTAGTTTCGGAGATAAGGGGAAATGGTTATCTTTGATCTAATTTCTTGAATAGCTTCAAAGCTATTAATTTGAAAATTATTAAAAAAATATATTTAAAACTCTCATAGATAGCCCTTTCATTTGATATGTAACACGATACAGGTTAAAAAACTTTGTTTTGAAATTTTCTAGTTTGAGACCCAAAAGTGACCCCCATACTCAAAATTTAATAACTTACGTAATGCGTCCGTATTTGGGTCACAAAAGTTCATATTATATGTACCAAATTTCAACAGAATCGGTCTTGTGAATCCGGAGAAAACTGGCTGTGACAGACGGACAGACAGACAGCCTCTGTTTGATTACAAATGTACACTCAAATACTCAATTCAGAGTGCTAATTGCGCTGCACATTGACTGCACACGCCATTCGCATCTCAATTCGCAATCTGTTAGAAAAATATCACATGTTTCGACAGATTGTGAATGAGATGCGAATGCGAACTATGCTTAAAAGTAGTATAATTGGCCTGAGAACGATCCAAATTTTGAGCTGTATAAAGTAGACTTTGATAAATACTAAACTTCAGAAATCGGGGATTCTTTTTAGAGTTCCGTACCCAAAGGGTAAGCAACGGAACCCTATTACTAAGCCTCCGCTGTCTGTCCGTCCGTCCGTCTGTCAGCGGGCTGTATCTCAAGAACCATAATAGGTAGACAGTTGAAGTTTTTCTCATATTATGTACCTATTTTTATCGCCGCTATAACAAAAAATAATAAAAATTAAAGTTTATGGTACGGAACCCTTCGTGTGAGAGTTCGACTCACACTAGACCGGTTTTTAAACTAAATACGTATCGCATAAGTTGGTTAAAAATTCATAGTGCTATTTAACCGACTTCCAAAAAGGAAGAGGTTCTTAATTCGGTGGGTAACTTTTTATAACTAAAAATTAACCGATATGCAATGTCCTATAAGACTTCCACATCGTACAAATGTAACTATAACTTGGTAAGCTAGAATATTTCTTAAGTTATGTCCCAAGTGCAGTAGGTTTTAGAGGATCATAATATTTCTGCATTCAATAATCAATAGCACCGATGATAGCGTTGTGCCTCGCCGCGCCCTGTCGGCCCGTCTTGCGCTGTAAAGAGGGATTAAAATTGCAGCGATGCAGCTGGCTGCCCCGACAGCTTAGGTCAGGGCTGTGGTTCTCCAAACATCGGGGTTTTGTGAAACAACTGTTAGTCGCCTTGACCTACCTTGTGCAGCAAGTGGCCTTTCAAATAATTTTGGTAGAAGCCAATCTACGCCTATTTGTTTTTGACTGATTGTCTGATTGTTGTAACATGTAAAACGTATGTTGTATGTATTTAAAAACAAAAATCATTGGTGGCTAAATTTGGTCTGCAATTAGACAGTGTTATGCCAAAAGATTAATGACAAAATCTGCGAGAACAGATGTAGTAGGACCTAAAACATATTCATAAACTTAGGTAATACGTGACAAGCATTTGAGCTTACAAAGACAATTTAAGCGAGCAAAAAATCGAGTACGATATCTTAGCAACCCTAGGTTAGTGCTTATTCACATAGATCGCGAATTACGGCCCCGACGTAACAGCAAAAAACAACTACAAAACCTCAAATAAGCGAGTTTTAAAAACTCTACTAAGTATTAAACGTTTAAAGTGAAATAAAGTGAAAGATATGAACGCGATTTAAATAAAAAGAGTTCCCGGGAGGATAAACATTGAAATTCTGATGTTGACAAACACCGGGAAAGGTCCCCTTTTACTCTTTGTGAATTTTAGGGTAAGTAATATGCGATGAATTGATAGGTAAGGCTTTCACATGTAATCGCTTGTATTATAAAAAGATGAGGCAATATACTTCGTTGCTCAGGAAGCATACGTTATCGAGATCGCCACTCGAAAGAGCTTTTCCGTGCTGTTATTACAGACATAACTTTCTCAAAATCTTAGATTTTTCGTACTTATAAAACTAGGTCTGTTTAACTTATTTAGATAAACTAGAAGTTACACAAAACCGTCTACGATATGACCCAATTTGTCTTATGTCTGTATAAAATCTTAATACACGTCATATTTCGTGTGTAAGGAGTTTAATACAGTTGGAGTCCATCTCCAGCGCCATATTTTATCGTTTACGAGCAGGTGTAGAGCGCTCGGTAATACGCGATGAAGAAAGCCCGTTGACAAATGATTCTGATACATAATGCGGCGGGCGATATGTTGTGAGTAATTTAAAAATAATCATGCGCTGGCTTTGTTGTGAGCCGAGTTATATACTCGATCCCTACGAGTATGGTATGCGCGTGGCAGATCTTTTGTTGTTGCTCAAATTACGGGGTAGTTGAAAGATGTTTGTTCATGTAGGGTTTTAACGGCTATTCGGCCAGAACTAAAGATATATTAAAAAGAGTGCGGGAAAAATGAGAAACCTCAAAATATATTTCACTGAATATTGGGCATCATTCATTTTAAGGGTTAATTTTAGACGCAGGTAAAATTATAGAAGCTTGCTTAACTTTCCAAACGCGTAGCGGATGTGATCTCGCGGTCGTTGTAGTAGTAGTGCTACGCCGTAGCGCAGTGTGCTACGAGAGAAGGACGTGCGTAGGCGCAATTTATAGCTCTCGCTTACAGCTTTCTAATGAAAATAACTTTCCGCTATAAAAAAGTACTCTTAAGGCCCTACCTCTGCTTCAGAGCCGTCAAAAGGCTACTTTCTAAAGGATATTTCCCATTAACGGCTGGGTCAAAAGATTAGAAAAAAATATATGTATATGGTAGATTCGCGCGCATGTCTGTGTCGTCGCGTAATCTTTGATAATAGTTTTGATATAGCGCGTGCGCTACGGAAATGTTTGTGTGTGCGGCGCAGATATGAATGTGTGGCCCAGATACTCAAGGTTATTGAGCCTACTATACACCTTAAATGTTTTATATCACGAATAAGTCGCTGAGCAAACACTTAGGTAAGTAAAAAACATACTTTATGTAATGTTCGTAGCAAGTAAAATATGTATACGTCCCAGGCACAATCAGATCTTATAGGAATAAGTAATGTGATGTCCCTTACTATTCACCGTAGGTCCATTTAGTTTAATGGAGGTCCGGACTCTATCAAGATTGACCTGAATTAGTGCTAGACACTGATATCGATTACTAGATGCCAGTCTAGCAAATATTTTCATTCAAGAGGAAATTATCTGAATGTTTTACGGATCTTGCTCGACGATGTGCATGGAAATGAGAACAAATCGTTGATAATATTATTGTTACGCGCCAGAATTAATGCTGGGCACATAACGATATTGACGTGCTAGTAACGCTATCTAGTATCGAGTAGTAGATCTCAGTGGAGTCACGATCTTTCTAGACTTTTCTATGCTAGAACATTCTCGATGTTTCGACACCTGGTCAGTCGGGACCGGTATGTACCCGAAGATTCCATACTAGAAGGTTCTAGAAATATCTGTCGGTATATAAAGGGCGGACATCCGCTGACTGCAGTCAGTATTGAATTGGCGATACAAGCGATAACTTCGAGAGCGATCTTAAAATGCGAATTATAGTGAAGTGAAGTGTTCAGGTAGTGCGTTTGTGTGATAATTAGTGCTTATTAGTGTTGTAAATTAAAGTGTCATTTTTGGTTAATTTATCGGCTGTTTTTATTGTCACGAACCCCAAGCTCATAACAATTGGTGTAAGAAGAGTGGATAATCATGCCGATTCTGCCAAAGGACGACACGGAGGGTATCCGTACCCGTAGTCAACGCCAGCAGGAGACGGACCAGAGGCGCTTTGGTGGAGCAACGCCGCAGTCGTCGGAAGGTCAGCTACCGACCATCAAAGCCGGCTCATCTACAGCAGCTCCAGCATCATCAGCACCAGACTTAGCTGCACTGATGATGATGCTGCAGGAGCAGGCCCGCCGACAGGAGGAGCAGGTCCGACGCTTGGAAGAACAGCTGCAGCGCGAAAGGAGGAGCAGGCCCACCGACAGGAGGAGCAGGCCTGACGCTTGGAAGAACAGCTGCAGCGCGACAAGGAGGAGCAGGCCCGCCGACAGGAGGAGAAGGCTCGCCGACAGGAGGAACAGATGTTCCTCATGAAGGATCTGTATCCCTCCTTCGGCAAAGAAATAAAGGTTGTCAAAGATAAGGTGGTTCAGCACGAGAACCGCCTTATAGAAGCTGAAACCCAGATTGCTGAAATGAAAAAGCAATGGATAACTTAAAAGTTGCAGATGGAATTGCAACTTCTGTAGCTGCTACACCTTCGCTACGTGGATTCAAAGTGCCGCCGTTCGATGGGACGTCTTCTTGGTCGGCCTACAAAATACAGTTTGAGGCTGTCATGAAGGCGAACGGGAGGAGCAAAAATCAGGCCAAGACTGCCCTCACCCTAGGCCTGCGTGACCAGGCCTTAATTGTCCTGGAAGCTCTCGATAAGGAGGTGAGATACGAGTAGCTCCTTGAGGCGTTGGAAGCCAGGTATGGTGATGCTCACCATACCTGGAACATGTCTTTCGTGCGCAGCTCAGAGATCTAGTGCAACGCAGCGGTGATAACCTGCAGCAGTGGCCCTTGAAGTGGAGAAGCTGGTGCGAAAAGCGTGCCAGTCTGCACTAGCGCTCATTGAAGGGAACTTGGTGCAGGCATTTAACGACGGCATCCGCGACCTTGAGATTAGGGCTGCAGTGAGGCTTGGGCACCACGGGACACTTAAGGACGCTTCGGCCCATGCACTGGAGGTGGAAGCTGTGCGGCAGGATCATCGTTACCACCGCGTTAGCGAGGTCGCAGCAGCTAAGGTTTGCGACCAATTTAAAGGGTACAGCCCCAGATGCTACGGCTGTGGTGAAAGGGACCACCTTCGATCCAGTTGCCCTAAGCGCACTACAGAGAAGGAAGATGGCAGATCTTCAGAAGGTAGGGCGGCTAACAGCACCGCCCAGCAACAGCAGGGAAACGAGTAAAAGCCAGGACTGCGGGGCGGGTGCTGGCTGATGTTCAAGGAGCCCCAAGGATTTTGATCTCAAAAACCCATGACGGGAACAGCCTTATCATCAAGGGCGAGGTCAACGGGACACCATGTAAGCTGAAAATAGACACAGGAGCTTCTCGCACGGTTGTCAGTTCCCAACTTATAAGTCAGTTCTTTGGGGACTCCTCATACAACCAATACCGCATACATTTGATAACAGCCACTGGTCAGCGCATACCCGTCCAAGGAGAGAGAGAGATGGAGTTGAAGCTAGGCAACAAAATCTACCTGCATACTGTTGTTGTGGCCGATATAATGGACAATTGCATCCTGGGCTTAGACTTTATGAGTAAGAATCATTGTGAGATCGACATTAATCAAGGAGTTATGAAATGAGGACAAGAGGAACTTTTCATGGAAGGGGCTTTACCTGGGAATGTGCACAGCCTTAAGAAGATTGTTCTTCCTCCGAGATCGGAAACGGTTGTACCGGTTAGTCTTTCTCGGAATCCTGGGCAGACTCATCGTTGCGTACTCATAGAAAGGGTTGACAATGACCTTCCATGGAAAGTGGCACGAACATTGGTCAGAGCACCGACATCTCAGGGTTCGTGTGCTGAACCTTTGTGACAAGAAACAGGTGATAGAAAAGGGCATACTGATGGGTATCTGCGAGGAAGTGGATTGGTTGCGTCGATGCCAATATCTATCAACTAGGACCCTCAGCAAGGATGCACAAACGAGAGTGTCCATACTTTTAGAAGACTGTCGCAGCTCTCTGTCTCAAAATGAAATGGTCAAGGCAAAGAAGATGTTACTCAAGTACGCCGATGTTTTCTCTTCTTACGATGCTGACATCGGGAAGACTGGCTTAGTTCAACACAAAATAAACACAGGAGAAGAATTGCCTATCCATCAACGGCCGAGGAGATTACCGGTAGCACGTGAAAAGGCAATGGAAACCATGATTGTGGGAATGGTGAAGGATGGTGTTATAGAACCTTCATCCAGCCCATGGTGTTCACCTATAGTGTTGGTAAGAAAGAAGGACGGCAGCATGCGGTTTTGTGTTGACTATCGTCGCCTAAATGACGTTACAAAGAAGGACAGCTATCCTTTGCCAAGAATTGATGACATGCTGGACATGCTTACTGGAGTAAAGTAAAGTGGTGGCTACTGGCAAGTAGAAATTGACCCGAAGGACAAGGCGAAAACTGCATTCTCGACAGGAAAGGGTCCATGGCAATTTAAAGTTATGCCGTTTGGATTGTGTAACGCTCCGGCTACGTTTGAAAGGTTGAAGGAACTTGTACTAACCGGGTTGATTGGTGATGTCTGCCTTGTCTACTTGGATGACATCATCATCGTAGGTCGTACGTTTGAAGAGCATCTTCAAAACCTGGAACGAGTGCTCATGAATATCTAGAGTGCCAACCTCAAGTTGAGTCCGAAAAAGTGTTCAAGTTAGCTTTTTGGGGTATGTTGTGTCGGAAGAAGGAATCCGCACGGATCCAGAGAAAATCGCCGCTGTTAAGGATTGGCCAATTCCAAAAGACAAGACGCAGGTCAGAGCATTTTTGGGTTTGTGCTCCTATCATCGGCGATTTGTCAAGAACTTTGCAGATATAGCCAAACCCCTGCACAAGCTAACCGAGGAGAAGCGACATTTCTGTTGTTCCGGATGAAAGTCGGTTAGACGGTCCTTTAGCTCTTGCAATGCGTTGTCGCACATCTCATTTCAAGAGCTAAAGGACCGTCTATGTAAAACACCTATTTCGGGGTATCCTGATACCAACAAGGAATTTATAGTTGACACAGACGCAAGTGATATAGGACTTGGCGGTGTGTTATCTCAACGCAATGGCGATCAAGAGGTTGTGATTGCTTACTTCAGCAAGTCGTTGTCGAAACCAGAGAGGAATTATTGCGTCACGAGACAGAAATTGCTTGCTGTGGTAAAGTCATTGCAACATTTTAGCAAATATCTGCTGGGGCGGAAATTTCACTTACGAACTGACTATGCTGCACTGAAATGGCTATTGCAGTTCAAAAATCCAGAAGAACAAGTTGCGAGAGGGATTAAACTACTGCAGGATTACGACTTTGTGGTCGAACATCGTAGCAGAAAATCTCATGGCAACGCAGATGCATTGTCAAGAAGACCTTACCCTGAAGCCTGCAAGAATTGTACTAGGCAAGAGGGTAAAGAAGTCGTACCTGTGAGGATGCTCAAAACAGATCTCGGCAACGAGTGGAAGGAAAGCCTACAACGTACTGATGTCGTGTGTACGTGGTTTGTACGTGTGATGTCTCAGCGATGAGTTCGATCACAAAAAGCTATTGGACCCAATCGGACAGTTTAGTGATTCAGGATGGAATATTGAGCCGTAAATTGGAAAATGCTCGGGGAGACAGCTGTCATTTGCAAATGGTTGTCCCTAAAGCTAAGGTAACGGATGTTTTAGGCCATATGGGAAGATACGGGAACGGTTTTACTGGGTCCATTGTCGTGACGATGTCGAGGACTGGTGTCGCAAATGTACAAGTTGTGGGGCTGTAAAAGGACCTCAGACTCGTAGCAGAGGTGCATTGAAAATGTACAATGTTGGTGCACCATGGGAAAGGATAGCCCTGGATGTTGCGGGACCATTTCTGGAAAGTGAAAGGGGTAACAAGTATTTTATTTATGGTTGTAATGGATTACTAAACTGAGTGGCCGGAAGTTTTCGCCATTCCAAATCAAGAAGCTTCAACAGTCGCAGATAAACTGGTTCATGAAGTCTTCTGTCGTTTTGGAGTACCCTTGGAGATTCATAGCGATCAAGGAAGGAATTTTGAGTCACAAATATTCCAGGAAACTTGCCGAGTTATGGGTACTCATAAAACGCAGGTCTACTCAGCAAGCTTCCTGCTTATGGCATGGATATATAAGACAGGCGTGTCTTTTTACCGCAAAAAGGAGTCGTTTTCACCAAACTCCTACTTTTCGGGGTGCATCTGTTCTTGTGACTGATCGGCTCAAGCTCCTAGGCATGGAGTTGACATCCAGTCTCAACTTCGGCGCCACCATCGAGAACAAAGCCCAAACCGCGGCCAAAAAGCTGGGCATCCTAAATAGGGTGAAGCGATACTTCAGGCCTGGACCGCTTGTAACCTTATACAAAGCACAAGTCCGATTCTGCATGGTGCCACCTTTGGGATGGCTCAGCTAAGTATCAGCTTGCCGCGCTTGACTCGGTGGAACGCAGAGCTAAGAGGTTCATCGGTGACGAAAAACTGGTGGATGCCAAGCTACATAGCTTGGCTCATCGCCGTAAGGTTGCCTGCTTGTCGGTTTTCTACAGATTGTACTTCGGTGAGTGTGCCCAAGAACTCCACGACCTCATCCCACCGGCCCCCTTCTACCATCGGACATCCAGACGCACTGCATCTTACCATCCCTACCTTGTTGCTATTCCACCAATGCGCACTAAGCGTTTCCAAACGTCTTTTATAATGCGCACAGCAAGGGAGTGGAACTCTCTGCCTGCGTATGTGTTTCCAAACGCGTACAACTCTAATCTCTTCAAAGTTAGAGTGCACAGGCTCCTTTTGGGTAAGCTCGCTCCATCGTAGACTTTGTCTCTGTCATCTCTGACCTAGACTAGAGTCAAGAGCAAACCCATCACAAATAAAAAAATAAAAATAAAACGAGAACAACTTCTTACCACCCACAATCGGATGGAATGGTGGAACGATTCAATCAGACATTGGAGATATATCTGGCAAAAGTTGTGGAAAACCGGCAACGCGATTGGGACAAGCATATACAACCGTTTTTGCTGTCATACCGAAGTGTCGTTCACGAAAGCACTTAGGTGACACCAGCTTTCGCAAACTTTGGTAGAGAATTACGGCTGCCTGCAGACCTGATCACCGGAATACCACCTGATGCCCCACGCAGTATAACCGATTATGCGAATGACTTGCGGAACAAAATGAATGAAATTTATGAGCACGTCAGACAATCGGGCCAGCAAATGTCTGAAAAGATAAAAACCCGTTATGACCGAAAAATGAACAATAAATGTTTCGATGAAGGTTCACTAGTGTACTGTACATAAAGGCTTATAGATGCTCCCATCCTGCGTCTAACACATGCGATTGCCCTGCCATTCATAGAGCATCTTGCGTAAAGTATCTAGGGGTGTCCATTGACTGCACTCTAAGTTGGAACAAACACATTGACGTTACGGTATCTCGTGTACGTAAGCTTATGTTCCCAATGAAAAAGCTTAGAGCTGTGGTCACTGCCCCACTGCTGAAAACCACTTATTTTGGGGCGTCCCTGTTTGGGGCGTAACATTTAAAACTCTTATGCTTCGTCTTGAAAGGGCGCAGAGGGCAGTTTTAAAGGTGATGCTATGCAAACCCTACCGTTATTTACAATCCAGCTATACAGGGATATATCTGTGCTTACCGTCAGGCAACTTTGTGCACTCCATATAGTCCTACGTACTCATTCCTCACTGATTTATGATCCTGAACTCCTTACTCATAAACGTCGTAAAGACATGGTTTGCCCTTCTATGAAAGCCAATACTGCTCTAGCAAGTCGACACTTTCCGAACTTGAGTGGTCGATTTTATAATGCACTCAATAAAGTTTGCAAAATATATTTTGCAAACTTTATCCTTTGCCGAAATATAAATGTAAGAGAGTTATAAGTGAATATCTTCAGGGTCTTACATATGACGAAACTGAAAGATTATTCAACAGTAATATATATTTTACTATTACAAAATAAATATTGTAAACTCACATTCACTCAAAAGTATTTCCAATTATTATCAATTATTACTTTTACAATTATTATCAATTTCATTAAATCAAATTATGTTATATTGTAATTATTATTGCGCTATTTTTATTATGTTAAATTTATATTTTACCAATATATATAATTATTTTTTAATTATATATACAAATATAATAATTTAATAATTTTTAATTCAGCATTTGTGTCAAAATCTTGTAGTTACTACAACATTAACATTAAACATTAACATAATTATTTGCAATATAACAATATATTGCATATATGTAATTATGTTAATGTTTGATGTTTAAAGTAAAAGGAAGGCGCCGATGTCCGTCACACAGTTTATACTAGAACGGACATCGTCGTTTACTCTATCTTTTAAAAGACAGATTTTTTTTATGCTGTTTTGAACAGGATAGATGATTTTGTACCCACCTTTCTGTTAATAAATTATTATTATTATTTCGTTTATTTATTTTTGTGTACATAAAGATTAGATTTTTAAATAAATAAAAAAAAAATACATTTAAAAATATAAAAAATAGTAGTCCGCCGGTGTCGGGAGCAGAGTCCAAGCTACCGGTGGTTAGGGCTCCAGAGAAAGGAACCTCCTCACAATACGAGCCGTATCGAGGAGTACTGCCTTCTGTATCAGGCCCTTTATCCAACCGCGTAACGCCAGCTTCGACAGATGGTCGTCGAAGCTTTTGGTCATCAGGCCATTGGCTGTAACGACTATCGGCACAATGACTGCTGAGTCCACATGTCGACAACCTTGTGTGCTAAGTCAAGATACTTGATTTGTTTCTCTTTCTTAGTCTTCACGAGGTTTTCGTCATGCGGGATGGTAAAAATCAAAAAATCAAAATCAAACTAGGCTGAAAATCAGCACTTTTTGAACGTCAAAATTTACATGAAGACAGTCCCCCAAATCGCCCAGCCCGTCACCAATTCCTAGTGTTTTAGCTGGGAAGAAGAAATGGCCAACAAACCCCCCAGCAACACAACTGTCTGTTAAGTTTAAAGAACTTGAATTTATATAACATTATTCAACATTTCATGATAGATATCGATCAAATTAAATAAATGGATGGCACATGGCCGCTAGCATACTATATTATCCCAAAAATTAAAGATGAAACAATGCAGCATATATTATTATAGGTAATTAAATAAGTAAACTCAAGCATACAATACTAATCAAAATGAGCCTCCAGGAATAAATGGCGTGCCCGCTTACATGTTCAACAATTCAATTTAACCATAACCTGTGACCCTGGTAACATCAATTATCATTGTGCGGCGCGCTAATCGGTCTATCACCACTTTATCAGGCTTATTGGCAACAATAGTCCTGTCAGTGATGATAGACCGATCCCAGTAAAACGTAACATGGTCATTTTCGAGAACTGGGTCGGGCAAATACTTGTAATACGGTACCTCAGAATCCACAAGTTTTTATTTCAAAGCAAGTTGCTGATGGATAATCCTGGCCACTTGGTTGTGCCTGTGCAAGTACTCGCCGTTAGCCAGATGAGAACAACAAGAGATAATATGTCTGATGGATTCACCCGGACGGTGGCATGCCCGACACACGTCCACCGTCCCGTCCTTTATAATATGCCTCCGGTAGTTATTCGTTAAGATAACTTCGTCCATAATCGCACAGACAAAACCTTCAGTTTCCCCGAAGAGATCACTGAAACGTAGTCAGGCCACGGACGCTGAAAAATCTACATCGGACCCATGAAGAGCCCGATAGAAGCGCCCGTGAAGCTCCTTGCCTTTCCATACCTCCTTGCGGTCATCTGTGGTAAGTATTACAGGTTTGCGCCAGTTCTCTTTAGCCATGGACAACGGAGTGATTCCCTTGTCCACTGCGACCACTTCTCGGTGCATACCCACGTCAGCTTTGAGAAAATATTCTCTGAGACTGCACATCTCGCGGTTGTGGAGAGTCTTGGCGTTTAAAAAACCTCGACCTCCACACTTCCGCGGGATGTACAGTCTCATCACCGACGATCGTGGGTGATGCATCCGGTTTGCGGTCAGCAGTGTACGGACCCTCCTATCCAGGGCATTGAGTTCGGTTTGAGTCCATTTGAGTATGCCGAAAGAGTACATTAATATCGGTATGACCCAACCATTGAAGGCGCGCACCTTATTTCCGCCCGACAAAAGGCTATTCAAAACCTTTTTCAGGCGACCAAAGAAGTGCTCCTTCACTGATTGCTTCATGTCAGCAACATTAATGCCCAACGCTTCCGACATACCTAAATACTTGTAGGTTTCGGTTGAGCTAAGGGATCTAACCTGTATGGAATCCGAGAGTTGAATTCTCTCAGATTCCATAATCTCCCCTTTCTTTACATGCATGATTGCACATTTGTCTACAACAAATTCCATCCTGATGGCACTACTGAAGGTTTCAGTTACCTTCAGTAGCTCCATCAGTCGCGAATTGTTGGGGGCAAAGAGTTTCAGATCATCCATGTAAAAAAAAAAACAAAATCAAAAGTCGTTTATTCAAATTAGGCTGAGAGCCAGCACTTTTTGCACGTCAAGTTTTACAAAAGACAGTCCCCCAAAATGCCCGCCCGTCACCACTTCCTAGTGTTTTAGCTGTGGAAAAGAAGTGGCCAACCAACTCCCCAGCAACACATTTGTCTGTTACGTTTTAAGAACTTGAGTCTATATAAAAGTATGGTAAGTAATTATACATGACACGAAATTTACTTGTTACAGAAGGTGAGATATGGCCTGACCACCTCTTCTCAACCGATAGCCTAGACCTGAATCCTCCAGCAATGTGCTTAGAGGATTCAGAGCTAAGCAAAACCAAAGCGGACTCAAACTATCGCCCTGAAATATTCCCCGTTTAATCCATACAGGCTCATCATTCCCCTGAATCAGTCGACATCCTTGATAGCGAAGGACTGTATTAGTATTATTATTAGTGTGGTTGCACAATACAGTTCGCTGTAAAAGGAAAGCTTCAAGCTAAATGGGACGGGCCGTACCGGATTGTGACAAAAATCAATGACGTGACTTACCGTATACAAAAAGGTACAAGAAGTGCTCCTAAGATCGTCCACGTGGATCGACTGGCGCGTTATTATGGGGCCGATAATGCTTGGGACGAACATGTCTTAGGAGGCTGCAGGAAAGGCTGGCAAGAATTAATGCTGGGCACATAACGACATTGACGTGCTAGTAACGCTATCTAGTATCGAGTAGTAAAACTAAGTGGAGTCACGATCTTTCTAGACTTCTCTATGCTAGAACATTCTCGATGTTTCGACACCTGGTCAGTCGGGACCGGTATGTACCCGAACTTTCCAGAAGTTTCCATGCTAGACGGTTCTAGAAATAACTGGTATATAAAGGGCGGACATCTGGTGACTGCAGTCAGTATTGAATTGGCGAGCGATCTTCAACTGTGTGTTTTAAAGTGGTAATTAGTGTTGTAAATTAAAGTGTAATTTTTGCAAACAAGTCAATTACACAGAGGTAAGGTTCTTATTTATAAAAAACACTTCTTTATTTTTAAATATATTATTTCACAGTATTTTGAAGGTACATCGGCCATATTTTGTCACCTCCAACCAGGCGGATTTGATTAGATTCCCTGCAGCATGAACATGCCGACGAAAAAAGAATATTGGAAAATGAAGCTCCATGTCATTCAAAAATAAGATTATTTGTTCGTTAAAGCTGAGTGCTGCACATTTTTAAACAAATTATCTTGTTACTCACCGAACTGACGAGCTCCGTACGTGGACGATAACGTACGCTAGTCTGTAATTAGCTTGATGCAAACATCGACACTATTAACCCTTTGAAAGTCATCGTGTATTTATGTCAAGGGGTGCATGGGCGGAAGTAGACTGCACTGCAGTCGGGGCCTTGGCAGAATTTATAGCCTGGCCTGCTAGCCGGGGACACAGAGTGATCGCGGCGACTGCCTCGATCCCTAATAAATAACTGCAGCCAACTTTCACATCGTACAAAGCGGCACATTGCTAGTTTTTTCATTAGCGATCAAACTGCAGGCGCTGCCTGTCATTCAATTGATACAAAATCTTGATTAGCACAAACCTTGCCGGAACACGATACTAGAATATGCTAATAATATATTTCCATATTCAATAATACCTTGTACAATAAACGTTACATTTTATATGTATGTGTTTCCTTTATAACACGATAATGGAGTCTTTTCCTCTGTATTTACGAAAGTAAAAGGATATTGTGCTTTCCTCCTTGTTGATATTGTTTTTTTTTCCGTTTGCTAAACTATTATTGTAAGCGCGTCTGATAACATTGGAGGTTATTGTGTATCCTATCGCCTTTATTGGTGTCTCTGCTGTCTTATTTTTTTAAGGTTGTGTTGGGAAAATAAACGGCAGAGCTCACGTGTAAACCTGGTTGGACCAAAGAGAATAAACTACAAAGATAACAAGATAATCGCGTCCGAAGTTTCCTATTGTAAGTTTAAGTGGACTAAGAGACACGAGTCGGGTGAGACAATTTAATCTTGTCGGCTTCATGGTCCCTTGGAACGGGGGATAGTTTTTAAACGGTTAGAGTTTCTTTGTCATCTATCTAGCGCAAGTCTAATTCGTTTTTAAAAACTTTTAACTACGTCGTGGACGGTTAATTAGAAGTATCATTTAGCGAGCCTGTTCTGATGTTTGTTGTAACTGTAAATGGTTATTAATAAAGGTAGGTACTAAGTATCAGTAGGTACTTATCTAACAGAGGAAATAAGGCTTCCTGTCCATTTGTGCGGAGCGAGGCAGCGGAGCGGTCAGTAACTCACGTAGTGCGGAGATTTTATGCAATTCCATTGGTTAAAATTTCTCCGTTTCACCGCTCCGCTGCCTCGCTCCACTGTGGACAGGCATCCTTACTGTTTGATATTTAGTATATATAACTGAAACAAGTCGAGACTTACACAAAATGCCCCAGTAACTCTCATTCTTGCAGTCGATATAAAGGCTGGGCTACGTTATAAATAAGGACGGTCGAACAAAAACTGTTCACTTTGTCGAACCGACTTTTCAACTTACGGATATGACTACTCATTCATTTTCGTCAAAACCAATCCTGTCTTATATTTTGGACAGAATATATTTGCTGTTAAGATGATTTTTTCTCAAAACTAACATCAATTGATTATACATATGGAGACATAAAAATATGGAAATTAAATATTTCCTCTCAAGCAAAGGAACTGAAAGTTCTTGTCTGAATACACCTAATATATAAAAATCTCGTGTCACGGTGTTTGTTACCGAACTCCTCCGAAACGGCTCGACCGATTTTTATGAAATTTTGTGTGTATATTCGGTAGGTCTGAGAATAGGTGGTAGGCGATGTTTTTTTATATGGCAAAACAACGTTTGCCGAGTCAGCTAGTATTAATATAATAATTGAGCCAGTAACGGGTATCTGTTACGGCGCCATATTACTGTGAGCAAGGGGCGCCCCTGCGGAACCGAATGTAGCGGAAAAGAATCCTACAGGAAACTCGATTAACTTACTAGGAGACGCTTAGTCGGGAATTAAATAAGATTGAAACTATCCGCTAAAGTGGCCGCCCATTTAACTTTACCCCCATGTTTTAAACTATATTAAAATTGATTTCACGTAGCCCTAGATCCGGGCAATTAGTTCAAGTTTTATTTTAAATCCAATCAGTGCTTCGTTTGTGAATAATATTGGAGCCGGGGTGTGTGGTCTCGCCCATATGCAATTATGTCGCCTGTCTTACGGAAACATCTTACAGTGTATTTGTTTGTTCTCTATATTAGTTAACGTATTAGATAATCAAAACAATAGTAATAATCAGATCTGAATCATAGTCTTCATCGGTGATAAATAGAGTATATTTTTGCAATTGAAGCCTTAGAATTGAGAATTGAAAACCAATATCTTACGAGAATGATTAAAGTCAACAACGATATCTCCAAGTAAGCATTTACCTTATTTAATAAAGAAGCCACAGTACAAAAGATATCTAATTATCAAAAACTGGGCCATGAGGCGCGGTGCCAAACGAAATGGGATACTGTATTATTGGTTCGCGTTGCTTAAATAAACTGGCGTAGAGAAATTCCCTGCGAATGAATAAATATTACTAGTAGGCCGTAAAATAAATAGGTACGTGTAATGAAGGTAGTTAAGGCTGGCTCGTCTCAGGTGCAAGCCCGCCGCGAGGGAGGTTGATTAATTAGACCCTACGCACAAACCCTTTGAATTATTCTCATATAAACGGTGCAAAGCTTCTTAACGTTGTGCTCCTCAAGATTCTCTGTAGACTCGCCTTTGGTTTATTCTCCAATTAATTAGCGAGTTACGCGCTATACGCCGCGGTTTAATGCCAAAGATTTTTTCAATAATAGCTACTTTTATGTTTGTAACATTAAGCAATTTGTTAATAGGTACACGTATCCAACCATTTTACTCCAGATTTGTAATTATAAAATTTAACTGTGTAGTTATTTGGTTAGTTAACAAATTAAAAATCGTTGTGATGATAAGAAATTAAAATATAAATCCGGTTTTCACAAAAAGATTTAATAGTTTAGTCGAAAATAACTAGGTAACTATGGACCAGTCTTTGGAAGGAAATTAAAGTCTCTTGGCCGCACAGGAAGGGATCTAACGATGCAATGCGGGCTACCGTTTTTGTACTCACCAGTTGCCGCCACTGCCGAGTAAGGTCCTTTATCGTAGCATTATAGTAGTTATTACGCGCATGTGAACAAAGTTAGAAGGAAAATAATTTATGATGCTGTAAACGTATATAATACAACATGGACATCATCGCAGTGTTACGTGGACTCATCATAATGGAGAAAAAAGAAGGACATTATACATATTTCCGACAAAAAAAAAAGTTCAATGCAGTGGTCGGTACAACCGTAACTTAATCTGCCATAGTCAGGCTGTTTTATTAAAATATTCACAAAAATCCAACAGTGAAATTTGATATTTCGGAGATCTCACGCTACACTAGCGCCTCTAGCGGCGAATTCAAACGCGATAGCCCTCATTACGCCACAGAGCAACAAAGACGTTTCAAGAACACGCTAAGTAGTACATCGAGAACACTCAAACACCTCAATCGCCTATGTAATTTTCGTTTCAAAAAAGAAGAATGTAAATATTATTGCATTTTAATTTAACTAGTATTATAAAGAAAAATAAGAAATTGGCCTGGCATCGCTCAGGGCGAAAAAGTTTCACAGGACACAATTTTCGGCAAAAAAGATATATTTGAGCATATCATAACTTTGACTATCTATAGCTAATTATAAAATTGTTTCCCTTATTAGAATGGAATTTATAGGGTGGAATTTTGTAATGCAACCTTAAGGGAAAGTACTCTTAATACTGTTGACAGAAAATACTCAAAGAAAATATTACTTTATTTTTGAAAAGCAAGAAAACTGCATTCAAAGATTTTCGAAAATTCGCTTGCCACACCCTGGAATCGAAGCGGCTAAAATCTTTAAAAATTACACGCTGTACTTTTATTGCATCGATCGTTAGATCAATTATAAGGACACTAGGGTTAGAGTCAATCTCTTGAAAAAACTTGATAAATTAAATGAAAGGAAATCAAATTGTTCTTGATATGCATTGATATATAAAAAAACCCAAGATGCACAGTCTCGAACAAATGCAACACTCGAAACTGTCGTCAAAAACTGACATGAATTAAGTGTCAGGTGGGAGTTGTGTGTAGTTATACCATAAACAATAGTTTTTGTAAATGCAACCTGTGTAAGGTTGCATTTACAAAAAATATTGTTTATGGTTCGCTTAAAGTTGTCTCGCATCGCTCGCCATATTGCACTGCTTTGTTATTACAACTGTTTCAAACTTGCGCATAATTATACATATTGCGCTAATTTTTTTGCGGACGTTTTTGAGATGCTGAGTGTGTATCTTGGGTTTTTATATATCAATGTTGATATGCCATTTTTACCGTGGGACAAATGACAATCTATTTTCAAATGTAACATTCCATATTTAAACTATCTCATACACGCAGTTACGTCGCATCTAAGAAAGGAGTCTGCATTTCAAACATGTGCTAATTGCAATCGTCTTATCGGATAGATGATTATTATTAATTACTAACCATTGATATATAAAAAACCCAAGATGCACAGTTGCGAACAAATGCAACACTCGAAACTGTCGTCAAAAACTGACATGTACCAAGTGTCACGTGTGAGTTGTGTGTAGTTATACTATAAACAATTTTTTGCAATTTCAACCTTACACGGATCGCTTAAAGTTTTTTTTACAAAGCAGTGCAGTATGGCGAGCGATGCGAGACTGTTTGAAACTAGCGAACAATTTTATTTTAAATTGTGCGCTTATTTTATGCGGACGTTTTTGAGATGCTGAGTGTGTATCTTGGGTTTTTATATATCAATGTTACTAACATAAGGATACAGATGGGTCTTTGAGTAGAAGTGCTTTAACTTGACCCATTGAATTTATAAGTCCAGATTTCATGGTTAAATTTCCTTTCACTTAATTTATCAAGTTTGTTAGAGAGATTTCATCCTTATAATTGACCATAACGATCGATGCAATAAAAGTACAGGGTGTAATTTTTAAAGTTTTTTTTTTACTATTTATAGGCTCGCGTTTGACCACTATCTCACCTGATGGTAAGCGATGACGTGGTCGAAGATTTTCTTTTCACAAATAAAGTAATGTTTTCTTTGAGTAAAATTTTCTATCTACAGTATTAAGAGTACTTTCCCTTCAGGTGGCATTACAAAATTCCACACTGTATAAAATAGAATAGGCTGATTACAAAAATGCACGGGAGCGAAACTGCCGGAAAAAACTAGTACTTTACGAACGGGTTGCTACGTCACAGTGCGGTTTAGTAAAATAATGGCATAAAATTGAAGCAATATAACGTTTTCTGTGTGGCTCTCGGCTCCCGGCTGATATTCGACTTTTGGACCTAGCGTCAAAGACTCGCGGTTTCTTTGAAGTCATGTGCAACGGGGCAATGTTGTATTTCTTGTTATAACTTGGGATGGTTTAATAAATTATTGTTTACTTGAATTTTGCCACGAATAGCAGGGTGCACGTGTAATGTTTTCAGGAATAACTATCTAATATTTGAGGTTCTGTAATTTATCATTGATGAGCAGATGAACGATTTCTCAGAAATCAGAAATCATTTATTTATTTGCAAACATATAGATATACATTGATGTTTTCGTTTTTATAAGTAATTTAATGTTCTCTATGTTTAACCATCACATGGGTATGCAAATATCTATACTAATATATAAAGCTGAAGAGTTTGTTTGTTTGTTTGTTTGCTTGAACGCGCTAATCTCAGGAACTACAGGTCCGATTTGAAAAATTCTTTCAGTGTTGGATAGCCCATTTATCGAGGAAGGCTATAGGCTATATATCATCACGCTAAGACCAACAGGAGCGGGGCAGTAATGAAAATTGTGACGCAGACGACGTTGCGCGGGTCAGCTAGTTGTAATATAATTACAAAACACAAAATAAAATATGTCAGTCTTGTTAGTCACAATTATAAAATAATTTGGTATAATAATATTTATGTCACACTAAAATAAAGTGAAAAAATCAATAACAAAATAAATTACAAACAAATATAAATTAAACTACTAACGAATAGGTATAAATTAAATTACAAACAATTCAAATACCACCACTACTTTCTATTTCTTTTTAGTAAAAGTAAAGAATTTAAAAAAAAAACTGGCCAAGTGCGAGTCGGACTCGCGTGCAAAGGGTTCCGGACTAATTTCATTTTTGTAACATGTTATTTTAACACTATAGACTTCTTATAGGTTTTCCTGTAATTTGTAGGTAAAGAGCTATTTATCTGCATATTTTCGAAATTTTACGCTCAGTTTTGGAGACGGTCATTTTTGGTCTTATTTCTTGAATAACTTCAACACTGTTTATTTTAAAATTATGTGAAAAATATCACACGATACAGTTTGAAAAACTATTTTTTAATGTTCTAGTTTGACCCCCAAAAGTGACCCCATACTCAAAATGTATTTATTTACGTAACGCGTCCGTGTTTGGGTCACTGAAATCCATATGTGTACCATACTTCAACAGAATCGGTTCAGTAGAACCGGAGAAAACTGGCTGTGACAGACGGACAGACAGAGAGACACCCGAGTGCTTCTTAAAAGGTTCCGTTGCTTACGGATGTTTGGAACCCTAAAAACTGTACGAAAATGTATCTTTTTAAATAAATCCTCTACCAAGTATTGAATAACCAAAACACCGAGTAGATGTACTTGAAATAAATATGTGTTTTGCCTCGAGGCAGGAATACGCGACAGTAATGAGTATGTACTTATGCTTTCTGTACGGCGGACGCTCTCACCCAGCAATTAAGGTCGAAAAAGCTTTAATAACCTTTGTTTAACATGTACGGCCAAAAAAAAAACATCAGGGACGCATACATTAATGTATTTTCCGTTCCATGCCTCAGATAAAGACGCGATCCGATCGTCCTCGTAATTTGAAAGCAATGAAATGAATTGGTCGGTATTGGTATTGTAATAAAAACGTTAGTTCATTATCGACAAGACTCGCTCTCAATCCGGCTCGTTACCAAGACCAAGACATAGCTTCATGAATAATGTACCACGAATAATGTTACTCCACGAAATATCTACTTGCATGTTTAAAACGTTGAGAAATTCTCCTTTTGATATCCGCTTGAAAGGAGAACGATTTGAATGTGTTACCAAGTAGGTGATGACTATGATATTTAACGTTCCACTTTGTTATACTGAATCTATATTTGTTGAGAGAAATGTGAGCGACTTAAAATAACTCAAGGAAAAGCTGAAATTTACTGAAAAAGTAGTTACGAATCCGACTCGCACACGAAGGGTTCCGTAAACTGAAAAAATTACATTTGCCGAGTTCCCTTTATTTTTTGTCGCGGTCGCGGGTTCAAACCCAGCCAGGCACATTACTTTGTGTAATTTATTTCATCACCACTGCTCTCAAAACGGTGAAGGAAAACATCGTGAGGAAACCGGCATGTCCTTGAACCAAAAATTCGAAGACATGTGACATTCACCAACTCGCATTGGGCCCGCGTGGTAGATTACGGCCCATTCCCTCTCCTAGGGAGGAGGCCTGAGTTCCAACAGTGGGAACATTATAGGGCCGACTATGCTATGCTATGCCTTTATTTTTTATTTTATTTAATTTCTATCATTTGACATCAAATACACACTCTGTGAGTCTGTGACAACTGTTTACCAATTACTTATGGTTCATGAATTACATTCAGCCCACTGACAGACAGACGAACGGGCAGTGGAGGCTGAGTAATAGGGTCCCGTTAGTTACTTTTCAGGTATGGGGCCCGAAAAAAGTAGCCTGTAATTATTTCGGGACATCATTATATTTCAACGCCTACACATTTATTTTGGTAAATGATACTTTTTTCCTGTAATATTTTCGTTTCTTAGCGGTAAAATATTTTTTGAGATCAATTTGACATGATAGGTAGAAACGCCCACCTTAGATAAATAATTCTTAGATACTTTCTTTCAAACCGAATACCTACAAAGAATAATAGCGTGGCCAGTCTAAGTTAAATGGGGTAACAAGTAGAACTCTGAAAGTACAACAAAACCTGTTGTTTGTGGTGGCAAGTATAAAGTCCAGTGCTTGTTAGAGCTTGCAGGATTTACCAGTATTTCATGGAGGAACAAATTGTTTATAGAATGTATGAGCTTCTTCCGGGGTTAGTTAAGATCCTTTACATTATATTTAAGAGTCCATAGTCTTTTGGGATGGCATGGATGGCTTTCATCGTAATTATTTAGTCATTTACAGATACCTTTCCGTTTTATATACATCTTCTAGGCATTTCAAAAGAGTGATAGAGGATTTTTATGCGACAAGAGACTAGAAATTCAGAGATTAGTGCCATTTAATTAGCGAACGCGATTGTCGAAATGTCAAAATATTTGACAGCATTTTGACAGACGTCTTCGCCACGCAACTGCTGATACAATATTACTTGTCTAGAGGCAGACTTGGACATTTAGCGAATGGTGCAATGCAAAAATAACCATGACGAATGATAGGTACCTTAGTCGCACAAACCAGTCTAGAAAAGACAGTAAATCCACTTCCAAATAAAAAGCTACTCGACGCACCCACCGCTCTCTTTCCATTCGCGAACAATACAAGCGTGTATGCGAGGCGTGTAAGGTAAATATGAATGATAATAGGGACAATGTCGGGGCGGGGTCATATCGGAGAGACAGCACTGCCTGGGGAGGTCACAAGTCGTTTATTTCAATAAGACAAGCTTACCTGCCACCTCGCTCGACCCTTTCCCTAGTGACGCAAGTGACTTATGAGCTTTATTTATATTAATTAAAGAGGAATTTATTAGCCACGTCGTTAGCTGTCTAATGTAATGGTTAGATTTTGCTTGGTTTAATTATTTGGTCAACTGAAGGGTACTTCTCATACCTAAGTAACATTGAGAAAAGTTCAAGTTCACAAAATTTAAACTTGTTAAAAACATGCGGGTTGTAGAATGGACGCTCTTATCTACAGACAACTTTTGGAAGGAATCAAGACAGTAGAAACGACAGCAGAAAGTGGCGTACACAACATACAAGAATACATTACATAAATGTACAGAACAACACGAGTAAAAGGTCACAATGTACACAGTCTTACTTGTGGAGTTGTCGCACAGAGTAAATAGATCGAAACTTGTTAAACTTTTTTTAAATGTGTCGACGAACGAGCGGGCTAATGGAAAGATCCTGCGAGAGTTCGTCGACACGTTAAACGAGGTCAAGCTCTTGTTTTTAAAGCAATTTCGCGATCAAAGTCCTCACCTCCATAAAAGGAACTGCAAACATTCGAGCAATAATCGATTTAATGAAAGGGGAATCGAAGGGTCCCGTAGGTTTGCGTTTCAAAATTTACGACTACCTCTAGCATTTAATTGGAAATTCGTGCCGCAATAAAAACGACTTGATGACCTAAAGATTAAAATGGGAACTCTTTAAAATAAAACTGGATGCTAAATGGCTCATGGCTCGTGATCTCACGTTTACAAATGATGCTTTTACTTGAGACTCGCTCGGATACATGGATCGGCTGAGACTTATTTGAATAAAATGGAAATAACTAGAACTTGTGCGAGTTTTACGTTTGTCAGCTTTGGCAGATAGTTACATAGTTATTTGCAAGGTATCGGATATCTTCCGAGACGTGAGACGAGCTGGCATGTATCGTAGACTTTTCAAAAACATAGTTGGTATTAATAAAGGATGAAATAAACATTTAATGATGTGAAATAATACCGTGCCGGGTAGGAAGCTGTATTATGTATTCAAATAAATAGGACTTATTATGGCTTAAACATTTTTAACCGAAAATTAATATCAGATTAATAAAAGCTGCAGGAGAAGTAGTGAGCGTTTATTTAAAAAAATATGATAAAAATCGACGGCACGCGGTTGGTGCAGCGGCTAGAAGATTGGCTTCTGCACCATGCATCACAGTTTTTGATTGCTAATGAAACAACAATTTTTATACCTAGTCTATAGATATCTAAAACACATTAGCTTCACGATACGTAGACGCTAGCCTCACGATAAAAGATCCAAGAATGTGGAGAGAATAAGTTAAAAATATATTATCAAGTGTCTAAAGTATAGTAAAAGAAACTCTAAAACCTTTTTTACAAAACAAAACATTACATTGACTTTTAGTGGTACTTGCATACCCATTCACAGCGTACCAGCGTGACGTTATGTGATGAACTGGTGTAAACAATAAACAGACATGCGATTTCAGCAATCCCGATTGCTATCATTTATATTTTTTTTTTTTTCCGTTGCCTACCTCCGAAGTTCTTCATCAGATCTTCACCAAATTGAAATGGGACCAGTCCAGGAAAATACTCTTCCAAACAAAAAAGAATCATCCAAATCGGTTAACAATTGGCGAAAATATCGCTGAACACACATTTATTATGGGAGCTCAGCTTCAGTTGCTGATAACCAGATACAAATATCTTATTTGCGTTAGAAAGTTTATGAAAAACATTGTATGTGCCTATAAAGTTTGAGGGTTTCCCTCGATTTACATGGGATCCTATCATCAGATTCTGACTTGGTGACAATGGGACCTCAGAAGTATAGGGTTTCGAATAAAAGAATAATTTTTAAAATCGGTCCATAATAGGCGGAGAAATCGGTGAACATACATAAAAAACAAAACATACATACAGCGGAACATAGAACCTCCTCCTTTTTGAAGAAGTCAGTTAAAAATGTAAGAATGTAAAAAAGAAAGATTCTAACTAATATTTTTCAATGCAATACAAATCAATTTAATACAAAAAAAAAACGAACCGAACCGCAATCTTTGTAGCAGAAATGTTTTATTAAACTATTCCGAGTATTCTTTCGCAACAAGAGTGCTCGTGACATATAAATTTTGTCTATAAAAGAATTTCCTGTACGTCTGGACAGCTATAGTAAGGAAACCAGGAACGGAACTAATTTTTTTTAAAGAAATGAAATGAACATTCACCACAAAGAGCCGGATAATAAAATAAAGGTTCTTTCCCTCTCTCGTAAATCTTTCTAACCAACGAATAGAATAGGGAACGAAAATGGTACAATCTTTAACTTTCTGACAGTTTAATAAGATAATAAAAATATAACCAGGAGAAAAGAATTAATATCTCCACACTTTTCGCAGTTTACTTAGATTTGAGTTTTGAGATTCAACAAAAACAATCTTTCAATCTTTTTATGAAAGTTCAGCTTGAATGTTTTTAAACTTTTTCGTCTGAGATAGGTGCGACTTGCGTAGTGAGCGTGTATCTACTTATATTATCAAGATTGCGCCGTGATACGCCGAAGAAATTATGTCGAAAGCTATAACGTGAAGGAAGTTGCAGGTAGCTTTTACCCTAAAGGCTTGGGGTATTAGCTACCGCACTTTCGACGTAACTTAAGATCTCATTGAATTTCCACGAGTTTTCTCCGCAAAACCAGATTTGAGAAGAAACTCCGTGTTTTGTTGGCCTTTGTTGACATTCAGTAATCTTCCTTGCCTCTTTTGTTTGTGTTTCAAATAGTCATTTTAAAGTATTGAAATTATAATTGTTGTAGTTACTCTGTTTAACTTTAGAACGGTTATTTCCATCTATCTATCGTTGTAAACGAAAACTAGATACGTGACCATAATAATAATAATAAGGGCTCGGCTGTCAAATTAAATGACAAGAAAAAATTTCTCCGAATGTTCCAACTCAAAATCAATTTAAATAAAATACTAAAATGAATCTCAGAACAAGAAAAAAGCTCCAAGAATAAAATTAAACCATGCCCAAAAATAGAGAAATGAAAATGAATCGGAAATAACATGAAATTGGAAGACCAACAAGAATTTTTTTTTTTTTTTTTTTTTAATTGGGACAAGCCCGCCACACATTCCCAACCACTGCAACTCCTGAAAGCCAGAATCAACAGTGGCGACCACCAGAAAAACGCCGAGCCAATGAAGCCCGACGAGTCCCGGAGAAACGATTTAACTGTCTTGGATCCTGCAACGAATTTAATCAGAAAAGTACAGCGGACTTTTCTGCTACTACTTTTCTGATTACTTTTCTGATATGTATAATTTCCACTTCCCTCCTTTTCAAGCAGGAGACAGAATAGAGCTAGGCCAATAGGCACCAAGGGACATATACAACTGGGTTAAGCCCAGTTGTCAAGCACCACGGATTATATATTAATTAAAAACTAATGGGTCCTAAATTGTGAGCTACTTTTGATTCCAGTAATAGATATGGCAAAATCGCCTGAAAGCACGGAAATTTGTTCTGGTTTCTACAAGGTCCGTGTAGTAAACTACTCCAGATGTAACCTGAATACTATCTAACATAATATTGCGTTCAGTTTGCCAAAGAATACACTCCCATAAGATGTGGTGTGCGGATTGTTCGTATTCATAGTCGGCTGTAGAACATTGACATAAAGGCGAGGCCACAAGCCTAAAGGAAAATAATTTACTCTTAAAGTTGCCATGACCTGTGAGAAATTGGGCAACACAATGATCCACCTCCAGCCATGTCCTATCCAGCCGCTCACGAACGGATGGAAAAAACTGGTGGAGGTGTCGGCCTTTAATGGAATTTTCCCACCTACATTGCCATTCGGATAAAAGTTCCTCCCAGTAGTCAGTCTGGGGTTTTAGTAATCTACAGATCTTAGCACGGTCGCGTTGCGGTAAAAACTCTGGGTCCGTGATCTTTCTAGCGTAGTAGTACATTATAGATCGACTGGGAGAACAGCCGCCAGCACCGGTAAGGCTTCAGTACTAACCGTCCTATACGTCTTGCATAAGAATATCAAAGCCAAACGCTGGCTTTGCAGCAATTTACGGCGTACCGCCCCTATGGTGGCCCTGTCAGCCCAGACAGGTGCCCCGTAGCACATACAACCCAAGTAAGTAGCCCCATAGATAGTTTTTAAGGTTTGAAATGAGAGACCCCAAGTAGCTTTGGATATTCTCGTCAAGGCGTAGAAGTTCTTTTTTGCTTTTTCACCTACTGTTTTTATATGATCAATAAATGAAAAGTTCCTTTCTAGTAGCAAACCGAGGTAGCATACGGATTCTTTTCTTTTAACGGGTACGTTATTAAATTTTATACTAGGCCAGGATTTTAGGTTCCCTTTTAAAATAAGTTGATAGGTTTTATGCAGTGCAAAGGTCAGACGGTTTCGATCGCCCCACTGTGATATTAAACGTAGACATGTGTCAGCCAAGTTCTCGAGTCCCGCCCGAGTGCTTGCCTCAATGAGCAGTAAGCCATCGTCTGCGTAACCGGTTAATGAACAGCCGCATGGGAGCGGAAGCGCGAGGAAATCATCGTAGCCAAAATTCCATACATATGGACCGATAACTGAGCCCTGAGGACATCCCATGGTTAGAGACTTAGAAATGGAATGATGTCCAAGTTTGAGTTTCGCGGAGCCGTTTAGAAAATACGAAAGAATCAGATTATAGATATTTTTGTAGCAACCACGGGTTTTCATTTTAAGTAGTAGCATCGGCCACCATGCGTTATCAAAAGCGCCAGATATGTCGAGAAAGATTCCAACCACGTATTTATGTTCCGATAAGTTAACAATTTTACGGACAGAGAGAGCCGCGTCGACTGTGGATTTACCAATAGTGAAACCAAATTGATTAATATGAAATTTAGGTCCATTCGGTAGCAAGCGCGGAACGATTAGTCGCTCTAAGAGTTTCCCCAAAGATGGAAGTAGTGTTATGGGCCGGTAGGACTTAGGGTCATCCGGGGGCTTATCGCCACTCTTCGGAATAATGCGTATAAAGCCTTGTCGCCATATTCGAGGAAAAATACCTTCTGCAATGCATCGGTTATATACGGATAAGATCGCGTCGCCCGCTGTTTTACACGCTTCTATAATCATTCTATTAGATATTTTATCTTCACCGGATGATTTTTTGAGAGGTAGTCTCTTGACAACGTTTATGAATTCGTCAGTGGATGGAAGGTCTGACTCCGGTGATTCAGGTGACACCGCGGCCCACGCTCTAATCTGTTGGTGGTATTCATTATCATTTACTGATGAATCGTCTGGTATTAGAGAATTAAGCAAAACATCAGTTGTTTCTTCAATGCCGGTGGTATGTTTATTATTTACTTTAATATTCTGAACGTACGCAAGGTCGACAGATCTATTAGCCTTGAACTCGTGGTACAAAGGAGACCACGGACCCTCCTTATCAAGTTTATCAACAATTTTCCGGAGTAAATTACCCTTAGATTTTTCAACCGATGCTCTGTAGCGCGACTTGGCAACTCTAAAAGTACTTAAAGCAAGATTAAGGGGGTCCCCGATAACCTTACGTTTTTTAAGCTTATTAAGTTGTCTGCGCGCTCTGCGATAGCTTTTACGTTGTTCAACAAGGTAGTCATTCCACCAATCACATCTACGAATATTGGTCATAGATGCGCGACCAATAGCAATGTCAGCACAGTAAGTGAAGGTGTCTGACATTATCTCAGCACTTTCCTCAGCTGACAGTCCATCGCGAGTAAAGTCTTTGGCATGACAAGCAAAAAGTGAGCTAAAGAATTCCCAATTCGCGCCCCTACTTTTATATCTAAAATTCCCAATTAAGTGTGACGAACCTTGAGTAAACATAGGAACAAATTCGTACACGATCAGGCGATGATCACTACAAGACGCGTTACGAAGGACACGCCACCTATCCAAGCGTACGTCTGCACTGGAAAGTGTGACGTCAATACAAGATTCGCCCATTTGGCTACAAAAAGTAGGCGGTGCGTCTGGGGTGTTATGAATTGATAAGTTCATCTCAGCAATAAAATCTTCAACGGCACAACGTCGTTCGCAATCAGTGGCCCGAACTTTGCCATACCACAGGGAAGAAGATGCATTCACGTCAGCACCCACTATAACTTTGCAGCCCGCGAGCGACCGCAAGACGTGACGGAGATTATGTATATGTGGAGTAACTGGGTCTGAATATTGAAAGTAGCAGCTCACAACGTAAACCTTAAAGGTTAGGATGATACTTCCGCCACAGCGCAATGGGGCGTCATGAGATTACATATAGATGTTACAGTAAAGCTCGAAGAACACGCAACATAAATTCCGGCTCGCGCCTTGCAATCCAGCTGAACTACCTTGTGACGTAAGCGCGCGTTTTGATATTGTTCCTGAACAAGTACTATGTCAAGGTTATAATCCACAATCAATTTATCCAGCTCAGATGTCGCCACCCTATCGTTATGGAGATTTAATTGTCCTATGGTTAAACTATCCATTTTTAGTAATTAGGGTTTAGGATTAATTGTTCGAGTTTCAGTTTGTAAGTAGTACACTCTTGAGATCCACAGCGATGATCACACGGTTTTTTAAAGCGTTTACACGCCACGCAAGTCGGCTTGAAATTTACGTCGTCCTTATGCGGGCAATCATTTGTTTCGTGTGCCTCCGAACAATTAGCACAAGTCGGTTCTTTATTAACGCAGTGTTTCTTAACGTGACCGAACTGTTGACAATGTAAGCACCGAACGACTTCAACATCGTCAATAAAGCGGCAGGTAGCCCAATCAATAAATAATTTATCCTTGGTAGAAACTAAGTGTTTACGTACTGCGGAATCTAACTCGATGCCTATCCACTTACGACCGTTGTCTAACAAGCGCCTACGGATAATTTTAGTAGACTTAATAAAGTCATCCTCTTTCATTTGAAGCTCATCTTTAATATTTTGGCGGTATAGCGCGTATCAGAAAAGCGCCATCATCCATTGAAGATGGTACATCCTTAACTAATACTCGAGGGCGTCTACCTTTTGGTTTTTCTAGTCGTAAGCCAGCGGCCTTAATTGCGTCCACGGAACCCAATTTTTTAAGCTGATGTTCACTAGCGACACGTAAAACAACACCGGATTTCGCGGTTTTTTTCACGCCTACAATTTGAAAACCGTCATCACAGGGCTTAATTGCTTTCATAAGCGCTTGTTTTGTCGCGGACGAAGTGCTATAATCAGCTGATCGAGCTGCGGTCGGATAAGCCACCACACACGGCAATGGTGGACGGGATTCCATAATTGCTGGAGCTACTTTTGGCAAGCGTAGTTTCAACGAGTCCGCATACGAAATTTTACAATTGTTATTATTATTATTGACAGGATTGGGATTGACATAGTTCGTCGCCAACACCGCAAAGGGACGAACCTCATACAAACGGTCAAAAATTTGTTAAGTATACAAAAATGCTCCTTTTGTTGAGATCTATGTCGTCACAAAAAGGCGAAGCTCTAAGACTAATAGAAACGAAAAAAAATTGACGGCGTATCTCAAAATCAGTTCTAGCGAAATTTTACGAAAAGACGAACTCGAAGTACGCCTTTTAGCGGCGACATATAAATCGTTTTCCTAGAGTTGAATTGTATAACTGTCGGGCAAATTCAACGAAAGAATATTTACATTCTGATTTAAGCGTCAAAAAAATGCACCGTATGTTACTAAACGAACTTGAAATACCAATCCAAGAGGCTCCAGGTTTGACAACCTATAAAAAGATGTTCAAAGCGATGAATTTGGCTTTTCATCGACCAATGTAGTCTTTGTACTGCTTATCACGATGGATAACCTGAGACTAAATCGAATTTAAAAGAAAAGTATGGTAAACATACTACAGACAAGCAAACCGTTTGCCAACTTAAAGACACAGACAAGCAAGAAGCTTTTCTCGAAAACCCCCAACTAGTCTGTGCATCTTTTGATTGGCAACAAGTCATGTTCTTACCCATTACAAAAGAAGGAGCAATCTATCTATACCTAATATATAAAGCTGAAAAGTTTGTTTGTTTGTTTGCTTGAACGCGCTAATCTCAGGAAATACTGGTCCGATTTGAAAAATTCTTTCAGTGTTAGATAGCCCATTTATCGAGGAAGGCTATAGGCTGGGAATGGGAAATTCCTATGGGAACAGAAAAAAAACGGGATATGCGCGTACGAAGTCGCGGGCAGAAGCTAGTACTTCTATATAAAGCTGAAGAGTTTGTTTGTTTGTTTGCTTGAACGCGCTAATCTCAGGAACTACTGGTCCGATTTAAAAAATATTTCAGTGTTAGATTGCCCATTTATTGAGGAAGGCTATAGGCTATATATCATCACGCTAAGAGCAATAGGAGCGGAGCAGACGAAGTTGCGCGGGTCGACTAGTATTTTATAAAAGACAGCTTTCTGTTTACAATTAACAATGTAGCAAATCGAAAGTGTTATTGTTTCACGTGCTGTATCTATGTTCCTTTGTGAACATGACGTTGTAGGTTCTAAGTCAATAAGCTTGTATGCAGATGGATGTGCAGGGCAAAATAAATACTCGATAGTCGCTTCTGACTTGCGATACTGCATCACTAACGTTAATTAATAACGTCAATATAATAACTGTTAATTACTGCAGCACCAACTTATTCGCCTATTATAAGATTAATACTGTAGGTACCTAAATTTAATAAATACATACACACTTTATTTCATAAATTTTTTTTTGCAGATAACTTTCTGTACTTCAGTAGGTCTAGCATCGATTTATTTTTATTTTGTTTTTATGAACATATTTCTGGTAGTATTTGTTACCTATGTGAAACACTGTAATAATACCAAATTGTTTTTATTTGATTTTAACCATAATACACAGGTATTATGACAAAGAATTCAAACTTACTAAGTAATTTTTTTTTTTATATTTTTAAGTCAATAAGTTTGTGATTTCATAACAAATATTTTTGATTGTATTGAGTATAGTTTTTGGAATTAAAATAACGCATATTATCATAGCGCATCGAGGCGTAACTCTAAGAGAATATTAGTTAAATGGGATGTCTTGCTGATAAAGTGGCGCGACGAAAAGGCGTATATTTTTTCTCGGCTTTTCCTCGAAAAACCAGCATTGTAAAATATTATATTTGTATTAATTTTGTAGTCCTGTTTCCATAGTGCACCTTCGCGTTTGATTTTTTTCATTATTATATACTTTAATATCATCGAAATAAGCGCGTCATCGGGAGAAAAAAAACGTTTTTTAGCTCTCCTGTAAAATTTTCTCATTTGAGGTTCGCCCCTTTGCCGCGTAGGCGACGAGTTATTCGACTTGATTTTTTCTAATTCGCGTTCCGTATTGGCTAACTTCGTTTCGTTGCATGATGATTTTATGGCCAGCATAGAAACGATGGCCGTGACACGCTGTGTCATATCCATAATGGCAGATTTATTTGCTACGTTAATGCGAGAGCCCTGAATATTGACTAAGTCGTTAATTTTTGACAGGTAGGCTGACGCCTCGGAAACTAAGTCGCAGTAATCGGTATTGCTCACATTACTGATATTTAAAATCGGCGAGGATTTTTCCACGGTTTCGAAAGTTTGATGAACCCGTTTTGACCTATCATCGGGCGAAATGTATGTTGGAGACATTTCGCTGAACAAGCGTTTCGAATTAGCGGAGGTCGCCACGGGCGACCTTTGGGTTTTTGTATTTCGACGAAATATATCTCCGCCACGATCTGGAGGGTCATCATTTGTTGACATCATGAATTACTTTATAACAACACGGATGAATTAAAAAATATCAAAAGAACCTAACAAATAGATATCAATCGATTAAGTTATTTCGCGTTACCCACACACAAGAAAAATAAATGCACTTACCGAAAGCTGGAGAAATTGACTAATTACCAGTAAATAAATGAACAGACACTTTGAAAAACTTACAAAACACGCACTTACTACACTATAGCACCGCTAGGAACAATTCACAAGCCTTAAAATAAACACACAACGCGAATTCCGAATTTACAATACGCAGCGATATAATAAACACCGCAGTGCGCGCGAGTGGGGAGGGAAGTGAGCCCGGAAAAGTGAGGAGGAAAGACCAACAAGAATGTTGACAAGAGCCGCAGCTCGTCGATCTCGCCCATCACCTCCGGCCTCATCGCCCAGCTCCGCCTAGCCGCCGCCGGAACCCAGCCCCACCGTGAGTGCTGTGATACCGGCCGTGGCAGTCGCGTCGAGCTCGAGCGACGAGTACTTCTCGCCGCCCACGACGCCACCACCTGCTTGTCGGCGAAGAGGAAGCCGGCCGCTGGACGGCTTAGGACCTCGAGGCTCACCGGCCTCTGATAGGGTCCCAGCTCCCGGCGGAAGTCTGCAGCGCATGCAATGGACACAATCCATAAATGAAAACGTCATGCGCTCTTACTATGGGGCTACAGAGGGGGGAACTAACCTGACTGCGTACCGTGGTCGGATGCTCTCTCTGTTTCAGGTACTTGAACCAGCTGTCAACGTGTCGGCCCAACGACTGTCGGATCAGGTGCGCGTCATCTAGCGTAACCGTATGTTGGATGATAGTGTACTTAACCCCCTACGAACTGAAATGTGTAGCCATGTCATTACTACTTCGTTGCAGACTGCACCACAACAGTCAACCCAGATTCCTAGCCACAATGACGAGGAGAGTAATGACAGGGTTACAAACGTAAGTACCCAGTGCAATGACGAATTGAGGAGTGCTTTGGAGTGTGCGTGGATTCGGGAATATCGCTACATGCCGCCTGAACTTAGACCACGTTTACCTCGTTTGCCCATGCATAACAAGAACAGGGCGCTGGTGGCTGCTCTGGATCGGCTGTAGCGGCATGTCGTGTAGCTCATGACAAAATAACGAATGACAGAGTTACACGACCAAAAACAGTCGTACCAGCTTGGTAGGGCAGGATCGAGCGTCGTATCGGTGAGGCCAGACCGCTAATCGGCAAACTGACCTGCTTGGGAGGGCAACAGTCGCCCTAGAGTGATGCGCTTTGTGAGACGGGCGTTTTCGGGGACTGATGTCAATCCCCGAGATTATACTCGTATATCTCGTGTCACAGAGCGCATCGACTTCCTGAAACAGAAAGTGTATGCATGGGCAAGCCGTATTCGTAGGTATAGGCGGCGATGGAGCGATACACCCAGAATCGCACATTCCGAAGTAATGAAAGGTGGGTATATAGGGATTGGGAGCGACCGGACCAAGGTGTGACTGATATGCGCCTGCCGGATGATGACTCCATGTGTTCATTCTGGCGCAGCATCTGGTCGGTGCCTGTCAGTTATACTGAGGGCGATTGGACTCGGGAGGTCGAGCGCGTGTGCAATGTGATACCAGAAATGGGGGCAATTACCATCAGCCCCCAAGATGTAGTTTGTGCAGTCCGTCCGTTGCCTAACTGGAAATTTCCAGGGCCGGACGGGCTGCACAATTTCTGGATTAAATGGTTCACAAGATCGCACGCTTGATTGGCGTCTCAATTCCAGTCTGTCTTAGAGTCTGGGTCGCTATCCCAGTTCTTAACTACAGGAATAACCCACCTGCTCCATAAATCAGGTAGTACTGCGGAGCCTAAAAATTATAGACCGATCACGTGTTTACCGACGGTCTATAAAGTTCTTACATCCATTTTGAGGGCAAAGATTAATATTCATATTAACAACAACAACATCATGTCTGCCTCTCAAAATGGATGTAGGAATGGGTCCCGTGGTACTAAGGAGCTATTCTTCGTTGATATGGCCATTAGTCATCGGTTCGTCGTTCCCGAAAGGATCTGTCGATATGCTGGATAGACTACAAGAAGGCCTTTGATTCTGTGTCACATACATGGCTCATGAAGGTGTTGGAGTTATACAAAACAGATGCAACTCTACGCCCCTTCCTTGAGTCATGTATGAGGCAATGGAAAACAGTCCTTCGCTATCCAGGATGTCGACCGATTCAGCGGAATGATGAGCCTGTATGGATTAAACGGGGAATATTTTAGGGCGATAGTTTGAGTCCGCTTTGGTTTTGCTTAGCTCTGAATCCTCTAAGCACATTGCTGGAGGATTCAGGTCTAGGCTATCGGTTGAGAAGAGGTGATCAGGCCATATCTCACCTTCTTTACATGGATGATCTGAAACTCTTTGCCCCCAACAATTCGCGACTGATGGAGCTACTGAAGGTAACTGAAACCTTCAGTAGTGCCATCAGGATGGAATTTGGTGTGGACAAATGTGCAATCATGCATGTAAAGAAAGAGGAGATTATATAATCTGAGGGAATTCAACTCTCGGATTCCATACAGGTTAGATCCCTTAGCTCAACCGAAACCTACAAGTATTTGGGTATGTCGGAAGCGTTGGGCATTAATGTTGCTGACATGAAGCAATCATTGAAGGAGCGCTTCTTTGGTCGCCTGAAAAAGGTTTTGAATAGTCTTTTGTCGGGCGGAAATAAGGTGCGCGCCTTCAATGGTTGGGTCATGCCGGTATTAATGTACTCTTTCGGCACACTCAAATGGACTCAAACCGAACTCGATGCCCTGGATAGGAGGGTCCGTACACTGCTGACCGCAAACCGGATGCATCACCCACGATCGTTGGTGATAAGACTGTACATCCCGCGGAAGTGTGGAGGTCGAGGCTTTTTAAACGCCAAGAATCTCCACAACCGCGAGATGTGCAGTCTCAGAGAATATTTTCTCAAAGCTGACGTGGGTATGCACCAAGATGTGGTTGCAGTGGAGAAGGGACTCCCCCGTTGTCCATGGCTAAAGAGAACTGGCGCAAACCTGTGATACTTACCACAGATGACCGCAAGGAGGTATGGAAAGGCAAGGAGCTTCACGGGCGCTTCTATCGGGCTCTTCATGGGTCCGAAGTAGATTTTTCAGCGTCCGTGGCCTGGCTACGTTTCAGTGATCTCTTCGGGGAAACTGAAGGTTTTGTCTGTGCGATTATGGACGAAGTTATCATGACGAATAACTACCGGAGGCATATTATGAAGGACGGAACGGTGGACGTGTGTCGGGCATGCCACCGTCCGGGTGAGTCCATCAGACATATTATCTCTGGTTGTTCTCATCTGGCTAACGGCGAGTACTTGCACAGGCACAACCAAGTGGCCAGGACTATCCATCAGCAACTTGCTTTGAAATAAAAACTTGTGGATTCTGAGGTACCGTATTACAAGTATGTGCCCGATCCAGTTCTCGAAAATGACCATGTAACGTTGTACTGGGATCGGTCTATCATTACTGACAGGACTATGGTTGCCAATAAGCCTGATATAGTGGTGATAGACCGATTAGCGCGACGCACAATGATAATTGATGTTACCATCCCGCATGACGAAAACCTCGTGAAGGCTGAGAAAGAGAAACAAATCAAGTATCGCGACTTAGCACACGAGGTTGTCGACATGTGGAATGTGGACTCAGCAGTCATTGTGCTGATAGTCGTTACAGCCAATGGCCTGATGGCCAAAAGCTTCGACGACCATCTGTCGAAGCTGGCGTTACACGGTTGGATAAAGGGCCTGATACAGAAGGCAGTACTCCTCGATACGGCTCGTATTGTGAGGAGGTTCCTTTCTCTGGAGCCCTAACCACCGGTAGCTTCGACTCTGCTCCCGACACCGGCGGACTACTATTTTTTATATTTTTTTAAGATATATTTAAAAATTTAATCTTTATGTACGGAAAAATAAATAAACGAAATAATAATAAACATTTATTACAGACCAGGTCCATATTTTAAGCAACACCTACATACATACACATGGAGTAACTACAAACCATTGTCTCTGAAGACATCACTTACGTAAGAATTTCGAATCAGTCCAAGGTCAATCACAATACATATAATAATTGAGATCACTTGAAGCTACATAAAAGTACATGGCATAGTCCACAAACAGCTTCCAGTAGTGAGGTAAGTGTCCGCGCACATCGGGCGCTGTGCCCTGGGTGCATGGGTGCGGCCGGCTCGTCGGAAGTGTGTAGTTATGTGAGCAAACCGACGCGAACTAACTGTCCACAGCCGTGATAACGTGTTTTGCTGAAAATCGTGTCCTTTTTGTGATATTAAGGGTACTCTCTGTTCTAATAAGTATGTAGAGTATTAGGAGCATCAATATTGTTACGGCATCTTAAAATACATAGTAGTGGAGGATTGTTTGAGGAATTGCGAATGAAACGATGGTAGAATCATCTCTAGATATATATATATATATATAAAAAATAATTCACAACTTTAGGCTCTTCTCGTTTCTTGGATGTGACGACAGTTTAAGCATTTGAAAAAGTCTTTTGGAATCTTATTTGTAACCTCACATATAATAGTTTATAATTGATTATGTAATTAGAATACTTAGTTGCAGAAAATTCACAGTATTCAATGTGTTTTTCAACAAAACCACTGCGAAACGGCTTCCTTCCAGTAGTGGTAAAATTACTGTTTATTTGCAAAGCTGCTGCTGATCACCATCACTTTACCAGAAGAGAGACTTCAAGTTCAACTATATGTTTTGCTGCTTGGATTCTCCCACCTCAGTTCAAAGATCTTTCTATTTCCGTCTACTTCTCGCTGTCTATGATTCAGAACCAGTCTTCAACTGATGACTAAAACTACCTTCAACTACCTTTGACCAAGTGGATACGTTATATTATTGACCAGATGATGCTATCCTTGATAAAACCTTTAGAATTACTAGAAAATTAGTTAGTGATTCAATCAATACAATCTAGTTGGTGGTTAAGCTGGACAAACCCGCCACACTTTCCAAATCACTGCAACTCCTGAAAGCCAGAATCAACACCGGTGACCACCAGAAAAACGCCAAGCCAATGTTGTGGTTCAATCAATAAAAGGTAATTATGACCTAAACCCCCACTGGCTTCCCGAATCTCCAAATAGCAAGAAACACAGGCAATCATCGGGCTCACCCGTGCACGTCTGACGCTGCCGAACAAGCGTCAGATTACGTTCGTCTAATTTCCGTTAAATTAACCTTATGGTGTGACATATTACTTCCGCGTCAATGGGAGCCGACTCGCAAGGCCCTCCTCTGAGTATACATAGGATTATAACTGCTCGTTGTGTTACAAATACCATCATTGTCACCATTATAGGCTTTTCCCTTGTGTTTTGATATAGGCTTTCAGTTTAATGCGATTCAGTTAATGTTATTACGTTTGGGTACAGCGTAACTATGTATGAGATCTTTGTAACACGATTAGTGGAAAATAGATATTTGTAAGATGACATTTCTAAAGACCGAGCAATAAAGTTTCAGCGTATCAAAAGACGTATTACCTATGCTTGTGCTCACATATGCGTTTGCGGAACATTTCAGCATTATTCTGTGGTCTGGCCTAAAGGGTTACCTGTTAATCCTTTCGTAGTTATACTTGTAGACACGATTTGGTTGTCGGTTTCACGCACGCTTGGGTCACTATATGGAACAAATGACCTCCAGTGTGAAGCTTCACCGCAGTTGACGCTGTTGTACCCCGTAGATCAATCGATTTGTGTGAGGGCAGAGGGGCACTATGTGAATTATTGTGAAACTGAAAATGTGTTACTGAAAAATATAACGTCCATCCTATTCTATCTGTTAAAAGATAGCGTTTTTTAAACAGACACACCTGAACGGACTTGAAATACGGATAAACCACAGTCTGGATGGGGAACATAGGATACCTTTTTATTGCAGTATAGTACGTTCACGTGTGAAAATCTTTCAGTTGGGCAAAACCGCTAGCAAAAGATATCCTAATAAATGTACATTTTATAAAATGTTTCTAAAAACCCCGCTCACATATCAGACTAGCAGTACAGGCAAAGAAGTCAAGTACAATTGCGTTGCATGCTATAAAATGGTAATCCAGGTTATGATTGGCACTAGTAAAATTTTCACAGCTCTCGCGTCGCTCGGCGGGCCTGGCGCGCCACGATAGGTCAGTTTAATCGGATTCTTTATTCATGAGACCACCACTGCACCGACGCTGTATTCAAAATTACACTTCGCATATTAACCGGAATTAACACCAGTTTATAATATTGGAACGACTGCTTAATTTATGCGATCAATTTGTCGAGCCTATTTGCCAATTTGTATACATTTCTATGTGCATATTTTTTTTGTTCACCTACTCATCTTAAAAGGTACCTATGAGAAAACCTGAGATATATGATAATCGTCGATTCGAGGCAATGCATTCGAGATTAGACGCGGTACGTGCGCTGTGTGCATCATCGTAGACCGTGAGAGATAATTTGAACTTACAGTTACCCTTTATACTAAACTACAAGCACCTCTTGACTTTACACCCAGTCTTTTGAGACAAGTTTGTTAGATTGTTTTAAACTGCCAGTTTTAGCATTTTTTCGGAGTTTCTTATGTTTTACTGCGACATATTTTGTGAAATCACGATTATGATGGTTTACAGATTGCAGGCAAACGCATTAATAATGTCATTTACCTGCAGACACATCCATAATGTAGGCTCGGGGCAGCGAGTAGACGTGGTCCGATTTACTTCAATTTGAGCCCATGTCGTGTGGCGATGCGGCGGGGACTGAAAATTTAATGCCACGGGCCTCTCGTTACTCTGTGTCAATGTTCGGCACCCAGTACATATGAAGGTATATTTATATTGCTTCTCAGCCTTCTCGGATAGTCGGGAGAACGTATTGCATTTTCTATGTAGTGGATTAATAGTCAATGTGTGGTATGGAAGTTCGCGTTAGCTCGGTGTGGTTTTGTTTCAGATGTAAGTGCTTGGAACGTGACGGGAGCTCGCGTGGCCGCCCATCATATTTTATGCAGTGTTGTTTTTGTCTTATAAATAATAACATTGTTGGTTTATTTAATGGACGAAGTGCTTTATCATAAACCTAGCTGTGTATAGGTTTTTCTGTAACTGTGTGCATGTGTACTTTCGGAATAAATTGTATGAAATAAACTCATTCGTTCTGCCTAATTGTCAACCAAGTTCTTTTAGACTGTAGAACGGATTTTGAAGAAATTATTACCTTTTTGTAAATTTATTCCGAAGGTACACATCAGTTAAGTAAAATTAAGATTAAGAATTGAGATTAAGTAGAATATTGTTATATCGTTGCTACAATTTCTTGGAAATAAAATAGTATTTTAAACCGACTTCAGAAAAAGGAGGAGGTTCTCAATTCGGTTGTATTTTTTTTGAAGTGAAAACTTCTTTAGGCGCGTTGAGCACTTTTTGGGTGAAACAACATCATTGATTTTGCGTTATCGTCACCGAACGCTTTCTATCTACACTAATATTATAAAGAGGAATGGTTTGTATCTTAAAAACTACTGGACCGATTTCAAAAATTATTTACCGATTTTTTTTTTCTTTTATCACGGAGTAACTCCGAACAAAAAACGGAACATTATAGGATCACTCGGGTCTGTCTGTCTGTTTGTCTGTCCGTCTGTCACAGCCAGTTTTCTCCAGATCCACTGGACTAATTCTGTTGAAATTTGGTACACATATGGACTTCTGTGACCCAAATAAGGACGTGTTCCGTAAATTATTAAATTTTTCGTATGGGGATCACTTTTGGCGGTCAAACTAGAAAATTAAAAAAAAAGATTTTTGAAAAATATTATGTGACATATCGAATAAAAGGGCTTACTGTGAGAGTTTTATTATATTTTATTTCATAATTTTAAAATAAATGGTTTTAAAGTTATTCAAGAAATTAGACGTAAAATGACCATTCCCCCCTTATCTCCAAAACTACTGAGCCAAAAATTAAAAAAAAAATGAAGATAATAGATTTTTACCTATAGATTACAGGAAAGCCTATATAAGTCTATAGTGTTAAAATAACACGGTTAAAAAAATAAATTTGTTCGGAACCCTTTGCACGCGAGTCTGACTCGCACTTGGCCAAAAATTCTAGCTTGCTATATTTCTAGTGGACCGTTTACATTTTTTGACCTTTCATGCAGAAAAGTACCAAACTACGGAATATCGCATGGAATTTAATTAAAAATACTTCCTATTGGAATTAGCAATGAAAAATATAGTGGAATTTCGCATACTTATTTTTCTATAATTCATAGTACGAGTAGGTGTAACTGACTAAAATATAGAACGATAGGTACCGCCTCACAAACCTACAAATATCGATAGGTGATCACTAAATAAATGATACCCAAGCGAAAACAACATTTTAATTGGGTTCCTAACATCCATCGGTACTTAACTATCAATTTACTAAACTGAATTGGTAGATAAAGTTATAATGAAATTTTCAAACTTCAAATTGAAACGTTTGATATTTAACTAGCCTTTAAATTAGTCAGTCACTCACAACTAACAAATCGCAAATGAAATTATGTTGCCGATTCGTTTAATTCTGTAGGTATATAACATATTAACATATCATAGTATTGTTTATGTAGTCTTATCGAATCTGATATAAATGTTTTAAGAACCTTACCGTGGCTACCGAAATGCAGGTGTAACCTACCATGTTGTATATTTGCTTTATGTGAAACTTCGGTATTAGAGACGTCATTTTATGTTATGTTGAACGGACTTCTCCGTTCTCAAAAGTAATCTAGCAATAATAATTAAGTACCTACCTACTGTACCTTTTATTCAGTTCCAGGTTCCTTTGCTGACCGTAGATAGGCGTCTACATTTTTGTATCTATGGTTTAATAAATTATTTTCTCTTTCTCAAGGTCCTTTGACAAAAAGAAATTGCCAGGCCTACAGTATATAATAAATGTTCTCATATAAACTGTGGTGTAAATTAATATTTTTATTAATTACATGTGTAACAGGGTTTTGTTTTGCTCATTCAAAGTTCCTATCATTAATCATTAGCTTAATTTTTTTCTTGTCAGACCGTTCCTTGCCACATAACATAAAACAAACCCAGCAGAACCCCTGGAAGTGTTTAATATTTATCGTTCTTAGTTATTATCAGAAACAAAAATAAAACCAACGAAATGAATCGAGAGTTTCGAAACAGCAATTTAAAAATAGGAGAATGAAGAACGGAAAAAGCCTATTTTGTCCACCCAGCCGGTGAGGCAATGCTCATCGATGTTTTCAACTGCTTTTTTGCTTTTCTCTTCCTGTAGAGTATAGATTTCTGCTGTCGTCACTCCCATCCATTCGTTTCGCTTGTCTAGCCTCGCAGGGATTTACCTACAGTATGCATGTGCATGTGTTGGCGTTCTAGTATTACTTTTGGGTGTAATTTTATTTATATTGAAGAAGCAAAGTACCAACTTATTTTAAAGACCATATCTAAACTATTTCTACTCGCCTAAAATGCATGCCTATGCCTAGATACTTTATTTAAAATCTGTGGGAACTCGGTTTCTACATGGTTACTAAAGGTTACCACAATTTTCTGCATTCTTTGTCGAATCTGAGCTTCGTAGCGAGAGGTGCGCGGAACCCAAAACTTGCCATTGTCTCTTTGGCACTCACTTTACCGGCTAATTGATTCTCTTTCATGCAGCGCCGAACAAGAAAATGCTGTTAAGATTTCTCTGCATTGTTCGTTAATTGAAGTTGTTCCTGGTGCAATGCCATCAGTTCCGCACACTCACCGCAGGGAATTGCTCTATGTTTGTTAAATTAATTAATCAATTCTAAATTATTAAGTAGGTAGGTACCGTTCGATTTTCGAAAGTATTACAGTGAAGAAGCAGCTATGTAAAAGAAACAAAAGTATGAAATTCAAAATTTTCAATTCGAAAAATCTTATTTTTGCAGAATTAGGAAGAATGCTTCGTGATGAAATTGAGAAGTACTTTTTGATTTATTAATCCTGTCAAAAAACACTACATCATTAAAAAAATGCATCCAGAAAATCTGCAGTAAAGTAACGAATTTCCGAATTTAAATAATTCTTATTCAGCTGGATGAAAGGGGCAAGCGGTAAATCATGACATCGCTCAATATAAACAATAGGTACGGCCATAAAGATAACAAGGGTGGAAGGTGGCCACATTAGTCTTCCCACGGCGTAACGTTTGTTCGTCTGACAGTATTCATTAAGGCACAAAAGCGTTGTCTATCAGGCAGTTTCCGCGACGGTCGTGTTCCTTCTTAACAAATTGCTGGAGTAATGTGCTTGGACAATGGAAGTGCTCCTCAACGGAACTACCAAGGCTACTATTTACTTGTCTTACTAGTCATGGGGCAGTTATGGTTTACTTAGTAACAATGAAGCAAATAGTTTCACTAAAATTGCGAGGCCAGTACAGAGGAATATTTGATTTGACATTCATTCGTGTAGCATCGAAGCGTCCTAATTGGCTAACGATCGTACGAGTTATTGATGTTATTTCGTCGTACGACGAGATTAAACACATACGTTTCTTTAGTTTCGTAATTGAAGCTTGCAAATCATCGCGCGAACACAGGAATCATTTTCATCGCGCGACGAAATCGCATCGTTAACTCGTACGATCGTTAGCCAATTAGGACAACGCGATGACGTCTAAAGATTTCGCACACAGCATGCACTAAATCGAAAACATTCTAAGCGCAGGTTCTCGGTCGATATGGATCGATAGAACTATAGTGATTTTGCTAGCTGACAACTTTCCTCCGTATCGTAGTCTCTGCTAGTACGCTGGTATAGCATTCAAGAGTGCTCGCAGTTAATGGTAAGGTAGTACTCGTACCATCCGGTTCAAAAACCAGAAACAAACACTTACCAACATAATACCCGTATTGCACGAGCCTAGTTTTTCAAGCTCGAATAGAAACTTGTAGTACATTTTTGTATATGCCACATCGGGTCACGACCGGCTTGCTATCCTAGCTCCAAAAACTATTCCTATATCTCTTAACCCAACTAAATCCAGTGAAACTGGATTCAACTGAATACCAGTATTTTACGTGGACCGACTGCTAATCTGATCTCCACTACTCAGTAACTGGGTAACACGTTACTTCTTGGCAAGACTGCTTTCAGATTTTTGGCCTCTGATAATCCTTAAGGATTACCAAAAATCTACAAAATGACAGCCAGGACCAACAGTTTAACGAGCTTTCTGAGTCTCGGCATGTTAAGATGGTCACCCATCCTCAGACCGAACTCGGTAAGCGTTGCTTAACTTTGAAGATAGACAAGTGCGCCTGTTATTATTAATTGATGCGATGGATTATGATGCAGTGTTCTTTCTTGAGATACTGTTTCTGGCTCCTTTTATTTCTTAGCTTCGGCTTCTTCTCGGAATCGTGATGTTATTTGTGAAAATATTGGTATCCAGCTGAATCCGGTTTGACTGGAAGCCGATCGCAATATAGTTGGGAAAAGATAAGGCAGATGATGCTGATGATGATCATGATATTAGGGCAACATTGGTTTTTCATACATGATATAAATGTTAAAAGAGTGATTGAAAGGATATAAAAGAAACAGCAAATTGAACAATAGATCATTTTATTGATTTTAATTATTATTGACGGTTGCTTCATTTCAACCCAGTCGGAATCATTATTCTCACAATTTAATAAACCTGAAACATAAAAGAAAAGCGTTATTCATTGTACAGAGGAAGTTTCATGACATTGTTGCTTTTGCAAAAAATATAAGTTCAAACTCAAAGGATCATAAAAATAAAAATGTTACTTCTTGTAAAAATTACTTTAAAATATTTTTTTAATAAAAGTTAAACTGTTTTTACTGCAAAACAAAGGCGAACGGGAAATTAGATTTTTAAATTTGCTCTTAATTTAGGGATGTATAGTATAGGTATGTAAATTGTTAACATGCACATTTACCAATTATTGTGATTCATGCAATGTTATGGTATGACATGCTTGCCAAGTTACATAAACCATATGAACACCTTGGTTCCCTTGCGTCCACCTTGTTACATGTATGTTTAGAAACTAAGAGAGGTTTTACTGATGAGTTGTCATATTTCCACCACCAGTAATTTTGTAGAATTGTAATGCCACAAATTCTATGTGTTGATGGTAGTAGTGGCAACTAGGAAGTCGATAGTGTGTTTACTGTCTTGAACATTAAAGGTAGGCCCCCTCTGTTAATTTTTACATAGAAGTTGCTGCACTGCAGAAGTATTTCGTCTATCCTTAACCTCATGCCGTATTTCTTTGATACATACTATGATAGTGTAATGTGTTATCTCACTAATATTCCAGTGAACGTATTAAATTTTCTGTTCAGTTCGCTACTTTTACATAGTATCGCAAAAACAAACGGATGGTCTGCTACGAATTCAGCGGTGGATCTAAATGCGGCCCTGACATCAAGGCTTACATCTGAAATGTTCGTTTTTATTAGTTTGAAAATTTAGAAATACTATTTTATAAAATTAATAATAAATAATAAAATTAAAACAATCGTGTCCAGATTGGAGATAACAGGAGGTTTCATAATAACGGATCCATAATCTTTTTATTTTAAAATTCGGATCGTTAAGTACAAGATTGTAGGAAAGATAGGCGTATAATTTGGAGTAGATAACATTTACGAAGTGTAAGAGAAATGTACAGGCTTGTAGGTTGGTTTATAAATAAACATATCTGCAAGTTATTTGCGTAAAAGTAATTATTATTATTTACGAAAAGAATTACATATGCATCTGGTTTGTGTTGCAATGTCAAGGATATCATTTAGGCACTAGAACAATATAAAGCCAGGAAACGAAAGAGTCTTTAGTAGTTAGAAATAGTGTTTATGTAGAAGAAATAAGTTCAGTATTAGTATTATAAATACCAGATGAACTGTTAGCAGAGCAAAGGCGAAGCAGTTATAAATAATTGAAATGGTCACGCGTAGGTACCTAATACTGGAAGACTCCATTAAAAAATATTTTATCTCCCTCCATTAAGCAGAATATGAACGGATGGTCCGCCTTGAATACGCGTTTCTCTGATATAACAGCGCTCAAATACGCGATATTGAATCCTGGAACGATAACGGCGGAAATGGTGCTTAGGACACGTCCAATACATTGCATGGGTACATTTAGATTGTAAAGGTGTGCACTTATTACACCTACTTTACCCGTTCACAGACCCATGACCTAGGTAACAACCCAGAAAATAATTTCTGGGTATTTGTGGGTAATAGAGTAATTTCTAAGCATCCATCTTTATAAAATATTTATATACATAAATAAACGTATTCAACGTTTATTGATCGTTAGTGAAATTAACAGATAACAAATTTTCATCTAAAACCAACTGTAGATAAATGTAAACTATAACGAGCCCTGGAAGTATTAGCTGGTAGTAGTAAGCACAAAAAGTAGTGTTCAAAAACAGTAACTGTTAAACGAATGTGTCTGATAACAGAATGCACTAATAAGCACGAAAGACGATTAATGTTTTTAAGAATATTGACGACAATGGATTTGTCGTCTGTTTAAACTAGTACCAAAACAAATTCAAAGATATAGGTAAGGTACAGTCAATAAAAATGCTTGTATGTCATAAGACTTTTCATTGAAAAAAAAGGTTAAATCCCAAAAAAATCCTTTGTCAGCGTTATCCTTTGTGTTGTTACAAAAAGTCATCGATTTAAAAATATACAGGTAGGTCGAAAAGTGCAAAACTGATATCTATTTGTGAACGATTCCGTTGAAGGTAGTTCTGTTGTCTATGATCAGTGCGAAATAAAATGGCCGGTCGACTAAAAATGTTTTGGGTGGATCAGGGTTGTACGAACTTCCGAAACCATGAAATACTGAAATTGTAAACAGAAAAACATAATTATAATAAACAGATTAAAGGGTATAGAACTCTTTTAGCACAGCCACCACAACCGCCATACTTTTTTCAAAGTTGCGGCGCACGGTCTGTCATGCATATGACACTTCAACTAACAAAAAAATTTAGGAAAATGGTGCCCTAAACTGTCACGTTGCCGAGATATTTTGAGGTAAGGTCACCATGTGACTATCATTAAAATGAGTTCATAATGTGCTTATATACATTAGATTAAATTAAAAAAAATAATAGTTCCCAGCTTCATTTGATCATTTATAGGAAGATAGTAAAAATTAGAACACGCAAAAACGACTTTAATAAGAACTTCGCAAAATAAGTGTTAATTTAGGTATATAAATGGTTATATCAAGCCGAGAACTATTTTGATAATACAATCTACTGCATTTAAGCTTGAATATGTTTATTTTTAATGATTTACATTGTTCTTACATGGCGACTTTACCCTCAGATATCTCGGCAACTTGACAGGGCACCATATGGCTAAAATTTATTTGTTTATTTAAGTGTCCTCTACCTATATATGCAATTATGCACGTAAGATAGAGCGCCGCAACTTGAAACAAAATTAAAATAGCGGCAGGGGGTCATGCTTGCTCCCATAGAAAAAAAGTTCGTACCCCTGGAAGTGTATAGTAACAGTGATACACAGATTAGATAAATGAGATAAGTATGTAAATAAAATTTTTATAAACAAAATAATTTGTCCCAATGCAGTGCCTCGTGCATGTTACAAATGAATAGGTATTAAATATTACTAACACTAGTTTATAAGTTTACATTGTTACTAACAAATTATGAAAGAGATTCTGAAATAAATGTTTATTATTATTATTATAAACTCGGATTAATCACGATTTTACCCCTTGGTAACTAAACTAGAAACTTTGGAAGGCGCATATCATATCCTGTGATCTTAAAACCAAAACGACTGTGCCCTCACTCACGTTCTTATCTACTCGATTTCAAACAAACAATGAGGGATATACCAGTTTGTATGAAAAATTACTTAATCGGTTATGAAACATTTCACAAATAGTTATTGTGCCGAAATCATGATTTTTCTAGTAGTATCCATTAAATGGTGGTGGAGGGGGTGAAGAGGATGTTGAAGTTCGTTAAGGAAAGTATTAAACCAGCATATCCACCTAGATTACGAGTTTGTCGTATGTACGAGTAGTATTTATCTCTCTCCATTAAGCAGAACACGAACGGATGGTGCGCCTTGAATACGAGTTTTTCCGACATAACAGCGCTAAAATATGCAATACCAAATTCTGGAACGATAACGGCAGAAATAGCGCTTAGGACAAGTCCAATATATTGCCTGGGTACATTTATATTGTAAAGGTGTGCACATATTACACCTACTAACCCGTCCACAGACCCATGACCTAGATAATAAAAAGCTCTGATGATTGTTTGACTATTGTGTCTGTTCCGCGGATGGGAATGTTTATTTATATTAAAATTTCGTAGAAAACTAATTTCAGAGGGTATTCATGGGTAATTGTGTCATTTATAAGCAGGCACCTATTCATTGAATGGATAGGTTTACTATATTTGATCGTTCGTAAAATTAAACAGATATCAAAATATTATCCAAACCCCACTGTAGATAAAAGTGAAATTAATATTCAAGACTTTAAGCTGGTAGTGCTACCTTCAATGTGACACAAGAGTGCAATAAGTATGTTATACCTACAGAACTGTAAGATTTTTTTTAAAGACCTACCGAAGTGTCGGTGTCGGCCCTAAAATCTTGATTCGGCCTCAGTTTCGGTTTCGGCCAAAAATTTACTGAACCTTCGGCCCCACCGAAACTCAGTGTTCGTCATTATTTTTAAAACGTTGATTGGTTTTATTCATGTTAAAATAGATCAATATTGATGTTTTTTTATTTTTTTTATTTATATATTTAAGCTAGTTACATACAACTACGAAAACAATGAATTTTCGAAATCATAAGGATGACGAAACCATCTTTCCAATTTGCCGAAAATTCGATTTATGGTTTTTCTTTGGCTCTTAAGGCAAGACACTTTTAGAACAGAAAACTGGGACTGAAAGAATGTGTAGTGTTCAATGTGTTGTGTGTGATTATATTTTTGAGAATTACTCGTTTTTATCCTTTGTCTTATTTCAAAAATTCACCGATTTGTGTACAGGTACGTCGAAAAGTGCAAAACTGATACCTATTTGTGCACGATTCCATTGAAGGTAATTCTGTTGTCTATATTCAGTCCGAAATAAAATGGCCGGTCGACTGAAAAAGACTTGGGTGGTTTTGGCTTGAACGACATTGTGGCTGCAAGAAGTGCTGTAATTGTATACACAAAAACATAATTTATTATTATAAATTCTGATTAATCATGAATCTAAAGGGGTAACTAAACTAGAAACCTCTGATTTTTGGAAGACGTTTCACATCCTGTGACCTTAAATATGAACGGATGATCCACTTTAAATACGAGTTTCTCCGATATAGTAGCGCTCAAATACGCGATGCCGAATTCTGGAACGATAACGGCGGAAATAGTGCTTAGGACTTTTCCAAAACATTTCGTAGGTACATTTAGATTGTAATTGATTGATTGTTTTGATTGTGATTGTAATATTATTAAAATTCGTAAAGATGTGCACTTATTACACACACTTAACGTTCATAGTCTCATGACCTAATTATCAGTGAAAACTAAAGTGATTGTTTGGCATAGTGTGTGTTCCGCGGACTGGGAATATTTATTATTTTTCAAATTTTGCAGAAAAGTAATTTATGGGACGAGTCATTTCTAAGCATTTAATGGATAGCTACGTTTACTACATTTCATCGTTCGTAAAATTTAACAAATATCAATTTTTTATCTAAAACCCAAGTTTTTAAATTTCCATCTTTTAAAGTAAATCATTCGTCAATCTAAAAGTACGATTTAAGAATATTTTGAGAAAAAAATAACAGCAAAAAAAGACAAAAGCGAAGCGTGGAACGAGCAGAAAACACACAAAAAGCACTGATCGACAAAGTAACTGTCGAACGAATGAGTATGAAAACAGAATGCACTTATCATGAAAAACGATGAATGTTCGAAATCATTATGATGAAAAAACCGTCTTTCCAATTTACCGATAGCTAGAATAATGATTTCTCTTTTGAATTCAGGACCAAAGTAACATAGGTTAGACGATAGGTTAGACCATAAGTCCCTTTAAGAAAAAAAACTGGCCAAGTGCGATTCGGACTCGTGTGCAAAGGGTTCCGAACCAATTTAATTATTTTTATATGTTTTTTAACACTACAAACTTATCATAGGTTTTCCTGTAATCTTTAGGTATAAAACTATTAACTGCACTTTTTTCAATATTTTAGGCTCAATAGTTTCGGAGATAATGGTCATTTTTCGTCTAATTTCTTGAATAACTTCAAAAATTTTATTTTAAAATTATAAAAAAAAACATTAAAACTCTCACAGTAAGCCCTTTTATTTGATGTATCACACGATACAGTTTGAAAAACTTTTTTTTTCAATTTTCTAGTTTGACCCCCAAAAGTGAACCCCATACTAAAGATTTATTCATTTACGTAACGCGTCCGTGTTTGGGTCACAGAAATCCATAAATGTTAAGAAATCCATATAAGGGTTCCTTTTTTACGGATGTTCGGAACCCTTAAACACCTGGAAATTAAAACTGGAATAAAAAAAGGCTCTAAATTTATCCTTTTTCAGCGTTGTCCTTTGTTTTGTTCAAAAATGTAAACGATTTGCATAGGTAGGTCGAACAATGTAAAACTGATACCTATTTGTGAACGATTCCGTTGAAGGTAATTCTATTGTCTATGATCAGTGCGAAATGAAATGGCCGATCGACTAAAAATGTTTTTGGTGGAATCGGATCAGGGTTGTACGAACTGCCGAGACCATAAAATGCTGAAAAAGTACACAAAAAACATAATTACAATTTATTAACACTTAGTTTTTTATTTTACGTCCAGATTAAACTCGACGTTAAAGGGTAACTGAACAAGAAAGTTCTAGTTTTTCGAAGACGCTTATCTGGGTACTGCTCTGCGGGTTACAAATTCAAAATCTCTGTGGAAAATTGAAGTCTGCTGATTGGTGTTTAGCTTGAGCATGGTTGGGGACTTTTATGAATGGGGTTGTTTCTCAGCAAACAATTTGTAACTTTTTATTTACTTAATTACAAATACAAAATACAATACAATATATACGGTTGTTTGGGAGAATACACTATTTTTCTATCTTTTCTTAAATGATATTTATTGCTTTGAATGCTGTCTCTACTGATATTTACAGCAGTTTAGTTTAGGTCCATCAAACGGAAAGTCATGCAAAAAAACCATATTTGTGACTTGCTAGCTTTGCGATTTTTTTGGAGCCAAAGCCCATGCATAGCAAAAGAAATAACACTAAATACCTAAGAGTAAAGTACTCCATTAAATAGTGTCCCAGTGGTAGTTTTTAAGACGTAATAGAAAGGCCTGTCGACCTTGAATGGAGTTTCAAACGGTACGTACTTTTCCATTTTAGAAATGGAAAACTCTGCAAAGCAATAAGTATACAAGCTTAGTTTTTGCTCATCCTAAATCTGAAAAGGAGTAACTACTAATTTTGACTATTGTGACCTATCCTGAATCGTTAAAAAATAGCAGCTATGAATACACTATGTCGATTTATGTAAGTAAAAACTATATTGCGAAATCCAAGGTGCTACTGAAACATATTTTAGTTCTTGTTGCACATTTCAGGTACAACCAACAAAGTTATTTATCAAAAATATTTCTTTATAGGGTTCTCCTACTTTAACTTATCTATACTTTTAAAATAAAACTGAGTATTTTTTTTTTGTTTGAACGTGCTATTTTTTGGAACTGCCACTCGGATTTGATTTCCCACTTTCTGTCAGGCTATTTAACAGGTTCTCTATTGTGTCACCTAACTTTTTTATCCATAATTTAAAGTGCCATAACTTTTTTTTTCCTAATCATCATTTGTCCGAATGATAATCCGTTTGTCATAAATATTACAATCAATAGTATACAAAAGACATAAAACCGTATTCAATAAAAGTTATAAGTCCTAAATTCAAATTACATAGTTCACTTGTTATGTAGTTTAGGCAGGATAAATACGTTTTTGTTTTATAATAATTATACTCGTATCAAAAATAAATTATTGAAAATGCAGCAATGTGAAGTTTTAAAGACTAACAAGGGTGGCATAAAATTAAATTGTGATGGCTTTACTTACGACAAAAATCGATTCTACAACGAAAAATATTACTGGGTGTGTGAAAAGTACAAAAATAAACAATATGAGTGTAATGTGCGAGCGGTTTTTTAAGCAAGCAAGCATGCAGCATGCAAGCAAGCATGCAGCATGCAAGTAAGCACGCAGCATGCAAGCAAGCACGTAGCATGCAAGCAAACATGCAGATCGTCGCAGATGGGTTTAACGCTCACCACCGCAGCTTCTGCGGCGGTGAGTGTTACAACCACCTGTTCCTCAACTCGCGGGCTGCCTCGCCCCTCCGTGCCTACGCGATTTTAAATTACACTCTAGGGGTAGGGCAGACAAGACTGCGTGGAGTCGGATTTACAGCGATTCGTTTCTGTCATTAAGTTTTGTAGCACAAAATATTGACTTTTTAGACGTATTTTAATTTTAAAGTAGGTTTAAAAATGCTATTTTATAAAAATGGCACTGTGCCTAATAAACTTATTCCAAAAAATTCTGCCATCTTCAAAGTCTACCATTGTAAATTCGGACATATAAAACAATAATATTAAGTATTGATTACATTTTCATTGAAATACAGTACCATGGTAAAATATACCGAACAAAAAATATTCGTTAAAAATGAATGTAATTTCTGTGAAATATGTTTCATTCAAGTAAATAGTTGTTGAAACAGTAATATTCGACATAAAATTATAAGGAAATGAAAATGTTTTACATAGTATTTGATTACTATGTGAAACATTTCCTGCGCAACGAAATTCTATCAAATTTCTGTCTGCGAAAAAATAAAATTATAAATAAACACTCGGAATAATACACATTATTTAACACAATACTTAGGACATATGATTTAAGGACATGTAAAATTAGGAGATTTAATTATAATACTACTCAATATTATAACAGAATAGTTTTAGAACTAAAGATTATTATGTTAAACAAAATTTCGGGATTTTGAACATTATGGTTACTGAAGTTTATAAGCAAACGTGTTATGGATAATGATTACCGGACAAACAATTTTAGGAGAAGAAAGGGAGTACCTATTTAAAATCACTCTTTAACTATTTGGAGACGAAAAGAGAAAAATAAATGGAAAGACCGCTAAGCGAAACCTGAACGGTGAAATTGCGAGGCACAGCTAGTCTACACTTATAATATAATATTATAAAGAGGAAAGATTTGTTTGTTTGTTTGTTTGTTTGAATTGAATAGGCTCCGAAACTTCTGGACCGAATTGAAAAATTCTTTTAGCATTGGATAGCTACATTATCAGGGAGTAACATAGGCTATATATTATCCCCGTATTCCCACGGGAACGGGAACTACGCGGGTGAAACCGCGTGACGTCCACTAGTATTTAATAAATAGGTTCTATTAATAATTGAAATTTTAAATTAAAAGTTTACTATCTAAAACCACAAGTGGATTGTATAGGTAATTTTCATGGGAGTTTAAAGTTTAAGCGGTTTTAAAACTCCACATTTTGGAAAAATCTATGCCACTCTAAGACGCTATGGCCACATTAAAAGTACGCATACGCGTGGTAAAAGTTGTTCATAATAATCTGTTTCTCAGCAAACAATTTGTAACTTTGTTACTTAATTTAGAATAAACTATTTTTTAAGAGTAATGTGCGTCTGTTTGGTAGGAATACACTATTTTTCTTACATGATGTTATATTTATTGCTTTTAATGTTGCCCCTACTGATATTAACATCAGTTTAGTTTAGGTCCGTCGACCGTTTCATGCAAAAAATCATGTTTGTGACTTGCTAGCTACGCGATTTTTTTAGAGCCAAAGGTCATGCATACGAAAATAATTAAACGAAATACCTAAGAGCAAAGTACTCCATTAAATAGTGCCCCACTGGTGGTTTTTAAGGCGTAATAGAAAGGCCTGTCGACCTTGAATGCAGTTTCAACCGGTACGTACTTTTCCATTCTGTCAATGACAAACTCTGCAAAGCAATAAGGATACAAGCTTAGTTTTTACTCAACCTAAATAAGAAAAGGAGTAATGTTATTAATTTTGTCTACTGTGACCTATCCTGAATCGATAGAAAAATAGCAGCTCCATACATTACGATTGATTTTGATATGATTTGATATAGCGAACTCAAAGGTGCCACTGAAACACATTTTAGTTCTTATTGCGCATTTCAGTTACAACCATTTATTTATAAAAAAATAATTCCATAAAAGGTTCTCGTATTCAAGCTCCTACTTAAACTAATCTATACTTTTAAAGTGTAGCTGAGAGTTTGTGTTTGTTTGAACGAGCTAATTTTGGAATTGCCACTCGGATTTGATTTCCCATTTTCTGCCAAGCTATTTAACATCACTCTTTAACCTTTGGAGCCGAAAAGAGAAAAAAAACCAGAATGATCGCTAAGCGAAAACTGAACGTTGAAACTGCGAGGCACAGCTGTTATTTAATAAATAGGTTCTAACAATAGTTGAAATTTTAAATGAAACGTTAGAATAGAAATCATTAATTTGCCCATAATGTAGGTATATAGATATGATGGTTATTTTCTAGAGTCCCGATACATTTTGCCTTACGGCATGCAAAATTATTTAACACATTAATTTAGCTATACAAAACAAAAAAAAAACAGACAAACATAAAAAAAATCAATAAGCAACATTACTGTCATTATTAAAAAAAAACTCATACTATTCAGAGAAGAAAAAAAACTTTTGGAATTAGGCCAACAATAATAACAACAAATAAAATGTCAATAAATCAAAATACAAATGTCAACAAATTACATAAAAAAATGTCAGAAAATTAAATTTAAAATGGCAATAAATTAAATTAAAAATATGTCAATAAATTAATCTACAAATTATGTCAACAAATTAAATTAAAAATGTAAGAAAATTAATAAAAATGTCAAAAATAAAATTAGACCTAAATTAGAATAAAACTAAAGATAAAAATGTGAGCAAATTAAGTCATAAAGAAGCAGCATACACCCCATTAACAGAAGGTTTTGTCATTAAGAAAATCCTTAATTGCAACATAAAATTAAATTTATATTAATTAGTTTATTAATTTTTTATTTGCATTTTTACTTGTCCAGTAGCAGTTTTGCTAACATTTTTATAAAAACTTGAATGGGTAATTCTTTCATATGTTTCGGTACTTTATTACATACATAATTATAAGAGGTATATTATTTTAACCATGGGTGGTTAAAATATTTTGTTTTAAGTAAAGACGTTTGGTCCTGTGTCAAGTTGATTTTGATATTGAGACCTTATTGGTCCTGAAAGAGGTACCGCCGAATCCGACTCGGCTGGGCAGCGTTCGGGAAGTTGCATGGTATCTTCTCGTCCCACATACCATCTCAAGACGAAAGTCTATGATCAGTGCGTGTTGCCAGTGATGACATATGGAACTGAAACGTGGTCGCTCACAATGGGCCTCATCAAAAGGCTCAGTCTCTCAAAGGGTAATGGAGAGGGCAATGCTTGAAGTTTCCTTGCGTGATCGAATCAGGAATGATGATATCCGCAAGAGAACCAGGGTTACCGGTATAGCCCGAAGGATCGCCAAGCTAAAGTGGCAGTGGGTAGGGCACATTACTTGCAGAATAGATGGTCGATGGGGCCGAAAAGTTCTGGAGTGGCGACTGCGAACCGGAAGATGCAATATTGGAAGGCCTCCCGTAAGGTGGACCGATGACCTGGTGAAGGTCGTGGGAAGCCGATGGATGCGAGACGCACAGGACCGGTTGTTGTGGCGACGCTTGGGGGAAGCCTATGTCCAGCAGTGGACGTCTTTCGGCTGATATGATGATGTTTGATGATGATTGGTCCTGAGCGTTGTCTTTTATGTACTACTGATGTACACAGGTGCTCGTTCGCCGTAACGAATAGGGCTATTTATAGAATATACGATGATGGTAACGTAAGTACCAGATTTAAAAACAGGTTGATATCTTTCTGTAGTTTAAGACCTGTCATTGATCGAAGGCAACGTTTTTGGACCCTAAATATTTTTTCTTTCTCACTGCAGTTTCCCCAAAATATGACAACAAATCTAAGTGAGGAAGCAACTAAACCATGACATAATGTCACTAATGTAGGTATTTATGTTAACTTTTTTTGAAAGACTAGATAACATATGCCATTTTACTTAATTTATTGCAAACGTTTTCTGCATGATGTTTTCATGTTAGTTTATTGTCGATGTGAACTCCTAGGAATTTTGTTGCTGTAGTTGTAATGTCGTTTTGGTCATTATATTTAATTATAATATTTTCTGGCTCTAGTCGCTGGTAGAAATGCATGACCTGAGTTTTATTTAGATCTATCACTAGATTATTTTTATGAAACCAGTCTATTATAGTTTTAAGGGTGGTGTTGTCCTGTATTTCGTTTTGTCTATGCATTCAATTATAACTGTGATATCACCCGCAAATAATGTTATTGGATGATGAATTTGGCGCGGCAGATCGTTAATGTAAAGCAGAAATAATAATAGCCCAAGTACACTACCTTGTGGAACTACAAATTTAAGTATTCTATTGGAAAATACATATTTAAATTCACGCTTGGGTTTAGTACATACATTCGATATTTCTGTGCACTGTTTTCTTCTAACGTTTACTACCTAAAACGACAAGTGGATGGTACAGGTAATTTTTAGCGGTGTTAAAAGTTTAACCGGTTTTAATTTCGCCACTCTAAGACGCTATGGCCATAGTAAAAGTACACATAAACGTAGTCAAAGTTGTTCATAATGACCTGTTTCTCAGCAAACAATTTGTAACTTTTTTATTTACATAGTTTAATAATAACTTAATTTTTTTAATCAGAAATGTTCGTCTGTTTGGGAGGAAACACTATTTATCTATCTTTTCTTACATGATCTTTTATTAATTGCTTTTAATACTACCCCTACTGATATAACTAGCAATTTAGTTAAGTTTATGTCCAGCAAAAGCTTCATGCAAAAAACCATATTTGTGATTTGCCAGCTTTGCGATTTTTTTGGAGCCAAAGCTCATGCATATCAAAATAAATAAAACGAAATACCTAAGAGTAAATTACTCCGTTGAATAGTGCGCCAGTGATAGATTTTAAGACGTAATAGAAAGGCCTGTCGACCTTGAATGGAGTTCCAATCGGTACGTGCTTAGCTCTAGAAATGGAAAACTCTGCAAAGCAATAATAAGTATACAAGCTTAGTGTTTGCTCATCCTAAATCCGAAAAGGTTAATTTACTAATTTTGACTATTGTGACCTCTCCTGAATCGTTAAAAAATAGCAGCTCCATACATTATGTCGATTTATGTACTAAAGTACAAACCATATTGCTAACTCCAAGGTGCCACTGAAACACATTTTAGGTCTTATTTCGCATTCAGTTACAACCAGTTACTTATAAAAATTATTCCCTATAAGCTTTTCGCATTCAAGCTCCTACTTTAACTAGTCTATACTTTTAAAATGAAGCTGAGTGCTTGTTTTTGTTTGAAAGAGCAAACTTTTGGAACTGCCGCTTGGATTTGATTTCCCACTTTCTGTCAGGCTTTTTAACATCACTTTTTGACTCTTAGGAGCCGAAAAGAGAAAAAGGAAACAGAAAGATCGTTAAGCGAAAACTGAAAGGTGAAATTGCGAGGCACAGCTAGTATTTAATAAATAGGTTCTACTAATAGCTGAACACTTAAATCATTCATTTAATACATTTACTATCTAAAACTACAAGTGGATTGTGTAGGTAATTTTCAGCGGTGTTTAAAATTGAAGCGGTTTTAAAATTAAATACACGACATTAGTTCCAATAAGTGGTTGGAAGAATTTCGCCACTCCAAAACGCTATGGCCACAGTAAAAGTGAACATACGCGTTGTAAAAGTTGTTCATAATGATCTGTTTCTCAGCAAATAATTTGTAACTTTTTAATTACTTAATGTACTAATAACCTATTTTATTAAATCAGTAATGTACGTCTGCTGGGAGGAATACGCTATTGTTCTATCTTTTCTTACATGAGGTTTTATTTATTGCTTTTAATGCTGCTCCTAATGATATTAACAGCAGTTAAGTTTTGTTTAGTTTAGGTCCATCAAACTTTTCATGCAAAAAACCATATTTGTGATTTGCCAGCTTTGCGATTTTTTCGGAGCCAAAGCCCATGCATATCAAAATAAATAAAACGAAATACCTAAGAGTACAGTACTCCGTTGAATAGTGCGCCAGTGACGGATTTTAAGACGTAATAGAAAGGCCTGTCGACCTTGAATGGGGTTCCAAGCGGTACGTACTTAGCCATTCTAGAAATGGAAAACGCTGCAAAGCAATAAGTATTCAAGCTTAGTTTTTGTTCATCCTAAATCTGAAAAGGAGTCACTTTACTAATTTTGAATACTGTGACCTCTCCTGAATCGTTAAAAAATAGCAGCTCCATACATCATGTCGATTTATGTAAATACAAACCATATTGTGAACTCCAAGGTGCCACTGAAACACATTTTAGCTCGTATTGCGCATTTCAGTTGCAACCAGTTATTTGTAAAGAAATAATTCATTATAAGGTTCTTGCATTAAAGCTCCTACTTTAACTAATCTATACTTTTAAAATGAAGCTAAGTGTTTGTTTTTGTTTGAACGAGCTAATTTTTAGAACTGCCAGTCAGATTTGATTTCCCACTTCCTGTTAGGTTATTTAACATCACTCTTTGACCTTTAAGAGCCGAAAAGAGAGAGAAAAACTTTTTACAAAAATATATATAACCGACTTCCGAAGTTTAGGTTATTTTATACTTTGTAGAGTTTTGTTTGGAAGTCGGTTATATTTTTTTGTAAAAAGTTTTTTATTTTTCACTTTTCAGTGGTAATTCTTGGACGACGTCTTCGCCTACGCAGAAATTGAAATAAGCAAAAATGCTCATATAACAAAAAGTACTGAACCAAACTGAATCAAATTTTTACGGGACCAAATGGCAAGTATACCGCATCGAACTAAAAAATCGAGAAATCACAGAAATCGGTTCAGAAACCTCGGAGTAAATGGTGTATTAAAAAAAAAAAACAAAAAAAAAAATACCCAATGAATTGAGAACCTCCTCCTTTTTTGGAAGTCGGTTAAAAAAAAAGAAAGATCACTAAGTGAAAATTGAAAGTTGAAACTGCGAGGCACAGCTATTGTGTAATAAATCAGTTCTATAAATAGTTGATCACTCAAATCAAACATATACACGGTACCATTTTAGTCGTCTTACAAAGGCAGCCACTTAATATACCCGACATAAACTACATCTAGGCGCGATTACTTTAAAAAAAAATCATTTAGATGATAGGTACAATATAAATAAATAATGCATTAGAATGATGAAACACCCTGTTAATAATGTTTACGTATTAAAACAATGTCGCCGTTCCATTCCAGGCTGTCCTTGGACATCAAGGCTCGTACTGCGCTAGCTCCTGGATGTTTCAAACTACGTCCTGCGTCATGATTATGAATAATATATATATTTTTTAATAATTCAAATGTTCATAATTGTAGACTGTTGCATCGAACAGAAAGTGGCTTATAATTGGATCGAGTGTAAGTTTGGAGCCCCAGCTTTAGTGAGGGCTCTAAAACACGAGTGCAATTATAAACTTCACTTTCGCGAGGTTTATAATCTATTTTTCTTTCAACTACCGAGTAAAGAATTGAAGTCAAATAAAGTAGAAACAATTTATTTAGAAAAATAATAGTAACATTCGAACAACGCGTCAAAGAAATCGGTTAAAAAAGGTTGCGATTCGGTTCGCGCCAATTCATATAAGCATATCTTTTTTTTTGGTAATGGTCGTACATTTATTTTACCAAAATATATAAATCTAGTTGGCCACGATTGTAAAGAAGAAGCCTGCGATTGGATAGTCACCTGCGATTAGTGGCTTTAGGGCGAAAACAATGCAGAAATGGATTTTCATACAACTTTACTGCACGGTTTAAAAGCATAAACAGTGCAGTAACGGATTTTCATACATACTTTACTGCATTTTTTACTCTGAAGCAGTAAAGTGCTACTTTGTTCTCACTGTTTAAGCTAGTTATGATGAAATTATTGCGTAGTTGGAGGAAAATATCTTTTTTTACCTACTTAATGTGTAGTTGTCATTAGATAGATCAAGTGGGCTGCCGTTGTAGAAGACTAAAATGGCACCGTGTATATGTGCAATCTTAAAACTCAAGTGTGTAGGTAATTTTCAGCGGTGTTTAAAATTTAAGCGGTTTTAAAACTAAAAACACGAAATTAGTTCCAATAAGTGGTTGGAACAATTTCGCCACTCTAAGACGCTATGGCCACAGTAAAAGTACACATAGTAAAACTTATTCATAATGATCTGTACAAAACCCTTTTTCAGGTATTCCAATTATTCTTTTACACGTTGTGGTAGCCACTGTCATGTATCCTTGGTTATAAGCTTTTGTAAAAGAGGTGTGTGGCAATTTTGTTTTAAAATAAAGTATTAATCGATCTTTCTTCTAGTATATAACGTCACCATGACTAATCCTTTTTAAGCCGACAACGAAAAAGGAAGGGTACCGAATGAGTTTGACAGTCTACGTATGTGTCTTATCTATTATTATAATTATAGAATTGTTTTTTTTACGTTTGTTAGTTCGATCGTAACTCACAATCTACAGATTTTGTCAAATGAGGTGACGATTAATAAAAAAAATTGACACATGGTCGATGAATCGTCAAAAAGGGGCCATCACCACACCTGCCCCTTATTTTGATACAAATTAAAAAAAAGTCACCTCTTTTAGAGGACATCGTGTTACAAGAAATTCAATAACAAAAAACACTGACTTAGACAATTGGCACTGCTAAACCTGAAAGTGAATGACTTATGCATTGATATATAAAAAACCCAAGATGCATAGTCTCGAACAAATGCAACACTCGAAACTGTCATCAAAAACTGACATGTATCAAGTGTCATGTGTGAGTTGTGTGTAGTTATACTATACACATTTTTTTTTGCAAATTCAACCTTACACGGATCGCTTAAAGTTGTTTTTATAAAGCAGTGCAGTATGGCGAGAGATGCGAGACTGTTTGAAACTTTCGAAAAATTATACATTACGCGCTTGTTTTTAGCGGACGTTTTTGAGATGCTGAGTGTGTATCTTGGGTTTTTTTATATACCAATGGGCTTATGTTAAATATTTCAATAGACATAAGCTACTAAAAAAAATGAAAATATAACTAAAACCCCAACTATGAAAAAACATCTGATTTTGAAATTCATAATTTTCAGATGGTCTTTTTTTAAAGTAGAAAATAGTGTAGGAAAGATTTCAAAGTGAACAGTCAAAACACAATCTACAATAATTAAAATAAGGTGCGGGTTTTCTAACGGAAACAATAAATAAAGTATACATAGTAGACATGAGCGCCGTGGCTTTTTTTTGACGGCAGAGTGGATCAACATTTTTGAGAGCGGCGGAAAAAAATAGATAAGATTTATTTTTCAAGACGGCATTAAGCCCTCTCATAGGATACTCGTACCACTAGACTAAGTAACTCTACTTAAAATCCTTCTTGGGCTCTGGCTCATCATCATCTTCGGCAGCCGAGAGTAGTGAGCAGTCCACAGTTGGACATTGGCTTTTCCAATCGCTCGACATACATGACATTTTTTGGCAACACTCATCCATCTGAACCTGCTGCTATTACCCTGTGAATCTTACGAGTACGATACAGATTTTGACAAGGATCATGGGTTCTATGGCTAATATGGCCGGTCCATTAGGTGGCACGTGGCATGTCAGCTATCGCGTAGCTTGTTGTCATTCTATGCCAGACTCTAAGCGTATCCCTTTCTATAGCTTACTGAGTGAACTTGAACTTATGGACACGATGTAAGTACCGTGAGTGTCTTAATCTTGGTCTCTAAAGCTGTAATAGTAAAGATGCACTGATTGTTCCCCACCAATTAACTATCGAGAACGTTTACCTCCATAACGTTCTCAGGCGATCTCCAGTGATAAGTGAGTTATAATTTCACCGGAAAATGCCAAACTTCGTATAAGATTACCAAATATCTTGAGATTAGTTTCAAGTTATCCGGTGACCTAAAAAACCCTGGGTTTTATACAAGTTCATTCACCAAATCATCGTGTTATGACGATATCATCTCTCTCAATCTTGCAGCTCAGCGACTTCAATATTAATCAATGCGATAGTCACCCAGTTTGAGTTATTTCGTACAGCTGTCTTAACCCCCGATGCAGTATGTTAAGCTCAGTTTATCGGTCCTGGGTTTGAAAATTCACGGTCAGGTATCCTTCATATGGACTATTTAGCATTTATATAATATAGTTAATCGACTTGCTATCGTGGTGGAGATTCCAGAATAAACCAGCCAGGTCTTGATAGTAAAAAGCCGCAAGAGATCGTTCGAAGAGAATCAGGTTCATATCCCTATGCAACGTTTACTTAGCGAAGTGTTTCACGGCGGTGCGCCGGCGCCGGCGCCGTGGCGCTCATGTCTAATACACAGACTGGTAGATTCATTTTTCTTTTCACCGTTACACAGTACTATAGATACCATTTTCAAACATCAGCTTTTTATTAGAAATACAGAAATAATTTGACATTTAAAACGTAAGAGCGGCTCTACCGAGTAACAAATTAGTACGTTTAATAAAGTTTTTTTTTAATTTCAAAAATTTTCGTTGTATTAGGTTTTAAAATTTATCCATCCCAAACACTAATTGAAAATACTACTAATACAACTTACTAAACTTTTACTAATTTACAAATTCCATACAGTTTTAATAAGTTGCTTAAATTAAGAGAAATCATTAAAGAGGATAGAAGCTTTGTGGCATAAATTTGTTTTTCTTTTTCAAAGTTGGCGAAGCTCGCCCATGGATTGGCGCCGAGCGCGATCGCGCTAATGCGCTAAAACATGCGGCGTACCTGGCATGGGTCGACGTTGCAAATGCAAGTGTCAGAAGAAGAGAGCCTTTAATAGGGCTGCCAAGTCCTGCAAGAAGGTGTTGCGGAGAGCCGTCGACCACATCATCGCTTTCCATCAGATAAGATTGTGGTCGGAAACGCAAGCCTAGCAATAATAGAAAAAAATCAACCGACTTCCAAATAAAATACACTACAAAGTATAAAATAACTTTAATTCGGTTTGACCACATTAGCCGACTAGGGAACAAACTTGCTTGATGGGTCGCTGGCCCACTCCGCTGAGGAGAAAGTAAACTTGTTCGCCTCTATGTTTTCGGAATCGTCACGTTTGGATCCTGGTGACGCGAGGCCCCCTACTTCTCTTTTTGGATGCGAGTCGAGTATGCTGAACATAAGCATTCATCAGAAGGACGTTCTTAGGGTACTGAGTAACCTAGACGTGGACAAGGCTAGTGGCTCCGATGGGATTCCGGCAATTGTACTGAGGACTTGTGCGCCTGAGTTGTCTCCAATCTTGACACGCCTACTTCGGCTTTCATTTGAGACTGGAAAAGTACCGAAGGCTTGGAAGCAAGGTAACGTGCAGCCCGTGCCTAAAAAAGGTAGTCGAGCTGACCCGTCGAATTATAAACCCATCTCAGTAACGTCCACTCCACGAACGCGTGCTGAATTGTAAGCTCCTAGTATACCTAGAAGCGAATGATATGCTTAGCAACCGACAATACGGGTTCCGCCGAAATCGGTCAACTGGGGATTTTCTAGCGTATGCCATTCACACCTGGAGTGCGGCCATAGAGAAGCACGGGGAGGCACTAGCGGTCTCCCAACAGGGTCTGGCACGATAGCCTTATTAGTAAGTTTCCTTCCTTCGGTCTGCCCGCCGGATTGTGTGATTGGATTGCAGATTTCCTGAGGGATCGCTCTATCCGAGTGGTCATAAATGGCTGCTCGTCCGGACTGCTGGATATTAATACCGAGGTTCCTCAGGGGTCGATGCTCTCGGCAACATTATTCCTGCTGCATATTAATGATCTGCTAAAACCCGGTACCTTTGGGTATGCAAACGACAGCCCTGTAGCTGAGAGATACGTGTCCGACGCACGAGCTGATGGGTCGCAGATCCAGTCTTTCCGGGAGGCTATGGTTGAGCGCTTGAACCTTTCCTTACAGGCTGGCTCTGAATGGGGCGATGCCAATCTGGCCAAGTTTAATGCTGCTAAGACCCAAGCGTGTCTTTTTGCCGCTAAACGGAGCGAATTCCACCCTGCTCCATCTTGTCGAGGTGTAACCGTGCTGATAACCGACCAACTTGAGCTTCTTGGTGTTACGTTATCATCTTTCCTCAATTTCGGGTCTTTCATAGAGGCAAAGGCTCAGGTGGCTGCCAGAAAGTGGGGGATCCTAGCAAAGGTGAGATGGTACTTCACGCCGGAATAGCTGCTGAAACTCTATCAAGCGCAAGTTCGATCGTGTATGGAGTACTGCTCTCATCTTTGGGACGAATCTGCCAAATACCAGCTTGATGCCCTTGAGTCAATTGAGAAACGAGTCAAGAGGATCATCGGTAACGATAGGCTCGTCGAGTCGAACCGTGTTTTCAGATAGCTATAACCTGTGAGTCTTTAAGACAAGAGTGAATAGGTTACTTCTAGGCAAACGTGCTCCATCTTCGACCACATCATCGCTTACCATCAGGTGAGATAGTGGTCAAAGGTATGCCTATTAATAGACATGACATATGGGTAAGGACACTTAAAAAAAATGGCTATATGGGGGCCTAAACTGTCGCGTTACCGAGATATTTTTGCCAGCTCCCATAGAAAAATGTTAGAACCTCTTTATATTTAGTGTATATTTTTTTTAGTCATCCTTGTCAAGCCTGTCTTAATATTAGTACTATAAAGATCACCTTCTTACATTACTCAAAAGACTACGTCTTAATCTCGTGATGACTAATTTAATCTGTATTTGTAATTCAAAGCTAATGTCCGCGTCCTTGAAAAATGATATCTAAATAAAATACACGTGCGCCTTTGTCAAGTCTAAAAAAACCATATTATCACAACTCACAATGAAAAGCGTAAAGTGTACAATTGATACCTATTTATTAAAGATTCCACTGAAGATGACTCTGTTTTCAATAATTAGTGCATAATAAAATGGCCGATCGGCTTTGAAATATAATCTTTGTGATTTTGGAATAAACCCCATTCCTCCAAATCCAATAGCTGAAATTTTATAAAATACACAATTATTTTATCTTTTGTGGGTTATAAGTAATTTTCATAGTTTCTATAATGATGGAAAAAAAATGTACAAATTTGCAAATAGGTAACCCTTCTGATGCAAAAGGGAACCTCTATCTATAAAATTTTATGGCATAATATTGTTTAGCATAACGTTTTCGCATAACTTTTATTAGCATAATAATACTGTGGCATAATAATAGGTACTTTGGCTTTGGCAAATGTTTATTATTATTATTATTATTATAATGAAAAGGTTAGCATAACTATCATTTGGTGTAATTTGCTTTGGCATATTTTTTTATTTTTATTTGAGATAGGTTTGCTCTTTACTCTAGTCTAGGTCAGAGATGACAGAGGCAAAGTCTACGATGGAGCGAGCTTACCCAGAAGGAGCCTGTTCACTCTTACTTTGAAGGGTTTGCATAAAAAAAAAAACATAGGGTACAGGGAGTTTAGGGCACCTTGACTAGCTAGAGTGAGCGAGCAAAGCGAGCAAACTTAGCTCCCGTCATGCAATTCGTGTTAGGTTCCTTTAAACCCTGCAGACAGAAATAGGAGCACCGCGCAGTGGGGTTCCGTCGTTGAGACTTTTATATACCTACCTAATATAAAATAATTTAGGTCTGACTAGTCAAACCCCGATTTCATTAAAATTTAGATTATGCGTTTATAACATTATGCTTTTTTAACATTATGCCAACAGTATTTATGGCAATAAACATTATGACAAAACATTTATGCTTAATAATATTATGCGTAATGATCATTTTGTCGAATTTCGTTATGCCAATGTAAATAATGACTATATTTACAATGATGAATCTTGAAATAAAAGCTGGCATTTATACGTGCAATGTTCTTACAATTTTCAGATAGAATGCAAAAAAGCCCATGCATAAATATGTTAAATATACCTAAGAGTAAAGTACTCCGGTGAAGAGTGGTATGTAGCTGGCTTTTAAGACGTAAAAGAAAGGCCTATCAACCCGGAAAGGAGTTCTATAAACTACTCTAGCCGAACGAGTATTGACGTTGTAAGCTGGAATACAATTATCACTTTAACATACATAATTTTACTTTTTGGTATAACAGAAATCATCATCATCACGCCCTTACCCCAACTTATTTGGGATGGTGTAGAATGTTTTCTTATTCTATAAATCTCAATTGGCCGTAATCTTAATTGAATAGTCGTCTTCTCTCTATATCTTTTTCAAACAGACTGTTCATCTTTTCTGTGGTCTTTCTTTATCTGTTCAAAACAAATTCATGTTCAAAACTTACCTGACGACATACGTTCCTCATTCCTCCGCATTTCTTTGAATTTGATTTTCACAGAATCTTCCTCATTTTTTTTTTCAGAATAATACATAAAATGTTTACCTATTTTTCTAACCCTGGTATTGCAATAACACTTTATCTACTTGAAAATAGGTATATTGCATTATCTTTAGGCAATAATCTTTTATCTGTTTAATTAAGAAAACAGTTATCAAATCAATCAATCGTAGGATTAGACTCACCGTTAGCTGCAGCCGCTTCGGCGCCTTCTTCGTTAACGTCGATAAAAGCTTTTTGAATAGCTGCACTTATAAACAAGTCTGATTCTCCCTTTATCAGATTGTTTAACCTAGCTTCGCCTGCTGAGAATAACTTTTCAATTTTCATCTGAAATAATTTGATATGATTATGAATACGTGGCGTACTAATAAATATTATGAAAACTACAACTTTTTCAACTTTTAGAATCGTTGTATAGAAACGGTGGCTCTTAAGAAAACAACATTGCGACATTTTTATATGTATGATTTAGATTTTTTTTCTGACCTAATTTTATGATAAAACTTACCATTTTGCTAAAAAACCTGTCAAGAGCGAATCGGACTCGCGCACAGAGGGTTCCGTACCACCATATAAATTTCTATTAGTTGTATAAAATCAACGTCCTGAGTCAACACGATAAAAGATATGGGCAAATTTAGATTTTCGCGAAAACTTATAAGTACTAAAATTTACCTTAATTTTCGATTATTTTTTTTTTCGGTATTTTCCGTTTATTTGTGCTGTAAGACCTTGATTTTAACAAAACTAACAATTCTAGAAAAAAAATCAGGAACGGTACCGATGGGGAATTTTTATCAATTTTTCATTTATACCAATTTTTAGCTCTATGCTCTTCATTACTATTTTTTGGGCTTATTTGAATGGACTATTGGGATGTTCATATCTGGCTTGGAGAGCAGTGCTTACCTTTTTGAGAACGTCCGAAAGGTCGGTAGTAGTTTCGATCCTAAACTTGGGAAGATCTACGATGACTTCATTGTTAGACATGCCATCAACGGCCTTTGATAAAGCTGTCGGGTCTTTTAGTTTCTCAATAAGGGCACCGATGCCTTCGATTTCATTTGGCAGCACGATAATAAGTGATGATTGGTATCCTTCATAGGGCAGTTCTAAAAGCTGAAATTACACAATAGCATGAAAAATTGGTTTACAACACAACTAGTGGCCTAGTGTGTTATATTCTGAAAAATATAGCAAAAAGTAATGTGGTAGTAGTAATTCTGGCTGTGCGTTGATATGTCAGTCAGTTACTCAATCTAATCTAATGTATAAAAATCTCGTGTCACAGTGTTTGTTATCGAACTCCTCCGAAACGGCATGGCCGATTTTTATGAAATTTTCTGTGTATATACACAGAAAATTTTATAAAAATCGGCCATGCATTGGTAAATATTTGGTAGGTCTGAGAAGAGATCTTAGGCAATTATTTTTGCAAAACAACGTTTGCCGAATCATCTAGTATTCTAATATATAAAAATCTCGTGTCACAGTGTTTGTTATCGAACTCCTCCGAAACGGCTTGGCCGATTTTCGATTTTTCCGTGTATATTTTGTAGGTCTGAGAATAGGTTGTAGGCTTTTTATTTATATGGCAAAACAACGTTTTCCGGGATCAGCTAGTATATAAAGATTATTAATTACAAAAATGTCGATGCAAATTATCTGGAACTAGATGACGTAACGTTGGAAGGCCTCCCACAAGGTGGACCGATGACCTGGTGAAGGTCGCGGGTAGCCGATGGATGCGAGACGCACAGGACCGGTCGATGTGGCGACGCTTGGGGGAGGCCTATGTCCAGCAGTGGACGTCTTTCGGCTGATATGATGATGATGATGATGATGATGAGATGACAGTCAAACCGGCAGTTTATTCTAGAAGACTTTCTTATGATGTATACCAGGGGTGGTCAACTTCATAAGATCCAAGATCGACTTTTTACTGACGAAAAACCCTGTACAAATTTCATAGGTACTTCTTAAAATTACAAATGTAACAGTAGGTAAAGTTCAGTATACAATTATGTAGTATTTTTAATTTGATTAACATAACCTATTTAGTATTTACATAGTTGCGCAGTCTGTTATTCATACCTATTTATATTTTTTGCCTTGCCGCGATCGACTGGACTAATAATAGCCGCGATCGACCGGTTGGTCATACCTGGTGTATATAATAAAGAGTATTCTATTATATTATTTTATTATTTTGACGGCAGTATTCTATTTTACAATTTTGACGGCTCGGTTGGCGCAGTGTTTGAGCGATTAACTGCTGCGCTGCGTGTCGCAGGTTCGATTCCCGGCATAAATATTTGTATGGCCTCATTAATATATAAAAAAATCCAAGATACACACTCAGCATCTCAAAAACGTCCGCAAAAATAAGCGCAATATGTATAATTATGCGCAAGTTTGAAACAGTCTCGCATCGCTCGCCATACTGCACTGCTTTGTAAAAATAACTTTAAGCGATCCGTGTAAGGTTGAATTTGCAAAAAAAAATGCGCATCACTCGCCATACTGAACTGCTTTGTAAAAACAACTTTAAGCGATCCATGTAAGGTTGAATTTGCAAAAAAAAATTGTTTATCGTATAACTACACACAACTCACACATGACACTTGATACATGCCAGTTTTTGACGACAGTTTCGAGTGTTGCATTTGTTCGAAACTGTGCATCTTGGGTTTTTTATATATCAATGTATGGCCTACAGATAGTTGTTCCGGGTCTGGTTGTTTGTGTATATGAGATTATATGTATGTAACGATACAGGAGAAATTCCTAGTGTGGGGCAACAAAAAATAATAATATATTCTATTTACCTTGGCGTCAAGTTCCTTACTTTCACCGTACTTGAAGTTACCAGTTTTGTGCATGGTAGGCTTCTTGATAGGCTGGTCCTTGGTCACAAAGAAATCTTGATCGGTGGTGGCTGATTGCTCGAACGGCTTCACCCACTTACCCTGAATTAAAATATTAATAATCATAATTCTGAAAAGCTTACAGTTTGTTAATGTAAGATTTTGAAGATTGCCAAATAAAAAATAAACAGTGTTACAAATATTTCTGTAACACGGATATTTATCTTAAGAAACATCACAGTTATTCGTGTTTTTACTAAAGGAAATCACAAAAAAAAACGATAGTTAAAATAACATAACAACCTTGAAGTAAATGGCGTTAACAAGGACCGCTGCAGTAGATCCATCCAAAGAATCAGATTTTAATAATTCTTTGATCTTGTGATTGGTGTTCTCTTCAACCTGAAAAAGTGTTCACAAAATTACAGTATGATCGTCATAGGCTACTACTAAATTCATATCACTCTAAAAAATGTATAACGTACTAGTGGACGTCACGCGGTTTCACCCGCGTAGTTCCCGTTCCCGTGGGAGTACGGGGATAAAATATAGCCTATGTTACTGATAATGTAGCTATCCATTTCTGAAAGAATTTTTCAAATCGGTCCAGTAGTTTCGGAGCCTATTCATTTCAAACAAACAAACAAATCTTTCCTCTTTATAATATTAGTGTAGATTCACTTCACATTTATCAACCAAGACACCAACAAAGCATATTGTTAGACTAGCTGACCCGCGCTACTTCATTGCGTCACATTTTTCATTACTGCTCCGCTCCTATTGGTCTTATCATGGTGATATATAACCTATAGCCTTCCTCGATAAATGGGCTATCTAACACTAAAAGAATTTTCGACGTTCAAATCGGATCAGTAGTTCCTGAGATTAGCGCGTTCAAGCAAACAATCAAACTTTTCAGCTTTGTGTATTAAAAGTATAGATAATATTTATCTGAATCAGGGCAAATAAAACCTGGTTCCACAATAATCTCTTTGAAAGGGGTGCATAAAAAACATGTTTTACCCAATCGTTGATTTCCTTTGCAGCCTCAACATTTTTAGAGAAGTCAACGTTCTTAACGTCTGAGTTGAAGACATCCCTGGACACGGCAGCAAACTCGTCGTTCAACTCTGCTCCTTGGCGGATATACACTCTGTTGGCGAGGCTGAGCTCGACTCCCTTCACGGAGCGCAGTTGCTTGGTCATGTCACTGAACACTTCCTTTGTCTGATAAAAATACAACATCATTATTAAAAACCCAAACGTCAACTGATGGGATGAAAATTATGTCTATTGTTGCGACTTGCGAGTCGCGCGACAATAGTACTGTTATTTAAAATCATATTGTTTTTTTTTTGTTATAGTCTGTTTTTCCAGTTTCTGATTCAACGAATGTTTCTGTAAGGCCATAATATGTAATATTTTATAGGTGAATGTGCTGTGCACTTACCGCATTATCATTGGGTAAACCAATGGCTTTAAGCAGTTCGTCATGAGATTCTCCTACTGAAGCCAAAGAAAGCTGAGCCAGGGGAGACAGCACGGAGAATGCCGACAGCACCACATTTTCACCTGGGTGGGCCTTCACTACCTCCTAAGATTGAAAAAAAAAATTTTGTATTTGTTTAGTACGATCGTGATGGTAATGAGATGAAATAATAACACGTTGGCAATTTGTTTGATGTTCTGTAATAATTAGATACTATGTTAAAACTAGGTACAGGTCACTTTATTTTATATGTAACCCGTGAGCTGACCCGTGACCACTTCGTTGGGCGGTATTTTTCGTGTTAATATATAGCCACTCAAAAATAACGTGGCTTTCTATTGGTAAAAGAATTTTCAAAATCGGTTCAGTAGATTCAGAGATTACCCCCTACAACGTCACAAACTCACAATCTCACAAACTTTACCCCTTTGTAATATTAGTATAAATGTATAGATTATTATAAGAACAAGAATATTTTATTTGTATAGAAACATGGTATATTTAGGCTTAGCACGCACTGCGATTAAACGCCCGCGTTTAACCGCAGGTCTGAAACCGCAAAAAATGTAACACATAGCTTTCTATACAAGCGCACACATTAGTGACTTTTTTCAGTGACTGATTTTAAAAACGCAACTTGTTACGTTTTTACCGCGGTTTGAAAACGCGCGGATTTTTTGTGTCCCATAGTAACAGTACTGTGGCGCACGCACGGCGGTTAATCGCATTCGGTTTTTATTCAGGCTCGACTGATAATTTCAATATCAAAGCTACAACACATGCTGCTCGCCAGAAATCCATGGTGAAATGAAATAAATTTAAGCAAAACGCTAGCCGCATTGCGTGTTGATGCGCGTTTTTGCGTTTTTAGCTATTCCTAAACCGCGCGCGTTTAATCGCAGTGCGTGCTAAGCCTTAGGTCTCATTAAATAGAGGACTAGGATCTGACATGTTTCGCCATTCACTGGCATACAAATGTTCGAACAATAGTAATAATTCTTTTTAACAAATGTTAAAAGAAAAACTAGTTCTAACTAACATAACTTAAATTATTATTAAAATTTCAATTCTTATTAAAACAAGTTTATATTAAATTAAATTAAAATTAGTTCTATTGATGTGTCAATGCGTTTCAATTTGAAAACCTATGTCCAATAAAGGGAAACATAAATCTATAGTTTATTGCATGTTCTGTTGATTACGTCACGGCCTTTGTTTCCGTATGACGATGAATTCAAGGACTACTTTACAATCTCGATAAAATGATTGGCAATATTAGGTTCTGTCGGAAACTTCCATCTCCTAAGTTAGTCATTGTGATTCATTATTATTTTTGATAAGGATTACTTTGAAACTACTGAAGGAATAAAATATACAATCTTTGGTCTACTATTGGTTATTTGACCCCTTAGGGTATGTGTCTGTTAGAGATTACTAAATAAGATAAAAACTTTTAAACATGATTTTCCCAGAAAACAGCTACCGAATTCCGCCCGCTGACGCAGTCACAAGATCCTGAAGTGTGTACTATATACTAATAATAATATATAATTGAGGATAATTTGCGCCACCATCTAAGGGGGCAGGCGTTGTACGATGAAACGTCTTCTGTCTCTCAGCCCATTGATTTTGGAGAGATGTCATGTCTACATATGATATCTGAGTCGTCTATAAACCGATGGGAGTTTGTGTTTGCTACGGATGAGTTAAGTTCAAAGTATATTTGGATATTTCTATATAAAAAAAAAACTCATTCATATATAATTATTGTACAAGCTAGGCACAATAACACCGGCTGTAATGTTAACGAATTAATAATCGAGGGTGGGCGCTGATACCTATATTTACAAGATATTAAGTTATCTTAGCTTAGGTATTGGTTGCAATTCAAACATACAACTTCACTTACCTGAAGGCCTATTTTTATTGTAATTCATAATAAATTATGTATTTTACCTGAAGTTGCAAATAAACATTTTTTTTTATTATTTATTATATTTAGAGATTTCCGAGTCCACCCTGCCAGTAGCCAGGACTTTGAAGGAATTAACCAAGTTTATTTAGTGTGTGGATGTGATAAGTAGGAGCGGTAATCTGCTGACTAATGTCAATCGTGTTTCTCAAAATAAAAATAGGTAAGGTCACGGCGAATCGATTGTGGTTTTTCTAATCAAGACTTTATCGCAACTTAATACCAAACAAATTACGATAACCACACCGACGCTAATTTGAACTGTACGTTAATTTGTTGTTCGCTTATTGTGACTCAGTTGTAGTTTGCATCAACATTATTTCTGCAGCTGCTACTGTAGAAAAAAGGATCCCTCATGATATGCTAGTCATTAATAAAAACTATAAGTTGGTTTGTTTATGAGGGATTTCGGGAAATTCACGCCACCAGTAAGCGTCACCTAGGCGAGAGGTATTTTTCTTTAAAAAAAAGGAACTTATAACGTTAAGATGACGTTCACGTCAATTTATCAAATGTCAGAACCATAAGCTATTGACCTGACGCCTCAGTGCTGCCACCTGATGCGCGTCAATTTATAAAATCCCCATTGAAAGTATCTTGTTACTATTAAAATTTTTAAATGGAATAGGTATCACAACTGCTATCTGCTATAACAGCAAGCGTAATTTTATTGGTTGTAGGTTATCGCTTATCTTACAGAAGTTTCCATTTTTGTTGATTTAATTGGAAGGTACCTAATGTTAAACGTGTAACTAATTATAGTCAAGAAAGTGATAAGGTGGGTATGACATAATGGTTTATTGTAGAATGTTTTGTTCTAGGTACTTACTTGGAACATGTTAGCGGTGAACACCTCATTGCTGGATTTCAAAAGATCTGCGTTCGATTCTTCTGCCATCGCTGTTGCCGCTAGGGCCAATACTGAAACATTTAATTTTAATATAATAAGTACACCTGGACGAAAAATGAATTCTTCTGAATGAAAGATGAGCTGAACTGCTGTGGTATTTTGAGGAGCTTGTAGCTGAACAATGACAGTACGGTTTGATCTTTGTGGTTAAGAAGTGCTTGCTGAGGTGGGCCAGATATGGTTTACCATCCATTACAGACCAAGACTTGGAAAGCACGTTAGGCATCTGGTCCCGGCAGTCAATAATAGAACATTTTTTTTTACTTTTGTTAGGCACGCGTTTGACCACTATCTCACCTGATGAAATTGTTGAATGCAACCGTTAGAAAACCGACAGGCTCAACACTTTAGAGCTTCGACTCGACGAGCCTATCATTGCCGATGATCCTTTTGGCCCTTTTCTCAATTGAATGAAGGGCATCAATCTGATATCTGCTAACTTTGACAGTCCTTAAAGATAGTCGGTCGCCACATCAGATGATCTGACATTAGTCTTGTCAAGGGGTACCGTGTTGCCCCTTATAGTGTCGGATAGAAAATACTGGCTCCATGTAAAATACTGGCTCCATGTGAAATACTGGCTCCATGTAAAATACTGGCATTTGGTTAGACTGCAAGCCAACCCCAGATGGGAAGGCTAGGCAGATTGACTGCTGTGGCTATTACGTGTGGGACAATTTTTAGGGTCCCGTACCAAAATGGTAACAAAGGAACCCTTGTGGTGTGACTAAGTCTGTCCGTCTGTCACAGCTGGATATCCGAAGAACTACTAATACTTGAGATTTGGATTAGTTTTAGACGACGTTTGTTAAACTTATTTGCAAATAAGAAATAAATAAAAATGCGTATTGAGGCTACTAAGACATGTGGGGTATCATATGAAAGAGCGCTATTTGCACATTCTCAAACTTTTTTTTAGGCCGTTTAGTTTTCGACTTTTGACGAAGAATGTAAAAATTTTGACCATTATCTCCGAAGTTTATGTAAAGATTACAGGAAAAATAATACGATGTCTCTAAATAGCACACTTTTTCAGAAATCAACAAAAATGACATTAGTTCCACTATCAGTCAAGAGATGGTGCTGAACTAAAGGTGCAATATACACCGCAGTATAAAAAAAATCACGTTTTTTATTTTAGTTTTAGAATTTTCAAAGGTATTGTGGGTTGCAGATCGAGAGCTAAGCTAAGAAAGATAGTATAGTTCAGCATAAATGAGGTCATTTTATCTATTTGATTACATTGAACACTGAAGATGCCGTAGACTTATAGATCATACTTTTCTTATGATCCACGTTTATATACTTATTGATACTTTGTGCATTAGGTAAAGACATAGTCATGGTCTACTGTACACTGTCCTCTCATTCTTATTCACACTGCAACATTCTTACACAAATTGTGAAAAAGAATCCATATGAAACGATCAATTGAGACCGTTTAGACGTTTAATAAGTGCCGATGTAAGCTTATGTAAAATAATATATTAAATTTCGACATAGTTTTTGTTGTCTGCACACAAGTATGAAAAAATATGACCTCCGCCAGCTAAGTTTAAACTAACGTTTTTGGTCTACAACAGGCTTTGAAAAGATAATATAGTTCAATAAATTTTCAATATGGTTTCTAAAGTTTCCTTGTACACTTTGCTGATGTGTTTTGCGAGATTTTTTTGTACAACTCTATCAGAACTAGTTTTTTTAACAAGCTTAAACGTTTTTTGCAAAACTGAAGATGAACAGAACAGGTATTTATTAAAAGGCTTAAGTTTTTATTAGGCGTTTCTATTACAAACAGATTGAAACGGTATTCAAATTCATCAGGCTGGATTGGAAGCTGACTGCAATATGACTATGTAGTTGAGAAAAGGCTTAGCAAAGGATGACAAACAAATTGTACCCATCACAATATTTAAAATCTGTTTTGAATGTCATCATCATATTTCCGCCCGTGACCCCTTGGTAATTGCAAAGTTTATCATCTATGATTACCTTAAAGAGATAGTATAAACTTAGGTCAGTAAAGTTAAAACAGTCTATTGTCATATTAAAGGCATGTTAAAATATTATTCAAACAGAACGCATAACAGAAAACAGAAGCCATAAGGAAAACCGGTTGAGTAACTTGCGTATGAGACTGCTGTTCGATGTCAGGGAATCCCAGTCAATATTTATAGGCCAAGAGATCAAGTTTCCCGATAACAATCATATATTTAAATGACGTCATTATGTATTTATCTACTTGACAAATTAAAAATTTAATTTAAAAGCAAACCTTTTTCGAAATCTGTGAGCTAAAAATAAACAGAAGGTCTTGTAGATGTTGCCTCGTGTTTCCGTCTTATCGTGTTTTTTGCATTATAAGGTAGACATAATAATAAAATACACAGATACCTAATAAAATTATTCTTCAAAAGTGTAAAGGTTATGAACTTATGAATTGTAAGATAACTTTGATAGGATTCTCGGTTTATTGTTATTAAAACTAGTTTGTGTTCAGAATGATTGAGATGAGACAAACTTTTCAAACTATTAATATTTTTGTGATTATTCGCAAAATTTCACGAGAATTTTGTTCATATCGTTTGTAATTGTCTGACTTATCATTAAAATGGTACTATGTTGAGCTAAGCGGTGTTTTTTTTTTATAATAATGATATTTATTAAAGACTTACCGCATATGAAGAGCTTCATGTTTGCGGCGGCGTCTCTCTCGGACGCTTGATCTACACTAACCGGTTAACGAGGCGATGCTCTTTATAATACAATTTGTTGACCGTAGTCACGACGCACAGTGGTGTATGTTGTGTTGGGTCGCGAAATAAATTATTTTTCCTATGATTCACTAAAAAATCTTTTTGATTTGGAGAGACCGGGGATAGTTGACTAATTTTTCACTTTTGGTCTGTATCTTCATATTTATTTGATAGTGAAACTATTAGTCAAATAATAATTAAAATTCTTACCATAACTTGCCGCTTTTAATAAACAAAAGTAATTTAAATAATCTACTCCACGATCGGGGCACGTTGAACACGTTGAAAACAAGTAATAATATGAATTGTAAATTCATGAGAAGAGACTAGTAAGAAAGCAATATTGTATCCAAAAAACTATTATATTCGCCCATTCCAAATTTATAGGACAATTCATTGGCAATTTAGTCTTATTTTCTTTTAATTTTTTCACATATGTGTAACTAGCTTCTGCCAGTGGCTTCGCCCGCGTGGTCCCTAGGGAACATATTCCCGGGATAAAACGTAGTCTATGTCCTTTCTCAGGCTCTAGACTATCTGTGTACCAAATTTCATTTAAATCGGTGCAGTAGTTTTGGCGTGAAAGCGCGACAGATAGACAGCCAGACAGACAGTTACTTTCGCATTTATAATATTAGTAAGGATTAAAGTGTTAAAATGAATGTCGCAAACGCTTATGCCACTGTTTTAAATCTTATTTTGTCAAATTGTACACTATTTCTCTTAACTCAAAGATAACACGTAATTTATGTGAAATTGTAAATATTACATCTTTGAACATTATATCGAAGTAACTATATATTATGCCTATTTAATAAAAATAAAACTAATCGTAAAAGAAATCTACAACAGAGTTTACAGTTTTCAAGGTATTTTAAAGTTTATTTAAAGACTACTAAAGTATTTTATAAACGTATCAAACTGATATAAATTACATAATGACTACAGACGACTATCTCGAAACTTATTTATTTTCAATTTTGCACCACTGTGCGAAGTGGTCACTACCTAATGCCGCCTGGCTACATAAACAATACTTATATTGGGTATTCACAAAAAACATCGCCAGTTCGTTGAATTTTGTGTAGTTTACTTCTAGTAGTTGGTATTTGCTAATGGTATAAATACCAGTGAAACGAACTAAAAATGATAGAGATTATAAGGAAAATAACAATACAATTTTCAGGCAGTAAATCTTGACTTTACTAAATGTTGAGGAATCTCCTTTATTGTCATGTACTTTCTACTAGGTTTAAGTTATTTTGTAATATAACTAGCACTTCGCCCGCGACTTCGTACGCGCTGCAATTTTCTTAAGGATCCTTATTTTCTAGTTAGTTTCTTGATATTTCCTTACCTTAGTTTCAAGACAAATTATATACCTTCCTCGAGAACCACTCTGTCCATTGTTAAAAACAGCATGAAAATCGGTCGAGTAGTTTTTGAGTTTATCGCGAACAGACAGACAGATGCGGCGGAGGACTTTTTTATAATATGTAGTGATATTAAGGCACAGGACACAGGACCGGTTGTTCTGGCGTCACTTGGGGGACATCGCTGTGAATGAGACGTGTTGAATTATATCGGGTTGCCTTAAACCAATTCCGCTCAATAAACTGTACGCGTTGGTTGGTATTTCACCACCAGTTGTACGTAGTGATGTCGCATGCGCGCTTGAAAAAAAGAACCAAGAACCCGATTCCCGACATCCTCTTTACGATCACACAATACTCCCGGGTAGGCTTAAGAGCCGGAAGAGTTTTCTTCGTAGCACGGAAGCCATCCCAGACCGTCCACCTAATGCGAGAACCAAGCTGTGGGAAGAACATCATCCACCATCACTCGACTATTTGCAAACCCAGGAACATCTGCTGACTGGACGTGATCTGAAGTGGCCTATATGGAAGGCACTGAACCGGTTGAATACCCAGGTAGGCCGCTGCCCGGACGACACGGTGGAGCATACGGTGGAGGTCTGCCCTGCTTGGGCGGAGCACCGCCGTGTCCTCGTCGAGGCGATCGGCGGCGGCGACCTGTCGCGGTCGGCCCTGTTTCAAGCCATGGTCCAGAGCGAGGAGACTTGGGAAGCGGTCACCTCCTTCTGCGAAGCAGTAATGCTAGCGAAGGAGGAAGCCGAACGCGTGAGGGAGAGGGAAACCTCACGCCCCAGCCGCCGCAACAGAAGAAGATTCCCCGGGCGTCGGGAGTCGCAGGGCGATTCTCGGCCACCGTAGGCGCGGGCCTGCGGACGGCGAGCATTGGGTGGCTCGCCGTCTGGTCATAACCAGGCCCGGGTCGACGGCGCGCTGTGTTCCACGCGCGCCTCAAAGAGCTGTCAGCATTAAAGACGGGGCCCGCTAGGGCCAAATGCCTGCCGGGGTTGCGGGATTTATTCGAAAGAGCCACCGCGGCCCTGGAACGCAAAGGGCATTAGGAGGAACACGGATGGGTTTTAGTCAGTAAGAGTCTGACACTCCCTTCTACTTCACCCAGAGCGGAAGGAGTCATTTGATGATTTCCCATCCTTAAAAAAAAAGGTAGGCCGCTGCATACACAATCTGGCGAAATGGGGTTTCATACTCCATTGAGTGCTGTGCTCCTGTCCAGAACACGAGCCACACGTTGGAGTGCTCCAAGTGGCCATACACCTGTAATCTGGGGGATTTAATGAATGCCACCGACGCTGCAATTAACGTAGCCACTTACTGGTCCTAAAAAATCTAAGGAGTTAAACATTGACTCGAAAAAAGAAAGACTTGGGGAGGTATATGTCCAGCAGTGGACTTCTTCGGCTGATATGACAATAGCGATGATGATATATTAAGTTATGTCGAGATGAATATTCTAAACGTAAACATAATAAAAATAAAAACATTGTAAGATTTTATAAAACTGACGAATGAATATTGGCTACCCAGACATCGGTGTTTTACCTAGTTTTGGACTTATTCCTGACTATTAGTTCATAAATTGCCTAGTATGGGATGTCATATTGCAATGAAACTATACCTAATGAAGTTATTTGTGCATTTATACTAATATATGAAGCTGGAGAGTTTGTTTGTTTGCTTTAATCTCAGGAACTACTGGTCCGATTTGAAAAATTCTTTCAGTGTTAGATATCCCATTTATCGAGGAAGGCTATATATCATCATGCTAAGACCAATAGGAGAGGAGCAGTAATGAAAATTGTGACGCAGACGAAGTTGCGCGGGTCAACTATAAGTATCGAAACCAATTAAAATAATACTTTCAGGAAAGCGTGGGCCATTTAATCTATTTCAGGCATTTCCTTTTTATGTGATAAAAGATTTTTAGTTTGTTTGTACCGTTAAAGGCAATTATGCAACAAAATACTTGTTGTATGACGTTTAAACTACCTCGATATTCACCTTCAAATCTGAGACGAAACGCCAAAAACAAAAACTCGTAAGTCAAGGGTCAAATTTAATGTTCCGATATCATTGTACAGATAGGTAAATATAAAAATACTAGCTGACCCGCGCAACTTCGTCTGCGTCATATTTTTCATTAATGCTTCGCACCAATAAGAGCGTAGCGTGATGTTATATTACCTATAGATTTCCTCGATAAATGGGCTATCCTACACTAAAAGCATTTTCCTGTTCGAATCAGCAGTTCCTGAGGATTTTCTTTAAAAGATTATCTCACGCTTATCTACATGGTCCTAAAATGACGTAGTGTGAGTGTGAAGATTCTATGATCCACATAGCCGTCAAATCAGTTTTACGGGTAAACTTCATGATTGTGTGGCAGTTTGAGTACTTTATGCGACTTACCCAAATGTGCTTATGTTATTGTTCATCGGACCACTGATCTTCTTAAAGTTCTAAAGCTACACAATAAGTGGTAAATACTTGCACTGTATGGACAGGTCCACTCAAATCTGTGTGGTGCTTTAGAATGTGCAATAACCTTTTTCCCTTGACTGACTGACCTTAACAGTTTAAAAGTGTCTGAAAAAGGTGTATCTTTACCAATTTTATAAAGCTGAAGAGTTTGTTTGGTTGAACGCGCTAATCTCAGGAACTACTGGTTCCAATTGAAAAATTCATCAGATTATCGAGGAAGGCTATAGGCTTTATAACATCACGCTACGACCAATAGAAGCGGAGCTTTAATGAATAATGTGACGCAGACAAAGTTTTACGGGTCAGCTAATTACAAATAAATGCTAAGTATACGAATGTCATTATGATAAATTCTTATTTAACTATTGACTAGTTGACTCGCACAACTTCGTCTGCTCCGCTCCTATTGGTCTCAGCGTGATGATATATAGCCTATAGCCTTCCTCGATAAATGGGCTATCTAACACTGAAATAATTTTTCAAATCGGACCAGTTACTCCTGAGATTTTAAGCAAACAAACAAACTCTTCAGCTTTATATATTAGTAAGTCTACATTAGATTTCTGTAACTTGACAAATACGTTACCATTTCAGAATAGCCGGATAGGAAAAACGTGTTGTGTTTCCTATGCAACTATTGTGAGAGTGTACAAATAAAAATAATGGTCTCTTTTAAGGTTCAAGCATTTTCTTGGCCTGATCCATAGTACCGGGAGCATGCAGACTGATGATCATTTGAGTACCTAATGAACCAAAAAAATTCCAGAGAAACTTGTTTTTTTCCTCCCGCTCTGGGCGGAGCAGAAGGGAGTGTCAGCTGTCAGACTCTTACTGACTAAAACCCATCCGTGAACCTCCTAATGCTCTTTGGTTTCTGGGCCGCGGTGACTCTTTCGAACAAATTCCGCAACAGGGGGGCTACTCTCTATCGAAATCCGTAGTTTCGGGCTTAGTTGCGGGCGGGCGTATTCTACTCCGTATCACCTACAGACTTACGATTAGTCCCGAACCCGAACAGAGAATGAATGACAACACGATTTCACAGTAACTGCCAAATCGTGTTATCATTAGTTCTCAGTGGTTAGGTGATACGAAGTAGAAAATGCCCGCCCGAAACTAAGCCCGAAACTACGGATTTCGTTAGAGAGTAGCCCCCCAGATTCGAGAGAACCTAAGTAGCTCAACTCAGAACATAAGGTGCTCAATAAGCCTCGCAAATTAGAAAGACATTGTATTGAAGACTAGAAGACCCGCGTAACTTCGTCTGCGTCATAATTTTCATTACTGCTCCGCTCCTATTGGTCTTAGCGTGATGATATATAGCCTATAGCCTTTCTCGATAAATGGGGTATATAACACTGAAAGATTTTTTCAAATCGGAACAGTAGTTCCTGAGATTAGCGCGTTCAAGCAAACAAACTCTTCAGCTTTATATATTAGTATAGATGTAAAATAATTTCTTAGTAAATACTTTTCTGTCACCACTCACAATACGTAAGCCATAAAATTTGTGGTTTTTCCATTCAACAATACAAGTCATGTTGCTATAAGTATTGCTGGAAAATCAATTTGGTATACTTCCAATTATTTATAACAATAGTACCTATGTGTTACGAACAAATAACTTCTTTAGCCTGTAATTATTTTTTCAGAATATACTGGCAATAATGTGTGTGTTTTATACTCTCATTGCAATAAGGAAGAATGTACTCGTAACAAGGCAACATTTGTACGTAATTATATTCTGAGTGAAGATGTCTAGATAAAACAAATTATAAATGCTCCTCATGTCTAGGATTAGATTTGTCATATCTAAGATAACGATAGACTGAGATCCCAGAGTCCCCAAACCTTGCTTATTTTTTCACTAACAAAATGTAAGGAATAGAGTAGTGCTAGTATGTACTTTAAACATACGTAAACCTGCTAGTATGGGCTGACGGCTAATTTTCTCTTTTTTACGTGATGTATAAAAGGAATTCAGCAATCAAGGAGGTAGTTTTACATCGCAAATATTTAAAAACCCAAAAAAATATTGGCAGACTACAGCTTTCGTTATTTGCACCTTTTTAGGATTCCGTACCTCAAAAGGGAAAACGGAACCCTTATAGTATCACTTTGTTGTCCGTCCGTCTGTCTGTCAAGACCGTTTATCTCGGGAACGCGTGGAGGTATCGAGTTGAAATTAAAACCATATACTCAGGTCTATGGTCCCTTGCAGCTGCGGAAAACTCAAAATTCTAAGTTTAACGTAAAAAAAGATACGGTCGTTTATGCCGCAAAAAACATATATTTTGACACTCTCAAGGGAATCAAAATGTGTAGGCTATTTCTCGTTGACCTAGAACTATGAAATTTGGCAAGTAATACCGTCTTATACTACAAGTATAGGGAAAAGTCTGAAAACTATACATTTGTAATTTAATCATAAAAAAATTTAGTCTTTATTTAAAGTAATTTGTAGCTACAAATTTGTACAGAACCCTCGGTGGGCGAGTCCGACTCGCACTTGGCCGGTTTTTTTTGTTTTAAACCTATCTGTGTTCCTCCAAATGCCCTTAGCGTTCCAGGGCCATAGTAAATAAACTATGCCCAAATGTTAGCCTTGTTAATAGGATATCACTCTAGGAAGCGACCAGTAGTGCTATTCTGTTACAACATTTTCATATCTCGACAGCGGAATCCGAAGTGAGTTTTAAATTGAGACCTTTATGTTGTGTGCAAACAGCTCACTTTGTGAGTTTTATCACTCAGGTGAAGCTCGATATCGAAATATTTATTTACAGAATAGACTAGCTTCTCTAAGACTATCACAATGACTAATCAGTCGTTACATAATTTAATTACTAATTATTTAACAATATTCTGTAAAACTCCAAAAAAATCTGCATCCAGTCTTTAAAAACATTGACGTAATGGGATTAGCACCTGATACCTGTAAATCGGCCGTGTCGACCCAAGCAATACTACTCTATCCCACACATTTTGTTAGCGAGAAAATAAGTAAGCTCTGGCAGCCCTGGGATCTTAGTCCACGATGAAATATTTACCGATATAGACTGAATTAAAATCTAATAAGCCGATTCAAGTCACGAGCTCACTTCGCACCAACGCCGATTTTAGACAGACGCTAATCATTGAAACACTTCTAATTCGACCGCATCTAGTATTCAGTAAGTTAGGTATAGACAATATTATCAAGATGATCTGCAAAATGGTCAAAGTTACTAAGTTTACCACATTGCGGCGAATGAATTACAACGCTCTGGGCAATTAAAGAGATAATAATAAAGAAAGTTGTAATCTTAGTAAGTTTAGCAGTCGATTGTGTATTTATTTGCACTCCAGTCTAGATTATTCTAGTTGTTACGAGTATGTCGTGCAATCCAATAATTATAATTATGAATGCAAACAAAAGTAACTCTGCCAGCTGAACCAATTTCGATGTTTGGCACACATTCCCGTGGCTTAATTTCCAACCAGCTAGGATTTTCATAAATATAGTAATATACTATAGCGTCCAAAACATTTACTACAATCGTAAAATCGTTATGTAGCATTTCAAGACATGTCTTTAAAATCTTAATATGGGTTAGCATCTGTCTCCTATGGGGCTTTTACCTTAGTTGGTATTCAAACCATGTTATGCGTTTAGCCTCATCTTTATAGTTCCAACGTGATGGGTCTCACGGAGTCTTGACGTCTTTACAACAAAATGTCGGATTCATCTCTGGGTTTCTATAAAAACTATTCATAGGTTTTTCCGAGACGTTCATTTTCCTTTACTGAGTAAGAATATGTTGTAAATAGTGTCATTAAGATTTGTTTTATGACGAAGAAGGAACTATTGATGAAACACTCATGTGTCAAAAGTGTTTTACTTTAACGCTAGTGGTAGGTGATTAAGTAAGATTAGACCTACTGTTTGTTTGTTCTAAGAAACTGCGTAACACATAATATGTATAATATAATGTGCTACGGGTAAGCAATACTCATATAAATGAGCTCTCTTCTTAAGAAAAAATCGATCAATATTTACCTAAGATTGCCTCATTAGGTTTCAATTTCAGGGAAGGCAAATTGCACAATAGCCTCGAGCGTTCAGGTGAAAGTGAATTTTGCGAGCACATGTTTTACAGCATGTAAGTACGTTCTGATAGGATTTTAACGCAAGAAATCGGAAAAACAAGTGATGGGAAAGTGCTTACCGAGGTCTGAAATTGGAAACGCGTTCGTCAGAGTCCGGAAATTGTTGGTTCGTCGACGGCGACGGCTGTAGGGCTGTGCCTGACGGGTCACGTGAGCTCATTATCCTGTCACGTGGCGAGCTCCAATTGCCTCCCGCAAGATGTCTCGCCACGCTGTGTCGCTGTGTCACTCCTACAATGCCATGATATGATTCAGACGGAACGAATCCCAAATTCCTTCGTTTCTGTAAAGGATCGGAATTTCCGCGAGAGTTTTCATGAAAATTGTTAATCTTTTTTCCAATATTTGACCCTTGAGTCAAAATGATTCAGTATCTTAGCAGGAGATTTACTATTTTCCTTTTTCTAGTGCTTAAAACAGATCAGTCCGTCTAAAATACACCAAGGCCATGGCGTTGACTGCTCATTGCTCAGGGTGGGCGCATATATTAGGGCGCGTTTCGACAGTCGTTCCTTTTAAGACATACGCATCTTCAATGTTTATTAAACCAAAAGGCTGATGAGGTCTTATGTGTTAGCAGTACTTACTTCTTTATAAATCTGCTATTTTCCGTTACCTAGATGAAAGTAATAAGCGAGTTTTAATATTAGTAGTTTATTTAGACCAGGTAAATTACGCCAAAAATTAGGCTTATTTTGCATTCATTTTTAACTCCGATTTTTGCCGTTAACGTGTAGAGTATTTACAACGTGTAACAGAATATACGTAATCCCCCTCAGGGGTCATTGTACTCATTTTTATGAACAACTTTTACTATGGGACCAATCCTGAAATCGTGAAAAAAATCAGCTGTTCAGTACCTGCATTTTGTCGAGTTATGCGCACAGAAATGTATGGGGGCGTCGAATTTTTTTTTGCGATTTCAGTGTTGGTCCCATAGTGAAAGTTGTTCATAATGATGACTTCACTGACCCCTTATGAGGTATTGCGTTTATTCTGTTACAGGTTGTATAGGCAGCTGCCTATACAACCTGTAACAGAATAAATACACATACATTTTATATAGAACAGATACATTTTGACATATATGTACTTCCCGTACATATATGTCAAAACGTATCCCGCAATTTTAGCTAAACCCGCAATTTTAGTTGTTGAGCTAAACCTCGCGTGTCTGTTTTTGTTTTAATAAAACATATAATTTGAATAATAACTTGATGAGAAAAAATATTAACAGGTAGTAGAGATCGAGTTTTACAAGTAGATCAGTAAATTGAACACTTTTAATGTGTGCAATTATCCTATTTTTTTAGAATGTTATTTTTTGATGCTGTACTTCAAACTAAAAATTTACTACTTACTTTCTTTCATAATACCTCTCAATTCGGTAACATAATCTGTTATCGCAAGTTATTAATATTCGTATTTTTGCGATAGCGATTCAAGCTAAAATGTAAGTGAATTAAATTTGGATTCATTTTAGTTAATAGTCCAGGCTAAAATTCAATTTAAAAAAAAGCGGCCAAGTGCGAGTCGGACTCGCCCATGAAGGGTTCCGTAGCAATAAGTGACATAATATAAAAGTTCTTGTAGTTCGTTGTAACTTTATAATTATTATTTACTTAGGCACCTATTTCAGATTTATTATTAGAAAATAATTGTTCACGGTTTATGCATAAGGTTTATGTTTATGAAATTAAATGATTTTCTTTTTTATATTTGAGTTGATTGAATGAAAGCTAAATTGTGGTTTACGATTTATGACGTATTAAAAAAGAAACTACTTATTAGATCTCGTTCAAACCAATTTTCGGTGGAAGTTTGCATGGTTATGTACATCATATATTTTTTTTAGTTTTATCATTCTCTTATTTTAGAAGTTACAGGTGGGGGTCACATTTTACCACTTTGGAAGTGTCTCTCGCGCAAACTATTCAGTTTAGAAAAAAATGATATTAGAAACCTCAATATTATTTTTGAAGACCTATCCATAGATACCGCACACGAATGGGTATGATGAAAAAAAAAAATTCGAGTTTCAGTTCTTCTAAGTATGGGGAAAACTCAAATTTTCTTTTTCTATTTTTGTGTGAAAATTTTAATGCGGTTTACAGAATACCTCTACTTACCAAGTTTCAACAGTATAGTTCTTATAGTTTCGGAAATAAAGTGGCTGTGACATACGGACAGACAGACATGACGAATCCATAAGGGTTTAGTTTTTTGCCATTTGGCTACGGAACCCTAAAAATTATACACATCAAATCAAGTTTTCAAAATGTTGTACTTTGTTTTGACGAAATGTCTTAGGGCAACAATGTTTGATTGTGACAAAATAAATTAGTTTTACATCATCATCATCGTATCAGCTGAAAGACGTCCACTGCTGGACATAGGCCTCCCCCAAAAGGGGGGTTTGCCATAATCGCCACGCTTGGCAGGCGGGTTGGCGATCGAAGTGTATGGTGCTGAGTTTTACAGAGAACGCTTCTGCCCATTCTCTGGCGAGTCCTTTAGTCGCTTCTTACGACACCCACGGGAAGTGATGGGATGGTATTATTCTTTTACGGCACCCTACGGCACCGGCCGACACCATAGTTTTACATGTTCTTTAAATATTGTAAAAAAAATATAGAGTTACTTTACTTGATTTTCCTAGATTAAAATTAACGCGTTTTTGATTCAGATTATATTAAATGTTTAATTTTTTGATATTATTAGAAGAGCTAAGATCAAATACATGATTCAAGGAAAAAATCTAATTAAGAGTTTTTGCCAGATTCAAAGCTAATTTGACTGGCCTAGTTTGATACATTTGAAACGCAGTAGATACCATAATAAGAAATGGTTTTCATGATCAGGAGTCAATTTTGAAACTCCATCGAATTCTAATTAAGGGGCGAGTTTCCAAAGTTCACGAGAGTTGAATTTGATTCAAATTAAGAGGAATTGCTCCTTTCGTTTGTTTTAGCATGATTATTAAGATGACGCTAAGTGATAAATAAGGTTTAATTTAACAATACCTACTTACTGAAAATGACTGTATTATTATTTATTTCATTAGGTACACGTACCTAAATGGGCATTCTATGTTAAAAAGCGTCTTAAAAATTAAGGTTACTAATTTATTAAAACTTCGAAAATTCGTAACTTAAGCTGCTGGGAATATCAAATTTACTATGTTTATAAAACACACTCCAGAGTGTTTTTGCTTCATCAAGTTTCGTAGGAGCTTATTATTTAAACAAAACGTTGCGAGCAATTTATATCGTTCGGCTATCTTTATTAATTAAAAGGTTTACATATTTACGTACGAAATAATACGATATTACAAAAGGGTTTAAGCAAAGATCAAAGTGCGTTTTCGTAAAAGACTAATTGAAAGGGATGTCGGTTGCAATGTGATCTTAAGGAAGGAAAGTAGTCGAACAGGATTTAACAAAATGTGTAATTAAAACCAAGAATCCAAACAATAGCTAAGACAATCGAGCGAAGACTTATAAAGGACGCCGATCTTGAGTTTCGACACGTTGGTAGAATTAATTACGTCGGCTGGTAACACATTTCGCCTTTGGATATATTTTTTGAAAAATAATCTAGATACAAGGAAAGTAATCAATTACAGGCAATCATTTTTACTTTTATAAGTTTCGACCAATAGGTAGATTATATCGAGGTTTAATTAAAGGGCAAAAACATTTCGTTACATTGGAAAAACATCTATAATTAAATACGCCCATTTTAACCTAGTTTAAAAATGTTCGTTCATCGATTATTAAGTCGTGTCTAGTTAATTAACAGAGTTTGAAATTTAATTAAACCTTTTGTTTTATAAATAAGATAAGCCAAAGAAGTTTTGGTAGACTGACCTTTGGCAGGCACTTCGCTATTGTACATAAGTATCAGGAGCCTTTGGACTCGCAAATAGATTATGAAATTTCAATACTTGGCGAGTTCCTTTACAACTGTGTGATACTAACTTCCCTTTACTTTGATGAAAGGGGTTTCAGGCATACTGTGTAACCTAACTCTTAAAAACATTAATACAAACTTGATTAAATAATTAGGAAGTTTTTTATGTTAGTTTTTTTTAAGGATGGTAAATCATCAAATGGATCCTCCCGCTCTGGGCGGAGCAGAAGGGAGTGTCAGACTCTTATGACTAAAACCCATCCGTGTTCCTCCTAATGCCCTCTGCGTTCCTGGGCCGCGGTGACTCTTTCGAACAAATTCCGCAACCCTGACAGGCACTGGCCCTAGCGGGCCCCGTCTATTATGCTGACACTCTTTGAAGAGCGCGTGCACTTGTATTCCACTGCTCGGCAAAGGCCTCCTCTTTCTCTTTCCAAATCTCTCCGTCTTGGGTGATCTCTGGCCAAGTTTGCCCCTTAAACATGATGAGTACGTCACTCCACCTTCACCGTGATCGACCTTGACGACGGGTCCAGCGAGTGACGGTCTTCGCCCACCTCTCTGAATGCATTCGTGCGACGTGGCTAGCCCATTCCCACTTCAGCCTGGCTGGATTAGGAGGGTTATAAATTTATAATCTTTAAAGCCCACTTGCATAAACTAGATTCATATTTTAAGCCCAAGTTAGTAGCTAAGACGTTGCCATTATGTATGAAATATGTATTTGTTATTTAACCTTGTGTAAAAGATAAGTCTGATTTGTAAAAGACCCGGTTAGTCTACATCTACACCGATAATATTATAAAGAGAAAAGATTTGTATTTTTGTCTATTTGTCTATTTGTTTGTAATAAGTAGGTCCTAAAACTACTGTCCAGTAGTTACTTTACAGGTTTTAAAAATTCTTTCATCAGTGTAAAGTGTTGTCATCACTGAATAACATAGTCTGTATTTTATTTTCAGAAAGCGGGCGTAGTGCTAGTCAATTTTAATTATAATCCTAATACCTACAAGTAAGTCACCTACACTAATTAGTTTAATAAGAATTTTGCCGTATCGTAACGTATCTATTCAAATTATCTCGACATTCTCATCGTCAAACTCGTTTACAACAAAACAGACTCAGCTGCCAGCACTAAACATTCCATGAAATCAAGCAGTGCGGATAAATTCTGCACTAGACATCTTCGCTTGCCAGTCTAGTAAGTCGAAAACAGTACTCGCATATATCTTAGTCGCAATTAATCTATCAGCGGCGTGGTGAGTGAGAACTGGCTGAATAGTTCTGTCGCTACCATCAGTTCGGAGTATTCAGTTGGGCAACGCAGCGGGCAATAACATGGCTCCGTCACTTGCATGTGCCCTCGTAACTGTCATAGATTTAATACGGCATAGAGTTGGGAATAGGCATTAAAGTGGAGAAACCTTTTTTAATACAGGGAAAATTACCTTATGACGAGAAAATAAGTACAAGGTTATTTTTCTTCCATATGTGGTCATCTAATGACAATGCAATAAGGGCTACCGTTTTTGTACTCACCAGTTGGCGCCACTGACGATTAAGGTTTTTAATCATAGCGTTAAAGTTGTTATTACGCGCATGTAAACAAAGTTAGAAGGAGAATAATAAAAATAAAAACAAATAAGTAAATAATCTCGCGTTGATAGCCAACCAACAGTGAAATTTGACATTTAAAACCTCACGCTACACTAGTGCCTCTAGCGGCGAATTCAAACGCGATAGTCATTCATTCATTCTTGTGCGAGTCCCAAATAAACATTTTTCTTTCTTTCTTTTCTTTCATTGGAATAATATGGAACCTTAAAAATAAAATCTTCAGATCAATTTCGCTTTTTAATTTAATTTGAAACTAAATACCTATTTTACTGCTTTAATTAAGTATTATAAATTATACTAGCTCCTACCAGCGGCTTTGCCTACGTGAAAATTAACCCAAGGGAACATTCTCCCGTATAAAAGACATGGTCTACTCGTGTGCCAAGTTTCATTCAAATCAGCCACAATAACGTGCAAAAATTACAAAACAGCAGATTTGAGTCTGAGAAATACGATTAGCTACTTACTTATGATTCTTCTTTAAGCCAACTCCGCAGCACCTACGAAGGGTGTCAGTTCGACCCCTCAGTTGTCAAGGGGTTTTGTGGATATCTGTAACGAAATAGGGCTTAAGTTAATACGACGTAAAATCGTTGGTTTGTGGCATTAAAAATAGGCGAGAAACTATTTTTGTTTTTGCATAGTTTGTATCTCGTGGTTAGATGTTCAAGCTACTGTAAGTTTGTAAGAAGGTTATTATCTTCTGTATCAAGTAGTTACTACTGTAGCTAAGGGTAAAATATTAAGCATATATAGAGGTACATATCAACAAAAAACATTGACATCTACAGATTTCACAACAAGTTATTGCCGAAGTAATCGATTTCCGACCTTAAGATATTTTCTTAATGTCGGAAATCGGTTACTTCGTTTTGTGTAGATACGTCCTTTTTTCTAATGGCGGCAGTTTTATCATGATGGTTATGTTGACACTAAGTGGGTAGCGTCATCGACTGGCTACCACCGTTTCTAAACTATTTAAATTCGAGAGCGGTATACTTAATTGATGAAGTTGGTAGTGGCATCTATGCTGCCACAAAAGAACTGAAGTCCTGAGGTCACTCGAATCCTATATCGCGATATCAAAATTATCTGAGCGATTTGAACATATAAAACTACCCGATAACAACCGTTGGGCACTTGCTCAGCGGACATAACACCCGTCTGGTCGGAAGACCCTCGCTTTTAAAAGGACGTTTGCGGATCTTTCTATCCTGTTCCACATCCTCTGTAGTGGTATGTATCATATAGTATGGATTTGAGATGATAAGATTAGTCTCATCTGTACATTTGGTATCTAGTCTTTGACCGAATAAATGTAACTAACAGGCAGCGCGCTGACGGACCGGACAGACGACGCTGATGTACAAGTTATCTGCAGTTTATTACTTGTCCCATTCTGTTAATTACTACCTATAACAATTTACGAAATATCCTAAACTAACAACATGTTTCAAAATATTCATGGATACATCATGGCGTTAGACGAAGTAGCTACTTAGGTGCCATGTTTGCGATTCGCAACAGTAGGTAATGATTAAATTAAAACAAGTTATTCAATCATTTTTATTATTTGAATAGACTTACCAAACAAAACTCGTAAAAAACATAAATAATATTGATCGACATTGTGACACATTTTCGTGTCAAACTTTATTTATTTTTTTAAATTTTTCGTGACGTCGATCAAGGCATGATCCTTCTACAGCCTAGTGATAAATATAGATAATGTTCATTGTTTTTTTTTTAATTTAATTAATTGATTTATAATTATTATTTTAAATGGATTTTTTATACATTTCCATAATCAAAAAGCGTGGATAATGTGAATGTGAAGCTGGCAAAGATTTGTGAACTGTATAATTATCTCGTGTGTGCAACCGTGTAACAATTTTTAACCGACGAAAAAACGGAGGAGGTTCTCAAGTCGACGCGTATATTTTTTATTTATGAACACGCATAACGAGTATTCCGATTTTGATAATTCTTTTTTTATTGGATAGGGTATACCTCGACAGTGGTTCCATATAAATTTGTAAAAAATAAACCTAACGTAGGGGTGGGAAAATAGGTGTGATTTATTGTTCACTCACAGATTTTAATGCTGAGTCGTGTAGAATTTATTGTAGGCCTATTCATATTAGTAGTAATTGGTAGATTGTAGCCACAAAAAAAAAACTTATTAACAAAAAAATTATACCTCCGAAAAAACTGAAAAGAAAAAAAATTATAAGTCGGTGTTAAAATACGAAGAAACAATCAAAAACATAATTATTATTTGCTGTTATATTGTACTAAATTAAAACAATAGTACCACACGACTAAAATTATCAATGATAAATAGAAAGTTGTGAAGAACAACACGATCACGGACAGCCCCCCTACTCAATAAGAATCAACATCAAAGTGTTCTTGTTCAAAGACGGCTTTAATAAACTAATTGGTCCATTTGCATTGGTTCCTCGATACGTTTTCGAGAGGCGAGTACTGGGATGCACTTGCGGTACCACTCGGGTCCTAGCAACGTCGGTCTCAGTATAAACGAGATAGGACACGATCTAGCCGTCAAGGGCCTCTTGACATCTTCACAACGGAGCATTGTACTCCGTGTTTTCTTTTTAATTGTACGAACAGGAATGCGATACGGTTACGTTTTGTGACGATGATGTTGTTTGGCTTTGATTTCCATTTTTTTGGAGACTGGCTGATTTTTTCTTTTGTTTTGTTTGGCAAAGGTAACAATGTACTGTGGGCTGTTTTTTTTCTTTTTTCAGTTAACGTGACCGAATTTTAATGATGTAAAATATGTAGTAGGCTCGGTCGTAGTAGATAATGTTTTCCGAAAAGCTCAGCTGTAGTGCTATTCTGTAAGTGTCTCAACAGCGGAATCCGAGGTGAGGTATCAAATTCGTATTTGTGTAAGACTTATGCTGTGTGTAATAAAGCTCACTTTGTGAGCTTTGTCACTCAGGTGAAGCTCGATATTAAAATAGTTATTTATAGAATAGCACTGCTGCTGTACTGGTAACAGGGGTATGAGTAGATTTATAAATGTGGACGTCTACTTTCACATTTAGTTATCAATACTATGATTCTTACATATCTGCTTTGTGTAACTTTAAGTATTTACTATGTAGTGAATGTAGTACCCAGATATGCAAGAATCTTAGGTTGTGGCGTTTTGAAGGTTCTGTTCATTTGGTGGAAAAATACGTATGATTTCATGAAAGTAACGTAAAAATGTCAATACCTGAATAATAAGTAAGTATGTCTCTATACACAGATAGGTACCTGAATAAAGTCCCAGTATGGTGATACTTTTCGGAATAGTGGTAGGTATTCCTGCATTGTGACGTCACTAGCACCAAGATTGCCTTTCCGAATCTTGATGAGACGGCGCGGTAGCGCGGTCGGGCTTACTTCCGCCGCAAACTACACAGGCTGCTTAGCTCATGGCATGAACGCTTGTATTCTCAAACAATGTATTCTACTATAATCAGTTTCGGAATACAAGTTTTCAATTGTAAAACTACACTAAAAGTATGAAGTTCATACTAATTCCATGCTTCAACGGTTTCAGCCAATTTTTTAAAAATCGAACAGAAAACTGCTTTTCACAATGTGTAGTTTGAAACATATTATACCGTTCGAATTTTAAACAATATGACTATGGTTTGTTGAGACTGGTTTTTTGGCATCTCTGGCTGAAGCTTTTTATTTTATTTGATTCGTGGCTAAATAATAAAAGCCCTAAAGTATGGCTTTTGTCACCGGAGGCTGACACCAAATATAGTTAGGAAGAGGCCAGACAGATTGACTGACTAATGCCCGGTTTCTGAGATATTTTATCAGTCGTTTACCTGTCCGGTTACGCTATTTCTCATAACGCCATTGGTTGATTATTGGTTAACGAACCGTTAAACGACCGATAAAATACCTCAGAAACCGGGCACTAGTACATCTTACAAATAATTAGCACTGAAAGTCCTCACAGTGCCCAAGAAGGAATTAAAAACTCAATCCAAAGCTTAAAGACAAATATTTAGCCAATTCCCTTTAATCCAAATCCAACGTCGCGTGGCAGACTGCCTTAATCCGTTGCAACAAGAGGGACAAAGAAGTAAACTGGATTAGAGAAACGTACAAGAACGTGGTTACATGCCTTACAAATTAAATAATGTTATGTTCTTCGTACGTTGTCGAGCGAGTTTGCAGTTGTAGTTCCTGAGAAATGATTTGGTTTAAACTTTCAGATGGCATTTTGCAGTCACTATTTTAGTTGAAATATGTTTTATGTGCGTTGCAAAGGAGGTAGGTAATGGAAAGTATAGAACTAAAGAAGTAATAAATTAAACTACTTCATATCACAAGGAAAAAAATGCTTTTTCTTTTTTGCTATAAATAGGCACTATCTCACCTGATGGTAAGTGATAATGCGGTCGAAAATTGAGCCTAGAGTTTGCCTAGAAGCAACCTATTCACTCTTGTCTTAAAGACTTCCAGGTTGTAGCTATCTGGAAACACAGACTCTGGCAGGGAATTCTACTCCTTAGCTGTACGCACTATGAATGTGATTGCTTGTAGAAGGTAATCTGAAGCAGTAGGTACTAATTCGATTAGGACTCTTTCACTGATTCTATTACAACTACATCATCGCTGACAGAAAGAAAATTTTTGGCAGCGACTCCCACAGCAAATATAGACAAATGAAAATGAAATCAAAACTAACATTATAAAAATAAACATATGCAGACGATAAAGGGCTCCTATCTCAGCATATTATGCTTCGAAAATTTAAAAAAAAAACGCCATGCGGAAAAATATACAGCCCTTTTAGAAAAGGCTACAGGAGCAAAGACGCCCGAAAAACCTAGTATCAAATAATATCGTCAACGTTTATTTTCTATACACAAAAAAGATTTTCCGCCCCGACACGGTTTTCTTTGCATTACAAATCTATGTACAAACTCAATAATTGTGTCAAATAGAAGTCATTTTCCTTATCCTTACAACCTCTAAGCATACACAAAACATTGTCAATGGTACATTTTTGACGTCGTAATGTCACGACAAGCGTTTATTTCGGCCGTGTTCCGCTATGTCACCGCTGGGCCCATCATACACGGTATTCTACTTCGCTACTGCTTAGTGTTATCTTTACGTTTATTATTAGAGCCCTCAAGTCGATGATAACTTTTTTTTCATTCAGGTTTAAAGAAACACACAAGTATTTTAGGTATTTGAAGGAAAATGTATGTTTTCCCGAAAATAATCAAGCACTTCTTTATCACGAGAGTCCATACCATTGGTATTTCAATTGTAATAACTTTCAGTGATTGATGTGACTGTTCTATAATTTTAAACGTGTTCTTTTTTGGTCTATGGGTAACTTTAATAACATAGACAGTTCAGCGCAAAGTTTTTGTTGTGTTCGTTTTATTCCTTAATGTCTTAAAACCTATTTGATTTACATAAGAAAGCATAACTTATAATAAAGGGGGTCCCGGACACACATTGGACATTGATGCGTCTATAAAAAGCTCTTGTTTCATAGTTGTGTTTAAAAGGCCTCATCATATATACTCGTTTCTAGTTATTTTTATTAAAATCAGTTTTTTTTTTAAATTTAATACTGTAACAGAAGCACATGTTTATTTTATTATGTGGGTTAGTAACTTGTTCCTGCTAATGTATAAGGTACCCCAACGTTTAAGCTCAAGACTTTAAACAACATGACTACAAGTAAACTAAACTATGATGACATACCAGATACCTATAGACAGAGACCGAACTATTATCGCTATACATTTAGTGGTTATGAACTTCCTCATTGCCGCACAACAATAACCAATAATAACGGTAATCTATTAACTGTTAATTATATACTGGTCATTTATTTTCAAGCGTAAATAAAAATACTAGCATCCTAATGACGCAGCGTCATTAGAGCTCATAAGCAAATTGATGCACAGTGCGAAATATGCAATAGAAGCCGGCAAAAGGCCGCTTCGACACACTTACAGGAAAAAATGGAAACACAAATCGTAAAACAACATCGTCATCATGAAAGATTAGACAGAAAGACAAATGGCAGTACCTACGGGCATAACACATTGTACACACGGTATTGTTCTCAAAGAGACGGGAATGTTCTTTTTTTCTGTTTTTTTTTTCTTTTTTTATTGCTCCATTTGCGCCAAGCTTGCCTGTCTCTGCATTCCAGCGTTCCCTATGCGGCGTAATTAGGGTAGACCACACGACTAATTGAATAAAAACATTGCATAATTAACGAAGGGCGCATTGCCTCTGCTTCCCGGTACACCTTGGGTTCAAAGGGTGTTCAAAACTTTGTCTTTCCTTTAACACCTTCAATTTAATAAATGACAGAATGTTGTTTGTACAGTCAGCGAAGTTCTTTGGGTTATCTTTTGAAGTTAGGAGTAAAATTACCTGCGTGAAAACAAGTGTATTTCAAGTCGCTTTTCGTTTGTAAACTGATAATGATTATTCAGCTTGGACTGTCATGTATTAATTAAGTGGTTTTGCATGTATAATGATTGTTAATTTTATGGTTAGTGATAAATTAGAAATTAAATTCAATATCAAGTAACAAATTAACAATAATAATAACTAAAATTAACAAATACACTAAACTTACAAAAAGTTAAAATAAAGCATCGAAATAGTTATTTATGATACTAGTGCGGGAAGTTGGTTTCTACAAACGAGTAGACGAATGTAATATTACTTATCATAGTCACGAGTTAGTAAATACCAATATCCGCCCATGTGTCATACAACATTTTTCAACACATTTGCGAGAAAACATTACAATAGGTAATGAGATTTGTTAGATAGGTATCAGTCGGAAAGTCGCAACAATCTTTGCAATATAAAAATGGCTCGAATTTGCATATTTACAAGTAGAACTACATCTTTCGTCTCATTTTGTCTATAGTATTAAAGTGAGACAAACGTATTGCGCAAAAGCGCTTTCGTCTCTACGTCTACGTGAAACTCTTTAGTGGAATTGTTATATATTGTACCGGTCGGGTTTTTTGACAAAGTCAGTTTTTTTTTGTCTTTCATTTTAGTGAGTAGCATTTTTGGAATGGTCTCCTTGAGTCCTTTATCTTGATACCACGCTCATAGGTATTGAAGAAAAAAAAAATTAAGACATTAATATGGCGCCAAAAATCGGCCATTTTAATTTTTATATACCCAGTGTCACTCTCACTATGAAAACAACGTGTAACGACACCTCTCAAGCTAAAATCCATTAAGCCGTTTAGGCTACAGAGCATGCTAAAGAAATATAAATACCTACATACATACATTCGAAAAACATAACCCTCCTCCTGGCGCATTCGGGTTATTAGAACTACATCAATCGTCTCATTTTTTCTTTCATGCAGACGCAGACGGAGACGGAAGCAAAAGCGCTTCCGTCTGCGTCTGCGTCTGCGTGACGAAAAAAAACCGTTAAGGATACGCACGGCGCTTTGTGACGGAGCGTGTGGTAAAGTAGGTACTTAGGTGAGAGTACCTATGTTACCGCACGCTCCTTTGAATGGTGCGTAATTTTTAACTTTCGAATAATGTAAAAATGTTTCGTAAATGCAGCTTTTGAGCGAATGTGATGAAAATAGATTTATGGTTATTTGATTATGAAATTACAGTTTTCTATGTAATATCTACAATTAGCAATCGAAACCTCAACAATTTATAAATACCGAATTAATTTATTCGCAGAAGTGCAAACTACAACACAATGGGTCATCGAAACAGGTTAACAATAAGTGTGTTGCTATAAAACACCAGCGAACCACACTTTATGAAGTAATAAAATCCAGCGGCGTGGTTTAAAGTTCACGGAGGCGGTCGTAATGAATTAAAATACTTTGGGCACAGGTCGTTTACGGAAAGTTGATGTGCTTATACAAATGCCCTGCCCAAAACAGGACCCCCTGTAATCATACATTTAATGGTTTCCATAATGACCTCGTAAAGTAGTAACTGCCACAAGCCGTTTCATAAATACTGAACTTTGGCCTGAAACTTTTTATTTTTCTCACAAAGTTAGATTTATAACGTACTTATTTGACGGTTTACATGCATGAATAAATAAAGGGTTCACGGGGATAATTGAATTATCAAATAATATACCGTATTATCAAGTGTGTTCTCTCCTGGTGCCTAAGTAAGGTAATAAAACTGTAGTTATAGGTTTTAGAATATACGAGAACTGTTTTTGCATTAATAAAGACTAGTAATATGTTTGAACTTCCTTGTATGTACATAGGCATCATCATCTTCCTGCCCTCATCCCATGTTACTTGGGGTCGGCGCAACAAGTTTTTTTCTTCCATTCTGTTCTATCAGTCGTCACTCTATCACTAAGTCCCTTTTCTTTCATATCGCTCCTCACACAATCCATCCATCTTTATGTACTTATGTACATAGGCATATACTGAAGTAAATATATCCTAACTCACTTCCTCCTAACATTATGCCCAAACGGCTGAACGGATTTAGCTTGGATTAGGACATCCGATACTTTTTATACCGGTCTAGGTCCTCTTGGGGTTACGAACTTGGGGTTGCCAACAAAACCTAGTATAATTTCGTAATATTATTCTGTTTCGTAAAATAAAATATAATATTTGGTTCCAATAACACATTTATTTTCATGTTGTTTATGTGTAAACTGTGGTGTCATTGGAAACCCCATGTTTTTATTTTTTAGGGTTCCGTACCCAAAGAGTAACCAACGGAACCCTATAACTAAGCCTCCACTGACAGTCCGTCCGTCCGTCCGTCAGCAGGTTGTATCTCAAGAACCATAAAAGGTAGACATTTGAATTTATTTTTACTATTTATAGGCATACGTTTGGCCACTATCTCAGCTGATGGTAAGCGATGATGTGGTCGAAGATGGAGGACGTTTGCCTAGAAGTCACATATTCACCCCTGTCTTAAAGACTCTCAGGTTGTAGCTATATTCACAGATTGTGTATTTCCATTGCCGCTATAACAACAAATAATAAAAATTAAGGTTTATGGTACGGAACCCTTCGTGTGCGAGTCCGGCTTGTACTTGACCGGTTTTTTTTTGTAAATTGTTTTTGTTTTTATTTGTAACATAATTCGATGTTCAAACAATGGCGATTATTATGAATACAAGGTATTTTCTTTGTTTACCAAAAAGGTTCCTGATAATTCCAGGATGCTTTTTTTACTTAAATATCAATAACGACTTTCCAAAAGTTTTGAAAGTACTAACTAAGTAGATGAAGTTTTCCGACACGTTGTATGCTGCTTGGGTTCTGAATGAGGCTAATTTTGAAAGCGCTTATCCCGGAAACTGCAGCTTTATGACGCTGAATGCTTAAGTAGAATCACTATCCGCCAACAACTCGCATTAGACCAGCCGAGCCGTAACGGAGCAATTGTGTTACCCTTTTTAGAAAATGAATAATGAAAGGGGGATAAAAAATACTTTTAACGGTAAAAAAGACAAACAATTACAGTGGCAAACCGTGGTCACCCGCTGCCCGTGTATGTGCCACCAGTGACAGTTAACACAATTCCTACATTACCAGACCAGCCTCTGCTATTTTGATTAATACAATCGTGACAGAATCGCTACGATGCGACCCTTTAATCCATTTATCTTGTAAAGTTACCTTTTGTACCCGTGTCCCGTTTTAAATCTATACACAGATAAGATTTTTCGGGCTCAAAACATCGGTATTCGAAAGCCTTTTTTTTTTGTTTAAAAAAGGATATGTCAATTACACGAATTAAGAATACGTGACACGTAAGCGAAATGGGCTTTGAAGCAATGGATTGATAAATGAGTCGTATTTGCGTAGGAAGCACAATACCCATCGTATCTTCGTATTTAGCTAACAAAAATCAATGTTTGAATTTATGTTTATTGCTGTACGTTACGTTTGCGTGATATAATGGCTGGCGATTAAAGGATACATTAATCCGTGGCCCATCTGGCCAAATACAGCTTGAGTGTGCGAAATAGAATGAGGTCAATACAGAGGTGTCTATGTACATACATTGTTCGGGCGAAGTAGTAGGGGAGAACAGGGCAATGGGAGCCTACTAAGGGAAAGTTTTAATAAAAACCACGTTAGTCAAAATTCTTGTATTTTTTTATTATGAACTCTTACCTTTATTATAAGAGAATACTTTAATCACAATTATAATCAACTACAGACATGTATTAAGGTACAGTCACAGTTTTACAAAAAAAGTCAGTCGCTCCTATTACCCGACAAATACGGCTAATGAGAGCCCATTTAACGCTCATACGGAAAATGGGAGCCATTATAATTACTCTCAAAGAATAAAATTAACAAAACGTACTATAAATGAGATCTCAGTTATTATAATAAAATATAACTATTTGTAACACAAATAAACATGAAAACAAATCAAACAAAACGCAGATAAAACATGAAATTATTAATGGAAAAGAAAAGATCCAGACTTTACGGATCCAAACAAAATGCACAAATATAAGTTTCTGGACTATCACTGCCAGAACACTCTTTATGGGCCCAGTTTCCGCAACTTCTGCATCGGTACCACATCTCTCCACTTTTTCCAGTGTCTAAACAAATTGCACATAAATTATCCTCTTCAGAATATTCTGACTCATCATCGCAGATAGCATTTTCGTCTACTTGATCAATAGATGAGTCTTCATCATCACTTTTAAACAAATATTTTGTTGCCTTTCTGATCCTTGTGTTTCTGGTTGTAGTCTTCTTACTTTTAATCTCTTTATCTTTGGTATGTTTCTTCTTAATACATTTGCCTTTGGTACATTTTCCCTTGACACAATTTTCTTTATCACAGTTTCCTTTATTTTTCTTAATTGTCTTTGTCTTATTCTCCTTTTCAGTTCTTTTCCTCTTCTTTTCTTGAAATACTGCTTTCATTGGAGTGCTTGTTATTATTTCAGAATGCTGTTTAATCTTCAACGGTCTTTGTTTTTGAGAGAAAAGTTGTTCGGGCAGTGGGCTGACAATAGAGAGAGCATTAGCAAAGTCAATATTGGACGAAGTTGCGATAGATCTGACGGTGTGTGTCTCCAGAGTAGCAGGCAGTTCTGGTGTTGAATATGATGTGGATGGAATTGGAGCTGGGGTTACAGCAGCTTCCCTCTGAATAATTTCCGGTTCAATTTGCAGACCACAAAAAATAGATGGACTTGTTGCAGGGCTAGCATATGGTTGCTCAGCCTGATTTAATGTTGATGGAATAGGCGTGACATTAGTTGTCTGCTGTTGAGCGTCAGCCACAGGCACAGCTGATCTGGATTCCTCATTAATGAAGTCATCATCACAAAAAACTCCAGGATTCATAGGGAATATTCCCGTTGCTTTAAAGCTCGATACTCCTTTTTCTATAGAAGCAATTCTAGTATAGGCTTTATTAAACAGTCCAGCAATGAAAAAGCGTTATATTAGTCTTGTTAAATCCGAGGATTCGGTTGATACTGATAGCTTCAGGCTTTCTAATACTCAAATCTGGATGACGCTGCAAAAATCCAGCCAGCCAATCTTTTCCTGCAGTTTGATTGACTTGGTTAAATCGTTTCTCAATACCTAGTTGTTTAGCTACACTGTAACATACTTTGCGAAACTGTTCTCTTGTCAAACCATAAAATTTATTTGACATAGTCCGAAGATGGTTAGCCAGTATTTCTTCTTGGGCAACATTAAATACAGTGTGTCTTCCCAGCTTTGGAGAGTTTTTGTAGCTACTATCGTCAGCTTTCGCTAAATTGTATCTCTTCTTTAAAGTGCTGTAGGGAATGCCAGTTTGTTGAGATACTTTGTACACCGAAATGCCTCCTCTTTTGAGAACAGATACCGCATTTTCTAATAAATCCACTGTCCAAGAAGCTTTTGTGGTTGTCCGAGTTCTTTTACGTGGCATCTAAAACAAAAAAAAACAAGGCTTTTATATCTCTAAAATTACTAAATGGGGTAACAGGAGCTATGCCGGGTAATGAGAGCCTAGCTAGGCTATCATTAGCCGCTGACCACCATTTTGAAAAGTAATAACATAAATATGTAATTCTATTCTCAATCACAATTCAACTAATTGGACTTGTTAGTAAACGAATCTAGGGATATAATAAGCATAAATACAACAAAATAAGAATATAATTTCATGCTTACCTTTATGCTGGCAATCGACAATTTCTTGTAAGCACGGAGCGAAAAACACACAACCGTCCCTCGTGACTAAACGAATGGCACTAACGGTACGAGCGCGTCAGGCGAAGTTTGCCGATAGTTGACGGAAGTAGCCGAGTGCTTACGATCGAGCAAATGTGCCTGCATTCCGTCCAAACACCATAGCTCCCATTGCCCGACCGCTCTCACTACCCCGCGTTCCCCTACGCCGCTCCAAGTTATATAACGTTATGAACACTTTATGACGCAGATAGTAATACAGTTCACAGAAATAAAATCCAATCTGTTTCCATTTCAGTCATTTATAATTATATCTGCGAAAGTGCACTTTGATTATTGCAGCATTCCGTATAATAATGATGAAGTGGGCTTAATCGGGTGGAAATAAAACTTGTTTTTGTTTCAGGAAGTAATTATTTCACACTTTGATAGGATAACACGGCACGGTTGGCGCAGAGGTTGTGCGGTCGGCTGCTGCGCTGCGTGTCGTGGGATCGATTCTCGCACGGAACAAATATTTGTATGGCCTACAGATAGTTGTTCCGGGTCTGGCTGTTTGTGTATGTGGCTTTGTATGTTTGTAAACGCACCCACGATACAGGAGAAATTCCTAGTGTGGGGCAACGTTTTTTATCTAAAAATAAAGTTGTCTTTTTTTGAAGCTTCCAATTTCAGCATATACCTATCTTTTTTATAAATTAAAAAGTCTGTAATCAGCAAGCCATTTTTGGGCCCATAATGTTCCCAAAGGGTTGTTAAATGGCGGACACAACGTAAGCTGTTCCATACTCTGAACTCCCGCATACCGCATACAATTATTACGAAGATTTTACGATAATACTATTTGTTCATTTTATCCCTCTGAAGGGAAAATAAACAAGGAAAACTGGCTTGGCAATAATTTTTAGCTTGTTAATGTATAGTCTTAAATACGGCCCCGGCTTTCTTGGAAAAAAAAGTGTTTTATGCGGAAAACATCATCTGAATACGTATTATTTGTGGTATTTTTTTTTTAGATTTTACTTCAGGTGTAAGGCTTACAAATTCTTTTTGATGGCAGGGTTTTTGATTTTTCATGATTCGCACTACTGACAAACCAGTATTTAGTTTTATATTACAACTGTAATCGGTTAATATATTATGGGATGTGAAGTTTGATAAGAAGTCTGTCTCTATTTGGTAAAACAACTTGATCCTACCGAGAATATTTGACTGGTATTAGTTTTTTCCTAGGAATGTTTAGCTGTTTAGCCGTTTTGCGCGAATGTGACGCATATCTTCCCAACTGTTATAAAATTGTAATTTTGTTTTATTTAATTTTATTTTTTTTGGTATGCGTCATGCTTGGCGCAAATAAACGCTTTTTCTTTCTTTCTTTCTTTCTATTAGTGAAAATAAACCTTACAAATTGAATTTGACGGTAAACAAGCGGATTATAAAAATATTATTAGGTATATTTAGTCCGTCGGCTAGTACCGATTATCAAAAATTATAATCGCACACTCTTTATTGCTTTATCATAACAATTGGCAATACAAAACGCTTCATAGTTCAGGAGTGGGTGTTTGTGATGTCAATTCTAGGTAAAATTTCAACGCCTTGGTACACGCGTTGAAAATCTTACTGACGAACTTAATAGATTTTTCAGAACCTCAATAAAGTAGGAAAGCTATGAAAGCTTTTATGGCGTAGTAACTACTAAAACTGTCTTCTAATATTCTTAGTTAGAAGATTTGTTGTCGGTCTCAAGAACAATAAGTTATATACCTGTTTACTATTCATTTCATGAAACAAATCGTACAATTTGAAGTACGTTTGTTTTCTCACGTCAAACTAATATATTGTAAAGGTAAGTCTTACTCGTATCGATGTAGAATCTAGACTTAAGTAAATATTAAACGCCGGAGCTTGAGTCCCGACGGCCTACATAAATTCAGTAAGGATAAGACACAACTAATACAATAACTTCTCCTTTTACAGTTGGACGATCTTGCCGTGATTCTACCAGAAAGTTTCAGTATAAACGTTCTCGATTCATTGACTCAGAAATCTGTTTTCCGTTAGTGGACCACCCTTGTATTCGCTGCTTTGTTTACTCTGATGGGAGAATGTTTTGACGATGTACCAAATGGTGTTCTGGGTTCTGGCGTTATTAAATTATATGCGAGGATGTCAGCCGGAAATGTTAACGGTCAGAGACGATGACGTCACGCCTCTGATTATACTCCGCTGAGAGGATTTTTGTTCGGACAAATTAGATATTTCGTGTTAAATGTTGCAGTAAATAAGGAAAATTCTGGAAAATTATTTATTATTTTTTTACTGGCCACCGCTTGTTGTTTAATGGAGTGTTTGTTATTGTTTTGAATCTATGCCATAACTCCGCTTTTTGGGTGCATATTGTGTACCAATACTTGTGCTTACTTATAAAATGATACTATTTCGTTTGCAATTAATGTAAAATTTCCTTGTTATTAAAATACAAGCTCAACTTAATCCACTCTTAATGTAAGAAAATAATATAAAACTTGGTCTACACAGGTTAAAATTAATTTGTATAATTTCTTTATTAGACTTAAATTGCACCGCCCTTGAATGCCTGTCTCCTTCCTAGAAAGTCCTTTAAAATGGTCGTTTAAAGGATTACTTTGACGGACACAGCACGGAACACTTATCATGCAAGGCTCGACTTGCACTTGCCCAGATTTTATTTAATCCTTTTAGTCTGCCATGAATTTCCTTGACAGCAAGTCTTTATATTAAGTGGATAGCTTTAAGTGAAACAATTTATAGTAAAGCTAGCTAGCCGATTGTCATATAATTTTGTAACGAAAGGGTTCAGAAAGAGTTTAAAGACAGTTTGAAAATGTTTTGCTTCGTATCTCGTTGATTACTTCGGAACTAGCGATAGAACGGGGCAACTCTGAAATGTACACCGCCAAGTTTTGCCTTCGGTACATCGGCTCCGTATGTGAGAGTAGTTCCCGAACTCCTTTCAACGTATGCCTTAACGCGATGAATACTATAAGCTGCATGAAATGTCAGCCTTCCAATTTGAAATTCTTAATGAAACTTTAATGTTTGGAAGAATAGTTTCGCGGAACTATTGGCAATACATTTATGATCAGGAATACGACTCAGAGCCTTTGTTTGCGGTCACGCAGAGTTGCCCATGGGAAATTAGGGTCCGATTGATACGGATCGGGCGGGTCGGAATACAGTAGTGTACGCATTCTTTCGTACACCGTTAACTGCATTAAAATACGGTTGACCCGTACGGTCCCGATCTCGGTTTCGGTGTATTGACACAATCAACTCGTCTATGTGTTTAGGTGCAAATCTGAGGTGACGGGACAAAGAATTTAGTGTTGTGATATAAAAGGCGATGTTTCAAATTGGAACACGGTAGCCGGTAGGCTGGATGCAGATGAAAATATTCCTGAATGTTTGTTCTATGACCTGAATTCCTTTAGAAGTTTTTTGATTGAAATTTTATTATTGCATGGCCACTAGAATATTGACTATGAGTATATAGTGTATGAGTTTTTGGAATTTGATGCGAGTTTTTGCTACGGTTTTACCAGTTGAATAGGAATTTGCTCAGAAATCCAACATTTTCCGACATAAAGTAATTCTAAAGTTACTTCCTCGAACCAATTCGGACAAGGAAAGCGATGAACTGTGTTTATCTTTATGAATATCTTACGGAAGACTGAGCCGTTATCTTTCGTGGAAAAGATAACTTTTTGTCTTGAATCAAAAATCAAGTAGATCGGAACAATGGCTGCCGTGTTTAGTTTGTGAAACAAATATAAAATATGATTTTTCATGAGCTCCAGTGGTCACGCACGGCTTTGGGCGTTTCTTTTTATTACTCAAGAAAATTCCTGTTCCTTTTATGTTAACTGGTGCTTTATCGGTGTTGCATGCCAGTGAACCACGCTGCTCCGCGGTGGGGCAATAATAACAGCGGTTTTGTAGTAATGTGGCATTCACTGCTGTTGCTTGTGAGGATAGAAAACTTTTGGAGGATAGAAAATATTTGTAAGCGATGAGAACAAATACCTATAAAATTTGTATTTTAAACCTGTACCAGTGTATAGGTTTAGAAGTTCTTATTAATTTTTCAACGCACAGATTCACAGTTCTTGAAGTGGTTGTTGACAACATAAGATAATTGTAAAATGTACTTTTTCATGTTTCAATTTATTGAGAACTATGGTTTCTTAGATAAATACGGTGTTTTTAGGGTTCCGAACAAAAAACGGAACCCTTATAGGATCACTCGGGTGTCTGTCTGTCTGTCCGTCTTTCACAGCCAGTTATCTCCGGATCCACTGGACCGATTCTGTTGAAATTTGGTACACATATTCTTCTGTGACCCAAACACGGAAGTGTTACGTAAATCATTAAATTTTTAGTGTGGGCGTCACTTTTGGGGGTCAAACTAGAAAATTTAAAAAAACTGTTTTTTGAACAATATCGTGTGACATATCAAATGAAAGGGCTAACTGTGAGGATTTTCATTATATATTTTTTTTTCATAATAATTTTAATACAAATGGTTTTGAAGTTATACAAAAAATTTGACGAAAAATGACCATTCCCCCACTTATCTTCGAAACTACTAAGCCTAAAATTTTGAAAAATAATGGAGTTAATAGATCTTTACCTGTAGATTACAGGAAACCTATAAGAAGTCTATAGTGTTAAAAAAATATGTAAAAAAAATATTCGTTCGGAACCCTTCGCACGCGAGTCTGACTCGCAATTGGCCAGTTTTTTATACTTTTTTTCACTTCAACTTTGAAAATATCGATTAGAATGTTCTTCACACTGTTATCGATTGTGTTTTTCATTTAAATGTTACATCATAATGCGTAATCGATTATAGTTTTTAAAAATTACATTGTTTTTTTTTTTAAACTGATCAAAAAAATGCAATCTAATTTTATTTTGTTAATTGTTATATTTTGGTAGGTACTAATGTATTTAACACTTTATGCACACAAATGTACAGAGGCGGCTGTAACGCCTATGGCATTCTCTACCAGTCAACGTTTGGGTGATGCAGAGAATAGTGGTAGGTTAAAAAATTATCAAGTGCGACTCCGCCTCTCACACGAAGGGTTTTCTACCATAAATTCATCATTTGACGTTCGTCTGAAACATTTGACGTTCAAAAGTGCCTTTATTGGTCCAGTTGAAATATATCATTTGACTTTGACTTTGAATAAACCGAAGATAACACGTTTTTTGTATGGCCCCTTTAATTTATTACAGCAGCAAAAGAAATACACTGAGAATTTCAACTATCTACCTTACGTTACGTTTCTTGAGATACAGCCCGCTGACGGACAGACGGACGGACGGACAGCGAAGACTTAGTTATAGGGTTCCGCTGGTTACCCTTTGGGTACGGAACCCTAAAGAACGATTTACATTTATTTAAATACAAACATTTAGATAAGTACTTGGTATTGGGTTTTATCGACCGCAATAATTTTTGTATTCATATTTGTATTGGAACGGCATGTAGTAATTATAATAACACTAGCACTTCGCCCGCGACTTCGTTCGCGCATGTTTAGTTGGTACTCCACGAACTTCATCTCCCCTCTACCCTCTTAATAGGGTAATGTTTAAATTATGTATTAATAGACTAAACGTAGCGCAGTTCGCTTAAACCGCAACATTACTATTACTTAGCGTATTTTTATACACGTCGTATCTTTTGAACGAAAGGTCCGATTTGAATAATTTGAATTGTAATTTACATGTACATAACCAATCTTAATTATCAAATAACTTAAATGGATAAGAATTAATACCATGATACCAAAACCACCACTATTTCATTCCACCCGGATTTTGATTGAATAATTTGAACAAAAAGCGGTCATTGTGAAGTCACAATGACCGCTATTTGGTAGGTAGGTTGATATGTACCTTCGTGGGCTTTTTTATCCTCTATAAAACTGTAGTACATCACTTTGCTCTATTGTCAATAGTTTCCGCAGCGTACGCGATATAATGATTTATTTTGGTATTTTATTCACACCTTGGGTTACATTATCGAAGTTTTCATACGGATCCCTAACTTTTTTGAAAATATTCTACAGCTTATGTTCATTAACAATAATGTAGAATCCTAATGGTGAAAGAATTTTTCCAATCGGTCTAGAAGTTTTGGAGCCTATTCAATTCAAACAAACAAATCTTTCCTCTTTAATATTTTTATATTATAAATAATGTAGATTAAATATTACTTCAACTGGTGCTATCCATTATTGAGTCTAGTATTTTTTACAGATTTATTTATACTAGCTGGCGCCCGCGGATCTACCCGCTTATAATTAGTCATTCCTCCTTTTATTAATTACAGCATTTGAATTATTCTGATGCATAAGCTATATCTCTGTTCAGTTGTTTTCACTTCAAAAACATTTACATTTATTATATTAGTAGTAAGAACTTTACTGGTCTTCTTAGTCCTCCACTCAAAACTGACCCGTTCTAAGGGCCACACGGCTACAATTACTCTCGTCGGGAAGGGCGGTACATATTTATTTGTCAGCAAAATCGCGCTTGGCCATTAGGGTCGGAGAATCGTAAGCACGCAATAAGGAGTTTTTGGAACTTCCCTACATACAGCCGAGTACCCCAAGCCTAATGTTTATTTCATACGATACCTTTGAATTCAGAATTTCAGACGTCACTTGTTTTTTTTTTTGTTTTTCTGCCAGTTTATGGAAATGTACGGAGGTTTTCTTTTGTTATGTGCACGGTGAAATATGTTTATGCAATTGGAAATTGGAACAGTAATTGCCTATTATAGCTGTTGTAACTTTTATTATTTCTAGCTAGTTACTGTACGTAAAATAACAATCTAAAATGATTTTCTTTAAATAAATACGTATACTGCTAAAATTATAATCCTCCTTTTGGCTTTTTGGTAAAAAACCATTATGATTTCACGAAATTGTTCAGGCTTCTTTGACGATGATTTTTAAATGAGAACAAAGAGTAGGTAACTATGAAAATACAAACTTAATTAAGAAAATAATGAAACATATTATTATTTAATTACTACCTCATTACATTTGTCTATTTACTTTTTAGCTTTGGGAGCAACTAAAGTAATTATGAAATAAAGTACATTTCTCCTATTTTATTGCACAGAGCTGCTACACTAACAATCTTTGAACGACAATAGACCTTTCATAATATTTTCATAATAACGTATCGAAATACTTTAGAAGTGGAGTACAATATGGTAACAATAAAATAGTTTCTTTATTGTGGCGGCAGGTGAACCTCTTGGGAAATTAACGGTAGATTGCAACGTCAAAAACTTGATCACATATTGTACTCGGTTTCCTTCAAGTATCGCTCGATTTCGATGTTGGGTCGACGCACGTATTATATTACTCTCACTAGCTACCCATAATCATGGTTTCTATGAACACATGTTAAGTTAGGCGCACACTGTCGCGTGTCACAACGGCTAATCCGCGTTTTGTTCGTCACGAACGTGCGTTTGTTACGAATGCTACAAAACCGACCAACACCGACCGAAAAGCGATAAACTGTTACACTGTTTTCTAATGGTTCCAATGAAAATGTTAGTCAAAATATGTAGATCTCGATTTTTGTTCGCGGCTCACAAAAAGTACACACGAGCGAACAAAGTCGTCACGTTTCATGCTACGTAATAGACCAGCGTGTGTGCACCCATCCTTTTTGTCAGATCTCCGAACGGTTCGAGCATCCGCCTGATTTGCAGGGGAATCAACTTTATTTATGTGCAGACCTTATTTACTGATAATCTTGGTTTTATTACGAGGGTAACTGTGCCTTCTCATGAATACTACTAAAAGTTACGGTTTGCAAACAAAGCACTAGTTGAGGCAGAAAAATAGGACGATCCGTTTTTAGAGGCAATACATTTTGTTTCTCTAGTATAGAATAATGGATACATTATTCTATAGTAGAGTGTCCCTGTCTAGTGGAAACCAAGACAACACAACTGCTTATTTATGTACTCTTTTATGCCAACATATTTTACTGTAAATATAGGCCACTTAGTAATATCAGGGAAATATTTTCATAACGTAGATTTTTTAGACCCAAATTCCTTCGGCGGCATGTCGTGATGTAAATACTGCGGGCCTAGAAAAATAATGGTTGAGCTAACTATATTCGCAAGTCCCACGCAATGAGCCCATCTCTCGTTTTACCTGATGAAATATGTAGGTTAAATTTACGACTTACGCAACTCGTAATAAAAAAGTCCATTCCGAAAATATTTTGTTAAAACTTCTGTATTACGTAGGTTCGTACTTTTGAGAAGTTCCTTACATCATTTTGGGATCGTGTTTATTAATTTTGTTACATATAACTTGGCTTTTGAGAGTGTATGGAAGCATTTTGAACAAACTACGTTTTTCAACAGACTTGCGAGAAGAGTAAATATTTCATAATCATAATATTTCCATTTGAAGAACCATTTGTATTGTTCATAGCATTTGATATGCTAGACTATGTGTACCTACCAAGCAAATTTTTGATGTTCCTTAGATATTAACTTCAGCTGTTGGCAAAACAAAACTAATACATCATGCTCCAACGTGAACTATGCTGTAATAAGACATGGTACATATACAGTATCCTCCTAATATTTGCAGCTGTTATGAAAAATATCACTTGGAAAGTATCTCTCGAAGATCTGCTACGAGTTTAGGTATTCCATAACCTGTCTTACCATCCACACGCGCCGCAAGGCGGTACATTGTTCAAGAAAGGTACGTTAAAAAGCACAGCAAAGAGTATGTAATAAGTAAGAGGCAACTATGAAGAAATGTCAACATGATTCTTTCTACAAATACCAGGGCGTAGTAAAATCGTGGTGAGTGCAATGGTTCCCAAAACCGACTGGACCGCGACCCACTCAAAAAAATAAACCCACAAACACTACCAATTCGAAGTCACTTCTTGGCTGTCATGAAGAAATATGGATGAAGGACATTAATAATGAAAGAAAATCCTAGTCATTGTTATATCATTAGTTATATGCATACAATTTGGTTATACAAGCAATTTTATCTATTTCAATAGAAATTATGTATTTGTTTCCCTTTTTTGCCATAAATGCTTTAGCATTGGCTTCTCAGGTCCAATCCAATATTCGCTCGCGACCAATAGGATGGGAAATGCTGTTTTAGGACAGGGTTTTTTAAACTTTTTGCATTCACGGACCACTTACACAATTTAAACAAATCCACGGACATCTGTCAAAAATATTTTTGGAAATGAAAAAAAGCTTTATTCATATTAATAAAAAATACTTTTATTGGTACTTTCATTTCTACACCATTATTTAATTTATACACCTAATGAATATGTTTACAGACTGACCTTCTGCGGACCCCTGATATACATGCTACGACCCCTAAGGAGTCCGTGTATCCCACTTTAAGAAACCCTGCTTTAGGGTGTTACCTATTAAAACAATAGATCGTTTGTATCGATCAATGACATTGATCCACATTGATCGACGTCGACGACGAGGAACTATCGGTCGACGTCTACGAATTCATTCTATATTAATCGATCGATGGCATCGATGGCATCGATGGTCTTGGTAACAGTTTTACTGCGACTGAAAACTATCAATTCGAAGCATTACTTTAGTTTCAACAGTTCTAACTTTTGTCTGGAGGTCGGACAATAGTCAGAACACGTGCAACTAAAAACTTGCTACATGAAACAATAGTTAATGTGCTTAGTATGTAGTTAGCTCAACGAAGCTCAACCAGTTGCTTTAATCAAAAGGAACTCGTCCGATAGCGCACGAAAACGCTAGAATACGGAACAAGTTTTCACTTTCGAAGAAGTTTCTCTTTATCTGTTGCAAGTTCCAGGTCTTACACGAACGTGTCTGATGCATTCCTATATGTTGGGATTTTGCGGAATTTATTCGAAAGAGTCACCGCGGCCCTGGAACGCAAAGGGCATTAGGAGTAATACGGATGGGTTAGTCAGTAAGAGTGACACTCCTCTCCTCTCCGTTTAGAGCGAAAGGAATTATTTGACGATTTACCATCAAAAAAGTTGTTAGGATTGACTCTAATGTATAGAGCGGCAAAACTTTAAGGTGTGTATTTTGTAATGTGGCAAAAGTACATACCTGTCAATGGTGTCGAGGGATAAAAAAATTAATCATTCAAGTCGCGTCTCTCATGAAGTATGAAAGGGAAAGAGCAGCTTACTGATCCCCTCAGAAATGAGGTATGCCGCTATGGTGGAGACGGTACTAGTTTCTTCTGTCCACAGCCAGAAGTCAAGGGAAGAAATATTGGAGGTTTTAGTCAGTAAGAATCTGATACTCTTCGCCTGTTCAAAGGAAACATACAAAAGGATTTCCACAAGTTCAAAATTGGATTGTTTATTTACAAGTACGTTAAGGTAATATTTTTGTCAATGGACTTTTAAATAAACGACTGGTATCACTTTTTGTATGCTATTACGAAAATTCTAGCAATCCATCTGTTCGTGTTTATACCTATACTAAGGGCCTAGCACGAAAATTTTTGACGTCTAGTAACGTTAGCTTAAGTGAATTTTGGATATAAAAAACAACAACCCCATAATATTTTGGTTTAATTTCATGCGACATACACAATTTGTATCATGAAATAAATTAAAAATTAAAAAAACCCCATAAAAAAGCTGTAAAAAGTAAAAAATAATATGTATTGATCCTTTTAGTTTAATATAGGTACGATTCTTTGGGTGAAGCGTCTTCGCCTCGGGAGACCGCAAATCTTTTGTATTCCCGGTCTCCCGACGCGATGACGCATGGCCCAAAGTATCGCACCTATATTAAACTAAAAGGATCAATAGAAATTACTTTTTACTTTTTAAAGTTTTTTTTTGTTAGAGTTTTTTAAATTTTAAATTTAATTTTATTTCATGCTTTTTAAACTCCCCTTAAATACAGTGTACATTATTCTACTAGTCAAGCCAAAATCAAAATACCCATATTGAGAGAGTTGTGAAAAAAAAAATGTAATTTGCCATTTTGTGGTGACGGCCATCTTGGATTTGAAATTTGTCATAGTGTTTAGTATTCTACTAGTCAAGCTCTTTCATTGAATACCCATATTGAGAGAGTTGAGAAAAAATATTGTATCCGCCATTTTGTGGCGGCGGCCATCTTGGACCGATTTTCATCAAACATACCTAGAAAAATGCCGACTAATTCACCTTTCAAACAAAAAAAAAACAAAATTAAATACGGTTCATCCGTTCGGGAGCTGACACACACACACACACGTCAAACTTATAACACCCCGTCGTTTTAGCGTCGGGGGTTAAAAACAAGAATATAGTATCCAATTCAAATAAATAGTATGTGTGAAACGAGTATTATAGTTATGGTTCAATTTTACGTTACGTTACTATACGTCAAACATATTCGTGCTAAGCCCCCTGATTTACCAGTTTGGTCATTACAGGTGCATCGGCAGAGCCAGTTACTTGTATCCTGAATAAAATACGTTCAATAAGAAAGACGAGCTCACGTAGGTTATATGTAGTTTTAGAGCTGTTAGTTCTCTACTTAAGTAGTGCTTTTAAGGGAACGAGGAAAAGCAATTACCCTCACACTGGGTAATTACAATTACGACAGTGTTCGCGTCATGCCAGTTAGTTTGCATGCTGTCTCCTCGCCTGTAGTGCAGTGATCCTGCTACATTGTTAAGCGCCTTCCTCATTGGTTTACTCAGTCTTGAATGAGTTTTCATGATTTATTCACTTTATTAAGGTCTGCACTTTGTTTGGTATTTAAACTTGTGTTAGTAACTGTTTAGTTTTTTGTACCATTAAGCGTGATAGTGCTTACGGATTGTTACAGGTGATGTTGGAGAAAATGATGTCTGGAATTGTTTTCAATAAGATAGGAATTACTTTACACAGACAAATGTGCAGACATTTTCTACCAGTCAACCTTTGGGTGATATAGAGACAAATAGCGGTAGGTATTTGTCTCTGTGTGGTATTTTCCGTATGGTGTCGGCCGGTGCCGTAGGGTGCCCTAAAAGAATAATACCATCCCATCACTTCCCGTGGGTGTAAGAGAGGCGACTAAGGGACTCGCCAGAGAATGGGCAGCAGCGTTCTCTGCAAAACTCAACACCATACACTGCGATCGCCAACTCGCCTGCCAAGCGTGGCGATTATGGCAAACCCCCCCTGGGGGAGGCCTATGTCCAGTAGTGGACGTCTTTCGGCTGAAATGATAATGATGATGAATTTTCTTTGTATCAATGCCGCCAATAAGAAAAATCATTGCTCTTTTTGGGCGTCGCATCTCAGGTTGGGGGCCAGGCCCCCCCTGGATAAAAGCCCAAGATACGCCAATGATCTGTGCTTATGACTCGTGCCGGCTATTTAATGTTGACAACATATCGACACAAAATCAACACTTTATTTATGGTACATTCACACATAGATTACAAAGGATTCCCTATAGGATGCCGATATCGATATTCGTATGGATAAAAAGCGATCGCTTTCACGATCAGTTTTCACATAGTTTTCCTCAAAAGTGAACGCTGACGAAAAATTATGCGCGGATATGTATGTGTGCGGGTAGGTATACTTTTATTTTAGCGACGTCAATTCTTTTGTTCCTTGTTTGACTTCAGTATTGAAACGAACAGACATACTTTTATTTAAAACTAGCTTGTTTGCGTCACATTTTTCATTAATGCTCCGCTGCTATTGGTCGTAGAAACAGCCTATAGCGTTTCTCGATAAATGGGCTACCCAACACTTAAAGATTTTTACAGTTAGAACCCGTAGTTCCTATGATTAGCATGTTCAACCAACCAAACAAACTCTTCAGCTTTATAACATTGAGTATAGATTTGTTTTATTGTCGATAGGCTCGCTTTTGACCAGAATCTTAACTGATGGACAGCGATGATGAAGCATAGTCTTGCTTAGAAGTAAACAATTCACCGTTGACTTAAATACCCCAGTTTTAGCTACGAGGAATAATAATAAACAGTCTCCGGCGTAGACACGTACGCATAATACTGCAATGCATACCTTTATTTATTTATATATGCTTTATTGTACACCAAATTTAAAAATAGGTACAGAAAATCTTAAAATAATGACATACGATTGGCGGCCTTATCGCATTCCGCGATCTCTTCCAGGAAATCTGGAATGGAAAGTGAGAGCCTGGACACGAAATGGGGTTGCACTTGGTGCTAATATAAAGTTACATAGAAAAAAAAATAAACATACAGAAATACAGCATTACAATATAACAGCTACTAAAATAGATACATAAATACATACATATTTAATATATAAGTAAGAAAATGTGTAACAATTATTAAAATTTAAACGAGAAAGGAATCACAGTGACAAGTAGTGTTCCTTGACAAGCTTTTTATAAACAGGCAGCGATTCTTCAACATGTCCATATTGTACATGAATAATCATAACTCAGAATAATAAAAGTTGTTTGCCTCAATTGACTAGAATCTCACTTAGTAAAACTATGAAATTCCAAGTCCAACTCTACCAACATAATACAGTGTCTACCCCGAAAAACATAAAACCTACAAAAGAAAATCAATGTAGAAATAAAAATAAATACACAACAGCCCTTTGCGGTACAAAACTGTATATGTATTTGTTATACCCACCATAAATACAGGTCGTGGAGTATAAAAATAAAATAAATTCATCGGTTTGTTCCCGTAAGGTGTAACGGCAGCATAAAAATGCGGTTGACTTGTAATTGGGTTATGATCGGGCTGTGGTCAGTGGCGGCCCAGGGGACACTCCTTTATTGCCCTGGATATATTTTCGGCCCGTTTCAGACGTAGAGCTTACGAGTATTTTGTGAGAATGTGCCTTAACGTCCTTTCTTTTGGCTTACGGATTCTGATGTTTTGTGACAAACAAATGTAGCTTGTCTTTCTTTTGATTCTAGGAAATTATGAGTTTTTGCTGTGAATTTGCTTTGAAGATAAGTCACGTTTTTATTACTACTGGAAAAAGCCCTAATATCTTTGATATTCCGAAATTTCCCCAAAAAAACATTATACATAATGTTTCTTCAGTAGCACCTTCAGTAAGCCAGAGCAACTAGAAAGCCTGTTATTACCCTCACGTTCCAACCCGTCAAATGCATACGGCGTTCCGCAACTATTAATAACGGTTTTAATAATACCCATTACAAAACGTTTACGTTACAATACTCGAATGTACCAAGCATAAGCTCGGACGTGTATTTTTTATCGATTTCTCATGTTGCGTTAAAAGGGCTCATTTGGTTTTATTGTATGAAATGGATGGAAGTATAATTTGCATTGAGCCTGTGGTCACGCACGCTCGGGGGGCGTTTCCTTTTTTTATTGTTCGGGTTCTTAGGCTTTCGTCGTAGCTTTAATGCGGAGGGTGGTTCGACCCACCTGGATAGAGTCGCGAACGGTTAAAAGCTGTCAACTACGTATGGCTACTTTGTTTCAGTGAAGGGTAGGTATTATTTTTAATTGCTTCATTTTGGAACCACTCTATTTTAGGGCAGTTCGCGCAAAACTTGGTCGGTGGACTTCATTATGAGTTTTTTTGAGGGAGTCAAAGCTTAGCGTTTAATGAAGATTTTTCATTTGCTGTTTCACCCGTCCATTTTAGCTTGTGTCTTAACATAGCTTTCATAGTTATATAACTAGTATGTTGGTCTTTAGTAAAGTAGCATTAACAACGAAAACTCTACTAGGCTTAATTATGCGGTATAAAAACAGTAAAACATAAACATACAAAGCGAAAATCGTATACCTTAAAAGCTAGAAAACATATTTAACAATAAAAAGCTATAAGCTATTTTGCTATTATATACCTAATTGACTATTACATAGGTTTTTATTGTTTAGCCAGTTTTTAGACTTTACCTATTTGCAAAATATCAAACATTTTCCAGGGGTTTTCAAGACTTTTTCCGAGTTCGTATAAGCGTCTACGTTCTCCTGCCAACACACCATGCCTCATTATTTGCGGATTATGGTAAGCAAAAGATTACAATATAATCAAAGATCAGTGAATCCATAATATGCCGAATATCTAATAAAAGCAATAATAGATAATAACGCAGCATTAGCTACTTATTATCGAGGGGGAGCCAACTAACATGGACATCACGATTCTGGAGGAAAAAAACTCGGAATACGTATTGAAGAAAGAAGCAGGAAGAAGCCTCATTAGACGAGGATGAGGAAAAAATATTCGTGAGAGGAAATGTCGTTATTACGCTCTCAAAGATTGCACCTTATTTATTATCTACTTTGTGACAAATGTTGGGTTAAAATTAGGAAAAAGGGTGATCCATTTTCATACTGTTTTCCGGAAAATGCAAATACGGTAAGTGGATGTTGGTATAGTCTTTTTTAGGGTAAACAACGGAACCTTATTACTGTCCGTCCGTCTGTCTCTAAGCGGGCTGTATCACAAGAACCGTAACAGGTAGACACATGAAATTTTCACAGAGAATATATTTCTATTGCCGCTTTAACAAAAATATAATAAGAATTAAATTAAAGGGAGCTGCCATACAAGAGTCCGACTCGCACTTTACCCCATTTTTTAACCAACTTCCAAAAAAGGAAGAGGTTCTCAAATCGCTTGGTATTTTTTTATGTATGTACACCGGTTATTAGTTTACTTTTATGTCCTATCACATACTGTGTCTACGTTGCTCATGCTACTCTTCTTTCTTAGGTCTGCTGAAGAAATTTCTTTTGAAATAAGCCGCACCTTCGTGCTCTCTTGTTTATTTATAATTTGAATTTGATATTAATCAAATATCAGCCTGCCCTTATCTTAACTAATATTCGACTGCTATTTTTAGTTCAGTGAGATGCATTATGAGTGATTGAAGTGGGAACGATATAGAAAAACACTAGTATGTATATCCATTTTGTTTTTCAACAACAAAATAAAACCATTTTTTAGAAATTAGTTTTTTTTTTTTTTATGTATGCCCCAAGTATTTATTATAGGGTACTGTTTCAGCCGCATAGTATCGGCCGGTGGCGTATGGTGCCGTAAAAGAATAATACCATCCCATCACTTCCTGTGGGTGTCGTAAGAGGCGACTAAGGGACTTGCCAGAGAATGGGCAGCAGCGTTCTCTGTAAAACTCAACACCATACACTGCGATCGCCAACCCGCCTGCCAAGCGTGGCGATTATGGCAAACCCTCGCAATGACAAGCACAACCAAAAAATGGCCCCTAGTGCCAGGCCGCCCGTTTACCCTTGACTCCGGTAGCGGTCAAGGGACCTGGCAACACTAAACACGAGAACACTCCAGACCGACGAGAAGATCACCGAACTTGAGGAGGAATTGAGTAGGTTGCGATGGAGTACTGTAGGATTGTCTGAAGTCCGAAGAGAGGGAAGGACACGATAATTCTCAAATCCGGCAATCCTCTCTATTTCCAGAGGGTGACCAGAAGTCCCAGGGTGGTGTCGGGTTCATCGTTCACAGGTCCCTTGTGTCCAATGTGGTGAGCATCTTGAGTGTGTCGACCAGGGTGGCGTACCTAATACTTAGAATATCGTCAAGATATTCGTTGAAGGTCGTACAGGTTTGCGCCCAACCTCGACACACCGCGACGAAGAAATAGAGACCATGTATGAGGATATATCCAGAGGCATACATGGTCAAAAAACTCACTTCACCGTGGTCATGGGGGACTTCTACGCGAAACTGGGCAAACGAGACGGTGATGAGCTGCGGGTGGGGCAATTTTGATTTGGACGTCGGAACCACCGGGGACACTTACTGGCTAGTTTTATGGAGATGGAGGGCCTCTATATGATGAACTCCTTCTTCAGAAGGCGTGAGCACAGGAAGTGGACCTGGCAGAGCCCAGACGGAGTAACCAAAAATGAGATTGACTTCATCATGTCCACAAAGAAGCAAATATTCAATGATGTCTCTGTAATTAACGCGGTGAAAACCGGAAGTGATGGTAAGAGGCACATTGAATCTAAATATCAAGCTAGAAAGGTTCCGACTGATGAGGTCTACGCTCCGTCCAGCAAAGATCTAGATCCAAAACTCCGAGAGCTTTCAGCTCGAACTTCAGAACCGTTTCGAGTGCCTAGGTTCGTGGAAACTGTCCAGACGGTCGGGTCTAAGTTTTTCAAGACTCGCCGTACAGATAGGAACAAGAGGGTCTCTGATCCTACTTTGAAGCTCATGAAGGAGAGGCGGGAAATGATTCTGCAGTCTTCAGAAGATGCGTGCAGATACCGGCAGCTCAATAGACGGATCTCCAAATCCTTGAAAAGAGACCTCCGCCGCTTTAATACTGCAAAGATTAAAGACGCGATAGAGCGGAATAAGGGCTCCAGGGTCTTTGCTAGAGATCTGTCTATTGGGCAAAGCCAGCTCACGAAACTGAAGACCGCTGATGGCAGAACCATATCCGCCAAATCGGAGCTTCTGAGAGAGATCGAGACGTTCTACGGACAGTTATACAAGTCAATGACTAAACCCGATACGAATCTAGCTAACGACCCAAGAGCTAGATTGACCCGGCGCTATACCGAGGACATCCCTTTATGAGATTAGGATGGCTCTGAAGCAGCTTAAAAACAACAGGGCATCGGGTGAGGATGGAATTACGGCCGAACTCCTGAAGGCGGGTGGAAGACCGGAGATTAAGGCCCTCCAGGAACTGTTCCATTCCGTCATACTTGAAGGGAAAACGCCACAGGCATGGAGTAGAGGTGTGGTGGTACTCTTCTTTAAGAAGGGCGACAATGCCCTACTTAAGAACTATAGGCCCATCTCACTTCTAAGCAATGTCTACAAGCTGTTTTCCAGAGTCATCACGAACCGTCTCGCACGCAGGTTTGACGACTTCCAGCCTCCCGAATAAGCCGGATTCCGAAAAGGCGTCAGCACCGTAGACCACATACATACGCTCAGTCAGGTTATACAGAAGACCGAAGAGTATAACCTGCCCCTCTGCTTAGCGTTTGTGGACTATGAGAAAGCCTTTGATTCGATCGAGACTTGGGCTGTGCTGCAGTTTCTCCAACGGTGCCAGATCGACTATCGGTACATCGAGGTGTTGAAAGGTTTGTACAAAAACGCCACCATGTCAGTCCGACTTCAGGATCAGACCTCAAAACCTATCCTGCTGCAGCGGGGTGTGAGGCAGGGAGACGTCATTTCTCCGAAACTGTTTACAGCCGCAATGGAGGATGTCTTCAAGGCTTTGGACTGGAGAAGGCTAGGCATTAATGTCAATGGCGAGTACATCAGTCTCCTTCGATTTGCCAACGATATAGTCGTCATGGCTGAGACTACGGAGGAACTCAGTACAATGCTCGATGACCTCAGTAGAGCTTTCGAAAGAGTGGGTCTCAAAATGAACATGGACAAAACCAAGATCATGGTAAATACTCATGTAGCACCCACTCCCATCAAGATCGGAAACTCTACACTCGAAGTTGTAGTCGAGTACGTCTACCTAGGACAAACGGTCCAGTTAGGTAGGCCCACTTCGAGAATGAGATCAACCGTCGAATCCGACTCGGCTGAGCAGCGTTCGGGAAGTTGCGCGGTATCTTCTCGTCCCACATACCACAGTGTCTCAAGACGAAAGTCTATGATCAGTTCGTATTGCCAGTGATGAAAAACGGAACTTAAACGTAGTCGCTTACAATGGGCCTCATCAGAAGGCTCAAAGTCACTCAAAGGGCAATGGAGAGGGCAATGCTTGGCAATGCTTAGAGTTTCCTTGCGTGATCAAATCAGGAATGAAGATATCCGCAAGAGAACCAAGGTTACCGACATAGCCCGAAGGATCGCCACACTAAAGTGGCAGTGGGCAGGACACATTGCTCGCAGAACAGATGGTCGATGGGGTCGAAAAGATCTGGAGTGGCGACCGCGTACCGGAAGGCGTAACGTTGGAAGGTCTCCCACAAGGTGGACCAATGACCTCGTGAAGGTCGCGGGTAGCCGATGGATGCGAGACGCACAAGACCGGTCGTTGTGGCGACGCTTGGGGGAGGCCTATGTCCAGCAGTGGACGTCTTTCGGCTGATATGATGATGATGATTGTTTCGTTGTATCACCTTTTTGGTAGTTCATTTTTATAAGTTGGCGATGACTTGTTGTGATGAATGAGGGACTTAATTTCTAATAAAAGCCGGAAGCTAAGCAACGTTGAAAAACATTAATAACAAGTTCATGAGTTAAACCTAAAAGTAAACTAGGTCATGTTCTAACTCGGGTACCAACTATAAGACCAAAAATATGAGAACTCTTAGTGAAAATGACCCAGAGTGCAGTAGGTCACCGACGAAGGATTCACAAATAAGTTGAAAAAGCGTGATTAATCCGACTTTTATTTTTGATTGTTTGAATTTGAATTGACTGAGCGAAAGGGAGTGTCAGACCCTTACTTACTAAAACCCACGAGTGTCCCTACAAATGCCTTCTGCAGTGCCGCGGTAACTCTATCGAACAAATTCCGCAAACCTGCTAGGCACTGGCCCTAGCGGGCCAATCTGACGGTTGAAATCACTTTAAATATCTTACAGTTAGTAAACAATTTTAGGTTAATTTCTGGTATTTCAATTCTATAAAGAGAGGCTAAAGTGGACTAAAGCAAAGCTACTTTGATAACAGAAAAATTCAAGAAAAAAGTTTTATTGTTGTTTTACTCAAATTGGTAAGGTCATTTTCATTTCCGAGTACCCCATACCTATGTATATACGTGCCCTATACGTTCGGCTTCAATTATCAGTGGAACTAATGTGCAGTCTTTTTTGGCAGCAGTCCCAGAATTCACGGCAGGCACCACAGTCACCCCGCGTGAAAAATATCCTTTAAAAATCTCAGAGTTTTACAACATGGTACGCTTCTCACATGAAATATGTGCCCTATTTTATTAGTATTTTATTTTGATACTGAAAGTATAGTGTAAGCTCAATCTTCAAAAGAAAATAGAGAATATTACAAGCATGTCACCTTTTCACTTGTTTTTTTTTTTTGCAGCTCATGCCATTATGTTGTAACTTGTCATGTTCTGTCTCTGCACCATACTAAGGGTAGAAAATACCTCAGGATGGCCTCAGGCAATTGGTCTGTATTTTTACTAGTGCATAAAGTTTGAATAAATCTACACTAATATTATAAAGAGGAAAGATTTGTTTGTTTGTTTGAATTGAATAGGCTCCGAAACTACTGGACCGATTTGAAAAATTCTTTTAGCATTGGCTAATAGCATTGGCTAATATATATTATCCCCGTACTCCCACGGGAACGGGAACTACGCGGGTGAAACCGCGTGACGTCCACTAGTTATAAATAAAATAAAGCAGAGTCCTGATTTTAAAAACGAAGTTGGTCGAAACGGATCACGGTTCTAAAGCGAACATTTACAAAATATCCGGGTTAGTCAAACGATAAGCGGCTTAAATGAAATAAAACATTAATGCCTCAAACGTTTTGCGTTCATAAACATACCTAAAGCTTGCAATGCTCATATTCCAACGTCAGCCTAAACATCCATTAAAATATTAGGTACACAACAAAAAGATTCTGACTCATCATTAACGAAGGCGTACCTTCTTAGCCCTTAACTAAATTATGAACAAAAAATATATTTAGACGTTATTAGAACCAAAGTAAAGCCGTACTAAGCTGATTACTGCTCGCTGACCTTTTAAATACAAGCTTAACACCGAAATCTGACCTGAACGAAAATTAATAAGGCAGATAATTATTACTTGGCATGACAAAATGACTGGGCAAAAGGAAAGAAAGTCAAATTAGGTTAAATACCCAACGACTGAAGATTTTTGATAATTGGCCTCAAATGAGTCTTCAATAGCGAATGTAAATTGTCAGTTATTAAATGGAAGTAAAACAATTTTCCTATTCATAACGAGGGCATTTACTTGACTACTGGATTGACATTTGTATAAAAACAGAGTTTAAAAAAAATGTTGTACCTGGGTTATAGTTATGTTAGTAACAGGTATCGCATTGATCGGTTTATCTTTATACATAAAATTGAATGGCTGAATGGCCATGGCTTTCACTTCATAAGAACCTTCACGGACCTTAGCGAATATTTGAAAAAAAAAAAAATATAATTCCTGAATTGGTCCAGCCGTTCTCGAGTTTTGCGCTTAGCAACACATTCAGCCATTTATTTTTAACCGACTTCAACAAGGAGGAGGTTCTCAATGCGTCGGAACCTTTATTTTTTAGGGTTCCGAAAAAAAAAGGAACCCTTATAGGATCACTCGGGTGTCTGTCTGTCTGTCTGTCTGTCTGTCCGTCTGTCACAGCCAGTTTTCTCCGGATCCACTGGACCGATTCTGTTGAAATTTTGTACACATATGGAATTCTATGACCCAAACACGGATGCGTTACGAAAATTATTAAATTTTTAGTATGGGGGTCACTTTTGGGGGTCAAACAAGAAAATTAAAAAAAAAAGTTTTTTGAACAATATCGTGTGACATATCAAATGAAAGGGCTTACTGTGAGGATTTTAATTATATTTTTTTCATAATTTTAAAATAAATGATTTAGAAGTTATTCAAGAAATTAGACGAAAAATGACCATTCCCCCCCCCTTATCTCCGAAACTACTGAGCCAAAAATTTTGAAAAAAATGGAGATAATAGATCTTTACCTAAAGATTACAGGAAAACCTATTAGAAGTCTGTAGTGTTAATATAACATGTTAAAAAAAATAAATTCGTTCGGAACCCTTTGCACGCGAGTCCGACTCGCACTTGGCCAGTTTTTTATTTATTTATGTTCCCTGGTTACTCGAAGATGGCTGGACCAATTTGGAAATTATTTTTTTTGTTTGAAAGGGTATACTTCCCAGGTAGTCCCAAGATCATCAAGTCAGGATCTGATGATGGGATCCTTCAAATTTTATAGGCATGTTTGAAGCGATTTGGGTAGTTTTTGGAGAATTACTTTCTCGGAGTGGCCCCATTTCAATTTGGTGAAGATCTGATGAAGAACTTCGGAGATAGACAACAGAACTCTTCAGTAAATGATAGCAAATGCACCGGGATTGCTGAAATCTCATGTCTGTCTATTGTTTACACCAGTTCAAAAAATAACATCACGCCAGTACGCTGTAAAGGGGTAAGCACAATTTTGTTTTGTTTATCGGAAGTCGGTTAATATTTTTTGTAAAAAAGTTTTCATTTATAAAGATTTAGAGAATCAATGCGATACATGTAATTAACCTAATTATAACCTAGTCATTATTCCTTTTCTTAAACTCTGTTTGGAAAAAGCTTGTAAACAATAATATAATTTCGTAAAACGGTAACTTACTAACTGGGTAATTATTCTGACGCATCTCACAAATTTCACGCAGAAAATTCGATCAAACCGCAAGAAAATAAATAAACAAAACCAAAACTCCCACACACATATAATTTAATTTTACATTTCCCATTTTAACAGCAATCGAAACGCAAAACAAACGCTGTAAAAGTCATTATGATGATATCGCATCGCAGATTTTTGCGTTGGCAACACAGTTGGCAAGGCAAGCTTTATTATATAACGAGACAAAACCCCGATTGTTTCGCTCACAGGAATTATACGAATGTTTTAAATATCTCTCGAGGTGCTCGTGGACGTTATGTTCGTGCTGAAACGCGTCAAGGTACCAGGGGAGCATTATTTCAAAGAGTTTGTGAACAGGGTTGTAAACCACTAACGACTGCCCGACCGCGATAATGAATTCACTCTACACTCCAAACGCCACCGCACATTTGAATCTAACGAGGAGCTCAAAATATTTACGAAATATGTAGGTTGTAGGCATATTTCACTAGAAAACTACGACCCAAATGGTACGAAACAAATTAGTTTGTGAACATAATACTACACGCACTTGTGTGTAATTGTAATTATGTACCAATGACTTGTTAACAAAATGGGCAGACATTTTGACTTAGATTCATTTAAGATTTAATAATTCCTTCTAGTTCATTTGTAAATAATTTTGTTGCCATGATATGAAACTGAGAGATGTTATTTTAGTACCAGAATTACATGATATAATTCTAAATATCCACAGAAAACCAATTGATCATGCGATTACACAAAAGCAAAAAAAAAAACAGAAAAGAATCTACATTATTATGTAAAATCACGCATAACATCTCTACTATACTCCTACTGCGCTCACTAAGCTTATAGTGTAAGGCGCGGACTCCACCAAAGCGGACATGTGTGGAAATGTCCGAAGCGGAGACGAGAAGAGATATTATTCAGCTAGGGTGTATCCACCGAAACTGCGGAGATGCGTACTGGCTAGACTATAGCGGACTGCGGAGATGTGCGCTGACTACACAGCACGCCGTTCTCTGGTCTCCGCTGTGCGCCATCGTCAGCTTGCGAGGCAAAGCTCACATCTCCGCCTTGTACTGCGGCCCAGCTCAATTTCAACGAGGAATAGGTCACATCTCCGCTTCCATTGCGCCATACAAATATGATACATCTCCGCTCAGTGGTATCCACTTAAGCTGAGTGGAGACGAGATGATGTAATTTAACACATTTCTATTTGTTTTTGAAAATACGTCTCCGCTCCGCTCGTCTCGTCTGCGCTTTGGTGGAGTCCGCTCCCAAAGCATTGACCACAGATGATAAATTTGTAGTAAAGAAAAATGCTTAGAGACAAGTATAAAAAGAATGTACCTACCTATCTGTCACAGTATCGTTTATTTGCCCTGTGAACCGGAATCTATCACTGCACCTCCTGCTGAGCTCATATATCATACGTAATAGATATTATAGTGATACGAACCGTTTTCCTTTTGCGAAGAATACCTGCCCGTGTCTTTTTTACGGATGTAGGAAAACTAATGAATTTACTCGGAAACCACGAACGGGAAACAGACAACACCGGTTTCGTTACAGACTATTATGTAGTTATGTAGCAGCACTTACCTGCTACATAACTGCTGATATTACGCTACGTAAAATGAAACGTGTTTATAAATACCCCTGCTAAGTGCGAGTCAGACTCGCGCGCAAAGGGCTCCGAACGAATCATAATTAAAAAAAAAAGATCACAAAATCACAGTCACAGTTTTCGTTCTCATAGTTATTTTTCTAAATTTTCTTACATAATGTCAGTGTCATTTGATTTCTCACACAACACATTTGAAAATCTTTATTTATTTTTTAAATCTGTTGGGTCACTGAAGTTTGTATGCTTTTCAGCTGAATCAGTCCAGTGAATTCGGAACAAATTGGCTGGGACAAATGGACACACAGACACACGGGTGATCCTATAACGGTACCGTTTTTTCATAAGGACAGCCGGAATTTGGAACCCTAAATACATGAGCATTCTGAAATTCAGTTGCGTAATTTTTAGCAGGCATATCTCTACGATAACGCAGACGTTTAGAATATTCCAACCTTGATGCTAGAACGAGCATTCCAGTCTTATCAGATAACAACATAAAACTTCAGAGAATTCATAAGCTAGGAGGTAAATTATGAGCATGTTCGTTGTTTTTCTGTCGATAGCTATAATGTTTCTTATGCCCCAACTCCGGCCTGGTCGGTGAGACGCTCAACAGCCGGTCTATTTTGTCAACTGATCACCATGTAAACTTAGGTGAAGTGACTATGAACCGAACCGTCATTCTCTCTAATTTGTATGGATCCCACTTCATGTTTACTTCACTTAAGCTTCACTGTGTGGGGACATCAGAAGACAGGAGCGTCCGAAAACAAGATGGAGTGACGATATCCGTCTAACCCTAGGACCATACTGGACCAGAGTTGCAGAAGACCGAGCTCAATGGAGAGAGCTGGAGGAGGACTATGCCAGGAGGCACGTCGAATTGCGAGATATATTATAACAAATAAAATTCATAGAATCAAAAATGTAAATTGCGTGTAGTTCGGAATAAAAGGGCTTTTATTAGTATTCCATTTATTCATTAATATACATATAAATTTATATTTTTAAATATTTCTATAAAAAATGAAAAAAAAAAACATTTAAAAATACAAAAAATAGTAGCCCACCGGTTTCGGGAACAGGGTCCAAGTTACCGGTGGTCAGGGCTCCCAAGCACCTCCTCACTATGCGCGCCGTGTCCAGGAGTACTGCTTTCTGGATCAAGCCTTTGATCCAGCTGCCCAACGAGAGCCTCTTGAGATGTTGGTCGAGGCTCTTGGCAATTATGTCATTGGCCGTCACAACAATCGGCACAATGACTGCTGTGTTCACATCACTATTATTATTCCTGTCTGTGTGTGTTATTATTTCTGTATAGATGTATACAGAATCGCACTGCAGTAAATATCAAGGTGGTGACTTTTATACCTTGTTAGTTTAAAGTTTGTTAGTTTAGGTACTTACCCATAATTGTTAACAAATGGGTAACTACGGATAAAAAACTCGCCCTTAGTAACAAGGTTTACAAACTATAGTTAAATGCGATCTAAATACCATATAAATATTGTACTTCAAAGTTATGTAACATTTCACGTTCGACCGTTTAGTCGTGTTAAGTTTTTACTTGTATGAAATAAAAAGAACTGTTTTAAACGGTCCTAACACGGTTGGTCACGTTCTGTTTTGACTTACGTGTGAGCTCTTGTATTATAAAGGTACATGTAGAATAAACTTGGAACAGTGAAAACCCTCAATCTTAGAGAGTTACGCCAATGTTTGTTGATTGCGAAAATTCCTTTTAATTTGAGGCAATTTGAGGACCAATTTTTTGACAAAGTATTTGAAAAATAAAACCAGCTTTTTACAAGCAGGTAGCCTTTGCCCCAAAGGGGTGGTTCGGTTGGACCCACCCCTTGGGTTAAGTTACGCCTCGTTGATTTTTTAACGGGAAAAAGTCATTATCATTTCATCTTATCATTGCTAATTCAAAAAATTGTTACAAAAGATGTATACGTTTTTGTGAAGGGGTCGGGTTTATTTTCTTTTATTAAAATAAATTTCTTTAGGAGTACACATAATGAATGTCCTGTTCAGTCATTGTTTTGCTCGTGAATTCAGCGCGATTGTTCACAGGGTCATATTTGAAGCAGGACCACATAGCTGGCCTGCAATCAACGGTTCCGCGTTCATTAAGTTTTGAATATAAAGTCGTGTTGTAAATGAATTCTTAGAACACAGTTTTAAAGGGGTGCATATTAATAAGCCCTTCTTGTTTAACTTTCATAAAATTAAAAAAATATTTTCCGGTTTAAATGAAAACTTCAATAATTTGTATGATATTTTCCTTCGCATACGCTCTACTTACCTCAACGTTTCATGGTTTACGTGATAAAAAATTCCGTAATTTTTCCGATGTTTTTGCAAAAAACTTGGTTCTACGCGTGCGTCGGAAAAAAGAGCACCCGTTATGCAATTAAACCTCGCAGATAAACTTGTTACATTTTAAGGGGTATTAAAATTCCTGACGACTTGTGAACGACGTGACGCGGTATTTTCCGGGTACTCTTTAAAAATACCCGGAAATTTTCAACGTAAACGTGATAATGTGCGACGGTCAATTAATTAATCTAAAACCGTACATTTTATAGGTACGTATGTCGTGATTTTTAAGCTAATTACGTTGTGTCGTACGTGGTACATTAATGGGATGCGTATTAACATAGCTGGTAGGCTGAAGCGGTACACTAGCACGTAAAATAATTTGCATGAAGCATTTTCTAACTTTATAGCGTCGCTCACGGCATCTGTAATGACTAAGGTGGCGTTATGCGACGCCTTCGCCACTGTAATTAGAGACTCACGAATAAAAACGGCATAAAAGCTTTTAAAATTCAGTCAAGTAAGTACTCGTTCACCTTCGGTCTTTGTGAGGGAGAAAAACTAGTGGTACTCAGTGGAAGGAAATGGTGGTCGACTTTTTACTACTTGTTCCGAAATGACGCATCATTAGTGCAGGGGTTCAATTCCAAGTTCACGAAAAGCGATACATACATGTGTTATTTTTTGGTTGAAAATATTGTGGTCGTGCTAAGAAATGTTCTCTGTAATTAGTAAAAGCTTTTCTTGGTAGGTAAAGCGGTAGTTCAATCGAAAATATATGTTTTCATCTCTATGCCTACAAAAAATGTTAATATTTTGAAAAAATAAACCTTACAACCCATACTAATATTGCAAATGCGTATGTAACTCTGTCTGTTTGGTACCATTTCTCGTCTTAACAGCCGGAAAGGATAAGTTGAAACTTAATTAGAACCTGGGATAATTTGTATCCCGGAAGTATGTTCCCTTGGGACAATTTCCGACCGAAACCAGTGGCAGAAGCTAGTATTTGAGACCTAGTCTCAGAAAACATTCAAGCGTAACTTTCCACATTCTGAAACGCTATCCTTAGTAACGTTAGTGACCCACAGGTTAAGACTCAACCGAGGGTGACTGGGTAACCAAATGGTGCTTGCATATGGCCTAGAACACAGAACCTTGTGACCTATTTGTACTATCCGGCAGTTCAGGCCAAAATGGTATGGCCGTTTGCTCGGAATGTACGATATATCGCATCGTAATTACTGAACTGTTCACTGGACTGGAGTAAAGAGGCGGTTTTTATATAGAGGTCATTGAGGTCACTGTTTTTAGAGCAAATTAAGGAAATACCATAGTTCTCATACAATTTGACCAGTACGAATTGTACGGATTTTAAAGGAGACTCTGAGCTCCGAGATTGTTTCGGTGTTTTTTCGCAGGGTAGTCAGATAAGAAACATTGACGTAATTTAGTTAAAATTGACAAGAATGATTGACGTGTAAAAGTGATATTTTTAGCCGTTTCAATGACGCATGTCAGTCGTTCACAATCATACCGCTAGCATACCTTATATTTCGTCTATCGTCTCTACAAATAATTCTACATCTACACTAATATTATAAAGAGGAAACATTTGTTTGTTTGAATTGAATAGGCTCCGAAACTACTGGACCGATTTGAAAAATTCTTTTAGCATTGGATAGCTACATTATCAGGGAGTAACATAGGCTATATATTATCCCCGTACTCCCACGGGAATGGGAACTACGCGGGTGAAATCGCGTGACGTCCACTAGTGTAGAATAAAATAAATGTCAAGTTTAGTAGTATGTTCCTCAATCTAATATTTAACGTTTTCATTTTCGTGAAAACGTCAAATAAATATTATCATAAATAAGAAAAGAAAACATTTACTGGCTAAGTAGGTAAGTACTATGTATTTTCCACTAAGCCGCGCAGCAAAGGGAGATTGTTGTGAAAGCACTAGAGAATCCTTCTGATATAATTCTCGGAAACCGTTCTACTTCATTATGAATATATAACTGCTTTGAAAAGAAACAACCAGTTCCATTATTTAAGACCAACCTAACACTTAAATCCTCGTCAAAAACTAAGCCTAGTTTTTATTCCTTCACAACCTGATGTCCGCGACTTCGTCCGCGTAGATTTCGGTTTCGAAGGACCAAGAAAAATTATAATGTAGAGGGAGTTCCGTTTCCCGTTTACCCCGGGAAAAAACGATTTAAAAAGCATGAAACAGTCTAATCCCTTGAAGAAGTTTTAAACAAGAGAATTATAACGGAAAATAAATATCAACTCCCTAGCCTTCCAGGAACGAAGCACAAAACAATACAAAGAGGTATCTACGTACTAATAATGAGCAAATTGTTTCTGCAGTTGACTACCCGTTAGCGACAGTCGACAGTACACAGGACAGGCACGGATCAGCAAATATCCGGCCCAACTGGCGTTTATGACAGAGCTCGTTTTCCGGGTTATTTCAAACGAGATTTTTACCTTTTCCACGAAAGATTTGCCTTCCACCACTCCTCGTAAAGTCCTCTGGTCGTACACTTAAAAGGCTTTTCAAATGTTGTTTGTGGCTTTTCAACTGCCTAATTTGTCTTTCAGGATTTTTATTGGAAAGATGTAGGCACAATAAAGTTAAGAACATGAAAAGCTGTTTTATGAAATAAATATTATATGAACATTCCCGCGGGTTCGAGCTATAAATGGAACGAAACTATCGCTTTCTGTGTCAATTCGTAAAAAATATTACATTGAAACTTATTTGAACAATTTTCTGGTTGATTGTTTGAAATATTGGTTTATGATATTATTTTTCAGTTCTAATTATGAACCTTATAAACTTTCAATAGAAATCTGAAACCTTTGATGGCCAGATATTCATTAGTCCTATTTGGGAAAATGAATTGTGCCATGCAAAATTGCAAGCAAGCTGATCATTCACTGCCCCCGGCCAGAAGGGGCAATACATCACAATGGTAGTTTGACATTCAAACACCATTGTTTCCCCAATAAGCCGTGAAGAGACACGGAGCCCGGGGCTACTGGCCACACGTACCCTCACACGCCCCACAAAGGTCAACGAACACACTTCCGAATAACATATTCTCGAAACATACACACATCAGTAGTAGTCGGCGTTTCTTTGACAATGATGTAACGTTTCCCAGCGCCAGCAATATGGGCTGTTATACTAAATTACTTCATAAGGCTGAGTTGACTTCGAAAAACGAGAGTTCACGGAGGTAAGCATCATAAATATCGGTCTATTGTTTTACCCACAAAGCGAACACTTCTTTTTATTATTTGACCCTTTTGTGGGTTAGTAATAAAATGCGGTCGAAAGTGGTAAATAATAATCTGGTTTGCGTCGCTCCGTTGAGCCCAACCCACGGGACCAATAAATTGTTGTAAGAGAACAATATGTACTCATTTTGATATTTCGTATTGATTAAAATAAAAGCATTTCAGGATGTTGAGGTTGGTTTCAATTCTCGCGAGGCCAAATGGTAATTAGAATAAATGTGTATCATAATGAAGCGAACAAAATTCAGAACAAAACACACATATAACACTCAGAGAAGGCTAATACGTATGTAAAAATGGACCCGTGAGACAGTAGAATATAAAATAATGTCCTCCAGATATTACATAGGGAGTAATACTTTTAAATGGCCCGATATATATTTTATTCTCGTCTGCCAATAAAATGAGAAAGGATACGTGGGTTACTTTCAATTATTCCTGGATTTATCACTTATAAACGTTACGCACTTGGCCTTTTCAGCGCCTAATTTGGTCACGTTTAGGTACTCGTATTTCAATGACAGGCAAGAGCTGTGTAATTCAATACGAACAGTTGGAGCTTTCAGTATCGCAAATTAAACAATAGTCTTTAATAATATTACAACAATAACAGTAAATGGGCTCTTAGAAGTCTGACTCTCAAAAACTTAATGCTCTTATTAAATTGACGAACAATTGGGTATTTAAACGTAGCAAATTGTCAGATTTCGGGATTATATTTTGGACAAAACAGAATAATGGTTCGAGAGGACTAACGACAACGTGACCCCAATTATTTTTATAACAATGGCTGTTTTGTACACTGGATTCCACGGCCTTCCAGAAATTTGCATGACATTGCCTAACACCAAACGCGATTTGTTTTTGTGAATGCTCAAGTGAATTTTAGCGTTTGGTTTTATTAATTTTATGTATGGATATTTTCTGCTCACTGGATCTACAAAAGCCACCAGAGTGCAGGAGTCCCACGTGATTACAGGCAGTACCTAGTTAAAAATACGGATATGGAAATCAATTTGATCTGATATTCTTATAAGGCACCTCAGTGTCACGAAAAAAACAGTTTTTGTAAAATACTGACGACGCAGCAAGACGTTATTTGTTCGAAAAGAAATAAAAAAGGCCAGTTTTAGTTAGAGAGATTTATATATCGTTGGTAACTTTATCTATGCGCGAGTAAGTTATGGAGCCTAAGGTCAAACTAATGTCGATTTTTTCCCCATTTAAATAGCGAATAATGTTCAGTAACCGTGAAACGGCGTAGAGCGGCCGTATCTGTGCTCACTACATAAATCAAATATAAATAAAGGACCTCATAAGCTGTCAACGTAATGCCATTCAAGCCTGGCCTGGGTGCGTAATATCGCCGAATAAATCATGTTCAGCTAAAATATGCCTCAATACCCACTGTTGAATATGAAATCACTTTCAACCATTTAGTTTGGAAATACCTAATTCAGAAAAATGAAAGGGTAAGTAAATATGAAATATTTTCAGGCTTATGTATCCTTTTGAGAATCCCTACGTGTCATATTTTTTAATACAGCGATTTTCGCTTTAAATGTTTGTAATATCGCCCACGTGCAACGATCTGAACTTTCAATGTTACCTGTTACGTTTTATACAATGATGGGATGCGAAATCATTAGACAATTCTACATATTTGTTTCTGTTTTACTGTGCAGTCAGTATTACTTTCCATTATGGAAACACCATGTCTATTAATCGCATTTAAAACATAAAAATAGGGATTCCTTTATTACACCTGGACTGTTATGACACAGTTAAATATTTAATAATTAACAGTACAAATAAGACCAAATGCTAAATAGTATTTTTTTATGAGTTAAAAATAACACTTTTCCATATTTTAGTCAGTTAAAACTAGATGATGTTTAAACTAGATCATAATATGAATTATTGAACCAATTGAATTTTAAAGATCAAACCAACAGGCACGCAATAATACACAACCAACCCCATGACGTAATATCATCGAAAACTAAAATCCAACACAACACAACGTATACAATTTTAAATTTATCCCCTCGCAGTTAACGTACAAGGAAAACATGGCACGTCGAAGGATAAATAAAAATGATAAATTCTCAACGCGTGTTATGACCCCTAGCAGCCGTATATAGGGTGCTGCCGTATATAGGGCTCTGTCTGTCACTACGGGGATATGGATAGAGTGCTGGGACGACAGCTTGGGCATAAATCTGTGTTTGCCTTCAAGTTTGATGATGTCTTGTTGTAGAATGACGTTATTTATTTATCAAATACACAGTCGACAAAGCTATTTGGTATGCAGACAGCTAACTTTTAAACAATGTTGTGAGTGTGCTGAGTAAACAATTATTGTATACCACACCCGTAAGTATGTCATAAGCTTAAAAAGTTATAGTGAGCACATTGGAAATAAATATTGGCAGTGCAGTGGAGAAATTAATATTTTTACCGATACCAAATAGCTTTGTTGACTGTAGACACAATCATATCACAAACAGACAGAAAGTAGGAACAGAATAATAGGTATATAGGTGATATTTATTCCTGATTGTCATAAAATGTAACAGAAATACCGATCAGATAAAATTAGCGGTTGGACGCCTTGACATGAATGAGCCAGATTTTCTTCTAACAGAATAGAGATGGAGAGAGATCGTGGGGCGACTTCTAATGCCGCCATTGATTGGACAGAACTCAGTGAGGGCAAAGAGGAATAAGAAGAAGAAAAATACCGAGGATTACGTTGGATGAGTGGTGTGAAAAATGGCTAGTAAGAAGGCCACTATGCAGATGACGGCTAACATGCCAACTCCTTGTATAGGGGCGGGTGGATTATTAACAAAAGTAGTGTTTCATATTTTGTAGGGAAAATTTGCGTTTTCTTGGAAATGCCATATTTATATATGGCATTTTCAAGAAAACATCACATAAAATTATAAATTGTTTAAACGAAAAAGTTAAAATAAACGTTGCAATAAAGTTAAATTAGTTTCTGGTCGCTTCAATTTTATTAAAAAAATATGACAATAGACAGGAACCGTAGTTGGTAGTAGTTTCATTTTTAGGGTTCCGTACCTAAAGGGTAACCAACGGAACTCTATTACTAAGCCTCCGCTGTCCGTCCGTCCGTTTGTCTGTCAGCGGGCTGTATCTCAAGAACCGTAATAGGTAGACAGTTGTAATTTTCACAGAGTGTGTATTTCTATTGCCGCTATAACAACAAATACCAATCTAAATTAAATTAAAAATTAAAGGGTTCCCATACAAGAAACGTGTTTTTTTTGGTTATGTACGGAATCCTTCGTGTGCGAAACTGTCTCGTGTTTGGCCGGTCTCATTAATCCTGTAAATATATCACTGTATTCTTTTTCTTTATAATATTCTATTTTCATTTTACCTGCTTATTATTAGTTTAATGGTGTCATAAGTTGGAATTATTTGTAGATATGGTGACAGTCAGCGTCATCTGTTGTTCTTCCAACTCCATTATGAATGAGTGATGTATCTTTGAATAATAAATTATGTGGATTTTTGTTTATATTATTGAAAATTGATTCGTGCGTGACCTGTATGTCATTCCGACCTGTATGTCATGTATGGCGTGTTTTTGTATATGCATTGATAGCATAATGTAGGTCATTAAAGGGTAATGTTGCTTTAATTTCTCATATTCATCTGTTCTCTACCCTTATAACTTCAGCCAAAATATCTTTCAATATTTTGTTTTTTACTAATCTAAATAAAGAGCAGACAAACGATCCAATCCAACGCATAAGTTTCAATTGAACAATTCACATGCTGTTTTGAATAGCGAAGGTGTTTCAATCAGAAAGATAAGATAAGTAAATTTTTATTAAAAGAAAATAGTTACTAGTAATTTATGTTCAGTGAGTAACTCGGAACTCATCTAGTTATAAGTCAGCATTGTATCAACAATAATGTAATGCATGTTGTGCTTTCCTGTTAGGAATTGGTACACTAGTCTATAATTTTGTGTGATGTATCTATTATAGTATGGGAGGTAGCGTTGCAAATTAAAAAGTAATAGTACGCCGGCTAATATTGACATGGATAGTTGATCTTGTATGGCTATTATGTAAACTGGCGGACCGTTGTTTTCGTACTTTTAATAATGTAAACTTTTCGCCTAGTTAAGTTTCATTCATCATCATCATAACAGCCGAAAGACGTCCACTGCTGGACATAGGCCTCTCCCGAAAGGGAGGGGGTTTGCCATAATCGCCACGCTTGGCAGGCGGGTTGGCGATCGCAGTGTATGGTCTTGCATTTTACAGAGAACGCTGCTGCCCATTCTCTGGCGAGTTTCATTCGGCTTACTATTACTTTTTTTCCTATTTTTTTTACAAGTTCTTGCCAGCAGCTGACTGATATCCCACCCTCCACCACCCAGGTGGATACAGCTTTTCAACTCAGTATGATGTCATCTATTCATAAAAATAGGTTTCAGCCGGCGCACTACCATTTTTTTTTTTTTACAACTTTCGTAACCAACCACACCCAAACCCACCGCGGGTGCGCCAGCTGACTTTTGGTTCTCTTATTAATTATTCAAGATCTATTGAATGTGATGGCAGTCGATCGGCTTAAAAACACTACTTAAAATGCAACACTACCTCCCATACTATATCTTTGTATATGACATGTGTATCCAATTGTTGGTGAGATAAAATAAAAATAAATAAACAAATCTTACAGAAGCAAATTAATAACTGTTTCCAAATCAGGAAGAAAAAAAATAAAATAAAATTTTGTTTCCACTACTTCCATACAATTTAAAAAATATAATCACTAAATCTTTTAAATTCACAAATCCATTCCTTCCTTTGTTTTCTTAATAATAAATTATGTTTAATAATAAACTTAATATTGTTAGAAATGTGTGTAATTGCTTTTTTTTGCGGAGTTCGTAGCTAAACTATAACAGCCGCAAGAGTCGATCTTCAATATTAAACAACGCTTGCCAAGGTTGGTCTGTGGATGGGTGACCATCTTAACATACCGAGTTAATGGGTTGTGGAGATCTGGTAGGCGGCCGCTCCACTTAAAAATACTGGCATTGAGTTGAATCCGGTTTGACTGGGAGCCGAGCCCAATATAATTGTTTGTTAAGGAGTATCATAAATTTAGAATTTCAAATGCGAAGTTTTCACAATTCAAAGTACCAAATACTCGTATATTTTACTAAATTAATACTGTATATGGACTACAAAAAGCTGGAAAAATATCCGTAATAGTAATTCTGCTAGACTGACCTTTGCACACATGTTACTCTAAATCGCTCTGAAGATGAAAGATCTTTTAAAGTAGGTCATCTACAAAACTGATGACAAATTATTGCACGTTTTATTCGCAATCTTCATTTTGACATATTTTTATATAAAAATGATAAAAAAGGGTTAATTTTTTAGAAAAAAAAAATATTAGGCGTGCAGCGTCGTACACGTGTAAGAAGTGAAACATCACAATTATAGAAAAGAGGGATCTAGGAAAAAGAAAAGATGAATCAATTTTGTGAGGAGTGATATTAAAGAAAAGGGAGTTAGTGATAGCGTGACAGGATAGAATATTAAAATGGAAGAAAAAAACGTGTTGTGCAGATCCCAAGGAACATGTGATAAAAGCAGAAAGATAATAAAGAGGGATTTAGCGTGAAAGTAGAAATGAGCTACCTATATATGTTTTCCCTGTCATCTAACGAAATGAGCATAAACATGGCTGGTCCTTGTTTCGCTCTCAATTTATTTCCAAAAATATTACACTTCAGAAATGCAGCAAGGCGGTCAGACTCAAAACCAAAGGCGATTATGAATCTAGAATAAGGAAACTCTTTACCAATTATTATCATCAGAAGAGACATTGCGATTACGTGGAGTCAGTCCGCATTCCCTCCAGTCGTACGTGAGTTACCGGCTCTTATAGCCTACAGCTTAACTAACTAGTCTCTGTGTTGGGCACGGAGTGAGAGGAAATGGAGCGCTCACTACCGAGTGGATCGTGATCGCTGTGCTTTTGTCCCTATTCTTTTGGTGTCGGCAGGCAGACTTCTAATTAGCTATGCGGAGATATTAGATTACTTCGGCGTAATACTTGAGGTAAGGTTTGGAACGCCCGTTACCGTAGTATCGGTACTTACTAAACTTTTAGGTTTGTTTGCCAACAGTTTCCTATTGGCAAACAAACTTAAAAGTTTCTCCAGCTAAGATCTAGAACACGTAACCTAAGTCCCCTGAAGATAATTTTCTCTACACCAGTCAGTCCACAACAGTTGGCATGTAAATGAAAGAAAACACTCTCGCGTCGAGACCGTTAATGACAAAAATTAATACGCTCTAATACTGACAAGTTGATAGAGGAAGCTGTGTTGAGTGGAAAAAATGACGCACAATAGATAAGGAAGAAATTAGAGAATCTAATATAGTAAGGTAACTTGAGAAAGGCCATGTTTAGAAGTGAACTGCCAATGCCGAGTAGGTAATGAGAAGGTTGCTAATTACTACAATGATAGTTTCGTGCTTGCTGATTTCAGTATAAACATTGCCTTCCTTCTGGAGCAGTCTAGTAAAAATGCTCATTTCATTTACGGCTCAGATTATTATCGCGTTTACCAAAAATATAATTTTTCGATAGCTCTCTGGGTTACTAGTTACTCCATCCTCGTATCCCTCATGCAGTTCAGCTGAGATTTACATAGGTATGTATCCACCAATATACAGCCTCAATAGGCTAGTGTTTCACGATTTCGAGGAACCATGATTTAAGCCGTAAATTGGTGTTTACATGTTGGTTTTATCCTTCAATCCGCTTGGAATGATTTTAATTAGCGTGATTAAAATACAGTGCAATATGCACTGAGTCCATATTATACGACACTTGAACCTAAAAGATGTAGGCTCAATTAAACATAATTCTTAATTGAACTACAAAACTATAAGAGAATTTGAATTACGAATCTGCTAATTAGATTCGCAATTGAAATTCTCTTTGGAAAATTTGAATTAGGGATTTAAAAGTTTGTTGGCAGAAACTGCCTTTTTGCCGTTTGGGTTTCTGCTACTCAAATTCGAATTATGAATGTAAATACTAATCAGTATTTAAATTAATCCATTGGTAAGATTATAAAATAACTAAAAAACTACAAACAATTAAAATAGAAAATAAAACTTCTAACTATATATGGCGTCAAAATATTCGTCCGTATTGCTGTCGACTGGAAGTGAGCCCAAAAAACTGGCGGCATTGCCACGTTGTATGGCAATGGTTATCCTTTGTCCGAGGTAAAAGCCAGCCCTTGGGTCACGCGAAGTGTCAATCCATTAATCCATTGGTTAGATTTTTTTATGGAGAAACGTAGCTAAATAAAAACAGTCGCACGGGTTCTTAAAACGTAACAGATAGATGCGTTGCTGGGGAGTTTGTTGGCCACTTCTTCTCCACAGCTAAAACATTAGGAAGTAGTGACGGGCGGGCGTTTTGGGGGACTGTCTTTTCTAAAACTTGACGTTCAAAAAGTGCTGGCTCTCAGCCTAAATTGAATAAACGACTTTTGATTTTTTGATTTTGATATTGAATCTTCAAGGTTAAACAACTCTTGCCGAGGTCTGTCTGTCGATGGGTGACTATTTCGACATATCAAGAGGCACGGAAGAATCCGTGCCTCGGAAGGAACGTTAGCCGTTGGTTCCGGCTGACATTTGTAGATCTTTGGCAATCGTTACGGATTGTCAGAAGTCAGAAAATCTGACACCAGTCTTGCAAGGAAGTACTCGTACCTTATTACCCCGTTAAGGTTGTGGAGGTCAGGTAGGCAGCCGTTCCACGTACAACACTGGTATTCAGCTGAATCCGGCTTGACTGGAAGCCGACTCAAATATAGTTGGGAAAAGGTTAGGCAGATGATGACGGTTTCGTTGTTAGTGGTGAATGCGTGTCTTCTAGACAACCTTTAAATCCAAAAGACTATTTTTAACTTCGGAAACAAATAAAATTTTTAGTATTGCGAATTGTGTGTAGAAAATTGATTTTCAATCAATGGTTGATATTGTTATTTTGATAAGACCATTATTCTTGCTCGAGTAGTCTCGACCAAGAATAATCTTCAACATAACCATATATACCTATTGTTTGTGTTTGTTTGTTGTTTTGTCATTGTTTTTTATTGTGTACATATTACTACAACTACTATAATATATTGGAGTCGGCCTTCCAGTATATCCGGATGTAGCTTAGCATAAATATTTTACATAGACCTTCTGTTCATCAGATCTCCATAACACAATAACTGGGTAGCATAGTATACCCAATAGCAAGACTGATGTCGGATTTTCTGGCCTCAGACTAACCTTAAGAAAAAACGCGGGCGGATAGACTTTGTAAAAACTCGTAATTCGAGGTTCGCCTGTTTCCTCCTCCAATATTGGACCGATTTAAAAGATATTTCATAGACTGTATAAGGAGGATATATACTGTGATACTGTGTCCCTATGTATTCATTTTGATGATCTACTAACCGTATAAGCACTAGAACTCTCAAAAAATGCTCAAAATTGTCCGATAAACCGCTGTCAACTTAGCCCTAGTGTACAAATTTGGCAAATATTAATGAAAAAAAAAAATTTGGAACACAGCATACATTCTTCTTATTCAGTTTGTGTAATATCAAGCCATGGAATAAAGAACATAATTTTAGTACAGATTTTATGAGTTGGCAACCCTGTAACATAGTTTTAAAATCATTTTTCAGTACCCTAAGGTTGACTATTAGACTACTACTCTACTTTACTTCCGACTGGTAGAAAATGCTTATGCCAATAAGTTCGCCTTTGTACAGTGTTCTTACTAGTGCATAAAGTTTTAGTAAACACATTTTTTTTTTTTTTAATGTTAGCGCTTAATTAGTCTATAGCCGAATGAAACCCTTCTCGAACCATTGGCGAAGTAGATATCATAATATCGCACAAACGTTTTTCTATGAAGGTATGACGTACCATAATAACACCCTACTGACTTAAAGTAATTTCCTTTATTTCCATTTTTTATTCTTAAGTCAATACCGAATGCCTCTTATTACAGTTATTGTAGACTGTAACATTATAGTGCCCTGCGTGTCTGCCTGCACGCATGTTGTAAAGTGGGTGCATATGTTAGTTCCTCCGTCTTTTATGTGTGACTGTGTGTGTACGATGGCGATACATTGTGTGTGTGCTCAATCACCATGAATACAAAATGATCTGTAAGTATCTTTACTGAAGTGAGGGGGAGGAGCTCTAATGAAACTCTTGTATAGGAAAAAAAAAAGGCCAAGAGCAAGTCGGACTCGCGCACCGAGGGTTCCTTAGTACCATATATAACGTGAAATGTTTTTACATTTTCATTGGCAAGGCCTATAATCGTCACAGAATTTTAACACAGCGGTGTATGTTGCAGTTTTAGTTCAGCGTCATCTCTTGACCGATAGTGGAACTAATGAAATTTTTGTTGATGATTTCTGAAAAAGTGTGCTATTTAGGGACATCGTTTTATTTTTACTGTAATCTTTACATAAAATTCTATGACATAAAATTATTTCAGATTTTTATCTATGAAAACTTCGGTCAAAAACCAAAAACATGCAGCCTAAAGAATAGCGTTTGAGAATGTGCAAATAGCCTTCTTTCATATGATACCCCACATGCCCTAGTAGCCCCACTTTGAATTTTGAAGAACCTTTCAGTCGCTGTTGTAGTCAAAATATGTATATTATTCCAAATTTCAAGTTGATAGCATCAGTAGTTCTTGAGATATCTAGCTGTGACAGACGGACAGACTTAGTCACACCATAAGGGTTCCTTTTTACCATTTTGGTACGGAACCCTTTAAAGTACGCATACATCCTAACTTAATATTAATTAATTATAAATGCGAAACTGAGTTTATTTGTTACTTCTTCAAGTATTAACGACTGTCACGAATAGATGATGTCCTGGAATAGGACATATGATACTTTTCATCCCGGTAGTATATTCCCTTGGTATAATTTTCTACTTTCACGCGGGTGAAGCCGCTGGCAGAAGCTTGTTTCCTATAAATTTCAAATGCAGTAGGGATCTATGATTCTAAAATTCAGCGTAGCTCTTGTCGAGGGTTGTCAATTAAAAATAATTGAGAATATCGGTTGAGGACACTAATTTGATGTTGCATTTGAAATTCGTAGCGCAATTAGTGTGCTCTGTAAACCATAAATATTTTATTAACAAACCTCTATACAAGGTTTCATCAACAAAAAAGCTGATCCGTCAAGAACGAGTCTAAATTATCATACCAGCGTTTCTTAGATTTTGCATGTTTCCGAGGCATCGGAACCTGCCTCGGTTCCGATGCCCATCTTCAGGCAGTTACTTTGTGACAATCCGGGCGAACCGGTCCTGGTGGAGAACGGCAGAGTTAGTTTGAAAAAATGCTGTTTTCGTTCCTTCGATATTATATTACTGACATCTTAAACAAACACGCTGATTTCCCTTTCAAAAGATTTTTATTTAGACTTTTCAAAAGCATTCCCTCAATCTTGTGTTTTTCAATGACGTCATCATGCAGTTTACCTTTGCTTTGCCACTGTTCTTTTGAGGTGCGGAATATGGGGCATAGTGGAAAACCCGCAGTTTTTAATTTGCCCCGCGGTTTTTAGAATTGTATCGCGGTACTACAGCGGCCTACCGACTATTTTGAGAACCGGCTTGATTTCAGAGTGTGACTAGATTAAAACCTATATTCCCCAAATAAATTCGGAACTAAATATTTTTTTATTCAATTGTTTTTCAAATGAACGGTAGGTTATTTTAGTTTGAGCTGTATTTTCAGGCGCACAAGACCGGTTTTTGTGGCGACACTTGTGGGATGCCCATGTCCAGCTGTGGACGTCTTTCGGCTCATATGATGATTATTTTCGGGACTCTTCGGGTAATGGTGCCTATCAGGATGCCAGGGCTTGGTGCCTCCCGGGCGTCGGGAGTCGCAGGGCGATTCTCGACCACCGTAGGCGTCTGATCAGAACCAGGCCCGGGTCGACGGCGCGCTGTGTTCCACGGGCGCCTCAAAGAGCTGTCAGCATTAAAGGCGGGGCCCGCTAGGGCCAGTGCCTGCTGCGGCTGCGGACTTTGTTCGAAAGAGTCACCGTGGCCCTGGAACGCAAAGAGCACTAGGAGGAACACGGATGGGTTTTAGTCAGTAAGAGTCTGACACTCCCTCCTGCTTCACCCAGAGCGGGAGGAGTCATTTGATGATTTCCAATGCTTAAAAAAAAAATAATAAAAGAAAAAGGGCATGGTGCCTATCAGGAAACAATTCTCAATTTCTTGCTTAACCTAACATGGACTTGTAGACTGAAATTTGGGGCTGTACGTCTCCTATACACCATAATTGGGCTCTTTAAAATCCGTGACGTAATTGAAGAAAGTCGTGGTAGGTAATGGAAGGTGGGCGCTATTTTTAAACTTAAGTGTGAAAATGGTGGCAGTTAATGTCAAGGCTAAGTTAGATTTTTATACATCAAGACAGTAGAAAATATGTGAATGGATTTTCTTTTTATTTAGCTTGTGTCCCACTGGTGGACAAAATTCTCCTGCAAGTCTTTCCAAGAACTCTTTTCCAGCAGCATCTCGAGCTAGTCCTTACGCTTAGGTTGTCTTCCCACCTCAGAAAGTGAAAGACGAAAGTGAGGTTTAAGTGAGATTTTGTGAGTTATGTAAGCCACAAGCACAGTGGCCGCTAGGCAGCTACAATGTTCTATGTAGAAAATACTACGTAAATACAAGGACTCGAATGTTTGAAAGAAAACCTACGCTTTAACAATGCATTAGCTCTGTCACTGCACAATGCTCCACCTTATACACAAAACAATCTTGTCAAAACAAAAAAAAAAAAAACGCCACGAAGCATGAAAAACAGCAAAAAAAAACAAAACTCAAGTGTCGAAATCAGTCGAGCACAATACGCAAGGCCAAAAAATCTCATTTACCTGGCACTCGCTGATAAAAAGGTTGAACATTAATTACATTACCATCACCGGCGCCCCAGGTGCGTCCAGGGGCGAAACACCCTGTTTTATTAGCCCTCGTGTTATATACAACTCGTTTGTCAACGTAATTAATGCTGTACCTATGTTAATATGTATTGTTTATAATCATTTTTGCCAAGAAAATTCAGCTGAGCTTTAGTTAATCCAAAACTTTTTTGTACTTAAAACAAAAGCTTGTAAATAGACAGGTGGAATTAATTTACAGGGTAGTGAAGACAATACATAATTGTTTAGTCTTCACAAACATATTTCATACTAAATACGCACATATTCATGATACAACTCTGTCAAACAAAGTTTCTCAAACTTTAATTAGAGAAGGTTCTCGGTAATCCTAATTACCAAATGTTTATTGAAACATCTACCGAAACGTTCCTATTCCTTTACCCACAGGCAATTAATAGAGGAGCGCCTGTATTCGTTACCTTCCTGTTTAAATACATTATAAAGGAGTCAGACACCTAGTCCGTAATATCCTGTACGTGATAAGTACTTGTTCACTACGTCGGGGCTACAGACACGTACCCTAACTTGTCAGACACTGCCTTGCCAACACGATAATCTCATTGTATACACAACCCAACTACCAATGTACCTATCGTAGACTAGCCTAGTTCTTAACAAAAGCAAACTCCATTACCTGATATTAAGGGCATTTCAAACCAAATCCAATAAGAATAAATGTCAAAAATATAAATGGCAGGTTTATTTCTTCAAATCAGAATAATGTATTGCCCAAATAACAAAGATCATCAAATGAAACATCAAAAACACAATAAAATGCGGGCAAACGCTGCGATCGTATTTGGCCTGTGATAACGCATAGGCAGATATATTGTTGAGTTACGCTCAATACTATTTACTCGGCGATATTCTCCCTTGTGAAAATCTCTTAGATGCGATCATAAATCGCTTCGGCTGACATAATAGCGTAAAGGGAGCGGCCTGGATTTATGCATGTTTGATTTAGAGGGAGGTGAATGTTGTCATTTTACCGACGTTCCCACTAAAAATATGGTGCGTTTATTTTCACGAATAACATTCTCAAAGGAGAAAGGTACACACCGTTTTTGCACTGTTTAAATAAGTAGGTACATGAATTTTCATGAACGTTTTGGAATACCGCATACGTAATAAGGCGCTTTATAAAAGTAGAGAACATAATGCGTGTGTTCGGGACCGCTCTCCACTCCAAAGTCGAACGTTCCAAAATTGGTCTTCTAACAATTTGTGAATTATCCTTCGCATGCTTACCTCGCCAGATATCGTAAACTTCGTTTCTTATGCGCGTTTTCGTTTTATGATTTATTGTTAGGGCTCATTTTGATGATTGAATAATAAAAACTGCTCGGTCGGGTACCACATTTACATTTGACTTTCATTTACCACGTGAATTTTAATAAGATTTCTAATAAAAGTAAACAATTTTTTCACAACGATGATAAATTCGTTAGATAAAAATTTGAACGGAGTACTTTTTATTTAGAATTTATCAGATAACATCTCAGTGGGAATTTATTTAACCTGACGACTGCAAAGGAGAGCTGACTATTAAATTTATTTGAGAGCCGGTCTTCGTTTATTGCGATTCGGATTGGAATTGGAATATCCAGACAGAACAGATTAACAATTTTCGAATTCTAAGGACAGCCTGTGTTCTAAATTCAAGACACGATTCAAATTAAGTGATAAAGCGTTGGGAGTACGCCGCCTGTGCCCGGTTGTCACCCGGTAATACCCAAAGAAGCGACGTGCCCCTTGCCCCATTACGACGAGCTGCATTGCAACAATTTCGACGAGGAAATTTTCAAAGTGTATCAACAAATGAAGTGGTAATTATCTCTAAATCAACTCCTAAATATACAGAAACAGTACGTTAAAGTGTTCGCTGTAATGTTTGATTAGGAGCTGAGGAGCCGTGACCGTGAATCTGGTGCGCGGAGCAATTTGCGGGTTAATGTTGCTCTGGAATTATGACAGACGGTATCGTAACATTTGATCTACTATTACGAGAAGCATTTCAAATAACTACCTTGTTATTTTAAATAGGTAAAATTTTATTGAATGACATGATAATCAGAAGAAAAATTATAAATATCATTAAGGCAGGGATTATAAATAGAAACATTTCTGTTATCCAGAATAATTTTCAGATCAATACCTGAACATCAAACAGCACCACTTACTATTATAAACTAACACGTATTGCCAATCCACGTCATATAATACAGCCTGAACAAAGCCAAGAACATCTCAATACATCTGACTGTTTAATAACAAGAGATGATCGAATAATCAGATCACGTATTGAACACCAAATTCATAATCGGCGATTGAACGCAACCCCAAGGAATTTGTAAGGGATAACGCGAAAACTGAAGGTGTTTATGATTTTATGATCCTACTCCATTCTCGAATAAGGCCGTACAATAACGATAAAGTGTTACGACCTATCCGATGAGGAGGAAAAAATGTCGTACAACTCTCGTTTGTGGAGGGCCTAATGATATTTTACTTTAATAAGAACATGTGGGCTTGACGTTAGTCTTTAATATGGGAAAATAAGCCGTTGTCCGGAAATGAAGTGGTTTTCTTGTAGATAATGCATTTAAATGAACGAGTAAGATAAGACATTGAAACGTATTAACTTTCTCTCTTATATGTTAATATTATGGTTGTTACTGATAACTGAAGTTAAAAGGAATCTGACACTCTTTAGTTTAGAACTTGAGTTCCACTTTGCAAAAAAATAGGTTTATTAAAAGTGTACATTTAGGTAGGTTCCTTAGAAAAAGTAAAGAAGTAAAGTCTGTGTCGACAGCCACGGAAAATCCTAAAAAATAACAACTAATAATATTTTATCAAAATCTAGTGTAGGTAAGATTGTTACTGACAGAATATGTTTTCACATGTGGATATCGCCGCATGGTGTCGGCCGGTGCCGTATGATGCCGTAAAAGAATTATACCATCCCATCACTTCCTGTGGGTGTCGTAAGAGGCGACTAAGGAACTCACCAGAGAATGGACAGCAGCGTTCTCTATAAAAGACAACACTATACACTGCGATCGCCAACCCGTCTGCCAAGCGTGGCGATTATGGCAAGCGGGGGGGCTTGCCCTTTGGGGGAGGTCTATGTCCAGCAGTGGACGTCTTCGGCTGTTATGAATATGTGGATATAGTAGCCAATATGAAATAAAACGTAATGATAATGTAGAAACTAAGTAGGTTAAGTATATCTTAAGAAATTGTTAGTTCTTGAACAGAAAAACGGTACCTATCGATCCATTTTTTCAGTGAAATGTTTCTGATAATGTCAACAAAACACGCTTGCTGGTAAATACGAGTAACTTTAATGTTCCAAAGCCATAAAAGGCGACAAAACAGAAATACCTCAGACAGAAGTCAACAAACCAAACGTACCAGACATAAAAATGTACGACGATTTATTAAAAGAAAATGTAATCAACACAAATTACAGGCTGGCGAACGATAATTGAATAGTCTTTATTAATATTTCAATTTACACACGCAAGCAAAAGAAATGATAGATTACTATCTGGAAACGTCAAAAAAACACAGTTATTAACAGATAAATGACCGCAGGGGAGAATACAAAAGAAAGGAAATTGTATTCATAATATTATTTACTTCTGTCTAAATGTGAAGATTTCATTGGGAAATGAAATAAAATTCAATGTTTTTTTCCAGTAGACTGATATAACTACGGTTTATCTTTCACCTGTAAAAGTATAATTAAAATAAACGTAGTAAAATTTTTCATCAAAAGAATAATCCAAATAATAAGTTAGTATGTAACACGCAAAGGTCGGAAAATTTTAAAACGTAAAAGCCTAGATACTAGACAATCTTTTTGACCGAAAATTGGCACCCGTCACCTCCACTTAAACTTTTAAGAACATGTTCTCGACATAAATATAGTAGTCATATTTATTAGTTAAAGCGATTATCGACTTGCCCCATAAGGTCACGAAAATTGTAAGCGGTGACCCCAGATGGGCGCGGGGTAACTGCGAACGCGAACAAACGGAGAGAGGGAACTCTCTTCAGTCGTGTGTCAACCGTCGATGACGCCGGTCGTCCGCGCCGCGCTACCCAACAAAATATTACGTGAGCTTCATTATAACTCGACTCAACTCTCCGATTGAAATGTTCATTAAAACCGTGTGTGAGTAAAGTGCTTACGGCAATATATGGAGGGATAAAGCTCTGTGATATGTGATGGAACTGTTTGTATAAAAACTTAATGAGGATGTATGTCTTATTGGCAGTACTCAGTTTACTTATAAAAGGTAATATCAATTATGTGAATGGACTATGTGCTTTTATTTTTATTACAGTTTTTAATTAATGATAAATATTTTAAGTGCGTTTTGTACCCGGAATTATGCAATTAAATCCACAATTTTGCAACGAATACTGACAATCTTCCGAGTCCCACGCTGGGCGACAATAAGCGGTGGTGACAGCTACGATATCTTAATGCAGCTCCATTTTCAATTTAGGAATAAAATTGCATAAAGATATTATTCATGAAGACCGAGGAAGCCTTTACAATAAAAAGCCATTCATCTTAGAGCGACATCATAAGAAAAAGACTTCATCCTTAAGTAGGTTATCAAGAGATAGGTATTTATTCGCAGCGATAATAAATCATTTAAATTCTCTTGAAACTTTTACTTTTGGTAAGATTAGGATTGACATTTTAAATAGGGGGATAAGTAACTTTTCACTTCGAGTTGTTGTGGAAAACGAGTTTAATAAAGAATCTCGAGTATCGAAAGGAAACTTTTATAAAACTAAAGTGGCCTTTTCATAGGCTGCTGAAAAACAAACCCCTCAATTAAACCGTCAGTGTATCTTTTATCTAGAGGGGCTCTCAGTTAGATTTATTCAGGCCTGCCCCGGCCCGGGTCGCTAAAAGCAAATTGAGCCTTAAAAATACAAACTGTATCTCTTTTTAATTTTTTTATGGAAATGACTAAGAAGTCTTCCATAATCGATATTCAATTTATCGGAAACTGGTGCTCAACTGCGAGTTTATTGTAACTTACTGAAACTTGTTTATTAAGATTCTAGCGGGGCTTTGCCGCAAATTAAGCCACATTTTCAGCGCGACGGATGTTGCCGTCGTATTTTGGAGAGGGCTATTATTATAAAGCTGCATGGAAGTTATAAATGTGAAACAGATTTTTATAGGTAATTCATTATTAACAAATCAGATAGTTCTCTCAGTAGGCAGTAGTAATGTGTCCAGTGAGAACTGAGACCAGGAGAGCGCCTTATAACCATTTAAGCATGTTAAGTAGACTTCAATAATGAGTAGTACAGTCAATCATAGTTCTAGCTATTTTTACACATTTGCTTTATGATAAATCCTTTTCGACTTACATAAATCTTCAATGAAATATCGAATACAACCCCTGTCATATGGACTATCAAGAACTTGATCGTTCTTTACCTCTGCATCTATGCATTACCCCTCTTGGATTATAAGTCGTGATGATAAGTTATTTGTGCAAAAATCCGTATCGGTAGTCAGTGATTACAGTGTAACACAGGTAGGTACTTTAATCCAGCCTCCTGATTCAACCCGTTAGTCACTTTTACGCCTCCCCCGAGAAGTGATGGAGTGGTCTATTTGTACTCCGACACAGCCAAGTTTAAATAGCTGTAAATAAGTTGTGACAGGTCGATATTCCAGTGGCTAAGAGCAGACAGTTTGTTTAACCTACTTGCTTGAATTTATACTTTATTTTTGTGGGATATAAACAGTTAGTCTTGTTTAATTGGAAGATAATTATGTTTTTGATACTCAAAAGAAGGTATGTGCTTTTTTGGACGTAGTATGAAGCCAAGATATGCCTATTTTCTAGTTATATGGTGTGTAGTTTTCACCTATTGTTGAATTTTGTTTCGAAAGTTGGAAAAATAATTTTATTTTACTTTGAAATGTATTCCTGAAGTGGACGTCTAGTTTGTTTGGTTTTTACAACAAACTTTGAAGGTAAATAATTGAAGTGTGTGAAACTGAAGTCTGTTGGAAATTGGATATCTACTCCTACCTATCTAGGTAGGAGTAGAACGTGTTTCCACGAGTATTATATGTATATTCATATAAAACTGATATTTGTATGGCACCCACGCAGTAATTTCACTTCTAAAAGATGTTCAAAGATAACAGCTCGGTCAGACATGTTTAAGTGTATTTGATTGCCCGTGGGCGAAAAATATGTATGAAAATCCATACCGAGCAGAAATGCTACTGTTTCGTTTCAATAATTACTAACATTTTCCCTTTATTATAAAACTCAATAGCTCATAATAATAGACGGTGCCATTTTAGTCGCCCTGCAAAGGCGGTCCACTTAATGTACCCGATATAAACTACCTCAAGGCGAGATTTTTTTTAATAATTCTTTTTTTAATAATTAAAAGGTACGTTAAAAATAAATAATACGCATAAGAACTGAAACACATAGTTAATAATGTTTACGTATTAAAACCATGTCACCGTTCCATTCCGCGCGATCCTTGGAACACAAGGCTTGAGCTGCGCTCGCTCCTGGATGTTTCAAACGACGTCATATAATGAATAATATTTTCATTTTTTAAATATTTCAAATGTTTATAAATATCTTTTTTTAATGAATGTGTAGTAGTCATTGGATAGATGAAGTAGGCTGCCACTGTAAGACGGCTTGGGTAGTTAGTTAGTGGAATAAATTCACCGTTCGTAGTTATTCAAGTGACTGAACTTGTGTTCCACCTTTTGGTAAATAAGTCAAAAACCAAATCGTAAGTCTTCACGGCTGATTACCTACCGTCGAAAACCTTTTAGAAACTATGAATAATAAACAAACACAAATCTTAGAGAAAATATCAAGGACAGCTATATAATAAAATCGAACACTCAAAAAGCATAAAAATGTATGAAAAAGCTCACTGAAATTAATCTAACATCTACTAAGAACTGGATAACATTATTTATTCCAAGAAAAATAGGTTTCAGAGCTTATAATCCCGTATTTACGTAGACTACTTGACAAGTCAGGCGGGTAGTTTTGAATTAGCTCCAGGATATTACAGGGCGGATAAACCGGTACAAAGCGTTTAAATGTTGATTATTCTGGCTTCAGTTGATGACGTCTCTGCTGTTAATAGAAGACAGGTATATTCTGCTGGGAATAAAAAGTAAACAGTCTTTGATCAGGTTTTTAGATAAAGTTTGGTATTCCGAAGGTTTAAATCTGTGTAACATTCAATAACTATAATTCCTTTTGAACACATGATAACATTTTGTTTTAATGTATTAAAATATTTTATAAAACATGTTTAGGAGCACCTTTTTTAGGAGCCGTTGGTCCCGGCTGTCGTTTGTAGATATTTGGAAGTCGTTACGGATTGTCAGTGAATCTGTCCAGTCTTGCCAAGCTGTGTTATCCAATTTATGGGTTGTGGAGGTCTGGTAGGCAGCCATTCCACGTAAAATACTGGTATTCAGTTGAATCCGGTTTGAGTGGAAGCCGACCTTAACATAGTTGGAAAAAGGCTAGGCGGATGATGGTGTGTAGGAGCATCTTTTCTTGTTAGAAGTATGAATATCCTGGGGAAAAAAACTGTTACTTAAAAATAAACTAGGTGTTTTTACTCCTGTTTCAGACCTATTTCCAACAGCTTGTCTAACCAGGTTAAAACTCGTCGATGACAATGTTGACTTTGAAATTTAGTTTTGCTATGAAATAAATAGCACGTTCTTTATATATGTAACTTTATAAGTATACAGGCTTGAGTAACTGATGTTGCCGTTTCTTGCTAGAAACAGTAACATCAGTTACTCAAGTATTTTAGTCCATGCATTTGCGACTATATGTGTACGTATATGTATAAGCTTCTGCTTTATTACTCTTATGCAACCTTTATAGATTTTTCTTAGCACTGGGCTTCATTGCTCTCTTTCTATAACACCCTATATTTAAAACTCCGCTCGCAACTTATGCTCGATATTATTTTATGTATTTTGCCTATAGGTATAATATTTCATGGAACCCTTAAGTAATTATTTTTAGAGATACTTTTAACCTTGACCATCGAGTACCTATTCTGGTCGGTTCTAGTCTAAAAGCTCAATTTAGATCGGTTCGAGGTAAAGAGCTAAGCAACAGACTTCAGCTAAATTAGGATACATTAGTGAAGAACACAACCTTTTATCTTAAACGAAAATTCCTACGAAATCGCTCGAGACTGAAACGCTCGATTTAAGTGTTTTTTCTGTATCAAATCAGGTATAAGTAAATAAAATACACTTTCATACTTGCTTGGGAACTATATACTTTGATACCAAGTAAATAGGGTTATCTTTTTAGTGATTGCCTAAAAGTTTAGTGACTGACTATTCACAGCTAAATCTTTTGAGTATCAAAACTGACTTTGTTAATGAAATTAAGTTCAGGAGTTTCCTTGTTAATTATCCACAACCCTTATACACAGCCGAAATTCTGCGCAAATTCGGAGTTAATGGATTAAATAACAGCACAAAGAAGATAATATTATAACTGTAAAACTGTTCTTCATTTCCTAAACAAACGTAGCTGAAATATCTCTATAAAAGGGGTACGTTGTTACCATAATGAATTACAAATCGTTGCTAGTCTCATCTGGGACTAAAGCCACAATCCCACTACAGTACGGCCGTGAAGTCAGGGTGTACAGCCATAAACCACGGGAACTTATGACCCTCCAGCGACCCATAGAAAGTTAAGATGTCGCCCAAACGTAGCGCGGGAAAAGTCTTCTTCTCTCTACAAGAAAGAGTTCAAAATCGATGGAGCACGCTAATTTATTAACTCACTAAATTAGGTTACTATGATACTCTCCTTGATTTCAGCCTCAACTTTGTTCGTGCTACGTGCAATGTTAATTCAAGTAAGAAATAATTTCCATTTCCAAGCCAGTGGTATCCATAAAATCTTGAACTTAACAATCGCGCTGCACTGCAGTTGTACTTAAACGTTGTTAAAAGTGTGAAGAAAACTAGCGAATGAGCACGACAACGCTACCTCCCACTAATTAACTGACTTTAAACAATAAAGTTACCTTAGTGACGTCTTGGTATCACCAAGTTGAAGGCGAGACTTTCAAAGATTAAACAGAACAAGTTTCTTACGGTTTAACAAGGTCTCGCTTCTGTTACTCCCGAATCATTGTTGTAAAGTCCAGTTTTCTTACCTCTGGGAAAATAAAGCGAGATGGATATATTTGCTAAACGAATCTCTCTTTCGTCTCGTACAGAATTATAATATTTTATTAAAGCCCCGGGATCGTTATTTGGTTCTGGAATTAATATTTCAGACGTCTAACTTTTAGAGTTTCCATACATCTTGCTTACGTAAGTTGGACGGTTTCTATCTTCTTTGCCTTGTTAACTGCTTTTTTATTCCGCCCCGCAATCCTGTTCGGTAATAAGTTTCAAAACACGTAATTAATGAAACTATGTATAATACGTAAAGTATTTTAATAATCCTGTTGAAAACTTTTCACATACCTAAATGGGAAACGTCTGTCTAAAATGTTGGAGGTACGTTGGGAAATCTGAAACGTTACGTGATGACAGAGAATTATGATGTAGAAATAAGTCATATTTCAATGTTCTCGTGACAAAGCTTCAGGCTAAAACCGGTTTATATTTTCCTTATAGTGTGTATGTAGGTTTGACTACTAGGTAGGTGAGTGCCAAAACCTTTGTAGTATTGAGTAAATTATTAGATCGCAGTTCTTGGCTATAAGAAGAACTCCTCATGCAATATGGGTTAACAAATACGTGCCCAAAGTCATAAAAATAAAAACTAAATCTATCGTTTTAGTTTTAATAAATGAATAAATATTGTATGATTATGTAGGTACTTAAGGTTAAATAAAGACTAATACTTATGGACTGCTAACAATTTCAAGCATAGACACGAATCATACTCAAGAAATATACGCTTATTTCAAAGCAAACACAAAACTATTAAATACACATAAATTCCAAATTATGAACAGAAGATAACAAATCAAATAGTTAGCGATTTAACGCGTAGACGACAGCTAATTTATAAATCAACGGTTGGCAGGGACAGTTCGGAGTTGATAGCAAACTTTGCTAAGTTGGTTAGAGGGAGGTGCGAGCCGTGCGTGTCCCACTCCAACTGTTCTTGTCAACGATTTATATTTATTTAGCACTGGTTTTGTGCTTTGGGTTTACTTGTAAGTGGATTAAAGTAGAAGATCAGGCTATTAGTGAAATTTTTCAGTTTTTAGCCGAAGAGACAGGAAGACATACGACAAGAAAATCGTATTTGGCAATTGCTCACATAGGTACCTATAGATTTGTGACCCTTTTATTCTAAATAATTTCCTGAATATCGTATTTGGTAATTGATCACACAAGTATAGATTTGTGAATTTCAAAATCGTTTCCTTCACTTGATTCAATCAAATTGACGAATGTTGCATGTTATTAATTGAAATTAATCGACAGCTTATTTAGAAATCAAGGGTTGGCAGGGACAGTTATGAGTTGATAGTGAACTTCGCTATGTTGGTTGGAGGTAGGTGCGAGTCGTGCGTGTCCCACTCCAACTGTTCTTGTCAACGATTTGTATTCATTTAGCACTTGTTTTGTGCTTTGGGTCTGCTTGTAAGTGGAAAATCAGGCTATCAGTGAAAATTTATCATAGTTCAGCCGTAGAGACATGAAGACATATGAAACAGGAAATCGTAATTGGCAATTGATCAAACAAGTATGGATTTGTGACATTCTAAATAGTTTCCTATGCTCGATTCAATCAAATTGACGGGTACAGCTAGTTATTAATTGAAATAAATCGACAGCAAATGTATAAATCAAGAATTAGAGTGGGACAGTTACGAGTTGATGGTAAACTTCGCTAAGTTGGTTAGTGGGAGGTGCGAACCGTGTGTGTCCCATTCCAACTATTCTTGTCAACGATTGATATTTATTAAGGACTTGTTAGGGTTCCGTACCCAAAGGGCCAAAGGTTCCCTATTACTAAGTCTCCGCTTCCGTCCGTCCGTCTGTCAGAGGGCTGTCTCTCAAGAATCGTAATAGGTACACAATTGAAATGTTCACAGATTGTATATTTCTATTGCCGCCATAACAAAAAAAAAAAAAAAATTAGGGTTTATAGTACAGAACCCTTCGTGGGCGAGTCCGACTCGCACTCGGCCGGTTTTCTTGCGTTCTTTAATTTTCTTTTGTGGCAGATGTAAGAAATCTTACGGAATTTAAGCCTCACGGAATTAAAGTAATTTTATACTTTTTAGTGTATTTTATTTGGAAGTCGGTTGAATTTTTTACTATTATTGCTAGGCTGGCGTTTGCGGCCACATGATGGACCACACGATGGACCATGCTTGCCTACAAGTCCCTCCAGATCACTTTCTACTTAAAGGTTGTAGCCATCAAGTCGATGCATGATTACATGGCGTGCATGTTTAAGTATGGTTAGAGAAATATTGACTGTCAGTTTGGCTGTTATGTTTGACAATACTGCTCTATGCAGAAAGCTAGTATGTCTTCCATAATATTTACCGACTAGCTTCTGAGATAAAAGTACCCTAATCAGGTGATGATTTACCTGTGTCAAGAGTCATCGTTCATTCAGAAGTTGTTGAAGTCAGTACGTCTGAAAATCAAACACATTTGATTAACAAATGTAGGTATAGACTTTTACATTAATAATACTAGTAGGAATAATACCACAGAACTAGTCACGAAACGAGTGTATCGTAAATTGCAATGACTTATTAAATTATAAATTTGCGTAACGTACTATAAAATATAATAAACCATGAGATTAAAATAACATCCGTATTGGTTATGGTATACTTGGCATACTTCCTCAGTCACTTTTACCCACGATAACCAAGCTGTTGCGTTGTCAATAACCTTCCAAATATTTTTATTGGCCAGACAAAACCCTGTTTACGCACTTGTTATTTAAAAGGTCATACTTGTCCCAGCATTGAGCTATGAAATTTATTCTATACAAGAACGGCTCCAATAATATTTATAGTGAAGAAATATCGAAAGTATAACACGAACTGTCTTCTATTGGATTTACGACATATCAGCGGTTTTCGATTCCATTTATGTTCATACGACAATGTATTTGTTGTTTGATTTAATATGACATACAATTGGACGATTTTATTTGCATGTAAATATGGTTGTTGCTATCGAATGTTTTTTTTTTATGAGCGTTTTTACATGACCTGTTTTCTGGTTTCCTGATAAATATTCGCGATTTTTTTAAATTGCTAGATTATAAATACTAATTTATTGTATAACGGCCTTTTGAAGGATTTTCAAGGTTCTACATAAAAACCATATAGGTCTTGAGTATGACGTATTATAATCAAGAAATACATTCTATACTCTGCACTTCATTTATTTTGAGGTTACGAACGTTGTCTTATAATAATATCACTTTTGAAAACTATCTATAATAATTTCTTTTCAGTAATATTGCAATTTTACAATATAAATTGATTGCCGTAGCAGCGTAGTCGCGTAGGGGCGTTATAGTCTCGTAGTCACGTAGCCGCGTAGCCATGACAGCTACGGCGTAGCAATAGTGTAGTGATGTAGTGCAATACCTATTTCCTTTTTCAGAATCGGAACGATTCACTTTTATTTTGTACATTACCGATTCATGTGTGATTTTTTGCTGTTAGTTTTTGTCAGTCTTACGGAATTGAAAAATTATCTCCCTAGCCTTTTCCCAAATATATTGGGGTCGGCTTCCAGTCAAACCGGATTCACCGGGATAGTATTCATTAGTGTATTCAGTATGATTTCAAAAATATTTAATTACTAAACAAAATATAGCAAATCAATTAACTGACAGACTGTCACTGCATTAATTGAAAATCTATTCAATTTACAAACACGGCAAAACGAAATGAAATGACAGCTGCCATTGTGAAATTAATTTATTGAATCGCTTATAACGTTTTAGTTATTATATGTTGTGTTGGTGATATTTGAGTAGATTCTTGGCCGATTTTTGAATTAAGAATTTGGAGTTAAGAACGACGTTGGCTTACTATTATAAAGTTTTATGGTACAATTTTAGGACTTACTGAGTTAAGACCGCTACAATGTTCTGTGTTTTAATCGATTTGTTTGTTTTTAACTCCGTAAGTACTAAAACTGTAACAAAGAGCCTTAAAATAGTGAGCTAATAACGTCCCAAACTCAACCCAACCCAAAAAATAGGGTTTGAAAGTAAATATATTAAATTTAATAAAGTAATATTGGCATTATTTGAATTCTAAATAAGAGACTGGAAAATTCAAAGTTTGCATTAGAAAAATTAGAAACTCCAAATTTTCTTCAGAAACCAGTCATTAGACATACAACATGTGTTTGTTTTGCCTGCAGATGATCCAAACTTTATGTTCTGGGAACTGGGCGTCAATAAACTAGTTAATATTGACCTTAATCATCATATCATCATCATCATATCAGCCGAAAGACGTCCACTGCTGGACATACGCCTCCCCCAAGCATCGCCACAACGACCGGTCCTGTGCGTCTCGCACCCATCGGCTACCCGCGACCTTCACCAGGTCATCGGTCCACCTTGTGGGAGGCCTTCCAACGTTACGCCTTCCGGTACGCGACTCGACTTTAATAAAATAAAATTCCAACTTTATATCTCTTTTGAGCCTAGTGGTTTTAGTACTTCGATGATTTAGGTTAAAAATATAAAACCTATAAACAAACACCAAAGCCTACATCAATATCTAATAAATTGGTTAAAAGCTTTTAAGAATTATTAAAATAGTAAATTCAGTTTACACAAAGTTAGCCCACACTCACTCACTTATGCTAACTCTGTGTGTGTCTCTCTATGTGTTCCTAAAGTAAAGTAAAATTGGATCAAAGGTTAACCACAGGGTTTGATCAACCTTTTTGAATCGTGCACTGCAATGCCATTAAACTAGCATGCGAGTTGCTTGTACCTTGAAGTAAGGAATCGTTTAGCACTTAATGTGTATCTGCAATTCTGCACGTTCGAAATAAAAATGTGTCTTATCTGGTGTCCCTTTACTAATGAAAAAAGTACAGATGAACGGTTAAGGATGTATTTGCAAAAAATATAAAAAGGTCCAAGGAAGGAAGAAGAAAATTTTACATATTTTTAAAATCTGCCTTCTCTGGACCCTTATTTGGGTCTGGCTTCCTTCGCGTAGTGGTTCTGTCCTGGATTGTCAATTCTTGCATTTGGGCTTGCTTGAAGTCTCGATATTGGACCGTTAGGTCAATGGTTGCGGTTTCTACCTCTAGTAGTTTTTGTTAGGGTAGGCGCAGAGAAAATTGTACCACATGGTCTTTATGTGTTCATGAAGTCGATACGTTTCTTGATATGTTCGTGAAGGCAATTTTTTGAATACATTATGTTTAAGAATAATTTTAGATTGCATTTTTTAGTCTCACACTTTTGAATGTCACTTCCTACCAACCACCTATCGACTCGGTGTCAGTCGAAAGACACTTTATATTATTATATTAATTTCAATAAATAACAAGTTATAATTGTCAGTTTCATTTATTCAACTGGAGGCTTTTGGATAAGAGTTAAAACGAGTTTTTAATGACTCAAGACTTCTCCTTCTCCACTCATTCCACCTTTGTAATCACGCACCTGGATACTTACCTCTTTTACCGATTGTACTTGTCATCAACACACATGCTGTATCACTGTCTACTGCATACAGGGCGTCACTGTTGTAACAGACTACCATCATACTGCGAGTAAGGATCAACTTATAGATACAGACATGTTTGTTTGTATTATAAGACCCTACACGCTCAGTAAAGCCTTTTCAAAACTCGCCCCACTTGTTTTCATCACAACTTTGTAATCCAGGTACTGTCGACAAAATAGGTAAGAGAGTTTTGTCGACAGCACCTGTCAACAACACATATGCTGTATCCCAATCACTAGGCATCTACCATATACAGGGTGGAACTGTTGTAACAGAATCCTATCATACTGCGAGTAAAGAGTTGACCTTTTATCGGAGTATGCTGGGATTCAAGATCAAATGTGTGTTGATACAGATACAGTTTACTAAGCAGCTAAGAAATAACTAACAGCAGCTAATATATCTGTGCATGATCAGTCTATATCATTCCCGTTGCTGGGACACCGGTAAAAGCTCAGACACGCTCAGATAAGCCATTTTTTAACCCCCCCGTACTCGTTACAACTTTATAATCCTGTTTAACTTATCTCTTCTACCGACAGTACCTACCTGTCAACAACACGCATGCTGTATCCCAATCACTATCTACCATATACAGGGCGTAACTGTCGTAACAGACTCCCATCATTGTGCGATGGACTGGCAGTCTGCCACTGTACTGCCATACAGCCGTCGAGCTGCCACGGTATTGTTGAACACATGTATGTATACGTTTTAACAGTTATGTAGGCTGTCTTGTGGGCCAATATAATACTGAAAGAAATGTGTTATCTGAAATTTTATTATGAAAGAATAATTTTGTAGGGTTCCGTACCTAAAGGGTAACCAACGGAACCCTATTACTAAGCCTCCGCTGTCCGTCCGTCCGTCCGTCTGTATGTCAGCGGGCTGTGTTGTATCTCAAGAACCGTAATAGGTAGTCAGTTAAATTTTCACAGATTGTTTATTTCTGTTGCCGCTATAACAAAAAAATAAAAAAGACTGGCCAAGTGCCAGTTGGAGTCGCGTGCAAAGGGTTCCGAACATGTTATTTTAATACTATAGACTTCGTATAGGTTTTCCTGTGAACTATAGGTACAGATCTATTATCTCCATTTTTTTTCAAAATTTTAGGCTCAGTACTTTCGGAGATAATGGGAATGGTTGCTTTTCGTCTCATTTCTTGCATAACTTCAAAACCACTTATTTTAAAATTATGAAAAAAAGTGATTAAAACCCTCACAGTAAACCCTTTCGTTTGATATGGCACACGATATTGTTAAAAAAACTTTTTTTTTTAAATTTTCTAGTTTGACTCCCAAAAGTGACATCCATACAAAAAATATAATAATTTACGTAACGCGTTCGTGTTTCTGTAATCTATAAGTAAAGAACTATTTATTATCTGTATTTCTTAATGTTAGGCTCTGCAGTTTCGGAGCAACGAAATAAGCCCTCTTTCGTTGCTCCGAAACTGCAGAGCTAAAGTTTCACGATACTGAAAATGTATTTTTTTTTCGTTACGCATTCGTGATGCGGTCACAAAAGTTCATAATTATATGTGTGAATTGGTCCATTACTTTCGGAGCAACTGTCTGTGACAGACAAACACACACACACACACGAGAGATCCTACAACGTCGTATGGATGTTCGAAACCTTTTAAATCTTACTATTGGTCATGTGGAAATATATAGTGTTTCTATGAATGATGAGAAGCTGTCAAGCTTTCGGGCGTGCATGCACAAAAAGTCTGCTTTCGGTGATTCGAGTTCTATGCCTTTGTTTTTTTATTTAATAGAAATCAAATAACAGGTACAGTCTTATTTAGGATTCCGAACATCCGTAAGAAACGGAACGCTTATAGGATCGCTTGGGTGTCTGTCTGTCCGTCTGTCACAGCCAATTTGCTCCGAATCTACTGGACCGATTCTATTGTAATTTGGTATACGTATGAATTTCTGTGACCCAAACACGGACGGGTTATGAAAATAAATAAATTTGAGTAGGTTACTTTTGGGGGACCAACTAGAAAATTTAAAAATAAAGGTTTCAGTCTGTATCGTGTGACATCAAATTAAAGGGCCTTAAACGAACCCACACACCCTACTGTCAGAGTAAAAAGAGAGAGTGATTAAAGGGCTTAATGTGAGTTTTAATGGTTTTTTTTTATAATTTTAAAATGAATGTTTTGAAGTTATTCAAAAAATTAGACCAACAAAAATTACCATCTTCGAAACTTCTGAGCATAAAATTTTGAAAAAAAAATGCAGATTATTGTTCTTTACCTACTGATTACAGGAAAACCTATGAGAAGTCTATAGTGTTAAAATAACACTTTACAAAAATGAAATTGGTTCGGAACCCTTTGTACACGAGTCAGACTCGCACATGGCTAGTTTTTTTTGGTTGAACGCGCTAATCCCAGGAACTACTGGCTCGAATTGAAAAATTATTATAATATTTAATAGCCCATTTATTGAGGAAGGCTTTATAACATCACGCTACGACCAATAGAAGCGGAGCATTAATGCAAAATGTGACGCAGACGGAGTTGCACGGGTCAGCTATTTCTTGCATAATAAAGAATTCTGGTTTTGTTTGTTCTTCGATAACGAATCGTGGCTTGACATATTTTGCTGTGGTATTACGCTATGACACATGATTATGATGTAGTCTGATTACAATCAGTCAGCCTAATGGTATTTCCAATTACGAAGACGATTACATGGTCACTACCATATCATCATTTTGAGCGAAATTGCTGTTAAATCACGCGCGACGTATTGCGATGGCCAAAACTACAGCGATACTAAAATTATTAAAAAAAAACTGGCCAAGCGCGAGTTGGACTCTTACATTTTTGAAATTATTTTTATTTTTATTGTTTGTCGTTATAGCGGCAATGGAAATCACATAATGTGAAAATTTCAACTGTCCACCTATTACGGCTCTTGAGATACAGCCCGCTGACAAACAGACGGACTGACCGACGGATGGACTGACGGACAGCGGTGGTTTAGTAATAGGATTCTGTTGGTTACCTTTTCGGTACGGAGCCCTAATATCACGTACGCTGGCTTAGGTTCTGTTATCCGTTCTTCTGCTACCCTATGTCTTAATCTAAGACAAAAGAGAGCCAATATTGGTCTGAATCCGATCAGCCTTTAAGACGGGAAAAAGTAACAAGTAGACAGAAGCTTTAATAAATAATATTAGCATGGATACCTATGGACTACTGAATGAACCGCCTTATAAGTATTCGTATCAGCAAAGAGCAAAAGTTTGTAGGCCTGAAATAGTGGCGACTAGAGGCTACGATCTCCTCCGAAACGTTTTTCGAAATAAAACTCACAAGTTGTCATAAAAGACTGCGGTGCTTGGCAATACAATAAAATATTAACTCTTTTTATTCAGCTTCTGAAAATAGGTCATACCTAAGTTCAAAGAAATACGTGTCTAACATTGTAAAGTACACATTTTATTCATAAAACGTTGGCTATTCCATATTAAAACGTAAAATGTCGGAATAGTTTCTGCGCTAAAAAACTTGCCGAATTTTGTTTTCTTACGCACACAAATGGAATCCCATTTTGTAGATGGATGGGGGTAACGCTTTCACATTATCAATAGCAGGCAGGTCCCTTATATTTCCTGGCCGTAGACGGTAAGAAGATTGAAGACTAGCTAAAACATCTAAATCAGGTTATTATGTTCTGAAGGAAGGTTATTTTTAACCGTACAGGCGTGGGAAGTGAAATGTCGAAAAGCAACATAAGCCATTTTCCCCGTCTTATGCATTTAGTTCCGCACATGGAAATGCGTCTTATATTCAAACTCAAAATTACAGCATTTATTGTATATATAAACCGTATATGTACAGGCACTTTTGAACTATCAAGGTCGATCAGTAGCACATGATTAAGTGTCTAGTTTCACCTGTATATGTGTGCTTCTTGTCAAACTAAATAAACTTTAAACTTAATGCAACCTTGAAATAATAGCCGCCCTGCGTATAAATTATTTGTTAACATGCCTTAAATCAACATAGTTTTTTCTAAAGACGATGGTCTATGTTGTAGACCTAATTTTGAATAATCATATACATATTTTTAACCTACGATAAGCGGGCCAATAGCGAAAATGAATGCGATTTATTTATTTGCGAAATGAAATACTTAGTCTAGTAAACAACCATGAAATTATTTTTGAAATACCTTCATCAGCGATGAAGTTATAAAGCTTCAAAGATTACAATTAGAAAGAGAAGTCCGATATGACCTTTGAAGTCAAAGTCCATGACGCCTATACAGCTGCCATATAAAACAGCGTTTTCGCGAGAGGGACAGATGTATTAATTTAAAATAATTATATCTTGGTAGTTTTTCGAGCAATTTTGATTCTATTTTCACTGTTAGTATTATATTTTTAGATAAACTGTACAGACAGTAAATATTGTTTTCATGCATATTCCCTATTCAACTCATTTTTAAACAATATCAAACAGGCAACGTTCGCATTTGTATGTCAGTTACAATCTGTCAAAAATGTATGGAAACAATTTCCATACAGTCTTCTGGGCATGTTTCCGGATGACAGCGATGCGGAGAGATTCTTCGACGCCTAAGTGTATTTATTTTTGTATATTCATATGTATATAGTTAGGTTTAGTAGTTTTTCTGTTTTTATTATAGAATTTTAACCTTAAAAAAATCCATACAAGTTTTAATGTCAGATTGCGACTGAGATCCGATTGCAAAAGTTGCTTATTTGAAGATATGACACTATTTGACATATTTTCTGCACAAAAACTGTCAAATTGCCACTTTAATCTGTCAGGGAAAAGTTATTTGAATGTAAAATCTGCCCAACGTCAACGATGCTTAGTTGTTTATTCTATTTTATTTCCTTGTTACAGAGTCCTTACTGCTAAAGATCGTCCGAGTGTCAGTCCCCACATACAGAGTCCGAGGGCAGCCTGCCCAGTTTGAGTGCGACTACGAACTAGGTGAAGACAAACTGTATTCCGTCAAATGGTACAGAGACAATGAGGAGTTCTACCGGTTTATGCCCAAGTTTGATCCCCCGAAGCACGCCTACAAATTGGAAGGGATCAAAGTTGATGTAAGTTGCTTGTTTAAGTATGAAGTAACCTTTAAGCCTTCTGTAGGCGGCCACGTGTTATAATATGGTGGAGTTGATGAAGCTGTGTTTGACAATTTTCATGGTCTAAATATAGTTTCATATCTTATAGTTTCTACGTTAGTTTTAAACCATAACTTTTTATTATTATTATTATGCTCATGTTTGACCACAACTTCACCTGATGGAAAACGATGCTTTGGTCGACGATTGAATAGGTCACTTCTTGGAAAGCGTGTTCACGCTTTCCAAGAAGTGACCTATTCAATCTTGACTAAAAGACCCCAGGTTGAAGCGATTTGAAACGTTTTGTGTTCCATCTTTGACCATATCATCGTTTACTTTTAGGTGAGATAGTGGTCAAACGCATGAAAAAAAAAGACCCGTTCGAAATATTCACATATCAATTCTGCTTGACAACAGAAAAATAATCGGGCTGCTCTCATTTTTAAGGTATTTATTAGTACAGTCGAAAGTTACATAACCTGAATCTGATCCCGTATTTAAATGAAAAACGATTAATGTAACTTATTCTGAAAACCTGTAGTACTCATTTTGAATATAATTAAACGCCTGTAAATGATGCCAGCTAATTTGAAGGAGTTAACCACAACGTCTGTAGCACAAAATCTTACAAATTCTCTTTGTAACGTTGAGAAGTCGACGAAAATATGTCTACTTTGATATTCCTTCAACGGTTTTACTCTAAGTCATTTTGACTTTATCATCATGTATTTGAAAAGCTATTTTGAATTGAGGTTTCTGATATTAAATGAGCACCATTACGTGAAAGTAAAATTATATTATGAATGGTCGTTTACAAGAAATAAATCAATGCCCCTTTAGAGGAAAAGCTAAATATCAATGTCAGAGACGAGTTTATGAAATGAGATACATAGGGGAAATTATCGTGTAATTTGAAAGGTTTTCTTGGAGTCTCATTCTTTAAAGAGGTTATATAGGGTGGTTATCTATTCGGGCTCACAATAGGGGGTGCCGTCGAACACTGACAAAAGATCGGGATAGAAATAAGCCGAAGCCACACAATCCATACGAGAGCATTGAGGAATACTATCGGCTAAGCTAGTGGAAACGGTGCTCAACGAAATTACTTGTAGTGGGCGATTTAGTAACATTCCATTTTCCTTATTGATCATGATACATCGGGAAATTGTGCTCATTCATTTTTGTTGACCGATTTTTTTGATAAAGTTACGTTAATTGGACTGATGTTCATGAGAATTTTAGATTTTTATCAATGCCTAAACCATGTCTGAATCTCCTGTGATTTAAGTGAATTATCTACGTAAAATACTCTTAACCTGCTTCAAGTTACAGGAATAATTTGTTTGAAAACTTTTGTTCTAATACTTTGGTAGAAATCATTGGCACTATTTTTAAGCAATTTTTATGTTGAAATTGTTTGATAGCAAAGTTCTGAAAGGCGGTGAAACATTTCAAGTGAGAAATTTATATAAAAAATCTTGAAGTAGTCTTACCTACCTATAGTGGAAGAGATTCCAGTTGGGAACGAGGTCATTCTTAAATGGCACAACTTTTGTATGATTTCTTGCAATTAGTACATTACACAGTATTTTTTAAGAACATTCAATTTTCCCTGTACCGACTTGGAGCAAAAACAAACTAAAATACAAAGTTGTTTCAAAACGTGTATTTGACTACTCAAACACTTTCATAATTGTTACAAACTTTATAAGTTTTTATACCATACCATATTTTACTTTTGTCAACTCAAGTATTTGACGATCACAAGGGCAGACCCTCATAAGAAAAACCGGCCAAGTGCGAGTCGGACTCGCACACGAAGGGTTCCGTACCATAAACCTCAATTTTTATTATTTGTTGTTATAGCGGCAATAGAAATACAAAATTTCAACTGCGTACCTATTATAGTTATTGAGATACAGCCCACTGACAAACAGACGGACGGACGGACAGCGGAGTCTTAGTGATAGGGTTCCGTTGGTTACCCTTTGGGTACGGAACCCTAAAAAGGACGTATTTACACAAAACGAAGTAACCGATTTCCGACATTAAGAAAATAAAAAACCGGCCAAGGCGAGTCAAACTCGCACACGAAAGGTTCCGTACCATAAACCTCAATTTTTATTATTTGTTGTTATAGCGGCAATAGAAATACACAATCTATGAAAATTTCAACTGTCTACCTATTACGGTTCTTGAGATACAGCCCGCTGACAGACAGACGGACAGACAGCGGAAACTTATTAATAGGGTTCCGTTGGTTACTTATTGGGTACGGAACCCTAAAAAAGTCGGAAATCGATTACTACTAAATCGATTACCTACTATCGATATCACGATCCGCACCAACTGTTTATTTCAATCACCTATCATTTGTTTCTAACAAAATATATAAACTAATCACAAATCATTTTGCCCACACAGTTACAAAAGTCAGATGACAGAAGAGTCATCTTGCACCAGGTGACCCTCAAATCTAGTGGACTGTACAGATGCGAGGTTTCAGCTGAAGCACCGAGTTTTGCGTCAGCAGCGGGAGAAGGAAGAATGGAAGTTATATGTGAGTATTAAGAATCTGCTATACAAGCTATAATAAAACAAAAACTGGCCACGTGCGAGTCGGACCCTCGTGCAAAGGGTTCCGAACGAATTTTATTTTTTCAACATGGTATTTTAACACCATAGACTTCTTATAGGTTTTCCTGTAATCTACAGGTAAAGATCTATTATCTCCATTTTTTTTTTAATTTTTGGCTCAGTAGTTTCGGAGATAAGGGGGGAATGGTCATGTTTCGTCTAATTTCTTGAATTACTTCAAAACCATTTATTTTAAAATTATGAAAAAAATATAATTAAAACTCTCACAGTAAATTCTTTCATTTGATATGTCACACGATATTGTTCAAAAAACTTTTTTTTAAATCTTCTAGTTTGACCCCTAATGTGCCCATATCACAAATGCAACACTCGAAACTGTCGTCAAAAACTGACATGTATCAAGTGTCATGTGTGAGTTGTGTGTAGTTATACTATAAATATTTTTTTTTGCAAATTCAACCTTACACGGATCGCTTAAAGTCGTTTTTACAAAGCAGTGCGGTATGGCGAGCGATGCGAGACTGTTTTAATTATACATATTGCGCTTGTTTTTTGCGGACGTTTTTGAGATACTGAGTGTGTATCTTGGGTTTATATATATCAATGGCCCCTATACTAAAAATTTATTAATTTAAGTAACGCGTCCGTATTTAGGTCACAAAAGTCCATATGTGTACTAAATTTCAACAGAATCGGTCCAGTGGATCCGGAGAAAACTGGCTGTGACAGACGGACAGACAGACAGACATCCGAGTGATCCTATAAGGGTTCCGTTTTTTGTTCGGAACCCTAATAACAAAAAATTGTAATAATGAGTAGGTATTATGATCCCTTTTCAGATTTTGCGTTTTTCTGTTATAAGTAAGTTATAATAATTGTGTTCGGTGAGTAATTATATTCAGTGAGTAATTATGTTCGGTGAGTAACTCCGAACTCATCTAGTTTGAAGTAGGCACTCAATCAACAATAATGTTACGCATGATGTGCTTACCTTGTTGTAATTGTTATACTAGTCTACAAGTTTATTTCATGTATCTCATATCCTTGTATTGTATTCGTGTATTCAATTGTTGGTAGGCAGAATTAGCCAATTCATGAAATGTCCACCTCAAACCTAAGCTCGACGACGGAGTCCCGCTTCGTGGGGCTCCTATTTCTGTCTGTAGGGTTTAAAGTAACCTAACATGAATCCCATTAGAACCTAACCTATTCGTGTCGGGGTGCCCCAAGTTCCCAAATGACTTGGCTAGGCAAGTTATTAAACGATATCGAACCAAGTCTTGTTGCCTTGTGGTTCAATTAAATGCCGCAATCTAGTTGATTGCGACAAATACTCGTTCATTTATAAATATCTATTTATTTCCAAATTCCAATATGGTTCCAAAATCTATTTCCTTTACATACTACCGGTGGACTAGCAGGAATTTTTTACAATCCCTAGGAATTGTATATGTTACCGGCAATCTGTATAATCCAGTATTCTATAGAATACCTAGGTATTGTTTAGAAAACATTCAGGTAATGTACGAAATAATATTCATTTTATACTTTGCCTAGGTATTCTATACAATACCAAATAAGCAGCAAGCAATGTGTGTAAAAGACGATTGCAGGGAAAGGGGAGACGTGTGGGGCTGCAGTAACGCTACGTTCACACGACGACATAAATTTCTTAGCTGGATCAGATTTTCTCAGGATACGGTTTAGTCACTATACAATTCATGTGAATGAGTTCACACGTGTATTCGGTTTTAAGATCCGACAAATAGCCGAAACGGGCAAAACTTAAAATCCGATTGTGCGTATTACCTAATCACTGATAAATAAAGAAATAATAAATAAACAAAAAAAATGTATAATAAAAATATAATATATAATAAATTAATAATAAATAATGGCAACGCGATTTGACAGTTACTGACAAACTGTGTTATATTTCATACTTTGCCTAGACGCCCCAGGTATTCTATACATTACTTAGGTATTCTATAGAACACCTGAATTATACAGATTGCCGGTAACATATACATTACCTAGGTAAAGTATAAAATCGACAGTAATATTCATTATATTTCATGCTTTACCTAGACGCCCCAGGTGTTCTATACATTACCTGGGTATTCTATAGAATACCTGAATTATACAGATTGCCGGTAACATGTATATTACCTAGGTAAACTATTTAATCGACAGTAATATTCATATTTTTTTCTATACATTACCTATATATATATATATATATGAAGAACTATTATATTGGTTTAATACACACCGGTATCTCAAAGGTTGTGGCAAATGTATACATTGTGCGCAAGTTATTTTTTAAGTCTTATGCAAGACAGGGTAAAGCACATTGTCGGTAAAAGGAGGAGGGCTTTTGAGAAATTTTCCCTATTCAGGAATCAAATCCGGGACACCCCCAGAGTTAGCAGCTTTACATTCGCAACTACTAGACCAACAGGGCAAGTCCGATTCAAAAGTCCGGAAAGTAGCAGGTGAACCGTGAGATATTCAAAGATCTGCGTAAAACAAAGTTGAAAGATTTTGGGGTTTCGATTGCCCATTATAGGAATTTGTGTGACTTGGACGACAGTTTAACTAAGATGGGTCTCGTTTTTGTAAAGAACTGTTACCTATCCAAGAAAGGACCGTACGAAACCTGGCGTTATCACCGATCGATCGCCACGTGTCGGTTTTGTATCGGTACTCAAGTGTTTTAAAATTTATGAGTATGAGCTTTTTGTATCGATTAATTCATAGCACCTACAGAAGAGCTCATGGCTAAATAATAACAGACGTACGGGTCGATTTCAAGGTTAAGCCACGCTTGCCGAGTTTGGTCTGTGGATGGGTGACCATCTTAACATACCCAGTTGTTACGGATAGTCTGAAGCCGGAAAATCTGACGCCAGTTTTACTAAGGAGTACCGTGTTATCCAGTTAATGGGTTGTGGAGGTCTGGTAGGCAGCGGCTCTACTACGTAAAATACTGGTATTCAGCTGAATCCCGTTTGACTGGAAGCCGACCAAAGCACCTACACGTGTAGCAGCCCTAAAACCATGGTAATCATTAGTCTCTTAATAATACCAACATCAAGATAATATTCATCACAGCCGAGTCAAGTGTTAATAATCTTGAACATTTTGTCTGTTTTCTTCGTCAAAGTCAGGATCTATTTCGTTCATTTACGAGTTTAATTTCACAAAAATTCCAATTTCATTCCCTTTGACGAGAGGCATACGTAACAGAAGGAGGCTATTATTTCAATTTGGAGTTTGTATTACAACCGCAGTATAGCTCCCGGCCCTAAACACGACAAATGTAAAACCATTGTCTTTTGTCATTTAACTTTACATTATGTTGCTCGATTATTTTACACGATGTTCCAACTCTTTGAGCCCGGTTCTAGTTTTTTACGCCAAGTTGCCGCTATCGGTGTTTATTTCTCGTTTTTGGACCCTTACCAAAAGTTGAATGTTTATTATTAGAGAGTTTGTAAGCGACTGGTTCTGTAGTTACCTATGAGTGTATTGAACGATTTTTTCTTTCCAGATTTACCGAGGGAAGGTCCAAGAATAACAGGCAATGAACAAGAGAATAGAAGAGGGGACTCCTTATTTTTGAACTGTACGTCGGGGCGGTCGTACCCCGCGGCAGTACTCAGTTGGGACATTGATGGAGAAAAGGTACTATTAAACATTTTGAACGAAAAAATATTGACATTTACGAGACAGGCCATATTTTCGATTCCAGTTTTGATAGAGGTTACATTTTCCTTTGTTTACATGACCCAGATAAAAATGGACTTAATTTAGTGAATTCGCTATTGGGCAGTTTTGTGGTTTTTTTTTGATCTGATAAAAGCAGGTTATTATGTACCTTAAGGCAGCATTTTGGTTGTTTTTATTCGTGTTTCTATAAATAAAGAGAAGGTATTCTATGTACCTATTTATATAAAGACGTCTTAGTACAGTACCACTAATTAATTAGCCTTATTTGCTAGCAGACATTGAATATATTCCAATTCCTTCAATCACTTTTTATTAAATCATGAAAACTGCCAATGGTTTCACAGCTGTCTTGCCTCTATCTGTAAAGAAATTCTAATTTGTTTGCGTATTTTTTTTTTCATAATGTGTCATACGTTTAAAAGAGGTCCTGAAGAAAGAGGTCAACTCCAAATTACCTTTGAAAGAATAGAGGGCCAATTTCTACTTATTTTTAAGAAACATTCGCATTCGCATTTTAATAATCTGTCAAATATGTATGTAAATTGAGGCATTTTTGATAGATTGTGACTGAAATGCGAATTTTTCCTAACAATGAGTAGAATTGGCCTTGTTCCAAGATCAGCAATACAACCCAGAACAGGTTCCACGTCCATAATTCTAAAATGACAGTCATTATTCGTCCTCCCACTGCTCGATAGTCCAGTGGAGACGTCGTCGTCGTGAGCGGACATAATGCATTACGCGTCCATTATCTTCCGTGCTGGCAACTAATCCTCTCGTTCTGAACCAACTACGAACATCAATCAATCTTCCAGATACAGTTTGCATTTCCATATACTATGCTTCGAACTGTGTTTTATTTAATTTTCTGAACTTGGTCTTATAAGGATGCCTTACATACAATTAAGGAGACTGTTTAAACTTTAAGGATGAACCCAGAGGTCTGAATTTTTCGTATCATCTAAAAACATGCCTAGTTTATAGAACAGTAAGTTTTTCTATCGGTTCCGTGCATATTCTGGAATAAAAATAGAGCAAAAAATTTAGTTGTTTAGCATAAAAGAATTCTACCTCTTTTTAACATTATTTAAGATAGATAGCGATGACTAGATCATTTTATTTTAACGCTCTATTGTATTAAAATGGATATTATTTTGAAAAATACTATTCATTTTTGTACGATACTAATAAAAACGGCAAACAACAATTTACTATCCAACAACGTCTGTGTATCGTTACCATTTTATTGCAAAATTATACCTGTTGTTCTAGATCTATCCATAATAAAAGAATAAAATTTTAACGAACTCTCCGTGAATGCCTATAAAAGCTCGTCGACGTTATGAAATAAATAAACCAATTTATTTGCTCAATAACGGCCTAGCTTTTGAGTTATTTTATGGCAAACTTAAAATAAAAGTATGACCACAAAGTAATTAATGTGCATCCATTTACTGCAAGTTAATTAAGTTGTTTAAATTTTGATCGGTCTGAAATACAATATTACACGTACCAGGAGATTTAATTTCGGCCAGCAATCCTTATTAATATAATTGTTCGAAGGACATTTGACCCTTTTCAACGAGTTTTCTGTAATTCGACTCTTTCGCCCCAATAAGGTTTTTTCAAATTTTAACTTTGCTGGGCTTATTGAAGTGCGGGCTCGTATTTATCTTTTATTTCTGATTTGGCCCGAGTTTGTTTTTGTTTCGAACAACACTGCCGAACTCGTCACGTTCTTTTTTATTCGGGTCAAACTTGTAGCAATATATAAAGAAATACTGGCTTGACGATTCAACACAATTCTATACCTTTTTTGTGAGTATTTTGTACTGTGCTCTTTATAATGAGGCAGGGATTTTTATTTTAGTTTGTGTCTATGTGTCACTTGTTTTTTTTAAATATTTTGTTCCATTCTGTAAACTATAACAAATTTTACAAGAGTTATGTGTCAGAAAAATGTGTTACACGCATCATTATTAATTATCATTGGGCCTAAGGCCAAGATATTATTATCACCAAGGCATTTCAGAGAAATATTGAATCAATATCCTCAAAATCAAACTGATGTCATTATAGGGGATTAAACCGTTCAGTAGTCATCGGCGAACAGCGAATTCTCAGCAGCAGATACATTAACACGATCCCTGCGTACAATGGTTAGTTACCATGAAATTTATGATCAATTAGCGAGTCAAATGTTCCGAATCGAAGGATATTGTCAAGGATGTCTTCTTGGAACTAGTGTGGAAGTCTATTTGTGGCCATCCCTACAATCTATTGGTAAATTGAAAGCTTGGCTAATTACTGACGTAGACACGGATGTTGAGTACGAAAGTTCGGGTGTGTCGTTCGATATTGACTTCATAACATCTTGTAACTGAATATTGATAGGGATTGTGTTGGAACAAATTGAATGTTATTTGATCAATAAATATTGTATCAATCGTTATAGTTATGTAGAACTATTTGCTATGTTAGCTAATTATATGGTAATTCCCTCAAAGTGGTGTGTGAAGATGGTTAAAGAAAAACACCAAACGAATTCAGAACCTCCTACTTTTTTGGAAGTCGGTTAAAAAAAATAAAGGAAATTGCGATAGTTTTATTTTATTTTATTTATGAAGGAAAACTAACAATTACACACTAAACATGGTTTACAGTAACTTATAATCTAGGTATATCAGTGAGTAACTAACTACGTTGTCCACATGTTACATAATCGAATTGAAATTTGGAAGACACGAGTACAACATTACTTATTAATAAATCTTATTCTTATAATACTAAAGGATACACATATTTGAAAATACGTTTAATCATCTGTTTTATCGACTATTTTGAGAAGATCAATACGAAATTTGTTGGCTGACAAAGAAAATATATCCAATTCTGAAAAAAGGGTATTTTAATTTTTATATTTTTTGCTAAACGTCGAAGAGGTGAGCGGACACCCGCGTTAGTGCGGGTATAGTTAGCGCTACATATACTTTACAAAATTAAGAAAAAAAAATACGGTTAAGCAATATCAAGGGGACACAACGCGGTTGACAACCTGGGATTTTTTGAACATACGTACTTATAAACCTCGTGTAAGGTTCTTCTAACGTACAAAAACCCATTCCTTTGAAAAGCTTGCTGATACTAGACACATTCCTACTAATTGACATTTAAAAATTGAACAAATTGACACATCTTCTTTTGTTCTACTTCCTCCTTCCGCAAAGACTAATTAAAACACATTCTACTCAGATTATCGTCGGTACTCGGATTTAAGACGGTGCAATGGACAATAAACTAATTGACAGGAATTCTATGCCAATTATTTGTCAATAAAAAGATGGTTTAATAGCAAGGTGTAAGCCAGTTTGTATGCTTTCTTTGAAGCTGAAGTATATAAAGTATACCTTCATACATATACCCAACTAGTAGGCCTTTTATAGCGTAGTAAACCAGATGTCTGGCTTCCCCAATTATTATTCATATTTTTTTGTGATGGAGGAAGTGCCATATGCTGTCTTTCTTGAAGTTCAAAACTGGCGTAGCAACACCTGCGATGTAAAACAACATCACAAACATAATAGAACATAACACGAATGTGTTTAATAGAGACATTTACACAGTTTAATATTGGGAAATATTCGATAAATCGAAACTATTTTTTGGTAGCTAGAGCAGGCTAGTCCGTAAACAAATATGGTTTGGTTTTACTGACCTACATGGTGCAATCCCGGAAATAACCGAAATATCCGTTGCTGGAATTTAACCACCTAGATTTACTTGCCAGTCTATATACCTCTATAAACCGGTTCTGAGAATCAAAATGTGGTCATGATACATATCGGGTTAGCAAGAATTGTGAGTATACTAGTCCGACCGAAACAGAATTTTCAACCGAAACCGAAACTTATGTAAACAAATATTAACGATAGCATGTTTAAATTTTAACTTGCTGTAGATGTTACACTAATAAGTTTTATTCAAATAATAACATTTAACGTTTCTTAAATAAAATAAAAACAACAAATAAAATGATTTATTTATGTTATTCTAACAATAAAGTAAACTCTGTTAAAAAAAACTTGTTACAAAAAATATAACCGACTTCCAAACAAAGTATAATATAACCTTAATTTCGGAAGTCGGTGTTTTTGATTTTGTTTTTTTTTTGTGTGTTTAACCTACTTCCGAAATTAAGGTTATTTTATACTTTGTAGTGTTTTGTTTGGAAGTCGGTTATATTTTTTTGTAAAAAGTTTTTTATTTTACACTTTTAAGTGGTGATACTTGGACGATGTCTTCGTCTACGCAGAAATTGAAATAGGCAAAAATGCTCATAAAATAAAAACTGTTGAACCAAATTGAATAAAATTTTTACGGTACCAAACGCCAAGTATACCGCATCGAACTAAAAACGAATCATAGAAATCGGATCAGAAACCTCGGAGTAATCGGTGTACATACATAAAAAAATACCCACCGAATTGAGAACCTCCTCCTTTTTTGGAAGTCGGTTAAAAACAATATTACCTAAACTAGAGCCTCTTAGTCTTTATATTTTAATCATGGTGTTCACAATATTCTTATGATAAATATAGTTTACTAAGATCTTGTATTATTCGGTTTGTTAATAATGTCCGAACTAGTCAATCTGTCAAACTGGCCGAAACCGAAACTGGATCTTCGGTCGGTATTTAGAGTATACGTTTTGTTAGCAAAACGTAAGCGATTATTAGGTTTTGTTCAACAATTTGTATGCCTTTGGAATGTTACTGAATCATTCAATTCACTTGAAAGATAGGCACTCCCGTGAGGAATTGTAGCTGTTAACCCTAGATTCGGATATTTCTTTTAGGTACGTTTACGGGTAACGCTGTATTACCCGACCAGAGGGCCTAGCACGAATGCTTTGACGTATGGTAACGTAAAATTATAGTACTCGTTTCGCACATAATATTTATTTAAATTAGATAGATACTGTATTCATATTTTTGTATGATACCTACAAATTGTGTGTGACGCATAAAATTACATCAAAATTTTATGGGTTTGTAGTTTTTAAAATTCAATATTCAATAACGTTAACTATACTGTTACGTTACTATACGTCAAACTATTCGAGCTAAGCCTAAAGGCCAAATCTCATACTATATTTATAGCGTTTACATTCAAGTCGCAACACTGTCTCAGCGATATTCAATGTCAAAAACTTGCCAAAATGTAGGGAAATCAGATGTGCGTGTGGATTGCGTGATCTTCAAGTCTTCTGCTAGTCTGAGGGGGAAAATTCAAAGATCACTCCGTCCGCGCGCGTGTGGATTGAGTGATCTAAATAAATAGTTATAACTTTTTGAAATGGTGTTCAAATGAATCTGTTAAAATCTTTTACAAATTCTTGACTAAAATTTGAAATTAAAATAAAGACCAGGAAGGCTGAGAAATCGGAAATATGTGTCATGAAATTTCGTGCGGTCAGCGGATTGAGTGATCTAGTTATTTGACCATAACTTTTTAACCTGAAGTTTTACATTTTTTCATTTCACCATCATGTCTTTACAATTATTTACTAAAACCCTTCCGGTTTTTGTAGAGATTAAGCGAACTTTTAAAAAATATCACCCAATCCACACGCACATGAAATCGGTTAATTGCAGACGCCGTAAGATTGTAAAAAATCGCGTGATATAGCAAACTCATTTTATTGCATAAGACACGAATATATTGGAAACTGTTGATTTTGGATTGGAATTATTTTATTCAAAATAATTTGTTAATACATAATACATCGAGAAATTATGATCTAATATAAAATTACAATCTTACGGAGTTTGCAATTTTCCGGTGGCATTAATACCTACTTCGTAGTAAAAATGTGACAAATTGCCCCTCAGATTGCAGCTACCTTTTTGCCTTGTGTTAGTCAATTGGTTCTCATAGAATTTTCTAGTTTGACCTCCAAAAGTGACCTCCATATTATAAATTTATTTCTTGACGTAAAACGTCCGTGCTTGGGTGACAGAAGTCCATATTTTCACCAAATTTCAACAGAATCGGTCCAGTAGATCCGGAGAACTGGCTGTGACAGACAGACTGACAGACAAACAAACACCCGAGTGATCCTGTAAGGGTTTCGTTTTTACGGATGTTCGGAACCCTAAAAATATTTATCAAGATGCAGGATTTTACTATTTTGAAGGACAGTGGTCTTACTCATTAGGAATAGTCATAACTAGTCATTCTTGTAGTAGCAACACTCTTATTTGTTGTTCAAAAAACGGAACCCTTATAGGATCACTGTGTCTGTCTGTCTGTCCGTCTGTCATAGCCAGTTTTCTCTAGATCCACTGGACCGATTCTGTTGAAATTTAGTACACATATGGACTCCTGTGACTCAAATACGAACGCGAAAAGAATCATCCAAATCGGTTGACAATTGGCGAAAATATCGCTGAACAAACATTTTTCATGGGATACCATCATCAGATCCTGACGTATATCTCAGATCCTTCCATCATCAGGTCAGCAACATGAGATGATCATTACCAGGCACAAATATCTGAGTTACGTTAGAAAGTAAACGAAAAACATGGTATGTGCCTATAAAATTTGAGGGTTTCCCTCGATTTTCATAGGATTCCATCATCAGATTCTGACTTGGTGACAATAGGACCACCTCAGGAGTATAAGCTTACGAATTTTTTTTTTTAATCGGTCCACAATTGGCGGAGCAATCGGTGAACACACGTAAAAAAATATTAATAGTCGAACATAAAACCTCCTACTTTTTGAAGAAGTCGGTTAATAATAATAATTAAAAAGAAAAACTACACGTTTTCGCAAAATAATAATAATACACTTATTTCAGAAAACTTACAGATTGTAGTAAACTATTAAAATTTTATATACATAAGTTGAGTTGGTATTGAACATTTGCAAGAGATAGATTGTTGGAGAAATCTGTATACAATAATAGGTAATTCCTGCCTCCTAAACTATTAATAACTATTTATAAAGGATGAGTATCTAGATTGGACGTAGGTCATCCAACCTCTGGCTCTGATTCCAATTTAGGGTCGGCGCAGCCGGCTACTCATTTTTTGACACCGCCTCGCCTCGCCGCGCCTCGCTATCTAAAATAGATAAATATGTTTTCTAAAAATATCTACTTTCACATCATAGTTCAAAAATCTAAATGGAGGACTTCCAAAGATGGAACTATATTATTGGTAAAAATTGTAATTATTTTTTCATCGAAAACTATCTCATTGAACCATGTCTCACAAAATTTTGTTACAAAATGTTATGTTTATGATTTTTTTAAGTATGTTGAAAAACGTTTGATGCTCGTGGGCATTTGCCTATTTCGCCTCGGTAGCAATGATAAACTTTCTCCACATGCATCAACTGACTATTTCAGTGCATCCCCATGACATGGGTATCATATGGAATGGTTTTACATTTCATAGATACCCCTAACATGGAGGAGGGAATACGAATAAAGTACAGCTTGTTTTAATAAGTTTTTATAGACTTCACGAATATTCCTAACAGCCCCTTTCTCCCACAGGTCACAGACCCCCTACTCCTGGTAGAGTACCCGCCGACGCAGCACGCGCACGGCTTGCTGTCCACAGCGCTGGGGCTGCGCGTGCCCGTCGGCCGGACGATGCAGGTGCGCTGCACAGCGCGCGTGGCCCCCGCCTGGCGGGAAGGCAGCGAGGCTGTCGTGGGGAACAGCCAGCTAGCTGACAGCAAAGAGGCTATGTTATTAGGTAATTTGATCAATTATCGTTTACGAAATGTATTTTTACTGATTGTAGTAGTTAATCCAATATATGGTTATGATGCCTTAAATTATAATCAGAAGGTTGAAAACCTTGCTTTTGGCAGACATCTTCCAACACCTTTAAAATACTCGTTTCAAGAGTACAGTTTATTTTTTGTCTTCTTCCATTTGGCGTTAGAACAATGATATCTTTGGACATGATCAAATATACAAAGTCAATGCACTGCTAAAGTAAGCACAAGATACGAAAACTGTATCAATTTCTAACAGTCATCGAGTTGCGGCGGCTTGACATAACAAAATGCCAAGTTGAAAACTAGCTTTATATATGTGTAACACTGCTGGGTAAGAAACTCCTCTATCTTTTCTATACCTCTCTATCCTGAGCAATCTCTGGTTAAGTTTGACCAGTAAATATTATCTGAGGCTCTAGACAAAGTGCCATTGTACTACCTATGGCGATTGTCAAAATGCTAAAATATAAGAGACCATCTTCTGCCGGCGGCTTCATCCGCGTTAAAATTGAGAATTATCCCAAGGTAACATACTACCATACCGGAATGAAAAGTATCCTATGTCCTATTCCGAGACATGGTCTACTCATGTGCTAAGTTTCATCTGAATCACTTCAGCTGTTAAGACGTGAAAATGTAACAGAAAGGCAAAGTTACTTTCACATTTATCGCCAGCCCACTTCATCTATCCAATGACTATACACATTCATAAATAATTGTATTTATAAAAAAATAAATTATTAAAAACATATTATTAAGTATTATGACGCATGACGTAGTTTGAAACAACCAGCGATTTGAGGGAGCATAGTCCGAGCCTTGTGTTCCAAGGACGGCGCGGAATGGAACGGCGACATTGTTTTGATATTTAAAAATTATTAACAGGGTGTTACAAATTTCTAATGCATTATTTATTTTTATTGCGTTATTTTCTTAATTAATTATTTAAAAAACATCGCGCCTCGAGGTAGTTTATATCGGGAACATTAATTGGGCCACCTTTGTAAGACGACTAAAATGGCACAGAGTATAGATATAGAAGATTGATTCCGTGACATTTTGACAGGCGTTTTGACAATCGCCTTCGCCAGGCTATTGCTGACAGAATATCTTTCTCTCGTCTAGAGCCTGATCGTCACACCACGTTCGCCGCGGTTGATCTCCAAGGCGACGTCCATCCTCTGGTGTCCATTGAGTGACGTCCTTTGCCCATCTTTCAGGGTGTATCCGTTTAACACGGCCAGCAAACTCCCACTTCAGCCTGGCCAGCAATGGGGCACAAATTAGGCTAGCAAAAATAGTCTGTCATCAAAGTCCAAAATTGCGCGGTTCCATATTCTTTTTGCGTTTTTTGAAGGATAATCGTCCACAGGCAGATGACGTTCAGCTCTTTGCACACAAGTATCAATATAGTGGGTTATGTGCAATCAATTGTATCAACAAGTGCGCAAGAATCGATAATTTTGGACACTCGTTCTTTCAAAATATAGAAAAATATAAATATAATGTCTGAGTTGGCCGTAGAACTTTCTACGACCAACTCAGACATTCTTACCCAAAACCTTATTTTAGTAACAATTTACGCACGATTTGAATCAAGTGAAGTCATGTGAATGATACTCCAAAGGGTTAAGTTATTTTTAAGTTTACCATCCCAGCTATTTATAAAAAGTCTTTCCGAAATTGAAACGGACAGACATGCGAAAAAATACGGCTGGTTTACACGCGGAAAATTCCGTCACGTTTTTCCGCTCAGATTTGCACCAAGCCTTCTGCACATTAAGGGTACCTATAGGGCCATTCTACGACGTATCGAAAATTGCTTTATGTTTTTTTGTAAAATATCTATTATTTTGATTAGAATGAAAATAATTTCATAATAAGTTACTATGTTTCGTGTTGAAATGTATCGTAGAATGACCCTAGTCTTTGTTTTTTAAGGTATCAGCGAGGACAGCATTTTTTGTAAGTAGAAATATTGAAATACCTACCTAAATATTTTCTTTTGTTCTTACGAAGTCCGTAACCAGGCAATCTATGTAGATCCCGTGCTCGTCTGTGATAAAAGTCATAGTAGTCGAGATTGAAAATTTACTGTCACACATATTTCATCTGTATTGAGGTGATTGATTTTGTCTGAAACGACAAAATCTATTCATTCATTCATTCATCATTTCATTACCTACGAGACAAAGACTTGAAAGTAACATACAATGTAATGAAAACAATTTTGATAGAAATACAAATGGATGCTTTTAGATACTCAGAAGAAGGCGTTTTAAGTGGTTCAAAACCTTTTTCTCAGTTATTAAATTATATTCAATGTTCAGATACTCAAAATAAAAGTTTTTGTAGGGATATGTTGCACGTGGGAGTTAAAGTGGTTTTACGTCAAAAGAAACAGCTTTACCTTATTGCGAACGTTTACCTAAGTTAATATTTCTTATATTGACATCTGAGACTGTAAGTGTACTTTATGCCAGTAAATTAAAGGTCATTGATACTTCTATTGTACTCGTCTTGTTGGAGTATATTTTTAGGGTTCCGTACCCAAAGGAACCCTATTAATAAGCCTCCTCTGTCCGTCCATCCGTCCGTCCTTCCGTTTGTCAGAGGGCTGTATCTCAAGAATCATAATAGGTAGACAGTATAAACGACGGTGCCGAAATCATGGAAGCTTGCGAATGTGCAACCGGTGCCCAAAAAGGGAGACCGTGCTATCCCTGCTCATTACCGTCCGATCGCCATTACCTCCATCCTATGCAAGGTTATGGAAAGGGTTCTTAACAGTAAGCTGCTGACCTACCTTGAAGACAATGATCTCCTCAGTGACCGTCAATATGGCTTTCGCCGGGGACGGTCAACTGGCGATCTTCTTGTGTATGTCACGCACTGCTGGGGCGAGGCCATCGAGAGACACGGCGAAGCACTTGCCGTGCCGCTCGACATCTCGAAGGCCTTTGACAGGGTTTGGCACGCAGGTCTACTGAGCAAGCTTCCTGCTTATGGCATCCCAGCTGGTTTTTGTAGCTGGATATCAGACTTCCTGAGTGAACGGTCGATCCGAGTAGTCGTTGACGGCTGCTCCTCTGACCTCATGGCTATTGATGCCGGAGTTCCTCAGGGGTCTGTTCTCTCTACAACTCTTTTCTGCTGCACATCAATGACCTACTTCAGCTTGGTGTTGTTGGGTACGCAGATGACAGTACGGTTTCAGAGAGATACTTGTCCAGCGCAACAACCAGCGGGGATGAAGTTCGTTCCTTGAGAGAGGCCATGGTAGAGCGGACAAATTTGACCTTAAGCCTTGTCTCCCAGTGGGGTGATGACAATGTGGTCACTTTTAACGCTACCAAAACACAGGCGTGTCTTTTTACCGCAAAAAGGAGTCGTTTTGACCAAACTCCTACTTTTCGGGGTGCATCTGTTCCTGTGACTGATCGGCTCGAGCTCCTGGGCATGGAGTTGATATCCAATCTCAACTTCGGCGCCACCATCGAGTACAAAGCCCAAACCGCGGCCAAAAAGCTGGGTATCCTAAATAGGGTGAAGCGATACTTCAGGCCTGGACAGCTTTTAACCCTAAATAATGCGCAAGTCCGATCCTGCATGGAGCATTGTAGCCACCTTTGGGATGGCTCAGCTAAGTATCAGCTTGCCGCGCTTGACTCGGTGGAACGCAGAGCTAAGAGGCTCATCGGTGACGTAAAACTGGTGGATGCCAAGCTGCATAGCTTGGCTCATCGCCGTAAGGTTGCCTGCTTGTCAGTCTTCTACAGATTGTACTTCGGTGAGTGTGCCCAAGAACTCCACGACCTTATCCCACCGGCCCCCTTCTACCATCGGACATCCAGACGCACTGCATCTTACCATCCCTACCTTGTTGCTATTCCACCAATTCGCACTAAGTGTTTCCAAACGTCTTTTATAATGCGAACAGCAAAGGAATGGAACTCTCTGCCTGCATCCGTGTTTCCAAACGCTTACAACCCTAATCTCTTCAAAGTTAGAGTGAACAGGCTCCTTCTGGGTAAGCTCGCTCCATCGTAGACTTTGTGTCAGTCATCTCTGACCTAGACTAGAGTCAAGAGCAAACCCATCACAAAAAAAAATTGACAGGTTGTGTATTTTTGTTGCCGCTATAACAACAAATTATAAAAAAAGGATTATGGTACGGAACCCTTCATGTGCGAGTTCGATTCACACTTGGCTGTTTCTTCTATACTAATATTATAAAGAAGAAAGATTTGTTTGTTTTTGCACCGAAACTACTGGACCGATTTGTAAAAAATCTTGTAGCATTGGATAGCTACATTATCAGGGAGTAACATAGGCTATATATTATCCCCGTACTCCCACGGGACCGGGAACTACGCGGGTGAAACGGCGTGACGTCCACTAGTTTTTAATATTTGTACACTTGCCAAAACTCGGGAAGAATGGAAGGAAGTAAAGGAGGCCTTTGCTCTGCAATGGGCCGTCCCATTGTTCCATCGTCCCGTCCCTTTCCGTTAGTTTGCCATGTGTAATTACTTCCTAGAATTTGATCCTTATAAGAGACACTTTCGGATGGTGTAATAATACAGGTGTGTTTTTAGGGTTCCAAACAAAAACCGGAACCCTTATAGGATCACTCGGGTGTCTGTCTGTCTGTCCGTCCGTCACAGCCAGTTTTCTCCGGATCCACTGGACCGATTGTGTTGAAATTTAGTACACATATGGACTTCTATGACCCAAACACGAATGCGTCACTTTTGGGGGTCAAACTAGAAAATTTAAAAAAATAGTTTTTTAACAATATCGTGTGACATATTAGATGAAAGAGCTTACTGTAAGGGTTTTAAATATATTATTTTCATAATTTTAAAACAAATGGTTTTGAAGTAATTCAAGAAATTAGATGAAAAATGACCATTCCCCCCCTTACATCCGAAACTAAAAATGGAGATAATAGATCTTTACCTATAGATTACAGAAAAACCTATAAGAAGTCTATAGTGTTAAATAACACTTTAAAAAATTAAATTCGTTCGGAACCCTTAGCAGGTGAGTCTGACTCGCACTTGCCCAGTTTTTTTATCAATCGGTTCGTTTCCTGGCTAGAAATACCGATAATTCAAAATATCAAATGATGTATTTTTAGTTTACATCTAAATCAGGCTCGAGACACCTTTCAGTCTTTTTCGTAATTCCTCATAGTTTCGTATTTGGCCAACCACGCACGCTTTACAAATTCAGCCTGTATATGTTAATGAGTTTTATTGAACCTTCAGCGTTTGTCAGTATTTCGTTTTAGACTTTTTATACGGGATATCGTAAACCTCATGACATTTTACAACTTAAGGCTGCTCTCTCGAAAAAAGCTTAAAAATTGCGTGCAGATGAAGCAGTTTATCGTCGGCCATTTTCTAAGAAATTACATTTGATAAAATAGGTAGTAATCTACATGATATGATACGTAATTTGGTTTAGCCAGAATTTATGTGTCGGTATCACATAATAAGAAAAAAAAATCACTAAATCACCTCCAAATCGTTGAGATGAAACCATTTTCCTCCTTCATTTTTATCAAAAGAGTATAAAAATATATTTACTGCTTTGCAATACAAAGAAAAATAATTTGGTTTTGTTACGTTTTAAAAATATGTACTATATTTATTATAATATTTATTAATTAAAAACACGGGTAGCGGAGTGGCGCGTAGAGGTGTAGTTAACTCCATTTGTATGCACAAGGTCATTGGCATGTATAGAAGCCTTAAATTGTGTTCTTTGACACAACACGTTGAAAATTCTTGGTTTGTTGTTCTCTATGGAACTTATCTGAAGACATATCGCTGACTGAAAATGTACAGATAATTTTGCAGATAACTTACGAAAAACACATAAATTAAAATACATTTTTGCACTACAACAGGAAATTTCCAGATAATTAACAAGGAAAACGCAACAATCCCATGAATATGTAACCAAACAATACTTAAATATTCCCGTAACTTTTAATTTCCATTTGTTTGCATCGCAAATGAATGGTGCAAGCCCAGTGCAACAATATGGATTGCGGAGGGCTCCTGCTTCTAATTACACCGAGCAAACGAACCGAACAAACTAAGCGAACTGAACATACGTAACCATTTAATTAGGAAAGCACTGCTTGCTAAGTTCGTATATTTCGGTGAATGCGAAATGAATTCCGTCTACCTATCTCAGTCAGTACGCTTTAATGATAGTAAGCGATATGTTTTAGCGGTTTCAAGTGTAATTCTCGTGTTTGTTTGAATAATGTGTTTCGAAATATTTCTGTCTCAGTTCATATCTTTGAGACAAGGAACTTTGTCGTTCTGCATTTTCAGTTTAGTGTCATGTTTATATGTGTTGCGTGTCTTCCAAGTTTAATGATGTGGTTTCTCTACATGTATATCATCTGCAATGCCCTATTAAATTTTAATTTCGGATAATTTTATAAATATAATATCAAGTTTGAGGACTTCATTCACAACAGGAAAAGAAATAATTCTTTGATAGATTGTATATTATATGTCCTAATTAGTCTGAGTTTACAAGCAAGAAAGGTAGCTCTATGAAAATTATTCATCAGACGTAGGTACTTAAGTCGTTATCAACGATCCTATTCCAGTATCTAGCTAGACACTAAGAAGCATTTTTGCGTCTCTGGGCACAAAACCATATAAAGATAAAGTAAGGGTAAAGGCATTTGGTCAAATGCGCGCGTTATTTTTATCTCAATGCAAATAATGTGTGCATTAACATTGTGGAAGGTCAATATGAAATGTGCTTTTTTTTTATTTCATTTCTGTTGAATTTCGACTCTGCGTCAATATGCCTTGAACCTTAGTCTATCAGAGTTAATTCAGATCCAGCCAAAACTAGATTTCTACCCATCTACGCCGTCTCCAATGCTGTAAGGTTCCCTTCGCTAGGTTACCTTCAAAATATAATACTCAGTCTCTCATGATAGGAATAAAATCCTCGATCTTTTAGTAGCAGACATATAAAATATCTCCCTGAATTTTCTCGAACCGCTTGCAAGTCCCGCATGAATACCGAGCAAACGATTGGTCGACTAAAATATTTCGGTAATCGAAAGAAACGCTCATTGAACGAATTTTCAATCGAGACCATTAACCGTAGGAAGCATGTAAACGATTTTCGATCGGTGACTATTTCGAGAAAACATTGAGTTTGAGAGTAATTTTGTCGTTGCTATGTCGGTTGAACTTGAAGGCTTTCCCTCCCACTCGCGGCTTCTTGGGCAAGTTCGATGTCAAGTGATTTTCTTAGTATAACTTTCAAAATATGTAGTTTTTCGATATAAACTAAGTTTTTTATTGTAAAAATCCCCATAACTTTGAGCTTGGATAATATGTCTTAGTTTCCAGTAATTTGGTAAAGATTTATAAATTCAAAAATTGTATGTTTCACTGCTAAAGAAAACCTGGACTACTTAATAATTAAGGTTTTTGATAACACGTTAGTTATTCAATGTGGTATCACTACAGAATAACTCTATTAATTAATTTTGTCCAGTTGCGGTTATGATGTAACGAACAGCAAATTTTTGTTCATATTTCAGAGTTGATCCCACAAATTCCTAGAAAAGAAAAAGTTATTCATATTTATGGTAATTTTCACCCCTTGCAATACAACAACTAGTTTAACATATAAAAAAACCGTAGCACAAGCCAAAAAAAACAATTTTCTTGTAATTTTTAGGGTTCTGAACATCCGTAAAAAACGGAACCCTTATAGGATCACTTGGGTGTCTATCTGTCGGTCTGTCTGTCTGTGTGTGTGTCGGTCGGTTTCTCTGCCTGTCTGTCTGTCTCTCCGTCTATCACAGCCAGTTTTCTCCGGATCTTTCCGGATTGTTCCCGTACCAGAAAACTGACCATGCCGGGTTAGAGGCGCGCAAGTTTGCTTTAACGCTAGATCTAACCCAGCTGGTGAATGAGGCAACGCGGGTACCGGATGTTGACGCCCATTCACCCAATTGCTTGGACCTTCTGCTGACAACTGATCCGGGCAGTCATTCAGTATCGGTCTCAGCCCCGCTGGGAACGTCTGACCATTGCCTGGTGAAATCCGTATTGACCTGCTCTCCTCCAGATAAGAGTCCTAGAGGCACGAGACGAGTATGGCGATACGAGTCAGAAGATTGGGATGAGATGCGGCACTTTTTGCATCTTATCCATGGCGGCAAGTGTGCTTCTCCTCGGGTGACCCCTCGTGTTGTGCTGACTTGATTGCGGACGTGATTCGGCAGGGGATGGAGTATTTTATTCCATTCTCCGACATCCCGCTCGGTCACAAATCCCGGCCTTGGTATAATGCAGAATGCGCTCACGCTGAGGCCCGTAAAGAGTCTGCATACCAAGCGTGGATCAAGGCCCGCGACCGAAAGGTTAAAGCACGTAGGGTTCGCGCGAGGAAAAGAGCCTTTAATTCTGCCGCTAAGTTCTGCAAGCGGGTTTTACGTAGGGCACGTTTTGACCATGTCGGACGTATCGGGGCCAAATTAGCATTGCACCCTCCTGGTAGCAAGCAGTTTTGGTCCCTGTCGAAAGCGGTTGAAACGAATTTCTGTCGACCCACTTTGCCTCCTATGTTGAAACCTGATGGCTCGCTGGCTCACACTGCAAGTGAGAAAGCAAATTTATTTGCAACTCTCTTTGCAAGCAATTCGCGTCTGGACGCTGGCTCCAAGCAACCACCAACTTTACCTCGTTGTGACTCTTCGATGCCGAAGATCACAGTTCACATAAAAGAGGTCCGAAGAGTATTGTGCAGTCTAGACGTGAATAAGGCCAGCGGGCCTGACGGCATTCCAGCGAGAGTGTTGAGGCAATGTGCACCTGAACTGTCTCCTGTGTTAGCACGCCTGTACCGCCTCTCTCTTGAGAAAAGAACGGTGCCGAAATCATGGAAGCTTGCGAATGTGCAACCGGTGCCCAAAAAGGGAGACCGTGCTGACCCTGCACATTACCGTCCGATCGCCATTACCTCCATCCTATGCAAGGTTATGGAAAGGATTCTTAACAGTAAGCTGCTGACCTACCTTGAAGACAATGATCTCCTCAGTGACCGTCAATATGGCTTTCGCCGGGGACGGTCAACTGGCGATCTTCTTGTGTATGTCACGCACTGCTGGGGCGAGGCCATCGAGAGACACGGCGAAGCACTTGCCGTGTCGCTCGATATCTCGAAGGCCTTTGACAGGGTTTGGCACGCAGGTCTGCTCAGCAAGCTTCCTGCTTATGGTATCCCAGTTGGTTTTTGTAGCTGGATATCAGACTTCCTGAGTGAACGGTCGATCCGAGTAGTCGTTGACGGCTGCTCCTCTGACCTCATGGCTATTGATGCCGGAGTTCCTCAGGGGTCCGTTCTCTCTGCAACTCTTTTCCTGCTGCACATCAATGACCTACTACAGCTTGGTCTTGTTGGGTACGCAGATGACAGTACGGTTTCAGAGAGATACTTGTCCAGCGCAACAACCAGCGGGGATGAAGTTCGTTCCTTGAGAGAGGCCATGGTAGAGCGGACAAATTCGACCTTGAGCCTTGTCTCCCAGTGGGGTGATGACAATGTGGTCACTTTTAACGCCACCAAAACACAGGCGTGTCGTTTTACCGCAAAAAGGAGTCGTTTTGACCAAACTCCTACTTTTCGGGGTGCATCTGTTCCTGTGTCTGATCGGCTCGAGCTCCTAGGCATGGAGTTGACATCCAGTCTCAACTTCGGCGCCACCATCGAGTACAAAGCCCAAACCGCTGCCAAAAAGCTAGGCATCCTAAATAGGGTGAAGCGATACTTCAAGCCTGGACAGCTTTTAACTCTATATAAAGCGCAAGTCCGATCCTGCATGGAGTATTGTAGCCACCTGTTGGATGGCTCAGCTAAGTATCAGCTTGCCGCGCTTGACTCGGTGGAACGCAGAGCTAAGAGGCTCATCGGTGACGAAAAACTGGTGGATACCAAGCTACACAGCTTGGCTCATCGCCGTAAGGTTGCCTGCTTGTCGGTCTTCTACAGATTGTACTTCGGTGAGTGTGCCCAAGAACTCCACGACCTCATTCCACCGGCCCCCTTCTACCATCGGACATCCAGACGCACTGCATCTTACCATCCCTACCTTGTTACTATTCCACCAATTCGCACTAAGCGTTTCCAAACGTCTTTTATAATGCGCACAGCAAAGGAGTGGAACTCTCTGCCTGCGTCTGTGTTTCCAAACGCATACAACCCTAATCTCTTCAAAGTTAGAGTTAACAGGCTCCTTCTGGGTAAGCTCGCTCCATCGTAGACTTCGTCTCTGTCATCTTTGACCTTGACTAGAGTCAAGAGCAAACCCATATCAAATAAAAAAAAAAAAAAAAGGATCTCCTGGACCGATTCTGTTGAAATTTGGTATACATATGAACTTCTGTGACCTAATGACATCAAAATAAATAAATTTTTAGTATGGGGGTCACTTTTAGGGATCAATCTAGAAAAAAAAAGTGTTTCAAACTGTGTATTAGTTTATAAGTTATTCAAGAAATTAGACCAAAACTGGCCATCCCGCCCCCCTATCTCCGAAACTACTGAGCCTAAATGAAAAAAAACGCAGATAATGGTTCTATACCTAAAGATAACAGGAAAACCTATAAGATGTCTGTGGTGTTAAAATAACATGTTAAAAAAATGAAATTGGTTCGGAACCTGCACACGAGTCCGACTCGTACTTGACCTGTTTTTTGTTGTTATTGTGATAATACAAATACACACACTGTCAAAATTTTAATTCTCTTACTATTACCGCTTTATCCACTGACAGAGAGACAGACAGACAGCGGACCCTTAGTTATAGGGTCCCGTTGGCTTATCCTTCGGGTACGGAACCCAAGAAACTATCTATACTTCTATACTAATATTATAAAGAAGAAAGATTTGTTTGTTTCTTTGTTTGAATTGAATAGGCTCCGAAACTACTGGACCGATTTGAAAAATTCTTTTAGCATTGGATAGCTACATTATCAGGGAGTAACATAGGCTATATATTATCCCCATACTCCCACGGGAACGGGAACTACGCGGGTGGAACCGCGTGACATCCACTAGTCAAATAATAAAACACAAAACCCTAGTCCAACTCCTCTGCCAAGAAAATATAATAGAGCCACAAAAACTTGTAACTCGCCCTCGCAAATCCCAACTTATAACAATTTAATACCCAGACCCCTTCAATAACATTGTTACAAACTGATGTCGATCGCAAATCGCTATATCTTACGATATTATCAACGGAACAGGCCTATTCAAGTGTACTCCTATTATATTCGATGTATCGATACTATTATCGATAGTATCAAATCGGTTTGTAATTACAAATGTTCCGATTAATTAACCATTGAATTGGTGTTACTCTATCTAGGTGGGATTTGATTGAGGAGCACGATTGACGGGTAGGATTATGTAGTGGTCCGTTAATGTACTATTAGTTGATATTCTTGATTGATTGAACAGAGAAGTGATTGGCGTATTCGCTTTTGGAATTTTCTACTATAATAGAATTATGCTCCATCTACGACGCACCATCGCTTACCATCAAGTGAGACAGTGGTCATACTTTTTACTACAGACTTCTGCAATGGCGTACTGTAAATGCCAACGAAAATTAATTTGAAATACGTATCTACCAATGAATATAATCATTTAAGAATTTGAATTTATTAGATGTACTATAACATAAACGGCAGTAAATCAACAATCATTATAACATAGTTTCTTTATATTGTATGTTTTTAATACTGTTTTCTTAGTATGCTTTTTGTTATTGTATTTATTTTCGTGTTTGTCTTTCTGCTATACATGCCATAATATTTTGTCTCTGTATCGCTCTAGTATCGAGTAGAAAATACGTAGGGCAATTGTACAGTATTTTTTTACTAGTGCATAAAGTTTTAATTAATATTAGACTTAATTCACATAACTATAGTAAAATATGAGTAGAAAAATTCTCAGCTCAAACATAGAGACCTTTTGCCAGAAAAAACATTCAAGACAAAACAGTAGCAAGAGCCAAATTATTGACTGTAACCATTTTTTCTGCAATTAAAGTCAAAACCTTACATAATTAACTAGCTGACCCGCGGAACTTCGCCTGCATCACAATTTTCGTTACTGCTCCGCTCCTATTAGTCTTAGCGTGATGATATATAGCCTATAGCCTTCCTCGATAAATGGGCTATCTAACACTGAAAGAATTTTTCAAATCGGACCAGTAGTTCCTGAGATTAGCGCGTTCAAGCAAACAAACAAACTCTTCAGCTTTATATATTGGTATAGAAGTATAGATTAAGCTTTTAGACGTCAAAATAGTATAGATTTGAAACTAAATATTTTGTTGCTAATACGAGCATTATTACTGAAAGGATTATGCTTTTTAAACTAAGTTATAAATAGTTAAACAAAGCAACAATAATAGGGCCAAATTTACTAACTTTTAAACAACTTTGACTGGATGTTTTATTAGATTTTTAAATACCTCAGAAAAGATAGGACGCAATAAAGATGTTGTTTAGGAATCACGGATTTGTGAACGTTAAAGCTATGATAAATAGAGGTAGTACCTATTGCGTATGACGTCATTCGCAAGTACCGTCATAGTGAATTTGCGCAATTCAGTACAAGCGACGTTTTGCGTGACAAAGATAGAAGAATAACTTCAAAATCAATCTTCAAAAACTTTTCTATTTTACAACCGATTCATTTTTCATAACATGTAGGTACTATGCCCATAAAACCCCACATTCATCTGGATTTTTGATAAAACATAGTCGAATCCCTATTATGCTTACTTATTGAAGTAGTTACACAACAAAACTTTTGAAAAAGTGACAGCGGCGACAAAGATGTACTATTTTTAAAACAGCTTTTGCCCGCGACTTCGTGCGGGCATATCCCGTTTTTTCCGGATCCCGTGGGAATTTCTGGAAATCCTCTCTTAGTGCTCCCCTACATTCCCCAAGGAAGCTACATGCCAAATTTCAGCTTTCTACGACCAGTAGTTTCGGCTGTGCGTTGTCTGTCAGACACGCAATCAGTCAGTAACAGAAGAATTTTATATATTAGGATTGTAGTGCCATATTTGCTGTCTGTGGCTGTAAGCATAGGTAATCTATATAGGATTTGAAAAATTCTTTCAGTGTTAGATAGTCCATTTAACGAGGGAGGCTATGGTATATATCATCACGCTAAGACTAAAAGGAGCGGCGCAGTAATGAAAATTGTAACGCAGACGAAGTTGCGCGGGTCAGCTAGTCATAAATATAATCAGAGGGCCAAAAGCAACATTAGCATTCGCATCCCATTCGCCATTCATCAAAAAAGCCTCAACTTCCATACATTTTTGACAGATTGCCACTGATACGCGAATGCAAACGTTGCTTGAAAGTTAGTGGACACTCTGATTATTGCACATTTGCACACATAAGACAGAAGACAATTTTGTATTTAATTTTATTATATTTATTAGGAACTAGCTGACCCGCGCAACTTCGTCTGCGTCATAAAATGTAATTATTTACCACATCACATTAGAAACCTCAGAAATAACAATATTTCTCCACTATTTAATGGATGTTATTATACATATAAACCTTCCTCTTCAATCACTCTACCTATCAAAATATATATATAAACCGCATCAAAATTCGTTGCGTAGTTTTAAAGATTTAAGCATAAGTACATAGGGATATAGGGACAGAAAAAGCGACTTTGTTTTATATTATGGTTTTATACTATGTAGTGATAACTAACAATTACATAATATAGAATACAAAAAATACTATATAAAATAAACAATTATGCAATTAGCGGCGTTATTCACAGAAAACAAGGAAAATATTAATTACGCGCTTCAAAGAACACTCATTCACTACCCACAATACGATTACTAGATTTGTTAAAGAACTTAAATCTTGTATTATCCTTCACATGCTTTAATTTTTGTTTAAAGTTTAATTATATATACTATTCAGAATACAGTAATAAGAGACAGTATCGTAATTGTAACTGTTTGCAAGACATTGCAGTATTTCATTATAGCCATTCTGAAATTAATTTTGTGAGGATTAGCTGTTAGCAGTGGTATTTGAGTGGCGTTTGCGGATTTAACCTGTCTGCACGCGATATAAAGGATATTCGTAACAAACTAGGACGGTCTAAAGTCAGCAATACGAACAAAACTCTTTCTGACTGACTAGGTAACATACTATTGAAAAACCCTTAATAGTCAGTCACTGCCTGCTTATGTCTGTTTTTCTACTATTTTCCTGTATACCCCGCAACAGATTTTGATACAGTTTTCCCCAATTGAGTGAGCAATAAATGAGGGAGATTACTATACATAATTTGTACCCGTATGAAGCCAGGACCGGTTGCTAGTATAAGTATTATGAAATTAGCTTTTTCCTACGGTTTTACTCGCGTTAAAGTAGCCTATACCATCTCCAGGTTCCCATCTATCTCAGTAACAAAGATACTCACTTTCGCATTTATAAATGTTAGTTAAGATAGATAGATATGTCGCATCATGGGCGGCCGAGACGCGAAGTATCGGGTCTTCATCACGATCCGCCATAATTTTGTGAGAATGTGGGCACTGTCTTGGGTACTCGAGCGAAATCACGAAAAATAATTTAAATCAAAATAACTTTATTTCAATTGACTAACGGTTTCACAATGCAGGAAACAAACACGTGCGTTGGTACTGAGTGTCTACCAAGACTGTAGGAGCTCGACTGTCGCAGCACTCGGTCCCTTCTCCAGTCTCTGCTGCATCCCCTCTACCGACGATCGTGTCCAATCGGTGGGACGCGCTTGCGTTTCCGATCACGTCACTGTTAGGTTTCGAAAACATTTGCTAGATGGCGCTGTCCGTTGCACAGTGGCACCTTCAATCCACGACAGATATAATATACTTACAATAAAGGGTTTTTAAATAGGGACGCATGAACTTCGACAGTTTATAGCGGCAATCTTGGAAAAGCGATAGCTGTCAAATTTGGCGGGGATACATATTTATTCGTGACATTCCACCATGGAACGCAACACGCTTCAACAACGTGTAGAAATTGTTAAAATTTATTTTCAAACATTATATTTACTGAAGCCTTACCGGTGCTGGCGGGTGTTCTCCCAGTCGATCTAGAGGTGCAGCGGCGTGCTGCAATGTACTACTAGAAAGATCACGGACCCAGATTTTTTACCGCAACGCGACCGTGCTAAGATCTGTAGATTACTAAAACCCCAGACTGACGTCTGGGAGGAACTTCTATCCGAATGGCAATGTAGGTGGGAAAATTCCATTAAAGGCCGTCACCTACACCAGTTTTTTTCCATCCGTTTGTGAGCGGCTGGATAAGACATGGCTGGAGGTGGATCATTGTGTTGCCCAATTCTCACAGGTCATGGCAACTTTAAGAGTAAATTATTTTCCTTTAGGCTTGTGGCCTCGCCTTTATGTCAATGTTCTACAGCCGACTATGAATACGAACAATCCGCACACCACATTTTATGGGAGTGTATTCTTTGGCAAACTGAACGCAATATTATGTTAGATAGTATTCAGGTTACATCTGGAGTAGTTTAATACACGGACCTTGTAGAAACCAGAACAAATTTCTGTGCTTTCAGGCGATTTTGCCATATCTATTACTGGAATCAAAAATAGCTCACAATTTAGGACCCATTAGTTTTTAATTAATATATAATCCGTGGTGCTTGACAACTGGGCTTAACCCAGTTGTATATGTCCCTTGGTGCCTATTGGCCTAGCTCTATTCCGTCTCCTGCTTGATAAGGAGGGAAGTGGAAATTATAAATATATTTTTTTTCCTACTCCTCCGCTGTACTTTTCTGATTAAATTCGTTGCAGGATCCAAGACAGTTAAATCGTTTCTCCGGGACTCGTCGGGCTTCATTGGCTCGGCGTTTTTCTGGTGGTCGCCACTGTTGATTCTGGCTTTCAGGAGTTGCAGTGGTTGGGAATGTGTGGCGGGCTTGACCCAAAAAAAAAAAAAATTATTGAATGTGAAGTTGTAGCGGCATCAATGCCGCCACAAAAAAACTAACGGAACAAATCTACATCGCAACAACCGCGAACCGCGAAGCCATCTATCTACTAGCAGCGAACTACTACGTCGAAATCCTGCATCGCCCAAGCAGAGTTTACCGTGCGATTTGAAAATATACATCAGCCCGAATATCAATTTTATCATCGGGCAGTAGCCCGCCAGGCACAACGAACACCTGGTCGGAGGATCCTCCCTTTTCAATGCTTGTGGGACTTTACTCTCTGTACCGCATACCCTCCAAAAAGTTTGAGGGTTTCGTCATCTCACGTGATGGTGACATCAACTGGCCACCGAGATCGTGTGATCTAATACCGCTCGATAACTTTCTGTAGGGGGGATTAATTTCAGTGGGGTAGGCTATGCTGACAAACCACAGACAATTGCTGCCCTGAAATCCAACATAACTCGCGTTCTTCATGAGATTGAATGAATGAATGATATATTAATTTGCAAGAATATAGGTGGCTAACATAAGTTCTTAAAATCTGTGGCGCGGAAATGCCGAATATATGAATCACTATATTATAAATATAACATATATATAATAACATATAAACTTATGGCAATATCATTTAAACATGTTGTTTTATTCCATTTCAAAGTTCGAACGCTCTTAATGAAAAGCCGGTTGGAATTTTACTCTACTGTGCGATGGCAAATACGGCGTTATATTATTTTGTAAGCATGCACGAAAACTTTCAATACCCTTTTAAAAATACATCATAATTATATTTTTTCTAATAATATCAAAACACACGTTACGACATACTATCCTGCTTATAAAACGAAGATTTTTTTTTGATTATGCTGATTATTTATAAACAAACTCCAAGCAACGTTTATATAGCATATACAAAACACTGTTCTATTTAAAAGAAACATCCCGAGCTGCGGCAAACTATCTCCTCAAACGCCACACAAAGTAAACGTTCGCGTTGGTACATTATTGTGATGTCCAACTTTTTACCGGCTCCCGGGGGGAGTCTCATCATTTAACTCGAATAACAAAGCTTGTTTGTTTCAGTGAGGAGTTCAACCGAGGCGTCTGCGCTAAGTGTAATGCTGTTAACACTTTCCCTCGCCCTCTTCTTCAGATCCTTAATGCAATCAGAAACGTGATAAATTATCCCAACTCTTTTATTAACAAAACGTGATTTAGCACAGGCAAGGCGGGCTATAGACCCACAACAAACTTCTGAGATATAATCATTCATTTCACTTTTTTTTGTAAAAAGATCATGATTAATTTCAAAACGATATTGTTTACATTGATAATGTACTACTCAGGTAGCTAGTAAATACTTAATGTTTTATAGTAAAATATTTAATTAAGTCTTCGATACATATCTCGGTCTTTATTGCTAGTGTATAAATAATTTTGTTGACACTTTCTCAAAAGTAAAATGTTATCGTTAGGTACAAAATTTATATTTTTGCAGCAAAGGCTATTTGTATTTAATTTTTTATTTGAAAACCTATCTTTAGAATTCAAAATTTATATTGTAAATAAAAGTTTAGAATCGCCTTCTTAGATCTACTGATGTATATAAAGTTATAATATTAGTCGACATCTTTTTTGTAAGAATATTATAAAAAAAAATCGAGAACTTATCTACGTACTGGGAATGTTGACGTTATGTAAAAACAATGAGGGATTATTATTAAAAAAATAAATTTAAAACTAGAGATGTAAACTGCTTTTAAGAATCCTAATTTGTAACCAAGTTTTCTAATGACCTTTGAGTAAGAAAATCTTGAACAAAAAATCACTGCTGTACTATAAAATAAGTTTGGACGATGATGTTCAAAATGTTCATACCGCTGTTTGTATAATGATTTGGAGCGAACTATTTGTCAGTACATATCCTGAATTGCTAAATATCACGATACCAATTGTACATATCGGTCTAGTTACACATATGCTTTCGTTGTTAACGTGTACTGTAATTAGTATTATACTGGCATGATTTTTGTTGAAATAAAGAACAATTTGTTACACGAGTTTTTTTTATTCGTATTGGCTATTATTCATTCTATAACTACTGGACGACCGAAGAGCTTCTAAGCGTTTTAACATGGTTTTCTTTCTAATTCAATTCACCATTTTACTATTCCTGTATTAACAATTTTTTTCGCCTCTATAATTGAAACTCACTGGCAATATGTGAAAAGGATTTGAACAAAGTCTAATAAAGAAAAAATCCGTACTTAAGGATTGTATTTTATAAAAAGACGAATTATGATCAAACAATACTTATTTACGCCATTTGGCTTATAAGGAAGCATACTTCTAACGAAGTATACTTCTAACATTCATAATGCAAATACTATTTATATTTTTGCTGGACGCTTCCAAAGTTCCAACGACTAACTTGCCTGCCAGTGACGTGCAGCCAAGGAGTTCACAGTACCCAGTTAATGGATTCTGGAAATCAGTTAGGCAGTTGCTTCATGTAAAAGTCAGCTGCACCCGGTTAGTGTGCAACCCGATCCCAAAATAGTTGGGAAAAGGATGAGCATATAATTACCTACATCCACATCTGAAGGCAGATAGATAGGTACATGCATATCCTGCCCAACTACAATCTCTTCAAACAAGAAGAGAGTGGTTAATTAACCAAAATGGCAGAAGTATAACTTAGACAAGGTATGTAAAATTTTGCTTTTAAAAATTAAATGTTACATGGAAACAATCAGAAATTCTTAAGTTAATTAAACTGATAATAATTTATTGCCAAAGGAAAATACATGACGTGTTACATTCCATGAATTCTTTTTCTTTTTTTACACTTATTTTTTATGAATAATGTCCCCTATGCTAGGAAAGTCCTGTATTATAGGGGACATCTCTTCGTCCGTTGTTACAATACACAAGAATACGGTGAACCAAACGTGTAACTTTAGTAATAATTTATGTACGTGTGAGGAGCGCGCGTGCGTGAGTGGTGTGTATGTATGAGGGAGAGTGAGTGTGTGTGTGAGGGAGCGAGAGTGTGATATGGTGTGTGAGTGATGGTGTCTGTGTAATAGTGTCTGGTCGTGTGTAAGTTTGTATGGTGATTATGTTAGGTGTTTTATGTGGATGAGGGTTTTACCAGTGCTTCTGTCTCGTCATAATCTAGGTTAAGTAGAAAAGTTTTGAGTATTTTTTTACATTTGAATGTATTTTGGGAGTGGATGTCTATCTTTTGGTGTATTTTGTTGTAGATGCGTGCACTTAGGTAAGTGAGATGACGCCTAGCAAATGTGGTGTTTGTATGTGTTGTGGGGCATGGCGGTTTAGATCTCCTTCGGGCTGTTGGGGTATTATTTATCGTATATGGAAGGGTTGCATGTTTCCTCATGACTGTGCGGAAGATGTAGAGTTGTCGGACTGTTAATGTTTCAAACTCTGCGTATAGTTGCCGTGTTGGGAATCTAAAAGGTTTTTTTAATGTCACTTTTATTACTGCCCTTTGTGCTCGCTCTACCTGAATAATGTCGGTCTTGGCAGCCCCTCCCCACGCAGTGATGCAATAGTTTATTATTGATTCGCACAGTGCCGAGTAAACGATTTTAAGGATATTGCTATTGGCGGATACTCTAAGTTTTTTAAACAAGAAAATTAGTTTTCGAACTCGTGCGGACACTGCATGTAAGTGTGGTTTCCAGGATAAACAGGAGTCTAGTTGGATACCGAGATATCGTATTAGTGATGCTCTAGTAACAGTAGAGCATGAACAAAAAGGGGAAGGGTTGGTACATTTGTGGGCTTTTATTGATAAAGAACCGTCTGGCGGAAGGGTGGACGGTCTTAAGCCGAAGGTAATGAAGTTAGTTTTTGTTATGTTTAGGGCGAGATTGTTTTTGCCCAACCATAGCATCACTTCCCTGAGTCCCCTTTCGGCAATCTCTTTTGTTGAGGTCCAATCACGGTCATACGATAGAATTACTGTGTCATCTGCATAGGCTATTATTTTTGTGGAAGGGAGGGATAGCTGACAGAGCTCGTTGACATAGATTTGAAAGAGAAGGGGACTGAGAAGACTTCCCTGTGGCAAGCCGACAACTACATTACTTGCGTCGCTAATATATTCCCCAATCTTAACGCACTGCAACCTATCGGTGAGAAAACTGCTGAATAGAGTCAGAGCAATACCTCGAACTCCGATGGTTTCTAGCTTAGAAAGAAGTAGAGGAACAGAGACAGTGTCGAACGCCTTTGAAAGGTCTAGAAAGATTCCTAAACATTTGAATTTATTGTCAACCGTATCAACTACAAAGTCGAGTAGAGATGTCACTGCATCTTCAGTTGACAATCCGCGTCTGAAGCCGAATTGGTTTTGGGAAATAATTTTGTGTTTATCGAGGAAATTATTCAGGCGTTTGTACAATATTCTCTCCACAACCTTCGAGATCGCTGGGAGGACTGATATTGGGCGGTAGTTAGTGACCTTGTCTCTGTCCCCAGACTTGTAGATTGGGTGTACAATTGCCTTTTTAAAGGCTTTTGGGAATGTACCTTCAGATATTGCCAGGTTGCATATATGTGTTATAACTGGGACTAGAATGTGACTAGCGTGTATCAGAAATTTAGGTGGAATGCCGTCCCATCCGGTAGCACTATTGATTCGGAGGTTGGTTATTATCGATTTAACCTCTTCTTCATCTGTTTCTAGAACAACCATAGAGTTAGCCGTACCTTGTTGATCATTGTTGGAGGCTTGGGGGAAATCCTGAATAGACATATTATTAGTAAGATTTACACCCACATTTGCAAGGAATGTGTTAACTGCATTAACGGATTTAGTAGGGCAATTTTCAATTGTCAAAAGCTCTGTTGATGTCGAGTGTATGCATTTGGTGTCAGTTACATTACGAATTACTTCCCACATTTTTTTAGGGTTGTTTTTAGCCTTTTCGAATTCCTTTTCTTCATATTCTTTTTTTAGTTTTTTTAGTATATTATTGCAGAAATTGCGATATCTTAAATAGGTTAATTTTAAGATCTGATTGGTTGGCTCTTTATTTGTTTTACTGTGCATTTTGTCCCTATTATGTATGCATCTCAAAAGACCGGTGGTAATCCATGGTTTTATAATTCTTTGTTTGCTTGAGATTGATTTCTGGATAGTGTTTTTAGATAAAATGGGGGAGATTATATTTATTAATTCGTTGGTAGCCTGGTTAGCATCAGTTATAGTGTATATAGTAGAGAAATCACAGTTTTTAATATCAGAGATAGCTTTTGAAATATCGAGGCAAGGTGTTTGAAATTTGGTGTTTTTAGGTTTGGGTTTGCTGATCTCAAGGCTTAAAAGGGCTGCTGCGTGGTCCGTGATTGAAGTTTCCAGTATTAAGGTGGTCGCTTTGTTGCTGGTTTTAAGCAGTATATGATCTATACAGCTGTATAAGCGAGTAGGTAGAAGGTAAGCTGGGAGAAATCCGTGAGATGCAGTCAGATTTAGGTACTGCTGTGTACGTGGCTCATTACAATCCGGACTGATATTAATGTTCATATCTCCAATTATTGTGATGTGATTGTGATTTGTAAGGTCGAGTATGACGTTGTTTAAGTTTTCTAAGAAAGGGTCAATATTTCTTTGTGATGGTGGTCTATATATAGCTATAATAGTTAGTTTGTTTTCAAGGTTGCAGATTAGACAGCTGGCATCATTAAAAGTAGGTTCTGTTACAGTGTGACGTAAGTTATTTCTGATATATATGACCAGACCATCATTTTGGTTAATTAAGTTCTGGGTTTGATGGGATGAATATCCGTATATATCCGTCCAAAGTAGGAATATTTCCTGATTTTTTGAGCCAACATTCAGATAATACTATTACATCGCATGTTATGTTCATTGTCACTAAAAGACATCGAAGGTCGTCAAAGTTTTTATTAATGCTCCTAATGTTTAGATGTAGAACTTTTAGTGAGTTTGAGGCTTGTATGTAATCCGTGCAATGGTTTGGTTGGCACATATACGATGATGAAACTTGCATATCGTCTAAGTCATTAACTATGTTATTTAGAGTGGCCATTTATGTAAAATAGGGTGGCGAAATATGTATGGGGGTTCGTTATTAAGTCGAGAATGGGATATAGGTAATAGGTAATATATATAAGGAATATGTAGGAATTGTGGTAATGTATTGGGTGAATTGTGTTTTTATATCGAATCAATACTAACGAGGCAAACTGGTAAATGATAGGTGTTTTAAATAAATTCTTAAGTTTTATTAATGTAGAATTAGTTATGTTTGTGTTGTGTGTCGTTTGAGTAGTAATATTGTATAGATAGTTAAGTTGAGTATATAAGGTAGATGTAATTAGAAGCTTGTTTGTTTGTTTGAAATCATTTGTATACATAATATGATAGTCTAAAAATAGCGACATGGGTGTGTAATATAGTCATGGATTCGTTTGGGCCTGCAGTTGAGCCAGAGATTGTTCAGACTTAATTAGGAGTTGTTGGGCACCTTCCTTCTTGCGCAGAAATATATTTCCATTCGATGTCCAACAATATTTATACTCCATTCGTTTTGCGAATTCTCTCGCTACATAGAAGAGTTTCCGCGAGCTGGCAGGAAGATATTCTGCGACATAGATCGGCCGGCGGTCGCCAGTCAGCCCAATGCTGAGGGTATTCAAACGTCCTTCATTTGGGTTTCCCTTGTTGAAGTTGCGTGTGGAGGTAATAATTTGGTTTTTGGTCTCCACATTGGTGAATTCAACAACTATTGGTCTGACCACTCCAGGTTTACCAGGTAAGCGGTAAATATCGCGCACGTGCGTTCGATCAACCGGCATATTGATCGTTGCGCCTACCTTGCTAACAATGGCGGTGAGATCGGCTCTGGTTTCCTTCTCTTTGTAGGGAACGTTGCGGATTTCCACGATGGATGAGCGTGATAGTTGCTGCAGGTCCTGTATCTTCGCTTCCTGCTGTTGTATGCTGTCTCTGTAAGCTCTTTTTTCTTTATGTAATGACTCAATTTGTTTTGACATATCGTCATATTGTATACTAATAAATGAAACGGTCTTTTCCATTTCTGAGAATGATTTTTGCATTGAATTATTATGTGTTTTTAATTCGGCTATATCAGAGACCAGCTTTTTTAGTTGAGTACTTTGTTCATTTATTATTTTTGTAAAATATTCTTGTTGTTCATTTTTCCAAGTAGTCAGCATCTGGCGTAACTCTTGTTTAAAATCCTGGAGTTCGCTGCTTTCAGGTGAAGGTTCGCGTTCGCTGTTTTTAGGTGAAGGTGAGGCTTCTGGGCATGGGCGTTTACTGCGTGAAGTAGTGTTTACGTTTCCGAAAGGACTACTGGACATTGTCTGTGGAATGTCAGAATCGGACCTCGCTTGAATTAAATTACTTGTTGCAGAAGATTTTGGTGGTGTGCGTCTAACTGACATTTCGCGGCTTGAGCTATAAAAATGGGTCGTATTGCACTGTATTAGGGGTCAGCTCAGTCTCAGTAGCGCACGTTGACACAGTACGACACAGAACGCGATCCTTTCCAACTGCAGTACACCGTGTGACACTGTGCGTGGTAGGTGGAGCTTCGCACGTCGTATCAATTTGTTCAAGGACACGACACGACACGGAACGGCACAGAACGCGATCCTTTCCAGTTGGTCGACACTGTGTTTATTTTACACTGCCCGTTATTTAAAAAATGTTAAATTAAGTTTGTTGATTTACTTAATTACCACTCAGTGTTTTAATGTTCTGTTTTCACAGTCACTTAAGTTGTTTGAAAATACACATCACAGTTTATTTCGTAATATGGATCTTTTACTTTTAGTGCATAAATGGAATTTATAACACGGCACACGTCTCACTCGCTTGACACTTGTTTGGACGAGTCCCCAAACACGTTAAAAATTTTACACATCATCATCATCATATCAGACGAAAGACGTCCGTTGCTGGACATAGGCCTCCCCCAAGTGTCGCCACAACAACCGGTCTTGAGCGTCTCGCATCCATCGGCTACCCGCGACCCTCACCAGGTCATCGGTCCACCTTGTGGGATGCCTTCCAACGCTCCGGTACGTGGTCTTGTCGTGGACTTGAGAACTTTTCAGCCCCATCGACCAACTATTTGTGCGAGCAATGGGCGTTGCCACTTCAGTTTGGCTATCCTTCGGGCTATGTCGGTAACATTGTTTCTCTGGCGGATATCATCATTCCTGATATGATCGTGAAAAATTATACACATTAGGTACATAATATCACAACACTCGTGTCAACTTTTAAACTAATCAGCGATGAAACGAGCAAAGACAGCAATTGTGATGAAAAATATGTAATAGCACATTAACATTACTGCAAAATAACAGTTTCACAGCTGATCGATATAGATACTATACCTAGTAGGTAGGCGCCAGATAAATGTGCAATAACGGTCATTGACCCACATACATTGTTGACCCACATAGAGTTGCCTTCATGGATTCTTCCGTATGACCCTTTCAAATCCGCATTTATAAAACAAAAAAAATATTACTGAAACTTATTTCGATACCTACTTCTACACAATTAACTAGGTACAAAGTTAACAAACATAAAGAACACACACAATGAACTATGGCTCATTGTTAAACATAGCAAGTTGGTTAACTGTGGGACACACCCTTTTTTAATGTTATAGGCATTGATATATAAAAAACCCAAGATGCACTGTCTCGAACAAATGCAACACTCGAAACTGTCGTCAAAAACTGACATGTATCAAGTGTCATGTGTGAGTTTGGTGTAGTTATACTATAAACAATTTTTTTTTTGCAAATTCATCCTTACACGGATCGCTTAAAGTTGTTTTTACAAAGGAGTGCAGTATGGCGAGTGATGCGCATTTTTTTTTGCAAATTCAACCTTACACGGATCGCTTAAAGTTGTTTTTACAAAGCAGTGCAGTATGGCGAGCGATACTGTTTGAAACTAGCGCACAATTATACACTGTGCGCTTGTTTATTGCGGACGTTTTTGAGATGCTGAGTGTGTATCTTGGGTTTTTTATATATTAATGGTTATAGGTGAAGATAATATTCTAATTTCTTATACCAAATATGCAGTTAATACGTCAAAATAAGCACAGTAAGACTATCTACGAAGCTAACATAATAGAATACTTGTAATTTTGAACTGAAACATATACAACGAAAAATTACTTACTTTTTTTTTCTCTAGTTTTTACACGAATAAACACAAAATACCTCGCCACGCGGCCGACACGAGTGCGAGCTTGCTGAAACTGGTAAACGAAGCTCCAAAGTCTTGAGCATCGACGACGAGTTGCTAGCCTGTCGGTTTTCTACCGGTTGCATTTTGGGGAATGTGCGAAGGAATTGCATAATTTAATTCCGCCTAGCCCGTTCCATCATCGGACCACAAGACGAACGGCGATGCGCCACCGGTACATGATGGACATCCCACCTATACGCACAAAACGTTTTGGGAACACATTCATAGTGCGTACAGCTAAGGACTGGAATTCCCTGCCTGAGTCTGTGTTTCCTGATAGCTACAACCTGGGAGTCTTTAAGTCAAGAGTGAATAGGTTACTTCTAGGCAAGCGTGCGTGCTCCATCTTCGACCACATCATTGCTTACCATCAGGTGAGATAGTGGTCAAACGCGAGCCTATAAATAGTAAAAAAAAAAACGGATGGGAGGCCGTTGTGGGGTCTATCTTGCTAGGTAACACGGAAGTGTAACGTCGCATTTCCGAAATATAGGCTTGGTTAAATGTGTACATATGGTTAACTGTTGAACATCTGACCATATCTGAGAAGGGATATTAAGAAAAGGTCAATTTACTTTATAATAGCGACTACCATTATCTAACACCTAAGTATCTATGCTATAATTAAAAAAAAAACCTACTTATATTATTAATTATTCAAGTTAATTATTCATCATCAAGACCTTTAAGTTATTACCAAGGCTTTAATTTGGTGGAGGCTTCAGACTAAGTCCTATTAATTTTCTTTTTATACCTACAAATTAACGTTATCTCCCGGTGGACTAATTTGAGCTAATAGTCATTATAATATTAATTCAGTGACCTATATTTCTTTACGAAATATAAAAAATGAACTTAGAAATCCATTATGATTATAAAAATAACTATGAACTAGATCATTGTTTTAAAGTATTATGATGACGCTTCTCTATATCTTCTCTAAATCAATATACTTATTTCAAACTTTTCCGTTACAGAGTGACTGAGTGAGTGAGTGACTAAGTGACTGACTGTCAGAAAAGGCACAGCCGAAACTACTGGTCGTAGAAAGCTAAAAATTTGGCTTGTAGGTTCCATGGGGAGTGAAGGGGGTACTAAGAGAGGATTTCTTGAAATTCCTACGGGAACGGGTAAAAACGGGATATGCGCATACGAAAGCTATTATTAAGATATTAAAAAAGTCGCTCTCTGCTACTGTTTCTCCGCTTACTTCTACGAAACCACGCGATGGATTTTAATCCACCAATAAATAAAGCGAAACGAGAATGGTTCGTGTTTATAATTTGCACACGTACGAAGCTGCAGGTCAGGGCCTGGGCAGGTCTATACTAAGTATCTTACTACTTTGAACTATATTTTATTCCACAAAAATAAATTATACATATTTCTTTTGTAAACGGGTTCATAATACACTTCACATCTTTTTTGATTAGTTTAACTAGATAAGACCGAGTATGTAGTCTTCAAATAAAGCATAAGGTTCGAAAACAGTCTAAAAATTCATGAATTTTAAAGAATAAATCCCTCTAGCGGTCTCGAAGCAGTCTTTTATCCTGACCATTTCGTACAATCGTTTGAGGTTACAAACTCTTTTGTCAGCTTCCTACTACACTCTTCTCTACGAGCAGTTTACTATATTTTCTTGGCAAATTGGACTTCCACTCAAATAAATAATATGATGCTCGCGTAGATGACGATATCGACGAAGTACGGCGGATATAGTTTTACAAATTGATGGCAGTCCTTAGAATATTGGAGTTTTTGCATTCAATAAGGAAGGTAGGTACACCAGCGCCGCGCTGTATCTCAGACGGAATCTTCAAAAGACTTTAAAATATCGTTTTTCAAACTGTAATCAGTGCAGAAGTAACTAAAAAGTGATACATTCACTCAGCAGTATAAAAAGGATATAAAGATAGAGTGACCACGAAAAGAACATGTTTTTAGAACAACTGTTTCTAAAGCTGTCTGCATAAATTAGGGATTGCGTGTTGGAAAGTATTAGAAACCTACTGGTGCTAACCCAGACTTAGGCTGATAACATTGCTACGTACAAAGACATGGTTAAAGTGGTCTTAAAAACAAAGGAAGTACGACGGAACATTTTCTTTTGTTGTGACCATTAAGGTTGAACTCACGTGAGTGATGCATCAAACAGCCAAGACTTAACCGCCGCGACGTATCTCTCAAGTATTGAGAATGATCTTGTAGATTGTGTAGTTACATCAAGCTTTACAAAACATAACAGTTCACCAATGATAGTTGATTTAAGGCAACAGTAAACATGATTGTCCTTCTATCTCCAGAAAGTTATAACGAGTAGCTGACACTTGGGCCTCAAAACCCGTCCGAAATCGTTTTAACGTCTCCAACACAGTCAGGATGGAATTAAACAACAATGGCCCATGATTCCCTGTCAACTGGATTGAAGACAACACTTTAATGAAAACGTCACAGTTACTGAGAAGACGAATTTTCGCTCATCAAAGAAAGTACGATGTGACAGCGGAAATCCATTTTGTACGTAAAATGAATAAAAACTTTTGGCGGAAAAATAAAAACTCCGCAAAACATATTAGAAGAAAGTTGTTGAGCGATATTGTTTCACCTTTCTTTAGGCTGGACCATGGAAGTTAGGAAGAATTTTAATGCTATTTTCCAAGTAATTTGGAAGCAACAAATAATTATATCACACAAATGTTTGTTTTACGGTTTCCTGTGACATGTGTCGGCGTTGATGTGTGTCTTATTATTGGTTCGTTATAAATGAATAAAACAGTCATAGGATTCACAGGTAGCCATTATTTTGTACCGGTTATTATTATATCCCAAAAATAACTGTAATTATGTAATAGTGGAAATAGTAATCTACTTCCTGTAAAAACGGTTTCAGTGTTTTCCAAGGTGATTCCCATGATCAATATCGTTAGGAAGGTAGAATCCATAGTGTAGTACCTACATCTTTAAATACCCATTTTCTACCACACTTACCTTATAAGATTCACATGGGGTACCACCCAAGTGACCTATTTACTTGGGATCAGTGATCAACCAAATATTATTGGGACATATTTTATCTGGTTCCAATTTTATTTTTATTCGTGCCTCTATCTTATTTCTGGTCTGTTGATGCGTAAAAAGTGCCTTCACACACGGAGTCTTGATAAAATCGGGGGCCGATTAGGGTGCCCTTACACAGACTTACAGTACAGTTTTTTATTCGTACTTTATTCAAATTGACACGAGGGAACCGACAGGCTGTAAAGACCTGATAGGCCAGTAGTTTAGTGCCAAGTGTCGGGTGATAGCTGAATAGTGACCGTCGTTGGCCAAAGCTACATCTGATTACTGTGTACTCGTATTTTGTCACGCAATACTACCCCACAGATAAGTTTAAGTGAGCTATTAACCTCACTGCGCTATCTACTTGTGTGGCCATTTTACGTCCCAGGAAATTTCTCATTAATGATTCAACGAAATTACCGCCTTCTCTGTGTAATTGTGAGGTATTATTTCAATATGAATTCGTAATGTATGTATGTGTTATTATTGAAAAGCTCTGTTAAAAAAGATAATGATATGCCTGGGGCATAAGTAGCACATAGCACATTCACAAGTGATAGGTTACAAATTATTGTAATGTTTTGTTGCGTAGGCTGTAAGTGGCTTGCTTTGTTCTGACAGCAAGATAAGTGGCCGCATTAGGAATACAATATTGAGTACACAACACGGTATTTCTTGGGTATATTTTATGTTTTCAGACATAAAATATGAATTTGAAAATGTGTTTCAGTGTTTGAAACATACGTCGGATTTAGGGCGATCAAAGTTGCAACTTTAATTCAGACAAAAACCAAGACTGCATACCGAAAGACGCAGAGTTGGATCACCGTGCTGGATCCCAAGTGGGACCAATGAGCTGGAGAGGGCCATGGAAATCTGTTGGATGCGAGAATCCAAGGACCGTTTTATAGGACGACGTTTAAGGGAAGCAAGAAATATGTGTTCATTGTCTGTCTCAACAGTGGACGTTTTTTGACGGAAAGGATAATGGTGAGGATGTTAAAGTAACCTATATTTACTCGTGTTTGAAGAAGTAATAGAATTAGTAACAGTACAAACCAAAAAAACTCGAAAAAACCTTCACGTTTAAAACTGATTCGCTCCGAACACGGAGTAAACATTCGTTTAATCCCCTATACTTAGGTACAGAAACCGATTTTCGCACATTCTAAAAAGATATTTGCTCTGCGCTCGAAACACAATGGTAGCCAGCAGGGGTATCCACAAAGAACGTAATTCGTCGCAGCTGGCGGCGGCACAAAGAAGTGAATATTATCGAGAGTGGGACCGGGCTGGCCGGCAGATTACAATATGTGACATTTGTGTTACATCTTCACTTATGTTACGCTAATAATCGTGACATATTAAATTCGTAATAATTGTATGATTTTTGCTTATAGGACAATAAAACGGTCTTTGTAAAGGTACCAATTAATTTAGTTAGAGAAACTCCGCAGATGGAAGTAACTAATTTGATAATGATAAATAAAAAAATCGATCTCATTATTTCAAGTACCTACGCTACTAGCGGCCGTTAACCCCGTGGTCATACGTACGTACTGAAACTAAGAGTTACTTTTTTTTTCAGCTGGCGTTGACACAAAGAAGGGAATATCTTCGAGAGAATTATTAAATGTCACAGAACTAACCTAGTTCTAATTTAATACGTAATCAAATTATGAACTTAAACTAGAAATACTTACACTATAACATGTAAGTAGAACAGAAATTATGTCCGTAAGTAAACACAAAAAATATAAAGAAAAACATTTAGCCAAAAACAAAAGAAAGGAGTAAAGGAATCTAGACAGATACACGTGCCTGTGACAGGAAGGCTCTCATTCAGCATAATGCAGTCCAATGGGCGACCCACAGCATGGCACCGCCGATTTTCAGTGGTACCCTTACATTAAGAATAAAACTTAAGGTCGGCAATCGGATACTTCGTTTTGTGGTCTTGCATACTTTTTCTTATGACGGCAGGTTTCTGGAAACAGCTCATTCGTGATTTAGGTGAGGTAAGCCGTCAGTTAGTTGTGGCGACGCTTGGAGGAGGCCTATGTCCAGCAGTGGACGTCTTTCGGCTGATATGATGAAGCCGTCAATCCATAATTTAATTGAAATGTCAGTAGTGCTATTTTGTAAAAATCGCATCTTGAACACTTAGGAAGTCAGTATGAAGTGAGCTGTCAACCCGTGGTTCGTGCATCATCACTAGTGATTGGTGAATGACAGCTCTCTTCACGCTCCTTATATTCATGCATTCACATTGAGAAAATAACAAAACAAAGTCTACACTAATGTTATAAAGAAGAAAGATTTGTTTGTTTGCTTGTTTGTTTGAATTGAATAGGCTCCGAAACTACTGGACCAATTTGAAATTCTTTTAGCATTGGATAGCTATATTATCAGGGAGTAACATAGGCTATATATTATCCCCGTACTCCCACGGGAACGGAACTACGCGGGTGAAACCGCGTGACGTCCACTAGTATTAAATAAATGTTATAATGTGCGTATAAAATTTGTACGTATGTGAGTACTATGTCCCCTTACTAGCAATCTTATTAATTTTACCTCTGCTGGCATTTCTTTATTGTAACTATTAGTAGTATATAAGTGCTTTTTTGGGAGCATCGTGCTTACATATAATCAATTGATTAATGTATGCAAATATTGTAAAGCTTATTTTTGAAAAGAGTAACTATGGAGTTTCTTGTCCGTTCTTCTCCATAAGAATCTACCTTTTGCGAACGGAAGACTAGAGTCACTATATTTTATTTTCTTTTGACGTTCAAAAGTGCCTTTATTGGTCTAGTTGAAATAAATCATTTGACTTTGACTTTGACTTTGCACTGGACTCAAAGTATGCTGGGAGAAAACTCATTTCTGAGTTAAGCTCGCCTATGTACATTTACTTTCATCACTGTGTAATGAAAAAAAAAAACGAAGAAGAATATAGATCGGCTATTCAATTCACGCTCACTTCACCTATGTTATATGTTAACAGTGAATATTTGATAGAATAAACAGACAGGTATCTGTTCTAATATAACATAAAGTGGGTTACTAATTAACATTCCGAAAACCGACGAAATTATTTTTAACCATCTGAAAACAGAACAGTGTGAGTTAGGCCTTTGTTAACTCAGTATAACTAAGCTTTGGACAGCTTTCAAGAATAAACCAAGCTTTATTTAACACAGTGTGTTCTAAAAGCGCTTTATTATTCTGTTATAAAAATATTTAATTGCATCTTTCTTTTGTACAATTTTAAATGATGTTATTTAATGACTTTTGCTATGCATAATGTAAATACTAGCTGACTCGGCAAACGTTGTTTTGCCATATAAATAAAAAACAGCCTACGACTTATTCTCAGACCTACCAACTATACACAAACAAGTTAATTAAAATCGGTCAAGCCGTTTCGGAGGAGTTCTATAACAAACACTGTGACACGAGATTCTAATATATTAGACTAGAAATAGTACCTAACCTTCTACTCTGATCTATTGTAGCCATCCAGATTAATAGTACCAAAACTTGACAAAAGAAAAGACATACAAAATTAGGCTTAGTTAGCCATTGAAACTTGAGAGACCGAATCAGTATTTTTAAAAATAATACATGGAAATAATAAAAAAGTATGCTAAATAGCAAGTTCATGCCTTATGGCTGCAATAAAACGGTTAATTTTAGTGACGTTATTCCACAGTTCACAATAACCACCACATACTTGTATTTTTGTGTGATAGGTCATTGAATGGGACGAAATTATTCAAGCTGTTTCAAATGTAGGACAGAGCCTTCATGCATAGTTATCAAAACATACAGAGTTCTGTCAAAAACGACATTTACACTTCAGTGCGTTGTCAGAGGACGTACACTAGCGTGCAATTTAGTCCTATATCGTAACTATTGGTGCTATGTCGACCATATATAAAGTGTTTCTGTTCTTGGTATTCTTGTCAAAATACAGGGTGGGAAGTTGAAAAGGGGTCTGGAAGGGGACTCCCCCTTCCAGACCCCTTTTCAACTAGTAGTAACCCTAAGTATTAATATTGCTTATTTCTACTTCAAGTTCTCATTCAATTTTTATTTTAATTTATGACCTAACACTGACGGGGATTGGGGACCTTCGCTATGCGAAAAATGTACATGTTCTACAAAGTTTAAGAAAAACGAAACAAAAAGAGAAAGAATGTCGAAAGAATTAACCAGGGTTATGTATAGCAAATTCTAGAGATTTTTCATGACAATTTATATTAAGACGTATACATGCCAATGACCTTGTGAATATAAACGGAGCTAACTACTCCTCTACGCGCCACTCCGCTACCCGCATTTTTAATTTATTATAAAAAATAGCACATATTTTAAAAAAGTAATAAAACTGAATTATTTCGTTTTTATTGCAAAGCAGTAGATATTTTTTTAGACATTTAAAAAAAAATTAATTAGTAAAATGGTTTCATCTCAACGTTTTGGAGGTGATTTGGTGATTTTTTTTCTTATTATGTGACACCGATACATAAATTCTGGCTAAACCAAATTAAGTATCACATCATGTAGATTTCTACCTATTTTTTTCAGATGTAATTTTTCAGTAACAAAAAGTTGCTTCATCTGCACGCTGTTTTTAAGCATCTCATCGCAACGTTTTTGTATAGTTGCGTCGCATCTGTTTGATACATACAGTAGGAATCTTTTGTTATAACCGTTAACCCATATAAACTAGGAAGATTGCAATATTTTTTTTTTCTGAGAGTTGATACTTTTATCTATAACTAGCACTTCGCCCGCGACTTCGTCTGCGTAGACTTTAGAGGTGGCGCGCAAATTCTTTGTCCCATATTTTCATTCTAGGAAATTCGTCGTTTTTCATAGTTTGTGAGTCTTTACTGTCCATACTTTCAGCTCCGGAACTACTTCGACATATTTCTGGTTTTAAAGAAAAAAAAAATGTTTATTTGGGACTCGCACAAAACATATATCGCGCATATATAAACTTTAGCGCTCATAACTCCTGCCCAGAAAAAAATTCGATATGTTTCGGTTCTCCTGGTATTTTTAAATGCTAACCACTCACCATTCCAGCTTCGGAAATACTTTAACATGTTTGGGTATCCTATCAGGATACCAGAAACACTTTAACATCGTTCTGTTCTCCTGGTACTTGTGAATCTGTAGCGCTCATTATTCCAGCCCCGAAAATACTTCTAAATGTATCTTGATCACCTGGTGCTTTAGGATCTTAACTGCTCACAATTCCAACCCTGGAAATACTTCGCCATGTGTCTTGTCTCCTGGTACATCATGAATCTTTAGCGCTCATTATTCCTGCCCGGGAAAAACTTCCACATTTTTCTGTTGCTTTTGTAATTTTGAATCCTTACCGCTCATATACGCGGAAATATTTTGACATGTTGCTTGGCTCCTGGTACTTATGAATCTTTAGCATTCACAATCCTAGCCCCGAAAATACTTCGACATGTTTCTGGTCTCTTGGTACTTTTGAATTCTAACCGGTTACAATTCCAGGGCCGGAAATAATTTGACAGGTTTATGGTCTCCTGGTACTTGTGAATCTTTAGCGCTCATAATTTCAGCCACAGAAAAACTTTTTCAACATGTTCCTGGTCTCCTGTCACATGTGAATCATCTATAGGGTTTACAATTCCAGCCCGAAAAAATCTTCAAAATACATATTTGTGTGCGACGGTTAAAAAAAATACAAAAAGTATTCTAGCCCAAAAATATTTTGATATCGTTCTGTTCTCCTGGTACTTGTGAATCTTTAGCGCTCCCAATTTCAGCCCCGGAAATATGACGACATGTTTCTATTCTCCTGGTACTTGTGAATCTGAAGTACTAAGGTAGCAGAAGCGCTGGGTTTCCACTTCCTCTTCAGTCTCCATTAAGCCATGCCTTTTACCGGGATAAAAAGTAGCCTATGTTTGATTCCAGGATGTGGACTATATGTGTGCCAAATTTCATCCTAATCCCTTCAGCCATTTTTGCCTGATTGAGGCACAAACATACAAACATACAAACTTACAAACATACAAACATACAAACATACAAACATACAAACATACAAACATACAAACATACAAACATACAAACATACAAACATACAAACATACAAACATACAAACATACAAACATACAAACATACGAACATACAAACATACAAACATACAAACATACAAACATACAAACATACAAACATACAAACATACAAACATACAAACATACAAACTTTCACATTTATAATATTAGTAGGATAATGTATGTATCCGGAAAAATCACACTAACAAGTCGGTATATACGTTAACGTGGAACAAAATTTAAAAACTTCATCTTCCTATTGAGATGGTTTCAATCCGATATCGGAGATCAGTTCTTGTCGCTAAATACATCTACTAGAATAATCTGTCAGTTACCCGTTTGCATCGAAAATGGAAGAATATATAAATCAAATAGAGCACGATTTATTACCCATGAGTGTTTATAATTTCAAAATTACATTTTTTTATGCGGATGAAAATTTTATTGATAGTTTTGAACGTCCATCATACTTTACAGCGGATTTTGTAGTCCAAACATCAGCGTTACTACAAATGGAATCTTTACAGGCAGTTGGGGCGTACTACGTGTGGACTAGTATCTCTTGGGCTCCCGACCGATGGAAGTGGTAGGAACTGTACCGTAACCAGGTTTGAATCCATAGTTATTTTCCCCAAACAGAAGATTCAAGATTTCCCAACTCTAAAAGAAATATACGCAGTCTTGAATGGATGTGTTTATTCTATAAGTACAACTATGACATCAGCTAACCGGATTGCAAATTTTACTATTTCTTAAGCAACGTTCGCATTCGCAGCTCTATCGCAATCTGTCAAAAAAACTGGCCAAGTGCGAGTCGGACTCGCGTGCAAAGGGTTCTGAACCAATTTTTTTTAACTTGTTATTTTAACACTACAGAGTTCTTATAGATAACCAACCTTAAATATTAAGCAATTTAAGTAGATAAGGATTAATAATATCATGATACTAAAATCAACACTATTCCATTTCACGCGAGAATAATTTGAACAAAAAGCGGTCATTGTGACTTAACCATAATAGTAAGATACATATTCTCGCGAATTTTTTTGTAGATATTTATGTCTTCTATAAAACTGTAGTACATCATTTTGCTCTATTGTCAATAGTTTCCGCAGCGTACGCGATATAAGGATCTTTTTTGGTATTTTTTTCACACCTTGGGTTACATTATCGATGTTTTTATACGGATCCTTAACTTTTTTTAAATATTCTATAGCCTATGTTCATTAGGGATAATGTAGGATTCTAATGGTGAAAGAATTTTTCAAATCGGTCCAGTAGTTTCGGAGTCTACTCAATTCAAACAAACAAACAAATCTTTCCTCTTTATAATATTAGTGTAGATGTTGTGCCACTTGAATGATGAGCAAAGCTCTCTAGATAATACTTATTCATTATTTTTGCTATCAATAATAATAATAATAAGGAAAATTTCTCAAGTGCTTTTAATTACATCGGCAAGTATTCTATTCACAGTATTACTACTTGGCCTAGAATAGCGGTGGTGAGAGAACTTCTACGAACGAGCCTTTAACAAGAATCTATACTAATAGTATACCCTGAAATATTGTTAAATTTCTGGAAATAAGAAACTTGTAGAACGCTACAAGGTCAATGGGGGTATACTATAACGTGCCATTGTCATCATGGAGCTGTTGTGAGAGAGAGACGGAGCTATACAAGACGAAAGGCACTATGGGTCGTGGGGCTTTCAGGACTGGGACCACGGCCCGATTCAACTTATACTATTTTTGAGTAGTATTTTGGGACCACAAATAAAATAAACAAAGTTGTCTTGGGTAGTGTGGTATATGTTTATTGTTATCATTTTATTTATTAATTAATATACATTATTATTCATTTGAAAGTTTTTCAAATAGGTACTGCGTTTAAGAATTAAGTAAACATTTACAGTGACGATGTTTAAATCAAGATATGTTTACTAGAATACATAATTATGATACTCATAGGTTTTAAAGTTTCATTGTTAAAAATTAGGATGTCTGAGATGTGTCTCATTTAGACAGAAACGCAGTCTGTTTCGACAATGCGTCGAAAGCCGCTAATTTGGAAATCGGCTCGCGAGCCATTAGAATAATTTATTAGCATCTAAATCCAGCCAATGAATTCAATTACGACCGCCATTTTACTATTTTCGTCAAAATGGGAGCATTAAATCTGCGACTGAATAAAAATACGATAAGTACAAAATATTAAAATCCTCAGTACTCAAAGCAAGGTGTTTAGTAATCGAATTTATTACATTTCAATTTTGTAAGACCTATATTTGATGAGCCTGATGCTCATAAAATATTAAGTCTCTAATTTACGATATAACTTGAGCCTACTACGAAAACAAATTGAGTAAAGTTGTGACTTGTTCACTTTGAAGTTTATTTCGGTACTTTCTATAGAATTTTCGACAAGGAATTGGTCGTAACAGATGACGCAAATTGTAAAGATTCGTTTGAATGGTATGACCCCTGTTGGTAGGCTTGATAGCACATGAAAAGTGCCTAAACTCGGGTAAACCGTTAACTTATTTCAAGGTAGATGTTTCGTGTGAAAAAAATGTCCTTCGTGTCGTATTTCTTAAGACCAGTGATCAATGGGCAATGGTCACGCAGCGAGCGGCACGCGACGCGCGTCCGACTCATACCTCTAGCCCGCCTTCTGACACCTCGTTTTCTAGATTACAAACATAAAAATACCGCCGTGCCTCTTCATTACCCACCACTTAATTTAATAGAACCTACCTTTTCATTCCGCTGGTAGATCGTGTGTAATTGAAAGCCTCATTTGTATGTATTTCTGGGCTGTTATAAGAGAATTAAGCTGCGTCTGCAGTGCGGAGCGGCAACGTAAGTACACACTTATATATTTCCCGGAATTTAAGAGGAATTTAAATGTCGAGTCCTTTTACTGAAGACAAAAAGTGCGGTACACAGGTTATTAAAATTGTATTTTATACTTCAAACAAATGTTGGAAAAATGTAACCGAATTTCGTGGAAATCCTTCAGGGCAGCTCAGAGTAGCTATCGATTCGAAAATATGAATTAAGCATAAAGCACGGAACCCATATTATTGGAGAGTGTTATGAAGAGAAATGTACCATAAATAAGTTCACGTAGAACAATATCGCGTTATGTTTACGAGGTTTCATTTTGTATTACTTTTGAAGTTACAAACTGTGTAACGCAGGTCGGAGTTTCTTTTTAAATTAGGGTTGTGTGTTTATGGTGTTTCTTTCGTATTCTTAATGATGGATGAAAGAGATTGAATATTAACAGATAAGCGATTTATTAGGATATTCGAATATTTATGCTTTTTAGGTGTTAACAAAATTTCTTAAGTATCTGCTTAGAGGTAACTATGCCTGAGGTTGTAGATGCTATCATTCAAGCTTTTGATCTGATCAATTAGACCCCGAGTGTCCCAAGTTACACATTAAAGCTCTCCAGTATGAATCACCAAACACAATCCGGATTTTAAAGCCATCCTTATCATTTTCAATGAACACGAGAGAAAATTCCGGCTATCAAAACAAAATCTTCGCCATGTTCGCTCCACATCGTACAACCACATAACCACCGGCCATAGAGTAGACAAATGATACAGAGACGAAACTCACAAACAGAGGATAGGTTACAGGGTCTACAGAGTACAGTTATGATGGCAATTGAAGATCACGGAGCGAATAAACGGGAATGAGTGTGTAGTCGCGAAACTGAAGTGGCAGTGGGCAGGGGAATATTGCTCGTAGAATAGATGGTCGATGGGGCCGAAAAGTTCTGGACTGGCGTCCGCGTACCTATAGACGCAGCGCTGGAAGGCCTCCCACAAGGTGGACCGATGAGCTGGTGAAGGTCGCGGGTAGCCGATGGATGCGAGACGCACAGGACCGGTTGTTGTGGCGACGCTTGGGGGAGGCCTTTGTCCAGCAGTGGACGTCTTTCGGTGATATGATGAGTGTATGTAGACGTTTCACTAGAGGTGAGCAGATAGTTCGTTCGCGTTCAGCTGTACTCGGCCGCTTACCAGTACTATCAAAAGAAAATGCAGCGAAGTCGCAAAGGTTGATAGGACCTAAAGGCGACTTCGACGCAATCATTTGTTCGGCAAAACCAAAAGGTGCCCCCTTCTGGTTTTGCCGAACATCATCGATTACGTATTTGCGCTAAACGAATTTTGTAATTGGTTACTTTCCTAGATAGACGGATGATAATTTTATTTAGTCCGTTCGTAAGATTTTGAAAAAATATTGGACACGTAGGTATTTTTTGTCATTTCTAAACGATAAAAGTGCAAGAGTGGGGGCGCTGGTGACGTTACATTTTAGTAACACAATATTGAAACGTGACGTCACGCGAGTTTTCAACGCACTGTATCGTCTTAATGTTTTGTTATGGTAAAAAAAGAAAAAAATAGGTGTCCAATATTTTTGGAAATCTATCTGACGGACTAATTAGATTTTTTCCAGAAAGTACCCAAGTAGGCGATGTTTACTGTACTAAGTTTTTCCTACGCCCCAAAAAGCACAAGTATTTAGAATGAAGTAGAAGAGGAAGTTTCCCTTCTATGCACCTTTATTCTATACACCGGGTACGTACAAACCGTACCTCCCTCTTCTCATTAAAAACGTCAACAGAGCAAGCGCCGTCTCCCATACAAATGCATAGTGTCATGTGAAGTCATTAGCCAGTAATCACGTGACGAGATTGCAGCAGTCTTTTGTTTGTTCCTCATCCAACCGTATACACGATAAACTTTTGTCCTCTGTAGAGCCGGCGCATTACCGGGGCTTGTAAACTTTTATTTCGTCTTCCTGTTGTTCATTGAAATCAATAGTGAGGATACAATGAATAGAGCTTTCTTTTACCTCAGGGTTTTGTTGACTTGTTTTCAAAATCTGCGAAAAAGTAATTGAGTTTGAAGTGCGGTTCTCCGAACGATTTGGTACGTTATATGTATAGATTTCGGAATTATTACTCTTAATGTACTGTTAACGGAACGGAATCAGAAAGAAACATATCTTTAAAGAATATAAAACTTAAACTGCATGGACGTCAGTTGACTCGAACGACAACATTTTTTTCAATCCTGGTACTTGAGCAAATGTCCCGTTCTAAAGCCAACTACTGTCTTGAAAACTGGCTTTCCAAGAGTTCAGGCCTCTATCTACCAAGTTGATGCGACAACCCTTATTGACCCACGCTTTAACAAATAAAAAGTCACCTTACCAAACAATGCCGTTTGCGTTTCGTGAAACGATTTTAATACTCCGTTTTAGATTGTCAAAGATAATAAAAACTTTAACGAAAAACGCGACAAGTTTTATAGTCACGTTGATAGTGAAGAAACTATTAGCGTTTAAAAAGTAAGGCTTCCGTAATGAGGGGACATGATGAGTTTATTGACTCACTTAGTAAAATCAATAAGACAGAGGTTGGCGGAGAACACAGCGTGGGTTCAAGACGCCTAGTTAATTTCGACGACTCCGCAAATCTCTTGCGAATACGGATCACATGATCATTAAGATATCTGACGTCGAGTCCTCGAGACAGTGCTTACTCCGCGGAGCTTTTGTGATCTGCCGTAATTAATAGGCTTAATATTTCATACACTTCCTGAGGATTTTCGCTAATTTTCTCCGTCGACGATACGTTTACGTAGATTACCCTGTGCTTAGCAGAGACACCATCAGTCAAGATTAAGAAGAACTGGAAATAACTGGCGCTCTTTAAAAGCGTTACCTTGTTCCGTCCGCTCATTAAGGTAACTTCGTTAACATAGTAAAAGTCATCTCGAACGTTATTATATTTTAGTTAGACAAACGTGTTCCTTGATTGTCGGCTATTTAGGAAGTTAGCATCATTATGTTTTCTTTTAGGAATAATGTACCGAGTAATTAATTTTTCTACATTTAGATCCTCTTGTAATTAGAACACAGAAGCGATATATTCGAATAGAGAGATGTAGTTTTTAGTATTTACGCAGAATAGGCTGCCTACGACGTAATGCAAAGCAAATATAAAAAATATATATTTTTTTACAAAAGTAATTTTTTTAAGAGTAAGGGCCGGAGCACACTACAGGCGGGCTTGGCTTTTAAGTAGGTACTGCGGCCCTACAGTGATGTTTTAAAACCATGATGATTCCGATGTAGGAAGGAGATAAAGCTATACAAGACACGTAGGAAAATCTCTTTCTCACAACTGAATCATGATGGCATTGGCACGCTATTGTAATGCGTTCTCAAGTTATCTAATAAAATATTTTTTTTGAGTTGCTCTCGAAAAAATAGCATTACACTACATAGAAACCAAAGCAACTTGACTTCACCTATATTTTTCAGGTATATTGTAATCCGACTTGCTCGCCAATATGCTATCAGAGTTAAAAAAAAATGAACGTCCATTGAACGACTTACAATTCACAAATCGAATTACCACCAAGCACATATTATGGGATATGAGCACTATTCCTCCACTAACTTTACCTGTATTACTGGGCAAGTTTTATCACGATTTCTCAAATCAATTTCGGTTTCTTGAACAATTCGACCAGACCGTTTCTTTTTTTATTTGACAGGACTTTCAATCCTCGGTGGTACGTCAAGTTGACAGCTGTCAGATTCATTCCAAATTCAACTAGGTAAATCTCCGGACTAGTTTTTTGACGCGTCTACACATATTAGGAAAATAATGCTTAGACAAAATAAATATAAAGCCAAAAAGCGGTAACTCTATGAAAATGAGTTTCGAGAGAAACTGATCTTTTAAAACATGATTTCCGTCAGTTCTGTGGCATATGTTTAAAACGAACCCGCGACTTCGCTCTCACGGAATGCTGATAGAAATTAAGTACTTATAACGTTCTTTTTTTTAATATTAAATATTAAGGATTATGCAAACAGCTTAACTGTGCTCAAGGTTGCCTGCTTGACGGTCTACTACAGATTGTACTTCGGTGAGTGAGCCCAAGAACTCCACGACCTCATCCCACCGGCCACCTTCTACCATCGGACATCCAGACGCACTGCAACTTACTATCCCTACCTTGTTGTTATTCCACTAATTCGCACTAAGCTTTTCCAAATGTCTTGTATAATGCGCACAGTAAAGGAGTGGAACTCTCTGCCTGCGTCTGTGTTTTCGAACGCTTTCAACCCTAATCTCATCAAAGTTAGAGTAAACAGGCTTCTTCTGGGTAAGCTCGCTCCATCGTAGACTTTGTCTCTGTCATCTCTGACCTAGGCTAGAGTCAAGAGCAAACCCAACAAAAAAAAAACGTTTCAAGCATTCCGATGCAAAAAAAATAAACTGAATTTTGAGATAGTATTTTTTGACCAATGGAATTGCATAAAATCTCAGTGACTGACACGGAGCGGAGATTTTATGCAATTCCATTGGTTAATATTTCTCCGCTCCTCTCCTCTTCGCTCCAGTGGACAGTCAGCCTTAGGTCTAAAATGCCTACATTTCATGCTCCGAATCTCGAACGTCAACTTACAGTTAACCTTTTGGCATAACTCCCAACAAAAAATAATCTTCTGTATTATTTACAAACGAAATACCCACAATCCATGTAAATTAATTTCAATCAAACACTAGTATTGTCAGTTAGAAATACCAGACTGGCGTACCTAATTAATTTATGAAACAGCCATGAAAGCCCCGTGACATGCTAATTGACTGTTATTGTTAAAATAACGAGTTTAAATTAATTTTGCTATACCGTTTATCTGTTTTATCATTACTCATACTCGGAAAGTAGGCCTGAAGTTGCCTGAGGAGCGGATTGAAAATATTACTTTTCAGCCCTAGCCCAACTAACACCAAAGCGTTAAAAAAACCTATAAAAGACTCTTATATCAGTTCCATTTTCATATAAAAGTGTTAACGCATACCTGTACAACTATGTTAAAGCATGCTCTAACTCAGTTATAACCACGAAAGAGGCCCACAGTTTTACAGGTAAGAGATATAGAAAGCCGATAGTACGGTGTTACAAGATATTAAATCTACTGCACAAAAGCGTTTATTCATCGTCTGCTACTACTGTAACTGATATCACTGTTGTAATATTGGGTTGGTAATCACTACAGGTAGTAGGAAAGAGTCGGATATGAATACTTTTCCACTAAAAACTTCTTAAGTACATTACATATCAACTGTATAACTTTTAGCGTACGTCAAGATTAAAAAAGCCTATAACCTTAATAAAATTAGATCTGTTCGTAGTGGAAGTGTAATGTCATCCATCATTCAACACAGCAGAGTAATATTATGGAATGAAACAGGTAAGCCATTTTAAATATTAAGTTATTTGGGTTTGTGAAGTGAAAAATGACTACCCTTGTGATTTCACGGTAAATGTATACCATGTTTCTCATCTCAATTTTAACGCGCCTAGGATTTATTCAAGATTTAAAAGAAAAGTTATGATAATAAAATAGACACCTCAAGCTAAACATTATTATTTATCCCTGCTTCCTGAGCAGTGGCATGTAAAATTAATTTGTATTCATGGAACGCTTCAAATAATATAAGAAATTTAGTATTTTGTGGTCAAATGTTGAATGACTCGAAATAATATTTATTGTTAGGTTACCAAAACAATGGCGAGCTTACTTTAAATATTAAATCTTCACTTAGCTCATTCGTACCACTCTTTGAGCTACATAGATGGTAATGACAGACATAGCTCAATACAATTGCTACAGTGATGACATTAAAACACCTATAAATTTTACAAACAGACTCGATTAGGGTTCTTCAACGAAATAATGAAAACCTGCTAGTAGGTACCTACGTAAGCGCAAACAAATATTTGCTAGTGTTTTCTAGTATTCTAAGAACTAGAGAATTAATGTGTATTTTAATTTTTAGGTTTTTTTTAAGTCTTGTCTATGGTGTGAACTTAAATCAGTTTTGCCGTCTTTATCACACTCTCGTAATCTCACACAAATATAGCGCCATTTTGGTGCTTTAGCTGTGTGATGTGTCAGAAGCTCGCGCGGAGTGTCGTCTTACTTTCATACCCGAATACGCTTACACTAGGTCAGTCATTCAATAAGATTAATATTTATCTTTACTTAATGTAACTGTATACCTAGTGTAAGTAAATTCTTGTACCGAAAGATACGTTTATTATAAAAAAAAACTCAAGTTTATGTAGGTAGGCCTAATGTTTTCACAAAAAAAAAACACATAATTAAAATTTACATTAGAGTCTGTCGATTTATGGGTTGGGATGGGGTTCAGGAGGAAAGGGGGAATAGGGGGTACCCCCTGTACCACCCCCACCTCGCGGAGCCCCTTGGTTATGGTCATATTCATGGTTAAAGTTTTGAGGTTAGAATAGCGAAAAAGAGTAAAAATTTAAAATCGTTTGGTAGTAGGAGGGAGGGAGGAGGTGCCCCTGTGCCCTGGCACCACTTCCATGTAAAGGCAACCGCACTGTTCTTGAGAAAAATAAATTATTAAAGTAACCTAACCTCAAAACTCTAGAACTCTTAGTTATTTTTTTATTGTTTCAGAATGCCGTTCAAAGTTGTGCAAACGTTGGAAGGAAAAAATGCATATTATTTACTGTTCCCTCACTCAGTATAAGAAAATAAAAATATTTTGAGATATCCAAATAAATATTTAACAAGATTGTTGGGGATGGTGTGTTTGGCTCTTCCATGAAACGATTAGTCTGTATAAAAGATGGTGTATTGGTGCTGCATTGGTCGTACGGGACACAAAATGATGTACCCGCTCGCTATCGAGATTAAACGTGGGATGGTGGGGCGGCCGGTGGCACGCACGTGAGCTGCGTCACCGTCCCGCGCGCCCCCTCCCCGCTGTCGTCTAACGTGGCGCCGTGCGTTCGCGCGTAAACAAAGATATACTATGGATGAAAATTCCCATTGCCAGATTGGGAAGTAGTAAAATGTAGAGTAAAATGGAGCAACATTACGACCTACGACTGCAGACAGAATTGTTTCGGAAATGATGAAGTATAGTGACACACACGTCCTCAACATAAAATATCTTCCTCATATTCGCGTTCTACAGAATCATCTCACTCGACTCGGTCTTGACCACAATTATTATGAGTATTTATATTTTGACTTGGTAACAAACCTTGTTCATTTTTCGTTATGATTGAACCAACGGAACCCAAGCGAATGACGCAAACAAATCTAGTAGTTATGATAATTCATAACTACTAGATTTGTTTGCGTCATTCGTACTTTAACAACTGAAATAAATATATATATATAATTATGCCGCTGTGTCGTTTTTTTTTTCCTTCCCAAAAATTGCGTGTAGTTATGACGCAGGTACTACTTGAACACATTTAGAGGATAACTTTTACAAAAGTGAGGTTAGTGTTTATAACGACCCATACATGCGTTGTTTGCCACCAATACCTTTAGGACGTCTTTTAAGAGTACCATTATTAAAGGTCAAACCTAGATCGTGGAGTTTTTCGACACTTTTATAATCTCGTGTTACTAAACTCTCGACAACCCCTATTTAATAACCTGTGTTTGCAAAAATGATATGTGATACAGTAACTATACAGCAGCAAGTGATAACCAGGGAGCATTTCGGTTACCCATTGAAAGGGTTTTCAATAGGGTTGTCCTAAGCAGTTAATCAAAAACCCATACGATGTGGCTAACCCTTTCGAATGGCTTATTCATACTATTTGTATTATATCTGTTACCTAATGAAGGGGTAACCCTTTCAGTGGGTTTCAAATACAGAACCCATTCAATGGGTTATCATAATGAAGGGGTAACCCTTTCATTGGGTTTCAAGTATGGAACCCATTCATTCGGTTATCAGAATTAAGGGGTAACCCTTTCAGTTGGTTTCAAGTATAGAACCCATTCAATGGGCTATCATTATGAAGGGGTAACCCTTTCAGTTGGTTTCAAGTATAAAACCCGTTCAAGGAGTTACATCATGATAAAGTAACCTCATAAACGGCTTACCCCTTCGAAAGACTTAACCACGGACCATTTTGGTTACTCATTGAATGGGTTTTTGATATGGTTTCTCTAAGCAGCTAATCAACAACCCATACGATGTAGGTAGCCCCTTTCGAATGGCTTGAAGGACTATTTTGGCTGTCCATTGAAAGGGTATCCGATAGGGTATTTCTAAGCACTCGCTCGGCGATGCTAGCTTGGCGGTCAGAACTCACCAGGCAACCAGCAATAATTTTTACCTATAGTGCGGGCCGGAGCGAATGTTACGAGTAATCGCCTTTCGCACAAAAGCACTCGCTTATAGCCGAGCGTCAAAACTGTCGAAAATACTCTCTCGCTACTCGCTGCTCGCCAACTCGTTTCGAGTTTCATGCTTTACTCGCTGTTCGCTGATCACCGGCGGTAAGTCAAATGCCAAATATACTGACTTTGTTCCAGTCTGTTGAATGAACTCAATTATTTTAACGATTATTAAAAAAAACTTTTTTACAAAAAAATACACCCGGTTTTCTCTGTTTTTTTTTTTCACTTTTTAGTAGTACCTGCGTACCTACCCCTTCACAGCGTACCGGGATGCTATGTTATGATGCGTGATGTTATGTTATGCTATCATCCATTTGCTATCATTAATTGAAGAGTTCCGTTGCCTACCTCCGAAGATTTTCATCAGATCCTCACAAAATTGATATGGGATCAGTCCGGGAAAATACTCTTTCAAACAAAAAAAGAATCATCCAAATTGTTAAAAAAAATAATATCGCTAGACGAACATTTTGAGGGTTCCGTACCCAAAGGGTCACCAACGGAACCCTATTACTAAGTCTCCGCTGTCCGTCCGTCTGTCTGTCCGTCCGTCCGTCTGTCTGTTAGCGTGCTGTATCTCAAGAACCGTAATAGGTAGACAGTTGAAATTTTCACAGATTGTGTATTTCTATTGCCGCCTCCAAGTCGGTATGTTCCACTGTTATCGTTTTAAGGGATTTGAAAGTGTAGCCATTATGAGTGCGCTCGATCGACCTGTCTACAAACCGATCGACAAACGATTGCGCTTGACGATTGACAGTGTTATTAACCGACTTCTTCAAAACGGAGGAGGTTCTATGTTCGGCTGTATGTGATATTTTTTGTATGTTCACTGATTTCTCCGCCAATTGTGGACCGATTAAAAAAATTATATTGATTGGATCCCATGGAAATCGAGCGAAATCCTAAAATTTTATAGACACATACAATGATTTTCATATATGTACTTACTTTCTAATGCAACTCAGATATTGGTGCCTGGTAATCATCATCTCATGTTACTGAGCTGATGATGGAAGCTATAAGTCTGAGGTAAAAATCCCATGAAAAACCGGCCAAGTGCAAGTCGGACTCGCACACGAAGGGTTCCGTATCATAAACCTTAATTTTTATTATTTGTTGTTATATCCGCAATAAAAATACACAATCTGTGAAAATTTCAACTCTCGACCTATTACGATTCGTGAGATACAGCCCGCTGACAGACAGACGGACGGACGGATGGACGGACAGAGGAGGCTTAGTGTTGGGTTCCGTTGGTTACCCTTTGGGCACGGAACCCTAAAAACGCCCAAAGATGTCTTGCGCCGGCTCGCACTGTCACGCGCCGCCCAGCCAGCCGAGTCTAGGCTCCAATGATTGAATGAACATAACTGCTCCAAGCCCCAATACTGGCTAAAAGATGAGAAATCTATTTATAAATAGCTCCCAAAACATGAACCTTGTGGAATTCAAATAAATTGTGTTTCAACTAAAACATGACATTTACTGAATTTTTAACCACTTTTACTTCCAATACTGCAACACTCAAAAATTTAATGTTATTAATTAAAATCCCAAGTAAGTGAGACGGATTTTGTAATTAAAACGGGATATTATGAAATAAAAAATACTACGTCTGGTAGAAACGTCCCAATTCCTTATTTTTGATGTTCATTCACTGGAGCCATTACCCTATGCAGCAACATCTCACGATCTTAGAATAATATGCGTTATTATTGTAAGCTGACGATAACGGAGAGAGTCGGCGCGCGGCGGTGCGCGAAAAAATTATAAATAAATAAATACTCTATTCTTACAGCGATAAAGTTCAATATCGTACTAGCAAAAATTTCAATTCTCGCTCATCCATTCCACGCCTCCCCTCGCCGGTGTAAAACCACTTGACTCGGGCATTAAGGGTTCCGTTCATACCTATTTCTTTAAACCTTTTAAGTATTTAAATTTCATAATAGCACATTAAAGTTATTTCGAGTCTAAGTACCTACATTTCTACTACCTAAACAAAAAATTTGCTATATCTTCGGTACCCGTGGTCCAATTTACGCCATTTAAACGTTAAAATCGGTTTTGAACCATAATCTACCTAAATAAGAAAGAATTACATAATTTCAAAGACAAAAATCCCCATTTTCAAATTACGTAATTATCTGGCCTTTTCAAAATTGTAATTTAAAAATGTGTATTATTTAGAGACATCGTTTTATTTTTCCTGTAAGTACCTATCTTTATATAAACTTTGTGATAAAAGTTATATGTAGATAGATGTAGTTTGAATTATTTTTGATTTTTCTCAGTGCAAACTTCGGAGATACGGGCGGGGGGAACGATATTTTTAGGGTTCCGTGCGCAAAGGGTAACCAACGGAACCCTATTATTAAACTTCCGCTGTCCGTCCGTCCGTTCGTTCGTCTGTCTGTCTGTCAGCGGGCTTTATCCCAAGAACCGGAATACGTAGAGTTGAAATTTCCACAGATTGTGTATTTCTGTTGCCGCTACAACAAAAATTAATATAAATTAAGGTAAAATATGGTACGGAACCTTTCGGTTTTTTTTTCATTTTTCTTCAAAAGTTGAAAATTAGGCGGCCTAAAAAACGAGAAAACATATTTGAGAATGTGCTTTCGAACGTGACCTCTCCGAGTCGGGGTCGAGGTGACCCAAGTCCAGAGTTCGCTCCGCTCGCTCTTGCATTCTGAGTTGCGGACAGACAACAGCCGAACATGGCGAAACTAATTATAGTTTCGCCATGTCCGGCTGTCTGTGTTCCTTGTTGACTACGGAGATCTTAAAAATTAAAGATTGAAATACGTTTTTATCTTTATTTGCAGCTCGTGAAACTAAGTGACACTAGCGCGATATTGATCTGTATTGTTATTTCCCTAATTATTATTTCATCTTTAACTTGGTCCAAAAGCTTACTTATATGAAATCTAGAGACAGAATTTACGACTTCGATTGGATTTTGATTGAACTGAAGATCATAATAAACTACAATGCGCTTGGGCAGGTACTACATTTTAAGTCACTTAAAATTTAGTTATCGACTAACAACTTACACTAGTAAACTAGCCATTATGCTACGGCCACAATACCGTAATATAGCAATCATTATGGCCATAATTGGTGTTGTTTTAGTTGATTTTGTTTCAATTATGTCCATAATTATTGCCATATCACGGTAGTCTAGCCGTAACATTAGGGGAACGGAATGAGTGATAGATCCTGTTAAGATGACAAAATGGCACCATTGCGTTTCGTTTCACGTGACTTAACTCGAAAAACATTATGTTTTTCAAATGCAAATATTTTTCTATTATAATACGATTTACAATCTAATTATTAACAAGAATCCTAATTTTTAGATAGAGAACGCACATTATTTAATCAATTAAGATTTAATAATGTGCAATGGAATAAAAAAAGTTACTTTCCTACACTAACCTGACCTAAAAATTTGGATTCTTGATTCATAAAAAAAAAATATCTATCGGCGTCTCCGGCAAAACAAAATATTGTATGGCATCAGAAAACCCCTTAGAAACCCCCAATGTACAGCGAGGCAGCACGTTTCTAAACCCAACCCATAATATTATACATAGTAGGATTTTCAACAAGAGGGCCTGCGGACGTCGAGCATTGGGTGGCTCGCCGTCCGATCAGAATCAGGCCCGGGTCGTAAAAAACAATGATTTTCAACAAAAAAAAAACTTTCCATACAGAATATTCATCAGCCGATCGAAATTTTTGTGGGAGGCTCATTTTTTTAACGAATTGAGTATAGCTTTCTTGAGAAGTTGTTTTTCTGCAAGAGCAGAGTGGTTCTCAAAATTTGGCTGGTGATTAAAATATGTGTGTTTCTAGGGCACCCTGTCCCTGCGGCAGGGAGCCGATTATTACACTACATTACAAATCGTTCCCGATCTCAGTCTAAATGCGTACGTGAATAGCATTGCACGCAGTGGCGGCGTAAAGTGGGGGGAGGGAGCTGGTCCGCCCCGGGTGCCAAGCACCAAGCTGTAGTGCCTATTTAAGGTATTGAATAGCTTTGGAAGTTCGCAAATACAGAACGATAGATATTTTTTTCTCATTAGTATTTCATCAAAAGTAAGAAATCGACCAGATGTCGGATAACGGTATTTTAGTTATACCACGGCAGCAAGGTGACAACGACAAGTCACTCGTACCTACATCCAAAGAAGGCGCATAAAATTTCCCTCATAAGACATTAATTAATAACTACCTACTCTTGTACGTAACTATTTACATTACCTAGTAACAATATAACTAATATCATAGTTTAAATCGCATCGCAACTGTATTTTCATATTAATTTTCTAAAATAATTTCTAATTTCCTAAAATAATGAATTCATGTTGCGCTTGGTCTGATCTTATACCGCGCGTAACATTTCGATTTTATCAATTTAAAGAGACAAGGAAGTCAATTTTGAAAATGTGTTTGAATATTTTAGTCAAATAATCAATCGAAAATCTTAAATCATAAACCTTACATTTCCCAGAAAAACTAACATACGTTTTTTTTTTCGGTGAAAATTTAATTCGATAAAAACCAAGGCTTTTCAGGGTGACTAAGGTGTACATACCTACATTTTTAAATGAATAAAAGTAAACAAAAACCAAACAAAATATAGTACAAAAGGTTCCATTTCATGGAAAACACGTAGTTAGCAAATTCCTTCCATTTACCTACTTAACTTAATCAGGTTTAAATTTAAACAGGTCGCCACAGATTTCGAAAACAGGAGACGCAACAAATTGGTAGGTAGCACGTGTTTCGTGTACAAGCCAACGATGTCTACCGAAATAAAGTTAATTTAATAACCATAATAATCTCGTTCCTAACCTGAACAAAACCCTTATATTATATTGGTTATCTTAATGTAGGGGTTACCCTTTCAGTGGGTTTCAAGTATAGAACCCATTGAATGGGTTATCATAATGAAAGGGTAACCCTTTCAGTGGGTTTCAAATATAGAACCCATTCAAGGGCTATCATAATGAAGGGGTAACCCTTTCAGTGGGTTTAAAGTATAGAACCCATTCAATGGGTTATCATTATGAAGGGGTAACCCTTTCAGTGGGTTTCAAGTATAAAACCCGTTCAAGGAGTTACATCATGATAAAGTAACCGCATAAACGGCTTACCCCTTCGAAAGACTTAACTCTTAACCGGGGTTGTACGGTCCCTGGTGATAACAGGAGTCAAAAACACTGTAATAGAGATTTAGGTGACAGATACAGGTTAGAGCTATAACTTCTTAAGTATACATGCTGATACTAGCGCTATTATAACTCTCAAAGTTGAATTACATCGTCCATTACAGTTGTAGTGCCGCGATTGGGGCTAAAACTTGTTTGTTAGCTCCTCTATATCGTCTTTAGTTAAAACTGAGATAAGTATAACTTTGTTATATTACTTAAAGCCATAAAAAAGCCTGTAAGTGACACCAAAATGTTAGTTGGGAGGGAGAATCGTTTTCAACTGACAGCCGTCAAATTATAAAAAAAAAACTTGTTGAACATTTCTATTGAACCATGTCCCAGCATTCTATGCAGCCAGTCAATTACAGCGCGATGTAAAATTGAAATAACAAAAAGATAAAAATTAACTAAAGATTATATATTAAAAAGAGTTTATTATAATTCACTTTTAACTATTTTAAAATAGCAAAAATATTAACCATTTTTGCAATGATGAAGATCCTACTAATATTATAAATGTGAAAGTTTGTATGTTTGTATGTTTGTATGTTTGTATGTTTGTATGTTTGTATGTTTGTATGTTTGTATGTTTGTATGTTTATATGTTTGTATGTTTGTATGTTTGTGCCTCAATCAGGCCAGAACCGCTGAAGGGATTTGGATGAAATTTGGCACACATATAGTTCACATACTGGAACCAAACATAGGCTACTTTTTATGCCGGTAAAAGGCATGGCTTAATGGAGACTGAGGAGGAAGTGGAAACCCAGCGCTCCTGCTGCCTTAGTACTTCAGATTCACAAGTACCAGGAGAACAGAAACATGTCGTAGTATTTCCGGGGCTGAAATTGGGAGCGCTAAAGATTCACAAGTACCAGGAGAACAGAACGATGTTAAAGTATTTTTGGGCTAGAATAGTTTTTTTTTTTTTAACCACTAAACAGAAGCATGTTTGTTGAATTTTTTTCCGGGCTGGAATTGTAAACGCTATAGATTTACATGTGACAAGAGACCAGAAACATGTCGAAGTATTTCTTTGGCTGAAACTTTGAGCGCTAAAGATTCACAAGTACCAGGAGACCATAAACATTTCGAAAGATTTCCGGAGCTTGAATTGTGACCGGTTAGAATTTAAAAGTAGCAGGAGACCAGAAATATGTCGAAGTATTTTCGGGGCTAGGTTTGTGAATGCTAAAGTCATTATATCAGGAGACCAGAAACATGTCTAAGAATTTCCAGGGTTGGAATTGTGAGCAGTTAGGATTAAAAAGCACCACCAGGAGATTAGATACGTGTAGAAATATTTTCGGGGCTGGAATAATGAGCGCTACAGATTCACAAGTACCAGGAGAACAGATCGATGTTAAAGTATTTTTGGGCTAGAATATAAATTTGTTTTTTTTTTTTTTAAGTCAAACAGAAATATGTATGTCGATGTTTTTTTCCGGGCTGTAATTGTAAATGCTATAGATTCACAAGTAACAGGGGACTAGAAACATGTCAAAGTATTTTTTTGGCCGAAATTGTGAGCGCTAAAGATTCACAACACAAGTACCAGGAGACCAGAAACATGTCGAAATAATTCCGGCGCTGGAATCGTGAGCGGCTGAGATTCAAAGGTATCAGGAGAACAGAAAAATGTCGAAGTATTTTCTGGGCTGAAATTATGAGCGGTAAAGATTCATTATGTACCAGGAGACCAAAAACATGTCGAAGTATTTTCGTGGCTAAGATTGTGAATGCTAAAGATTCACAAGTACCAGGAGACCAGAAACATGTCGAAATATTTTCGGAGCAAGAATTATGAGCGGTAAGGATTCAAAAGTACCAGAACTACAGAAAAATGTAGAGGTATTTTCCGGCAGGAATTATGAGCGTTAAAGATTAATTATGTACCAGGAGACCAAAAACATGTCGAAGTATTTCCGGCGCTGGAATCTTGAGTGGCTAGGATTCAAAGGTATCAGGAGAACAGAAATAATGGTATTTTCCGGTCTGAAATTATGAGCGCTAAAGATTCATTACGTACCAGGAGACCAAAAACATATCGAAGTATTTTCGTGGCTAGGATTGTGATTGCTAAAGATTCACAAGTACCAGGAGACCAGAAACATGTCGAAATATTTCCGGAGCGAGAATTATGAGCGGCAAGGATTCAAAAGTACCAGAACAACAGAAAAATGTGGAAGTTTTTTCCGGGCAGGAATTATGAGCGCTAAATATTCATTATGTATCAGGAGACCAGAAACATGTTTTAATATTTCCAGCGCTGGAATTTTGAGTGGTTCGGATTCAAACACACCAGGAGAACAGAAACATATCGAAGTTTTTTCTGGGCTGGAATTATGAGCGCTAAAGATTTTTTTTTAATTTTTTTATTTGTGATGGGTTTGCTCTTGACTCTAGGTCAGAGATGACCGAGACAAAGTCTACGATGGAGCGAGCTTACCCAGAAGGAGCCTGTTCACTCTAACTTTGAAGAGATTAGGGTTGTAAGCGTTTGGAAACACGGACGCAGGCAGAGAGTTCCACTCTTTTGCTGTGCGCATTATAAAAGACGTTTGGAAACGCTTAGTGCGAGTTGGTGGAATAGCAACAAGGCAGGGATGGTAAGATGCAGTGCGTCTGGATGTCCGATGGTAGAAGGGGGCCGGTGGGATGAGGTCGTGGAGTTCTTGGGCACACTCACCGAAGTACAATCTGTAGAAGACCGACAAGCAGGCAACCTTACGGCGATGAGCCAAGCTATGCAGCTTGGCATCCACCAGTATTACGTCACCGATGAGCCTCTTAGCTCTGCGTTCCACCGAGTCAAGCGCGGCAAGCTGATATTTAGCTGAGCCATCCCAAAGGTGGCTACAATACTCCATGCAGGATCGGACTTGCGCTTTATATAGGGTTAAAAGCTGTCCAGGCCTGAAGTATCGCTTCACCCTATTTAGGATGCCCAGCTTTTTGGCCGCGGTTTGGGCTTTGTACTCGATGGTGGCGCCGAAGTTGAGACTGGATGTCAACTCCATGCCTAGGAGCTCGAGCCGATCAGTCACAGGAACAGATGCACCCCGAAAAGTAGGAGTTTGGTCAAAACGACTCCTTTTTGCGGTAAAAAGACACGCCTGTGTTTTGGTGGCGTTAAAAGTGACCACATTGTCATCACCCCACTGGGAGACAAGGCTTAAGGTCAAATTTGTCCGCTCTACCATGGCCTGTCTCAAGGAACGAACTTCATCCCCGCTGGTTGTTGCGCTGGACAAGTATCTCTCTGAAACCGTACTGTCATCTGCGTACCCAACAAGACCAAGCTGAAGTAGGTCATTGATGTGCAGCAGGAAAAGAGTTGCAGAGAGAACAGACCCCTGAGGAACTCCAGCATCAATAGCCATGAGGTCAGAGGAGCAGCTGTCAACGACTACTCGGATCGACCGTTCACTCAGGAAGTCTGATATCCAGCTACAAAAACCAGCCTCCTTCCTCCTTCCTCCTTTTCCTGCTTATGGGATGCCATAAACAGGAAGCTTGCTCAGTAGACCTGCGTGCCAAACCCTGTCAAAGGCCTTCGAGATGACGAGCGACACGGCAAGTGCTTCGCCGTGTCTCTCGATGGCCTCGCTCCAGCAGTGCGTGACATACACAAGAAGATCCCCAGTTGACTGTCCCCGGCGAAAGCCATATTGACGGTCACTGAGGAGATCATTGTCTTCAAGGTAGGTCAGCAGCTTACTGTTAAGAACCCTTTCCATAACCTTGCAAAGGATGGAGGTAATGGCGATCGGACGGTAATGTGCAGGGTCAGCACGGTCTCCCTTTTTGGGCACCGGTTGCACATTCGCAAGCTTCCATGATTTCGGCACCGTTCTTTTTTCAAGAGAGAGGTGGTACAGGCGTGTCAACACAGGAGACAGTTCAGGTGCACATTGCCTCAGCACTCTCGCTGGAATGCCGTCAGGCCCGCTGGCCTTATTCACGTCTAGACTGCACAATACTCTTCGGACCTCTTTAATGTGAACTGTAATCTCCGGCATCGAAGAGTCACAACGAGTATTCGATTCAACGAGATTCACAAGTACCAGAATACGGACAGTAAAGACTCACAACTATTAGAATAAAGAATCATGAACATGAATTGCCGAGACTGAGAATTTGGGACATAGAAGTTGCACGACACCTCTAAAGTCTACGCAGACGAAGTCGCGGGCGAAGTGCTAGTGTAAAATAATATCTGAATAGCTGGCTGGACCACAGAAAAATAAAACAAAAGAGTCGAGAAAGCGGCAGTGCGATCTTCATTTGTTTTTCGAATTGTAAAGTTTTGTTCATACTTTTTACATATAGCAGAGATTAGTATTAACACGATGAGTTCATCAGATTCAGATACGGATTTTTTCTTTAGCTAATTAGTGTTTTTATTTTTACTTTCCTTGTATTCGTAATGAAAAGCACAGTGTTTACCTCGGGTGAAAGACTTATTTAGTCCCTCAACTATTGGCGCCCTCGCTGCGTTCGGGCGCCAAACGCCGTCTCGCGACTAAATCAGTTACTTTCACTCTAAGATAACAATGTACTATTAGTTGTTTGTGTACCTATTTGAATTTGATCATCATTTAGCAATATTAGGCTACATGTTTTGATACATGCTGGTTAATTTCAATTATATGTTTATTCCCAAGAATAATAAGATTAAAATAGTCCACATGACCCAGTAGATAGAACCAGCATTAGATTAACACACACAAGAAAACACCCAGACAGAACAACAACAACAACAGACAGAATATTGAAAGTGAATTACTTGTGACGCGTCGGTAAAATACACAATAATATCTCCAGTTGTTTAAAAAAGTACCTACGTTCAGAAATACTCTTAGATACAACACACTTCTACAAGTATTTTTTCAGTATTTCCAGTTCCCGACAAACCTATTGACCCAATAATGTACACTTTCCTTTCCCAAATCGTAGAGCTGTCCGGCCCTTGAATTTATCTCAATAACAGAAAACTAAACGGGCACGGTATCGCGTCCGGTGTCGATGCGACACGCGACGTGACGGAACCGGTGATAAGATAACCGGTCGAATTAAAACCGGGATATACTAGTTTGACATGAAAGGGTAGCGGGTTTGAGGACACTTGAATAGCTTAGTTTTGTACGGTGAAGTGAAAACAACCTCTGTTGATGTTTGGAGGTACTAAATCAGATACCTACTAATTACTGGTTTCATCAGAATGAATAATTTAAATCGTTGTAATTTTGGAGTACAGGCATGGTCTCGTCATTATGACGCATCATAATGGCGGGGCTAGTGATATCGTGAAATTTCCGTTTCTACCGTGTGAGGTACAAATATTTTAGGATAGGTATAAAATATTACTAAATGGCTACCCATTTAGTAACATTTTTCAGTAGTACCTATGTACTAATACGTGGTAGAATTTTTCAATTACAAGCTATTATTATTAGCGTCATAGTGGCGGGACCAACCCGCCATTATGACGTTTATAATAGCGTATACTCCTTAATATTCAGTCTGCCAATTAGATCACTAAAAATATTTTCCACTTGTTTTGTATTTTGTCATGAAAACAACATTTTTGGAAATTCGTGTTACATACGTCTTCGTAACGATGTGACTCTGAGCGTTTTCTAGTTTCAATTCTTTGTAAAACGTATAACAGTAACAAAATTAACATATACATACACAGGTTAACCCTATAAAGCTCTAGCAAACGATAGTATCGTCTGTGTGGCCCACGGGTACCATTAAATAAGTTCATTTCCTTTTTCTAAACTCAATTACTCGGTCGGAACACATTTTCGCATTAGTTGGTTAACATGTAAATTAGACTACGTTAACTTTTCTTGTTAAGTATTTTAAACCTGCATGGAAGGCGGACCTGGCTACTTCTGTGTTTTTTACGTTTAGAGGAGAGATTCTTGCAGTGATTTAGGGAGCAGAATAAGGCGTAGAGGTTCTAGTCTACTTAGAATCTAATATTACTGGGAACGGGATACGTAAAACCAATATTTGATTAATGATGTATTTCTTGTTGCAATGATTTAGGTAGCAGAATAAGGCGTAGGGTTCTATTCTACTTAGTATCTAATATTAATGGGAACAATAAACATAGAATCAATATTTTGATTAATGATGTATTTCTTGTTGCATTTCTTGCAGTGATTTAGGTAGCAGAATAAGGCGTAGGGTTCTATTCTACTTCTCGTATCTAATATTAATGGGAACAATAAACATAGAATCAATATTTTGATTAATGATGTATTTCTTGTTGCATTTCTTGCAGTGATTTAGGTAGCAGAATAAGGCGTAGGGTTCTATTCTACTTAGTATCTAATATTAATGGGAACAATAAACATAGAATCAATATTTTGATTAATGATGTATTTCTTGTTGCATTTCTTGCAGTGATTTAGGTAGCAGAATAAGGCGTAGGGTTCTATTCTACTTCTCGTATCTAATATTAATGGGAACAATAAACATAGAATCAATATTTTGATTAATGATGTATTTCTTGTTGCATTTCTTGCAGTGATTTAGGTAGCAGAATAAGGCGTAGGGTTCTATTCTACTTAGTATCTAATATTAATGGGAACAATAAACATAGAATCAATATTTTGATTAATGATGTATTTCTTGTTGCATTTCTTGCAGTGATTTAGGTAGCAGAATAAGGCGTAGGGTTCTATTCTACTTAGTATCTAATATTAATGGGAACAATAAACATAGAATCAATATTTTGATTAATGATGTATTTCTTGTTGCATTTCTTGCAGTGATTTAAGTAGCAGAATAAGGCGTAGGGTTCTAGTCTATTTAGTTTCTTATATTTCTGGGGACGAGATACATAAAATCAATATTTTGATTTATTATGTATTTCTTGTTGCATTTGTTGCAGTGATTTAGGTAGCAGAATAAGACGTAGGGATCAAGTCTACTTAGTATCTAATATATTTGGGTTCGAGATACATAGAATCAATATTTTGATGAATGATGTTTAATATTTTAGTTTAATATTGTTGCTAATAATATGGACAAGATTGACTCGATCGAGATGATCGTGTTTCTTGTATGTGAGCCTCCTTATTTTTAATTTAATTTTAATAATTTTGTTGTTATAACGGCAATAGAAATACTCACCCTGTGAAAAATTCAACTGTATATATGTACCTATTACCCCCGCTCGTTGATCCTGTCCCGCTGGCCCGTTGCCCGTTGACAGACGGACGGACGGACAAATGGACAGCAGAGGCTTAGTAATAGGGATTCGTTGGTTATCCTTCGGGTACAGAACCCTAAAAAACTGGCCAAGTGCGAGTCGGACTCGTGTGCAAAGGGTTCCGAACGAATTTTATTTTTTTAACATGTTATTTTAACATTACAGACTTCTAATAGTTTTTCTGTAATCTTTAGGTAAAGATCTATTATCTCTATTTCTTTCAAAATTTTAGGTTCAGTAGTTACGGAAATAAGGGGGGGTGGTCATTTTTCGTCTAATTTCTTGAATAACTTATAAACCATTTATTTTAAAATTATGAAAAGTATATAATTAAAACTCTCACAGTAAGCCCTTTAATTTAATATGTCACACGATATTGTTGAAAAAACTTTTTTTTTTAATTTTCTGGTTTGACCCCCAAAAGTGACCCCCATACTAAAAATTTAATGATTTACGTAACGCGTCCGTGTTTGGGCCATAGAAGTCCAAATGTGTACAAAATTAAAATAGAATCGGTCCAATGGATCCGGAGAAAACTGGCTGTAACAGACGGACAGACACCCGAGTAATCCTGTAAGGGTTCCGTTTTTTTTTTTCGGAACCCTAAAAACAAACAAGTGGGTGTCTGGGGCAGGATGTGTAAAGAACAATAAGGTAAAGGATAAGCTACCTGATCATTCTCCCAACATAGTGTCTCAGACTGTTTTCGCATCTTAGATGCCGGTTCCCAGAAAATTTTACAATTAAATCTTAACCAATACAACATTTCTTTGTACAAAGAATCAAAGAATAAACCCACTCACTGGGTGTTTGTACGTACCTCGTATGTAAACCACATTTACAAGGTACTCGTACATTTTGCGGCACAGGTTCAAACGTCATACCTAGACGGCTCCTAACCTCATACATTATTAAGGCATAGGCAGTCACGTATTTTTCGAGTAGTTCCAGTCCGCTTTTGCTTATGAATAAATGAAGGAAAAAATGTCGGTAGCAATAGCCCGGAGATTCAGAGGCGAGTGAAATTTTCTTTAAATTTTCCTGGTTTGAGTAAGGATTAAGAAAAAAGTATGACCTATTTTTATTTTGATGTAAACTGATTTCGTTTGAACGATGCACAATGAAATGCTGATGAAATAATAGAAAAAAAACTGGCCAAGTGCGAGTCGGACTCGCGTGCAAAGGGTTCCGAACGAATTTATTTATTTGAACACTTTAGACTTCTAATAGGTTTTCCTGTAATCTTTAGGTAAAGATCTATTATCTCTATTTTTTTTTGAAATTTTAGGCTCAGCAGTTTCGGAAATAAGGGGGGGATTGGTCATTTTTCGTTTAATTTCTTGAATAACTTCAAAACCATTTATTTTAAAATTATGAAAAAAATATAATTAAAATCCTCACAGTAAGCCCTTTCATTTAATATGTCACAAAATATTGTTCAAAAAACTTTTTTTTTTTAATTTTCTAGTTTGACCCCAAAAGTGACCCCTATACTAAAAATTTAATGATTTACGTAACGCGTCCATGTTTGGGTTATAAAAGTCCATATGTATATCAAATTTTAACAGAATCGGTCCAGTGGATCCGGAGAAAATTGGCTGTGACAGACGGACAGACAGACAGACGCCCGAGTGATCCTATAAGGGTTCCGTTTTTTTTTCAGAACCCTAAAATAGGTTTTAATAAAACTTTTAGTATGTTATTTTTTATTGCCATATTTTTTTTGAATTATCTTGTTGCGTTTCATTACTCCCACAATATACACAGATACACAAATCCCTCATAAACTCAGACAAGTAAAGCATACAAAAATAAACTACAAAATAAATTAAAATTCATGCGAACCAGCCAACTTCATGGTTATCAAATTAAACTCGTCTTAAAACAAACATGCATACATTTGGTACGCAACGAGAATAGAGCACTTCACTGTTTTACTCCGTCGAAATAAAATCAAAATTATGTAAATATCCTAGCTTATTCACTCAAGTATACCTAAATATTTTCCAGGACAAAATGCAAGGCTACATTGAAACAAATCTTCCTTTTTATTAGAGCCATGAACGTGGAGATGTATTTTATTGCAACTTTGAAATATGCCCGCTCGTTTTGGTCGAAGTTTCGAGAAACTAAATTCTCTTCTTAGTTGAAAGATCAAAAACGGGGTTTGCTGTTATCCTACTTTATGTTTTGAGAGTATAATTTTATACAATTGGATACTCATGATCCCGGTTCGGAATATTCCGCGGGAAATAGAGCAACATTTGTCTAAAATCTTCCGGATTTGGTTGCGCGATTGAGGTTATAAATTTGTTAGACCTGATACATAAGACCTCTAGATAGTTTTTGGTAAATCTGATACATAGTAAAGCAAAACCTTTGCTTTCAACCTGGACAAGGAATCCCTGCAATGTAATAGTGAACTGAGTTAGAAGAAAGGGGAAAAGACAGAATTAGCCGTAAATGCTAGGTATGTGTTCTACAATGCACCCGTGCCGTAACTAATGTTGTCTAATTTGACAAGCTTGGGTTCGCAGCAGAAAAACCCGGGACAGGGGTCGTAAATCCGGACGACAACATTGCCAGGGGTGCCCCACGAACATTCTTACAAATTTTTGCAGTTGTAAACGTATTTTAACTTGACTCTTGCGTAACATTTACTTTGTTCTCCGCAAAGCGACGATAATGAGAGGATGTGAATTTTAGCTGTGTCTACTGTCTTTATTAGATAACGTCGAGTCAGTCAAATTAAGAATGAAAGACAATTTTCTTTGCTTATGACGATTAATAATATCTTTTGTATTGTTTTAAGAGATATTATTCATTGTATTGTTTTAAGAGATATCATTAAATGATCTCAAACCTCAATATTATCATCAAAACCGATTTATTTATAGAAACTACACAACAAACAACCCGATTTCCGATGTATCTGTGTCACACGTCAAACGTCAAATCATTTCTCCATTTCGGCACGTAAAAAAACCATACAGTCTGCCGCACTCGGTTAGGAACGCATACGGAACAACACTTCGTACTATAAACAAAAAGGTACATCAATCATTCTTATACCCTCGAGGCATCGGTAGCGGTTGTAGTTGCTAGGTAATAACAATCGGAAGCGGGTAGTCTGTTGAATTACAGGGGCGGGCCTCCCTCTATTGCCTTCCAAGCAAACAAAGTTGCAATAAACCCGACCAAGACGACTGTAACGCTCGTACTATCTTAATAGCGCTTTTATCCATCGGGCTGGGTTACACATGTCGCTTTGTGAACGTCTAGAGACTTTGTCTACTTCACTGCATTTTATTTTCAGCTTATCTGTTTCAGATATTGGCGATAAGGCTCCCAGCTCCACTATTCGGTGTTTTATTCGCTTCCTATTCTTTTCTTATAGAATAACGGACAGTATTTGGATCAAGAGCTTGCATTTCGACTAAGGTCGTAAATTATTGGAATTCTGGTTACGTATTCGGCTTCTTCTATAAAATATTGCGCAGTGAATAAAAAGTTCTTGAAACACATTCTACTCGTAAGTAAATTACCTACTAGGAATCTAATTAGTTCTACTGAGAATATTCTACAGGTAAAGAGGTAGTGGAAAATAAATAATTAATTCTCTGCATTTTTTTAAATCCTACTTTGCAATCTTTTAGCTTTTTAATAAAATAGAAACGCGCTATGGCCAGACTTAGTAAAGGCCAGAGAAACGTGGAAGGATGAAACGGAGGCCTCTGCCCAGCAGTGGGAGACAGCAAGCTCCAAAAAATAATTACAGTTTTTTATTATTATAATCAATAATTATATAATGTAATTGAAGTCATAAGCGGAAGTTTCAGAAAGAACAATAGATCCACGGAAAGTTGGAGAATCAAAATATTAGTCTTCCCTTACAACATTAATTAGTTTTGAAATACACTTGCACGCTTACATTTTGTTGAATAAAACTTAACAGCGGGTGAAGTGAGATCAGCCGTGCAAACGTAGGTGAACTGAACATGAAGTGAGCTATCAAATCATACACATATGATGGAATGACAGTTCACAAAGTGAAACGGTGATATAACAGAATAGACCGCAGATTATAATACACATTACGTTGTTATAGTTGACGTAAAAAAGTAAAAAATATTGTTGACAAAATGATCGATTGATTAAACAATTTACTGTTTTTCTTTTCGGACGGATACGAGCGGCGCGGTGATAGCGTTGATGCTTGGAAATAAAATCTTAGGTTCCATCTTAATATTTTACTAATCATCCTTGTAGTGTTCTTAAACGCTGTTTAACTAATATTTATCTTATAGTTACAGCTGTGCTATCTTTAAAATGATTTACCTAATCCAATTTAGTATTTCAACGAAATACTTACTTAATTAAAATCTGATCTCAAATTATTACACCAGAGGGATTTATCCAATAGATTATTACGTGCCGTACGTGTTTAAGAATTTTAGACAAATAAATAAAAGGTGCCTTTGAACCCTCCTTGAGGGGTGACTTGAAGCTAAATCCCTGTTTGATTCTCCGTGACGATGCATAACATGTGCTGCTAAAGAAACAAGAAGTGTATCAATAAAAGTTTAACGTGAGACTCGATATTAGCGATATGGATCGGAAAAGCGTATCGATTATTTCAGTTGAGTTTGATTGTTCAAGAAAATATGTATAGCAAAATGTGGTGAAGTTTTAAGAGCTTAGGAACGAGTTTTTGGACTATAGTTAACTCAACTAATAGCCAAAAAATGTGTTTTTGGATCAATTCTTAGCTTGATTAATCCATCAATTTATATAAAATTCTTCCGTTACTGACTAATTCACACTGACCGCCCTAAATCTAACTTCTTTAGTTCAGTCCATCCAAAGGTTGTCTGTAAGAGATTGCCCTGTGCGATAAGACCGCCCATTATACACTAGTTTTTATAAGCGATTTTCCTGTGCTTGTTATGAGGTGTACAATAAAGTATATAATAAATAATAAATAAATAATTGAGTGACTGAGTGCCTGACAGACAACGCACAGCCGAAACTACTAGTCGTAGGAAGCTGAAATTTAGCATGTAGGGTCCTTGGGGAGTATAGGGGAGCACTAAGAAAGGACTGCTACGGGAACGAGACATGTGCGTACGAAGTCGCGGGCAAAAGCTAGTGGTTAAATAAATAACTTAGTCTATAACTTACACTGAAAATCGCAACTCTATTTTGTGATCTCCAAATTTTTTGCATGTCGACTTCTTACACAGGTCTTTCATTCGCTTTGTGCCTAAAAACACGAAAAAAAAATTAAATCAATACTTAGGTAACTGTAGGTTTTTTTTTACTATTGATAGGCACGCGTTTGACCTCACCTGATGGTAAGCGATGATGTGGTCGAAGATGGAGCACGCTTGCCTAGAAGTAACCTATTCACTCTTGACTTAAAGACTCCCAGGTTGTAGCTATCAGGAAACACAGACTCACACAGACAGGTAGCTATAAATTCCATCAAATTATTATATGTCAAAACCAATAACATTATACCAACACAGACCTTCCAATGTAAGCAAATAAAATACCTACGTTACTCTTTGTATAGCCACCGCACTTCATAATGTAATTACTTCCACTGTGGGTCTTACAATATCGTGTCCAAGAAGGAAAAAACGAAGCCAGCAGCGGAAAATTTACTCTCCTTAGCCACTGATTTTTATTTGCTTGAGATCCGTTCCCCAGCCGGCGTGTACTTGATAGAAAGAACTACTAAACTTTTTCCCCACAAGCAATTATTTTAAACTTTACATTTCGATACAAATTGTACGGGATTCGCTTTTGTTTTGCCCTGAACTTTTAAATGTGTGTTTGATTTTGTTGCCTTGTTTTTGTTTTAGTTAGGCCACTGTGGTTCACGGAAACTAGGTTAACATGTTTTAAAGGAGGTTAGTGTTAGGTAAAACTGTTGGGGTATGGAAAGAATAAGAACGCGGGGGATCTAACGATGTATGAAGCGATCATGCCTCTCAGCGCTATGTTTTTCCAGTAACTCACTTGGTAAGCAGTTCTGATTCTGAGAATTTAAGTGTCGATCTAGAACATCGTGAAATAAAAAATGTAAAAAACGTCTTTTCATTACCATAATTTACATATAATATAGTCTATCAAATGTTCAAACCCAATATTATCATAGAAAATGAGCTGACGCGAGTGTCAAGCGCCACGTTAATGACCAGTCATCGAGCAACGACTGCCACTTACAGCCAGACAGCCGTCCATGCCATGTAACAGCTTAACAACGCTATCTTATAATTTATATAGAACTCTTCGTATCAAATAAATTACTGTTCGCCAACGTCCGACAAGTGTTGGGCGGGACAGTTTTTCTTACCGTATATTAATGAAGCCGGCTATACAATCTCAGACGATATCTAAATAATTTATTGCCACACCAGGTGTCGCGCCAAAGACGAATTTACATAACGTACAACGGAGGAGAATAGGGTGTAATTTATCGCTACGTGTATTTTGTTCACAAGAAAACGATGAGATCCCGATAATAAGGTCAAACTTTGTTGCGAGACTGTACCTACGTAGTTGCGAATTTGCGACGCAAATTAGATATCGTCTGATGTATTGTTCGTAAGAGACAATCAGTTCAGAGGTTGATAAATTATATTTATTTTGTTTATTGGTTACTAGTGGACGTCACGCGGTTTCACCCGCGTAGTCCCCGTTCCCGTGGGAGTACGGGGATAAAATATAGCCTATGTTACTCCCTGATAATGTAGCTATCCATTGCTGAAAGAATTTTTCAAATCGGTCCAGTAGTTTCGGAGCCTATTCATTTCAAACAAACAAACAAACAAACAAAAAAATCTTTCCTCTTTATAATATTAGTATAGAAAAATAACACTTTTACACGTTAATCGTTTTTTTTCAATTTAAAGGATATGAGGACGTTGTTTCCTAGCTGAATATCCTAAAAATAAAAATAGAATACATTTGTATTTTTATAACTTGGGTAATTACGTGTGGTACGGGTTTACATACTTAATTAATTTAATGAACGATGACTTTTATCAATTTAGCAGCTTTTTTGTTTGAAGATACTCAAAGTGGATTAGCCTGTAAAGGATGACTCCCAGCTCTTTCGTTCACGACTAGTCTGGACCTTTGATTTTTAACTTAGTCCAGCTTGTCCAACTTAGTCTAATTTGTGTAACCAGTTACACAGTAGATACCTGTAACATAAGAAAAACTGGCCAAGTGCGAGTCGGACTCGCGTGCAAAGGGTTCCGAACGAATTTAATTTTTTTGAACATGTTATTTCAACACTATAGATTTCTTATTGGTTTTATCAATATATCTTCATCCTTTTTTCCAAATTTTAGGCTCAGTAGTTTCGGAGATAAGGGAATGGACATTTTTCGTCTAATTTCTTGAATAACTTCAAAACCATTTATTTTAAAATTATGAAAACATTTAATTGAAAGCCCTTTCATTTGATATTGTTCAAAAAACTTTTTTTAAATTTTCTAGTTTGACCCGCAAAAGTGACCCCCATACTAAAAAAAATTATAAATGTAAACCTTATGGAAAACGTGTAGTTTAGTTATTATTCAAAAAATACATTTACATTCCGTGAAGTATTTTGTATTTAAAGATTAATTTGGATTTTACGACAAGTAATCGTGTTTTGAAGTGTAAGAATGAATCCATAAGTATCTTACACAATTATCCATTTTACAACTAAAGGTTAATTTATAACGATGCAGCAAGGGATCAAACGAACGCCAATTACGTATTATTTCCTCAGTGTCGCCTTAAAATAATTCTAACATCTAAAAGTAAAACAGAAATGAATGCAGAAGCCTTATCAATGGTCACGGCTAAGATATCATTTGAGTGGGTTTTATATTAACTAGCTTTTATTCTCGACTTTGTACACGCATATCCCCTTTTTTCCCGGTACCGTAGAAATTTCGGGAAATTCTCTCTTAGTGCTCCCCTATACTCTCCAAGGAACCTTTTTTTTGTATGGATGGGAAATCATCAAATGACTCCTCCCGCTCTGGGTGAAGCAGAAGGGAGTGTCAGACTCTTATTGACTAAAACCCATCCGTGCTCCTCCTAATGCCCTTTGTGTTCCAGGGCCGCGGCGACTCTTTCGAACAGATTCCGCAACCCTGGCAGGCATTGGCCTTAGCGGGTCCCGTCTACTTTGCTGACATCTCTTTGAGGCGCGCGTGGAACACAGCGCGCCGTCGACCTGGGCGTGGTCCTGATCGGATGACGAGCCACCCAACGCTCGCCGTCCGCAGACCTGTGCCTACGGTGGTCGGGAATCACTCTGCGATTCCCGACGCCCGGGACGTCTTCTTCTGTTGCGGCGGCTGGGGCGTGCGGTTTCCCTCTCTCGCACGCGTTCAGCCTCCTCCTTCGCTAGCATCACTGCTTCGGAGAAGGAGGTGACCGCTTCCCATGCCTCCTCGCTCCGGACCATGGATTGAACCAGGGCCGGACGCGAGAGGTCGCCGCCGCCGATCGCCTCGACGACTGCCGATCGCCTCGACGATCCCCAAGGAACCTACATGCCAAATTTCAGCTTTCTACATCCAGTAGTTTCGGCTGTGCGTTGTCTGTCAGTCACTCAGTAACGGAAGAATTTTATATATTAGGATAAGTAGGATTGCGGGTGGATATCGCTTTGAAATTTAACGTTTTAGATTTTTATTTCATTCGAGAGTCGTTTGCATTGAATGGAAGGCGTAGCGGGGGTGGATTGTAGGCGGCTAATCACCTATTTTTTGTGATATTTTAATTTGTATGGATTTTGCCAGACATAAATAGCAGAGAACACTGAAATTCCGTTTCGTTTCCGCCCTCTGTCCGCCTTTTGAAATTATAGCTGACGCAGTGTTTCACAATTTGTGTTCCTATTATTGTCACATTTTTTTTTCGTATGGAAACGGAACCCTTGATCAGTCGCGTGTCTGTCTATCTGGCTGGCTGTCTGTATTCCGTCTTTCTCCGCTGATTGGCTTCGAATCAACTGTACGCATTCAGTTGAAAAATCGTACTCATATAAATAAAATAAAATAAAAAAACTTAAAAATTCGAAGCTACTAGGGCATGTGGGGTACCATATGAAAGAACGCAATTTGCACATTTTAAACATTTTTTGTGTTATTTTTTAGGCCGCATGGATTTCGACTTTTAATGAAAAATGTAAAAGCTGTGACCATTCCCTCCCCCCTTATCTCCGAAGTTTACATACAGAAAAATCTGAAATTATTCTACGTCATAAAAGTTTATGTAAAGATGACAGGAAAAATAAAACGATGTCTCTAAATAACACATTTTTTACAGAAATCATCAAAAAACATTACATTTGTTCCACTATTAGTCAAGAGATGGCGCTGATCTGAAACTGCAATATATACTGCAGTGTTAAAATTCTCTGACGAATATAAGCCTCGCCGATGAAAGTTTAGAAACAATTCAGGTTTTATTTGATGGTACGGAACCCTCGGTGCACGAGGCCGACTCGCTCTTGTTTTTTGTTTCTACTAGCTTTTATCAGCGGTTTCGTCCGTGTGAAAGTCAGAAATTACCCCAAGGTATTATTTTCCTGGGAAAAAAGTATATAGGGGAGTGTATATGGGGGTTGGTTATAAAAGAAAATTTCCCGAAATTTGGGAACGGGAAAAAACTATGATATACGCGTACGAAATCACGGGCAAAAGCTAGCAAGTATACATATATGTAAAATATCAAAGTATGATTTAAATTTTAGTCCCTAATTACGAAATTATGAAACACACGCACGTCAAGGCTTGAGTAGTAAATAAATAATCTTATGTAAACACAATCAAGACTACATCAAAAGCCACAAATAGAATATGCGAGACAGTTTGTAAACTAAATAATTTAGTAGTGTTTTGTGCTTAGTTCTCGAGTTCCTTGTAACTTGTTAACGTGCTCCCTGAGGATTGAAGGTCCGTCTCCGTAAAATATGGCGTTGTTGACAGTGCTCTGTTTAAAGGTCACGAGATAATTTGGGCAAGTTGTTGGGTTAAATGTTTGCGTTTTATATGACAAATCTGACTAGGATTAAAGAAGCTTTGCGCCTTTCTGCTGGTTGTATACAGTTGCGGTCAGATAATGTTTACCACCTTAAGGTTCATTATTGCCTGCACACATCTATGTCATAAGGTTGATATGTGATTTTACTAGGTATAGAGCATATTCGGTCGTACGAGGTAACTCAGCGGTGATGTTAAACTGTAAATCTATTTTCACCAGAGTTAGCTGATGTAGCGGTACGGATAGAGTACCTTCTCGTATGGTCTAGACGAAAAGTACAAAATGTACATAGAAGTTAGAAAAATTGGATTCTGTTATCGCTGATAGAATACTATCATTTTTTCTAGAGCCTAGGACGAACTATGTTCACGTCCGGCCCTGGTTCAATCCATGGTCCGAGTGGTGGACCGAGTGAAAAAGACTAAAAAAAAATAAACCTCACGCCTCAGCCACTGCAACAGAAGAAGACGCCCCGGGCGTTGGGAGTCGCAGGGCGATTCCCGGCCACCGTAGTCGCAGGCCTGCGGACAGCGAGCGTTGAGTGGCTCGCCGTCCAATCAGGACCGTCGACAGCACGTTGTGTTCTACGCACGCCTTAAAGAGATGTCAGCATAGTAGACCAGGTGCGCTAGGGCCAGTGCCAGCCAGGGTTGCGGAACTTGTAGGAACACAAATGGGTTTTTAGTCAGTAAGAATCTGACACTCCCTTCTACTCCCCCGGAGCGAAAGAAGTCGTTTGATGATTTCCCATCCCTAATAAAAAGGACGAACTATGTAGATCAGATGTCAATATATAAAACTTAGCTTCCACCAGAAATTGTAAAAGATGCGCTACTAAAACGATCCTTTTGGTTAATAGCATAATATTAGATTGCGACGCAGTTAAGCATATCTCGGGTGGTAGCCAATCTAAGCTACTGTCTGGTTTTGGGAACTATTTTTGCAGGAGCTCGTTCAAAAATGCAGAACAGTGATGCTCCGTATGTGCCAGTGTGAAGGGAAGGTGAACAGATAATAGTTTCAGGAGACAAAATATTACAGATAGATCCATGAGGTGGCGTTACGTATCGGTGACCACTTGCTATCAAGTGGGCTGTGAGCTTGTTTGCCAATTCACATAAAACAAAAAATACCGAACAAGCAATGGGGTATGTGGGCAACTGCTGGCCAGTTCGATAAGTAGGTTATAAGACAAAAACGATAATATTATATTAGAACGACCACTTCCAATTCAGTCTATGCAGTCTTCTTGCAGGATATAACTTCAGTCAAAATATGTAAAACTTGTTAGAAGTTTTTATTCTGAACCAATTTAAAAGTAACAGTTGTACTGGCATCTTTACCAGTGTTACTTTATTTATTAAAGTCGCATTGTCCATTACGAAACTGTTACTCTACTAAAGAAAACATAGCAAGAAAGGAAAACTTTAAAGTTTACCCAAGTTTATTTGGATTTAGTAGTAACTTTACATTCTCTATAATAGTTTCCTTGGAACGGTGTTGTTATTATGGCAACATTTTGAAATAAATGTTAATTGAAAATAATATTAGATATCTTCAAAAGCAATGTCTCAGAATGAATGGGTTGGTCCTCATTATTTCGGATTGATATCTATGGAGGATAGTGTTATAGTTAAAAGAAAGATGATTAAGGCTAGAACTACCAGGGTTGCGGAATTCGTTCGAACCTGCCAGGGTTATGGAATTTGTTCGGACGAGTCACCTAGGCCCTGGAACGCAAAGGGCATTTGGAGGAACAACTATGGGTTTTAGTCTGTAAGAGTCTGACACTCCAGTCATTTGATGATTTCCCAACCTTAAAAAAGGATCCCTGTACGGATAGGTTTTCTTTCCTAATAGATAGTTGCTTTGCTCTAGTATTCATTTTTTTAACCGACTTCAAAAAAAAGTGGGGAGTTTCTCAATTCGACGGCATATATATATATTTTGTTTTTATGTGTGTTCGCGGATAACTTTGTCGTTTATGAACTGATTTAGATGAATCTTTTTTTATATGATAGTGGTGGTCCCATTGCCACCACGTCAGGATCTGATGATGGAAACCCTGAGAAATCGAGGGCAACTCTCGAAAATTGTAGGCACGCATCTGATATTCATTCATTCATCTTGATAATCGTGTGTATATCGGGTGATACTACAAAACAATGAAGGTTTGGATCAGACTTGATGATGGAGATGACAGAGAGTCAAGGAAACGCCACATCAGTATGTAGGAACTACAAGCCCGAGTGTTTGGGCTTATTTCATTCGTATTGACGAGACCTTTACTTCGAAAGCACTAAGTAAATTTTATTAATCAGGCTCCAGTTCATAACATATCATCACGCCGGTACGCTGTGAATACACGCAGGTACCACTAAAAAGTGAAAAATGAAAAACTTTTTTACAAAAAATATAACCGACTTCCAAAAACAAGACACTTCAAAGTATAAAATAACTTTAATTTCGGAAATCGGTATCAAAAAACGAAATAACCAAAAACACCGACTTCCGAAATTAAGGTTATCTTATACTTTGTAATTTTTTGTTCTTGGAAGTCGGTTAAATTTTTTGTAACAAAGTTTTTTTTTAATTCATGAATACCTACTATCAAACCCTGAAAGGAAACCAATTAATTAAATGCCACCCTGTATGAAATCAAATGTACACTGTCACAAAGACAACTAGGCCTGCAGGTGGCCGCGACCTACGAAATGTTGCGCAAAGCTAATGAGCGTATACCTATCATAGGCATCTGCAGCCCTAATTAGCTGAAGGGCGAATTAGCTAATATTAATTAGATCATACGGTAATGGGACTTTGATAATGTTGCATAATATGTTGTATTTATGCACCTATGGTAGGCGCCAGATAAATGTGCAATAACCGCCATTGTACGTACATTTATTGACGTTTTTAATATCAAAAACAGAAATAACGACAAAGAGCTGTCCTGAATCGACTTCTATCGTGATCCTTTACGTTCTCTAGTAAAGAAAAACAGTTCATAACTTATTGTTCGGATTAGGGAAAGATCAATATACTTTATTACAAGTTTATCTGGCGCCTACCATACTCATTCAAGTAACCTTTTCCTTGACCAAGATGTTCCAAAAGTTACAATGGTTTATATTCGACCCTTACTCGAATAAGTTGCCATGATATCGCAATTTTTGAGAGCCAGGTACGTCATCGTCGACTAGAAGCCGATGTGAATCCCTTCCACCGTTATTTGGGATCCCGATGGTGGCCTGTTCCGAGATCCATGAAAGCACACGGCTTCGGACTTGTGTTGAAGTCCGAAGCCGTTTTCAGATTTTGCGTTTATTCTGCAATACATTGTATAAGTTAAAATTTAAAGATTCGAAAAGGGGTCGAGTAGAGAGTCGGATATGAATCAGAATAGGTACAGGGGTTTTATTTATAGGATTATTATTTTATAGGAAAAATGGTTATTTAAAATTAAGCGGTCACAAAAACAAAATTGTTATACCTACAAAATTGTTATACTATACCTACCCTAAACCATAATTTGTTTATCTCTACGATCCTATAAACCTTCACAAAGTTCCAAAGATTTCAATAAAAAGATAAAAGTGACTGCCATAATTTTAAACATTTGTCATACAATCGAATTTTCTAGATAACGATTGAGCCCGTATACAAAACAATAAAATAAAATGGTCTGTTTTTATAATTTCTCCCTTTCATCATTCGTACCAACATTTTAAATGTTAATTTAGGTGATACAGAGGATAATACCGTTGATACAACGTATAAAAATTAATAGCTTGTATCTCGTAAACCGTAAATCTGTTGAACTGGACTTGACATATAAGCGTGTGTAAATCAGTTTGTTTGTTATTTCGTTTAATTTACGAAACGATAAGCGAAAAATATGAGAAGAAAAAAGTTTGTAAATAACTGACAGATTAGCGAAATTATTTGCGGTCAGCGATGTTTCGATAAGCGTGGAATGTTTTTGGAGTTGTAGGTCTTTGTATTGATTTACGGTTTTTCTATAGCTATAACCTTGAAGGTTATCGACATAGCCCGAAGGATCGCTAATCTGAAGTGGCAATGAGCAGGGCACATTGCTGGCAGAACAGATGGCCGTTTGGGCTGTAAAGTTCTGGAGTGGCAACCACGTACCGGAAGACGCAGTGTTGAAATGTCTTCCAACAGGTGGACCGATGACCAGGTGACTGTCGCGGGCCGATGGACGCGAGACGCACAGGTACGGTTGCTGTGGCGACACTTGGGGGAGGCCTAGCAGTGAATGTCTTTCGGCTGATGTGATGACGAACCTCGGAAACTTAAAGTTGAGAGTGAATTTATTACTTTAAGGCAAGCGTGCTCTAACGTCGACTACATCTCCTCATCAATCAAGAAGTTCATGAGTATCAGATTTGAATTGAATCGATCCAGTAGATTAAGAGCAAATTGGCTATGGTTGTGGCTGTGACAGATGACAGATATGCAGATAGACAGTTACACGAGTGTACCTTTATGGGTTTCGTTTTTCATACGGAAATTCGGAACCCTAAAAATAAAAATAGTAAGATTGCCAACTTCAACTCCAGTCCTATACTCCTGAGTTTGCTAAGTTTAAGGCCAAATCAAAGATATCGTTTTATTATTAGGTTAGAAAATTTTGCCAATGAGGGCAAATCCCAATCGCGTTTGAATTCGCCGCTCTAGGCGCTAGTGTAGCGTGAGGTTTCAAATGTCAAATTTCACTGTTGGTTGGCTATTGACGCGAGTTTTTCGACGGTGGCGCCAACTGGTGAGTACAAAAACGGTAGCCCTCATTCATGGGGACAACATAAAAGTTTATGAGAACAATACCTGAGTTGACTTACAGTTTGCTAAGCAATCCGTTACGTAATTTAAAAAAAAAAGCTCTACCAGCTCTGCCAATCTCTAAATTCTTTGAACAAATTCTTCACTTTTCAGTGTTGGCAAGGTGTCTGCGTATATTAGTCTCGTATATAAAACGTTTTCACAAGACTTCTGACTGTCTCGCAACTAGTGCGTTGGAGAACTCCTGAGAGCCACTCCTGGCCGCGCAAGGGCCATTTTGTACGTCTCAGACTACCGGCAAATTATGTTTGCACATATTTCCCTCGTTTGTTTTAGAATATTCTGGAACTGACTTGACTGTATTAAACTATCTGGCGATTAAAAAATTGGTGTATAAATAGTTAGTTTTTTTTCCTAATATAAATCTGAGGTGGGGTTCAGGTCAAAGTAGAATTTATTTGCCAAGATTGCAGGTACTTCAAATAAGGTGTTACAGTAAGATGGGTGGGCCTTGTACAATCTACCTTACATTAGGCATGCAAACATTAGTGGAATTGTGAAACTAAATTAAAAATGAAATGAAATTATGTTTTACAGTTTTTCTAATTGGTAAAGGTACTTGAAAGATTTTCTGCAGGGTAAAAACCCTGCAAAAAATCTTTAAGTACCTGTGAGTACCCGGTCGCAATAGCCGTCGCGACACAACAACAATTGAATAATTTATTGTAAAAAAGTCGGCGGCCGCCATGTTTTTTGGTCGATCGGAGGCCATAGGATATTAAACACTGCGTTTTTTTTAAAAAAAGAATGCCAGTGAAAAATCACAGGTTATGTAGAAAAAAAACCGTATAGATTCCGTATAAATTTGTAGGTATTACTTTAAATAAAGAGAATATATTTTTTATGATCTAGTTACAAATGTGTAGTTTTCAGACTTTTTCCTATAATTTTAGTATAAGACGGCATAAATTCCCAAATTTCATAGTTCTAGGTCAACGGGAAATACCGTACTTATATACATATACATTTTGATTCTCTCGAGAGTGTCGAAATATACGTTTTTTTGCGGCATAAACGGCCGTATCTTGTTTTTCACGTTAAGTTAGACATTTGATTTTTTCGCAGCTTCAAGGGACTGTAGACCTGAGTATATGGTCTTAATTTCAACTCGATACCTCCTCGCGTTCCGGATATAAAGAGTCTTGACAGACGGACGGACAACAAAGTGATCCTATCAGGGTTCCGTTTTTTCCTTTTGAGGTACAGAATCCTATAAATCAATAAAACTATCTGGAAAATACTTTAACTACCTACTTATTGCGACATTATAGATACGCCTATGTAAAGCAATCCAAGTACTTACATACGTAGTTCATTTAGCTCAATTGATTAACAATCTGTTAATTTAGGCAGAACATAAATTTATAATTATTTAAAAACTTTTTAACAATAAATTTAAACCTCCGAAAAAACTGAAAAGCAAAAATTAATAAACCTTTTTACAAAAAATAACTTCAGGTAATTTCGGAAGTCGGTGCGTTTGATTGTTTCTTCGTATTTTAACACCGACTTTCGAGGTATACCCTATCCAATAAAAAATAATTATCAAAATCGGACTACGCTGTAAAAAGTTATGCGTGTTCATAAATAAAAAAAAAATATACGCGTCGACTTGAGAACCTCCTCCGTTTTGACGTCGGTCAAAAAGAACTTCAACGTCAGTTGAATTTCTATAAAACTAGTATTAATTGTTTTAAGTATAGGTAGAACTTAAAGTATTTAATTTTTATTGTTTTCACGAAAGAATGCTTTGAAAAAAAAAATACAACCGACTTACAAAAGCCAAAACACTACAAAGTATAAAATAACTTAACACCGACTTCCGAAATTAAAGTTATTTATAACTAAATATATATAGTTACTTTGTAGTGTTTTGTTTTTTGGAAGTCGGTTGTATTTTTTTGTAAAAAGTTTTTACTTGTCACTTTTTAGTGGTTCACATGTGCTTACACCTTCACAGCGTACCGGCGTGATGTAATGTTAATAACTGGTGTAAACAAAAGACAGACATGAGATTTAAATAATCCTGGTCCATTTGCTATCATTTATTGAGGAGTTCCGTTGCGCATATCTAAGTTCTTCCTCAGATCTTCACCAAATTTAAATGGAACCTCCTCCTTTGAAGTCGGTTAATGAATCCTAGCCGTAACTGTTGCTAGGTTTAATTTGTACTAAGTAGTAAGGCGCCCACTTGTCGCCCAAGAGCTCTAAAACGAGCAGTAATTAGTCATTTCCAAATAAACCACGCCGTTACTGTTTAACGTTCATCTTTTAGTACCTTTTTATTGACTTAGGAAAATGAACTCACGATTTCACTTTAATTTACAAACTTAACCCATCTTGTGTGCATTTTGGCTTGTGTGGGTAAGCAACTCAAGCAACTGTGAGCAAACGTCTTGATATAATAAAGTAGTCAAACAAATACATCAATTACTAGTTATTCCTTCCTTGAAAGATAGGCCTCCCATAATGTGGATCGATAACCAAAGGGACATGTCTACTCATTAACCGACTTCAACAAAGGAGGAGGTTCTTAGTTCGGTTACATTTTTTCTTTTTTATGTTTGTTACCTTATAACTCCGTGATTTATGAATCGACTAGCTGACACGCGCAACGTCGTCTGCGTCACAGTTTTCATTACTGCTCCGCTCCTATTGGTCTTAGCGTGATGATATATAGCCTATAGCCTTCCTCCATAAATGGGCTATCTAACACTGAAAGAATTAACGCGTTCAAGCAAACAAACAAACAAACTCTTCAGCTTTATATATTAGTATATAGATTGGTCCAATAGAAATTTCATCAAATCGGTTTAGCAGTGTGACTTTTAAATCAAAATAGCTGGAATTCGTTTACTTAGATGACGTACTTTGCCATATAAGTAAAAGAAATTGCATATTTTGCTTTCCTGCGATTATCCAGTGACGTTGTCAGGTGTGGGTGGGGTACCAATAAAAAGTAATAAATAGTAAACTTTTTTACAAAAAAAATACAATCGACTTCCAAATTAAAAAAAAAACACTACAAGGTACAAAATAACTTTAATTTCGGAAGTGGGTGTTAAAATATGAAGAAATAACCAAAACACCGACTTCCGAGAGTTTGTCGGTTGTATTTTTTTGTAAAAAGTTTTTTTTTTATCAACGTTTGCATTCGCGTCTCAATTGCAATATATGTCAAAAAAGCAATTTTCATACATTTTTGACAGATTGCGACTGAGATGGGAATGAGAACGTTGCTTTTAAAAATTATTATAATTAGCACTCCGGTGTTCTAGACAAATTGCTATTCTACTGTCAGCATAAGCCAACAGCACACACAGCCACAGTCTTCCCAATTGTTATAAAAATGTAATTTTGTTTTATTTAATTTTTATTTTTTTGGTATGCGTCATGCTTTGCGCAAATAAACGCTTTATCTTTCTTTCTTTTTCTTCTATAAGCAATTCTTGACATGACAAAATTAAGGGATTGATCATGTGACATTTCGACAGCGTTTGACAATGTCGTTTTGACAATCGCTTTCATATTCATATTCATATTCATCTTTATTTGCATTCCATAATGTCATGTGTAGATCTTACAATAGGCTTAAAGCTAGGAACCAATTACGGACCCTGTAGGGCACAGCAAAAGTATAAAACTAATACAAAATAAAATTAATACACCACGATACTATTAATAGAGTGTGTGTTCTGAATGGTTCCGAAATATAAAACAGTGAACTGCCCAGTGCTCATGACGTCATGAATCCGACGACATATCGTACTGGTGTGCCACAAAAGTGTATTGGTGTGAAATGAAATGTGACGTATTAGTAGTATCATAACAAACGTCAAACGGCCGTGTGGGCATCAGAGTTTGAGGATTTTTTAAATTTATGACGTCAACGCACTGGCCAGTACATTTCAGAACGAATGAAAAGTAGGGCATCGATTCATGACGTCATGAGCAATGGCCAGTATACTATTATATATTTCGGAACACAAACCAGAATGTCACCTGTCAAGAGCCTTTGGTGAGAGCCGCAAGTGTCTTTTGGGTTTGAGAAGCACAGGACCAATCGATGTAGAGCTGCTTGTGTGTTCAGCAGTGCCTTTCAGCTGAAATGATGACTAAATATTAAAATATATCAGAATCCGCCGGCGGCTTCACCCGTGTAAAAGTCGGGAATTATGTCAAGGGAACATACTCCTGGAATAAAAGTTAGTAATATAGTAAGAATCCTTTGTCTTAGTCCAGAAAATTGTCTATCCGTGTGCTAAGTTTCATCCAAATCTTACATCCAAATATAACAAAGAAGCAAGCAGACAGAGTTAGTTTCACATATATAGTACGAACTGTGCATGGAGATATCAAAACCTAAATTATTTGTGCACGAAGTCACTGAAAGCCCTTGTGACTTCATGTACTGGACTGCAGAATACAGATGTTTCAGGTAAAATTCTGGTCTAAACTGGACTCTAGTATCGCATCAGTTATTTAAAGACTTCGCTATGCCCAGTCTCTCATAAGAAGGTCATACACTCATTACGAAAACAAAAATACCAGTCCCAAATTCAAATAAATAATTGCAAAATCCATGCAAACGAAACCACGGCCAAAAGCTAAAGTACCAGCATTATATTCATGAAATAAATCCGCGGATTTTCCCTAGCTTTGTGCACTAGTGAGATAATAGCAAAACCATGTTTTCAAATTTAATTTATACACTACTATAATCCTATGTCCGTCCGTTTGTATAATATTTTCCTATTTGTTTCGGTGTTAATCTCTTAAACGGATTAGTACAATTTCAATAATTGAAAACAGGTAGGAGTAGGGTTTTATCAGATTGGATTTCAATAGTAAAATAAATGTGGGATTACATTCCATTTAGATAGAGCTTTTCGTTCATTTGACTAGCGAGTAGCGTTTGAGGCATAAGTTTTTTTTTATCAAAATTAAGTTATTCTTGTACAGACCGCAAAAAAAATGGAAATTAATAATAATATTAGAGGTTAAATATTTTGACTTTTTACTTTATTCTTTTGAACTAACATTAGATCACAGGGAAAACCAGTAACAGTTGTTTTTGACTGCCTCCCTGTGTGAGTGTCGTAAGCGCAACACAAAGGCTATACGTTGATTAATGGGAGAAGTGCGAACACCAGGGCAGAGCCGCGGGTGGCAGCTAGTCGGATATAAGGATGATGTTGCATTTCTCGTACTTTGATAGTTTTATTGTGGCTTCGTAGCGCTGGCTGGAGATTGAGTGACGTCACTTGTCACAGTTACGTTATTGCGACAAGTCACGAGTTTCTCTCCACCTTATGAAACTTGTGATAATATAGCAATGTACACGGCGTAGTACTACTATAGGCCAAATATGTTTGAGTAAATAGGTGTTGTGTACTAGAAATTCAAATAATATATTGATTTATAGATGTATAGAATATTCCTTATTACACATACCGTCTTAAAGACGTTGAAAGGATTGTGGATGGCCAGCACAAGGTGGATCGATGAGCTGGTGGAGGCTGCGGGAATCAGCTGGATGCGAGACGCACAGGACTGGTCGATGTGCGACACTTGGGGAAGGCCTATGGCCAGCAGTGGACGTCTTTTAACTGAAATGATGATGATGATCTCCACCATTCATCATTATTCATCTTCGATCACATCATCGCTTACCATCACGTGAGATAGTGGTCAAACGAGTGCCTATCAATAGTAAAAAAAATATGATGAAGTCTTGCCGGTAAGAATTATCGATGACGGGTTTCCCATACTATCATCTCTCATCAATTTCACAGATATTTTACATTTTTATTTTGTTAAGTGATTGTAAGGTACGTACAAACCTATATACCTACTTATTTTTGCCCTTTGAGTGTATCTCACCTACATGTTAAATAAAAGTTTGAGAAAAAACACTCCCTGATACGCACACGGCAACGTGACCTTAACCCTCGCAACCCGTCACGGCTTCAAATACAGGATTCATAAGGAAAACATATATTTTCCTTGTACTAATCCGATATAGACTCGGAGAAAATTGGTTGAAAAGAAATACGTGGATATTAATCTGAATCATTACAGAAAATACAAGGTGAAAGATCAATCGATTTTAAGGTATAGTATAGTGGTGTTGCGGCTTTCAGAAGTTGCCGTGGTTGGGAATAGTGTGGCGGGCTTCTAGGAAAATCCCGGTTACCCGAAAGGTAACTAACGGAACCCTATTACTAAGTCTCCGCTGTCCTTCCGTACGTCTGTCTGTCAGCGGGCTGTATCTCATGAACCGTAACAGGTAGACAGTTGAAATTTTCACAGATTGTACCACAGTGTAGTCTTTTTAACACAAAAGTTGACTGGTAGAGACTGTTTTGTTGTATTAAGTCCGCCCATCTATCACTATTGTACATAAAGTTTAAATAAATAAATAAGATTGTGTATTTCTAATGCCGCTATAGTAAATACCTAATAAAAATTAAGATATAAACGGAATCCTACGTGTGAGAGTCCGACTCACACTTGGCCTTTTGCGAGTCAGAAAATGACTGCTTAAGATAAAGGAGTCACTAAAACCACGTCGAAGAGTGCACCGTGACCCAAGCTGTTGGAAGGTAGGTACGATTTTCAAAACCAAAACAAATGATTTAAAAAACCTACGTCATTAAAACAACATACACTGGTTCAGATCTAAGCGGTATAAAGCAGGAAAACATACGAGATTTTTAATATTATTTTGGCCTTCAGGGTGCCTGTTTTAATTAACAAAATTGTGGTGTTCATAAAATACGTCATCATAAACTCGGTATTCAGAATGATATTTTAAAGCAAGTTTTAATAAAACTAGTAATAAAACAAGAATGTATAAACTAGTAATAAAATAATATTTTTTTTTTCCCAGAACTTACAAGCTCTGGGAAAAAAATTAACGATTCTTGTGACTGAAAAACAGTTGCCTTTTTTCGCTATGTACTTCACCTGTAATGTGGGTTTGAAATTCGCAAACCCTGAAACCCTGAAAAAAATACCAATAAGTGAATCATGCAAGTGTATTTTTTTATCTCACATGCAAAAGTTTTTTTTTATCTTTCATGCGAATAATTTTTTCAGACCATTTTTCACTGTCTGTCTGTTCGTCTGTCACAGCCAGTTCTTTCCGGATCTACTGGACGGATTCTGTTGAAATTTGGTACACATATGGACTTCCATGACCCAAACACGGACGCGTTACGTAAATCATTAATTTTTAGTATGGGGGTCACTTTTGAGGGTCAAACTAGAAATTAAAAAAAAAGATTTTTGAACAATATTGCGTGACATATAAAATGAAAGGGCTTACTGTAAGGGTTTTAAATATATTTTTATAATAATTTTAAAATAAGTGGGTTTGAAGTTATTCAAGAAATAAGACGAAAAATGACCACACCGCTTATCTCCGAAACTACAGAGCCTAAAATTTTGAAAAAAATGGAGATAATAGATCTTCACCTATAGATTACAGGAAAACCTATAAGAAGTCTATAATGTTAAATAAAACAACACGTTAAAAAAATAAATTCGTTAGGAACCCTTTGCATGCGAGTTCAACTCGCACTTGGCCAGTGTTTAGTAAGGGGGTCACTTTTGAGGGTCAAACTAGAAAATAAAAAAAAAGTTTTTTGAAAAATGTCGTGTGACATATCAAATCAAAGGGCTTACTGTGAAGGTATTAAATATTTTTTTTTCATAAATTTAAAATAAATGGTTTAGAAGTTATTTAAGAAATTGGACGAAAAATGACCACTACCCCCCCTTATCTCCGAAACTACTGAGCCTAAAATTTTGAAAAAAGTCGAAATAATAGATCTTTACCCAAAGATTACAGGAAAACCTATAAGAAGTCTGTAGTAATAGAATAACATGTAAAAAAAATAATTCGTTTGGAACTCTTTGCACGCGAGTCCGACTCGCACTTGGCCAGTTTTTTTCAGATTATAGTCTCCGATATGGCCAAACTAATTTAAGGCTTGCTTTGACTCGACATAGTTTAAAATCAATGTATTGTTATTACAAGGCTACTCCGCTATAATTTCTAAAACTAAGTCTCCCATTCTCCAGCAAGTTTTACCCCAAAATAATATTATGCCGTAACGGAGAGTACTTTCTCAATTAGATTGCAAGGCACCGCAGACGGTCCTACGGTTTTGTTCATCAATTAAATAACTAGAGATAGTTACTTGAAAGCCGTGTCAATATTCTATCATTTACTTTGTAAACCTTCAAAGGAAATGTTAAAGAGTAGTCGAGTACTTCGACAATTTTCTTCTATTGCAGTTTAAATAAATATCACGTCACTCCGGTATTCCTATCCCAGTTATGTTTAAGAGACCTATTACAGTTTTCACTCACAAAACTCCTGACTCATCGCATTATGTGGAAATTAGGCAGCTGCCATTACGGTTATTTTAGGGTTTATTATTAATTTGTTTAATGAAAATTTATTAAATTTTCATTTCTTATGAACTATGGTTTATTTTGGTATAAATTTGACGTAATAATATTAATGTATTAAGGAGAAATTTACAGTTAATACTGAGCGTTTTTAGTAGTTTTATGGATTTGAATGGGATTTTTTTTACGAATATTCCATTCTTTTTTAAAATTTCTGACCGCTATAAACGAAACCAATAAATAAGGAATATTAATATATGTTTTTCATTTCATTTGCTAAGTACAGTAGTTCAATCCACGAGCTCGAAAAAGTGCCGTCGCGCTTGTCATGAGAAACATACTTCGGAATTTGGGCTTTTTACAAACAGATAGAGAAAAATGCGAAAAGTGATACCGCTATGTTCAATACTAACTAACTAACTACTAACTATTCTGAACTATCCAATAAGCCAAAGTTGTCTAAATATTTCGGTTTCTGAGTGTAAGAAAGCCAAAATTGATCATTTTATGCAAAAAACACTGTCAAATTGTAATAGGCCTCTTAAGCCCGATGTTATAGGTGATAACCAATTCATGCCGGGCTGCTATTGAGAAAATTGTCTTGGAAAATTATAATAAAAAAATTCCCGACGAAGGAATCAAACCCAGGACCACATTTTCAGCAACAATGCTTGCGATCACTAGACCAACGAAACACATACATAATAAAGTAATTAACTTGACGTAAATAAGTAGGCGTAGTGTTTAAAAACTAAAAAAACAAAGCTTGTTAATGTATTTTTAGCGTTATAAATGAATCATGACATAATTTATGAGACGGGTGTGAACTTAATTAATGTAATGCAGGTCGATGAATGTATTTTGTGGTGGTAGATAAAATACATGGAAATATTACTGAAGAACCCACAAAATATTTCGTATTTTTGCTGTATTTACTAAAAATACCTTCAAACAACCCGAAAATAAATCAAATAGAAGTGATTAATTTTTAGCGAACACGGTAACGTCTACGGAAAAGGATTTAATAATCTACACTAATATTATAAAGAGGAAAGATTTGTTTGTTTGTTTGTTTGTTTGAATTGAATAGGCTCCGAAACTACTGGACCGATTTGAAAAATTCTTTCAGCATTGGATAGCTACATTATCAGGGAGTAACATAGGCTATATATTATCCCCGTATTCCCATGGGAACGGGAACTATGCGGGTGAAACCGCGTTACGTCCATTAGTATCCAATAATGAGTGTAATTATTTACCTACAAGTACAGCAATTTTAATTTTGTTACAAAATTCAAAATTCAACATTTTCGATACCAAATTGTATTAGGTATTTTTTAGTTAATATTAAATGTGAAGATTATTTGTATTCTGTTACAAAAACAAGAATCACTTAAAATCATAACTACGCATGAACAAAAATAAAGTCTCAAAGAACAAAATACTTAATAGAAAATTATAGACATTATCAGGTGTTAGGAAAGGACTTAATTTAAATAAAACGATCACCTCTGTGTGTCAAGTAGTGTGTTGATTTGTAGCGGCATCAATGCCGCCACAAGAAAAACCAACGGAGCAAATCAAAATCGCAACAAAAAGAACCACAACGCCATCTATCCAACTAGCAACGAACTACTACGTCAAAATCCTGCATCGCGGAATCAAAGTTTACCGTGCGATTTGAACATATACATCAGCCCGAATATCAACTATCGGGCAGTTGCCCACACCGGACACAACAACCATCGGGTCGGTGGATCCTCCCTTTCCAATGGAGGTTTGCGGGACTTTACTCTCTGTTTCGCATACCTCTAAAGATTCTTCGGTTTGTTATTTTTTCCTTTATAACATGTCATGCATCCTAAAACAGGCTTCCTGACATACCTACACACACCAGTTCTCGTTTATTTTGATTAAGGTTTATTATCTCGATAGTTCTCATATGTTTTGACAATTTCATAAATTGTACAAACCTTAAAAGAAACTGGCCTCTGAGTTTGTTTTGGTGTTTCTTCTCATGGTAGCCAACTAGAGGACACCGGCCTCATCTAGTCACGAGTTAAAGAGTAATTTGTTACCATATAGGTAACAAATTAAATTTCACGCAAAATCAATATCATTTATCAAAGGAGTGTCCCATTCTTTGTATTACTGATAAAATAAACATAATTATATACATACCATTTTATTTTTCCAAATGTATCTACTTTCTAAGCTAGGTATCTATTGTAATAAACATACGATTTGTTGACATAAGAAAACCCATTACCGGAGCGGCACCTCAGATTTACGACTGTTTGCTTCTGGGGGACTCTCCAAACTTATATGTTTTTCCTTTATACGAACGTGAATTCGGGTTTTTAATTAAGGATTGCCGTCGCGTTTTATGTACACACTTGGGACTCGTAATACACTTCATTTACGAGCTTTCGTAGGTCTTTTTTCGTGCGTTTGTATTTTGTCACATTTGAAATCCGTGTAAGGAATTTGTAATCATGAGTAATGGATTTTTACGCAACCAATATGCAACTAGTCGTGGCGTAGAGGTATCTTCGATGTTTGTATATCGCTATGGACTTGGAAAGCGCTAAGCTTTGCTCCCGGCTCCGTAGGTCCGTTGAAGAAAAGGCTTACCAGAAAAGGTGTTTGCAATAGACTTGTGTAAGTAATGAGATTGTTGCATTGCGCGTCATATAACCCGACCGCGTACTGTTCCATTACCTATGACTCGACCAAATTAAGCATTGCACATGACGCGCGGCGCAACAGAACACTATCGCGGCGCGCTGTTAGGTTCGGTGTTCGTATTATCTCGGTAATTTTGGCTATGTGTGCAAGTGAGAAGGAGCATGCGCCGATCGGCTGGCTGCTAAATAAGTGAACTATTATTTAGAACCGTATGGTTCAAGTTTTAAGGTTTACGTTTATTAACACCGCGGACTGTCGAGGTATAGTTACGTGATGTTTTAAATCATGACTGTCGCACTACGCGCACTGTAGGTAATACCGGGCGCATTGCGTTTGGCGATTGTCATATCACACCATAATATAACGCGCATGATGTATATCTTCTACAACGCGAGCATTTCATAACAATAACCGCCGTGTGGCGCGTCATTCCGCGTCATGTTTGGAGTCATGGTGTAATGCAGCATTCCTCGGTACGAAAAGTAATGTCATATTACATGACTTTAAAACGCACTGTTTTGCGCAACTCTAGTTTGCAACATCGCACGATGCTGTTTGTTAGATTGTTTTGTCGTCTAGTGAGAAAGAGCGCTTAGAGTGCCTGTCCATTTCAGCGGAGCCAGGCAGCGGAACGGTGTAACGGAGAAATTTTAACCAATGAACTTGCACAAAATCTCCGCATCACGTGAGTCACTGACCGTTTCTTCGCTCCGCTGCCTCGCTCCGCGCAAATGGACAGGCACCCTTAACCTTCTTTAGCTTACGAGATGTCAACGAAATAAATCATTCCATGTTTTTCCAATGAAGTTTTATGCTTTCCCTTTTATTTGAGCAACAAGAAAAATTAATATTAAGGGACCACGAGATTAAAAGAAATTGGAATAAGAACAATTTGTATGTTCCTGATAAAATTCTGTTAAAATGAGGACAGTTCGAAAAACGGCATGAAATATAAAAAGAAAGTAATGTACATCTGAACATCCGCTAATTGGTAATACTCTTCTTATTTCAATTTCCCGTGCGTATTTTAAAATGAAACGGCAAAAAAAATGAAACAGTTTTCGTTTAAAAATGTGCTTGTTTAAATTTTCATTTCATAAAAGCAAAATTTTGTTATGAAAATTATTTTTAACCGTTGATTTTTCAGTGCATTTCAACCTACTTTTGTCACAGGGTGTTGGCGCCGCAACTCGCCAATGTGACGCTGTCAATGTCATCGACATCAAGTGCCATCCAAATGCCAAAAAACACCGCGGGGGCCGCCGCCCGGTTTCGTCACGTACGCTACAGACTGAATGGCATCCATTACCGTGTCAAAAATTTTCGTTTGTTTCCTTTTACTCATTGTAAAATCATAATTAAATTGTTAAAACCAACGAATAACAACAGATTACCTACGTTATTTCAGCTACGTAAGTTCAGGGTTTATAAATCAGCATTTTTAGGATTCCGTATCAAAATGGTAAAAAGGAACCCTTATGGTGTGACTAAGTCTGTTCGTCTGTCACAGCTGGATATTTCAAGAACTTACTGATGCTATTAACTTGAAATAGTTTTAGATGACTCTTGCTCAACTGTTTTGAAATAAAAATGTATCTACTTTTTTGCAACAGCGATTTAAAGCGGTTCTTAAAAAAACAGGCCAAGTGCGAGTTGGACTTGCGTACAAAGGGTTCCCAACGAATTTTATTTTGTTTAAAATGTTACTTTAATACTGTAGACTTCTTATAGTTTTCCTGTAATCTATAGGTAAAGATCTATAATCTACATTTTTTTCCAAATTTTGGGCACAGTTTCGGAGATAAGGGAAATGGTAATTTTTCGTCCAATTTCTTGAATAACTTCAAAACCATTTATTTCAAAATAATGAAAAAAATTATTAAAACCCTCACATTAGGCCCTTTCATTTAAGATGTCACACGATATTGTTTAAAAAACTCTTTTTTTAATTTTCTAGTTTGACCCACCCCCATACTAAAAATTTAATAATTAACGTAACACGTCCGTGTTTGGGTCACAGAAATCCATATGTGTATCAAAATTTCAACAGAATCGGTCCAGTGGATCCGGAGAAAACTGGCTGTGACAGGCGGACAGACAGACATACACCCGAGTGATCCTATAAGGGTTCCGTTTTTTATTTGGAACCCTAAAAATCGAAGTGGGACTACTAGGGCATATGGAGTATCATATGAAAAAGCGCTATTTGCACATTTTCAATCATTTTTTTCTTTATTTTTGGTCACATGGTTCTCCTCTTTTGACGAAAATGTAATGACCATTTCAATGTTTGACTAGAGAAAAATCTGAAATTATTCTATGTGGTAGAAATTTAAGTAAAAATTAAAGGAAAAATAAAACAATGTCTCTAAATAGCACACTTTTCACAAATCACTAACAAAACCGGCCAAGTGCGAGTCGGACTCGCACACGAAGGGTTTCGTACCATAAACCTCAATAATTATTATTTGTTGTTACAGCGACAATAGAAATACACAATCTATGAAAATTTCAACTGTCTACCTGTTACGGTTCTTGAGATACAGCCCGCTGACAGACAGACGGACGGACGGACAGACGGATGGACAGACGGACGGACAGCGGATGCTTAGTAATAGGGTTCCGTTGGTTACCCTCTGGGTACGGAACCCTAAAAATTACATTAGTTCCACTATTGGTCAAGAGATATGGCAGTGATCTTAAACTGAAACATATCAGCGCAGTGTTCAAATTTTATGACGAATAAAGGCCTCGCCGATGAAAATTTAAAAACATTTCTCGTTTTACATGATGGTACGGAACCCTCAGTGCGCGAGTCCGACTCGCTCTTGACCGTTTTTTTTTTATTTCTCAGTAATACCACTGTGCAAAAAGTGCGTGACACATAAAATTTTGTAAAGGTCATGCCACGTAAGGTAGCAAATATGTCCGCTTCGATCTGTATCTGTCAGACGTCGAAGAACCACATTAATTGAACATTGCGTGTTACCATAATATAAAATGTAACACCTCCTGAGACATTTATTTTCGTTAGCAACACTTCTTATTAGCGCAGATAGAAGGCAGACACGCTAACTAATAAAATGTTAATAGGGAAATGTGGTTTCTTGATAAATAAACAGAACTTTGTTTATTATCAGTGATAAAATGAATTTATTGCTAATGTTTTGTTCGGCTCGCCCAAGTTTTTATTTAATTTTCATGTTTTGTTTTTTTTTTTTATTTATTCATTTATCTATACTAATGTATAAAGCTGAAGAGTTTGTTTGCTTGAACGCGCTAATCTCAGGAACTACTAGTCCGATTTGAAAAAAAAAATATTGTGGACGTTCCGACTAAGGCTTCTGGAACGTTCCGGGATCGATGTGAATAAAAAAGCCTTTAAGCGATTTAAGAGATCATTATATTGAGCAGGTGCTCTCAAGAAAAACTTTTACAGAACTGTCATAAAAACAAATCAATCATTTTATGTCAATATTTGAACCTATTCTAAATTCCTAATTCTTCTAAAGCTTTTTTTATTATTAAATTGACGGAGGTTCCCGGAGGGTGAGCCATCCAAGGAGGTTGTATCACATGAGCTACGCCCTCACGAATAGAAGATACTAGGAAAGTCTTCCTGTAATCTTTTATTCAAAGCTTTGGAAGAGTTAAGCACCTACCTATCCCTTACCAGGAGTCCTCCTCTCTGGCAAGACTCTTTGCTGACAGGGGGGCATATGAGAGGCAGAGGGCAGAAGGGATTGACTTCACGAAAGTTACCCTAACTAGTCTACGCGGCAGCCAGACGGTTAAGAAGCGAAGGTCTATTCTGTCAAAGAATTAACTCCTAACATCGAACTCACTCCAGTAATCAAAATCTGTTAAAAAAAATATGAATTGAAACTATTTGCCTCCATCGACCAGCTCAACCAATGGTGACCACTTGCCACCCCTTGCGAAGGCTATGCCCCGTATGCAAAGTTGGTATCACCGCCCATGGAGTCCTTCAACTGCGTTACAGTGGACGCTGACACCTTAATAGAAATATAAAACTGGAATAACTTCAGCCTAGGTAAATATCGATATTAATCACGACCTTCTCTTCTCCACCCGGCAGCATCATCGAAGTAGTCTATCATCATCCGTATTCCAACATCACATGAAAAAGAAAAACCGATTAATAAACTATTCAACATACCAAACTAAAATAATGTTTTGTTTGCACGAAAATGATTATAGAATTGACATTTGATTTGACAACATGCTTTTTCCTACCATAGATCCGTTTTTTTTTATACTCAACGTAAAATGGTTTCTACCTATTTAAATGATAATCTATAAAGCTCTATATACATTTTACATAGCTGGTCTGTCACATATGGGTACCAAATAAACTTCCTACCACCATACCTAGCTGTCTGTTGCATGGAAGTACGAAGTACTCTTTCCATACACCAAATTCTATTTATCCTGTGTCCTTTTAAGTTAGTTTGACACATTATGACAAATTGTTTTTAACGTTGTCATGCCAACCTATGACTGAACTAATACTATCCAATACTTCGGGTTTCGTTGCTATTAAAATTAATAAAACTATATGCTATGAGATCAGCAAAGAACTTGAAAATAACTAACATTATATACCTAACTAGAAAGTATAAAAAGTGGAAACTCAAATAACTAAACTTCAAAATAAAACGTTTCCTGACTTAATAATTGTGTAAAATAATCTCATTTCTTTCTAAAATACTTCCATATAATAATTAAAGTCTGCTGAACTATCAAATCATTTATGGAATATCTTGTATGATTTGATGTATCTGATTTCTCTTTCAGTTTGTAAATTTAAGTGAAATATTTCTGTGTCTTTCTTCTCACCCTTGTTTTCTTTATTTTTCGGGCTCGTAGGGGAAGCTTGTACTCATAACGAGTTACGTACTCATGTCTCTTCAGGGCGTTATGTGTGTGTATGTTTGTGTGTAAATTCTTCCTATCAAATAAAATCAAGTCCCTAACAATTTTATTTTCTAATCTACTCTTTGCCTTTCTGGCTGAAATGATATTTAATGAGGAATTTGAAGCAACATTCGACGACACGGCGAGTTGTGCTTCGCACTGGACCATCTCCTTCAGTCCGTCTTCCATCGAGGCAGCTTCTTCGTCCTGGTTATTCTCCCTGCAATCCACTTCGACAGCGTCCACAACAGGGTCGACAGCTTCCACATCAGGGTCGTCAGTGGGACTGGGTTCTGGTTCGTGCATCAAAATCACCTGGTTTTCTGGAATGAGACCGGATATAAATATTGGAACGGACACACCAGCTTGAACACTTTCCTCCGTTCCGTCCAGTTCCGTCTCGACTATGTTTAGGCTGCTCTCTCCACAGCTCTGCACATCATTGTCATCATTGTCCTCGTGGTCATCATATTCTTCATAGTCATCAGATTTAAATTGTGAATCTTCAATTTTCACGCTAGAATATAAGATTGCATCATTATCGAGATTCACAAGCGACACAAGCTCTTGCTGTCCGCATCCGTCGGATACTTTGGCACTCGTCTTTTCAATATGAATTAAACATTTTAATGCCCTTTGTTTACAGGCTGTGCATTTGCACGGGAACTCGTTTCTTATCTTGTCGCATAGCAATTCAAAATCGATACTGTCATGGTACGTGTAGTTATAGAAATATTTGGCTGCGCTTTCCATAAATGCGCCCAAAATAAGTGCGTAATCGCTCTCACGCCATTCGCTACTCACAGCGACGAGCCTGAATTCTTCTATGGTTTCTTCAAAACAAACTCGGTCTATACCGGTATATAACAACATGTTTTCCAATTCAAAATTTCACTATATATATAAAAACCACTTAGATTTATTGTCCAGCCGTTCTAGCTATCGCCTGACCATCAATATCTCGTCCTCCTTCGAGATACTTTATAAAAATAGGGCTTCGTGCTATATACGCTTAGCACACGCGGAAACTCTTCGCTAACATTACTATTTTACTATTTACCCGGCGCTGCCGCCACTTGTGGACGTTCCGATTAGGGCTTCTGGAACGTTCCGGGATCCATGTGAATAAAAAAGCCTTTAAGCGATTTAAGAGATCATTATATTGAGCAAGTGCTCTCAAGAAAAACTTTTACAGAACTGTCATAAAAACAAATCAATCATTTTATGTCAATATTTGAACCTATTCTAAATTCCTAATTCTTCTAAAGCTTTTTTTATTATTAAATTGACGGAGGTTCCCGGAGGGTGAGCCATCCAAGGAGGTTGTATCACAATATAAGTAGCGGAGCATTAATGAAAAATGTGACGCAGGCGAAGTTGCGCGGGTCAGCTAGTGAATAAATAAAAGTAGATGATTCTTATTTCCTTAGAGATACTGCAGCTACATAAAATTCACTCATAACAAGAACAGCAACATTGTTACATAATATGTCGCTGATTTGATACTAAACGTCGTCCAGGTGGTACAAACAGACATAGTAAATAACTATGAGTGTCTCGATAATTACAAATAGTTAATAATTATATCTACTGAATCGTCATTATTGAGTCTAATTAACCCAGCTCTTATCGTATTTTGCTATGTACTAAGAAGCACTAGAGTATGATGAATTTAAATTATAAAGTTTTAAATAATATATATATACTCTGAAAAATATAATAATAACTATAATTATGACTAGTACTGCCAGGCCTTATCAATACATATAACAAAAATAGAAAGTTATGGTTGTTAGGTACCTATTTTTACTTTTTGGCCACGGTTATTATCGATACGCGCAAGGCCGTTTTTGAATATTAAAAAATATATTTTACCCAACAGGCATCAGGGAATTGGTGAAAATATGTTTTCTTACAACACTATATTTAATGTTAAATGAACGCAACGTACAATCACATCTCATACATTAGTCATCATCATCATTTCACCAAACGACGACAACAGCTGTATAGGCCTTCCTCAAGTGTCGCACAAACAACCAGTATAGTGTTTTAGGCATCCAGCGGATTCCGGAGACCCTCACTAGGTCATCGGTCCACTTTTTGACCGATGACAGAATCTACTTATGAAGCCTTATAACGCTGAGTCCTCCGGTATGTGGTCATCATTCTAAAACCCTTCGGCTCCTTTGGCCATCGGGCGTTTTGCTGCCAATGTGAAGACAGCCGCTCGGGCGATTCCTAAAAAATCCTTTAGTGCCTTATGACATAAGACTCCAGTATTAAGCGACAGCAGCTCATATATCAATCTCCAATTCCAGCCATTAAAACCAATCTAATAGGTATCCATTGTTCTCAATTAGGCATGCATATCGTGTGTGGGTAAGTGTTTGATTCCTTGAACGTGAACTCGATCCAAATTCCAATTATCTGCGTTTAGATCCCCTCGAAGAGAAATCGATCTTCCGTTTGTTAGGGAGGCCGGGCTTCGGCCAAGCCAAATTACGACTATTACTGGCCGATACTCTATTTGATTATATCTCGGTAACTGACGTAGCTACTGCTATTTTAGTATTAAGTAGCGTTTCGGACGTTTAGATTTAATTTTCTGAATGTCTTTCCTTAAATGATTGTGCCTCATTCCTGGGAAATAGAGCAAAGTTCTGCTGATTAAACTAAAATTAATTAAGTCTTAATAGGTATATAATCCTATAGCAAGTTAATTAAAAAAAAAATGAGCGCTTTCCTTTAGTTTGCCATATATTATTACAGAATCTTTACTAGTGAAACTTTCGTATGATGTAATAAAACAGGTTGCGATTTTATTCCAAAATCAACAGGTTCGATACTTGGATAGGAATAAGGATTTTTCAAAAATCCAATTACGCAGTTTCAATTTTCCTCAACATCGGGGTCGAGATTCCTTTCAGTGTACGCTATTCCTCATAGTTCGGATTTGGCCATTCACGTTAACTATAAACATGACGAAAACTATGGCCAAAAGCCCTGTACTTGATAAAAAAAAATTAAAGAAAAAAGCTTCGTCGGAAAAAAAAAACGTTGCAATAATTCTTCATCTGAATTTGATGAGACAAAGGTGACATAAAGTCTTTTGATGAACTACAGTTTAATTGTCTAGTAAGGTATATACATTTTGACTTGGAAATGCACCCTAACGAAACGGAAGAAGACACTTTTTACTGCACAAAGTTTGGTGGATGCTTTATGTTTGGGAACTCCGTTCCGTAATTTACAACTACAATGTTGTGTGTCTCTTCAAGCGCATTTGTATGTATTACGAAAACGTATTTACCTTTTTCTATAATGATTTTTTTATGCTTTCATAGAGAATATTTACCTATACACGTTTTTCTTTTCGTAATATTACTTAAAATAAGCATATTATATTTAACTAGCTTTTGTCCATTTTTCCCGTTCTCGTAGGAATTCCAGGAGGAATTTTACAATATTTAAACCTTCCTCTTGAATCATTCTGTCTATTGACGAAAATCGCATTAAAATCCGTTTCGTAGTTTAAAAGATTTAAGCGTACAAACGGAAAAAGCGATTTTGTTCTAAACTATGTAAAGAAGATAGAATGGTTTTATGTTTTTAAATACCAAATGTTGCACTCAACTGTGTTTATAAACAAGCTCGGCAAATAAAGGATTATTTACATTTATCCTTCCTAAAATGTCCGTCGCAGTCCTTGTAAATATTTAAGTGTTAACGACAGCCACACAAAAAACAAACGCGCATCGTTTTGTTTACACTTGGCAAATAAATCAGAGGTACAGGAGTCAAATTTCAAAACTTTATGATTTATCATAATCCGGATTTCCATTTGCCGAACTCCTGGTCCATTATTCTATGTCACAGACACGACAAGGGTGCGTGTTTGGTGAAAAAATAAACGCATTTATCGCTTCCAGCGTTATTTCTAAACAAAATAAAAAAACTTCCCAATATATTCTTGATCAAGACAGAACATGAAGGGTTTCTGTAAAGGATTGATGGCAGGCTATTTTTAGAACATGTTTTGATGAAGCCATGTTTTCTAAGTAATGGTTTTGTAAGACTTCGTTTGTTTCTTGATCGAGAGTAGGTACTATAATATATAGCACACCTAAAAAGGGCAAATCAGATTTTTTCTCTATCCTGCTTGTTCATTGGTCTTGATTAGTATACCCTGTTCCGCATACCTCCGTACTGGTAATCTTTACGTGATTCGGAAATAAAATATGGTGTAGTTGTAGCTCTTAAAAAATCTTTTCATTGTAATTTTATTGCATCGTAATTGCAGAGACAGTGATACCTTTTTTTCACTATGGGAAATCATCAAATGACTCCTACCGCTCTGGTTGGAGTGTAAGAGAGTGTCAGTTTCTTACTGACTAAAACCCATCCGTGTTCCTCCTAATGCCCTTGGCGTTTCAGGGCCGCGGTGACTCTTTTGATCAAATTCCGCAACCCTGTCAGGAGACATAGTGATACCTACATTTTATGTTCAGCGATCCATTGGTTTGGTTTGTATTTTCTTACGAAGGATTTACCTCTGTCAACAAAACAACAAGTTTTTAGTGATAAATAATAAACAAAAAACTTCGGACGCATGCGCACAACACGCCACGCCACGTTTATAAAATCAGAGTAACAAAGTATGAGAGTAAGCAAACGCGATATCGAGGTGAGATATCACGCTCTCCACATAGACGTCATAATAATAAAAGAGGATCCACTTAAATTACAAACCGTATAAAATATGCGTTACCGCCGGGAAATCTTCTCTGTACCAGAATGTAGTCGCCTCGTAAAGCCATCTAGTAACGAAGGCCCCATGAGGGAACATGCTGTATTTTATTCTCGTCAAAAAAGGACATCTACATATCGCACGGTGGGTATCTACGACTGTTTCTACGAGTGTTGAGGCTCCGTCATTTTATATTTTATGTTTTTTTTTTTTTGCGACCGGTTTCATCGAGAAAGAAACAAAATTAGTAACTTACGTAGATCCTCCGATCTACGTAAGTTACTAATTTTGTTTCTTTTTCGATGATATACGCCATACTTTACGCAAACAAACTTTCTTTCTTTTTGTTAAAGTTTGTAAACCTGTATGATGCAACAAGGCTTAAGTTTTTGTAAGCTTAACAAATAAAGGAACTACAGCTTAACAAATAAAATACTACACGTATTATTTTCCTACGAAACACTAAATAAAGGAAAGAAAATTTTGATTTCCTAAAATCGTAACAGTCCCGAAACAAAAGCATTATTTTCTACAACACACTTGTACAATCCACCCCACACGCTAAAACTAGTTTTTCTATGTTTGTTTTTCTACTAAACACAGTAAAACAACAACAATACGCTATTAAGTCGTCGACCAATACCATTAAGAGACACAATCGGGCCAAGCAATGTCCCAAATTGCGTGTTCCCAACCCCTATCTTGGGCAATAAAAACATTTATAAAGGAAAAACTTAATATAATGCGCCTACTTTAAAAGTGCAGGCCATATCTCAACCTTTCAAGCGAACAATAAGAGAATTCTTAATAAACTAATTATAAAAGGTGGAGCACTTAAAACAAACTTAACAAACGTCATGAATAATATCACCAGCTGTTTATTGCAGAAATTTATCGTCCAACTTTGTGCCTCAAAAACTCTTAACTGAAAGCATAAACAAGGGATTATAGCAGAAATAAAATAATTAATTTCCCTTCAGAATTCAAGTTGGAGTGCGAAACCGTAATAATTACGTTGTTTTAATGATACACGCCATTAAAATAATGTGACACCGCTTTTTAGCGAGGATGCTTTCAAAATATTTGGTGATTTTAATGGGGAATCGATGTAGATTTTAACGAGCGAAAATCGAAAAGGGATTGGAAATCTGGGATATCCGATGATCAAGTTTGAAATTGAGATGGAATAATCAACATTTCGGGTTATGAACCTCTTGCGTTTATATTACAAATCACGTCGCAAGTATTAACAACAAAAATATAGGCAAGCATACTGTTACACGCCAGAGTTAATGCTGGATACATAACGACATTTAAGTATAACTAGCGCCATCTAATATCGAATAGAAGAATTACTAGGATTCAAGATTTTTCTAGACTTTTCTATCCTAGAACATTTTCTATGTTTCGACAGCTGGTCAGTCGGGACCGGTATGTACCCGAACCTTCCAGATGTTTCCATACTTTGATGGTTCTAGAAATAACAGTCGATATACACGGTTGGACATTCAGCGACTGGAGTCAGTATTGAATTGGCGATACAAGCGATAACTTCGGAATAGTTCATCAACTGCGAATTAAAGTGAAGTTAAGTGTTCAGTAGTGCGATTGAGTGTTATAATTAGTGTGTTTAAAGTGATAATAATTAGAGTTGTAAATTAAAGTATCAGTTTTGGTTAATTAATCGGTTGTTTTTATTGTAACGCTCGTAACAATACCTACTATGAACTCTGTACTATCTTGTTAATCCTTTTTTCGATATAAAAAATTAGCTATGGCACTAAGCGATAGTTTAGCTTTCTATCTTTACATTTAGAGTGATATAATTTTCGTAATCGGCATTTCTTCTTTACCACAATGCATTGTGATCGTTTTCTCATGTGCCACGACGCGAAATCCGCGTTGTGTTTTTTTCGATCTTTGGGCGTAGGTAACATAATATACACACAAACAATTGATATTACGATATTGGTTACCTTGTTCTTTGCGACCTTGTTCTGTCCCACTGTTCACCTTCGTCCGCGCTTCTTCCTTACCGTTCTGGCGAAGGTCTATTCGTAAGTCGTACGTTAGATGGAGGGGGATGAACTACCACTAAATAATTTTAAGACCATTGTACCATATTCTAACAAATAAATGAGTATGATTATGATTAGAAGAGATTCTCGTCTACAACAATTCTTTACATTACACAGTATAAAAAAGTCGCTTTTTCCGTCTGTAGATACTTACTGTACACTTATAACTTTTAAACTCCGAAACGGATTTTTATGCGGTTTTCATCAATAGACAAAGTGATTCAAGAGGAAGGTTTATATTCATTATAAGTTGTACCAAAATTCCTACGGTAACGGGAAAACTGAGATACAAATACCTGTAACCTGTCATGATACGTAAGGACCGATTGGGGCCAATTCGCCATAACTGTCAGAATCCGTAAGGCCCTATTGGGGCCAAGCCGATTCGCGCGGTGAAAACGTTACTTGTTATTACGGATTATTATCGTTTATTTTTTTTTTACTTTTTATTATTATTTCCACAGTTAGTAAAAACAACAAAGGTCCTTCAGAAGTAGAGATTGATTTTTGGCCTTAACACCTTAAGCGGTTATCTATTTATCGAATGTCGAAGACTACACAAAGTCATCGACATTCGATAAATAGGTAGGTATAGCCGCTTTTTGTCACCGTCGTCGTTGCCTCTGGCAGCTTACGAAAAAACATACAACTTTAATCGATGTCCCAGCCAATGTTGACGTTTAAGGTCAAGATGGTACACAAGGACACTTTTTATTTTATTTTTCAACAAGCTTAGTGCGGACAATATGGGTCAGTTATTTATCTTTACAAAACTGCTGAAGGTTTTTCTAAAGATATTTTTTATGATAAGGTATTATTTTATTTTTATGATAAATGAAGCTTCTGGGCCTATTCATTTTTTTTTCTTACGTAACTATGAGCATAATATAAGAAAGAAAGGAAAAAAAACATAGAATACAAAATGATTAATCATAATAAAGTTAAACAAAATTTTTAGGCTAATAGGCAGTTAGTATTTAGAGCTAGTCAATGAGCAAAAATATCCGACTATTTTTATTACACCTAATCATAAATTCAGTAGGTTTTCAAATTGGTCCTGATTTTAACTAGTACTTTTTCTGGGTAAGCTCGCTCCATCGTCGACTTTGTCTCTGTCATCTCTGACCTAGACTTGAGTCAAGAGCAAACCCATTTAAAATAAAAACAAATACAGTCACTTAACCATTTCCATAAGCATAGTTACTAGAGGACTTCCGAAGTTAACAAGAAATCCAAATCCAATGCTCGATCTAGTCCAATCTATTCTAGAGTTATCATTACGGTAATTTATTTCCAAGTGATCACAATACCTCTGCATGGAGCAGCTTCCGGCTATACCCCATTCTATCTCCGTTTCCGTAAATGGCCGGAAATGAATTCAAAACACCCTGTAGCGGCATCCGATCTCTTGTAGGATCACTGTATTCACCGATATCCCTCAACTGTCCGTTCTGTACCTGGTCTAATAAAGGCTTTGGTTTAAATTAGTTAGGGTCTAGTTATTTTTAAATGGGTCATTAATTTCGTACAGATTTCCAAATCTTCGTCCACATCTTCGCTTGTAAATTATCCCAAGAAATCATACTCCTGGGATAAAAAGTGTCCCAATCCAGGACATGGTCTAGCAATGCGTGAAGTTGTATCCAAACCGTTCAGCTGATAGGAAGTGAAGAGGTAACAAACATACTCACTTTCGCATGTATAATATTAGTAACGCTACGATTTTACGCTTTCACGCTTAAATAGCTAAATCGATTTTGGTACAGAGAAAAATAGGGTCTTGGGTGCGGTTGTAGGCTAGTTTTTTTTTTGCAAAAATCTATATGACCACGAACGAAATCGCGGGCAAATCTAGCTCAGTGTATTTTTCTCTTGTAGTTAACTTTTCAGTCATGTCTTCTAAACACAAAAGGCATCAATAAGCTACAAAGAAAAATAACTAGACTCAAACAGACACTCCACAATGTTTCATATTTCCAATTTCCTGAAACCACACTTTAAAAGATAAACCAGAGCTCAACAAACGCAAAATAGTAACACGGAGCGAACTCGAAGTCGAGATTCTTCCGACCGGACACGCGCTTCGAATGAGTTAAATTTGACAAGAGATAGACAGGCCACGAGTATTTCAGAAGGTGCTATTTTTGACGTAATTCTCGTTCTCTTGTAGCCCGTAGCCTGTAGCCTAGTCGAAGTGGTTGACAGCCGACATAAAAATGCAACGGAAACTTTCGGATGAAACGAACGGTACTGGAACCGTCATGGAGTGTTAATTTTCTTCTTTTGTTAGTGACGTTGGAAATTCTTTGTTTTGTTTTTAGCGTTCGTGTTTTGTTTTTAGAGAAATAGAAGACAGAGTTGACAAGTTTAAATGAATTCGCCTGTGTTATTTATGAGAAAATTTTGGGATTAAGACCGGAAACGGTCGTAGAGTGGTATTTTTTTCAGGGTTCCGTACAAAAATGGTAAAAAGGAATCCTTATGGTGTGACTAAGTCTGTTCGTCTGTCACAGCTGGATATCTCAAGATCTACTTATGTTATCAACTTGAAATTTGGAATAGTTTTAGATGTCGTTTGTTCAACTATTTTGCAAATAAGTAAGAAATAAAAATGTATTTATTTAATACTAGCGGACGTCACGTGGTTTCACCCGCGTAGTTCCCGTTCCCGTGGGAGTACAGGGATAAAATATAGCTTATGTTACTTCCTGATAATGTAGCTATCCATTGCGGAAAGAATTTTTCAAATCGATCCAGTAGTTTTTAAGCTTATTCGTTACACATAAAAATACAAATCTTACCTCTTTATAATATTAATATAGATAGTATAAAAGTATAGACAACAGCGACTGAAAGGGGTTTTAAAAAAAAATAATTGGAGCTACTAGGGCATGTGGGGAATCATATCAAAGAGCGTTATTTGCACATTTTCAAACATTTTTTATTTTTTTAGGCCGCATATTTTTTGACTTTATACGAAAAATTACAACAATTTGACCATTCCCCCTTATGTCCAAAGTTTGCATAGAGAAAAATCTCAAATTATTCTGCGTTATAGAAATGTATGTATCAAATGACAGGAAATATAAAACAATGTCTCTAAATAGCACAATTTTTCAGAAATCATAAACCAAAATTACGTTAGTTCCATTTGCGGCCAAGAGATGGCGCTAATCTAAAACTGCAATAGACACCACAGTGTTAAAATTCTCTGACGAATATAGGCCTCGCCGATGAAAATTTAGAACATTTCACGTTTTATATGATGGTACGGAACCCTCGGTGCGCGAGTCCGACTGGCTCTTAGCCGGTTTTTTAATAGGTATAGGTACGTTTTGAATTCTTTGATACTTCATAAAGTTGCTTTGTTATAAAATAGCACGTAGGGATAGTTATTTTGACATTTTGTAAAACAACACTTTTATTTTGCAAAAAACCGTACCCGCATGCAATTGCAATTTTGGTATACTTTTTTGTATACTACGAAATTCCAGGAAAAGCTTGTAGATTATAATGGAAAATCTGGTGGTCGAAATTCAAGCACGAGTTTATAAGCGCAGACCATTTCTAGTAGCTATTCCATAGAATTTTAAAATGAGAATTTTTACAAAGTCGGGTTTGTAAAGGGCTGGCAAAAAGACACTCTTGTATCTTTTATATAAATATGAATCCCATCAAAAACATAAATGTGAAAATGGGAGCCAAGTTCAATGTTAATAATATATGTGACTGTCGACCTCAGCGAAAAAAAAAATTGACATCTAAATGGGCGCCAAGTTCTGTAGTTAATCCTGAAATAATATAAATGAAGGTGCAAGATTCGACTTGGCTAGTTTTTACCAGCAAATTAAATTTGTTGTTGTTCTGGATGGCATCATGCTCAATACATTGAGCAACAAGCGCCACGTCATAGAGTGGGGACTGTCCAGCGTCTTGGTCTTTCAGACGCTGGACAGTCCCCACTCTGGTTTATGCCGATGACCTATGCCTGCTGAGCCACACACGCGCTGATACGCAAGCCAAGCTGGACGACCTACGACAAGAGGCTAAGGAGGCGGGACTTAAAGTCAACATCCGGAAGACCCAGGAAATGAGGTGCGTGGCGACAAGCTCTTTACTGTTGCTCATCGGTACAGAGGAGATGGAGAGAGTCCACAAGTTCACATACCTTGTCAGTGTAGTGTCAGAAACTGGAGGAACTGAAGAAAACATCACTTCGAGAATTGCCAAGGTATGAGCAACCTTTGCACGGCTCCGTCCTGTATGGCAATCAAGGAAATTGACCCGAAGAGCAAAACTCAAAATATTCCGGTCCAACGTAAAAACCGTGTTGCTGTACGGATGTGAGACGTGGAAGGTCACTAAGGACATCTCGCACAAACTCCAGGTCGTTATCAACCGATTGCTTCGTCGTATCTTCGGTGTTTACTGGCCCGAGATAATCTCCAACCAAGATCTGTGGGAACGATGCTGCGGTGAGACTCCGATCGACCAGCAGATCAAACACCGCAAGTGGAACTGGATCGGCTACACGGTTCGAAGGGATTCTGAACACATACCGAGGCAAGCCCTAGATTGAAATTCCCAAGGAAAGCGTAAATCTAGTCGCCCCAAGCAGATCTGGCGCCGGATGATCATTGCAAAAGCGAAGCAATTAGAAAAGATCTGGAGCGAAATGAAGCGCGAAGCTCAAGACCGTTCGGGATGGCGGCGTACTGTGGACGCCCTCTGCCTCATCTAGGGGACACAGGAACTTAAGTCAAGTAAGTCAAGTCTGCTCTGAGTTATTTGATGATTTTCCACCCTTAAAAAAATAATTTTATCAATAATTCGTAAGTACCTATACAATCTTGCATTATGGAACATTCTCCTGCGAAGTAGAAAGCAAGAATTGTTGCTCATATAATTTTCAAAGGCGGTAAGTGTTACCTAACAAAATTGATTGGACAAATTTCAGATCTTTAAAATTCCCAGTTTTCCGATTTTTCCTTTATATACACACAATTGGGTTTTTGAAAAATTTTTTTTTTGTGATTAATGGAAAGATCATATATAAGTTTTGTAACAAAACTATTTTTTTTTTTCGCAATAATTCAAAAGTTATTTCAAAATAAAAATTAATTTTTGAATCCAGTACCGAAGACGCGCCGACAGCTTCCGAACAAACCCGAGCGCGTGTGACGACATAATGTTAGTTTTCACTCATTGCAGTTGATGTAGAAACAATAAGTACAGTGTTTTGATCTATTTAATTTTGTTGTCATTGTTAAATATTTAAATTTATATTGAAAATGTCGAACCTCAAAAGTTATCGTTCTTGTTTTGTACCATTATGTACTAATACTACAAAAACAACTCCTGGCAAAATGTTTTTAAATGTTCCCCAAGATGACAAACGTCGAAATAAATAGTTTCAAGCAGTGCACCGTGATAATCCCAAAACAAAATCGATTTTTTTTTGTTGTGAAGATCATTTCGATGTAAGTATTTCTTAAAACCATTGTTATTAATTATTATTTATCTAAGTATACAAATCAATTAATTGGGTTTTTGAAATTTTTTGTTTTGTGATTAATGGAAAGATCATATATAAGTTTTATAACAAAACTATTTTTTTTTTCGCAATAATTCAAAAGTTATTTCAAAATAAAAATTAATTTTTGAATCCAGTACCGAAGACGCGCCGACAGCTTCCGAACAAACCCGAGCGCGTGTGACGTCATAATGTTTGTTTTCACTCATTGCAGTTGATGTAGAAACAATAAGTACAGTGTTTTGATCTATTTAATTTTGTTGTCATTGTTAAATATTTAAATTTATATTGAAAATGTCGAACCTCAAAAGTTATCGTTCTTGTTTTGTACCATTATGTACTAATACTACAAAAAAAACTCCTGGCAAAATGTTTTTAAATGTTCCCCAAGATGACAAACGTCGAAATAAATGGTTTCAAGCAGTGCACCGTGATAATCCCAAAACAAAATCGATTTTTTTTTGTTGTGAAGATCATTTCGATGTAAGTATTTCTTAAAACCATTGTTATTAATTATTATTTATCTAAGTATACAAATCAATTAATTGGGTTTTTGAAATTTTTTGTTTTGTGATTAATGGAAAGATCATATATAAGTTTTATAACAAAACTATTTTTTTTTTTCGCAATAATTCAAAAGTTATTTCAAAATAAAAATTAATTTTTGAATCCAGTACCGAAGACGCGCCGACAGCTTCCGAACAAACCCGAGCGCGTGTGACGTCATAATGTTTGTTTTCACTCATTGCAGTTGATGTAGAAACAATAAGTACAGTGTTTTGATCTATTTAATTTTGTTGTCATTGTTAAATATTTAAATTTATATTGAAAATGTCGAACCTCAAAAGTTATCGTTCTTGTTTTGTACCATTATGTACTAATACTACAAAAAAAACTCCTGGCAAAATGTTTTTAAATGTTCCCCAAGATGACAAACGTCGAAATAAATGGTTTCAAGCAGTGCACCGTGATAATCCCAAAACAAAATCGATTTTTTTTTGTTGTGAAGATCATTTCGATGTAAGTATTTCTTAAAACCATTGTTATTAATTATTATTTATCTAAGTATACAAATCAATTAATTATTATACGCGTAAGTAGAGTTCAGTCAATACATTTTTTTAACTGGACTCCAAATCATAACCTTTAAAATCACAGAATTAAAAAAATATTTTATTGATAGTTTAAAGTTCTTAAATAATGAATTCATATATCTTTTTCTAATGATTGGGATTCAATTTAATATATTTATAATTTAATAACGTTCTAGGTTATGTGTTTGACTAGATAATTTTTTTTAAATTTTATGTTATAGTGGTTTTTCTGTTGTTGTAATAACATTTAAATGATTCTTATGATTTCTATTTTTTTTTTTTCACCTGAAAGATGACATGGAAAATTATATTTATTATACAACGATGGGAGGTAAAGCAAAGATAAAAATTGATGTGGTACCACACAAGTTTGACTGTCAACCTAATCGTAAAAGACAAGGCACTACAACGATTCTTAGACCAGCTGCAGAAAAACGACGGAGACAACAAATAATCCAAGAAATTTTAAGTGAATCGTCAGAAAATATGGAAATTGGTAATCCTCAAGAACCAAACATTGATGCCGTATCAGCTAATATTGTTGAAAATATTGGAGTTGATTTTGTTCCTTAAAATGTAAAAACTGGCCAAAAGGTCACTGTTGAAACACAAACTAATATTAACAACCGTAATGTTGCTGTACAGGTAAATAGTCGTCCTAAGTATCGTAGCGTGTCAGTTCAATGTAAAATTTCATCAATCGGAATCGATGAATCCTGCTCACCGATTAAAACTGGTAGCATTAGTACTGCAACATCTCCAATAAAACCATTGCGTCCAAAATTACATCCAAATTTATTGGACGATACGCAGAAAAGTTTGTCATCTAGTAGTTTTACCAATTCAAATAGTTCACAAGATATTTATGAACCTTCCGAAAATACCGGCTCAAGTACTATGGATTCTAGCAGCCTTCAATCTCCTGTGAAAAAATCTGAAATTTTGAAAGTCACAAATTACTTAATTAGCGATAATTTAAAAGCGTATACTGGTGTTCCTCAAGAATGGAATGGGATGCTAGAACGAATTAGTGTAATATCTAATATTGATATTATCAATATAAAATTATCTTTGATGAAAATACGACGCCAAGATACTTTTGAAAGATTAAGTGAGCAGTTTGGAATGAGTGTCAGCAATGCTAGTATTATTTTTAATAAAACAGTTCCTGTATTGGCACATTTATTAAAAAAACTCATTTATATGCCGGAGTCTAGTAACATAAAAAAAATACTACCGATACCATTTAGAACTTCATATAATCATGTGATTGCTATTATTGATGCATTTGAGATACAAATTGAAAAACCAAGTGATCCAGAGTACCAATCTTTAACTTGGTCAGAGTATAAAAAATGTAATACTTTAAAGTATTTAATATCTTGTACACCAGATGGCTTTATAAATTTTATATCAAAAGGATTTGGAGGTCGAATTTCAGATGAACTATTATTCCAAGATAGTGGATTATTGGAAGAGCTACCCGAGACTTGTGCTGTCATGGCCGATCGAGGATTCAAAAACATTGTTTCACTTCTTGACGGTAAAAATATTGAATTAATTCGACCACCTTCAGTTACTTCTGGAGTAAAATTGTCACAATCTGACGTCTTACAAGGCAAACGAATCGCTGCTCTACGTATTCATATAGAACGCGTTATCGGGAGAATAAGAGAGTTTGATTTTCTAAAACCTCATGCGGTTGTTAATCATAATATGTTACCTTCCACAGACAATATTGTTGTCATTGCTGCAGCAATAGTAAATTTACAAGCGCCGATAATTTCTACTTAAGCTTAAGAATATTTGTATTATAAAATAAATTCCTAGGTGTATGTTTCATTTAAGCTAATATATTTATTATTTATTGTACTTGTGAAATAACATCAAAATATAATGAATAATGATTAATAACATTCTTGGATGCTTTAAGTTTGTACAGATTTTAATAATTTTGGAAATATATTTTTGGACCAAAATACTTGACTGTTTTTAATTAGAGCTTGTGTATGTGCATCATCATATTTTAATTTTTTAATGTTTATAATTTTATTTTCTTCAAAATGTGGATTAGCAACACAAAAGATACCTTCTTTTTTACCAGTCATTAACATTTGTAGTTGCATTTGTGCATTACACTTCAAGCTGACTTTACCTTTTGGTAAAAAAGTATCCAAAGATTTATGACTAGAGGGACATTTTACTTCAACAATGGCATTGCTTGTCATTCCATCAGGAGATGCTGCAAAAATCGGATGACTAGGAACAAGATACATCCCCGGACGCGTTATTTGTACTTTTAATTCTTTCTCAAGAACTTCGATTACATCTTTTTCCAACTCTTTTCCTCGTGTCATAGCATTTGTCTCATGAACTTTACTTGCACCAATGATTTGTTGAACTAGCGAACCATTACTAGTTTTACAATGAGCAGCTTCATAAAATTTTGATGCAGTAATACGCCCATAACGAAGTTCATGCCAAATTGCACATTCACTTTGCTGCTTGGTTAGCTGTTCAGCTTCTTCACACACATCATCTGCCATTTCAGTTTTAGCAAATTCTAAAAATTTTTCAACTCGCAAATCAGTACTTTGATTAAAATCTAAAATTAGTCGATGTAACGATAAATTATAAGCTTTTTTGGATTTTAAATCAAAATTTAATTGCCCTATTTGAGAATTTATTTGTTGATTTTTGGCAAATTCAATAACTTCTTGTAAAAATGTACTATTATCCGGAAAATTTTCAACAGGAGCATTAGAGGTTTTTTTTGTCAGTTTTTCTGCTTCAATATATTTTATAACTGTACCAATGCCTGATAATCGCGATTTTTTCCAATAGCAATCGACTTCTGTTGGTGTCGGATCTTCACTTCTGCGATGGGTCCACATAAGTAATGCTAATGCATGTTTGCAACCACCTGTAGACATAATCTAAAAGATTTTATTGCTGATAACATCAAACAACTTAAATTTAATAGGAGTATAAATTACCCGCGGAAGCTGCACAGTCATGGCACTGAACATCCTGATTTTTTCTTGACTTTTCATCAATAGTTAAAGTAACTGAATAAGCTTTACTCCGAACTCGGTGTTCTGGACAGACCCGTCCTTTTATAATACAAATATTTTTTTTACGACTTAGTTGAACATAACCTATAGCTTTGTCGCCATAACTCTCACGCGATGCTCTACAATTCATGAAATAAATAATTATATTTAATATAATTGTGAATAAATACTTAAATATTTTTAATTATTATATTATTTTTTAACAGACTTACCTTGATGCCTTGGCACCTCGAACTTCAGCAGAATTAAACCGAACGTCATTTTTAAAAAAATTGGTTATCATAAAAATATCAACATCAGGAATATTATCAGACTTTGCCTTAATAAATCCTTTATCACACATAGCTAATCGGAACCAACTAACAACTCGTTTTTTAGCAATAAATTTTCAATATTATTGTCTAGTCACGTATAAGCCGTAAACGCCGTACTGTTATTAAATAGCTACAACATTATGACGTCACAACTATGGTGACCAATCATGGCGCGTTTATAGTCACGTGATTTTTTTTTTAAATTTGATCAATTTTTAATTGTTTATAATTTATTGAAAAAAAAAAAATTTAAGTTTTTTACATCAAATATCAATTTTATTAATAACAAAGTTTTAAAATACATAAAAAAAACAATATTTTTTTTTTTCAAAACCCCAATTACCTAGCTGCATGCTAGACAAATTTGACTTTTCTACGACATCTGGAAGTGGGTTAGGTTTTTTATCTATAAGTCAGTGAGTCAATCGGTCATATAAATGCCGATTTTTAGGGTTCCGAAAAAAAAACGGAACCCTTATAGGATCACTCGGGTGTCTGTCTGTCTGTCCGTCCGTCTGTCACAGCCAGTTTTCTCCGGATCCACTGGACCGATTCTGTTGAAATTTGGTACACATATGGACTTCTGTGACCCAAACACGGACGCGATACGTAAATCATTAAATTTTTAGTATGGGGATCACTTTTGGGGGTCATACTAGAAAATAAAAAAAAAAGTTTTTTTATAATTTTAAAATAAATAATTAGGAAGTTATTCAAGAAATTAGACGAAATATAACCAATCCCCCCCTTATCTCCGAAACCACCGAGCCTAAATTTTGAAAAAAAAAATGGAGATAGTAGATCTTTACCTAAAGATTACAGGAAAATCTATTAGAAGTCTGTAGTGTTAAAATAACATGTGAAAAAAAAAATCGTTCGGAACCCTTTGCACGCGAGTCCGACTTGCACTTGGCCAGTTTTTAAACGTTAAAGGGCTTTAATAAATGTGCCAATTTTCATGTTCGTAGGTTAAATAGGTATCGAGTTGTGAAGGGGTCAAAAGTAAGTCAAAAGCTCGAAATGGTTCATGTAATGTAATATTACACACGGCTGCTGCGTCGCCAGGTTCTTTTTCTTTGAATTTTGGCTGGACACACTGCCGCGTGCCTAGACCTTATGCGGGAAATTCCGGCTTTCGACAAACTTTTTGGCAACAGAACACCCATCTGTCAAACAGCGAATAACATCACATAACACATCTAAGCCGCGAACTGCAACTTTCCACTTTGTACTTGATCATCTTAACCGAGTAGCTAACATTCGAAACTCCAAGTCTTTAGCGACATTAACTTGGTCCACCGTACAAAGCCGTCGCTAATCTAAGCTTACTTGGCCAAACTTTGGTTTTCTATTAGACAGAATCGATTTCTGTCTTCGCATTTAATCTGTCAATTCGTCACTCGGGACTCCCGAGCTTTAGATAAACGTGATTTCTTGACTGCTTTATAAAAAGGCGTGCGAAAAGTTTTGATAGATTCCTGATTCAATGTTTTCGATCTAAAGAAGTTTGCCTTGACGTAGACCTTTTCCTTCACATGTTACAAGCCTTTATCTAAAATACACGAGGCGTTGGGAATGTTTTTCGGAATACATACAAATGAAGCTTTAAGCTCTTCTGAACCGACTTAACGGTCTGTGAAGATAGGAGTGAACGGCAACAAACCTGACTAAAACTAGAACTAAAAAATACAGCCAGCTTATTACACGATACGCATTTTCTTGTACATAAACCGCCTCACTCCAGTTTAAAGAGAAACAACCGCTCAGATACGTACCAGAGTCATTTGCTCGTTTACTTTAACTTTTTTATCAGAGAGCTTTATGACATTAAAGTTTTTATTACGAAGCCGGCTCGAGTAGGTAATCCATGCAATTTGTTTTACTGTTCCACGGATACAGCATGTCCTTAATAATACGTGACGTTATTATCTTAGGATTACCAAGGTGGCGGCAATGTACTATGTACTACGTTCTTAATTTAAGACGATTTTTTTGCTGTTTTTATTTTGATTTCAAACCGTTACTTATTCGGTGCACTTGATTGGACGCTGCGTGAGAAGGTCTTCCTGAGGGTGGACTGGTGACCTGCTGAAGGTAGTCGTGAATCTGCGTGTCTTGGCGGAGGCCTATGTCGATCGGTAGACTTTTTAGGCTTAAATGACGACCGTTTTGAATCCAGTTCTCTGTTAAGTTCGAATTAAACGTATAGGGAATTCAAATACAATGTTATCTACAAGTAGTTTTCGAATATAGTGGTCATCATCATCATTGTACCAGCTGAAAGACGTCCACTGCTGGACATAGGCCTCCCCCAAGTGTCGCCATAACAAACCGGTCCCGTGCGTCTTGCATCCATCGGCTACTCGCAACCCTCACCGGTTATCGGAATATAGAATTACATATTATATTTAGTTTGAGCGTTCAAAGACGGAAAACAGAGTTTTCATCATAGTAATCAACACTATCCGAAGAAGTCTGTCTCCCCGTTCTCTTATGGTGTTCTTTGCTTAAGTACACCTACCTAGATGACAGGACCTTCTTAAATTAATGTACACAAAACAAATAATTCCCATTATTCCTGTACTTCTTAAGTACAAACAAAGTCGGTCCGCAGTGTGCCATAATAAATGTGCTCAGTAACGCTAGAACCCCTGTCTATCTCAAGATTGTGCGACACTTGCCAGCAAACTTGTGCGTAAGACTTGCCTCACATACCTTTTTGCTAACTCAGTAACTTGTCTGAAAGTTCCCTAGAATTTCGTATAAGTGACAGTGTAACTTTTGTTAATCTATCCACCGAGGCGGACTGCCACATATTTGTCGTGAATACAACAAAATAATTTATAAATGTTGCATGAATTCATCTATTCCTTCTCTACCAATTATATTTTCTTTTCTACTGAGAAAAACCTATTTAAGTCATTTCATGTTAATATTTTAAACTGTCGTAAAAAAGAGTAAAGAGTATGCGCATTGGACGTGAACGTGTTGTGAACACGCTCTAAAAGCCAGATTGAAATGCAAATAAAATCGATTCAGCTCACGGAATTGCATATTCAAATTGCTAACTAAGTTTACCAATAACTTTCTTTTATATAAACATCTCCGCAAGATTGGCAGTTAGTATTTTTATTCTGTTAAAAACATTGACGACTTTAATTTACATTTTGGGAGATAAGTCAAAATGCATACCTACCTATTAAAAAAGGGAAAATTAAAATCAATTTCGATCGGCTTCAATATTCCATTTTCCGTTCGTTACGATGGCATTCCGACAAAGAGATTTTATTGAATAAATTACCTTTCATTAAAATATGTTTAACGGAATTTCTGGTTGGAGCGCTGCGTAGTCTAAGCGGAAAATTGTTGTGAGGTAATCTTGTGCTTAGCGTTTACCGGCGTAATGGCGCTTCCTTAGCGCGCCTTATTTAAACAAGCGCCGATCGAGCTTACAATGTAAATAAGAATTGCTCACATTGGGTAATGATTAGCTCCCACGTGCTTCACAAGCGACTCTTTAATTAAAACTGAAAGTAATTGTACACAAGCAGCTTTTCACAGCAGATGTTAAAAGAATTTCAGCATTCTCTTATAACGATGTTGCCGTAACATTAAAAAGAAGTAAAAATAAAAATCTCGAAGCGTTTCTGTTTACTTTACAAACCTGTCACAAAGAACGTTCCATGAATAAACTGGCATACTCTGCGCCTTCATTGTCAATGCAACTATTGGTTTTGCCTCTCGACTCTCGTCTCAATAAATTTATTCGTGGAATCACACATTATTTTGGAATATCGCCGTCGTCGGTCGCGAGAGCGTACGTGAGGGTAATGTAAACAGTGGCTGGTATGCCGCGAGACATGTTTCGTCACTTTAGCTGAAAAGGCGAAAAATCGAGGGCTGCGACGCCCCGTTTCGCCAACAAATCTCTCGGATAACCTTCCCCATTCATACACGTAAATTGTTTGGCAACATCACTGACAGCGCGCTGAATTGCAACGCAGGCAATATTATGTTTGATTATATCTTTAGAACTAGTGAATCGTTTTATCGTATTTGGATAAATTGTTATAGTTAGATACTGGAAAATTAGCAGAATTAGCTATCGTAGGTAAAATAACATTTTGATTATAATTATTTTAATTACCTACACAAAAAGAAAACACGTATTATGTCAAAATAACGTTTGACCTGTTACTGAAAACTTATAGTTCGAAACTTATATTTTCGAATGGCTACAGACAAAATAATTTTACAACTCCTACTCAAAAATTAGCATAATCGTATGAAAAACTTTTGCAAATGCAGACTGAAGTTTTACAGATGTTATTCCACATTTATTTATTTTCTAATTGTGTTAGTTTTATTTAGTAACGCAGCCAAAAACAGAGAGTAAAAACAGATGTAAATTTTATTCATGTGAAGAGGTTGTGCGACCGACCATATTTGCTAATGAAAATTACTGAAAAGATTCAGCAAGAACCTTCTTGAATTTCAAATTAAAATGGTAGGTACGTTATCGTATAAACGAATAATAAGGTAAAGGCACCTATACATATAGATAAGAAAAGTATAAAGAAGGATCAAAATTATCCCACGTCCTACATTATGGTAGATGAAAAAAGTCAAGTAAGCAAAGTATTTCTTCATTTGTGTGTTGGACTGTAAGAGATTTATATTTTTGTAGCATTCTTTGAAGTGCATACTCATTTTTATAAGTAGACTGTGATCTTTCTTCGAAAGAAGAAGGAATGGAAAATATTCAAAACCAGGAATGTGTTAAATATTTTCAGAGTAACTTGGGCATGGTTATTAAATGCCTCTGTTTACCTCTTAGGGGAATCAAGTATGATGTTCAGGTATGTTATTTACGTGGTAAACTTATGTCTGTAATAACTTGATCACTGCTATAACTGTTTGTACAATATTAATTTACTTGAGTTTTGTTGATACAAAGACTGATACCAAGATCCTGTAAGACTGTACTGTATACCATTGTTACATGATTGTATAGCATCCACATATTGTTTACCCATATTTGCCTATAATAATTTTTTAAACGTAAATAGCAACTTTAACCATAAGGGGCCGTCTCCACGCGCGAGAGAATCGCGGCGAGTTAACGTTTTTTCACTCATCGAATCGCCGCGATAATATTAATATTATTGCGGCGATTCGATGAGTGAAAAATTTGCCATATGGAGACACGTTCATAGTGTTGCTATAGAAATACGTGGCACGAAGATAATATCGCCGCAATTCTCTCGCTCGTGGAGACGCCCTCTTACTGTCATCTATTTTCAAAAACCATTTGAATTACTGCGTTAATGTTTGATGCAAAAATGTGTGACAACATATTATCACTCCTGTTTATCCCGACGTAATAGGCAGAGGAATGCAGCTGTATAATTATGGCTATAGAATATAACAACTAGTATCAGCCAGCGGCTTTCCGCACGTGAAAGTTGGAATTTGTCCCAAGGAAACTTATCACCGGCATAAAGGTATTTAAGTCCAGGACATTGGATAATAGCAGAGTAGGATCAGATTTGCCTAAATTAATAATATCGAGTTTTTGTGACATCAGTAACCTAGTCGAGTTTTCATGTGACCAGGCTTGGCTTATTTTTATTTGAGATGGGTTTGCTCTTGACTCTAGTCTAGGTCAGAGATGACAGAGACAAAGTCAACGATGGAGCGAGCTTACCCAGAAGTAGCCTGTTCACTCTAGCTTTGAAGAGATTAGGGTTGTATTTGTATAGGGTTATCTCAGTCAGAATCAACATCGCGATCCAAAGTGGCAATGTTGCCTGTGTTTTGGGCACATTTTCCATTGACAGCGATGCAGACCAATTTTCCGATATCCAATGACTTGTTCGGGTTCCCTTTTTAACCCGCTTGTAAATTGTTTCTTTTTTATTAGCCTATGTTTATACTATGTAAGTAATTAAACAGTCAGCATGTATCCGTAAATGAACAATGTATATCTTTCAATAATAAATCTCAACAAAATGAATGGTTCCTTATTTTAAAACACATCCTCCATAATTTATCAACCCTGCAACTAACCCATCTGCATATAATTTACCCCAAAGTACATCGTTACCGGTATAAATGAACGTTCAGAACGTAAGTGACTACACATACCTATGTAAGCGACAGAGATCTTGACACAGCAAACACATTCGCTCGGCGAAACGTCTTGATCTGTCGCCTAGATATGCGAGAATAAGTGCCCAGTAAAATAGTTCTGCTGCAATTATAGATATCAGACTACATTTGTGGGAATTTTGAAGGAAAAGTGCTGGTTTTCTACGAGAATATGTTTTATAAGATAAAATCGACGGAATATTTTTGACGCTTTTGCTTCAAGTTTTAGAAAGACAAAGAAAATGACAGGACTTATTTTGAATACAACTAGATTTTGCGACTGCATGGATCTTTTATAGTAACAACTGTAGTATATAGGCAGTTCGTCTCCGAAGCGAAACAAAACAATGAACCTAAATTTGAACAAGAATAGCAAGGTAAGCAACATGCTTCTGCAATACCAGAGCAGGGAAAACACATTAAGATATGTATGCACGTCGAAACCCCTACAGACTTATTCCAAAGATGCTCTCAAACAAGTTCTATACAAACTTCGCATAACCCTTTGTTTGCATAAGAAAACCTAATTATAATAGTTTTACATCCACGTTGAAATCTATTATGAGTTTACAAACTTGTGTACGAACCAACTAAGTAGTGTTTTCTTTTCAAACCAAATAAGATGTAAGAATTTGCTTTGTTTGTCAAGAGTTGCGTTTTCGTGAGTTAGTTTATGTTGGTTTTATTATCTTTAAATTTACTTTGGAAGGCCCTTTTTTATTCATTGCTGCGGCAGGGGTTGTTTTATTCGTATGTTCCGTTTATGATAAAATCGATTGTAACTTGCAGTCGAATATTTTGATGACACTATTTCGCTTCAGTTGCTATGCTTGGAGTTTCCTTGCGTGATCGAATTAGAAATGAAGAAATCTGCACAGCAACCCAGCTTGCCGACATAACCTGAAGAATCCCCAAACTTCCGTGGCAATGGGCAAGGTAACATTGCTCACAGAACAGATAGAAGATGAGGTCGAAAGGTTCGGGAGAGGCGACAGCGTACAGGAAGACGCAGCGTTTGCGCGGTCTTCCATAACGTGAACCGATGACCTGGTGATGGCCATGGATATATACTAGATGCAAAAAGCACAGATCCTGTCGATGTGGCGACACTAAATGGAGGCTTATCTCCAGCAGTGATTGTCTTTCGGCTGAAATTATGTTTGATGACTGATGCTTTGGATTCACGACTATTTTCGTCCAAATTGCTGGAAATACCTAGACAAGGGTAGCATAAAGCTGAGAACTACATTCGGCAGTAGGAAGGCCAGGCGAAAACCCAGAAATGGGTGCTTCGGGGCTGAATGATGGTGATGATCACTGAACAGGGAATGAGTATTGGGTTTTATTCTCCTTCAAAATATATTTGGTGGTCCACCCGTATGCAAAATTTTATAAGAACCCGTTCAGCTGTAACAAGTAAAAATCACACAAACATACTGAAAGACAGACCGAGTTTTGTAATATTATATTCGACACGTAATTTCTGAACTGCTTTAAAACACTCTCACCTAATTTTCGCAAATATAGACAAATCCAGCTTCTCAAAATTTGCATTCAATACCAAAGAATATCAATATTCTTAGAGCGTCTCACTACGAATTAGTAGTGGTATTAGTAGTAGTATTTGGTATTCAGAGTCAGAAGACAGTACAGGCGATTGGCGAGCGGCTAGAGAGATTAATTTGCATTCACGACCAAAACGGATCGTGAGGCTATTTCGTCGGCATCTCTCCCATTTCCCGTGTACATGTACATTATACGTGTATATACCGTGGAACGAAACTGTTTCAGCCGTTAGCACCGCCTATGCAGACATTAAGTTTCATCATGAACGTTTGCTTGCGGTTAAATATGCAAGAACTATTTTCGGTTGCATTTGAAGTGAGAAATTGTGTTTAGACTTGACTAAACTATTAGACTTTGTATCTGAAAAACAAACAGTAATAAAACAATTAGCAAAACTGACTATTAAAATAAACACTATAACTTTCATACAGTTTCAATAAACATTATTCATCGCATAAAAACAAAACGCATAGTTGGAAACTCAGTCACTCACATCACAGAGATTTTTTTTAACGAACAGCATTCATTGTCCATTAATAAAACATGTTTGTAGTGTACAAATGAAAAATACAAATATACATGCATACCTTCCAATATATTCCAATGTGACAGGAATTGATACCAAAAAAGTTGTCAGAATATAAATATGGCCGTCAGGAAACGAAATGCAGCGTAAAAGTTGTTACTGTATAAACAAATGAAACTGCAATAATTTACTGCTGAGCTTTCAATCATATTTATAATTAATGTGTTGTCTATAGACGTTGGGCATACGATAACCGTATCGACATAACATGCACGTCGTACATGATCCGACCAATATTTTTTGTGGCACGCTCCAACGATATACGCACACAGTGTAAATTGGAAACAAATCAAATATGCATCGTTCGTCCAACCGTGAGATGGAAAGCTCGCATTAGCGATATATTCGAATATCAGATCTATTCCGAATCCGCTGCCAGATAGAATCGACAAGTTATAGGTACCATTTTTTCTGTGAAATTTGATTTTTTTCTCGGATTTGCTGTGACAACCTTTTTTTCTGGAATGGATTCTGCGTCTCGCAGTCCTAAGCCGTAATTTATAAAAGCCGTAGGTATTATGATATTTTTTGTTAACGTATCGTAATATTTATTGCTGTACGTGATATAGACGAACAGGCGAGCACTTCATGATTTTATGAGGTACCATTATTTAGTCACACTGCATCCACATATAACCATAAAATAATTTTATGACAAATAGAGTTGAACCACAGCATTCCCAAATAAAGAATTTTATGAATTGTCTGAGTCATCCAGAAACGGCGCTCTACTACTACCGTATGGATGAAGAAGTATGAATGAATGATACACTCACATTTGCTATATGACGCTCGCAATCTGGAAAGAAAGGGTAAGGTATTTCAACAGAAAAATGTTAGCAGCATTTAGAAGACATCTTGAGAGATAAGCGACCGCACAGCTTTAAAAGTGCACTTACCGTGATTGTATTTTATTTGTCGTTTCTTATTTTTGTGGGTCGCAACCTCGATAGATGTCAAAGAAACGGTATTTGTGAAGAATGCGACAGTTCACAGAATAGAGGGAGTAAATGAAAATGTTGCTTGTCTGTATAGTCGGGCCATATCTGTGCGATGCAAAGAAAATGCGATCTTCTATAGCATCTCGCTGTTGTCCCGTGCGGATTTATGTTTTACAACGTACTTACCGTTTGCATCTTCAATGCAATTTTGAAGGATCTTCTAGGATTTGCAAAATGGCTGCTAGCGAAAATGTATGACATTTTTTCTTTTGAATTTTTATTAAATATAAATGTTTTATAGGCGAATTTTCTTTATATATTAGCGTAGAACGGTCACTGCATCTATGTATTAAAGTACTAGACTGATTCAAATGAACCTAAATTTTTATGAACTTGTAATATATTTGTATTATACCTATTTTTTACTAGCCTGATGCGCCCGGTTTCTAAGGAATTTTATCGGTCGTTTACTGTTCGTTAACTACTAACCAACCAATGGCGTTATGACAAATAGCGTTAAACGACCGATTAAGTACGTCAGAAACCGGAAAATAATCTTTATAACTGTCCAATGTCAAAATTTAAAGTCCACGTTTAAACTTAATTATGCGCTTATTCTTCTCGTAGTATTTACTGGAGTGCTACTTGCCGAGATAAATTAAATTCAACTTTGAACTTGTCAGTGGCAGACGTCAAACGCATTAAGTTAAAGGCGAGCGTTGAGAGCCCCATCGTTACGTTACACTGTTTAGAGGTACAACAGTTCAGGAATATTCAGCCCCAGGGCTGCCAAGTATCTCCGACTAAACATTTGTTTGTCCCGTTAAGAGGTGTCACTAATTTAAGCGTTAATTTCTACTAAACATAATGAAAACCTGTCATAGTTAATTAAATTTGTACAGGGCAGGCTGAACATTGTGAGAGCAAACATGATTTGTTGCTATAATAGACGTAATATCAGTATCGGTCATTGTCGCACCTGTTATGCGGCTAAGACCGCCCGAACCCGGGCAAATAGAACGCAGAATTCAAAACCCGGGGCAGTATAACCGATCAGTGTGCTTTTACAATGCAGAGCTGATTAATGAACGAATTTTAGTTAAGCTGGTGTGCGTGCAGCGAAATTGTTGGAGAGCAAATGGTGTGGCAAGCGGACGGACAGCCGGCTTTCAGGCTGAGTGGTCGAAAGCGCTAATTTGCAATGCGACTACGGTACTTTTCATCGTCCCTTGTCGTGCATTGTGCAAGCGGCTGCTTTCGACAGCTAAAGCGGTAACATTTTCGTTTGTTTGTTTATTTTCGCAGTCCTTTGTGAGTTGTGTTCGTTTGTGATGACTTTACAGGACGTGGAACGAAAGCCTTGAGGCACGGTGTAATTGGATTATAGTGGTTGTTCGAGAACGTTTCCAAGTAAGCAAGTAAAGAGGAGTATGAATGTTGTATTTGACTGAGTTTGGACTTTGTGTCGTACTTGTTTAAGATGTTACGAACTATGACGTGTGTAGTTTCGTGTTTATTATTAGTTTGCTTTGAACTATCAGAGAGTTTGTGGTATCTTAGAGCGTAACCTTTAAAATTGTTTGGTAGTTTATGATTACTTATCAAGGCAGATACTGTAATGTTTACCTCAGTTGCTTAAAGTTATTCGGATTTTATTTTTATTATGTTAATTATAGCTTTAGGGCGTATAAGGCACGTTCTTTGATGATGATCACCGGAGGTATATGAACGCATCACCTGAAGCAAACAAAACCGCTGCTTCGTCACTGCGCCATTTACCTCGTCAATCATGCAAATCTAATTTAGGCAGTCCGCATTCGTGGCGCTAGGCGTTAATAAATCACAGAATATAAGTTTGTCGCCTTGTCGCGCTCACGATTATCCATTTTGTTAATTGAAGCGTCGGGGGTCACGCGAGGACCCGATTAGGGCATAACTAATGCCACCAGATGTCCCTTAAACGGCGGGACAGTCCCTTTCAGTCATCCCAACGAACCCAACACCGGAAAGAGCAAAATGCTCCTTTAGCTCCGTCAGCTTACCCTCATAAGGCCCCGTGAAGAAGGTAAGCTTGCGTAATACTGAAATAATTTGGAGATTTAGTTTTCAGCCCCTGAATGACGTATAAGGTTAAAATGTGGCGTGAGAGGTAAATAAATACATTGAATCGGAAATAAAAGGTTTCATTTTTCGTTCCCATTCGTTCCGATGTCAACCGTAGAATTTTGTAGCTGCTCGTAGCTTTGTAGCGTAGACGCGTAGGCAAACGTAGCGGTCCGCTACGCTTTGTTGCTTCTAAAAATAAATGAAACTGTTGAGTCATTCTTCATCGTTTATTTTCGGAGTTCATCAACTAATAGATTGTAGCTTAACAAATCTAGTAGACAATTAATTATGTCTGTGATAATAAAACAGAAAATATATATCTCTATTAGTTTTATGTGGGTAGAATTGTTATTTCTATCGCGTGTCCTACCGAGCTTAGAACACTTGGTCACGTGAACGTTACAGAGTGTCTCGCAGTCCTAATTTGAGGGGTGCCGCTCACGAATTCATAATGATGGACGTCGATGGTCCAATCTGGGAGTGGTAAATTAAAATAAGTTGATATACTGTTAATTGGCTTTAAATAGGTTCATTTGCCTTGGTATAAAATGAAAGAGCCTTTATAAATTGCTTCGGTTTTTGCTGTTTAGAGTTTGATATATTGAAGTAGTGTTTCGAAATTAGCACGTATTTTTCGTTTGATTTTTCCTACATATAAGCATGATTTTTTGCATTGTTCCACTACCGGGAAAAGGCCTCTCCTTTTTGGGGAGGTAGTTGAAATTTTTACAGAGTGTGTATTAAATTATTATTGCCACTGTAACAACAAACAATAAAAATAAAATAAAATTAAAAGGGGTTTCCAAATAAAAAACGCGTTTTTTTTCGGTTTATGGTACGGAACCCTTTGTGTGAGAGTCCGACTCACACTTAGTCTGTTTTTTCTAGTCAACTTTATCCTGAGCCAATATAGACGAGTCCCGGTCAGTGGGTCGTCCCCACTTAGACATTAATTTCGTCCCAAAGATTAAAAAAAGCGAGTATTGTTATTTATACAGGTTTTTTTTAAATTAAATCATTCAATTACGAAAATCTGACATTCATACAATTGGATTTGAGTTGACCACTATTCTCTGCATCACCCAAAGGTTGACTGGTAGAGAATGCCTATGGCATTAAGTCCGCCTATGTACATTTGTGTGCTGAAGTATTAAAATAAATAAATAAATATTTTTTGTACTTTTATACTTAGTGTCTACTTACAGGTATAATCTTTTCAAAAACTTTTCTTTAGTTTTCATTAAACTTGTTAGTAAGACTTTGCTCTAGGCATATCGAGTTGAAACTTTTGTTTGCGCTCTTGTGACAATACCTAATTATATATATCTTTACTTGGTAGATGTGACCCCGATTCACACCCTCTCCACCCTTCTCTTTCTTTTTCGCCTCCCTCATTCTGTTTCTCACCTCGCTTAAACCAGGTACCTAATGCAATTATAGACTTTCGGTAGTAATCGGTAGCGAGATATAGCTACCTAGGTGACGCGCGCAGGAAATAAGGTGCGGTGGTTACCGTCAATGCTACCATTTCAGAGTGCGGGGAACGCATCTATGTATTAAGTCCCATTAAAATAGATGGACAAACTTTTAGAAACCATTCAAACCACCAAAACAAGGACGAAGAAAATTGCAAAAGATACTTACAAGAAAACTAACAAAAATACACTTGAATGTTGGTTACCCACTGCATAAACATATCGATGTCTTTGCTATCTCTTTATTCTGTTACTACAAATGTGCAAGCGCACGTGGCTACGTCAAATACCTACCCATACTGGATGTGGTTATTCTAGTTTGCCGGCAATTTAATATTTGAGGTCAAAATAAAATCAATTTTAATCAGTGTTTTTTTTTTGCTTGTATATCTTTGCTCAGACGTACTGAAAGCTGTGTTAAAATTTGTCCAACAATTTTAATGGTACCTTTTATTGTTTTTATATCATTCTTTCTTTCTTTTCTTCCTCTCTTCCTTTTTAAATAAAACGTTGCCCCACACTAGGAATTTCTCCTGTATCGTGGGTGCGTTCACAAACATACAATTTCACATACACAAACAGCTGCGCAGCAGTCGATCGCTCCACCACAGCGCCAACCGTGTCGTCAAACTACAAAATTAAACTACATATTTTCGTTTTTATGTAAGATAAAATTATTGTTTGAACAACTTAATATTTTTTTTCCTGTATAAAATCGTGGCAACATTTCCAAGTAAGGCATCTAAACTTCAAAGTAATATACCATCGAGTTGTGGTATTTACGGTGATTTTCTAAGAACAAGTTACTTTTCAAGTTGCTGGTGTGTGGCAATAGCAAGGAATATCCTGGAACTCGTGTAATGCTGCAAAAATCTTGGGGAAAAAGTTTCCTTATTTTTCTTTTAAGTTGATAGGAGATTTGCCGTTATATTTTCTTATCTTACCGAAAAGAATTCTTATTGAAAACAACGCTCTGAGCTATTTCCAATCCATTACTTCCTACAGATTTTTCAACTTGGTTTTATGAATAAAATTTTATTTATGTACCTACCTAAGAGGTTTTCGTAGGTAGGAGATAACTCAAAAACCTACGTTTTGTCGGTATCTCCATACTTCTCGTATTTCACCACACACCATCTGGGATCTAGCGGATGCTCGCGGTCTTCACCAGGCCATTGTGGTACCTTATGGGAGGCCTCCCAACGCTGTATCTTCTGGTGCGCGGTTGCAACTCCAGCACCATTCGACCCCATCGACTGTTCGTTCTGCGAGAAATGTGCTTGCACTGCCTAGCCCACTGTCACTCATAGTGGGGCCATATAATTCAGCCTTTTGTCTGCACAGACTTTGAACTCTGAAAATCTCTTCACAGACAAAATTCTATAGAAGTTTATGGTAGGCTCATCAGGACGGTTCATTAGGTAAGTTTGGTGATTCTTTTCGTTATATCGGGCTTACCGGAGCTTATCATCATTTTATTACTCACAGTACTTAGGACTAGTGTTAACTACAAATATAAAGTTGTTATGCGTTCCCACGCATAAAAAGTTCATCAAAACATAACTAAAACATAACTTCATCAAAAACAAGTCTATTATCATCCGAGTGGGTTGGTTTATGACGTGATAAAGTTCTCGCTGTCGATAGTTCCGTGTCGACTATAACCCCTTGTGTTTATGATCCTTATAATGTAGAACATTAATGTGCAATCTTTTATCACCTCACTGTGTCATCCGTGCGGCTGCGAATAAAAAGATTGGTAAAACCAGCCAAGTGCAAGTTGGATTCACGAGCTAAAGGTTTCGAATAACTGTTAACCGACTTCTTCAAAAAGGAGGAGCATTAGTTTCAGAAGTCGGTGTTAAAAAACAAAAGCAACCAAAAACACTTCCGAACTTAAAGTTATTTTATACTTTGTAGTGTTTTTATTTGAAAGTCGGTTGTATTTTTTAATTTTAAAATTATGGATTTTTTTCAAAATTTTAGGCTACGTTTCAGAGATAAGGGGGATGGTCTATTTCTATCTTAATTCTTGAATTAATTTCTAAATTATTTATTTAAAATGTTGAAAAAAATATAGTTGAGTTTGAAACCCTCAAAATTGCGCTTTTATTGGATTTGTCACAGGGTAAAATTTGAAAAACTGTTTTTTTTTTAGACTCATATTCGTATGTCTGGAATTCTGTGAGACGTGTTTGAATTTTTTTAATCAAAATAAAAGCAGTCCTTCAAATTTCACAGTAATTTTCGTTATCGTAGGTACGATTATACTTTATATTACAGGCGATATTCAATGGAATATTCTGGAGTATTAAGGTATCAAAACAGAAGGCAACATAATCAGACAAAATAACTAGTTTCCACCTTCCAGTACACAAGGCACTATTATAATTCAGTCAGTCGTGCGAATAGGTTAATCTCTGAGTTTCACGCACCATTGACGTAATCCTTCAATTTCCACGTGCCTGATTGAGTACTTAGATATATTAACCCACCTAGAACTAAGTATCTATTTTGGTGAGATGGAGGGAAATGAATATACCTAGTTTTATGGCATAGAAAATTAGTAGAGAAAATATCTTGGCTTGTGGCATAACAGCCGCACGGGTCGATCTTCGAGGTTAACCAACATTTGTCGAAGTTGGTCTATGTATGGGTGACCATCTTAACATACCGAGATTCCTCCGTCCCTCGGAAAACAGGTTAAATTGACTGTCCATTACAGCGGACCGAGCCAGCGGAGAGGAGAAACGGAGAAATTTTAACCAATGGAATTGCATAAAATCTCCGTACCAAGTGAGTCACTGTCATTCTGACTGACATGATTGGATAATTAAGTACAACCTGGGAGTCTTTAAGTCAAGAGTGAATAGGTTACTTCAAGGCAAGCGTGCTCCATCTTCGACCACATCATCGCTTACCATCAGGTGAGATAGTGGTCAAACGCGTGCCTATCAATAGTAAAAAAAAATCTCCATTTCTCCGCTCTGCTGCCTCGCTCCACGCAAATGGACAGACACCCTTAGCCGTTGGTCCCAGCTGTCATTTATAGACTTATGACAGTCGTAATGTAACCACTCATGCCTAGGGGTATCGTGTTACCCAGTTATTGAGTAGTGGAGGTTAGATAGGCAGTAGCTCCATTTAAAATACTGGTATTCAGCTGAATCCAATGAGGACTATCGTGTTTGAATTTACCGCTAGAGGCGCTAGTGTAGCGTGAGATCTTCGTAATGTCAAATTTCACTGTTGGTTGGCTAATGAATTTAGTTTATTTACTTATTTGTTTTGATTTTTTTGAATATTTTACTAAAACAGCCTCACTATAGCAGATTAAGTTAAGTTTCTACCGACCACAGCATTGAACTTTCTTTTTTAGTTGGAAATATGTATGTAATCTCCTTCTTTTTCCATTGTGATAAGTCCACGTAGCACTGCGACACTATGTTGTATTAAATCGCACGTTCACGGCATCATACATTATTTTTCTTGTAACTTTGTTCACATGCGCGTAATAATAATTACTTTAATGCCATGATTTAGAACCATACTCGACAGTGGCGCCAACTGGTGAGTACAAAAACGGTAGCCCTCATTAGACTGGAAACAAATTTCGGTTTAGAAAAGGCTAAGCAGAATTGGTGTAGAAAATTAGCGAATTTCCTCGATTCCTTTCGCTTTCCTCGGTTCCTCGATTGAAAATATAATGATTACATTTTTTGATACCTTATATTGCTTAGCTTTCGTTTTATATTCACAAGAGTGTGCTGAATGTGATAAGCACAGATTTTGTTGGTGTGGCGACGCTTACGGGTTCCTTACGGCTCCTAGCAGACGTCTTTCATGTAACTGATGATGATGAAGATTTAGAAAAGATTTTGATTATTTTTTAATGCAACCGCTTAAACTTACACACAATTGGACAGTGTATTGCTATGAACATTCCCAGTATCTGTATCCTTAGTAATTTTGTTTAAAATATGTTAATAAAAAAATCTGTTATCGAAATAGATTAAAAACCTTTATGGAAACGCGGTCCTCTATAGCACGGAGCGTACAACGCAGTTTCATTGTGTTATGCCAACTAACGGTTTTTTTTTTATTTTCTGTGGACCAATATATTGAAACATGCTGACTGCAGCTGCAAATAACTGGAATGGAGCTCAACACAAACTTTTATAGAGTTAAACAATTTCAGCAAATTTTGTACGTATTGGAAATAATTCAGTAAATTCATTAAAACAGAAACCGGTCAAGTACGAGTCGGACTCTTACACCAACGTTTCTGTACCTAAACCGAGAAAAACACGTTTTTATACGGAATCCTAAAAATGATGGTCTATACATGATGGAAGGGTAAAATTCAATGAGTAGTAATTAAAAGAGCAACTACAAAACAACAAACGCACTAACTAATCCACAGCATCAAAATAAAATTCACGTTTGATTCAAATGCAAATAATTTAAAACTGATTCGGAATGAAATTAGCGATTTCTGTAACGCGGCACACGGACGGAACTCCTCATGAATAAACCACCTGCCTCTACTCTTCATTCAATTTACGGAAATCACACTTAGTCCCAAATCTCTTTTGGCTACCAAACGTTTTTGATCCGTTCGCGTATTTCGCGGGGCTACGTAAGCAGATTAACAAAAGCATGTTTGTGCTGGACGGACTCCAGAACTTACACACATATCGTAACAGAAAACGACCTCTTTAATCACCACGTTACATCCTTTTCATACCTTCAAAGCCAGAGAGAGACGGGTGATAATCCATCGTCGGTTGGAGCATGGTAGCCCATAGCCGGGCGGGCGGCATAGATTCAACGGACCGCAAATTTGTCGGAACTACCAATGAAATCGGATTACTTATAGAGTTCGTGGCAAGGGAGAGCTAACGAGCGAGAACACCATTACCAGCCGTCAGTAGCGTCTTCAGACGCGAATTAGATTTGCCGTCAAACTCCGAAATATTGGTTGCGATCTTTGATAAATATTGACACCGCTAGTTGAGGTTGTCGGCGAACTGAAGCTTGAAACGACTTTATAATGTAGACTAACTTTGTATTGAGTTTTAACTTGTATTGTTGTTGGTTTCTACGTACAAATATTATTCCAGTGGTTCATATTATTGCCCTATAGAAAAATAAATTGTTTAGACATTTATAGGTCAAAGTATCGTGTTCTATGCATAAAGTTCAATACATTTTGAAGGACATTGTTCAAGGGTCAACGTGGGCGCCTATATGTTAGTTGGTCGAATAATTATCCCGAACATTTATCACTTTCATATTGTTTTATGTCAGTCCAGATCATTTATCATGCCCCGAGTGGGTAACGGTGGGTCAAACACCGGACCGGAGTTTCTGAGGGGGACAGAATACTTTAATAATGCTTCATTATAGTTAATTGACGTCTCCAAAGCAGGCATGCTGCATCTAATTTTAATTGGACCTTTATAGTGATAGGAAATAACAGCTTTTATTCCTTGAAAATACAGTTACTACCTGGGTTATTCGTATAAACTACATAAAGCCTCGAAAACCCATATAGACAGTCGCATTTCATCCTATCTCTCCATTATCGCGTTTCATTGAAAACTTTAAACTCCTTTATTTCCGTATATTTCAGAACTGCTCTATTTCTAGTAACTTTACGATTGTGCTCGGAATCCTATTATTTGTGCCGTTGCATTTACGACCTTATGTCAACGATAGAAATAGTATGATGCTAAGTGAAAATACTTCAGTGCCTGTAAGCTTGTTTTATATTGTAACTTGTTTGCAATGTGAGCTTCTTACGACTTGCGAGATCGTTAAATATGTCTTTGAACCCCTTCAGGATTGTCAAATGAGTTTCCTTATGTCGAGCATATTGGCTTGTCTTTGCTTAACAATGAACGAACGTGTATTTGATTGTTAACATAATTGTTATAATTATAATTATGTGTGATAATTTGAGTGCGGTGACTGCCATTATTTCTATACGTGTTGTTAGATATGTGAATGAATATGTTACCACAAAGTATGTGGGCTATTCACGAGTTTATTATAGGCATTCATGTCCTCTTCCGCTCTGTACAACAACTATCTGCAATTATATTATTAAAAACTATATCCGATAGAAAAATTTGCGTACGACAGTTAATAAAAAAAAACTAACGTCTATTGAAGATTGTAAAGTAAAGAAATAATTAGTTCGCCTTTCAGTTATTGTCATCGTATAAACTCATAATAATTTCAGATTTTTAAAATAAAACCTACGATTTTTTGAGCCTGGTAAACATGGCATACGTCAATAAGGCTCGAAGCTTGCGTCAATTTTATGTGAGTATTGGTCGTAGTATATCAATAATTTTTATTTAATTCCTTCTGATATTCATAAAATAAAAATTCTCCGTGAACAAAGTAATTTCAAAATAACAGGTTTTGAGAAAGTTTGTTTTTTAACTATAAAGCGATGCAGGTTGCTTTTAAATCCTTTTTTACGAAGTACATTCAAATAAATAGTACTATTGACGCAGTTTAAATTTACGACTTCTACTCGTAGATTATGTTCGAAATATATTGAAAACTAGCTGCAACTTCGTCTGCTCCGCTCCTATTGGTCTTAGCGTGATGATATACAGCCTCCTCGATAAATGGGCTCTCTAAGACTGAAAGAATTTAAATAACTGAAATAATCGGACCAGTAGTTCCTGAGATTAGTGCGTTTAAGCAAACAAACAAACTCTTCAGCTTTATATATTAGTATAGATTACTAAACCAGATTGACGTGTACTAGTTTTATTTTTAATCTATAAATTAACAAAGTAAATAACATTAATCTTTTTTTTTCTTCATTGTAGTTTCTTACAAATAACTACAAATTTAATTTAACTAAACCCAAACTTTCAAATAGCAGCAGTCACCTAACATCTATACTAATATATAAAGCTGAAGAGTTTGTTTGTTTGTTTGCTTGAACGCGCTAATCTCAGGAACTACTGGTCCGATTTGAAAAAATCTTTCAGTGTTAGATAACCCGTTTATCGAGGAAGCCTATAGGCTATATATCATCACGCTACGGCCAATAGGAGCGGAGCAGTAATGAAAAATGTGACGCAGACGAGATTGCGTGGGTCAGCTAGTCTTTTATATAAACAAGATACCAATTACATTCCATATACCTACCACGTAGTAATGAACCCTTCTCAAATGACTACAAGTTAATAACAATTACAAAACAGTTCTCAAAGTGATTTAACAACAACGTGTTCGAACTCAACAAAGATTTATACAAGAGTTTATTACAACAAATTATTCAGCGCATGCACAAATTTCATTAAGGGGAGCCGGATTTATATTTTATTCATGCCGCACACTTAATTAATAAGCGAGTAATAAGTGGATACATGATAAGATTTGTCGCGAAAGAAAAAGCTTTATAGAATAGGGATATCCCATTAATAATGTAGTTACTCCCACCCTATTACTTCCTGATTAATTATGTCGCTCACAAAGTCTATTATTTTCTTTCTAATTCTCTTTAGTGGAAGTCTTGACGCTCCATTTATTACTGATTAGTCAACTATCCGATTGAATGGCTGACTACACCTCTAAAGCTTCCTCTGATAATTGGTTCCGTCTGATTGGATGTGTATTAACCTATTAACACGTCTGCTGGGGCCGAAATTAAATTAAGGAGACTTCATTCTTTACCTTTCTAACCTTTTTGCAAGTATTTTGGGGTCGCCTTTCCCATTTACTCGGTATTGTCAGGAGATATTTTGAATGGTTTGATCTAATTTGAGTCATATGACTAAATCCAATGGCTGTAGCTAAAACTACATACCTACCTAGGTTGGGATGGTTTTCTAATGATTTTGACTGCCCGCAAAATCTATTCAATTTAAAGGATAAATAAATCTGCGTTTAATATAAAGCGTGATTTTATTTTGATTATCATTAAATAATATTTTTTTATCATTTAATTTTCAAGACAATTTTTAATGAAAGCTTTGTAAAGCGAACTACACGCATGTGTAAATTCTGGGTAAATATATTCTTCCCATGCCAAACTAAATGAGTCTTTCCAAAACGATCGCCAGCACTATAGTGACGAAACGGCAAGGGGGCAACATATCCTGAGGTACTTGAGGAGTGGGGAGGTGTACTACGGCTATCAGGACAATCCCAAAAGTGCTATAAAGAAGGACGTATAATATAGTAAGATTCTAGTAGGGTTCCTGACCCTACTAGAATCTTACTGTATTATACGTCCTTCTTCCAAGCACGTTTTGAGAATCTCCACTCAAACCGAGTCGGACTTTTGTTTCGTGTCGGTGATCACTCTGGCCAAGAAACAAGACTTTTCCCAGGGAATCGAGTCCAAGGGGTCGCTACTGCCCAACAGTTTGTCACAATGTGCCCCACGGATTGTATCTCTCTCAGTCTGGCCACTCACTCTAGGTGTGTTTTGAGAAAGTAAATTCTTCCGGTATAGACATAGAGTTCATTTGAGCGCGCAAGCCCTACGACGACAACAACGAAGAAATACGGCTATGTTTATTAGTATATTTTGATGACAGTTATATTTTTTTTAATCTAGTGCCGATGGCCCTTGGTTTTGTAACTGACCTGGGAGAGTATTGACTAAAGTTAGAAGCTGCATAGTCAAAGCATTCTGGCAAGCTTGGCTTATCTTACATAAATGTACATGAATCCATTTAGTTCTAGTGCAATTACTTGATGGACATCAGTTTCCAGAAGTAATCTTGTATCGAATATAGACAAAATAGAACTGAAACTCTATTCATCACATATTTGAAAGGCCATTGAAATGTTCTCATAAACACTTAGAGTAGAATAAAAGCTTCCTACGATAGATGAGATAGCATAACAACGTTATGTTCTTGCCGGCTTTGGGCAAATCTATGTAAGTGCTTATAGCTATGTAAATGGTGTGCCATGTCTGTAGACGGACAGACGGTCACTGGAGCAGACATGTGTTAGAGTGGAGATCGCGTACGGGTAAACGTAGTGCTGGATGCCCTGCGTCACGATAGATCGTTAAATTTGAAGAAGGCGGCTGCCAGCGGATGGATGTGGACTGCTCAAATCTGGGATGGCTGATATGATAATTGTGTAAGTGTAAGGAAAGAAGACAGGGAAGCCTTTGCCCAGCATTGGGTCAAACGAACTACCAAGGGCAGAAATGCTTCTTGCATGCACTAACTCCTCAGCCGGTTACCACTTGTACAATTATTAGAATGTACTCAGTAACAAACTCCTACCCAACTTGTCATCTTTGTATTCTCGGAGAGGTGTTTCTTTAACGCGTCATTTTTGACGTCATCATCAAACAAAAGACCGTAGACAAAGTGATATTCTATCTTATCGATGACAACTTAGAAATATTTTTTATCCAAAGTAAGGTGCAATTAACAAGTGCTAGTGATACGTCACGCAATCAAACCCAAATATTTTGGAATATTGGCAATCATTAGGTTGCCTGTCCATTATTGCGGAGCGAGGCAGCGGAGCGGAACGACGAAGTAATACGGAGCGGAGTTGCAGACTGTGTCTGTCCATTGATCCGGAGCGAGGCAGTGCGGAGCGGAGTTGCGGACTGTGCTGTGGTAGTCCGAGTTCACGCGATAAGTATTTTGAGTGGGCGGCCGGCGGTTTTTTCATCCTACCGGCCCCCTTCTACCATTGGACATCTAGACCCACTGCAAGTTACCATCCCTACCTTGTTGCTATTCCACTAATTTGCACTAAGCGTTTCCAAATGTCTTTTAAATAGCGCTCAGCAAAGGAGTGGAACTCTCTGCCTGCGTCTGTGTTTACAAACGCTTACAACCTTAATCTCTTCAAAGTTCGATAAACAGGCTACTTCTGGGTAAGCTCGCTACATCGTCGACTTTGCCTCTCTCATCTCTGAACTAGACTATAGTCAAGAACAAACCCATCGCAAATAAAAAAAAGTTTTTTCAACTTCCCCGCTCCTCTTCCTCACTCTGCTTCACAGCTCCGCTGACTCGCTCCACTTCCCGGTTTTGTATGATTTTTTAAACTAGTTCGCAAATCCTTAGTCCACTAATATTTAATGCAATTCGATTGGTTAATACTGGCACAGCTCCGCTCCGTTCATCTCCTCTCCGCTTCAGTGCACAGTCAGCCTGATTGTTAATAAAATGTGACTTTGTCTAGAACCTTTGATTCTGAAATATAGTCAAGGTTTTCGTACTGTTATGTACTAAAATCTTCTCAAGTCTCTGTAACTAAGTCTAGTTTTGAACGCTCCGTAACGATTGCCCTTTGAACGTTGACGGTAAGCCCTTTGAGCAATAATTGTATTAGTTAGTTGGTGTACAAGTCCTTATAATAATTTACATGTTGGCATTTTGTTACACGTGCTTAGACTTAGACGTTTGAAAATACGTAGAAGAAATTACATACACATTTATTAACTCTTGGGGTGGTATAACTGTTTTCTTGACCGAAAATATCGAAATATTGCCATACAAACGTATCTAAAATCATAGTGACCATGGCCATATTTCCTCATGACCGCTATGAGGATTTTCAGGAAACATCAAACCTTGTGTCACAACTTTTTCTATCTATAACATTGATATATAAAAAAACCCAAGATGCACAGTCTCGAAGAAATGCAATACTCGAAACCGTCGTCAAAAACTGACATGTATCAAGTGTCATGTGTGAGTTGTGTGTAGTTACTATAAACATTTTTTTTTGCAAATTCAACCTTACACGGGTCGCTTAAAGTTGTTTTTACAAAGCAGTGCAGTATGGCGAGCGATGCGATACTGTTTGAAACTTGCGCACAATTTTACATATTGCGCTTATTTTTAGCGGACGTTTTTGAGATGCTGAGTGTGTATCTTGGGCTTTTATATATCAATGATCTTAAAACACTAATTTAGATTTGACCGGTACATAACATCCGACGACAAATCCACATTATGCACAAAAAATATAAATATATACCTACTAATATGTTATTATTTGTCCACGACATTGCACAACAAACATAATAACAACTAAACGAAATTAATTCAATATTATGAACGGAAACGTTCTCTTTGTTTTCGTTTGAAACTCACGGCGCAGTTTTATTCAAAACAATTCTCTAGCTAGTTTGAATTCAAAACATTTCAAGACTTCATTAACATGTGGAAATAAACTTCGAAAAATACGTTAGCTTATGTTGAGTTTAAATGGAGTTTAACTTTGTAGTTTAAAGGTATTTTTTAAGATTTTAAGGCAACGATTTTAATGATGTGATAGCAACCTGAGGCGCAAATCTCGTATTTTAAAGGTGGGTACTGACCGGTGTTACGAGTCGCAATGTACCATTCGCAGAGAGCATGTTACGTTACGCCATATCTAAAAATCCGTGTAACATGCTCGTTCCGAACTTCACTCGCCAGTGCTCCAGATCTGAAAGACACTCTCACAGTCAAGTCGATCTTCGATTCTACTAATTCAAAATGAACTTTAATCTAAAAATTTAGTTTTTTTTCTTTGGCCCACTTCATGTTTTGCAAGAAATATAAATACATTGTATCCAAAAATAGACACGTGAATTACGAAGGCTGTATACCGGAGGATAAAAAATACAAAATTAATTGGAATTTAGTATTGACAATCAAATCGAGCAAAGAGCGTTTCGACGTACTGACTATACGAATGCTCGCTTTGTAACATGTTACATTATGCCCCGTAACACCGGTCAGTACCCAGGTTAAAGAATCGTTCGCAGTCACAAACGGTCAAAAACCCTACGAATTTCTTTACAATTTCCAAAGTTTTTTATTAATTTCAACTTGAATTTGAACGTTTTTACGTACGACCTTAAGTTGGCAGACATGGTAACGTGACCATTTCACAAGTAAAAAAAAAACCGGACTAGTGCGAGTCGGACTCGCCCACCGAGTGTTCCGTACAAATTTGTGGGTACATAACTACTTTAAATAAACACTATATTTGTATGACTTAATTACAAATGTATAATTTTCAGATTTGTCCCTATAATTGAAGTATAAGACTTTAATTTTTAATAAAATTTCATAGTTCTAAGTCAACGGAAAATATCCCATAAAATTTGATTCCCTTAAGAGTGTCGCAATATGCGGTTTTTGCGGCATAAAGAGCCGTATCTTTTTTTGCGTAAACATAGAAGTTTGATTTACAGCTTCAAGGGACTGTAGACCTGAGTATATGGTTTTTAATTTCAACTCGATACCTCCACGCGTTCTCGAGATAAATGGTGTTGACAGACAGACGGTCGGACGGACGGAAAACAAAGTGATTCTATAAGAGTTCCGTTTTTCCTTTTGAGGTTCGGAACCCTGAAAAGTGTAATAACGCAAGAGTAAAATTAATAACACAGGTATTGCAAACACACGTGACTGGCATGAAATTAGTGCATTTTTTCATTAAAACTTCCTAGTTTTCTATTACAGTTTGCTTAAAAAGCTTGCCTTATTAAAAACATAGAATGCTTTCCCAAATATACTAAAATTTAAAAATAAATGCAACAGACAATCGCATTACCAACCAGGTTTTATTTGCTGTGCCGTATTTACCTCGCGTTCCACATTGCGGTCAGACTCTCGTAAATTATTTTACCTTCGTAATATTATAGAATTAAAGCCCTCTTGCTAACTATAAGGGCTTTTCAAGTCAAATGATTAAGGCTACAATTTATGTATGCCTTTAGTCCTCTGCGGAGGAAGTGAAAACAATTTGTTATATGAACATGTATTAATTATATGATAGGTGAGACCCTGTATTATGTTTGATTTACGATTTGATACTATCATTGGTTTGGGTGGTGTTTTTGGGTATTTATACCTTTAGTTTTTAGAGGTGATTTGAGGGTCAATTGAATCTTAAATAACACGTAAATCCGGTTAATGTAAAAATGTTAACGAGTTTGTGTAGTTCTTACTTGATAAGTTCTTTGGCGGCTGGATACATGGATTTGGATGAGAGCTCACATACGTGCACTTATAACCCGTATTTTTTTTAGTTAGCCTATACTGTTCCACTCCTGGGCCTCCCCTAAGTCCTTCCAAGTTTTCTTTTCCCGCGTCACCTCTCGCAAGCCCCCACGGTACACTATAACCTGTATCAACATGGGATTTTTAATCCGGCTAAATGTAGTAGATTCATGTGAAAGCAAGTGAAATTACCGGCTACAGAAATAATACTGTAAATTGTTGTGGAATGCGGACAAAAATACCTGTATCGCTGTTCCCATGAGATTGCATCGATATTGAGCGTTAAATCTGGCGCATGGACTGCATTGTCCAACTGTACAATATCAACTTCAGTGTTTTCACGGTAAGATCTAATTGCTCCCTGGGCATCTCTTAAATCATATTTCTTATCGTTCGGTAGAATAAAAGTTATAATGTTAGTTAAAATATTTAATGTACTTATTCGAAATAAACAGAAATTATTTGTTGTGACCTTAAAAACAGACCTCAGGGATAATTCTGGTTTTTCCAAGGAACTTCCGCATTTGCATTTTTTTTTATTTGTGATGAGTTTGCTCTTGACTCTAGTCTAGGTCAGATATAACAGAGACAAAGTCTACGATGGAGCGAGCTTACCCAGAGGGAGCCTGTGCACTCTAACTTTGAAGAGATTAGGGTTGTAAGCGTTTGGAAACACAGACGCAGGCAGAGAGTTCCACTCCTTTGCTGTGCGCATTATAAAAGACGTTTGGAAACGCTTAGTGCGAATTGGTGGAATAGTAACAAGGTAGGGATGGTAAGATTCAGTGCGTCTGGATGTCCGATGGTAGAAGGGGGCGAAATCTCAGGAGCAAACTACCAGAAACACCTCATTTATCGCCACATTTTGACAAGTCTTTGATATTGATGGTTGCTGATTTGTTTTTGCGACTATTCAAGTCGTGAACAATTTTTAAGTACAAGAATTGGTCTCCTGTTTAGTGACATCAAATTATTTATTTGGTTTTTCATGATAAAATGTTCGAAATAATTCGCCTTTCATTTACATTTTTTCATAGAAATAAGTCAGGAACTTGTTTGTGTAATTGAATCATTATTTAGAGAACAATTAAGGTACAAATTACAATAACTAACACCAACGTTTACTCAACACATAAAAGAGACGCAAATAGTCTACACACCGTCTCTTATTTAAATGTTCTAAGTACTTAATGAGTCCGATAAGTAATGGTGACTGTCAACAGTAAGCTTTTCGGCATTAGCAGACGTTAACATCTTAATCTAGACGTGAACGTGCGCGTTAGCGTTTACTTTAAATTCAACTAACAAACGGGAGATAGACGACTTTATTCATTAGGAATGTTAATATAATTATGTTTTTTTTTTTTAAATATAACTGTTAGAAAGGTATGAAAGTTATTTGGGTGGATGTTAAACTGCTTATTTCGAGGAAAGTTAATTATTGGTTGGTTGTTGTTGGTTGATTAGTGATCAAACGCGTGCCTATCAATAGTAAAAAAGTCAATATTTTTTATTCCAAAATTCATCAAAATCGGTTCGGTGATATAGGTGTCAAAGCGTTACAATGAGAATATTTTGGATATTGAAACCAAGAGTTGGGTTACCTCCGACAGAGGATAAGCATTTCAATACAACGTGGCGATGCCGCCAGTCTTTTGGGCTCTCTTCCAGTCGACAGCGATGCGGACGAATTTTTTGACGCCATATTATAGTTAGGAGTTTTATTTTCTATTTTAAGTGTATATAGTTTGTTATTTAAATAAAATTTTATATGGAGTTAGGTTGGGTTTATCACTTAATAGATACCTGTACCTAAGAAAGAACTAACCATTTTGGCACAAAACGACTCAAAGATTCTGTGGTTCCAGGGCCATCATACTTGGAAAGAGGATGCGGTACCGGGGACACGAGGAATCAGTGAAATCGGCAAAATTAGGCGTCGGCCTAACAAGAAGGCGCCTTCTGTCGGCGCGTCGACGCTTTCGAGTTTACCATGAAAATGAATGCGACAATCGCATACTCGCACGACGAATGCCTTAAGGTTTGCACTTTTCAGTATTACGAATTTATCAAACTCTTATGCGGAAAATGGAGACCTATTCTACTCGACTAAATGACTAATTTTGTATTTCTGGGATGACTTTTACAGAAGACAAACCGTTTTTTTTAATCGTTACATAAAACTGATGTAAATATACGAACGATTTCAATTACAACCCAACATAAACTCAGCCCACACCTCAGAAAATCAATACCTACTCTATAAGTAAAGTTAAAGCCACTATTTTGACGTAGTTTATTTTTAAGCACAATAAACGAGCACTTCCGTATCGGGTTGACGGGCGACGCGGCACCACACCGGTTAAATTTCCCACAGGACGTACCGCAACCCGCGCGAGCCGCTGACTTGTAACAGAAGGATCTATTGGTTACGTCACTAAACAAAAGCGCATTCGGCATTCAGCCTGCTGAAAGGAATTGTAGGCTTTTCCACTTGTGGAACGTTTGTGTGTGATGCCACAAAGTATACTTGTTGAAAGTGGAGATATTTTGAATTTTGAGTGTTTAGTTTAAAGCTGGTTTATAATTGTTTGACTGAGAAGCCAAATAAGGTGGCACGAGTGACTGAAAAGTCCTTCTGTATACCCGGTGCGTGACGCAGAGGACTGAAGAAAGCGATAAGTTTTGAGTACACAGAGTGTTCCAAAAGTGGATAACTAATATTTAAGGGTGGTGTTCTGTAGCTGCTATACAGTAAAATAACAATATATTTTATTACTTTTTTCAAAAAACCTGTTCATGAAATACGACTAAAAAGTAAAAAAAAAACACTTTTCAAGTAGTCTGATGCAGTTGGTTGCATCGAAACTGTGATTGAACTAGAAAAGACGCGATCAACTGCGTTAGACTGCTTGAAAAGTGTTGTTTTTTTACTCTTTAGGGTTCCGAACAAAAAACGGAACCCTTATAGGATCACTCGGGTGTCTGTCTGTCCGTCTGTCAGAGCCAGTTATCTCCGGATCCACTGGACCGATTCTATTGAAATTTCGTGCACATATGAACTTCTGTGTCCCAAATACGGACGCATTACGTAAATTATTAAATTTTTAGTGTGGCTGTCACTTTTGGGGGTCAAACTAGAAAATTTAAAAAAAAAGTTTATTGAACAATATCGTGTGACATTTCAAATGAAAGGACTCACTGTGAGGGTTTTAATTTTTTTTTCATAACTTTAAAGTAAATGTTTTTGAAGTTATTCAAGAAATTGGACGAAAAATTACCATTTCCCCCTTATCTCCGAAACTACAGACCCTAAAATTGTGAAAAAAAAATAATGGAGACAATAGATTTTTACCTATAGATTACAGAAAAACCTATAAGAAGTCTATAGTATTAAAATAACACGTTATAAAAAAAATTCGTTCGGAACCCTTCCCTTGCGAGTCCGACTCGTAGTTGGCCAGTTTTTAATCGCTTTTTAACAGTTGTGTTTTATGAAAAACTCAATTGAATTCAAAATTTGCCTAACGAGCCAGCCCGCGCCACTGAGCCTTTAGCTTTAAACTCCCCAAATAATGTCATGATCCAGCCAGTCCCTTGCTGTCCTTCCCAAAACGAAGCCGCTGAGCCGAGGTCTGTACCCCACAGGGGGTGCCCTCAGCGAGCGGAGTTTTAGTTTTTAAGTTGCATAGCCTCGGCTCCGTCTTAAATTCATTTGAGGCCCACACAAGGCAAGTCCAGTTAAGTAGTTGCAACCTTCACAGGTTTGTAACTGCGAGTGTTCTACGACAAAAAAAAACGCAAATGAAATCTGTCCAGCGGCGGGCGCGGTGGTGGCCGCACGCTCCGGACATGTGACGAAGGTATGCAGCTACGCAGTTGGTTGCATCGAAACTGTGATTGAACCTAGAATAGACGTGACCAACTGCGTCAGACTGCTTGAAAAGTGTTTTTTTTACTTATTAATCGTTATTTGTTTCGTTTCGGTTTTTTTTATTTTTTTTTTATTTTGGTGTTATGCTTTTACTGTGTAGCAGCTACAGAACAGCACTCTTAAATATGACCACGCACTTCTGGAACACTGTATGTGTTCACATAATGTAGGCCATAAGAGTAGGAGAAGACGAAACAAGCGATACATGTGTTGTGTTAGGTGAGAAGAAATGATAACACTAGCTTAAATGCTCGAAGGTTTTAAATATGGCCGCGCATGATTCAGTCTAGCGGAGCGCGCGGTGGACATGTGACGATGGTATGCAGCTACAGATGGATTGTGATAAATTTGGTATACCTAGAAAGTTACCCTTTCCTTAACCACATCTATTTAGATGATGGCTAATACAGAAATATTGGTAAGAAGACATGTTACGCCAAACCCAAATAAATTGGCATAGAAGCCAGTGAATGACCGTGTGATAAAAAAATCAACTCGTATTTTTTCCCTATGTTGACAGCTAAATAAACAATTTTATTATTTTAAAGACGCAACATTAAAAAGTTAACTTAGCATCTTCGATAATCCAAGTTTTGCTCTGAAAATTAATTACAGGTTGTTAAGCACTTTTAAAAGAAAATCTGTACTGAAGCGAAAGTTGAATGGGAAAAGTTTATTCAGATTAAAACTTTTTTTCTAGTCGGTCACCGATACAAAACATTGTTCAAACATCTGAGCCTCAAAATAAACTTCATTTAGTATTTTGAAAAATTAGATCGGATTCGGTAAAAATGTGTGCAACAGTTTCTGAAAATAGCAGTTCACAGAAAATCAAGACAGGTATCTGCATGCAAATAAGCAATAAAATGTTAACCCACAACTGACATTTCAGGAAAAACACATTTTTTTGTTACAGGCCATCTCACATAACTTGACATGGGATCAAAATAGTGTTGGCAACTTAATTCCATTTTGGATTAACGAAAAATAAGAAAATTGTATAGTTTTCAACAAGCGCTGTGCATAATTATCAACAACATCTTTTTTATTTCTTCTTGTAAGCTTAGAGGAGGACAGGAGAGGGATACTACAGTACATATAACAACAATAAAAGATTGAAGATGATGGAATTAGGAACCCAGGAAAGATTTGTTTGTAAAACACGATGGTATTTGTTAGTTTCAATTGAAATTCAACGCTTCTTGTTTCGAATCTAAAGTAAAAATTAAGCAAGCATACACTTTTCGTTAGAAAATACCTGACAAGATTGCCATTTTTGTTATACTAGGAACTTGGTTTCTATTACCATATAATTATTTTAAATTCAACTCTGTCTGAAGAGAGACCACATATGGAACGCTAGCACGATTCTACTTATTGTATGTTTTCAACAAAACGAGAACTTCCACGTATCGTAATGAAAATATTGATAAATAATAGACGCGCGAATATATTGTGAAAATTGGTTTTAAATAACATTTTAACACTCAAACTGCGTCTTGTGACTCATAGGCTACTGTTGAAAAATCATATAATTAACCACAGTTTCTCAAAATTCTCACACTTATTTTGCGATCATTGTCTTTCCAAAAACTGGGCTTTTTACCGGTGTCTTTTTAAAACCCTCGATGTGTCATAATATTTACGTCCGGCATGGCAAGGAGGCAAAGCTATACCTGCAAGAAGCATAATATCCCTTGTTCATAACGCTATCATGATTCCCATCACGCCGTAGTGCGGGGGGGGGGGGGCAGGTACATACTAGAACCCTTACGATGATAAACACAGCTGTCCCGTGAGAGATGACCACGGATCATCGATTCTAATGCAGACGACGCAGATCACATCCAGTTAATCATAATTTAACTACCCTGTACGGACGGGAGGATATTCTAGTACAAATCCAAGTGTATTTCCCTTGTGGATGTATTTGCTTCCTGTATTTGATGAGATTACATACTTTAGTGATTAAAATATGTCAAGATTAAAAAATAATAATGGAACAGCTTCTTTCATATTGTTAGTTTTATACACTTGTATGACACTTCTGTTGTTTGTCTTGTGCGAGTCCCAAGTATATTTTTTTTTTCGATAATATACACATTTACTTAATCTTTGCTTATTTAGTTAGATAAATCATAGTTTTTTTTTTGCCAGATAACCCCGTATTACGTTGGCTTTGTGGGCGAGGAGTTTGAAACTATTTGACAAAACAGGCTTCTAATTTTTGGAGGGAATCCCAATATTTGTTGTTACGTCAAGTTGACATCTGTCAGATTCGTTCTGAAATCAACTACGTACCTAAATCTAGTTATGGAAGCACAAACAGAGGCTCTAGGCAAGTGCCATTCTGCCAGCGGTAGCATGGTGAAGGCGCTTGTCAAAACGTCAAAAATGTATGGATTGTCAAACGCTGTCGAATTGTCAAGTGATTAATCTCTTATATTTTGGTATTTCAACAATCGCATTCGCTGTTAGAGTGATCCTTTGTCAAGAGCCTCAGAGGAATTGAACCTCTGAACTGTATCGCTGCGCTTGCATAATTCCCGGGCTAATAAAGTTTTTTGTCTAGATTTAAGTTTAGACCTATAACACTCCCTGTCCAATTCCAATCTGTGAACATGTATTATAAGAGTAATTAATTTAAGTACCTATTATTTTTTACGGTTCCGTACCCGAAGGTTAACCAACGGAACCCTAATGTCGCTACTAGGTTTTTAAATGACGAATATCTGAATCTAAAATACCTATGTGTCAAAATCACGCCTAGGTACGATAGGAAATTTTCACTGAAATAACCTTCACTGAATTATCATCGTAATGATATAGGGGGCTGTTCCCCTAAAGTAGCTTCCAACCACCCCTTATAGTCACCCCGAGCCTCGCATCAGAATGCTGGTCTAATTTGGTATCATTTCTGAATCTGATCGCTGTTAGAATAATACACACACACATGGACAACATTGGCAAATAATATAAAATGAATATCTGGTAAATCTGAAGACACGTGCACTGAGATAAAACAGGTTCGCTCACCAATGTACTGGTTGCTCCCACCAGCGCCGACCCTCAGGCCCAAGTGAGTGCGGTGCGCGCGCTACCCCCACTCTATTCCACCTCACGCCACGTCCTAAATATTTATTATCTGTATCTTTAAGCTACTGATTCTGACTGGCGTGGGGTATATTACTTCGCGTTCGCGACACCTATTACTAAGCCTCCGCTGTCTGTCCGTCCGTCCGTTTATCTGTCTGTCAGCAGACTGTATCTCAAGAACCATATAAGCTAGACAGTTGAAAGTTAAAAGTGTATTTCTATTGCCTCTACAACAACATGTAATAAAAAACAAATTTAATTAAAAAATTAAAGAGGGCCTAATAATACCTACTAGAAACGTGCTTTTTACGGTTTATGGTACGGAACCCTTCTTGTAAGAGTCTAACTCGCACTTGGCCGGTTTTATTTTAAAAACTCTTTTGTGCTGACCAATTACCATAATATAGTCACAAAACCAATTTTTAATGTCGACCCTATTGACTGATTGAAAAAGCCTTCATGGAAAAGGAACATGTATGGGATTAACATGTTTTTTATATGTTATTGGCGATTGTATGGACTTCAAAAGAGACCTCTGAGTTTGTTTCGGTGTTTCTTCTCAGGGTAGTCAGCTAGGAAACATCCGGCCTCATCTAGATTAATATGTCAAAAAAAAAATTGACGTATAAAAGAGTTACTTGTAACCTATTTGCAAAATAAATATTATTTATCATGCGCTACCTTTCTGAATAGACAACATGTAGAGTTTTAAACAAGTACAATAAGTAATTCTTTCCTTCTAGGAAAAAGAGGACCACGACCCCACCACATGCCAAAAAAACGATGTTGAAAAGTAGCTTCTATTTTTACAGAAGTGAGACCCAATTTAGTTTCGTGCCAACACAGAACACAACTTATTTCTTCACATCTTGGATAAAGCAGTAAAATTCCACTTCGTTTCTTATTAGTGGGACTGGTTAACGAGCTATAAAGGTAATTAATGAACCTATGATTTTATCGGTAAGCATGTTCGAACACACACGCAATATGCTAGTAATGAACTAATTAATATGTACTTCTAAGGTTTCCTGCAATAAACCGAAGCAGTGATTGTGATTGTTAAAAAACATGCAGTTTTACACCCTTCTTTCTGTTTGAAGCAATAAAGTGGAGAAAATTACTTCTCTTTATTAATTGTGTGGTCACTTTACTATTCGCTATTTTTATGTGTTCAAAACATCGTGAAGAAATCGGTGTATCAATGCCGCCACAAGAAAAAGTAACAAAGCAAAATTTTTACGGGAACAAAAAGAACCGCATCGCCATCTATTCCGCCAGCAGCGAACTACTAAAGAAATCCTGCATCACGATATTAGAGTTTTCCGTGCGATTTGAACATATACAACAGTCCGAATAGTAACTATCTGGTAGTTGCCCACCAGACACAACAACCATCCGGTCGGAGGATCCTCCCTTTTCTATGGAGGTTTGCGGTACTTTACACTCTCTTCCGCATACCTTTTTATCGGTATGTCCCAGAACAGAAGCAAAATTTTCGCATGCACCTTCAGCTCATGTGGTTTGAAAACGATCAACTTTTTATAGAAAAGACGCATTGGTTTCTGCAGTGTCAATGTCGCAGCCAACTGGTTAATTAGCCGTTTAGTTAACTGTCTAGCCTTTTAATTGAACGGTGTTGCGGCCGGCACTGCTTTACTACCTACTTTTCTTGACCACTGCAGGCCAGTAATTGGTAATACTTGTTGCCATTCATCCAGGCTTCTGACTACTGGTACGACTGTCGAAGATCTGCAAATACTAACAACTAAACGTGGTTTCCAATGCGTATATACGACGATTTAATCAACTGCAAGATGATACTTATTTCAACCACCATATCACAGGAAGTCTTCATTACTACTCTGTAAGCGTCTATTGCTCCAACCGCCTCTCAATACAAAGTTAGACCGCGGCTGCACATAGCAAACAATTTGCGGACGCCTGTTTGCCCAGAGTAAGCTTTCGATACTATTGTGAATTGAGCGTTCAGACTACGCATACAGTGCGTAGTCTGTGGCATTGCCAAGTTGATCTGGCAGCGGTTGATTACCGGTTTTAGTGATGTGTGCTGTGGACGCTCTCTAGAAGATGCTAAATGTAGTTTGTGGTTCGCGGTATCGAATCAGTCGACAGTTAGCCGCTAACGTTTGTTTGATGAGGCCGTGGAATTCGATGTAGGTAGTGGTAATTCATCAATGGACTAGAAAAAGTCCTAACCGATTTCGGCCACAGACTAGCCTGATGGTTTAGGCAAACATGAAGGGAGCTCTGGCGTAGAACCAACGGCTAAACGTGCTTTTCGAGGTATGGGAGTGTCACACTGTTAACTTCAAAAACAGGCTGTCACAAAGATGTTCAGCGAGTGCAAGACTAACGACATCGGGTACCGTAGTAGTCAAAGAATACAGGAAAGCCTCAGCGACCAGGTTCCATCCCAACTATGCCGTGACAGTTGAGACTTGAATTCTGCCCAAATTGCGTGGATTCGATTATTATTAGTGCCAGTAGTCGCTACCGATGCGAATTTTATGTATTTTGTGGTTGAAGAAAACCAAACAGATTGCTTAAAAAATGAATGTTTGACAAATGTATTAGAGATCACTTCATCTAAGGTACTACTTAGTCTACAATAATATAATATTATAAAGAGGAAAGATTTGTTTGTTTGTTTGTTTGTTTGAAATGAATAGGCTCCGAAACTACTGGACCGATTTGAAAAATTCTTTCAGCAATGGATAGCTACATTACCAGGGAGTAACATAGGCTATATTTTATCCCCATACTCCCACGGGAACGGGAACTACGCGGGTGAAACCGCGTGACGTCCACTAGTGTCTTAATAAATCAAGATGACAAGATAGAAGCTTGATGTAGTATTTTACCTTTTGAATGTTTCTTCCCAGGAGCCCTGTAGGTTTGATTGATTGGTAAGCATAACAATGTATGGAAAATACAAATCTTTAAAATCTTATATACTCTGTTTTAAAGAAATATAGTCAGAAGCTAAAATATCTGATATGCAGTCTTGCAAAGGAGTATTGTGCTATACAGTGGGTTCTACTGGATTGCAATTGTAGACGTCAGCTAGGCAGTCGCCGAATGTCATCATCTGCCTAGCCCTTTTCCCACCTATATTGGGGTCGGCTTCCAGTCAAACCAGATTCAGCTGAATACCAGTATTTTACGTAGAGCGCCTGCCTGCTAGACCTCCACAACCCATTAACTGGGTAACACAGTACTCCTAAGCAATACTGCTGTCTGATTTTCTGGCATTACATACAGGTAGTCGCTGCATGTAAAATATAACATTCAGCTATATCCGTTTAGACCGGACGTCGAGTTCAACAAAGTTGGGAAAGTTCTAGACTGGTTTACTATAAATATAACATAACGACTACCTCCGTCATTGTAGTAGGTAAATAAACTCGGTTTAAAGCCTCTTTAATTTGAATTCGGTACATTTTAGAACTTAACTGGAACTGAAATGTTTCGTTCCTTTCAACAAAATATTTATTTAGTTTCTCTATTTGTGAAATGCGGTTTCAATGGGATTATCATACACTAGTGGACGTCACGCGGTTTCACCCGCGTAGATCCCGTTCCCGTGGGAGTACGGGGATAAAATATAGCCTATGTTACTCCCTGATAATGTAGCTATCCATTGCTCAAAGAATTTTTCAAATCGGTCCAGTAGTTTCGGAGCCTATTCATTTCAAACAAACAAATCTTTCCTCTTTATAATATTAGTGTAGATAACTTCTGTTACATTTGAGGTAGTATTTTTATTAGGGTTCTTATCGCGAGCGTTGCTGCTGAACATGTGGTCCTGGGATTGATTCCTGCGTAGGGCAAAAAGTTATTATGTTAGGCGCCAGATATACTTGTAATGCAGTTTATGGTACGGAACCCGTCGTGTGAGAGTCCGACTCACACTTGACGGGTTTTTTGTAGCTTTCTTTAACAGGTTATTTGGGTAACTAAATCATAATAGTAATCATTAATGTAGATTACTAGTATGAGAATATATTTAGAGAATGAATTGAAAACTGCCTAACAATATTTTTCTGTAAGTGCACATAGATACATACAGCAATGAAATAAACCAGCATCCATGAATGCATCGTAGGAACTAGAAATAAAAATTGTTAGTGAACATTTTGTCATATTATTTTAACTGCCGAGCATCGATTCAAATGAAATTGTAGTTACAGAGTAAAATGCAGTACTATGCAGTACATTTAAAGTTCTATTCCAGAAACAGTATTTTATTAATATTATTAAGCTAGGTCCCAGTTCACGGAACGAAAATAATCGCAAAATGTGACTAATTGTCAAACGCTGTTGTCGGATGAATGACTTAACAATAGCCAATCGCATCACTTGTTTGCATTTTGTGATGTACTGCACATATAATGTCACCGGAAAATAGCAGACACCGTAAGATTGTAAAATATCGCGTGAAATTGTAAACTATGTTTTCTCAATAAGGCACGTATACAATAGTAACTATTGATTTATTGTATTCAAATTGATATGATCACAATATATCGAGAAAATATAATCTAAAAAAGATTTGTTACAATCTTACGGAGTTTGCAATTATCCGGTAACATAAATATAAACTGTGGATTACTTTTATAATGGTATTTTTAACCTCATACAACACATTCCTTTCACTACGCTAAAGCTGATTCTTCCACTGAGCCTCCGCTATACGTACAACGTACTTATTACGTCTGTCAGCGGACAGAGTATGTATTTTAATTGCCACACTAACAACAATTAATACAAAAAATTCAAGACCCATATACAAAACGTATTTCTTAAGATTCTAAATCCTGCTCGCTAAAAGAATCCGACAAAAAAAAAATCAATATCAATTTTAAAAAGTTGCAAAAAAAAGTACAGTCTGCAAAATTAGTCGCGTGCACCGAATCAGTGTGTCGTACCCACGACTCATAAATTACCGTATCCGCACCAGCAAGTGTACCCTGCAATGAATTCCCGCGTTGTAATTGGCTGGCTCTTTGATTGTTGTGATACCTACTACAAAATGACAGTGGTAATGTCTCACATATTCCAACCAACTCATTAAAGCGGTGGAATGGAGACAGGATTACTCGTGTTGATCTGTTTGTTTGTAATGACTGTTTAGTTGATTCGAATGTTTTGTTGGTTATGAGAGGGATTTATTAATTAACTGTTTGCTGTGTCGAACAGTTAGATGCGCTGCGCTAGATCTGTAACATATCTATGGCACTGAGTTTTCCTGTAAGAGAAGTAATGGCTGGTTAAACACGCTCTTGTACATAAACTATCCTATTATATTTATAACTGACTTCAAAAAAGGAGGAGCTTTAATGTTTATGTTTTGTATGTACAATAACGAAAATAGATAAATATGTCTTTAACACATAGCTTAAGGTATAAGTGATACCTTAAGCTATGTGTACACCATTGCACATTTTGTAGTGCATTAGAAATATCTTAGGAAAAAGATGCAACTGCCATTTAATAAGTATCTTATTGTAACTATTTCGATCATAAGAAGTAACCTTAAAGATATGACTGTACAGACTGCGTTATCAGATCACTCAAGCATTAAAATATTCTAGAAACGGGGTTGCCAATTGACAAAGCTATTCCTACAAACTTTAAATGTAATTAATATAATGTAATGTACGTTATTTTTCAACAGAAACAAAAACTGAAATCACCTGCTCAATTGCTTTCCATATTTCACTGATGATTTCTCATGATGAAAAATTAAAATACAAGCAATGCATTTCAACTCAATTAATCTTTCGATTGCATATTATTCGTACTTTATGTGAACCATATACCGCAATTTTTCGTTGAAATCGTTTCAGAAAATACATGATTGGAGGATTATACATTGAAGTGGGGTTAACTGAAAATCTGCGGGCGCTGCTACTCTTCATTAAATTCGACTTAAATGCGGGCAGTGCTGAGGGTCTAGCTAGTCTAGAACGCTCTTGTGGTTTTAGCATTTTTTAGTTTACATAAGATTTTAATCTGAGCTGACTGCGTGATTGCAACTGAGGTGTGCTAACAATCTTGCGACCTTCTGTCCCTGAACCGTATAAGGTCGTAAGTTTTTGTCTAAACAACTCAATACACATTATAAAATCGTAGACGTGCCGTGTCTGTATATTGAATATTTTTACATAAAACTGCATAGAAATGTTAGGAAAAAGACATAAAACACAAAAATGCAATTTTTGAAATTTTTCTCTGTTTACCTGTATGAACGTGTTTTTTTTGTTTCATAAGGTCCTCTCAATATATTCCTTACATTATTTATCAAATAAACGAAAAGTAGTAGTCGAAAGATTCTTTTAAAAAAATCTACTTTGTTAGCAAAGCAATGTTAGTTCTTTGATGATTTTCTATAAATATAAATTAATTACGACATATACGAACTTATAAATGAGAGTACCAGCATACATTCCTTAGTACTAACATAGAATGGGCGAACAAGCAAGTGAATTCAGGGCAGTTCGAAGTATCGGATTTCTTGTGTTATTATCGGACGGACTTGGATAGCTCAGGTTCATACCTCTGACATTGTCTTCATGTTAGGTTCTGTACATGACTGATTTTTTAAATCGATCCCTATATTTTTTGTTGCTGAAGTATCTTTTCTCTAGAACTGCCAGCGTCTTCGCCCGCGTAAATTTCGGAAAATATCGCAAGGGAACATATTCGCGGGATATAAAGAAGCCTACGAAGGAGCTCGTGGGTAATATATCCCGGCTGTCATTGGTAGATCTTTGGCAGTCGTTACGGATTGTCAGAAGCCAGTAAATCTGAGTCTAGCCAATAACTACTGTGTTACCCGGTAAATGGGTTGAGGAGGTCTGGTAGGCAAACGCACCACGTAAAGTTTTGGTATTCAGCTGAATCCGGTTTGACTGGAAGCTGACCCCAATATGAAAAGGCTAAGCAGATGATGATACGACCTTATGTGTTGGAGGGGTACACAACAAGCGTTAAATGGCATAAAACAAAGTCACTCTGCCTCTGTCTGTTTCTCCGTTAACTTCATCTTCACTAAAAGAAAGAGCAATATTCAAAATAAATAGGTACACGAAACACACACACACACAATACATACTAAGAGCTTCTAAAGTAAGATTCTTTATTTATTTTATTTTGTTTTGTTTTATTTCCTTAAATTTTACATTTTGCATAATTATACATTGTACGCCGCCAACTAAGGGAAGAGCGTGACAGTCCCAGCATAAGTACTATTGTAACTTACTGGAGCTGCCACAATTCATATATGCTCACAATGTTTTGAGATGAAATAAATATTTTTGTATTTTTTTTTTGGATATTCGATTATGCAGTATGTGTACATAATTTGTAAATATTTCACTCACAATAGCTGATCTACGGCGACTTTATTGATTGCAGCCGTTCAAAATAGGCGCGGGTCGCTGGTGTAATTTAAAAGTACATTCTGAACACATTCAGTACCTTATTAATATCACCAATAAGTATAATTGCTTTGGATTAAATAGCATTGAACATCTACAGATTGATATTATTATGTAATCAATCTACATAGGTGATACATAGCCAGGCGCAGACCACATGTTATCAGTAATCACAAAGCAAGCTCTGCTTGCTAAACGTATGGCGCCGTCCAGCGTATTAGCTTGCATTATAAATCAAATGTATAGGATTAAAACGTGGTTAAATATTACCAGCAACACGAGACAATTTTCAAGGTTAAGCAATGTTTTCCAGGGTCAGTCCTTGGATGGGTGACCAGATTGACATACCAAGATTCCTCCTAGCCTTGATAAACTGTTGATTCCGGCTGTCATTGCATTCAATTTCAAATATAATACAGTGTTATTAATATTATGTTAGTAAAATCAAAATATTGAAAAATACAATAAAAACATTAATTGGCTACACGAACATGTGCACGCTCATGCCTGCCAGCCCAGAACCTGATAAACGGTCCATTAATCTTGTCCGCCAGTGTAGCTATTTTTTTTTTCTTTTATTTAAACATATTTGACAGTCATAATGAATAGTCAGAAGCCAAGAAATATGACACCAGGCTTGCTAAAGGGTGATACCCAGTTACTGGGACAGGAGGTCTGGGCGTCAGCCGCACCAAAAAAAAAAAAGTAAAATACTGGTCATCAGCTGCAAACGGCTAGATAGCAACAAAGTTGGGAAACGGTTAGGCAGATAAAGTGATTGGTTTTACAAAAAAGTTAAAACGATGAAAATAAAATAGTGCATTTTAAATTTAAAGCATTTAAAAATGTATGTACTAAGTCAGGCGAAAAAATTGTGGACTTCTAACTACAAAGTCTAGTATATTGAAACTACCAGGCCCGGGTCGACGGCGCGCTGTGTTCCACGCGCGCCTCAATGAGGTATCAGCATAAAAGACGGTGCCTGCTAGGGTCAGTGCCTGCCGGAGTTGCGGAATTTATTCGAAAGAGTCACCGCAGCCCTGGAACGCAAAGGGCATTAGGAGGAACACGGATGGGTTTTAGTCAGTAAGAGTCTGACACTCCCTTCTGCTTCACTCAGATCGGGAGGAATCATTTGATGATTTCCCATCCTTAAAAAAAGTATATTGAAACTAAACTGTGAATATATTTGAAACCATGTGATCAGCAGACCACCATCCACCATGACCATCTGATCTCCTAGAGAGGAGGCCTGAGTCCCAACAGTGGGAACATTACAAGGCCGACTATGCTATGCTATGTTGATCAGCACATGGAAAATAGACCTTGTTTTTGTAAGACAACAAGTGCTTCTAATAATTTGACTAATATACAAAATCTACACGAATACTACGTGATTTGAAAGAGACTGCTTAAATAGTACGATTTGTGAACCAAAATATAAAATCACTGGAAAACTGTTCAAATAAAATTCTTTTAATGTTACTCTTCTGTCCTTGTCACGCAAAACGTCGGATGGCGCAAATTCTCTATAGCGTGACTTGCGAATAACGTTACACGCAATTAGTACTGTCTCTGTTTATCATACAGTTTAAAATGCTTACAACACAGTATTTTTTTGAGATTTTTAAACATTATTTTTAAACGCAATAAAACAATGCAATTCAACCCCCAATTAATTTCTCTGACGGTAAATTCTGTTATAACAGCAGAATAAATACTGATACTGGTCCACACAATAAAAAACTGGTCAAGAGTGAGTCGGACTCGCGCACCGAGGGTTCCTAGTAGATCTAGAGATTGCCTTTATAAAATTAGTATAGAAGAAAAAACTAAATTTTACAAAATTTTCAATGAATTTCGATACATTTCGCCGTCTATGAAATTTTATCAGAACTAAATTTTCTTTCTACGTGTTGAGAGTTTGAGACCCTGCTGCGGTAGAGAATATGCAATTTTAGGCCAGCGCCATCTCTTTATAGATAGTGGAACTAATTTATTTTTCGTTGATCTGATGATTTCTGAAAAACTATGCTATTAAGAGACATCGTTTTATTTTTCTTGTAATCTTTGTACACATTTCTATCATATAGTATATTTGCAGATTTTTCTCAAAATTTCAACATTTTTCGACATCACACAAGTCGAAAACAATGCGGCGTAAAAAAAATCTTTGAGAATGTGTAAACAGCGCTCTTTTATATGATACCCCACATGCCCTAGTAGGGTATACCGCCGTTTGCCCGAATTTTATTTACCCTAATATCATTTGCCATAATAGTCAACAGCCATAATATTGTACGACGTAATATTCATTTGCCCTACTCTTATTTGCTATATTAGTCACGTGCTAGAAGCTTTGTAAAAAAAAAAAATTAAAGTCACTTACCATAACATCATTATTTTGTCATAATCATTGTAAGCCCTAATTATCACATACCCTAATTATCACATGTCCAAATTATCACATGCCCTAATTATCACATGCCATAATTATCATATGCCATAACATCATTTGCCATCGACATTGGGTATGTAACGTGTGTTATATCAGGAGAAACTGGATGCAATCGGGACTTTAGGGCACTCCGACTCGGATAGGTTAGGTTAGAAGGGGATGGCGGGGTCGTGTGAGCGAGCGAAGCGAGCAAATAGACCCCGCCATCCCCTTCGTGGTTATTTTTATAAACCACACAGAAGTAGGAGCCCCGCTCCGCGGGGCTCCGTCGACCAAGCCCACCATCAGCCATGCATAGAATATTTTAAGGTTTGGCCTATTCGCTCGCTTCGATTATGGCATTTAAATGTTATGTCTAATTATCATTATGGCGTTTAAATATTATGTTTGATCATTATTATGGCACTTAAAAATATGAAAACAATACGTATGGTACTCGTATCTTATGGTGTGTAAGTTTCGGGCAATTAACAGTATGTCATATGTCTTTTAGGGCAAACAAAACATTCGGGCAAATGAAATTCGGTTAAATGAAATTCGGGAATATGATGATTATGGTATATAATCTTCGGGTAAACAATAGACAACCGCCCTAGTGCCCCACTTTGGATTTTTAATAATCCTTTTCAGTTCCTGTTGCAAGAAAAATATATATATTTTTATTTCTTTCTTTTTTGCTAAATAGTTGAACAAACGTCGTCTAAAATTATTCAAAACTAGTGGACGTCACGCGGTTTCACCCGCGTAGTTCCCGTTCCCGTGGGAGGATGGGGATAATATATAGCCTATGTTACTCCTTGATAATGTAGCTATCCAATGCTAAAAGAATTTTTCAAATTGGTCCGGTAGTTTCGGAGCCGATTCAATTCAAACAAACAAAGAAATCTTTGTTCTTTATAATATTAGTATAGATTTCAAGTTCATAGCATTAGTAGTTCAGACATCCAGCTGTGACAGACAGACAGAGTTAGTCACACCATAAGGGTTCCTTTTTTACAATTTTGGTACGGAACCCTAAAAATGGCAGCTGGACTATTGATGATTTACTCGTTTTAACACAAATGCTACTTACACACGATGTCACCAGTGCAGTATCACCGAATGTATCTCAGCATACGTCTCATGTCATGAATATACAATTATATGGTAAGTAAGGAAATAAAAAGGTTACGCAAAGTAGGCTCTCGACGAAGTTAAAAGGTTTTCTAATAATAAATACGATTTGCGAAAGCTTTACGAAAGAGGAGCCGAAGGAAATTATTCCTACACAAAAACGTTACAGATTTTTGCTGCATCATTTAATTTTTAATTCCTTAGAAATCGTTAAAGAAAATATGTTTGAACAACTTCTCATTATCTAGGTCTACCTGACTAAAATCAAAGAAAATTATATATATATTCCTTTGATTTCACACGGCTTAGTAAAAATAATCATACTGAACAAGTTTGAATGAAATTTAGCAATGAGTTTAGAGTATAGTCTGGAATAGCACGTAGGCTTCTTTATAATCATCATCTGCCTAGCTTTTTCCCAACTATATTGGAGTCGGCTACCAGTCAAACTGGGTTCAGCTGAATACCAGTATTTTACGTGATGCGGCTGCCTACCAGACCTCCTCAACCCATTAACAGGGTAACATGGTACTTCTTGGCAAGACTGTAGTCAGATTTATTGGCTTCTGACAATCCGTAACAACTGCCAAAGATCTACAAATGACAGCCGGGCCCAACAGCTTAACGTGATTTCCGAGGCACGGAGGAAACTCGTTATGTTAAGATGGTCACCCATCCACAGACCAACCTTGGCAAGCGTTGCTTAACCTTAACGATCGACCCGTGCGGTTGTTATTATTTAGCCACAAGCTCCTTCGTAGGCTTCGTAGGCTATATCCCGCGAATATGTTCCCTTGCAATAATTTCCGAGATTTACGCGGGCGAAGCCGCTGGCAGTTCTAAAGAAAAGATACTTCAGCAACAAAAAAATAGGGTTCGATTTAAAAAATCAGTCATGTACATTGTACAGAACCTAATATGAAGACAATGTCGGAGGTATGAACCTGACCTATCCAAGTCCGTCCGATAGTAACACAAGAAATCCGATATTTCCAGCTGCCCTGAATACACTTGTTTGTTCGCCCATTCTATGTTAGTACTAAGATATGTATGCTGGTGCTCTCATTTATTGTGGCATCATGACTTAAACACAACTTTCGAGTTGAATAGTTGCTTTAAAGTTTTATACAGTAATAAACATAAAACTTTTTATATATTCTAACTAATTTTCACCATGAGGGTGATTTAAAGGTTGTCTTTAAAAGATCGGTTTTAGCGATAAGGCCGCCCATTGTGTCACCCTATGTAATGTTTTCTTCATGTATTTTTTCTGTAACTTGTGTGGTGTACATAATAAAGAGTTTAAATTATATTCTAAAAAAAAAAGATTCCGATGAATTCTGAACTTCTTCCTTTTGAAGTTGGTTAAAAATATCAGCATCTAACATCTAAGCTTCTCTAGCTTAGATGTTAGATGCTGATATTTTTTTATCCTTATCTATGAAGTTAAAATTATGCATTACCCTTATTGCATTATCTTTATTAGAAGTGCCAAATTATTTTTATGAAGGTACTCAAAATAAATTAAGCCTTTAGTTTTTAACTTGTTTTGTATAAAATCATGTTTGTTTCCAATGTAATGGAATATATTACTGTTAATAGAAAATGATTGAAAACGTGCGTGAGCTTTTTTTTTCGAAATAACATAGACAACACGAGAAAAAAAGTCATTTCGCTAGTTATACCATTTTACAATCTTGCTTATGAAAAGTAAATGCTACGATTTATTTAAGGGGAAAGCTCCTATCCAATACATTACATACCCCCCCACCTCTTAACAGGCATACATACAAGATTTCATCCGAAATATTTTACAAAATTAAATTCACATGAAACGCATACGCGCTTAATATTGCAGAGAACCACAATTTCCTTGCATTGTTGGCATGTTACCGCGAATCCCAGTTGTATGAGCGCGAGATTAATCCGAAGGTGATTATGATGCGTGTAAAGCCGGGAACTTCAAAATATCTTGATTGTTGTAAGTAGCACCGTCGTACTGCATTTCTTCAAGAGATGTGGTGACATTTTGGTTCATTTTGTCGATAAAAGAGACTGGACGTCTTAAAATAATTCATGTTCACGTTTTCGCCCCAATTTTCCTTATTGCTGCTACAAAGTGTCATGCTCTGGTACCAGGAATACTTATTTTCTTTAGCTGTCGTTTCTTAGAATTATTAATCTAGACTCTTCCATGATTCCATCTCAATGTCAAATAAAATACATTAATACAAAGCCTCACGTAAAATATAGATCTATGCGTATAACCTTATGTTAACCCCGCAGTTCTAAATTAGATCGCGACAATGCCAGACCAAAAAAGCCGCAGCAAGACCTAAGTTATTCTCTGTAAAAGATTTATTGGAATCGAGTTCTGCCACTGCTATAATATATTCAATATGTGGAACGAGCTTACTAAGAATAGTGGCACACCTCTATCCTTAGAAGAAATATAGTACCTACTGGTTGGCAGCTTAGGGCGGAAAGTTCAAGGTTGTTCAAAAGGAACATTTCTGCCACGGGAAGGAGCGATAACGTCCACTTTGTCCTCTCGGTAAGATAAATACTTAGTATTTAGTTCGCAACTTAGAAATGAGGAACAAACTTTCTGAGACAGCTGAATACGTATTACATTTCGGGTTGTTTCAAAATGCTGCTAACTTGTTATCTCGATGTATAATAAAACGTTATGTGCATCAACATAATATTATAAATTTCATAAGCTATATTTGACATAAAACATACTACAGATTAATCTTCAATAATATCCGAGAGATTGTTAGCTTCAATATCAACGAAACAATATTGTATTTCAGCACAAAATATAACGTATCTCAGCAATGTTGGTACAATTGGAACGATGCTCGATACGCGTATATCGACTTCAGAGATAATCCCTTCTCGGTGTTCCGAATACCATTCGACTGCAACGGAAAATCGTGAGCGTGTTTAGAGCAATTTCATTGGCGTACCGCTAGGGAGTTGAGTGGGATATTATGACTATGATACTTAACAAACATGGAGAAACAATACGTACTTAAAGTCATCGTCCCTCTAAACGTACCGAGTGAGCACTCAGAGGTTAAGTACACAGTTAAATTACTCCCTACTCTATCTTTGAGACATTTTTCCTTGTTACACGAAGTCGGAGTGAAATATAATTTACGGCTGCTCCGCGGAATTTGTTGGTGTAGTTGTTTGAGATATTATTATAGTGCTTTTAAAAGTAGTGTCTTGATATTTAAATTACGTAACATTCACGCTTTCATTCGATCACTTTACAATTGCTCGAAGTGTTTTATTTTAAAATACCTGTCATCAAAATATTCAGAAAAAATATTTATAGAAAAACTCTGGCTGGAGGGAAAGACCGTTATCAGTGTAGAATCCTCGCCGCGAAAGGTACAATTTAAAAATAACTTTCTCGCAGATATTCCATTTCCAAACATTTGAACGTCGAGCGTTTTGCGACTGGCCGAATATGGCTTCTTCTTTTACTTTCTGAGGAATACTTTTAAGAGGCAACTTTTCAAATAAATCAGTAGGCATTGCAGCTAGACCTCGTGGCTGCGTACTTACTCTTTGTTATCTGTGAGACTGCCGGAGAAACTTTCGGTGACTTATTTAAAATTCCATGTGTTTTAAAAACCTTTTCTGTGTTAAAATTACGATCGTGCCAGCTGTTGCACGTGACTTCTTGACGTACTTTTCGAGTAATAAATGTTGCAACAGTGTAGGATTTGGTGTTGAGGTATTTATAATGTTGGTTTTTATTGTAGTGGTTGTATTTGTACGTCATTTTAAAAGTAATTTTTGCTGGCGTATTAATTGCATGTATTTTACGTTTAGTTTTATGGCTTAACTTGATAATGTATTCCGACATAGCTTTTTTTTTTGTTAAAGATTGGAAATCATCAAATGACTCCTCCCGCTCTGGGCGAAGCAGAAGGAAGTGTCAGACTCTTACTGACTAAAACGCATCCGTTCCTCCTAATGTCCTTTGCGTTCTAGGGTCGCAAATATACTATCGAACAAATTCGGCAACCCTGGATCTGTTAGACCTAGTTTTCCCCTAAATAATAATCCTTTTACAAAGAAAACCAACGCTACAAACTACCCCCAACGACAATTCGGCTTGAAAATAGGTTCCTTTAATAAACCGGATATTTCCTCAACAAAGGCACTTCTTTGATCTAACAAGGTCTTTGACATCTAAGGTACCCACGGAAACAAAATATTGATTTGATAGGTATCAGATAATATTAATGGGAATTCAATTTTGAAAATTACTTGCTTTAGAAAGGCCGTCCATTGCGAGCAAGCAAGGCAGCGGAGCGGAGAAACGGAGAAATTTTAATTAATGGAATTGCATAAAATCTCCGTACCACGTGAGTCACTCACATTTTGACTGACATGATTGGCTAATATTTGTTAAAGATAAGTGGGTAGTTGCCTGCAACTAGGTTAAGTTTACAACTGCTGCGCCAGTCCAATATACGAGCTTGTACGTATCGGTTGTTTAATTCCCTACCCAAGCCCCACGTTCATAACAATATTTCTCTGTTTCTCCGCTCCGCTCGCGATTGACAGGCAGCCTTAATCAGAGGGCCAATTGTACTAACTTTTAAGCAACGTACGCATTCGCATCTCTTTCGCAATCTGTCAAAAAAGCCTCAATTTCCATACATTTTTGACAGATTGCGAGTGACATCTGAAAGCGAACGCAATTTAAAAATTAGTAGAATTGGCACTGAGGTATCAAATATTATCTATACTTCTATACTAATATATAAAGCTGAAGGGTTTGTTTGTTTGCTTGAACGCGCTAATCTCAGGAACTACTGGTCCGATTTGAAAAGTTCTTTCAGTGTTAGATAGCCCATTTATCGAGGAAGGCTATAGGCTATATATCATCACGCTAAGAGCAATAGGAGCGGAGCAGTAATGAAAATTGTGACGCAGACGAAGTTGCGCGGGTCAGCTAGTCTTATTTGAAGTCGTAAAGCTACCATGCTCTATGAATTTAACTATGTAAGTTTATTATGTTAACACTCGTACCTATTTTTAGGGTTCCGTACCCGAAGAGTAACCAACGGAACCCTATTACTTAGCTTCCGCTGCCCATCCCTCCGTCCGAATGTCTGTCAGCGAGCTGTATCTCTTTTGTATTTTTTTAAGTGAGCAGACCGTAACCCACAAATGTACAGAAATACAAAAATGTTTGCTCTATTTTTCTTCAAGAATTACCCAAGATCCGTGTTCATCTGTGTTCAAAACTGTTATTAGTCCATTGCGACACACGATAACATCTAACTACTTTTTACATCATCCACGCTATATAGATATACGAACAGTACTAAAAACATACATTTTTAATGCTGTACAAAAAAGATTATTAAGTCTGTGGTTCTTTCAAATACTCAGATGTGGTCCCAAGTGTGTATTTCCAACTATTCGGCAACAATTGACGGGATCTAAACGAAAGCAAATTCCAATTTCATACAGAAAACGGGCACAGATCCTCAGAGGCTTTTATTGAATAAATTAACTTTTATTAAAATCCTGTTTGTGACCCCGACGGACGCCCCTAGCCTCGGCTTACCAACTTATTTGGAAAATCAGATTACGCTTTGGTAAATAAAAACTGGCACTCCCGACGAAATGATTGATCCAACGAAATTATAGAGGATACAATTAGGTAAATTAGTTTGACGTAGGCACAGTAAGTTTGATGGCAGTGATAAAGGATTTGAAGCCGTGTCGTAAGTAATCATTAATCAATTATTACACGCTGTATAAAAGTTGTAATAAACAACCCCATGCATACGAATGCACAAGGAAAGCATCATTCAGAAAAGAATGGCGTCGCAAAACTAACGGGTCAAACGTCGGGATAGCTCATTACTCAAGACTTTAATGGGTAGGTAGAGAAGAAAGTAATATTACGTAAAATAAGAAACTCCAAGAAACAAATAAACCTTTCTAGCACTGTCCAGACCAAATCTATAAGGATACAAAAATACAACGAAACGTTTCGAGAAAAAGTAGGTGCGCTGCGCCAGCGCTTCCGATGTCTCGTCTTGGTGGGGGTACTGCCGTGCTCCCAGATAAGTGATTTCGAATGAGAAATAACATGCCTTACCTATAAATAAAATATTAGAACCTATGATTCCAAGTCAAATCGAAGTTATCCCAGTTCAAAATTACCCATTCAATCAAACGGCAAGTTTATAAGTTAAGACTATATTCATTAAATATGAGTGGTACTTTTATCACAAACATCGGTGTATCGCAAGTACGAATAATTCAAAGAATTTATTTGCGTTTGCAGGGTAGAAAATACGGTCCTACTATACCTTACACGTAATTGGAATTCTTGTAAATCGCTGAAACAAAGTTATATTCTGTGAAATATAGCTTATACAGAATAGGTAAGCCTCAATTGGAGAATTTATTAAACTGGTAGAAAGTTAAAGGTTAAATCATCCTGCCTAGAAAATCTATAAGTTAGATATTTTCCCACACTACTGAAACATAAAGTGAAAGAAGTCATATCACGCAAACACGATCACACATCACAAAAACGTTCCAGGCAAAACCGACTGCAAAAATCGTAAAACTGCACATTCAAAGCCCTTAACTCCAAGGCAACTCCAACAAAAGAGCAACGCACCATGATATTATGAGTTTCGGTTGCACCGCAATATGGATCCGCTAGTCGTGCAGATAAAATTTAATTGAACATGTGCCTGTTCCCACAGGGTTCCCACCACCCAGATTAGAGAGCTGTGATCGCTTCTCAGCTTCACAGGCAACCCGACGACTACTAAATGAATTTTAATGAAGTAGTTAAGTGCGAACCCCGATGGAAAACTTATAGGAACTTTAAGTAACCTCTGCTAGAATATGGACGATCGCAAAAATGTGCTGGAGTTATTAGGTGGTTTTCATTTTAATTTATTCGCAAGCAATATCGGTATTTTTATCGTAATCATATTCTACGTACAGGTACTTAAAAAACCAATCAAATGAAACCCTAAGTACTTCTCAGAACATGATTTATTAAAAGATAGACCAAATAATAACATAAAATGTTTGAATTCATCGAAGCACACAAATTGTACAGATACTGAGAATTTTAATAAGACTTTTATTCAAGCCATAAGTAATTGACTTGACCTGGTACCAAAGTTAAAGAAGCCTTAGTTCAGTATATCGCATTTAATTTTCCCTTCTTCTACAAAAGCGAATCGTTTAGCGACAGTAACAGCCCGTTCCGACTAGTCGGTTGCCGGGCCCGGATTTTAATCAGCTGTCAGCGCCTCAGTCAAATCGGTGTTAGACAAGTGTGAATAGATTCATATAAAATGCTCTGCCACTGCAACAACCGATTAAAATCCGGGTCTCGACAGCCAACAAGTGGGAATAGGCTGTGAAAATAGTTATGTAGATAAAATAATATTTATTGTACCTGCCATAACAAATTAACAGAACTTAGGAGAGGTGAAACAATGGGAGGTCTAATTCCTAAAAGCAAACTTGAGCGATCCGCCTTCTACATAAGCGAACTATCAGTGAAAACCCGCAACAGTTTGTTGCTAAACGTTGACCGTGAGTCCGATAGTTGTTACATACGTGTTCATGGAACAACTCGCCGAAGAGGACCTCAGTAACTCCCGCCACTCCTACAAAGAAGCTACTCCGCAAAGTTTCACTTGACGTGGATTCCGAACGAATGTCGCAGGAGAGTCGTTTGAATAAAGTTAGCCCACTGATTTATGTGAAAACTTTTAGTAGTACCGCGTCCCCAGAATATGTGGCCCAGTGTATGTATGTACTTATCTTTCGGTGTTTATTCTGTAGTTCTGTTATTGCTTAATTCCCAGCGGCAGAGAACGACGTGAGCGCCTGTATTGTAAATAATGTTGCCAACTTACGGGAAATCCGGATAAGTTTTGCTGAAAAAATGTATTGTGTGTCATACTGCAGATGTCTCTTAACAACAGGCATTCAGAACACTTATTTTGCCCACAAATATGATACTCCAACAAAATATACCTCTCAATATACCCATTCACCACTTATATTTTCGTAAATCGATCCTTTCCATCGCCTCGCACTTCTTATACGATATCAAACCTCACGTGTCGTCGCACGCACCCCAATAAAGAACAACTTGGATAACGCTACTCACGTTGGAAATCCACAAATCGGGATTGGGCCAAGGGTCTTTGCTAAATCGAAATAAACAGGGGCATCATCGAATTCCCATTCCGTCCTTACATTTGATTTATCTGCTGAGTGGGATCAACTTGAGGCGTAATTTATTGCAACCGAACGGAGGCCTCTTCCGCCGTTAATTCTGGGGACGGCCAGATAACGCTCTTGACACCTTTGTTTAGGGTACACGGTGGTCGAGGCGATGGGGAGATCTTTCAATATATGGTGCTTAGGGATAAGTTTTGAAGTGTCTTTAAAGGGTGTAATAGTTTTCATATTGGAGAACAACAACCTTTCTAATAATTATGGGGTTGCTTGAACAATAAGGAGGCAGAGAAAACTATGATAACCCTTGAACTATTTTAGGTGACTGATTTTCAACCCAGTGATAGCATTTTTCCGATCTGCTCAATTAGTATCCAAGGCATTAGTTTCATACTTCATATTCACCTAATTTTTATTTGACATAGTTTTGCAGACAAAAAGACAACACCTGTTAGTATTATTGTGATTTTGGGAGCGTACACGTGTCACTTCGGTAGTCAATCTCATACATTTTGGATTCTTTGACACCGATATCGCTGATAGATCGTCATTTGGACTAGAGTTTAAGATGGCTACCACGATCAATAGTTCTCCAAGCTGGTAAATTCGCAATTCCTAATTAAGTTATAGATAATTACGGTTAGCATCGGCTACGCCTGATACCAGATATGATAAACAAGGCATTAGGTAGATGTGACACTTGAACAACTAGAGATGTCCAGATTATACGTTAGGCCGATTATCCGATTAATGGGCCAATTGAAAGCCGATTACACCGTCAATTGACTGGAACTAGTGAAGCGACGCGTTCTGTGTTACATGTTGTGGTCATTCAGGGCTTGTTCTTACGTCATTGTACCTACCTGAGCTACCCAGAAACACTTGACATAAGAGGACCGTGTAAAAAAGGGAAAAGTGCGATTCGGCCTTGCATTCGAAGGGTTTCAAACCATTCCGCAAAAAAAACTTGCGGTGTTTTATGATTAAAGGTGATCGGAAAGTACCTAATGGGTTTTACGAATGTCAAAATATGCAACATTGCGAAACCTGGGTGCACACTCAGCTTATTTACGGCTGGTTTTCGCAGGGGTGCAATTTTATTTGCACTCTGATAATTACGAACATAAAATAATACTTCCAAATCGGTCGAGCCGTTCTCAAGTGATTCTCCGTGATACGATGTGGCAATTGATTTTTATAGATATATATTTGTTGTAATAGTGGCCATAACAAAATATGATTCCAGTTCCAACAATTACGGTTTCACTCACATTCTACAGGCACGGAACACAAACAACAGTCCATAATAAAAATAAACCTTAAAGACACAACATTTGTCAGGTAACTTGACATTTGAGGAAAAAATTCAAAAAATGAAAGTATTTCAACTCCTCTGGAAACATGATAACAAAGAATAAAACACTCATTTTTTTAGTTTAATTCTTAACAACCCACTCGTAGTTCAAAAGGTTTCGCCCACGCGTCTCTGCGCTACGCGATGAGCTACGGTGTAGCTTACTGTACTACGGCGTAGCTCGTGCTACGATCCCATAGTCTCAACGCCTAGGAGACTTCTCCCTTGTAACTAGTATTTTTGAAAAGTTATCGTTGCATGAATGAAGCTAGTTTTATTCTTGAATATGTATAATCAAGATTGTTTGATAATCACCTAATGATGATATGTGATTATTTCAATAAAGTAGAAAAATAGAACATAACTATAAAATACACCTTTTTCAGAAATCTGAAAATTTTGTTTTAGTTTTCTTCAAAATCGGGTTCGAGACTCCTTTCGGTATTTTTCGGTATTCCATTGTTTCGGATTTGGCCATCCACGCTCACTTTGAAAGATTCACTCTGTATAGATTTAATTAAATTAAGAATTATCATAACAGAAAACAAATAAATACTACTTACTTATGCTGATAAGTATTTTTACAAAGACATATATAATTTTAAAATCCATAATTATAGGCACATCATACATTTTAACAATGGTTTCTAGACTATCACTGCACCATCGATGTCTAAGGTATTTCAGATATCGATTAGTCTATGTGACTATTTACCGTCACGTACATAGGCTTTTCCATTAGATAATATTTAACCACTCAACTGAATCTTCCTAACTGAAACCCATAACCACTTCTCTAGTACCAGCACCAGTTCAGATCCGCGGATAAGCGTTATTCGTGACGTGATCCGCGAATCGCGATCCGATAGTAAAAGGACAATAAATACGGATCATGTGCGTCATTTGAGACCTATTGCGAATAAACTAGAGATCGCAGTTTATCTTGATGAGGTAGATGGAACTGGGTTAGAGTTTGGTTTTTTGATGTTTTAGTTTAACTTTTTTTTATCTCGTTTTAGGGATGAGTTCTCAACTGTCAAACAATTGTTAAGTAAAGAATAACTAATATGGCTGTTTGACACATTTTTTATAATATATATATATATATAATATTATAAAGAGGAAAGATTTGTTTGTTTATTTGAAATGAATAGGCTCCAAAACTACTGGACCGATTTGAAAAATCCTTTCAGCAATGGATAGCTACATTATCAGGGAGTAACATAGGCTATATTTTATCCCCGTACTCCCATGGGAACGGGAACTACGCGGGTAAAACCGCGTGACGTCCACTAGTTTTTTATATACCTACTAGCTGATTCGGCAAACGTTGTTTTGCCATATAAAAAAAATAAGCCTAGAACCTATTCTTAGACCTACCAAACATACACAAAAAATTCTTAAAAATCCGTCAAGCCGATTCGGAAGAGTTCGATAACAAACACTGTGACACGAGATTTTTATATATTAGATAAGCTGTCAAACTGCTATTTTTATTCCCCAGTTAAAACTTAGGTGACTATTAAAAATAAGGTATGTATTTTAAAAAGGTTTTTAACATTTTTCTTGTTTTGGCACATTGTTTTTTAAATGAATTTTGCAAAGACACGAAATGATAAATTATTTCTGTTTGTTTTGTTTATTTTTTTTTCTACATATATTAGTATTCTACTTCCTTACTAATGGTCAAGTTACACTGACACAGTGTCTAAAATATGTTCATCATATTTACCCACCTCCACAACGTAATGTACACATTTCTATCAAGTTTAATGAAGCCCGGACTCGCGGGCCTTCAACTGATTTTAAAATCGACGCTTTCACCCTGGTGATCAGTGTGGCCTGATACTAAAAAGGGTATAGTGTATTCAAATAACATAAGATTGAAATCATTAAGCAGAAGTATCCCATGATCAATCAATATTTAACAAAATGGCTAATCAAACCAAGATAAAATTACTAAAACTACACTACTTCCTTATACACTCCTTTTTTCAGGTACGCTGGAAGATATTTCTTTAGAAATAAGCATCACCTTTGTACCTATTTTTCTGTCCCTTCTTCTGGTATGTTTATTAGACGTGTGTACAGTCAAGAAAGCTATTTGGTATGCAGGCAGCTAATTTACAACTACTTTTAAACAATGTTATGAGTGTGCTAAGTAGACAATTATTGTACAACACACTAGTAAGTATGTCAAAAGCTTAGAAAAATATAATGCACACATTAGAAATAAAATTTGGCAGTGCTGTGAAAAAACAAAATAGTTTTGCATGTATAAATAAACGAATAGCTTTGTTGACTGTACATTAATTGCAAAGTAACTAAATAAAAATACCAATCCAAATGCTCGCACCTATCACTATTTTATACTCACTAGGAAATTCTTTCAGCTATTCAATTATTTAAAGGAACAAAAGGAACATTCTGTCGCGTAACACAGGATCATAAAATTGAAATTGCTCGTAAAATCAGTGTACGCAAGTACAGTTTAACGACTACTTTTCACTTTGAAGCGCAACTCTTTAGGTGTGATTTTCTTAAGATTCTATTTTCTTTTTCCGCTACTAAGTAATTTGCTCATTTACAAAAAACATTCTTCAAAATCTTTGCCAAAGAACTGTGGTTATACTTACCTAAACACATACACCTAATTCTGTAATCTATTTTTAATTTTATATTATCATCTCAAATCACTTGTTATCATTCCAAAGAATTTTTAAAAATAAACCGTCATAATATGCTCCATTTAAAAAATAAAAATATTAGGGTAAATGGAGAATATGACGGTTTAGCTGAACCTACTTTGTTTGCGTTCATTAACTTGGTGTAGATACAACATAACACATCTAAAGGTCAAATTATAACCGTTAAAAACCTTCAAACTAATCACAATTCAATTCCCAAAAACTTAAAAACAATGTGGGCAAGTTATAAATTTAATTCTCAAAAACTTGAAAAATATGGGTTCGGTTGCCAGATTGAGACTTGAATTAGAGTGAAAAAATCTTATTTTAAAAAATGATAATTAGCCCTCTGATATTAATTAATCTCAACAAATTACACAGTACTCTAAAAGTACACAACAATATCTTCACCAACTTTACCTCCAAACCTTAATCCAAAATAAATCCGTCTTAAAACTCAACTACAAAATCCATTCACTGAAATCTTAACACCATTCAATACAATAAAGTTGAAGGTAATTGTCTGGAGAGAGCCACAATAGCATAATTAGTTGGTTTCTCTTATACTTGGATGTTAAATAAAGGAGTAAGTTTGAGGGACAATTTACGACGGAGCGGGTGCTATCGCCGCTTAATTCCGTGCCGAGAAGCCAGATAACAGTCCTGTAGTGTCTCTCTCGATTTATTACTTTAATCAAACGTATAGTATGTATGCTGACAAAAACTACGCACTTAATGCCTTATTTAGGGCGAGATTGGCGACCGATGTTGTTGTTTTTAGGGTTCCGAATGTCTGTATGAAAAACGGAATACATGTGCGATTATTCGTGTGTCTGTCCGAATCTACTAGACCAATGCAGTTGAAGTTTTTAACACATATGAACTTATGCAACTTGTGAATCGCATCAAATACGTAACTTAAATAAACAAATTTTGGTAAATCTTGAGGGTCAAATTAGAAAATTTGCAGAAAACTGTTTTCCAACTGAGCCGACACATACCAAATGAAAGCGCTCATCGTAAAGGCCTCAAACGCATTTTTTTCATTTCAAATTTCAGCAACCAAAACATACAATTCTCTGGTTATAAGAATTTATAATAATGACGCCTTATCTTCGAAACTACTGAGCCTAATATTTTGGAAAAGGCAGATAGTTTTTTACGTGTAGATCACAGGAAAACCTATAAAAAGTCTATTGTTTTAAAAGTAACTCGATTCGCTTGGAACCCTTTGCGCGCGAGTCCGACTCGAATTTGGCTTTTTCTTTTAATGTATGTGCACCGATTAATCCGAGGTTTCTGTGACTCTTTTTTAGTTATATTGGGAATACTTGCCTTTTAATCTCGTAAAAATTTGATTAATTTTGGCTCCATAGTTTTGGTTTTATGAGCATTTTTGCTTACTTGAAATAATGTGATTTCTACGTAGGCGATGTCGTCGTCCAAGTACCTATTACCACTAAAAAGTGAAAAATAAGAAAACTTTTTAACAAAAAAATACAACCGACTTCCAAATTAAAACACTACAAAGTATAAAATAACTTAATTTTCGGAAGTCGATTTCAATTAATTGTATTTAAAAAAAAAGTTTTTGTTTAAGGCTCAGCTGGATTACGCGCTTTTAAAGAAATTTTTGTACGATATTTATGAAGAATAAAGTTGGAACGAAGTCGGTTGATTTTGGTTTTGTTTTTTCGTTCTTGTGTTGGTTAGTTGGAATATTGCCGCGTTCTCACAAGGTCGCATCAAGTTTGTCCGTGGAAGAATTTGTACTGAATACTACATTATTATTCCTACTCGTAATATCTGAGAAAAGGTTCCGTGTTTTGAAGGCACCTACATAATTATTACTGGGTCTTTAGCCGTTTTTTGAAGTGGCTTATGTCTATCAATACTTCAGATACATTGATATATAAAAACCCAAGATACACACTCAGCATCTCAAACACGTCCGCATAAAAAAGGGCACATTTTAAAATTGTGCGCTAGTTTCAAATAGTCTCGCATCGCTCGCCATACTGCACTGCTTTGTAAAAACCACTTTAAGCGATCCGTGTAAGGTTGAAGTTGCAAACAAAGTTTATAGTATAACTACACACAACTCACACATGACACTTGATACATGTCAGTTTTTGACGACAGTTTCGAGTGTTGCATTTATTCGAGACTTTGCATCTTGGGTTTTTTATTTATCAATGTTCAGATAAGAATAATTCACATTTCGAAAGGTTGAGATAGAGTCCTGTAGAATGGAGTTTTTCTTAGAGTTCATTGTTATGAATATGGAAATTTTGCAGAAAAACAAAACCCATAGAAACTGATTTCGGAAAAGGAACAGTATTGCTTAAATATATCATTATCTAAAAATAAAGTAAAAATTATAATTTAAAGTAGGTCGTTTAATAAAATGGCCATTTCATAGGTAAATACCAAAATTAATGATGTGAATTTTCAGTACTGTAAAATATTAATTGCAGGCAGAGGATTATAAAAATAAAACAAAATATGGCAAAGCAAATGTTAAAACTTTGGATTATAAAAAGCATAACGAAATGTTATTTGAGTTTTTAAATAAACAACAGGGTTTAAAATTATAAATGAGATTTGTTTTTGGGTTTTTTACGTTCAGTTAACCCGGGAGGCACCGAGCATGCAAGACAATTGAAAGACGTCCATACTAATCTATACATATAATAAAATCGTAGACTAACCGTGTCTGTACATTGAATATTTTTGCATGAAAATTACACAGAAAACTCAGGAAAAAGGTATAAAACACAAAAATGCAATTTTTGAAATTTTTGTCTGTTTGTCTGTGCGTTTGTGGGAGCATCACGCTTAAACCACAGATTAGATTGCAAATCTAAGTACTTAAAAATGTTAAGTGATAACCCCCCGAGTAACATTTAGCGTTTATTTCATCAAAATCGACCCACAAAATCAAAAGATATTGAATTTTTAAGTTTAGGAAGAAACTTCCTAATGTATTCTGATGAGTCAGAGCGCCATCTATTGAGAAAAATAAAATGCACGAAAGCATTCAAAATTGTTGAGTTATTTGTGAAACTTTTAACACGTTGCAAAATAAGAGTGATCATTTTATACCTTTTCGTTATTGATCGATACAATCGATCCACAAAATCAAAATATATTGAATTTTTAGTTTAGTAAGAAACTTCCTTATATATTCTGATTAGTCAGAGCGCCATCTATTGAGGAACCAAAAAATGCATGAAAGCATAAATGTTACACCAAAACACATTGATTGAGTTATTTGTGAAACTTTTAATACGTAGACGTAGCAAAATAAAAGTAAACATTTTAATACCTTATCGTTATTTACCGTTACATACGGGCTTCTTATTTAACGTCTTCCGCTGCCAAATATTTTGTATAGAAAATGCATTAGAAAATCATAATCACTTTTTAGATAAATAAAAAAACGGTCACGAGCGAGTCGGACTCACGTACCAAGGGTTCCGCACCATCATATAAAACGTGAATTGTTTCAAAATTTTCATCGGCGAGGCCTATATTCGTCAGAGAATTTTAACACTGCAGTTTTAGATCAGCGCCCTCCCTTGACTGATTGTGGAACTAATGTGTTTGATGATTTCTGAAAAAGTGTGCTATTTATAAGTGTGAGACATCGTTTTAGTTTTCCTGTAATATTTACATAAACTTCTATCAGGTAGATTAATTTCAGATATTTCTCTATGTAAACTTCGGAGAAAGGGGGGGGGGAATGGTCTGCGTTTTTACATTTTTCATCAAAAGTAAAAAACCATCGCCAGTTGACCGTCCCAGGCTTTCGCCGGGGATGGTCAACTGGCGATCTTCTTGTGTATGTCACGCACTGCTGGGGCGAGGTCATCGAGAGACACGGCGAAGCACTTGCCGTGTCGCTCGATATCTCGAAGGCCTTTGACAGGTTCTGGCACGCAGGTCTACTCAGCAAGTTTCCTGGTTATGGCATCCCAGCTGGTTTTTGTAGCTGGATATCAGACTTCCTGAGTGAACGGTCGATCCGAGTAGTCGTTGACGGCTGCTCCTCTGACCTTATGCCTATTGATGCTGGATTTCCTCAGTGGTCTGTTCTCTCTGGAACTCTTTTCACACTTGCACATCAATTACCTACTTCAGCCTGGTCTTGTTGGGTACGCAGATGATAGTACGGTTTTAGAGATACTTGTCCAGCGCAACAACCGGTGGGGATGCAGTTCGTTCCTTGAGAGAGGCCATAGTAGAGCAGACAAATTTGACAATCTGGTCACTTTTAACGCCACCAAAACACAGGCGTGTCTTTTTACCGCAAAAAGGAGTCGTTTTGACCAAACTCCTACTTTTCGGGGTGCATCTGTTCCTGTGACTGATCGGCTAGGCATGGAGTTGACGTCTAGTCTCAACTTCGGCACCACCGTCGATTAAAAAACCCAAACCAAAAAGCTGGGCATCCTAAACAGGGTGAAGCGATACTTCAGGCCTGGACAGCTTTTAACCCTATACAAAGCACAAGTCCGATCCTGCATGGAGTATTGTAGCCACCTTTGGGATGGCTCCGCTAAGTATCAGCTTGCCGCGCTTGACTCGGTGGAACGCAGAGCTAAGAGGCTCATTGGTGACGTAAATCTGGTGGATGCCAAGCTACATAGCTTGGCTCATTGCCGTAAGGTTGCCTGCTTGTCGGATTGTACTTCGGTGAGTGTGCCCAAGAACTCCACGACCTCATCCCACCGGCCCCCTTCTACCATCAGACATCCAGACGCACTGCATCTTACCATCCCTACCTTGTTGCTATTCCAACAATTCGCACTAAGCGCTTCCAAACGTCTTTTATAATGCGCACAGCAAAGGAGTGGAACTTTCTGCCTGCGTCTGTGTTTCTAAACGCTTACAACTCTTAATCTCTTCAAAGTTAGAGTGCACAGGCTCCTTCTGGGTAAGGTCGCTCCATCGTAGACTTTGTCTCTGTCATCTCTGACCTAGACTAGAGTCAAGAGCCAAACCCATCACAGATAAATAAAAAAACCATGCGGCCTAAAAAAGGAAAAAATTTTGAGAATGTGCATTTTGAATTTTTAAGAACCCCTTTCAGTTGCTGTTGCAAAAAATACATTTACATTTTTACTTCTTTTTATATGTAAAATAGTTAAGCAAATGTCATGTAAAACTATTCCGAAGTAGTTCTTGAGATATCCAGGTGTGACAGACGGACAGACTTAGTCACACCATAAGGGTTCCTTTTTACCATTTTGGTACGGAAACCTAATAAAAAGAGGATCGTCGTTCAATTCAAAGTTGATACCTACTTGAGATTCGTTGTTAATTTGAGATTGTATTAATTTTATATCTGTGGTAGGTATTAGGCCAACTTGCAATTCGGTCTTTAAAACCTAGATACTCAGGTAAATACAAGATACTACCTAACACACATCGTGTATTCGATTTAATAATGTACATGTATGTACGCACTGTACTTTGCACTGACATCATTCGAGCCATATACCTATCAATTTAACTCGCCCGAGTAAGTACTTATTTTAATTATTATTGAGTTGAACAGAAAATCTCTAAACTTTCAAACAGCGCCATCTACTGGCACATAGGTACTGTACGGATTTGAATTGGAGCCCATTATTCCATGGGTGGTTATTAAATACTAGCTGACCCGTGCCCACTTCGTTGGGCGGTATTTTTGGTTTAATATATAGCCTATGACACTCACAAATAACGGGGCTTTCTATTGATAAACGAATTTTCAAAATAGGTTTAGTAGATCCTCCAAACTCACAAACTTTACCTCTTTCTAATCTAGTATAGAAGAATATACTATTCTTAATATAATTAAAAAGAAAGAAAACTTCAATGAAAATCGATACTTATCGCGCCATCTATTAAAATGTGTTAGAACTAAATTTTCTTGTTTCGTGTTGAGATCCTGTAATTACGGTGTAGAATATGCAGTTTTAGGTCAGCGCCATCTCTTCACAGATACTAATTTATTTTTTGTTGATCTGACGATTACTGAAAAACTGTGCTATTTAGAGACATCGTTTTATTTTTCCTGTAATCTTTACATAAACCTCTATCATCTAGAATATTTTCAGACGTTTTTCTATGCAAACTTTGGAGATCGGGAAAATTTCAACCTTATTCGACATAAGCCAAGTTGCAAGAAAAATATACATATTTTTATTTCTTCTTATTTGCAAAATAGTTGAACAAACTAAAACTATTCCAAATTTTAAGTTCATAGCATTAGTAGTTCTTCAGATATCCAGCTGTGACAGACAGACTTAGTCACACCATAAGGATTCCTTTTTTACCATTTTGGTACGGAACCTGAAAAAACACTGTCACCTATAAATAAAAATACAAAAAAAAAAATACTTGAACAAACGTCATATAAAACTATTCCAAATTTCAAGTTCATAGCATTATTAGTTCTTCAGATATGCTGTGACAGACAGACTTAGTCATACCATAAGGGTTCCTTTTTTACTATTTTGGTACGGAACCCTAAAAAGTGATGCTAATTCTTCAAAAGTAAAAAGTTACGATTCTTTTTTGTGAAATAAATGTTCTATTAACGATACTGACTGCATGGAATAAAAAAACGCTCTGTCTCCGACGTAACCCTGTACCTGTAAGATGAACAAATAACGTCAAGGTTTTTTGATACCAGAAAATCTCTCAGTCAAATCAAATCAAAAAATTCCTCACCAAGATCCACAAACCCAAAACAATGTGTGGCTAAAAGCTCTCGATACCCTGTATTGTTTGATCTCATTAGCAACTTGCTAATTACCAATCAGAGGGTCCTTTGCTGTGGTCAAATTGAAACGTTAGTAGCGACCAGATTAATACAAGCGATATAGCAAATAATATCGTTTATAGATAGCGGCTCATGAGACCTTTGTGGACCTCCATTAGAGCTTTTGATTGTTGTGGGTACTATTAGGCTAAACAGCTGCGTTGAGTGAGTTACTATGCGGGCTCCTGTGAAGACAACATTATGGGTGTTTATTTATTTATTTATTCGACCGCGTATATATATATATATATTTTTATGTGTGTTCGCGGATAACTTCTAAAAAATTGTAGGCACGCATCTGGTAAAAACTTGATATTCGTGTGTATATCGGGTGATAATACAAAACAATGAAGGTTTGGATCAGACCTGATGATGGAGACGACAGAGAGGCAAGGGAACTCCATATCGGTATGTAGGAACTACCAAGTGTTTGGGCTCGTATTGACGAGATCTTTACACCGAAAGCACTAAGTTTAATTAAATAGGCCCCAGTTCATAATATAACATCACGCCGGTACGCTGTGAATGGGTATGCAGGTAGGTACCAAAGTGAAAATTAAAAAAAAAATACAAAAAATATAACCGACTTCCAAAAACAAAACAATACAAAGTATAAAATAACTTTAATTCGGAAGTCGGTGTTTTTGTTGATTTCGTTTTTTGACATCGGTTATATGTTTAAATAAAAACTTTTTTTTTGTGACAACTGAGCCTGTTTTCTTCTTTTCTGTCAGTGTCACGTCGTGTTGTCCCAGTTGCCATGAGTATTAATGCAAACTCCAGGCTGCAACTGGGAAATCCTGATGAAGAGCTCAATAAAATATTGCTTCACCTGTAAGACAAACCAAGGAAAGCTTAGTAAGGATGATTATTGTTACTAAACCTATCACGACTACCTACTAGTATTTACAATAGGGTAGAAGATTCCTGGAAACTGTTTATTTATTTTTGGCTTTATGGCTGGTATATTTCAGAAGACGTCCAGGGACCAGAATTGCATCCAGAACGTAATAGATTCAGGTAACAGGCAAAAATTATCATCATTTCAGCCGAAAGACATCCACTGCTGCACATAGGCCTTCCCCAAGTGCCGACACATCGACTGGTCCTGTGCATCTCGCATACAGCGGATTCCCGCGGCATACACACTCATAACTTTCTTAATCTCAGTCATACTCCCTCAAACATACACACACACAACACACACACACACACACACACACACACACACACACACACACACACACACACACATACAGCATAACATAACACTATTCACTAAAATACTAACACTGCAATGAATAATTGTATAAAATACTTGTTTTAAAACCTTATCGCATTTAATAATGTGTGAATACATAACCTAAAATGTGACTATCTCCGAATGGGGGGAGTCCTGGTGTCCTGAAATACAGGCTTTACGTCTAGTTTAGGCACCAGTCTCCAACAATATAATTATTAAACTGTAGCTGTTAAGTATTGTTCTTGATACGATGTTAAATGTACCTAATTTATATTGTGGTGAGAAATAAATCTTTATTATTATTATACACTAGGTGATCGGTCCACCTTACGGCAGGTCTTCCAACGTTGCGTCTTCTGGTACCCGGTCGCCACTCCACAACCATTTGACCATATCGATTAGCTGTTCCGCGAGCAGGCATGTGTATTATGGCCTTAACACTTTTAGTGCCAAGTGCAAGTGTTTTTACATTTTTAGTGCCAAGCACTCAACACATGGGCCGAACAACAATTCATTCGTGTGCCCACAACCCGCGCATGAACACAAGTCACATATACCTACTTAAAACGACGACTCAGATGCGGGTTGTGGGCACACGAACGAATCACAGCTCGACCCATACGCTGAGTTCTTGGCACTAAAAGTGTTAATGTTGCTAAGATAGGCGGTTGTTGATGTAACTTTATGCAGATTGGAATTTGATCTAACTTTTATCTCAAGGTTAAGCAGATTGTGGGCTAAAAATAAAAATAATGGTCTTGAAGGCTGATTTATCAAGTACCTATCTCAAATATTTATGAACTTTGCACCTTTAAGATTCTGAGTTTTATTGCTATGTGATTCTAAAGCTAACCCCAGTTTATTTTGGGATTAATTAGTGTTAAAAGATCCAAGTCGAATAAGCTTAGCATTTGCAAATAGATTGAAATATAGAGACATTTTAAATGTTTATATTTCTGTAGAACAACAACAAAATATCATAATTATTAAATTAAAGCATGAACTTCTGTGTGGTACAAAAATAATAATGCGGTGATTATATATTCTTATAAATTCATTTAAAGAAAATTATTATTATGTCGACGCTGTTTAGCGGCTGGTTAGAATATGTTAATTCAAATTTTTACCGACTACAAACATAAATATTGTAACACAGTTGCAAAACATCTCAGAGATAGATCAATGAGGAAACAGATTACAAATGTTATATGTACCAAAACATTCACAATAATATCATTAAAATTGCAAATTATTTAAACTATGCTCGTCTAAAAAATAAATATTTAAGTTAACCACAGAATATTGTATCGTATTAACGGTTACCGCAAATAAGTTAATTATTACAATATAAAACATTATTCCAGTAATTTATCCTACTATAAGCATTGGTTTCTATCATGATACATGTTTAAAGGTGTTAATGAAAACTGGCCAAGTGCTAGTCGGACTCGCGTGCAAAGGGTTTCGAACGAATTTTATTTTTTTTACATGTTATTTTAACACACTTTTATTCTTCAGAGAGAAAGATCCATTATCTACATTTTTTCAAAATTTTAGGCTCAGTGGTCATTTTTCGTCTAATTTCTTGAATAACTTCAAAACCATTTATTTTAAAATTATGAAAAAATATAATAAAAACCCTCACAGTAAGCCCTTCCATTTGATATGTCACACGATATTGTTGAAAAAAACTTTTTTTTTTTAATTTTCTAGTTTGACCCCCAAAAGTGACCCCCATACTAAATTACGAATTGAATAATTACGTAACGCGTCCGTGTTTGGGTCACAGAAGTCCATATGTGTACTAAATTTCAACAGATCGGTCCAGTCGATCCGGAGAAAACTGGCTGTGTCAGACGGACAGACAGACACTCGAGTGATTTTATAAGGGTACCGTTTTTTGTTCGGAACCCTAAAAATCAACTATTTTATTTTGGCTACCTCATACTAAATGTCCAAACGATATTATTATGTCGATTCGATTACAGGAGCTCCTAGGTACCACTTTTTATAAAGGATTCTTTACAGGTAACTTCAAAATAAGTATGAAAATTAATCTATGATATTAGCATAACTACAGCAATTGAATCGCGCAGCATGAAATTTCTACTGGAGGCGAACTAACTTATTGGAACGCTCGGCTAGGCCAATCATTTCCACACTGCCATATTTGTAAAAACGACTTTTACACATTGTGCATACCAGTCCCATTATACCCTAACCACATCTGACTGTGAAACGCTAATACTAAAAAATATAAATATAGAACTTAGATGCCAGATTTACGATGCCATTAATTCAAACAGACACTGCTACTTTAGTATTGGGTTGACTAAGAATCACACTGAATGTGCCAACATCCAGTCTTTTTAAATGAAAGGCATTTGCTAGACATGTTCTCCCAGACTCAAATCGGACACATTCCAGCAATAAATGATATAGATCCTCACAGACGTGAGTCAGTCTTCCTCATCATAAAATTAAATTTATTGCATGGTATGTGTCCAGATCTGAGTCTGTGAGCTGGAATAATCAGTTTTCTATTTATATTAGAGTTTGTGCACCAGGGGACATGAAGGGGCTGACACTGGATGGTTTTGTACCAGATTCCTTTTTCTAATGAGCGCTTATTGAAATACTCCTTCCAACTCTCAAAACACATTTGTTTGTATTTAGGCAGAAGCTCTGAATAATCTGGTTCAATATTCATTTGTTTACTAGAGGTAGCTGCAAATTTAGCTAATGTGTCAGTCTCTTCATTACCTCTTAAAACAGTATGAGAAGGAACCCATTGCAATCTCAGAGGTACACCTCGTTCTGTAAGTTCATCTATCTTACATAGGATAACATAAGCTATCGATCCACCTCTGCAACCAGAGGCGCATTGAGCTATGTGTTGTGGTGAGCTTTTGCTGTCTGTCAAAATAACCACCTTTCTGTGTATACCAACATTACGAACATAAGACAATGCTTCTGATATCGCAACAAGCTCCAAGGTCATAAAACAAACTTTTTTCTCAATTTTAAAATAGTTATCATGATGAGACATTGGTGTGTTCCTCCTTGACCGTTCACATTCTTAGAACCATCAGTAGATATAGGAAACCAGTCCTTATATATTTTAAAGTGTAACTCATCAATAATTTATTGATTTAATGATCTTTTTTCTGTTTTGATTTTGCAACATTATCTAAGTTTAATACAACTAATTCATTCACATTAAAATTAGTAACCCGCATACTTAACGTAAACATTTTTAAAGGATCACTAGAAGCCACATGTTCTTCTTTAACTTCATCGTACACCGAGGTAAGCGACGGAATCGTTTTGTTTCTCCAATAACAATTGTTACGAAAAGTTTGCAGACCTGATAACAAACTAATTATTGTACTGTTTAGTAGGGATTTAGACTTAAGGCAAAATTTATATGCTTAATACTTTCTCCTTAACTGCAGTGGAGGTACACAGAGTTCACTTTCCATAACATGGATCGGCGTGGATTTGATAAATCGTCCAATAATCCTTAAAACCTGATTTTGAACCTTAGTAACTTTGTACAAATGAAATTTAGCGCTGCAGTCATATAAATAACAACTGTAGTCCAAACGACTCCTGATTAACGCGATATAAATGTGCCGCAAATGCTTTGGGTGTAAACCCCAAGAAGATCCCGCTAAAACTCTTAGCAGGTTACGATCTTTATAGGCCTTTTCTAAAATAACATTAATGTGTTTAGACCAACGTAAGCATTTGTCCAGCCAAACGCCTAGATACTTGTAGCTATCTACCAAATCCAGCCTACAATTATGCGATTTTAGATCAATGTTTAACCTTTTAAAACCCCTTGAAAAAATACAAACCTTTGATTTAGTTGCTGATACTTCCAAACCCACCTCCCTCATAACATCACAAAAATTATATAAACCTGTTTGAATATCACGTTTACATTGAATAAGATTATTAGAAGTAATAAAAAATACGAAATCATCCGCGTACTGACACATGTTGACGTTATTAAGTCCTTGAAAACATCGAATAGTTATGTTAAAGAGGAGTGGGGATATTTTTTTTTTTTTTTACTATTGATAGGCACGCGTTTGACCACTATCTCACCTGATGGTAAGCGATGATGTGGTCGAAGATGGAGCACGCTTGCCTAGAAGTAACCTATTCACTCTTGTCTTAAAGACTCCCAGGTTGTAGCTATCAGGAAACACAGACTCCGGCAGGGAATTCCACTCCTTAGCTGTACGCACTATGAATGTGTTCCCAAAACGTTTTGTGTGCGTGGGTGGGATGTCCACCATGTACCGGTGGCGCATCGCCGTTCGTCTTGTGGTCCGATGATGGAACGGGCTTGATGGAATTAAATTATGCAATTTAGTCGCACATTCCCCAAAATGCAACCGGTAGTAAACCGACAGGCTAGCAACTCGTCGTCGATGCTCAAGACGTTGGAACTTCGTAGCGACGAGCCTGTCATTGCCGATGATCCTCTTGGCTCGTTTCTCAATTGACTCAAGGGCATCAAGCTGGTATCTGGCAGATCCGTTCCAAAGATGAGAGCAGTACTCCATACACGATCGAACTTGCGCTTGATAGAGTTTGAGCAGCTGTTCCGGCGTGAAGTACCGTCTCACCTTTGCTAGGATCCCCAACTTCTTTGCAGCCACTTTAGCTTTTGCCTCTATGAAAGGGCCAAAATTCAGGGTAGATGTCAACGTAACTCCAAGAAGCTCAAGTTGGTCGGTTATCGGCACGGTTGCACCTCGGAAAGATGGAGCTGGGTGGAATTGGCTCCTTTTAGCGGAAAACAGACACGCTTGGGTCTTAGCAGCATTGAACTTGACCAGATTGGCATCGCCCCATTCTGAGACAGCCTGTAAGGACACGTTCAAGCGCTCAACCATAGCCTCCCGAAGAGACTAGATCTGCGACCCACCAGCTCGTGCGTTGGACACGTATCTCTCAGCAACAGTGCTGTCATCTGCATACCCAAAGGTACCGGGTTTAAGCAGATCATTAATATGCAGCAAGAACAGTGTTGCCGAGAGCACCGACCCCTGAGGAACCCCGGCATTAATATCCAGCAGTCCAGACGAGCAGCCATCTATGACCACTCGGATAGACCGATCCCTCAGGAAATCCGCGATCCAATCACACAATCCGGCAGGCAGACCGAAGGAAGGAAGCTTACTAATAAGGCTTTCGTGCCAGACCTTGTCGAAGGCCTTCGAGATGTCAAGGGAGACCGCTAGTGCCTCCCCGTGCTTCTCTATGGCCTCACTCCAGATGTGAATGGCATACGCTAGAAGATCCCCAGTTGACCGATTTCGGCGGAACCCGTATTGTCGGTCACTAAGGAGATCACTCGCTTCTAGGTATGTCAGGAGTTTATGATTCAGCACGCGTTCCATACTCTTACAGAGTATGGACGTTACTGAGATAGGTCTATAATTCGACGGGTCAGCTCGACTACCTTTCTTGGGCACGGGCTGCACGTTAGCTTGCTTCCAAGCCTTCGGCACTTTGCCAGTCTCAAACGAAGGCGAAATAGGCGTGTCAAGATTGGAGACAACTCAGGCGCACAAGTCCTCAAAACAATTGCCGGTATCCCGTCGGGGCCACTAGCCTTGTTCACGTCTTGGTTACGCTGTACCCGAAGAACGTCCTTCTGATGAATTCGAATGTTCGACATACTCGACTCGCATCCACCAGGAGAAGCAGGGGGCCTCGCGCCACCAGGATCCAGACGTGAAGATTCCGCAAACAAAGAAGCAAACAAGTTCGCTTTCTCCTCAGCGGAGTGGGCCAGCGTCCCGTCGGGTCTCAGCAGTGGTGGTAGTGAGGGGCGGCAGAAGTTCGATTCGACCGACTTAGCCAGGGACCAAAAAGCCTTACTACCTGCTGGGTATGAAGCAAGTTTGTTCCCTATTCGGCTAATGTGGTCAAACCGAGCCCTCCGCAACACCTTCTTGCAGGACTTGGCAGCCCTGTTGAAGGCTCTCTTCTTCTGACTCACGTCATTTGCTTTGCGCGCACGAGCGTCGACCCATGCTAGGTATGCCGCGTGTTTAAGTGCATCAGCGCGATTGCACTTGGCACCAAACCATGGACGAGCTTCGCCAGACATTGTGACGTCGGAGAACGGAATGTAGTACTCCATTCCCCTCCGCAACACATCCGTCACGGCGTCCGCGCACGATGAAGCATCAGTCGAAGAAAAGCAAGTAGGCTGCCAAGGATAACATGCGAAGAAAGATCGCATGCCATCCCAATCTGCTGACCTGTATCGCCATACCCGCCGGGTGCCTCTTGGGCTGGGATATGGCGGGGAGTAGACGGACACAGACTTCACCAGACAGTGGTCGGAACTACCCAGTGGTGAAGAAATCGACACCGAGTAGCGGTCTGGATCTGTTGTCAGCAGAAGGTCCAAGCAATTGGCAGTGTGCGAATAAACATCCGGAACCCTCGTTGCCCCCTGGACCAGCTGGGTAAGATTTAACGCTAGCGCTAGCTTTCGCATCTCTCGCCTAGCATGGTCTGTGCACTGGTATGGGAAGAGCCACTCCTGATGGTGGGCGTTGAAGTCCCCCAGTAGCACCAATTGGGCAGAAGGGTACCGCTGCTGAGCCGCATCCGCCGCCTCACTGAGGTGCTGTGTAAGCCCAGTCGCCTCCAAATCACCGCTGTGCGAACGGTAGACACAGGCGTAGACAATTTTGTCCAGGCCTGTGTCCTCTAAAACCCACAGCGTCGAGAATCTGGAGTCCTCTAGGATCACCCTGAGCCAAACCTTTATCTGTATATCTTACAAAGTAGTTGTTATGGTTATTTTCATCTTTAATGTCTTTCGCTTTCTATATGTCACGCCATTGTACTGGCACAGCACCTGTATCTAAAATACGATTGCATATTTCTAACAAGTAAAGTTTACCATTTAGAGGCAAATGATATAACATACAATAAGTTATTCCATCGTGTCCTGGTGCTGTGTCTTTCTTTTTGAAACAATTGTTCAATTGATTGATTTTATGCAGTTGAATATCAATATTTTACGTGAAGGTACTGAAAATCTGACCTCCAAAGCCTAATAACTGAATATTACAATACTCCTTGGCAAGACTGATGTCAGATTCACGATGATTATATTCGTAATGTCAAAGATGTTCAAATAACAGCCGAGAGCAACGGCTTAGGGTGCCTGTCTGTAATGGACTGTCACCCTTAACCTTGGCAAGTGTGGCTGAAAGGCCGAAACCCACCGCATCGCACGGAGCGGCTACGCACGTGTGTGAGGCTTCGCCTTGCATGAAAATGTATGGGATTGTTTCCACTGCGACCCACGGACACGCTATGCATCAATTGACGTCATTGGCACACGCGGGGCTTGCTTGAATATGGCGCCCACGTAGCGCAACGCTGTCAACGCCATACACGCTGTACACGCGGTACACGCTATACACGAATATTAACGCACGACAATGTCAAAACCATATTCATGTTAAAAAACGTGCGTAGCTTCTCCGTGTGCCAGGTGAGCCACGCTACATTTGTACATAGTCGTGGGTGTGTAGTGTGTACTGCAGTGGAAACGTAGACCCACGTTGTCAAACAAATGAACCCAAGCAGCTAAAATGCGCCGCATGGCCGTGCTTAGCGTGCACCGCGATGGGTTCGCGCCTTTATAGTTTCAGTGCCGACGACGCATATGTGGCGCTCTGGTCAAATGTTACTCAGGTGCCACTGGCACAGTGTGTGGCTTTTATTGTGTAGCCACGATTTAATATGGTATGCTATGGGCTATAGTGTAGTGGACTACCAATGAAGAGTCGTGGAGTCAAGTAGTGGAGTCTACAAATTAGTTGTTCCTACCTCAAACCCTACAATGCCTGCAATTCCTCTATTGCATCACAATTGCATTAGATCTACATTACATTTGGACGCCAACTCTCCCACGCTGCGGTCAGACGCAGCCATAGTGGCGATTAGACTTACAAACGGCACACGTAATCCGATAGCGAATATGTAACGTCAGCATTTGACCTATAGAGCTCAATTTGGTCACTGAGCATTATTGGGAATGCATTATTTGGCTAATAAAGTGATATCGAATGACTGTATTCAAATGTCAGTAAGTATCTAGTGACCGGGCGCAAATTTGTCAATCAAGCTTTGAGCTACAGGCATATTACTGTCTCATGATGTAGCGCGGGATGTATCAACAAAACAAATCCAATCAAGAACTAAATTCGTTGAGATATGACGTATCATATCTCAACAAGTTTGCTTTGGTTAACACTGCGTTTGAAAGCGTCACGACATGACACAACACTATAATGTGAATACGGCTTGAGAGAGACTGTCGCATAGGTACTGTGTGTGCCAGATACATGACATTAAAAAGATAAAATTTTCCTATAACTCGATTTAATATAATTATTTACGGCCGAATTCCTCCTGCGCTCCATCACCTGAGCAAAATTTAATTATAAAGACACGTTAATCTCATTAATGTCCTGGCTTCGTTATAAAAACAACCGGTAAATGATATGCAGCCGCACTATATTAACTCCTGCAAGCAAAGTTTCGCGTCATTAGTGTGGATTCAAGCGGGGGCTCCTGTTTGTCTCACTGGCTTTTCAACCGTGTTTTCACTGAATGTCGGTCTTACATTTAAAATACTATGCAGATGACGTACTTATTAAAAGTCAAATGCTAAAAGAGAATACAGGTACGGTCGGTGACCCGAGAAACCTTAGTATCCTGGCCAGGTAGATTGGAGACTATCTAACCAAGTCCCATCAAGTAAGCTGTTGAGTACTCAGAGCGGTAGATCCTGATCTTCAGTCATCAACTGTGCAAAGTGTACTGTGGCCAGATCGGAATAAAATAGTCTAGTCAACAAGTGCTTTTTTAGGGTTCCGAAAAAAAAGGAACCCTTATATCACTCGGGTGTCTGTCTGTCTGTCTGTCTGTCCGTCTGTCATTGCCAGTTTTCTTCGGATCCACTTGACCGATTCTGTTGAAATTTAGTACACATATGGACTTCTATGACCCAAATACTGACGCGTTACGTAAATTATTAAATTTTTAGTATGGGGGTCACTTTTGGGGGTAAAACTAGAAAATTAAAAGAAAAAGTTTTTTAAACAATGTCGTGTGACATATCAAATGAAAGGGCTTACTGTGAGGGTTTTAATTATAATTTTTTCATAATTTTAAAATAAATGGTTTTGAAGTTATTCAAGAAATTAGACGAAAAATGACCATTCTCCCCTTATCTCCAAAACTACTGAGCCTAAAATGTTGAAAAAAATGGAGATAATTGATCTTTACCTAAAGATTACAGGAAAACCTATTAGAAGTCTGTAGTGTTAAAATAACATGTTAAAAAAATTAAATTCGTTCGGAACCCTTTGCACGCGAGTCCGACTCGCACTTGGTCAGTTTTTGTTCAACTTTTTTCAGCAGTCTCGGAAAAATATGAATGTGGTGTGATTCGATTCGCAAGAACACGTAGATGATTTTTGAATAAAAAGTTCCGCTCGAAAACATTGCAACAGTTATAAACAACGTACTGTAAAAAGGAAAGAGGGGTTTGGTTTTTTGCACTGTCTACCTATTACGGTTCTTGAGATACGGCCCTCTGACAGACAGACGGACGAACGGATGGATGGAAAGAGTTCCTGATAAAAGAGGATCTCTAACAGTACATAGTCTTTCGGAAAGTTATATTTCGAGTGCTCCGCCCAGGTACAATATAGATTACCTATCATCATCCAGTAATGGGTGACTAACTTGGTTTGTAGGACCAGGGTTGCGATTGGCGGTTACATTGCGGTCCCAGGACAACAGAATGATGTATAAAATGTAGGATGAGGAGGAGCCTCCAGTATTTATAATACAACTAGCTTCTGCCAGCGGCTTCACCCGCGGGATCCCTATGTGTTATTCCAGACTATAATCTACCTCTGTGCCAAATTTCATGAAGATCCTTTCAGGCGTTCTGACGTGAGTGAGTTACAAACATCCATCCATCCATACAGCCATCCTCATAAAATTTCGCCACATTTATAATATTAGTAGGATTGAATAAATATTTTTGCTGAGCTTTGTTCAAATAACCTTAAATATTATGTCAGAGTAAACATTGTTGCGGTCCTATATATTTAAGACACGTTGAACGTTTTTAGTTTCTTTGGTAAAATACGCACCAAATGACTTACAGCTTGTATACGATTATCTCAAAAACGATAAAATACATTCCAGCCTCAAAATCAAAATCTTGAAGACCAGGTAAGCCCGTAATCACCAATGAAAAAGTCCAACAAACGTGTACAGGTACCATTTAATCGAACAATTGTGCACGTCAATAGCAAGTAGACCGTTCCCTGCTTTTTCATTGCGAACTAAATTAAATAGGGATAGTTAATCGAGTGTCAGTCGCGGTGATCGATGCTTGACTCGATACATTTGCATCGGGCCAATAGCGCACATCGATTCAATGCTTGGAAATGTTGTTAGGGCAATTTTATTTTTGACTTATGCAATTATGTATGGGTTTTAACGGTCATTCCGGTTATTTTATTGTTAGGTGGATAGATCGCTATGTTGGTATAGTATTTAGATGATCTAATGAATAGTAGTATTTTTTTTATTTGTGATGGGTTTGATGACAGAGACAAAGTCTACGATGGAGCGAGCTTACCCAGAAGGAGCCTGTTCACTCTAGTTATCTTCTTCTTCTTATCGTGTGGGCAGTAAGGTCTAACGATCCCACACACCCTAGTGTCAGAGTTTCTAAACCGCCTCAAGGGCCTCTGACATGGTTTATTTGACGACCGCCATTTGGCGGCCGGGACCACCGGTTTATGCGTGCCTTCCGAAGCACGGAATCATCTTTTTACCAGAAAATCAGGTGATTCAAGCCTGCCGTGTCCTAGGTCCTAGCCAAACTGGAAACAACCTTACAAAGTATGCTTCCCGTGGGAATCGAACCCACGACCTCGGGGTCACAAGGCAAACGCCTAAACCACTCGACCACGGAGGCAGTTAAGAATAGTAGAAATAGTTAGTTAATAGTAGTTATGAGTTTTTATAAGTAGGCTTAGAGAAAAAGATAAGGTCAATCTTTTACAGTGTGATACTTTTGACAATATTTACAGTTAATAGACCGCAACTTTCTCTAGAGTTCAAAGCGAAGGAAATAAATGATTTAATTGCTGCATAAAGAGATCTTCAGTGCTCACTACCCTGTAAATTAAGATAGCTAATTTATTGTCAAAACAAATAGGTCATCCACATTTCAAGATAAAACGATACCCCTTCAAAAAACTAGAATCAGATTTTCTGGCTTCTGACTATTCGTAACGTCTGTCGCAGATCTTCAAATGACGGCGGGCACCAGTGGCTTAAAGTGATTCCCGAGGCACGTAAGAGTTTTGGTATGTAGTAGATGGTGATCCATTCACGGACCATCCTTGGCAAGCGTCGCTTTACTTAGAAGATCGAACCGTGTGCCTGTCATTATTAAAACCACGAGCATAAATAACGACGATTTTATATATTTAAATGCAGTTCATAAAATCTTTTAAATATTACTCGCTACAGTTAAAATACGGCTATCAAAAACCAACAACAACCCACAATATTCCAACAGAATTGCACGATTCTCCTTTTCAATTGAAGCGGTAGGAAAATAATTGTCGGTATATTTAAAGTTTAGTTGAAAAAGTTCCCTTTGAATGGTGTAACATCAGTTCATTAGGGCACATTCATGGCGCGTCAGCGGTTCTAACTGACGTAGAGCGTTCCGCAATTCGTTTTACATCTGACCTAAATTCTGCCTATAGATAATATAAGTGTGAATGGGGCTTAACTTTTTGCGTGCAACAAAGTTGTTGATTGATTTTTTTTGTTCTTTTTGTGTCGGGTTTGACAGTGTGGGTAACAGAGGGGGGGGGGGGGAATTACGGCTGGTTTTCACTAAATGCTATGTCTTTCTATTTCTCTGCTTATCGCAACGAAATACGATAACATGTTGGTTACAGCTTCTACCAGCGGCTTCGCCTAAGTGAAAGTAAAAATAATTATTCCAAGGGAACACACACAAAACACTCCCGGGAAGGAACGTTTCTATCTGACTAATACCCAAATAAGTTCTATTCCTAGACATGGTCTACCCTTAGTCTAAGTTTCATCCAGATCTGTTCAGCCGTTAAGAAGTGAGAAGGTAACAGACCGACATACTGACAGTTTATGATATTATTATGGAGGTATGGACGTACGTGGTGTCTCCTGAGTTGTTCAGAAATTCAACACTCATGGCTAGTTTACACAGTGCGAGCTGCTGACGAGACAGTAGAGAGCTACTCAGATTGCCTACTCATATGCCAGTTGCTTGGCTCGCCTAAGCTGTCTTCATGATGATAGTAGCTACCCAGTCTCTTGCGGCTACTGCCGAACGCGTAAAAATCATGCGAGTGATGTTCGGGCTGCTGTCATCATGTGCGAGTTACTGTCAGGCGAGCAGGCAAATGAAAGCTAAAAATGTTGAAGTTACTCGGGAAGCTACTCGGCAGGTTGACTCACGCGCTAGCTCACACTGTGTTAACGTGTCATCAGCTTTTTGTTAGTAAGAAAGCAAAACTGGACAAGAAAATTAAAAAGTTTAAGACAGCCATTGACTGGCTCAAAACTGATGGTGGTTGTTTCATTAGTGTTTCTAGTAAAATTACTTACGTGTCGTTTCAAGATCACGAATTTACTTTATAGGTTTCCGCATTACGTTAATTTATGAAGCAATTATTTACTTTTTACCTTTAAATATACACGTGTAGGGTGAAAGGAAAAATGTGGTGTTAGTTCTGTATTTAAATAGAGTCGTTAAATGGGAAAGCTTCTTAGGAAGACTTCAAAGGGAGCACGTGGAACGCACTTTTGCTTTCTTCATTTATTCATGGGGCTGTGAGGTGAAGGGGGCCCTGGGCGGAAGCTTCAAAGCCGCAGAAAAACATAGATTACACAAGAGATATTATCACGACTGTACATTATGAGTGTGTGACTTTGCTGACCAGAAAATGCCCAGATAACTTATAAATACACTTTCTTTGAATTGAACGTGCTTTTTCTTAAATTGGCTCCACCGTGTTGAATAAATTGTATTTTTATTTTGAGAATGGTGATCATTTTTTTTCATTTACGTGCTATTCTTTTTTTAAAACTGCTTTTGTGTCTTACATTATTGTTTTGTTGTGTTGCATCGAATAGATGTTTAATCTATTTATTTATTTCTACATATTTATTTGCCCGTTTGGTGTCCTAAAAAAAATTGTTACAAAAAAAAAATACAACCGACTTCCAAAAAAATTCCGGCTTCCAAATAATGCATTTATTTGAAGATTATAAAATAACTCCACTGACGGAATGTGTTTTTTTTAGGCGTATACATACAAGCGTAATGTTATATGTTTATGATGTTAAATTTCTAATTGGCTATGTAAATAAGCGTGTTTCCTTCCGTAAGAATTACAGAATCTGTCAGAGCCGGACGTTCTAGTTTAATTAAATGTTATACATATTATATTAATTTAATTCTAGCCCAACTTAATTACAGTCCTTAGCTAACAATGCCCAAGTATCGACTATATACCAAAATGGATACTAGACTCGATTTACCTGCTCTAATCGAATTCTATTGTACTCGATATAATTAGCAACTAGGAACTAATGGACGCTTGTGCTAGATACCAATGAAGTACCTTTTAGAGCAGTGATGTCCTACCAATAAGGAACTCGACTTACGAGTTGCATCAAAGCCAGACAGGTTTTGCTTTACTATTGATAGGCACGCACGCGTTTGACCACATTCTCACTTCATGGTAAGTGATGATGTGGTCGATGATGGAGCACTTTTACCTAGAAATAACCCATTCACTGTGAACTACAGTATTAGAGAACGTATCAATGTCTACAAAAAAGTCCACGATAGCATATGTCTATCTTATTCACTGTTTACTTAAATGACCCCAGGTTGCAGCTTGCAGTACACAGACTCTGGCAAGGATTTCCACTCCTTAACTTTATGTACAATTAAACAGACTGTACAATATACTCAAAGCAAATACAAGACCAATCAATCCGCCAAGTATTATCCCAAATACATATGTTGTAGTCCAGTTTACCGAATGCAACTAACACAGTAGTGGTGTTTAGGCGCCACCATTATTTTCTGTTCAGTTAACTAGGCGAAAATTTAAAATTGATAGCGGTTATCCCTAGACGCATGGTGCAGGATAGGGTGTTTGAAAAAGTATGTAGGTATGATGTGCGTGACCTTGCAAATGCGATGCGAATTAGGTCGACGAAAGTAGGGTTCGTGACCAACATTATCTGACCCACTTGACTATTAGCGAATTAGTCAAGTGGGTTAGATAATATTGGACAAAGGAAAGTTGATAGGAATTATGCTGCACTAACCTTTCGATTCACCGTCACTAATATCTTCCACATCAACAGAAGGTTCGAGTTCTGCTGGATATTGCGGGGCGGCGCGCACTAAAGTCAACTGGGTAACAAAAGTGCGAGTCGGACTCGCGTGCAAAGAGTTCCGAAGCAATTTTTTTTAACATGTTATTTTATCACTACAGACTTCTTATAGGTTTTCCTTGAATTTTTAGGTATAGAACTATTATCTGCATATTTTTTCTAAATTTTAGGCTCAGTAGTTTCGGAGACAAGGGGAGAATGGTAATTTTTAGTCTAATTTCTTGAGTAACTTCAAAACTATTTATTTTAAAATTATCAAAAAAAAACCCTCACAATAAGTCCTTTCACTTGATATGTCACACGATACAGATTGAAATACTTTTTTTTTAAGTTTTTAGTTTGACCCCCAAAAGTGAACCCCATACTCAAAATGCATTTATTTACGTAACGCGTCCGCATTTGGGTCATAGAAGTCCATACGTGTACCAAATTTCATTAGAATCGCTCCAGTAGATACGGAGAAAACTGGCTGTGACAGACAGACAGACACCCGAGCAATCTAACAAGGGTTCCGTTTTTACGGATTTTCGGAACCCTAAAAATATCGCAAATCCTGAAAATGAAAATAAAGATTGCAATGTCCCCCACATTGCAATCATTATTATGAACAACTTTGACTCTTAGTATCATCTTTCTGAATCTTTCACAACAGCCGAAGAAGCATTACAGGCTGATTATTAAGTACTACCAACCAAAATACTCTCTACTCATTTTCAATTGTCGAATCGCCAGTTCATTGTGAGTCAAACAACAATGAAAAGTAAGTTTGTATTGACTCAGATCCGTTCAGATCCTTCCGATACGTGATCTAATCAAGAAAGGGACCCTTGAATGTAGTTAATTAGGCAAATAGAAAGTTTTCAGCGTTCTCCAACTCGAGTTCGAACCCGTTCGCTGCAAAATCGTTTGTTTTCAAACATTCTCTCGGTTGTCGGATTCATTGTCTTTGGTTCTGGTAATTACGTTATGGTTACATGAGAAGTTCAGTGTCTTGTTCAATGCTCATGTGTTATAATGAAAATTAGATATCAATCAACCAGCTGCTGCAGTCGAAAACGTTCAAGTCGATTGATTTATTCAGAACATGTTTTTGCCACATAATTAATAGCTGTCATAAGCTTAGCTTGTTCCCAAACAATTTGACAACAGAGAGATTCCTAAACATTTGACTGCATAGTTGGCGCAGTGTTTGAGCGTTTGGCTGCTGCGGCGTGCTGCGGGTTCGATTCCCGCATGGAACAAATATTTTTATGCAGATAGTCTACAGATAGCTAGTTGATCCGGGTCTGAATGTTTGTGTATGTGAGTTTACATGTTTGTAAACGCACCTACAATACAGGAGAAAGTATTGTAGGTGCGGGCGACGTAAAAAAAATCAGGGTATGATTGAAAAATCAAGGTAAAAGTTAGATCCGTAGTTAAGTGAAGATTCTTAAACTGTTTTAAAAACTACTGACGGATTCGGTAGTTTAACTTTTTTTTTCCAATGGAAACGGCTCATTTCAACTTGAGAGGAATCTTATGATCACTCAACTACCAACTGAGAAGAATTTCGAAATGTTATGTTTATCCAGGCGATAAGTCCCCTCTTTGAGGAGTGGCTAGAGCGGTGCCACGGCGTCTTCACCTTCCGCTTGACGCAGGTACTCACCGAACATGGTTGTTTCGGGAGATACCTGTTTCGAATTCGGCGGGAGGATACGCCCGGGTGTCAACACTGCGAGGACCGCTCGGAGGACACGGTGGAGCATACGGTGAACGTCTGCCCTACTTGTGCGGAGCACCGTCGTGTCCTCGTCGAGCCGATCGGCGACGGCGATCTCTCGCGTCCGGCCCTGGTTCAATCCAAGGTCCGGAGCGAGGAGGCATGGGAAGCGGTCACCTCCTTCTGCGAAGCAGTAATGCTAGCGAAGAAGGAGGCCGAACGCGTGAGCCCCCACCACCTCACGCCCCAGCCACCGCAACAGAAGAAGACGTCTCGGGCGTCGGTAGTCGCAGGGCGATTCCCGGCCACTGTAGGCGTAGGCCTGCGGACAGCGAGGCGGCAGATTTGGTAGCCCGCCGTATCGTGTTCCACGCGCGCTTCAAAGAGCTGTCAGCATAGAAGATGCGGCCCGTTAGGGCCAGTGCCTGCCAGGGTTGCGGAATTTGTTCGAAAGAGTCACCGCGGGCCTGGAACGTAAAGGGCATCAGGAGGAACAAGGATGGGGTAAGTCAGTAAGAGTCAGACACTCCCTTCTACTTCGCCCTGAGCGGGAGGAGATAACTTCTCCCGTTTGATGACTTTCCCTCCTTAAAAAAAGGTGCCTGATAAACTTGCATTACAGTAAAATTAACCTTTGCCTAATATCCCTTCGTATATACCCGAACAATAAATGATGTACCGTTTTTCATTACTAGTGAACGTAAAGGATCACGATAGAAGTCGATTCAGGATAGCTTTATGTCTTTATTTCTGTTTTTGATATTAAGAAAGTCAATAAATGTTTGGGAGTCAATGGCCGTTATTGTGCATTTATCTGGCACCTACCATAGGTACTTACGTCATAACTTCAAAGCTGCTATTCATAAACTCAATACCTCCACATTTTTCCTCCAAGATAACCTTTCTTTGTATTGCTAACGTTTGTAACGACTTAGAATAATTAAGGGTTCAGAGTTAATTATGTAATAACACACTAAATAACGTTTTAATTAAACAATCGCGCTCATGTGTTCAAAGCTTTTACTTTCTCACAAAATATTCTAGCTTTACATTATTTTTACTTGGACGTTAGAACTAACTTATAAATTACTATGTGTCTAGTTTTGTTTACTTAATCCTTCAAAAGCCTTTTATCTGTCCTTTGAAACCTAAATAAACTTTTACATTGTAGAACCCTTTTTATTTGATATATTAGGTACCTGTCTAGGACTTAGATATGATCTCCAGACTATGAAATACGTTTGAATACCTATCACAAATATGAAGCATGTATGTACATGTCTCTACATGATTATTCTGATCTGTATTAATGCTATTATTAATACAGATCAGAATAATCTCATTACCATCTGCCTAGCCTTTTCCCAACTATATTGGGATCGGTTTCCAGTTCAAGTGGATTCATCGTAGAGCGACAAGAAGGTTAACTGGGTAACACGGTACTTCTTGGCAAACTGGTGTCAGAATTTCTGGCTCTGTAAATCCGTAACAACTGCCGAAGATCTACAAATGACAGCCGTACTTTCCGAGGCACGTTCAACAACGTTCAAGATCAGAATAATCAAAATAACTCTAAAACAAACACATCAAATAACTTGACAAGTTTTATTTACAAACCCAAGATTTGACTAACAGACATAATTATTCCCTGAACACTAATTATAACAAAATCGTCGCACAAACAAGAAACTGACGGAGACTAGTTAGCTTTTAAAATAAATTCATAGTGTAGACAGATATCTGGCTTTGTCTGGAACAGTCCCGTAATACGTGAGAGAAATTCTGAATATTGACGTGGAATATTAAAATACAGAAGACTCACTTTATTTCTTACTTGAACTAAATGAACTCACAGAGAGAAAAACACCACCTACACGCTGAGAGTCTGCTTAGCTGTAAGCAAAACATTTGACTACTCCGTAATACCATCACAGTAGTTTCCTTCTCTTGCGGTCTCATTAATGAGCCTTCTGCACTCCACTATTTTATCCTATTATGTCAACCCGCGCTTTCACCAGTCGCGTTTGTAAAAGGGTGCCTACAAATATACGCGGTTGCTGCGACATGGACGCGAGTGTAATAGGAGGCAATTTAAATAATGTCGGTACTGTGTTCGAGTTTGTTGATGACTGCATGAAGGCAAGTTTGTCGAGCAGTACGTAAAGTGTAATTATAAAATAATGGCCCTTAATACATGTGTCATCATTACACATTTCAACAGTAAGCCTGAAACATGGAATCTGTTTAATTAAAACTAGAATTATAATCTGCAAAACTCCATTTGTTTCAGTGGAGAAAGCATAAATAATGCCTCACTGCGTTCCAGTTGCCACACCGCAACTGGAACAAACACGTTACGAGTTCTATGAATAAACATAAAATTCCAAAACAATCCCAAAACAGTGCAATTACACGTACCTTAATAAAGAGTCCATGTCCGCACGAGGTTGTGTAACAGGGATATGTACATCACGAGGCATCGCGCGGCAATTTGTAGCGCGCCTGTGTGTGGTAGCCTAACTGTCACGACTACATCGCTTTCATCAGTAATGTGCATTTCGGTGCTGCATACAAAAACAACCTCAACTAAAATGGCCATTTGTTGAACCTGTACGTTGAAATTTTACAAAACATATTTTTAGATTTATTTAAACGAGGCTATTTGCAAACATGAATTAATTCAACACAATATACCTTCATGATACGATTAATTATTACTTTTATCACAACTTTTATAAAGCGTCCATTAGGCTCTAACACCTACACTGCTTATTAAAATGACACAAATAGAATGGTTGATGCTAATCTAGTAAATACGACCTAAACCGAAGTGGCCAGGTTCAGTGTTTCCAAAATGAGGCGTCGTCTGAGATAGTTATTAATATAATGTCGAACGTTTACCAAAATAGCTGCACCTTGTATAGAATAGGAAGTGATGCTTATGGGTCTGGAAACTCTGTCACTTATCCGATTCTCGTGCTATCCTCTAGTCTAAAGCAATCTCTGCTCATATAAGAGATTTCTTTTGATGGGATTTCAAGCTGGCATTCTTTAACATCGAGATCGTTAAGTTTATTTATTTATTTCACTTACGTATAATAATATACTTTATTTAACACCAAATTTAAAATAAATAAAGGAAACCTTAAACTAAAGAACATACAATTGACGGCCTTATCGCATTCCGCGATCTCTTCCAGGCTACCTGAAATGGATAGAGATAGCTTGGATACGAAATGGGGTTGCACTTGGTATAATATAAAGGTAACAAATTAGTAACAGAAAAAAAGTAATACAATATACTAAAATAGATACACAAATGTGTATTTGTGTATCTATTTTAATATATTGTACATATTAAATTAATATATATTTAAAAAAGAAAATGAGTGACAATTATTAAAATTGACATGGAAAAAGTAATCATAGTGACAAGTAGTGTTTCCTAACAAGTCTTTTAAAAACAGACAGCGATTACGCGTGCTTAATTGACACTAGCAATGCATTCCACAAATGGGCAGCTTGGACTGTAAAAGACTTGTCCAAGAAAGTAGTGGAATGTATTGGCATTTTCAGTCTCAAGTTATCCAATGCCCTAAGAAATTTCGTGTGTGAATCACAAAGAAACTGAACTGTATGCAAAAATTTTGAAGGCGATCAAGTTTATCAAGTTGCACTTCAATAAGGTCATAATAGCTGACAGCTGCATAATCAAGGATGGGTAGAAGAAGAGTTTGCGCAAGCGCAATCTTGGTGGCAGTCGGTAGAAAATTACGCAGTCTTCTCAAAGATATAGCAGATGCCAATAGCTTGCGGCTTACTTCCTGTAGCTGGGCAGTCCAAGAAAAGTTCTTGCCACTAAAAATCCTCAAATTCTTTTGTTTCTCTCTAAAGGGTTGTCAAAAGAAACTTGGGGTAGAGTCGTCCATTCAATTTTTGAGATCGTCCTTGAACTACCCACCACTTAAATCTAGGTCTTTATGGGGTTCACCATAAGTCCGTATCTCTTGCTCCAGTCGCATATACGGGCCAGATCACGGTTTAGGGTCAAGATAGCCTCAGACAGACTTCCAAGAGGAGCTCGTGTGTTAATCTGAAGATTATCTGCATAAAGGTGGCAGGAAGAAGTTAATTCATTGTAGATAGTGTTTATGTAAGTGGTGTGCTTCTTTCGTCATTGTTATAGTCGAAAGACGTCCAATGCTGGGTAAGGTCACCACCGTCACCACATCCACAGTTTCAGTGTTACTCGCATCCGTCGGATTTCCGCGACTTTTCATCGGAAAACTTTGGGAGAAGCCTTTCAACAGTATTTGTTTGGTCATACTCAAAAACTGTTTAAAAAACAAGTGCGGGTCGACCTCGCGCGTGAAGGGTCTAGTACCATCGTATTTTTTTCATCATTCATCTTATTTGTTGTTATAGCGGCAACAGAAATACACATTCTGTGAAAATTTCAACTGTCAACCTATTACGGCTCATGCGATATAGCCCGCTGACAGAGACGGACGGACGGACGGACGGACAGTGGAGGCTTAGTAATAGGGTTCTCTTCGGGTACGGAATCCTAAAAAAAAGAACTGCAGTCATCTGCTATGTGCAAGTTAGGTACTACCAAATAGTAGTCTACCTAGATAACTGTTGATTCGGGAATTTCACACAATTACCGAAGTTTCGGGGCAAAATAAAAACTACTTAACTTAGTTCTACGAACTCCGGTCTTATCTTCACGCGCTATTTCAATTAGAATGCCGAGGCGTTAGCGGCCATAATGGCATTTTTTGCAAGAAATAATTGGGTTTACATGTTGTATGTAGTTAACAGCTGTTCATCACGAATGTCAAGCGACAAAGAAAAAGTACCTACTTGTAAGCAAGTTAAACATTTTTAGCCAACGGTTTTAAATAACACAGTTCAAGTTATCATGATTATCAGCTATGTCTAGAAACAGAAGAAATTAACCGAAAGAATTAGCATTGTCATTCAACGCAGCAATGCACATTTCTCATTGGTGGTGTATACATTGATATATAAAAACCCAAGATACATACTCAGCAACTCAAAAACGTCCGCAAAAACCAAGCGCACAATGTATAATTGTGCGCTAGTTTCAAACAGTCTCGCATCCCTCGCCATACTGCACTGCTTTGTAAAAACATCTTTTAGCGATCCGTGTAAGGTTGAATTTGCAAAAAAAAATGTTTATAGTATAACTACACACAACTCACACATGACACTTGGTACATGTCAGTTTTTGACGACAGTTTCGAGTGATGCATTTGTTCGAGACTGTGCATCTTGGGTTTTTTGGGTGTATATAAATTTCTTGATGCCCAATGATTTCTTTTGTTTTTATACGCGTTTCTACATAATGTTGCGAATTCATTTATTTGTAACGGGTTGTTTTTCAGTATTATTTAGTCATTATTTTAGGTAACTTGTACTTAGTGTGAATAAAAAAATACTGTTTTCAGAAACGCGATGTGTGATAAAATCTAGGTATGGGTAAAACATTGGAATTTCAAAGTTTATGAAGAAGGAATTTTCAGTTCACACGGTTCGGACATTGTCCGAGTTATATGAGATTTTTGTGGTTCGACTTCGGGTTTTATTAGACCTTTGTCTGTTGAACAAATACTTCTAATAGCTTTTGATTGAAAAGATTCTAAAGCATTTTTTAATTATTCTCTATCTATTTATTTATAAGAAACTAATTTTCTTACACGCTTTCACGAGTCTAATTGATCAAGATTGAGAATTTATTAAGTAGTTAAGTAATTTTTTAACCGAATTAAAAAAAGGATTTCTTTAAAAATACATAAATTAAAATAAGATTCTGAAAGATTTATGGTCCGGGATATTTACATCGCATTCATAACTTTGTGTTGAACCTGTATCTTTTCAGAAATATTAAGAAGCTCTCCTATTGAATATTGTCTCGCAAAAGCGTCTTATATAATCATTCATCATTTATCAAGTTGTAGAATGATGTATGTACTCTGTGACGCGATACTAATGGAGTCCTACCCTCGACGTGGCGTCGTCAGTCCCCGCAGGTATTGTTGCATGATATCAAGAGTCAGCATAATTATTGTGCTCGCGTTTAGAACATGGAAACTGAATAAAACTACTTACTTCTAAAGTTGTGATATCACGTCATTTGAGTGAACAATACCTGACATCATAACTAAAAATACTGTGTTTCAGACGTTTATAAAGTAGATTTTAGAATATGATTTTGTTTTCAATTCAAAGCTTGAAAACTCTAGAAAAACGGAAATGGTTGCCGAATAATTATCCAGGGATTTATAAAAAAGATCTCTTTAACATGTCTGGACTGGTATGGCCATGTGATGAGAAAACCAGAAGATCGCGTGAGCAGATAAGTACTGAAACATAGCACAGTCAAATGTTATGTCTCGAAGATCAAAGACACATCTTAGCGCAATACCAGGATTCGGCTCTTCTGGTTATTCTTGTTTGCAATCCCCTTAGTTACAAAGAAAAGACATGAAGTGAATGAGAAAGTGGATACTTAAACCAAAATAATGGATATGAACCATTTAAACTAAAACATAAAATAAGCAAGCTTTTGTTGAATTTCCTTTATGTTGTAGATCGTCATTTCCAAACGTTTTATAGAGCACACGTAACAGTTTGTACGTAGCTATGTAACGTTAGTGTAATGAGCGTTGCGTCCCAAGATCATTGACTTGCAACGGGTTACCGCGCTGTGCAAACAGAGTCGAGCCACTAAACAGGCAAGTACAGCAGTGCTAGTCGGCAATCTTCACTTTTATGTGTCATCTAAGAAGTTATGATAATAATCTGAATTTCGCTAGAAAGCGTTTTAAGAGAGCATCAATAAGATGGTGAATTACTACTTTTATTTAATAGCAAGGCAATAAAAGTGTCAGTAAAAGAGCTTCTTTAAATAAAATTTATCGTAGATACTCAGCAGAATGCTTATGGCTTGGATTCACACCTAGTCATAGTTTTATAACATCACTACTTTTTTTGATAACATCACTAGGCACACAAGTTCCATGCGTGCTACTAAGCTAAAAATTTAATGTTAACGGAATCTATTGCACGCCCTAGGCTGTACACTGTCCCAGCTTGGTTTACCCCGAGGCTTTAAATTGTACTAACAGAGACCTACAAGTCATTGGAATAATGTTGTGTCAATATTCCGAATTATCAACATTAAAATGAAATGTACGTATAATCACATTATTAAAAGTAATATAATAAGAGCTAAAGTAACTGTCTGTTTAGGGTGCCTGTTCATTTGGGTGCCTGAAATTTCTTAGTTTCTCCGCTCCACTGGCTCACTCCGCTATAATGGACAGGCACCCTTTCAGCGGAGCAAGGCAGCAGAGCGGAAAAACGAAGAAATTTTAACCAATCGAATTGCATAAAACCTCCGCACCACGTGAGTCACTGGTATTTTGACTGACATGATTAGTTAAAATTTATCCGTTTCTCCGCTCCACTGCGCTGTAATGGACAGGCACCATCGGATATGGACGAAACTTAGCATAAAATAGACCAGTTCCTGGATTAGGACATAGGATATTTTCATCCCGGGAGTAAGTTCCCTTGGAATTATTTTCGTCTTTCACGCGAGCGGAGCCGCTGCAAGAAGCTTGTTTCAACTATAGGTATTTAGTGTATCAAATTTGGTTCTATAAAGAAATAAGAGTACTTTATTTAATAAACGATTACTCTTGCAAAACAGTATTTTTTTCCTGTGCAATCAGGCTGCTAGAGACCGGGAATTCATCTCTTGCCTTGCATATTAATTTCATTAATTAATCATAAACGACCTTCTTATTACGGTGGTGTCACATAGTTATGGCTTTAGTGCAGCAAACTGCCTCTGTGGTCAAGTGGTTTAGGTGTTTGCCTTGTGATCCGGTGGTCGTGGGTTCGATTCCCACGGGAAGCATACTTTATAAAGTTGTTTCCAGTTTGGCTAGGACATCGCAGGCTTGAATCACCTGATTGTCTGATAAAAAGATGATTTCGTGCTTCGGAAGGCACGTATAAGCCGGTGGTCCCGGTCGCCAAATGGCGGTCGTCAAATAAACCATGTCAGAGGCCCTTGAGGCGGTTTCGAAACTCTGACACTAGGGTGTGAGGGGTCGTTAGACCTTACTACCCACACGATAAGAAGAAGTCTAAGCTGAGAAGGTGCGGCTTGCTGAGAGAATACCGCTAATTTGGCTGGAACTTTCGGATTTCCATAAATCGGCCTAGTGCGAGTCGGAGTCACACGAAGGGTTGGCCCGGTCAAGTTGGCCCTTTCAGCTCATGAGGTCAATAAAAATTGTGGATCTTGTCACTTTTCACAGTGATTTTGGTAGTATCTGAGATATTTTGTTGCACTATATGTGCTGTCCGTATATACAACCTGTTTTTAAAATGAAAAAAAAAAGTTGTTATTGACTGTTGTCAGAAGTACAACTTCTGCACCTATTCACTTCTTTTGCGCTCACACTCACTTATGCAACACGATTCTTGGAAAGCAACGCGAACAGTTTAAAACTACGTACTCTAAAGCAACTACTATGGACTCCTAATTTCATAACAGTTTAATTATACTTAGCCTTAATAAGGTATCTCATTAATAAATGATTAGGTAATTTGTTGCCTAATTAAGGTAGGTAAAAGCGAGCTTACCATTTAAAGTAAAAGCTATAAGCCCGTAAAATTCTACGGTATCTTTCAATTATTCAGTGATAGCCTTAACGTAGTACCTACATAGGTATATTATAATTTATTAGATGCCTAAGGTCAATCAACCTAGCTTTATTTGAATTATGTTTAGGTCGGCTTCTTCAACCTAGTAATTAGAAAAAATGATACCCCATGGCAGAACAGCCGGTCTAAAAAGGCTACTTTAGCAGAATCATATTAAAATCATAATATTAACCACACAACAATCGGTCAAACTTCATTGTCATCTTTATCGCTCACGCATTAGGTTCAAGGTTGATTGGGAAAATTTGACAGTGACGGGTAGCGTGATGTGCTTTCTGATTCTGCAAAAGTGGCCTTTTTAGACCACCGGGTGTCAGATTTTCTAGATTCTTACCCTAAGTGCCAGTCAAATATCTACATGTGACAATCTGTAATTGTACCTTTTGCGTTTTCTAATAGCTACAACCTGGGCGTCTTTAAGTCGAGAATCGACCACATCATCGCTTTTCACCAAGTGAGAATATTATCAAACGCGAACAGGTCCATAACAAAAAAAAGTGGCCAAGTGCGAGTCGGACTCGTGTGCAAAGGGTTCCGAACGAATTTCATTTTTTTTTACATTTTATTTTAACACTATAGAATTCTTATAGGTTTTCCTGTAATCTATAGGTAAAGATCTATCATTTACATTTTTTTTTTTCAAAATTTTAAGCTCAGTAGTTTTGCAGATAAGGGGGGAATGGTCATTTTTTGTCTAATATCTTGAATAACTTCAAAACCATTCATTTTAAAATTATGAAAAAAATATTATTAATACCCTCACAGTTAGCCCTTTTATTTGATATGTCACACAATATTGTTCAAAAAACTTTTTTTTTTAAATTTTCTACTTTGACACCCAAAAGTGACCCCTATACTAAAAATTTAACAATTTACGTAACGCGTCCGTGTTTGGGTCACAGAAGTCCATATGTGTACCAAATTTCAACAGAATCGGTCCAGTGGATCCGGAAAAAACTGGCTGTGACAGACGGACAAACAGACAGAGACCCGAGTGATCTTATAAGGGTTCCTTTTTTTGTTCGAATCCTAAAACAACCAGGACCTTCGATTTAACGTACTTTACGAGGTGCAGAGGAGTCTCGGTATAATAGATTATATTAGAATGGACAGACCTCGGCAAGCTTTGCTCAACCTCGAAGACTGATCGTGGCTGTCATTATTTGGACTCGAGCTTTTCGAGATGCCTCAATAAGATAGTTTAAAAGCGTAGATATTTATTAAACGTACATTTTTTTTAACTCAAGCAAAACGGTGACCTCGGTCGATTGTGATGAACGCTAGTGTGCTGTTTTGGTTTAAATATGTAACTGCAACGAGATCGTAGATCAACGCCGCGCTTATATTGTGTAAGCGACGCGTAAGCCTTGTGCTTCTTCGCATTGATAAGTGTAAGCGGGTGCGTTTTATTATTTGTTTGTCCATGTGGCACAAATTTCACAAGTATGGGCTAGAATTAGATCTTCTGAGCATATAGTAACGTATACTTGTTTTCTTAAAAATCTAGGTGTAAACAAAAGTAAATATAAAAGTAGTAGTAGTAATAGTAAAGTAGTAAATATAAGGGAGTAAAAGGTAAGTTTGCAAGCTTTTTTTTCAGTGGTATCAGACAGGCCGAACAAGGAATGTTTATGCAAACTTATGCCGGGAGCAAGTCGTCGTGATAGTTCATTTTCTTAGGCTTAGCAAAAACTGGACCTTACAATGCAAAGTTCTGAGCATGGAGTCTTCAATCCGCCGCGCTCAATACTGCTCTCGCTTCAGCATATCAACATAAACACGTACTAAAAGTATTTGTCCCGAAGCATTCCGATTTACGCAGACAGGATGTTACACGGACGTGATACGGACATGACATGATTGTTCGCCGGACGGTCCGCGTCCGTTAAATCTATGCGCGGCGCATAATATGACGCGTAGTGATGTATGCAATATCGTGAAAGCGACAAGCAATTGACAATTTAACGTCCACCCCAGTCCATGCCAGTCATTCATAAATACGCCGTGTTTGTTAAATTTGTCCATATAAAAACTGGTGGGAAGTATAATTAGACTTTTGGTAATTAATGGTAATAAATATCTCCCGGCCTGGGAACAAGGTGGACCGATGACCTGGTAAGGGTCGCGGGTAGCCGATAGACGCGAGACGCACAGAACCGGTTGTTGTGGCGACACTTGGGGGAGGCCTATGTCCAGCAGTGGACGTTTGTTGGCTGATATGATGAATTAATATCTCTATCTCTAGGACAAAATAGAAAGCATGCATGCAAGCGTACTTTCTATTTTTGAAATCCGACATGGTGGTGGAAGGTTTACTGTTAGGTAATCTGATGACCAGGTGAAGGCAGCAGTAGCCTGCTGAATGGGAGAAGCATAGGGCCTGTCGATGTGGCCACGCTTGGGCGAGACCTTTGTTCAGCTGTGGACGCTTTTTGACTGAAATTTAGATAATGATGATAATAGGTGACAATACCTAATGCAGTGTTTTTTTCAAGTCTAAGCTGAGTTTTTGTGTACATTTTGAAGTACCAAACCCACAAACTCATAAAGTGCGATAATATAATATACTAGTTGAAATAAGTAGGTGCTTCTAGCTTGCGCAATATTGCATAACTGGCGAGCTGTTAGAGTATGAACTAACTACTCTATGTACATGCGAGTATCATTATGCGCCTAATTAAGGTTTAATATCACTGTGAGAGTTGAAACGCTATGCCTCTCGCTACTAATGTGCTAAATTATAAAATAAATGAAACTCTAACATATTTGGCGAAATTAGCGTGTACCTATCCCGTCGAGGATAGGATACTTACTGACGGGAATTTGTGAAAATACAAATACTACAACTATACATAAACGAAATTTAGTTTATTTTTTAGGTAGGCGTGATGTTGCGCGAAATCAAACGCGTTGTATCGTATTTTTTTTAACTAACCAAAAAAACGTGTCCAATATTTTTGAGAAATCAACTGACACACCAATGAAAACCCAGATTTTTTGTAGAAATTTACTCTATTCTATTAATTTTTTTGAAGTTATTAATCACGTCTTAATAAACGCTTGCCAAGCTTGGTCTTTGGATGGGTAACCATCTTAACATACCGAGTTTCCTCCGTACCTCGGAAAGCACGATAAGCCGTTGGTCCCAGCTGTCATTTGTAGATCGTAAGCAGTCGTTACGGATTGTCAGAAGCCAGTGAATCTGACTGCAGTCTTGCCAAGAAGTACCGTGTTACCTAGTTAATAGGTTGTGGAGGTCTAGTAGGCAGCCGCTCCACGTAAAATACTGATATTCAGCTGAATCCGGTTTGACTGGAAACCGATTCCAATATATTTGGGAAAAATGCTGGGCAGATGATGATGCTTGAGCTATTGTGGTAATCAATGCTGCCACGTTGCTTTGCCTTGAGAAGCGGCCTATGTTTAACATTGGCATTGGTAATACTCTGCTTTTGGCTATTGGTTCTAATCATTTGACATTATTATTTATGACCTTCGTAATTTTTACGAGGGTCATAAATATCTCAGATTTGTCTTAAGTTTATAATTTTAGAATCCAAGCGAGGCCTCACTGATGACAGATAATTACGCTAATAGCCTCAATGCTAGGTAAACAAAACATCGCCCTTAAAACAAAACTCGTTAGCTTACCCTCATTATACTAACATATTACGAACATCACGCCTGGCTGTTCCTGGAAGGGTGTATGGATGGAGCAATAACTAAAGGTCATAGCACACTATACCAGCACCACAACGGCACCGCTCCAACCCAGCAATTTACTTGTCATTCAAATTAGAGCATTAAATCGTGTGTCGTAAAATATATTTCATAATGTCAATATGAAAAAACCAACGACGAGCAGTCAGCGCGCTTGCCGCTACCATACAACTCGACTCGCCGACTGCGTGCTTACAGCGCGCTGACCGCGTGCTTAAAGCGCGCTGACACCGAGTCGCCAGCGAAACAACGTCGGACTGCCAGCTTGTACCTCGTAGCCTATATTTGAGGCGACGCCGCCGTGCTGCTGCTGTGCCGTTGCGATGCCGTTATAATGTGCCATGACCTTTACTCACAATGTGGTTTTGAACGTACATAGATGTAATGTGGAGACAGTCTTAATTCAGCTGCTTTATGCAGCATTAGCAAGATCATTTCCTTGGTTCCCATTCTTATTGATAAAACATACCACATGTGTTTTTTTGCCACATTTGTACATATTTTTCAGGTTACCATGTACTGCTTTAAAAATGCTGAAGGAAAATATCGTTTCTGAAACCTCGGACTGGCCCAGGACTTAAACTTTGAAGATATTTGTGACATCCACACACCACATAGAACTAGTATGGAAATGAATCTGTAAATCAGTAAAGTGAATGTAAAAATAATGTTATTATTTGTCTGAACACTCGGTACGCAAATCAAAACTACATGTGCCCAAAAGGTTATTTGACTACTATTAAAAATATCATCATCATATCAGCCGAAAGACGACTACTGCTGGATAGGCCCCCAAGCGTCGCCACAACGACCGGTCCTGTGCGTCTCGCATCCATCGGCTACCCGCTATGTATATTAAAAATATACATGAATAAATATTTATTTGATAGTTATTATTAAAACAGTACGATTGGTGAAAAAATAAATAAAATTGGTGAAAAAACAGGGAAGTTTTACGCTTTCGATGTTATTATTCTATCCTTGTCACACAAAATGTCGTATGTACTGCATGGCTTCAATTCAATATGGCGGAATTTGTGAGTGACGTAGCACGCTATTGCGATCTCTGTTTATCGCAGATTTTAAAATGCTGACAACACCGCCATTTTTTGAGATTTATAAGCAATATTTTTTAACTGCATCTTGTCTGCTCTCTAGGTTTTGAGGAATGTGATAAAAAATCCATTCAAATACCCTATTGGAAGTAAACGATGACAGCTGACAGGGGAGAATGGAGGAAGAAAACGTGTTGCATGGATCCCAAGTAACAAGGACGGAATGATTATGATGGATGTGCCCAAGTTGAACGAAGGACATACAGAGTAATGGGAATAAAAAATGTTCCATTTACGTGTCTGTAACAACATTGTTACGTAGTACGTACTCAGCTTAATATACCCAACAAATGTACATTTAAACATTGACGTCATGCACGTACATTTTTAAATTATATTGACACAGGCATCACGTAAAGCGACATCCTGGATTAAAACCAGCCCTGTGTCGTGGCTCGCTACCGCTTACAAAAACACCCCGGTTTCCTTTGTTGTGCAAAGAAGGGTGGAAAAAAAATACCGCTCCGCAACTTGTAAGAGAAAATCAAGCAAATTGCTGCTACAATTTTTCAACGAGAATTAATAGACACAAATAAAAAATTCTAACTGGACCAGGAGGCAATTATTTGCACGTTTATTTTAGTCTGTGGATAATCAATTTTTAGTTGGGTTTTACTTTCGATCTTGCTTGGAATCCTTAAAATTTGGAGCTGTTAAATTACAACACAGTGAATGTGGCATGATTGCACCCCTGTTTTGACTAAAGAAGTATTAACTTCACTCCATGGTTTTAGCTCTGAAACTTTAACTAAATTAAAACAACAGAAATATATTATCAATGCAATCGCAAACAAAATTTACAAACTCAGGGTTCTCACTCTCGGTCTGGGAAAATCCGAGCTAGAATATTACAAGAGGTTTAAGATGTAAAAAAAATAATGTGGTGACAACTTAGACGTTAACAAGACTGCCACAACACTAAAAAAAAAGAACAAAATCAAACAAAACTAGCCCTCATTCAATACACAAAACATTCAAAATAATTACCTTGACCTAACTATACCCACTTAAACCGGCCAAGAGGCTCACATTCTCACTTATTATAACCAGGCCAAGTTATGCCGCAATCTCAATGCAATAAACATTCAGCTAGGCGGCACGTGCCAACGACGACTAGCCTTCCTGCCACCGCTGTGGATATAGAGCGCATAAATGAGCCTAAGAAATCGGATGTAGGTTTAGGTACTGAACTAATAATTATTGATTTGCAATAATTAATTCCACTACGACTGTTTTCACTTAATGGGTCAATCACTTTTCACTCACTCTACGTCAGTTATAAAAAGCATATTGAAAAGCAATGCAAAAAGAATGGGTGTCATTTGCCTGTAGTTACAAAACATATTCTAATACAAAAAATCTTTATTGTAGGTATCAGAATGATTCCTTTTACAAATCCGATTATTACGAGAACGTAATAATCCAGATTTGAAATAGGAACTGTAAATGTTACCCACTTATTACTGAGGACGTAGAGATTCAGAGAAAAAGGCATGCCTGTCATAATAAACAGCCAATTTTTAAATAATTCTTACCCAACTTAACCCCTTTCAAGCCGAAAAGTTAATAACTCATTCACCCAGATTACGCTAAAATTATTATTTGTGAATTTGCTAAAACCAAATTAATGTTGGCTTATTCCCCTGTTGAATTTACAAAATTGTCCTCAAAGAAAAAAAAAAGCATACGTACAGCACACAGCGATTTATTGGAAAAGCTATATAAATTTTGCTTCAGGTATCTCGAGCAGTTCTTATCTTCTACGTTTCGAGGAAATAACTGAAGCAGAATCTGATATCTTTAACAATATTCTCGTAACAGCCGACGATAGTTAAATTGCACGTCGGGCATTTCCAGCGAACCAATGTTCCTAACTGTGTACGTAATATTGGAGAGGTTTCCATTCTATGAGCAGGCCTTAGCGGTAACAGGAGCGAGACGTGACGTATTATGTGGGGTCCACCTAACACTCAACACACTATGCAACAAATGTGCAATATATTCCTCACGGGAGAACATTGCAGCAGCTACAGCAGTGTTTGCGGTGCAGCCAACCCGTCGGGTCCAAACGGCTAACTTTTGAGATTGATTAAATTTTAGCACCTTCAGTCTATTATGCTGAATAATCTGGAACTTTCTTCGTAACTTAATCTAACGCTTGTGGACATGTAATAAGCTTTATTGTTGTAAAGCGAACTCCCCTGTAGTTGACAGTTAGAATTATTGGACGGGGAACATATAACTGAAACCAAAACTAGGGCGACAGGTAGAAACTACTGGCGGTTGCTTTGAAAGTCTGTACAACTCGTGTCCATACACGCTTAATGATCACTAAGCGACACAAATTTCATTGAAATACCTACTTGAATACGCAGATGTGTACTTAAGGTAGGTACACTTTCGTTACGTGTTTCGAATATTTTGACAAAACTTCCCTAGAATTGGGGTTCTTGTTTTTTTAAGGCATCGCTAACTCTAAAATCACCTCGATTTCCCTACATGTTGACAAGTTTGTGACAGTATTCCCTACATTTTGACAAGTTTGTGACAGTTGTCGCTGAGAATATCATCTCAGCGACAATCACTATCACAAACTTGCGACTTGAATTTTAAATACGAGAATTGCTAAAACACTGCCAGAGTAGTAAGAAAAATGCATAAAAAAAAATTATTATATACTTTATCTAAAAATATACAAAAATATAATATTAACAGTGAAAATAGAATCAAAATTGCTCGAAAAACAAACGAGATATAACTATTTTAAACAAATATATCTGTCCCTCTCGCGAAAACGCTGTTTTCTATGGCAGCTGTATAGGCGTCATGAACGTTGACGTCAAACTTCTCTTTCTAATCGTAATCTATGAAGCTTTATAGTTTCATCGCTGATGAAGGTATTTAAAAAATAATGTCATGATTGTTTACTAGAGCTAATAAGTATTGCATTTTGCAATTTAAAAAATCGCATGCATATTCCCTACGTTAATTGACCTCTTGGCGTAGGTTGTGGGATTCGCTGGATGCGAGAAGATGCAGGTGATAGAAGAACCTGTTATTGTGGCTATGCGTTGAAGAGATGAGGAAAGACGCCGACGGCGACGGTAGTAATTTTTAGGGTTCCGAACATCCGTAAGATACGGAACCCTTATACGATCACTCGGGTGTCTGTCACAGCCAATTAGTGGAACGATTCTGTTGAAATTTTGTAAAAATATGAATTGCTTTGACGCAAAAACGAAAGCGTTACGGAAATAAGTAAATTTGAGTATGGGAGTAACTTTTGGGGGAAAAACTAGAAAATTACAAAAAAAAACATTTTTCATACTGTATCTTGTGACATAGTTATCAAATGAAAGGGCTTATTGTAAGAGTTTTAAACATATTTTTTTTCATAATTTTAAAATAAGTAGTTTTCAAGTTATTCAAGAAATTAGACGATACCCCTTATCTCCGAAACTAATAAACGTATAATTTTGAAAAAACTGCAGATAGTTAGTACCTATAAATTACAGGAAAACCTATAAGAAGTTAAAATAACATGTCGCAAAAATGATATTTGTTCGGAACCCTTTACACGCGAGTCCGACTCGCACTAGGCCAGTTTTTTATATTACCTTTTTCTAAAGATATTGAATGGGATCTCTATCAGGAACCATAATTCTTTTTGAAGTGGTCACGAAATAATTGTTGAAAGCATTTCAAAAAGTTCTATGCCAAAAATTTAATTCATATCGAAATCTTTTCATATAAATCCGTTGCACCTGCCACGGTAAGAAAGTGCAGTATTAAAAGGTTTTATAAGTGTTATTTGAAAACCTCTCTGGCAACTGTCGGACCAACGTCGACGTCTGTTCCTTTTCTTGTCTAAAGCTGTGTGCACATATGGCTGTGTATGTGTACACTACGTTTTCTTAGAAATTCTGACATCGAATGTTATTTTTCAGTACGCAGCTATCGGATTATTCTAGGAAAATAAATCATTAAAAAAAACAAATGTCTCTACTTTGATATTTTTAACACAAAAAAAAGGTTTTAACTCGATGTTCTACCATTTTAAAAGTCAGACCTAAGACAACAGAAAATTTTGCATTTGTAATTATTTTAGCAGCTGAATATCATTCATATTTTGTCTCAAGACATTTCTAGAATGTTTTCATCAAAATCGTTCACGAAACCTAGTCGAAAGATAATCAAATTTTTAATACTTATCTAGAAGCAACAGGACAATAATCTGCTTGTATTTCAGCAAGAATCTGTAATATTTGGAATTTAATACTAGACTTACTATGTTAAAGGTCTCCGGAGAATGCGATCTCCGTCAATCCTGTCTGTTGGCAGTTTCTGAAAATACTTTTAGTATTTATACGTATACTATAAGTAAACTAACTGTATGGAAGCACCTACCTACGTGGTTCTGCATGATCAAAGTCAATATTTCGTTTTGTTTTGGTTTTATTATATTCTCTCGTGTCGTACATATGATAAATTGTAAGAAGATGATTCATCATCATATCAGCCTAAGACTCAAATTTCGCCACTACAACCCGTCCTGTGCATTTCGCATCCATCGGCAACCCGCGACCCTCACCAGGATATCGTTCCACCTTGTGGATGGGCTTCCAAAGCTGCGTCTTGTGTACGTGGTCGCCATTTCAGAACTTTTCGGCCCCATCGAACATCTTTTCTGCAAGCAATGTGGCTGCCCACTGCCAATTCAGTTAAACGTAAAGTTGTAGATTAGTCATGCGTTGTTCGTTCGTCGTGCTCCTTTACCGCCAATTCAGTCTGGCGATCCTTCGGACTATGTCGGTAACCTTGGTTTTCTTGCGGATATCATCAGAAGACGATTAACCAAGCCGAAAGTCGCTTGTTTTTCGTGTTCTACTAAACATAATAATGTTGTTTTTCGTGTTCTACTAAACATAATAATATCGTTTTTCAAATAATAGCTAGTTAAAATTGCAGTCAGGTGGACTGATGACATGATGAAGACCGTGGCAAGACGCACTGATCGATGTTACGATTTTTTTATTAATGATGGGAAATCGTTAAATGACTCCTCCCGCTCTGGGTGGAGCAGAAAGGAGTGTCAGACTCTTACTGACTAAAACTCATCCGTCTTCCTCATGCCAGAGTCACCGCGGCCTTGGAACGCAAAGGCCATTGCCTTTGCGTTCCAAGGCCGCGGTGACTCTTTCGAACAAATTCCGTAACCCTGGCAGATGTTATGATGCCTGGGGAAGGCTTATGTCTAGACGTAAGCCTCCTCTAGTGGAACTGTGGAAATGATGATAATGGTGGTCAGAACCCGGGTGTATGACGCTCTCACAGAAAGACTTGTGTTCTAGCTGTACAAATCTTATAGTTTCATTATGAAAACAGACAAATAGAATAATTTCCAATAAACTATATGGTATTTTACCTTGTGAGTTGGGTAGTGTAGATACGCCTACAACTGCTTGCGAGCCCACTTACGATTATTTACAATTACTATTTTGTCGTGAAGCAATAGCTTTGGCTGCCAGATAAAATCGTACAAAGGCCACAGTTGGTAGATTTATTTTTAGAAAAACTGATTTCGTGATTCATTTCCAATAACTCACATGGTTTTATAGGTATAAGTACATTTACAGGTAAGGACAGAATAAAGGAAATTCGTAGACAAAATAACTTTCCCTTTTCGGATTGATGTGCTCAGTATATTGTTTTATCTTGCATACATAGTTCGGCACTGCCTCGGAAAGTACGTTAAGCCGTTGGTCCCGTTTGTCATAAAGCCAGAAAATTGACACCAGACTTGCAAGAAGTACCGTGTTACCCAGTTACTGGGTTGTGTATGTCAGACAGGCCCTCCACATAAAATACTGGTATTTAGCTGAATCAGATTTGACTGGTCGGCCCCAATATACGTAGTCGTAAAAAGGCTTGGCAGATCACGATAAATCATAGTCATTCAGGTTGGCCGCAGCAAAGACAATCTCCACAGGTGGGTTTTTCGGATGAAGCAGATTTTTAGCGTTTGTGGCCATGGTCTACCAGTTTTTTTTTTGTTTTTAATTATCTACCAACCTTTCATCTTGCGCCAGAAGCAGTTTAGCCTATTGACTTGAAGAACTTATGCGGACAGCATCCCCGTAGTGGAATACCTGGCCAGGCAAGGGATTTAATTAAGAATAATTTATTTCTAATTTATACTGGAAATATAAACAGTACCTCTGAAAATACAACAGAATAAATTTAAACCAATATTTTCGTTGGTATAGTAGCATTCAAAGACATGGTAAATGGTTTGGAAAAGCGAAGGCCTTTGACCAGCTGTTATTAATAAGCAAGATTTAATTTAGTAAATCCTTTTTCTTTCTTTAAAGCTTTTTAACCTCAAGATGGCCAATATCAAATTAATCTGTTTACTTACTCAATAAAAACGAATTAATCCCCCAGTTCTAGTGTGAATACCGCCTTAACGCTCTATCCGACATAAAAAGCATTGTCAATGCGTTGTCAAGGTGTCAATTTTGCATTGAATTATGTCACTTTGTTGGGAAGCACCGAGTTACATCGTAAGTGGCATCCACACATGGCTTGACGTTCAGACAATAGTGAGAATAAGTTACTGTCTTTCGAGTATATCGTGACAAATGTATAAGAAACATTTTGATGTTGCAATAATTGGGCTATATTGCAAACTATTCCTATGTTATAAGAAAATGTTGGTAGATTTGTTAGATTCGTTTTATAACACTGGAATTATTCAGGACTTGTACATATGTTTTGTTAATAGGTAAATTTAATTTGAATTTATCTCATAGTAATCTATTCATATTTGTAAGTTGTCTCGTGGAAATGTTTAAATAAATTGACTATATCAAAACCTAATTAGAATTCACAGAAAAGATTTATCAAAACGAGCGCTCAATATTATAAATCTACTTAGAATAATTTACTTCACAACGTAGAGGTAATTCAATAACATTCATTGATCCTTCTCAGAATCGGAATAAAAGCAATTTAGTCGACCTAAATTTTATTAGTCCCTGATATTAAATTATGTTGTATGTTACCAATACAAATATCATACTGAATTATTGAGAATTATCAGCTTTCAACTATGATCGGTTTATACGTTTATTTTGGTAATAATTTTTATTTCTCCTAGAAGAAGTAGCGTCTCTTGAGTTGGTCTGGAATTTAATCTTTGTTCGATCTTGTTGCAGGAAGAGATACAACTTTACATAAAAACTAGCTTTGCCCGCGATTTCGTACGCGCATATACGTTTTTTCCCGTTCCCATAGGAGTTTAGTTTCCTTGGGGAGTGTAAGCACTCCCCAAGGAAACTACATGCCGAATTTCAGCTCTCTACGACCAGTAGTTTCGGATGTGCGTTGTCTGTCAGTTACTCAGTAACGGAAGAGTTTTATATAATTATATTGATCGATTATTCAGACTTTTGGGCATCCAATTGATTTGTGATAGTTTCAAAATGAGAGATAACATTACTCCTAATAATTTTGTCAATGACTTTCAGTTTGATAGTAGGTATACATAGATAGAAACATACTGCCTAAAAATTCAACGAAAAACTTTACAACAACTTAGAAAACTTCCAGAACTTCTCTGTAACAACTTGAACAAATCAAAAGAATTCAAATGAGCCTTGCGATGAAACAACGCTAAATCAGTCGAAAACTCATGTTACCTCAAGACTATACTTGAACTTTAAAGAAAATACATATAACATTTTAAAACTAGATACTGCAATAAATCTTCAACGTACTTTCTTGAATGTCGGATTGTTCCATCCTGCATTCTAGTCAGGAATGGAATGTTTTCTGTATTCAGCTGAGCATTGTGTTCTAGTTATCATTTCACTTGGCGTAGAAAATCTTAATTCGGAAGGAAATTGTTTGTTTTGTTATTTATTTTCATATTTCGAATGAAAAATGCGAGGATAATAAATCATTAATATAAAAGAATTATATTACTTGAAATGTTTTTTAAATAAGAAACCGTCCGTATTTTTAAGGTCACCAACAATCACTTGTTTTCAGTTTCAATACCCAGTCTCTAGGTTGATCAAACGAAATATATATCTTTTCAACACTAAAAAGTGGTATGAATCTAACGAGACAAATTACATCCGTGTACACCACAATTTAATTCGGAGCAATTGTCCTTACGAGTAATGTATACCGCCTTCAACAAACAATTTCTTTATATAATGGCACTTGTTATTTGCCGAGTGAGGTGCGAATGTAACCGATAAATTGCTGAATTCCCGTAGCTAATGCATCTGTCACCGATTGTTACTCGAGCGAACTGAATACATTTTCATACTTTATATCACGTTGTGGTACAATTCAGAGGACATTAGGGTTAAATTGTTATGTAATATTTAGTGTCTGAAAGCAAGCTGAAGTGGCAACTAGCTGTATTAGAAGCAGATCCAATGATCGTCTCTTTTGGTTTGGGGACCGAGTCACCCGCGTCAGTAGGAGAATACCCAATGTTTGACCCTACACGTGGTCCCCGGGTGGTGCTAATCAGGTGACATTAATTAGTGGTAGGCTTCGGCCGATGGCTTGTGACCACCCACTGGGCAAAGACGTACCGCCAAGCGGCCTAGCTGCGTTCCGGTACGATGCTCCGTGTAGCCAATACAGAGGAATTGGGTCGAAATAGTTGTCTAGACCAACCAGGCTTGCGCTAACATGGGCGTATCGGGAGACTAGTCGCGGAGTGGAGCGGGATACGAATCACGGTGCGCCGCTGACCGACCGCAGGTAGTTGGGGGCCCAAGTAGTGTGCTAGCCACACATGAAAGGCTGCCCTGCCAACTTTCGAAAAATCCCGGAATGCACCATCGTGCTGATTGGCGACCAGACGAGAGGACCCGATGGTCATTCCAGGAGGGCTCAGGCGTCCCCGTAGTCTCCAGACTAATCCCCTAATGATGTCGTCCTGTCAGAGCGTGCCTGTGGGTTAGCAGCATGGAACTTCATTTCACTTCCTTCTCCTCAACCTCTTTCACTCAAAAAATTAACAGGATTAAAAAGGAAAAGCTGTACAGCGGCAGCACTCCCTCTCACAAAAAGTGCACCTCTCTAATACAAGAGGTCTGCACTCAAATCTCGCTGCAGTCTATCACCACCTTGAGACTGAGCAACCAGCTCTTTTATTCCTGTCAGAGACGCAGATCGGACGTCCGTCAGACGTGTCATACCTGTCTTACCCAGAGATTACCTTGGGGCAGTACTTTAGACCACGCGCGGGCGTATGTATGTACGCCCGGGACGACATCTGCTATCAGCGTCTCCGCTACCTTGAAGACTCCAGGTTTTCTACGCTGTGGGTTATATTGGACACAGGCCTGGACAAATTTGTCAACGCCTGTGTCTACCGTTCGCACAACGGTGATTTGGAGGCAACTGGGCTCACACAGCACCTGAGTGAGGCGGCGGATGCGGCTCAGCAGCGGTACCCTTTTGCCCAATTGGTGTAACTGGGGACTTCAATGCCTACCATCAGGAGTGGCTCTTCCCATACCAGTGCACGGACCATGCTGGACGAGAGACGCGAACGCTAGCGCTAGCGTTAAATCTTACCCAGCTGGTCCAGGGAGCAACGAGGGTGCCAGATGTTGATTCGCACACAGCCGATTGCTTGGACCTTCTGCTGACAACAGTTTCAGACCGGTACTCGGTGTCGATTTCTTCTCCACTGGGTAATTCCGACCACTGTCTGGTGAATGCTGTGTCTGTCTTCTCCCCACCCGATCCTAGCCCCAGAGGCACCCGGCGGGTATGGCGATACAGGTCAGCTGATTGGGATGGCATGCGATCATTCTTCGCATGTTACGCTTGGCAGCCTACATGCTTTTCTTCAACTGATGCTTCGTCATGCGCGGATGCTCTGACGTAAGTGTTGCGGAGGGGAATGGAGTACTACATTCCGTTCTCTGAAATAACAATGTCTGGAGAAACTCGTCTATGGTTTGGTGCTGAGTGCAATCGCGTAAAGCAAATGACGTGAGTCAGAAGAAGTGAGCCTTAAACAGGGCTGGCAAGTCCTGTAAGGTGTTGCGCGAACTTGTTTGCTTCTTTGTTTGCGGTATCTTCACGTCTGGATCCTGCTGGATGCGAGTCGAGTATATCGAACATTCGCATTCATCAGAAGGACGTCCGTAGGGTACTGCGTAACCTAGACATGAAAAAGGCTAGTGGCCCTGACGGGATACCAGCAATTGTTCTCAAGACTTGTGCGCCTGAGTTGTCTCCGATTTTTTTTTACTGTAGATAGGCATACGTTTGACCACTATCTCACCCCTGATGGTAAGCGATGATGGAGCACGTTTGCCTAGAAGCAACCTATTCACTCTTGTCTTAAAGATTCCCAGGTTGTAGCTATCTGGAAACACAGACTCTGGCAGGGAAATCTACTCCTTAGTTGTACGCACTATGAATGTGTTCCCAAAACGTTTTGTGCGTGTAACGTTTTGTGGATGTCCACCATGTACCGGTGCGTATCGTCGTTTGTCTTGTGGTCCGATGATGAAACGGGCTTGGCGGAATTAAATCATGCAATTCCGTCGCACACTCCCCAAAATGCAACCGATAGAAAACCGACAGGCCAGCAACTCGGCGTTGATTGTCAAGACTTTGGAGCTTCGACTCGACGAGCCTGTCATTACCGATGATCCTGTTGGCTTGTTTCTCAACTGACTCAAGGGCATCAAGCTGGTATTTGACAGATCCGTCCCATAGCCCAGATAAGCCTGAAACTATTTTTTTCTGAAATCTTTTAAAATATTAATATTATTTGGTTTTAGAGACCTTACGTAACATAAAAAAAATGCTGAAAAAAATATTGACTGAAAGGTTTTCAGGAAAATGGCCGTCCTATATGTAGGACAGTAGGATAATAAGCGGAAAAAAAAAATAGCATGTAATCGTAAACAAGATCAAGAAATGGGATCAAAAGCTCCAAAAAAAAAATGTTTTTATTGGGTAACTACTGATTAGGAACATTATTTATGAATGATATGTTTCAAAATACTTTAACACACACTCCAATATCACGTTTTTTGCAACGTGTCAAACATTTCTTATGACATTGACGGCAGCGTGTTTGCTTGGATTGAGCCATTGAGGAATAACCAGGTGATTGATTTGGTCTTTTCGACTATCAGCATGTTCATGTGGGTAGGGTCGGCTTGGACCTCTTTTTGCATTTTTTGGCTGATTCAATCAAAGCAGTTGCTACCACCCTGCAAAAACCAAGGTGATCAAGTTTTCCATGATTTATTTTATACAACTACCATGCATTATGTTCAGCGAGATCGATCATGTGTGTAAGTAATGGCATGTACAATTTCTTATCTCTTATACCAATACGGTAATGAGAAATATTTTCATCAGAATGGTCTACTCCTCCCATATATTTGTTATAGATTGCAACCATATGAGGTTCTTCTATGACTATGTTTCTCTTTTCGCTTTTTGAGAAGCCTTTTGCAGATTGCTTAGGATTTATTCCCACATCATTCGATGTAATTAGAGGACAACTAGACGTCCTGTTTTCTCGGACAGTTCCAGTGCACCGCAGGCCTTTTTTGTTATTTCTTCCAGTAAGGGCGTCCCAGTAAAAAAGTTTTCAGAAAGTATGTGGTATGGAAGATCGAACCCACGTGACAGATAGCACATCACAAAATGTTAGTACTACGCTAGCACCCAGGCCCAATTCATTATATGTATGTTGGATTGCACATAGTTGTAGCTTGATATGGCTCCATCATCCACAATACATACCCCAGCCGAGTAGCACCAACCCAAGACTTGAATCCGTATCTAATAGTTTTAGCTTTTATGTATTGTTTGCAACCATGCCTCCTATAATAGGGGATCATGGCCTCATCTACGCTGTAATGGGATCAACAAGAGGAGGTAGAATACATATCACTCCTTCTCTATTATCTTCTTCATCATCAGGAATGTTTTCCAAAGCATCTAAAATTTCATACGCAGCTAACGGCCTATAAAGAAAAAGACACGTATTATCCTACTGTCCTATATATAGTACACCAGTATATATAAAGGATTATATCAAATTTATAATTTGTTATTGCTATAATAATTTGTTAGTACAAAAGTTGAGGTTATCAATCACGCATCAACACAAAAAAATGTAACTAACTAGTAAACTACAACTATTTATACATACATGTAATTCGACATATCTGCAACTCTCTTTTATCACACACTTTACGCTGAATTGTTATAAAAAAATGATAAAATAACTGGACTTTTTTATTTTTCTATAATAGTATAAACATTCGTCACTACAAATCACAAGAGTAAATATTGTAAGGTTATGTGGGTAATCTGAAATAGTTTTTCATTTCCACTGTCCTACATATAGGACAGTAGGCTTATCTGGGATAGATGAGAGCAGTACTCCATACTCGATCGAACTTGCGCTTGACAGAGCTTAAGCAGCTGTTCCGGCGTGAAGTACCGTCTCACCTTTGCTAGGACCCCCAACTTTCTGGCAGCCACTGGAGCCTTTGCCTCTATAAAAGAGCCAAAATTGAGTAACGTCTACCACGTTAACGTAACATCAAGAAGCTCAAGTCGGTTGGTTATCGGTACGGTTACACCTCGAAAAGATGAAGCTGGGTGGAATTGGATCCTTAAAGCGGAAATAACACAATCCGGCGGGCAGACCGAAGGAAGGAAGCTTACTAATAAGGCTATCGTGCCAGACCCTGTCGAAGGCCTTCGGGATATCAAGTGAGACCGCAAGTGCCTCCCCGTGCTACTCTATGGCCTCACTCCAGATGTGAATGGCATACGCTAGAAGATTCCCAGTAGACCGATTTCGGCGGAACCCGTATTGTCGGTCGCTAATATATGGCTAATATACGACGATATGCTAGGAGCTTACGATTCAGCACGCGTTCCATACTCTTCCAGAGTATGGACGTTACCGAGATGGGTCTGCAATTCGACGGGTCAGCTCGACTACCCTTCTTGGGCACGTGCTGCACGTTAGCTTGCTTCCAAGCAAGGGGAGGCACTAGTGGTCTCCCTTGACATCTCGAATGCCTTCAATAGGGTTTGGCACGATAGCCTTATTAGTAAGTTTCCTTCCTTCGGTCTGCCCGCCGGATTGTGTGATTGGATCGCGGATTTCCTGAGGGCTCGGTCTATCCGAGTGGTCATTGATGACTGCTCGTCTGGACTGCTGGATATTAATGCCGGGGTTCCTCAGGGGTCGGTGCTTTCGACAACACTTTTCTTGCTGCATATTAATTTATTTTTATTTGTGATGGGTTTGCTCTTGACTCTAGTCTAGGTCAGAGATGACAGAGCCAAGTCTACGATGGAGCGAGCTTACCCAGAAGGAGCCTGTGCACTCTTACTTTGATAAGATTAGGGTTGTAAGCGTTTGGAAACACAGACGCAGGCAGAGAGTTCCACTCCTTTGCTGTGCGCATTATAAAAGACGTTTGGAAGCGCTTAGTGCGAATTGGTAGAATAGCAACAAGGTAGGGATGGTAAGATGCAGTGCGTCTGGATGTCCGATGGTAGAAGGGGGCCGGTGGGATGAGGTCGTGGAGTTCTTGGGCACACTCACCGAAGTACAATCTGTAGAAGACCGACAAGCAGGCAACCTTACGGCGATGAGCCAAGCTATGTAGCTTGGCATCCACCAGCATGGCATGCACCATGTTGAATCGCCTGTACCGCCTCTCTCTTGAAAAAAGAACGGTGCCAAAATCATGGAAGCTTGCGAATGTGCAACCGGTGCCCAAAAAGGGAGACCGTGCTGACCCTGCACATTACCGTCCAATCGCCATTACCTCCATCCTATGCAAGGTAATGGAAAGGGTTCTGAACAGTAAGCTGCTGACTTACCTTGAAGACAATGATCTCCTCAGTGTCCGTCAATTTGGTTTTCGCCGAGGACGGTCAACTGGCGATCTTCTTGTGTATGTCACGCACTGCTGGGGCGAGGCCATCGAGAGACACGGCGAAGCACTTGCTGTGTCACTTGATATTTCGAAGGCCTTTGAAAGGGTCTGGCACGCAGGTCTACTTAGCAAGCTTCCTGCTTATGGCATCCCAGCTGGTTTATGTAGCTGGATATCAGACTTCCTGAGTGAACGGTCTTTTGAAGCCGGAGTTCCTCAGGGGTCTGTTCTTTCTGCAACTCTTTTCCTGCTTTACATCAATGACCTACTTCAGCCTGGTCTTGTTGGGTACGCAGATGACAGTACGGTTTCAGAGAGATACTTGTCCAGCGCAACAACCGGCGGGTATGAAGTTCGTTCCTTGAGAGAGGCCATGGTAGAGCGGACAAATTTGACCTTAAGCCTTTTCTCTCAGTGGGGTGACGACAATCTGGTCACTTTTAACGCCACCAAAACGCAGACGTGTCTTTTTACCGCAAAAAGGAGTCGTTTTAACCAAACTCCTACTTTTCGGGATGCATCTGTTCCTGTGACTGATCGACTAGAGCTCCTAGGCATGGAGTTAACATCCAGTCTCAACTTCGGCGCCACCATCGAGTACAAAGCCCAAACCACCGCCAAAAAGCTGGGCATCCTAAATAGGGTGAAGCGATACTTTAGGCCTGGACAGCTTTTAACCCTGTACAAAGCACAAGTCCGATCATCCTGCATGGAGTATTGTAGCCACCTTTTGGATGGCTCAGCTAAGTGTCAGCTTGCCGCGCTTGACTCGGTGGAACGCAGAGCCAAGAGACTCATCGGTGACGTAAAACTGCTGCATATTAGTGACCTGCTTAAACCCGATACCTTTGGGTATGCAGACGACAGCACTGTTGCTGAGAGATACGTGTCCGACGCACGTGCTGGTGGGTCGCAAATCCGGTCTCTCCGGGAGGCTATGGTTGAGCGCTTGTATGTGTCCTTACAGGATGTCTCTGAATGGGGCGATGCTAATCTGGTCAAGTTCAATGGTGCTAAGAACCAAACGTGTCCATTTTCCTCCAAAAGGAGCCAATTCCACCCAGCTCCATCTTTTCGAGGTGCAACCGTGCCGATAACCGACCAATTTGAGCTTCTTGGGGTTACATTAACATCTACCCTTAATTTTGGCCCTTTCATAGAGACAAAAGCTCAAGTGGCTGCAAAGAAGTTGGGAATCCTAGCAAAGGTGAGACGATACTTTACACCGGAACAGCTGCTTAAAATCTATTAAGCGCAAGTTCGATCGTGTATGGAGTACTGCTAGTTTTTTCTGTAAAAAAACTATTTCGACATCGAGCTTTACCTGTGTGACAAAGCCTCACAAAGTGAGCTTTATTACACACAACATAAAGCGGAATCTGAAGTGAGTATCAAATTTGTATAAACATAAGAATACGAATTTGATACTCACATCAGATTCCGCTGTCGAGACACGAAAATGTTCTTACAAAATAGCACCTCTGCTCTCATCTTTGGGACGAATCTGCCAGATACCAGCTTGATGCCATTGAGTTAATTGAGAAACGAGCCAAGAGGATCATCGGCAATGATAGGCTCGTCGTGACGAAGGTCCAAATCTTGAGCATCGATGACGAGTTGCTAGCCTGTCGGTTTTCTACCGGTGGACATCCCACCCATACGCACAAAACGTTTAGGGAACACATTCATAGTGCGTACAGCTAAGGAGTGGAATTCCCTGCCGGAGTCTGTGTTTCCTGACAGCTACAACTTGGGAGTCTTTAAGTCAAGATTAAATAGGTTACTTCTAGGCAAGCGTGCTCCATCTTCGACCACATCGTCGCTTACCAACAGGTGAGATAGTGGTCAAACGCGTGCCTATCAATAGTTTTAAATAGGTATATCAGGTAGATAGACTGCGGATGAAAGATAAACGTAAGATTCAGAGGCTAGGTGGAGTGGTCATCTTCGCATGGTAGCTGGTAGCAGCTGTCACGTAGTAGGCTGAAAATGATTTAATGACTGGAATGTTTTGTGCACAATGCATTCACTTGTCATAATATTACATTTACCATTTAATTTGATACTTTGAAATGATTTTTAAATAATTCGAAACTGCAAGCCCAAAGTATGACGTCAATTAATATTAAGTAGGTTGAGTATGAGGGAGGTACATTCCTCGCTTAGAAAACATTCTCATTACAGGCCAAAAGAAAAAAAGAAAACCTTTCACTCTGTTATGTAGGTACTTGTAAAAGTACCTAAGGTAAAGATAAGTGGGTAGTTGCCGGCAGCTAGGTGAAGTTTACAACTGCTGCGCCAGTGCAATATACGAGCTTGTACGTATCGGTTGTTTAATTCCCTACCCACGCCCTACGTTCGTAACAGTTGGCGACGAGGACAAAGTTCAAGTACGCGTGTATTTCAAAAATGGCAAAATTAACGGTGGGCACTATAACAGTGTTTAATCACGAACATCAAGAATGGTCACTGTACAAAGAAAGACTCGAACAGTGGTTTCAAGCAAACGAAATTGGTGTGGATGAGGATAAAGCCGGTTGTAAACGTCGAGCTATTTTATTGAGTAACTGCTCAGAATCAAGTTACAAGTTGATTCGTGATCTAGCTTTACCGCGCCAGGTCGGTACCTTGAGCTACGAGGAAGTAGTTGCTTTATTGGATGGACATTTCAAACCGAAGAAATGCACGTTCGCGGAAAGGTACAAATTTCACAGTGCCACGCAACATGTCGGCGAAGGGTTGCCGGATTGGGCAGCACGAGTCCGCGGGTTGGCGACTTACTGCGGGTTCATGGCCACAAATTTGGATGAACAGCTTCGCGACCGTTTTGTGCTAGGCATGGCACCTGGTCCAGAGAGGGACAAACTGTTTACAAAGGCAATATCGGAGTTGACCCTGAGCAAGGCTTTGGAAATAGCAGAGGGCGTGCGCAGTGCGCGTATGGGAGCCCAAGAAACAACAGCGCAAACAGACAGGGGATCACCACTTCAAGTGATGAAGATGGACACGGCAGCACGGCACGGAGCAGGGCGCGGAAGCAACGCACAGCGTTGCAGGCAGACAGCTGCTAGCGGCGTGTGCGGTCGAGACGGTGGCAAGGGCAGTAGTTGCACAGCATGCGGCTACGCTGGTCATGAGGCGTCGACGTGTCGGTTTGCGCGGTACAAGTGCAAAAAGTGTGGCGTTCAAGGACATCTTAAGCGAATGTGTAAACAAACAGTAAATAACCAACACTATGTCGAGTGTTGCGGGGATGCTGATGACGATGGTGAGCATTTTTGCTGTAATATTCGCACGTTTCGGGGCGAACCTTTGCGGGAATCTGTTTGTGTCAATGGAATCAATCTTACTTTTGAAATAGATACAGGATCACCAGTTACCGTTATATCCGAGCAAATGTATCGCAATCATTTTGTAGACATAAATTTGGAAGTCAGTGATGTTATTTTGCATAGTTACAACGGTGATAAGCTTGATATTGTCGGTAAAGTTAATCTCTTGTTTACGTATAGCGACAAATCATTTACTATCAGTGTATATGTTGTACGGAATGGTGGACCTCCCTTATTAGGCAGAGATTTCTTTTCCCGTTTTAAATTACAAATATGTTCTTTGAATAACTGCAACGACTTCTTATCACAGAGTGTTTTTGAATTTCCACAGTTATTTGGAAGTAATTTAGGTTGTTTTAAAGATGTCAAGGTAGATTTAGGGTTGAAACCGGGTTCGAAGCCGATTTTTTTTAAAGCCAGACCTTTACCTTTTGCTCTTCGCGTAAGCGTTGAAAAAGAACTCCACCGCCTCGTAGATTTTGGTGTATTAGTACCGGTGAAATACTCGGAGTACGCTAGTCCAGTAGTCCCTGTTTTGAAGCGAGATGGTTCCATACGTCTATGTGCCGATTATTCCGTGACTTTAAATAAACAGTTACTTGTTGATAAATATCCGTTACCGAGGTATGACGAGCTGTTTACTAAACTACATGGTGGAAAATATTTTAGTAAATTAGACCTTTCACACGCATATAATCAGCTGTGTCTTAATGAGGAGTCACAAATGCTTACTTGCATAAACACTCATAAGGGCTTATATAAGTTTACCCGATTAGTGTTTGGGCTAGCCAGTGCGCCAGCGATTTTCCAACGAAACATGGAAGCACTACTGTCAGGTCTGGATGGTACTCTTTTATTTCTTGATGATATTTTGGTGTGTGGGGTAGACAGAGATCAGATGACTAATAGGTTAAATGAAGTATTCCGTAGGTTACAGGAAGCGGGTCTTGTATTGAACACAGAAAAATGCGCCTTATTTCAAGATTCCGTTTCTTACCTAGGCTTTGTTATAGACCGTAATGGTATACATAAATCTCCCGAGAAAACTATAGCTATTTTGCAAAGTGGAGTACCCACTAATACATCAGAATTAAAATCTTTTTTAGGTATGGTCAACTATTACCGCAATTTTATTAAAAATGCTTCTTCGATTTTAAGCCCCTTACATAATTTGCTTAAAAAACATGAACCATGGTCATGGACCAAGAAACATGACGAAGCAGTATCGACTATTAAACGCGAATTAGCTTCCGAAACTACTTTAGCACATTTTAACCCTGAAGCTTTGTTAATTGTAACGGTCGATGCGTCACCCTACGGGTTAGGCGCCGTTTTGTCACAGGTTGAACATGGTATCGAGAAACCTATCTCGTTTATGTCTCGCTCACTTAGTGCGGCAGAAAAAAGGTATAGCCAAATACAAAAAGAAGCAACGGCTACAATTTTTGGAATTAGGAAATTCCACCAATATTTATATGGTCGAGCTAAACCTTTTATTTTAAGAACTGACCATAAACCTTTAGTTTCAATTTTTAATCCAGACAAAGGCATCCCCGAGATATCAGCAAATCGTTTACAGCGTTATGCTATTTTTCTGTCCGCATACAATTACAAGATAGAATACGTTAGCAGTGTTAATAATTGTGCAGATTATTTGAGTCGATCGATACGGGAGGATTGTAAAACGTCCGGTACGTACTCGGACCGTGGTGAGTCATCTGTTGATAAATCTAGTTATGTGCGTTTTGTTTACGAAGGGGAAAGGTTCTTGTCATTGTCGGATGTACGGAACGCTATTAAGCTAGACGAGGTAATATCAACTGTAGTCGACTATGTCTCGAATGGTTGGCCGAGTAAAATTAATGAACCTTTATTAAAAGATTATTTCAGTCACCGTTTGGAATTATCTGTAGAAAACGGTTGTCTAATGAGGGGTCACAGATTAGTGATTCCTAGGAATTTGCAAGTAAAAGTGTTAAGCGAGTTACACTCCGGTCATCTAGGAATCACAAAAGTGAAAGAAGAAGCACGTAGTAGGTTTTGGTGGCCGGGTATGGCAGCGGCCATTGAACATTTCATCGGCGCGTGCGCTGTGTGTACATCGCAGCGCGCTGCGCCCCCGCGCTCCCCTCTCACACCTTGGCCGTTTCCAGCACAACCGTGGCATCGTGTACACGTAGATTTTTTAGGACCGATTAACGGCAAAACATTTTTTATTATAGTAGATGCGTATTCTAAATGGGTAGAATGTTTTGACGTATCATCAGAGTTCACATCTCGAGTAGTAATAGAAAAACTATGCGAAGTAATGTCACGATTTGGTTTGTTTCATACGATTTGCTCGGATAACGGTACTTCTTTTTTATCACATGAATTTAAACAATTTTGCTATCGGAACAACATAAGACACTTAACTTCTCCACCATATAATCCAGCTAGCAATGGACAAGCGGAGAGTTATGTTAAGATCATAAAAAAAGCTATTAAATCCTTTTTGCTATCTGGCACATGTTTAAAAGATTTAAATATGAAATTATTAGAATTCTTGCTCAATTACAGGAATTCCAAACATTCGACCACAAACAGATCACCTGCTGAAGTATTGTTCGGTCGAAAGTTGAGATGTAGGTTAGATTCTCTCGCACCTACCACCCAAACGCCATCCGACGCATCACTCGACACAGATGTTAAAGTCAAACAGTGTTCGCAGATTGACAATTTTCGTGGTAACCGTAATATCGTGTTCAGTGTGGGTGACCAAGTCTTAGTGAAAATATATAAACAAAATAAACATTATTGGTCACGAGGCATGATTACCAAAAAAATTGGAAAGACTATATATTTAGTACAACTGAGTGAATTAAATCAAACGGTTAAGAGACACGCTAACCAGTTGCTCAAATATAGAGGGAGGAAAGATGGGCCATGCGAAGAGGTCGTTCCCGCATTCATAATGCCAGCAAATCCTACTAGCTCCGGGCTAGTGACATCTGAAGTTCCTGGTGAGGAATCGCCTTCATCCGTGCTTGTTCAAGGCGACCAATCCTCTGAAAAGGAAATGGTTTCGACTGCCGCTCCCTCTATAGAATCGCAGCCTGTCACTCGGTCGAAACGTAACAAACCTGAGGTTGACTATAAGAAGTTCTTCTAATTAAAGGCGGAGGGATGTTATGTAGGTACTTGTAAAAGTACCTAAGGTAAAGATAAGTGGGTAGTTGCCGGCAGCTAGGTGAAGTTTACAACTGCTGCGCCAGTGCAATATACGAGCTTGTACGTATCGGTTGTTTAATTCCCTACCCACGCCCTACGTTCGTAACACACTCATGAAGACATTTATAACAAAAAAAATCGCTTTCCGTTCAACTCTTGTACAGTCTCCGTCCCGAGCGGGCTTCACTCCTTAAGCTCCCATAATTGGGAAGCATTCGGATCACGTATTAAAAGCCGTGTCGGTCCCAGACACAGTCCGATAAGAATTCCGTGAGTCAATTCATATTCACGAAAAGAATTCACCTTCTGAAAATTAAATATTAAAATTTGTAAATGTCTGCGATATTTCCCGGAGTGCTTTTAATACGTTTGGAGAAAAATGTATCTCTTTTGTTGAGCTTAATGAAGTAAAAGCGATTTATTATTCACTGGAACTGCTTGAGGGAATTTAATTGAATGGGCACTCTTATATACAAGGTTATGGAATTCTATAAATAGGGTTGCCATTATATATTTTAAAATGTAATCATGTATTTTAAAATCGTTGCAACAAATAAGCGAAAACGATTATTTTTACTGTTTCTGTTGTTTTTATACAATGCGCTATCAGCTATTTATCCAAAATGAATACTTGTTCCTAATCTTTACTTACGTAAAGACTGGGTCGGGACAATGAATTAATGTTAACAAAAAAAAATGCAGAAAAAATAAATAATATAAAAATGCACTGTAAAGAAAAATAGCATGTCAAATAAACAAAGTAATAATAAGTAGCCTGAATTTTCTGAAACGTTTATTTTTTGCGAAATACAGCTTTGGCATCAATGTTGACAATGTTGAAAAGTAAACAAAGTAAATACATATCATATTGCAAAAACTACATTAATTTTACTGTCACTGAACATTGGGTACAAAAAAAAAGTAGCTACTACATTTAATAATCAACCAGTACGTCTACCATGACTTTTATCAATCTATACGCTAGCGAGTGTCGACTGTAGTTAAAAAACTGGCCAAGTGCGAGTCGGACTCGCGTGCAAAGGGTTCCGAACGAATTTCTTTTTTTTTACCATTTTATCTTAACATTATAGAATCCTTATTGGTTTTCCTGTAATCTATGGGTATAAAACCAAATCTCCATTTTTTTTTCAAAATTTTAGGCTCAGTAGTTTCGGAGATAAGTGGGGGAATGGTCATTTTTCGTCTAATTTCTTGAATAACTTCAAAACCATTTATTTTAAAATAATGAAAAAAATATAATTAAAACCCTCATAGTAAACCCTTTCGTTTGATATGTAACACAATATTGTTAAAAATACCTTTTTTGAAATTTTCTAGTTGGGTCAAACTAGAAAATTAAAAAAAGAGTTTTTGAAAAAATAAGGGAACCCCATACTAAAAAATTAGTAATTTACACAACGCTTCCGTGTTTGGGTCACAAAAGTCCAAATTTCAACAGAATCGGTCCAGTGGATCCGGAGAAAACTGGCTGTGACGGAATGAAAGACACCCGACTGACCCTATAAGGGTTCCGTTTTTTGTTAGGTTTGGAACCCTAAAAATGTATGAAAACTATTAAAAACAAGCTTTTTATTTATTTATTTAAGTTGTTAACTAACAAACAAGCAAGTCGCAAGTAAAACTTTAGTTAACATCTAAAACAATAAATTAGAAACTTGTTTTTTAAAAGTTTTCATACATTTTTTTAACTACAGTCACTAGCGAGTATTAATTGATAAAACTCATGGCAGACGTACAGATTTTGACTGCACTTACCTACAGATTTAGGGTGATTCCTAAATAAAAATTAAATATGATTCTATTTAGTCCGTCTGTTAGATTATCGAAAAATACACAACACGTAATTTTTGCTTTATCAAATCAATAAAAATTGACGAAGATAAAACGCATCAAAGATCAGGAGTGGGGGCTTGTGACATGACTATTCTGTAAAAAGTGTACTTTTAAGTGACGTCACACGATTACTTGTTTACGTGAAAAAATTGGTTGTCTGTAAAGTCGGTTTACGGACGAAAGTTAAACGTGACAGCGTCATAACAATATATAATATACGATTACATACAATATACTTAATTTCAAAGTAAATTAATTTCAAACCTCTAAGTAAACAATGAGCGTAACGTTACAATGAGCGTAACGGGACAATAAGTAATCTTTTTCGTGCGTGCAGCCGGCGTTCATCGATTTATATGTTGTCACGTCTAGTAGAAAAAAAAAATACATGTCCAACATTTTTTGGAAATGGTCTGACGGACTCATTGATATATGACGGACTAATTAATATTTTTTAGTCATCTACCCTCTGCTATTTCAATAGTTTCCTTCTGACTAGTAAAAGCAGGTATGTATCACAAAAATAATAAATACCTACTTTTATTTTTTATGCTCATGCAGAGACGGCCAAGGGTAACCCTAAATTAAGTCATTGCCGTATCCCTCTTAGTATTCTGCCACTTTGGATATTTTTCCTGCCATCGACAGTATATGGATGTGGAAACTTTTGTGACTACTCAATACAAAAGCTATGGTGTATACGCGATGCATTACCATCTTATTCTATTTATCCCCGCCTGATCTTGAACACAATAGTCTATTGCTATGCATGACGTCACTCAGCCAGCACGTACACCGTGATACTGTTTGGAGATCTCCTAATCTAACGGGACAAAATACATGGATAACAGCCATGTATTTTCCGTATTCCCTAAAGGAGTAGGCAGGGCTGCCTGCGAATAAACCAAAAATACCGCTTCAAATCCGAGAGTGTACACTCGGGTCACAAAATAGGCAATTTTGAGCTCTGTCCAACTTGAGATGATTCCAATACTTCAAGACCAAATGCGATATTATTTTTCGATGTATTGACAGAAACAAAATGGACTGTGGGCGGACAGAGTAGACATAGATATAGTTCTTTATACTACAGGAAATTATAGGAAAATGGATCGTCGTAATTAACAGCTACGAATGATTTATCTGACACATCATTAATTGGCTAGACAGTAGACAGGTACCTACGAGGATAAATCGGGCTCTGTCTACCTACTCACAGTCCACAGACAGTCAAGGCCGAAGTAAATATTCGTGGTTAAAGACGTCCGTTGCCAGAAAGGGAATACATTTATGTAAATAGGTACAGACCGCATCTAGGGTGAGTGGTGCCTCTAGGCCCTGTTTAATCTTGCAAATTTATGCAAGTCGACGACAACACGTCAAACTGTCTTCGCAAGAGGACGTGATCCAAAGCCGATTCAGCGCGTCATTTCGGTCGTAAAACGCTTTAGCAGTTGGCGCATTTGTCGCATAATTCTGATCTCCTCGGAGTCCAATAGCTTCTTGTGACGAAACCGATTATTATTCAAAGCTGATCCGCTCGCGTGCGTGCCAGTGGGGTGCGTTGTTCGGATGTTAGTTTACGTCGGAGTTAGCGGCGGCTGGGCCATCAATGCCGAGATACATTGTTCATTATTACTGTGGATTATTAATCAAAACTTCGATGTTTACGTATCTGTATACCCTGCAGAAATGGTTTAGAATTAAAACGACTTAGGTATGCTAACAGCCAAAACAATTTGTGAGAAAATTATACAGTCTACGTCCATTTTGTAAAAGGTTAGGTTTTAGTATTCTATTACGAAATATTTGGTAATTAACACTTCATGAGAGGGATTTGAGGGTCTCATTAAATGGTTTTATTATGTCTGGCTTCGGGTAATTACGCTACAAATCTTTCCTTTACTGTAGCAGCGCAATTGGCGAAAACAGAGCTTGGGTTCGTAAAAAAATGTACTTTAATATCCTTTAAATAAACACAACTGTTCTATTTCATCCACTAGAGTTGTAACGTAAGTAATTTATGAACTATAGTCAAGAAAATGAAATATATCTGGAGTAATAGGTTTCGTACGACCAATAAAGGTACAAACCCTGAATAAAGGAGGCTATTTGTCCGGCTAATAATATTTAACTAGATATAATATTTCTCAACATGATACAGGTAGCTGTCTCAAGTAAATAGGGTTCCTTAGCTCGTTAGCCGTTATGTTCAGAGTCTTTTTCCGAGCTGCCTAGAAAAACGGGCACAATACAAAGTTAGGTACCTTCTATAATGGACTTAATGTTTCTGACAGATGGCGTACACGATACTATTATAATGAGCAACTAGGAAGCTTTTCTTTGTCTGTTATTGTTGGTATTTAAGGTTTTTAATATTTTTCCGGATTTGTCTCTTTAGGAACCCATAATAGGGGTGTTTCCTGAGGTAAAAAAAAAGATTCTATTTAGTCCATCAGTTAGATTATCGAAACATATTGGATACGTACATTTTGTTAAAACGCATCAAAAACCAGGAGGGCTTGTGTCGTCCCTATCAGTACGTCTACCATGAGTTTTTTAAATCTATACTCGCTAGCGACTGTTGTTAAAAAAATGCATGAAAACTATTAAAAACAAGTTGCTAATTTATTTTTTTAGTCGTTAACTAAAGTTTTACTTGCAACTTGCTTGTTTGTCAATGAATAACTTAAACAAATAAATTAGAAACTTGTTTTTTTTTAAGTTTTCATACATCTTTTTAACTACAGTCGCTAGCGAGTATAGATTGATAAAACTCATGGTAGACGTGCTGTACGTCTACCATGAGTACGACGTACAGGTAAAAAGTGTATCGGAAAGTGAAGTCACACGAGTTTGCAACACACTGTATCGTTTTAATTTTTTTTCCGTGGAAAAGGAAAAAATACGTGTCCAATATTTTTTTGAAATCTGTTTGACGGATTGATTAGATTTGTTTATTCAACACTATTTCCGAAAAAGATAGAAATTATCATCATTCCGGAAATGATAGAAATTATCATCATCATCATCTTTTGAGCCAAAAGATGTCAACTTCTGGTCGCCTCCCCCAATTCTGTCACCATATTGACCGGTCCTGTGAGTCTCGCATCCAACGGTTTCCCGCAGCCTTCACTAGGTTATCGTGTGAGGGAGGCCTTCTAACGCTGCATCTCCCGGTACACGGTCGCCACTCTAGAACCATGCGGCCACATCGACCATCTGCGGGCCTGTTTTTGACTTATAGTAACGTAACGTAAAATTTTACTTTTACTATAAATATACATGTAAAATAACTATAAATAAACGCTTAGTTGACACTTCGCGTGACCCAAGGGCTGGCTTTTACCTCGGACAGAGGATAAGCATTGCCATACAACGTGGCAATGCCGCCAGTCTTTTGGGCTCACTTCCGGTGGACAGCGATGCGGACGAATTTTTTGACGCCTTATCTTAGTTAGGATATTTTATTTTAAGTGTATATATTTAGTATTCTATCTTATTCAATCATAGTATTCTGTTCAGTTTTATTCTAATATTAATAAATTAAATAAACTGAAAAAGGCAACTAACAACTCTAAAACAACGTTGCAATAAGTGCCGCTGGTGTAAATTTCAATACTGAAAGTTTATGGCAGTGCTCGTCAATGCTAGTGAAACATTTTGGTATGCAATTTGTTTGATGGTGAAATATTAAACCGCGTTTTGTCCATAACCGTCCATCTATATTACTTTTATATTATAAATGAAACATAGCTTAGCCTAGAAAACAGGAACCCATTTGCTTGAATTGCATTTTGGTGTGATATATCATTGGTTAGTCAAATGCATTTTAGTCATTTACCGGTACTTAGGGCAAGTTTTTTGATCCGTAGTTATATACCTATTGGTTAAAAATTTTAGACAAGTTAAATACCCGACCAAATGTTCGTTATTAATTAAAAGTTTTTAAATAATAGTTATTCAATACTAGTGTTATTTTTAGTTGTTTAATAGTTGTTATCATATAAAATTCACAAAAAATAGCTTACGCTTATTTCTTCATATTCGTTCAACGGAAAAATACTTCAAAAAGTTGACATAATCCGAGACTTATGTAGGTTACTTAGACAGCAAACTCACCTTCATACCTCACATTGACTCTATTGTTTCTAGGGCTGCTTAAACACTGGGATTCATAAAAAGAACCTGTTACGACTCCAAAACAGCCAAAATCTTAACAGTACTCTATAATTCACTGGTACAAACTGTTTTGGAATACGCGCCACCGGTTTGGAATCCAACTTATGGTACACATGTGAATTGCTTAGAACGGGTCCATAAAAGGTTTTCATGCTGTTTGCGGTACAAATCTAATAGCTATCCTCTGGACGCTGTTTACTCGCAAAGGCTAAATCACTTCAAAATGATAACTTTGAAACAACGAAGGGACTCTAACAACCTCATTTTGCTTCACAAAATCATTAATGGATCTATACAAGTTTAGATGCTTCTCGTCGAAATAAATATATCTGTCCCTGGCGAGGGACAGATATATTTATTTCGACGAGAAGCCACCCAGATCACCCAGATCTGAACGCATCCTAGATGTGTTCACGCCATGCCCATCAAGAACTAACCTCTGACTATTCTCGCAATATCGATTTTGGAAAATCACGCAGGAATGCCTGCGAGATGCTTGGTTTTACACGCGGGTTTCAACGACTGGTTGGGACCAATCGAGACGTACATTGATATCGACATGACATGTCAAAAACTCTTGTGTCATTCATTATTAAATCAATTCATCATCATATCAGGCGAAAGACGTCCACTGCTGGACATAGGCCCCCCAAGCGTCGCCACAACGACCGGTCCTGTGCGTCACGCATTCATCGGCTACCCGCGACCTTCACCAGGTCATCGGTCCACCTTGTGGGAGGCCTTCCAATGTTACGCCTTCCGGTACGCGGTCGCCACTCCAGAACTTTTCGGCCCCATCGATCATCTGTTCTGCGAACAATGTGCTCTGCCCACTGCCACACCTTGGTTCTCTTGCGGATATCATCATTCCTGATTCGATCACGCAAGGAAACTCCAAGCATTACCCTCTCCATTGCCCTTTGAGTGACTTTGAGTGACTTTGAGCCTTCTGATGAGGCCCATTGTAAGCGACCTCGTTTCAGTTTCGAATGTCAACACGCACTGATTATAGACTTTCGTCTTGAGACACTGTGGTATGTGGGACGAGAAGATACCACGCAACTTCCCGAACGCTGCCCAGCCGAGTCGGATTCGACGATTGACCTCTTTCTCGAAGTTGGCCCTACCCAACTGGACCGTTTGTCTTAGGTAGACGTACTCGTCTACAACTTCGAGTGCAGAGTTTCCGATCCTGATGGGAGTGGGTGCTACATGGGTATTTACCGTGATCTTGGTTTTGTCCATGTTCATTTTGAGACCCACTCTTTCGGAAGCTCTACTGAGGTCATCGAGCATTGTACTGAGGTCATCCGTAGACTCAGCCATGACAACTATATCGTCGGCAAATCGAAGGTGACTGATGTACTCGCCATTGACATTAATGCCTAGCCTTCTTCAGTCCAAAACCTTGAAGACAACCTCCATTGCGGCTGTAAACAGTTTCGGAGAAATGACGTCTCCCTGCCTCACACCCTGCTGCAGGAGGATAGATTTCGAGGTCTGATCCTGAAGTCGGACTGACATGGTGGCGTTTTTGTACAAACCTTTCAACACCTCGATGTACCGATAGTCGATCTGGCACTGTTGGAGAGACTGCAGCACAGCCCAAGTCTCGATCGAATCAAAGGCTTTCTCGTAGTCCACAAACGCTAAGCAAAGGGGCAGATTATACTCTTCGGTCTTCTGTATAACCTGACGGAGCGTATGTATGTGGTCTACGGTGCTGAAGCCTTTTCGGAATCCGGCTTGTTCGGGAGGCTGGAAGTTGTCAAACCTGTGTGCGAGACGGTTGGTGATGACTCTGGAAAACAGCTTGTAGACATGGCTTAGAAGTGAGATGGGCCTATAGTTCTTAAGCAGGGCATTGTCGCCCTTCTTAATGAAGAGTACCACCACACTTCTACCCCATGCCTGTGGCGTTTTCCCTTCAAGTAGGACGAAATTCTCGAACTTCAGTTTCGTGAGCTGGCTCTGCCCAATAGACAGATCTCTAGCAAAGACCCAGGAGCCCTTATTTCGCTCTATCGCGTCTTTAATCTTTTCAGTATTAAAGCGGCGGAGGTCGCTTCTCAAGGACTTGGAGATCTGTCTATTGAGCCGCCCGTATCTGCACGCATCTTCTGAAGACTGCAGAATCATCTCCCGCCTCTCCTTCATGAGCTTCAAAGTAGGATCAGAGACACTCTTGTTCCTATCTGTATGGCGAATCTTGAAAAACTTCGATCCGACCGTATGGACAGTTTCCACGAACCCATCGTTGCAATCGTCCACGGAGCTCCCTAGGCACTCGAAACGGTTCTGAAGTTCGAGCTGAAAGCTCTCGGAGCTTTGGATCTGGATCTGTGCTGGACGGAGCGTAGACCTCATCAGTCGAGACGTTTCTAGCTTGATATTTATATTCAATGTGCCTTTTACCATGCGGTGATCACTTCCGGTTTTCACCGCGTTAATCACAGAGACATCATTGAATATTTGCTTCTTCGTCGACATGATGAAGTCAATCTCATTTTTAGTTACACAGTCTGGGCTCTGCCAGGTCCACTTCCTATGCTTACGCTTTCTGAAGAAGGCGTTCATCATATAGAGGCCCCCCTTCTCCATAAAACTAGCCAGTAAGTGTCCCCGGTGGTTCCGATGTCCAAATCCAAATTGCCCCACTCGCAGCTCATCGCCGTCTCGTTTGCCCAGTTTCGCGTTGAAGTCCCCCATGACCACGGTGAAGTGATTTATGACCATGTATGGCTCTGGATATATCCTCATACATGGTCTCTATTTCGTCGCCGGGGTGTGTCGAGGTTGGGGCGTAAACCTGTACGACCTACAACGAATATCTTGACGATATTCTAAGTATCAGGTACGCCACCCTGGTCGACATACTCTCGATGCTCACCACATTGGACACAAGGGACCTGTGAACGATGAACCCGACACCACCCTGGGACTTCTGGTCACTCTCCCGGAAATAGAGCAAATTGCCGGATTTGAGAATTATCGTGTCCTCCCCCTCTCTTCGGACTTCAGACAATCCTACAATACTCCATCGCAATTTAACCTACTCAATTCCTCCTCAAGTTCGGTGATCTTCTCGTCGGTCCGGAGTGTTCTCGTGTTCAGTGTTGCGAGGTCCAGTCGTCGGTGTTTATCATGGTAGCCGGGTCCACTCCGGGGATTCTTCGCACCCCTTGCCTCGCCGTGACCTTGACCGCTACCGGAGTCAAGGGTAGACGGGCTGCCGGGCACTAGGGGCCATTTTTTGGTAGTGCTTGTCATTGGGGGGTTTTGCCATAATCGCCACACTTGGCAGGCGGATTGGCGATCGCAGTGTATGGTGTTGAGTTTTACAGAGAACGCTGCTGCTCATTCTCTGGCAAGTGCCTTAATCGCCTCTTACGACACCCACGGGATGTGATGGGATAGTATTATTCTTTTACGGCACCATACGGCACCGGCCGACACCATACGGCGTCAATCGCAAATCAATTGCGAGAGTGAAAATCTATACTTAATATATAAAGCTGAAGAGTTTGTTTGTTTGTTTGCTTGAACACGCTAATCTCAGGAACTACTTCTCCGATTTGAAAAATTCTTTCAGTGTTAGGTAGCCCATTTATCAAGGAAGGCTATAGGATATATCGTCATGCTAAGATTAATAGGAGCGGAGCAGACGAAGTTGCGCAGGTCAACTAGTGTAAATATAAAAATGTTTAACTAAATAAGTAAGCAATTTATGATTGAATTACTCGACTGGCTGTGAAAGGCTAGGCAGATAATGTGTAGTGAATAGTTTATAACTTTTTTTTTTATTTAAAAACTACACCAATTTATTTTGTAACTAAATTCCCTACTTTATTAAACATTCTAAGAAAATATATTTATTGAGCTATTAATAGTTCCCTAAGCAATTCAGGGCTAGACAGCGTTTGTAGAGTTTTTTAAATGGCAATTTAATCTAGATTAAATTTTTATTACCTATTAATTAAAACGCTATAATTATTTTAAATTACTAAAAAGATTATACAAAAAGAACTTAGCGTCAAGGCCTACCAAATAAAAATGTTGAATTTATTAAAATGTTTATTTTTGCTTACTTTATTTTGCTAATTTTAATACTTTCACTTACTGATCTATGCAATATATATTGTGCTATTTTTACAGTATTCTTAACTTTGCCAACTCAACCAAACCAGATCCGGAAGGGACAAAGTACGAATAGGTATATCCTGAATCCTGAAATTCATATCAATTGCTACCGATCTGAAGCTGCAACAAATAAACCAAAGTCCATCCCATGTCTCAGATATTTTACGTTTGTTTCTAGAATGTGGAATTGGGAATTGAGCGTACATATTTCAGTATGAGGGTAGCTTAAGCAACAAGCCGCACACGGATTTTACGAGGTCTGTGGAAGGTTAAGGATGTAGGTATGTATTGAAACCTTTCTTAAAATGGGTGGAGGAGGAACAGTAACGTTACTTTGTTCAAATTGCCAATATAGCAAAGTATAAAAAGCTCCTGTGACAAGTTTGCCTTACCTTGCAAAAATTAAATCAAGTACTTTTAAAACGTATTCTAATAAATTCAACAAAACCACAGATTATTAAATTTTCTTAACTCATAATCCATGAGATACAAATTAAATTGTTAGTTTGAAGTTTTAATTATTTTATGCAAACTTAAACCGGCTGGTTGAGTAGATAATTTTATTACTCAAAGGTTTCTTTGAGTAATAAAGTTGAGTAGTCAATAAAATATGCCTAATTTGTCATTAAATTACATTTAATGTCGGTGCACTGGGCTTCATAATCCTATTAATATTATAAATGTGAAAGTGAGTTGTATGTTTGTGCAACAATAACGCAAAAACAGCTGAAGAGATTTGAATAAAATTTGGCACACATATTGGTCTCGTCTTGGAATAATACAATGTTTCTTTTTATCCAGGTAAATGGCATGGCTTAATGGCATGAACATCCTGTAACTTCATGCAATTGCTTCTATAATCACCAGAGAGCGGCCTATGAAATATTCACATAAAATGGCGACGTTTTTCTTTTAACATTATTTGGTTTTCACTGAACTAGCCAGTTAATACATTTATTGCAATGGGAATTTCATGTGTTGGTTTTTGCAATGGCACGTTGATTGAAATAATCACATTGCATTGCCAAACTGGAAAACTACTTTACAAAGTATGCTCTTCCCGTGGGAATCGAACCCACGACGACCGGGTCACAAGGCAAACGCCTAAACCACTCGACCACGGTGGCAGCATATTGGAACTACTGTTACAGTGGGCGTACTATAGGAGTGTTGGTTATTGCGTATTGGAAGAACCGTTTGCTTTTAAATTTAATTATTATTCACACTCAAACTCGCAATAACAATATTCTCACACAATAGGTACACTGAACAGGTATTTGGAGCATGCGGCGGTTTCTAGACGTGTGCTCTGCTCGATCGCCACCAGTAGACTGGCTCAGCCACTGTCGAGCACAACGTTCTCGACTCCGTCGAACGACACTAGATGGCGTTGGCGTCCTGATTATTCAATCGACTGACGTATTCCCGATATATTAGTTAGGAAACAAAAGCCTAACGTACCAGAATGAAAATATTTTCGTTTAAATTGTATTCATGATTTTGTTGGCCAGTCATTGTTTCCGTAATAAAACAATAGAAAAGAACTAAAATTATGTAACTATTACTATAACTAGCCTTAATAGAATTTCAATGTAGAAAAAGACAAAATCAGCAGTATTGTATAAAACATACAATATTGACTATAACAATATAAACTCAAGAACAATATTAAGTAGCGGACTGCCGTACTTTTACTTTGTTATTTTCTTTGCTTAAGAGAATTTCTTCATGCCTGAAAACAGATAAAAACTTGTTCAAAGCAACAAATTCGAATTGAAAAACTTGGTGATTATATTTTTCAGCATCGTCGCGTAAGTTTGTTATTGGCAAATCCCTTATAAGTCCGCGTGTGTTCACGGTCCGCACTCCCTAACTTAGACGAACCCAAAGTAATCTAAAACAAATAAAGATGAGCGGGACCCCACAGACGTTTCGCGCATATCGAATTCCCCTTTATGTTCATATGAATAATAACAAATTTTGTATTCAGCGTTTTGTTTGAGACTTCACTAAGAACTTTTGCTGAAGGAAATTGTTTCCCCGTTTGTCGCCGACTTGGAGTTTGATATGAAATCCTCGTTGGGATCAATCATAAGGATGTAATTTTGACGTCGCGTATCTTTTCAAGCGATCTCCACATGTTGAACTTTTTTGTTGAGTACTTCGCGATTTTTGTTCAAGAACTTTCACATTCCAAATTGCCTTATATTTCATTTTTCTGTTACACATTATTTATATTATATGCGTATCTACTAACACTAAGCGAGATAGACCTAGTAACTGCACATAAATAATTTTACTCGTATCTTTTAAATTATAGAAAACTGTACCTACTGAAAATTTGGCAGTAGTAATCAGACCGTTTGTAATATTTTATTTCTATTTTTTATTTTTGATGGGTTTGCTCTTGACTCTAGTCTAGGTCAGAGATGACAGAGACAAAGTCTACGATGGAGCGAGCTTACCCAGAATAATTTTGAACCAATCAGAATTAGGTCCACCAACATATACGAGTACCTAATTATCATAAAATCGTGAAGGGGTCTTTTTATATATTAAGTTTTATTACTTCAGCTTACATCTATAAATACAGGTTTTTTTTTGTATTCCCTAATGCGATGAATAATAATCTTTTAAAAAATTATAACAAAAGATAATCATTTTTTTTACGAAAATTAGGCTTACTACTCTACAGGCCTAAAATGTACGCAAAAAAACAAAAAAAATAAAATAACGAAAAACAAGGAACATGAATACGTGTAGCGGGGTAAGCCGTCCGTGAAGTTATAATGAAGTTTTTAAATGATCGTACCCGCTTCATAAAGTGGAGGGCGGCCTTCCAATGGTCTCCTTTTAATTTTTAAAGTGGAGCCTCTATTTTCCGACAGCTTAAACTATAAGAGGAAAGGGAATGAAAACCATCAATCAAAATATATAAAATTCTTCCGTTACTGACTGACTGAGTGACTGACAGACAACGCACAGCCGAAACTGCTAGTCGTAGGAAGCTTAAATTTGGCATGTAGGCTTCTTGGGGAGCGTAGGTGAGCACTAAGAGAGGATTTCCTGAAATTCCTACGGGAACGGGAAAAAACGGGGTATGCGCGTACGAAGTCGCGGGCGAAAGCTAGTAGTTCATAATCGTATAGCCTATTGCATAGTAAGTAATACGATTTATGCGTTTCACTGAAAAATAGATAATGAAGCAGTAGAGAAAATCTGTGACCTGCGTTTTTTACTAAGAAATGCTACTTCTAAAGTTCATAAAATAGAGACATGAAAAAACGATTGGTAACAATTTCTTTAAAATGTTGTTTTTCAAAGACTTATAGAAGGTAGGTAAAAATAAATGATGTGGAACCAACAGCACCACTGCAAAAGTTTGGCTCAAATCCTAAGAATAAGCAAAATTAGACTTCCTGTAAAAGACTACATGGGATTGTGTCGGTTAATTTTAAAGTCCATCCATTCAATTTCCTTTTACATTCAATGGCATAGTATCGCAGAATTTTGTGCAGATTAATCACACAAAAAATCCCATTGATTACTGTCTCTCTGCTGACTCACGCACGTTGCACGCGCACTGTGAGCTGCGTGATCAAATAATGCACCCGCTGTTAAATCCAGCAAATCCAGGTTTTAAATAAAGTTTGTCGTGTCAAATTTCGTCTGTGTTTTTTGTTGATGGAAAAAAATGACTCCTCTCATTCCGGGATCAATGACTCTTACTGACTAATACCTTCTCATGTTCCTTTAAATGTCCCTTTGCGTTCCATTCCGCGGTAACTCTTTCAAATAATAAATTCCGCAACAATAAACGTTCATACCTAAGTGAGAGACAATCAGTCTCTTTGTCAAGCTTAATATTTCAAATTAACCTATGGAAACTGTACAGATTCGTTTGGGTCCTACAATATACAAATGTTATGTCCGAAACTGGTTGGTCAATCAATTAATCTGTCAAGACCTTTGCTGACTTCGTTGTGGTTGTCTTTCAGACTAACCGAATGTAGCTAAGTAGACATTCATACCATTATTTTACATGGAACGACTGATCTGACCTGCAAGACTAACACTAGAAAGTGGGTACCCATTTACTAAGTCTTGGTAGCGTTAGCAAAATCTGACACCAGTCTGTGGCAGATTTCTGGCTTCTGACTATTTGTAATGATTGTCAATGATCTCTAAATAAAAAACGGATCAAACGGCTTAACGTGCTTTCCGAGGCCCGGAGGAGTCTCGTTACGAAGTAGTCGCCCTTCCACGACCGCTTTAGACAAGAGTTGCTTAACCTAAAAGATCGAATCATGGGGTTGTTAATATGTAAGCCACGAGCTTCGTTTACTAATTGGCATACTATTACTAATAAGCAACAAATTATCATCTGATAGACGATGCACATCCTAAACATTTGCGTCCAGAATCATGGAATGCACAGCGAAATTTTTTTTAGTTTATCCACAAAAGGAATAAATGTTTTTAGTTTTTTCCGTCGGAAAATCCAATCGATCGCATAGATTTTCTAAACACAAATTGCTAGCTATTGAAACGTATCCATGCCTAATATTACGGTATGCCTCAATTTGTTACGGCCCATCACCTAGTCTAACAAAACAATATTCGTTTTTTAACGCTAACACTTCAATTTATTTCCGCTGTGCCTAAACTAGCTGCAGTTTTTCAAATAGGATATAACTAAAAAAATATTGACATGCACACAATTCGGCTTTGGTGTAGCGATTGTTTTTATTTTTGTATGAATAAAATATTACCATTTGATACTTCTATTTTATATTTTTTAACAGTTCATCAAAACGGTGTCCATTTTCGACGAAATAACGATATTAATATATTATATAAAACTCTTCCGTTACTGTGTGACCGACAGACAACGCACAGCCGAAACTACTGGTCGTAGAAAGCTGAAAGTTTTTTGGCATGTATTTTACTTGGGGAGTCTAGGGTCCCCTAGACTCCCCAAGTAAAATTAAAGTAAAGTAAAGATTGATATATAAAAAACCCAAGATACACACTCAGCATCTCAAAAACGTCCACAAAAAACAAGCATACAATGTATAATTGTGCGCTAGTTTCAAACAGTCTCGCATCACTCGCCATACTGCACTGCTTTGTAAAAATAACTTTAAGCGATTCGTGTAAGGTTGAATTTGCAAAAAAAAATAACACAAATGTACATGTCAGTTTTTGACGACAGTTTCGAGTGTTGCATTTGTTCGAGATTGTGCATCTGTAGGGGAGCACTAAGAGAGGATTTCTCGAAATTCCTACGGGAACGGTAAAAAGCGGGATATGCGCGTAAGAAATCGCGGGTAAAAGCTTCGATCAAATTTCGGCCACGGGGGTCAATTTTAACGGAGATTAGTCAAGTACGTAGGAGATGTTATAACACACACGTTTGTGTGCAAACACAGGTGAATTCTTTTTTCCTTTAATCCATAGTCTGATGGGGCGGAAGCCGACACGAACTGGAGAGAGATCAGGCGCAGGGCAAACGGCTTTTCGTGCTCTCCGAGGCACGGGGATCTCACCACCAACTTCCAAACTCCGGGCTGGTACTGAGAAATACCTAAATGAAAACCTGGGTATCGAACTCAGGATCCCATGCTCGGAAGCCGCGCTGGTGACCATGAGATCAACGGGGCAGTTAACTTTCGTGATAATTGCAAACATTTACGGCATATTATAAGCAAAATACAACTCTGCCTAGCTGATCGACAAAATTTTGACTCAACTTGTAGCTTGCACATACAGATCAGGAAAGAAGAACTGCTGATAAAAATCAGAAATATGTAGAAAAAAGTGAAACTATCACTCTATGAGCTCACCTTAAACCGACGTTATATTTTTTATGATTATTGTATGCATACAAACAGCTTCTTAACATACCTATATCTTTAAAAACATGAATTAAGTCAGTGAACCTGAATGGTTATGGAAAATTTAAAAGAAAGAAAATTAAAAGTACAACTAGTCAACTCAAATAACTATTAACTAGATTCAATATTTATTCAGTCAAGCTTAAAATAAAGAAAGACTCACTCAGTCCCTAAGTTCGTTGAAATAAATTGTGTCACCTGAAAGAGTGATCGCCCATCCCTTATCACTTAAACCGCATCATTCAACCTAATATTATAATGAAACACCTGATTCATGGCTACTAAAGCCTTCTGTCTAAAGTGTTTGTTGAAATGTAAACTCAGTTTTAATTAAAAACATCGTTCTTGCTTTTTCTAAAAACTATATTAAATGTAAAAATAAAAAGGAGTACAGACTACATTAAAAATTGGCCAAGTCAAAAAAGACGATGAAGTTAGGGGTTCTGTACAATGCGAAAGTGTAAAAAATGTTCCTTGCATAAGAAACCTGTGCTGCTGCGGCTGCCGTGGCGGAGTAGTGCGTCAGAGATGTTTGCGGATAATAATATTGATGGTTTTGCCGCCATTATTAGAAAAAGATGTGCATCCCTGATGACTCGTGTCCGCGGCAGCACCAAAAGTATTCTCAGATCGGTGGGATTCCCCAATGTTGCGGAGATGGATGCGGCTCCACTGAATGTTAATTGTATATTTTTATCTTTGTCTGTACTCTACTAACACTAGAAGTTATACTTAACCCGATGGATTCCGGTCTGAAATAAAAACATTCTATCCTATTCTATTCTACAAGGACATTGATCTAAGTTCTAAAACTATACTTCTATAATAAATATCTATACTTTGTATAGTAATATTTTAAAATTGAAGAGTTTGATTTTTTGGTTAAAGCACTAATCTCAGGAACTACTGGTCTGTATTGAAACATTATTTTAGTGTTGGGCAGCCCATTTATCGGGGAAGACGACAGGCAATATACGCTACAAGCAATAGGAGGGGAGCATTCATGTAAAATGTGACGCAGACGGAGTTGCGTGAGTTATAAATACATGGACAGACATAGAACAAAGGATACTTTTCATCTCGGGAGTTCCCTTGGGACAATTTTAGACTATGACGCAGATGAAACCGCTGGTAGAAGCTAGTGTGATATAAGCCCAAAAAATTAGCTACCGACTCCAATGATGATGACCTATGACAGATTTCGCAGACGTAGTAACAGGCTTCGTTTTGGCACACTTTCGGTACGGAACCCTAAAAAGGATTGAAACGAAAGATTGCAAAAAGATGTTTGTAAGATAGCTTTAGTTTCTTCGAAGAGAAGTAAAGTAGGATGGTAATCAGAAATCGCATAACAGCAGTATTATACGACAAAGATTGCTTAACTCGTTATTTTTAATAAAAATGACAGAATAGTGTGCCAATTTTAGTAATTTTTAAACAAGCAACGTTCGCATTCGCATCTGAGTCGCAATCTGTTAGAAAAACCACATTTTTATACATCTTTGACAGATTGTGACTGAAATGCGAATGCGGACGTTGGGGACGAAGAAAATTAGTATGCGCAAATCCCGTTTTTTCCTGTTACCAAGGAATTTCGGGAAATCCTCTCTTTCTCTCCTACGCAGTCTTCTTCTTCTTATCGTGTGGGCAGTAAGGTCTAACGACCCCACACACCCTATGCAGTGTAGGGTAGCGACATGCAAAATTTCAACTTTCTACGACCAGTAGTTTCGGCTGTGCGTTGTTTGGCAGTCACTCAGTCACGCATCAGTAACGGAAGATTTTGATACTATAAAACACTTCATAAAACGTTTAATAATAATAATGTCATCATCATCATATCAGCCGAAAGACGTCCACTGCTGGACATAGGCCTCCCTCAAGCGTCGGCCCAACGATCGGTCCTGCGCGTCTCGTATCCATCGGCTACCAGCGACCTTCACCAGGTCATCGGTTCACCTTGTGGGAGGCCTTCTAATGTTGCATCTTCCGGTACGCAGTCGCCACTCCTGAACTTTTCGGCCCTATCGACCATCTGTTCTGCGCGCAATGTGCGCTGCCCACTGCCACTTTAGTTTGGCGATCCTTCGGGCTATGTTGGTAACCTTGGTTCTCTTGCGGATATCATCATTCTTGATTCGATCACACAAGGAAACTCCAAGCATTGCCCTCTCCAGTGCCCTTTGAGTGTTTAAGCCTTGTAATGAGGCCCATTGTGAGCAACCATGTTTTAGTTCCATAAGTCATCACTAGCAACACGCACTGGTCATAGACTTTCGTCTTGAGACACTTGTGGTATGTGGGACGAGAAGATATCACGAAACTTCCCGAACGCTGCCCAGCCGAGTCGGATTCGACGGAATAATAATGTGGTCAAGAGCATTATGTACTTAAATAATTAATTAATTTAACAAAACATAAAAACACACTTTTATATCCCGAAGGGATGGGCCGCAGTCGTAAAATATACAAACATTCCGCCATTTACATTCAATAATAATTTTTTCAAAGTAAAACCCAGTGATTCGTTTATATCACAACAAATTAAACAACAGTAAAATGATAATTACAAACTTTGCGTACAGCTGTTTCAAGAAAAATACGAATCGCTCTTCTGTCTCTTTTTGCTGATACAAACTTTATGTCAAGGAAATTTAAGATATGGAGTGCTCACATATATGATGTATTTATTCTTCGACTTTATTGTTATGAACATATCTTTAATTATTACAACTTACTAGCTTTTGCCTGCGAATTTTTGTAGGAATTTCGGGAAATCCGCTCTTAGTGCTCCCCAACACTTCCCAAGAAACCTGCGAGCTTGCACCTCGGGACGCTGCGTATTTATGGCGCTGGCGGCTAGCCGTAGCCTAAAGTCGAGGCGACACGGTGCTGCAGCTGTGCAGTTGATATGCCATTATAATGTACCATGACCTTTTATTCCTATCAATGTTAAGAATCGATTGACTATGGTCGGCAATGAATGTAAAAAATGAACGTTTTTACAGAGCACAATATTCAATTAACCATGCTAATATGATAATAATACTTACTTATTTATTGCGAAAATAACTTTGTCTGTCTGTTTTAAAATGTTGTCTTTGGATGTTAACAGGATTTTGTAATGCATCACATGGTTTAAAAGAGTGTCCGTGGAGTTTCTTGCTCGTTCTTCTCCATAGAGATCTACGCTTTGGAACGTGCAAATAGCTGCAAATAGCTTCAACTTTTTGGACCGACCCACCCTAACAATTCGAAAGTGCCTGTAAAGCCTGTGTAGCCTATGTTACTCCCTGATAATGTAGCTATCCAATGCTAAAAGAATTTTTCAAATCGGTCCAGTAGTTTCGGAGCCTATTCAATTCAAACAAACAAACAAACAAATCTTTCCTCTTTATAATATTAGTGTAGATATACGATTTGAGTTTGAGTTCGAGTGAATAGGTTACTTCTAAGCAAGCGTGCTCTATCTTCGACCACATCATCGCTTACCGTCAGGTGAGACAGATAATGGTCAAACGTGAGCCTATAAGTAGTAAAAAAAAATATTATTTTGTTTTTGTATCCCTGTACAAATTTCGTCGAATTGCCTTAAAGGAGACTGTCACTTTGTTAAAATGTCCCCTTCAAGCCACGGCGTTCTTCCGTGCATTATCACTCCATTTCCTCCCTACTTTGTGTACGGAGCCTCACTTCCACAGTTTAATCAGAGGACTGCCGGACTTAATTTCGTTTTCATGTCTTCTTTTTATTGTCTTAAGACATCGGCGCAATCGTTTAACGTAAGTTCATTATTAAATTTTCAATCTAAGCCTTAAATACACTTATATGAACTTATGATTGTTTGGCACAATTTATTTATTTACTAGCTTTTGTCCGTGATTTCAAATACGCATAACCCGTTTTTTTCCCGTTCCCGTAAGACTTTCAGAAAATCGTCTCTTAGTGCTCCCCTACACTCCCCAAGGAACCTACATGCCAAAGTCATGTCTCATACAACAAAACCCAAAGTGAAAAAAAAATGTGTTACCCTGGTTGGGGAGATCCTCCTTATATTTTTTTTACTATGGCGCCGAATCTCTACGACCATTCCTTCAGCTGTTTTATTAAGTTGAAAAATCTCGTTTCATACATTTTACTTAATTTACCATACAACAAAATAAAAACTACAAAATTGGCATACAACTAAATTAAAATATATGCGACCTTGGCTTACGTGGCGGACGTAAAATAGACTTAAAGAAAACAGCTGAAGGAACGGTCACAGAGATTTGGTGCCGTAGTGAAAAATGCTTGAGTGGACTTCTCCGACTGAGGTGACATACATTTTTTCATTTCGGGTTTTCTGCAAAATATGGCTGATCTCCTTTCAGCTTTCTATGACCAGTTGTTTCGGCTGTGCATTGTCTGCCAGTCAGTCAATAACGGAAGAATTTTAAATATATTGATTGATTGATGTAGACACAAAACACATATAAAAGAAAATTTTAAACAGAGAAAAAAACAAAAAGGCACAAGGGCTTTAGGGCTTTTCTCACTCATTTCGAAGAGCTTTTCTAAACATAGCAATAGTTATTTTGAGCGACGTGTTGATGTTATCAATGGATTACACAGTTTTTAATATTCCTAACTTATATTTACTTTTAATAATACTAAGCCGGGACTATAAAAATGTCTACAGACTTTTTAATTTTGTTTTCATTTTTAATTAAACATTGAGACTTGTTTACCCAAACCCTAAATTTGGCTTAACGTGTCTGCTTATTAAGCTCCTTGCTGATTTTAATTTTAATAATTTAAGACTTTGAAATGTTATTAAATTTGTAGCTAATAAATTTTTAACTGCTTTTAGCGTCTATTTATATCAGACAGGTATTCTAGTATTTTGATTAAGTATTCAATTACAGACGAAGAAGGCGTAGCCAAAGTCACTACTATATAGTAGTATATATATTCATTTATATTGTTGACAACAATACATTGATATTCGTATAGGTACTGATAAAATTGTAACTGCAGTAATAGTCAAGTAAATTGCTCTAATACAGCCTTTGACCTAACACAATAAATACAGCTTCTTCAGTACAATAATAGCCAGCATGTTAATTTCATGCAGCTCAGTAGATAATTTTAACATTGAAATGGGATTAGGAAGAAACCACTGGGCGTAGTTAGCATAATTTTCAAATTCTCAACTGTCAAAGGAATTTATTAATGCTCCATGCAAGTTAGCTCGTGCGGCCACAGGAGCTGCAAAAACATTACTAAGAGGGATAAATGTATAAAATCCTACAAAATGTACGATTTGTTCGTATGAAACGGGGATGGTACGTAATCCATGTAGTAAAGTGCGTCAGTGAAGCTTTGTTGGGCTTTTACGCAAAATCCTGTTCGAGATCCTGCACTGTAGCTGTGTTACTGAATATTGAACTAATCTTGATAACGTGTTTAGGTTAGCAATTCAATCTATGTGTTTGTGCTACTTAAAACTTTGGATATTAAGGACACTTTCCTCAAGCTTGCTAAACAATTTCCATTGTATTATACTTTTTGATATTTTAAACTTGTTGGAGAATAGAAGAGAAGAAAACGTTTTGAAATAAAAATAAAATGTTTTCTTATTTCAATTCAAATGTATTTTGTGATCATGACATTAAGTAAAATTAACCCTAACAGCAAACGTTAAAACTTTTTTAACACGATTACCAAACACAGAATTATCATAATTTCGGTACCAAAGCTCACATTTGGTTCACTCCAGCATTATTAAAGAAAAAAACACTCAAAGAATATAGAATGCTTATGTATTTTATTCCTATTTTTCTGTAGCAAATGTTCAGGAAGCGAACGGCAGGGGAGCGGAGTGTTTTCGTTTAATTTCCCAGTAAAATGGTCTACCCTCTTCAACATAATTACAGACCGGCTAACTGAATGTACGTATCGCTTCATCACCGTCTCATCTTTTCACAGAGTGTTTTTGCATTTTAAAAAGCTTCTCCCTTATTTTTTTTGATGGCCATTCTTTGCGTGTTGAGCTTTCGATGATATTGGCAATTTATCGGTATTCGTAGAAATAATTTTAAACTAGTTTATTAAGGGACTTATTTAGTTAACACGATTATGTAGGTACTATTCTGCCAATAGGCTCAGCTAGCAAGATCATAATTGACGACACGGTTGGCGCAGTGGTGGAGCGATCGACTGCTGCGCGGCGTGTTGCGGGTTCGATTACCGCACGGAACAAATATTTGTATGGCCTACAGATAGTTGTTGCGGGTCTGGCTGTTTGTGTATGTGAAATTGTATGTTTGTAAACGCACCCACGATACAGGAAAATTAATAGTGTGGGGCAAGGTTTAAAAAAAAATAAATAATAAGACCTTAAATGTACCATGTTTATAAGCAAATAAAATATTCTTATTCTTAATCTAAGCTAATACTGAACAGTATGTTAAAACAGTATGTTTAATCTGGTTTTATTAGAAGAGTTTGACAAAGGATATTTTGTTGATTGAACGGTTCAAGCGTGATTCGGACGATTTTCGATCATCGGTAAGTAGCCTCTAGGCTCTAACCTCACTAATTGAAAAATTTAATTGAAGCATTAATTTTTTAATGTTCCGTTTAAGGTTCGAAAGGAATGCTTTAGGCAAAATAGCTGCCGTTCGTCAATGGATTGCTTTTATGTTAAATCGATGAGGTATGTGGAGTAACTACCTACTCATATCTGTGATGTACCTAATTATAGTGATGTGTTGGTTGTTTGTTTTGTCTTTGATCCAACTAATTAAATCAAACACTAAAAGTGTAAGTTAATTCAACTTTTTTTTATATAGACATTTGCATGAATGTGTTCAGGAATATAATATGGAAAGTTTTTAAGATCTATAATAAATTCATAATTATGATAGATTTTAGGGATCTTAGGGTTTAGATCCTGCGTTTGTGTTTATTACTACTTATTTAAATTACGTATTGTCTTTTACATGTTGAAGTGTAGTCAACATAGATTTGTATAGTTGTGATTCACAGATTAATAAAATTTTCTGCATGCTTAGCTAACCTCTATTGAGACATGTCGCCCTGACCGAAATTGGTCGGGACAATTATTTAATATTTAGTTCATAACTAGTTGTAAAAGGCGCTGTTTTATACGCTTTATTTCAGACATTTATAGTTCAATGTAACTTGTTAATCGTGAATGAAGAGCATCTGGTTATGGCGTACCTGTTAAGGTCAATTAAAATAAATTCACAGTCCAGTAAAGATTGCTCGCAGCTTATTTATTTACATGAAAATTTAATTCGGCACGATATGTCCTTTGTTTTACTCATGATTCGTTTTATATGGTAATTGAGAGAATATGTTATAATTATTATAACAGGTGTATCGCGGCTATCTTATTTACTTTATCTGTTATTTTTATTAAAGACTAGTTGACCCGCGCAACTTCGTCTGCTCCGCTCCTATTGATCTCAGCGTAATGATATATATGCTTATAGCGTTCCTCGATAAACGGGCTATTTAAAACTGAAAGAATTTCGGACCAACCGTTCCTGAGATTAGCGCGTTCAAGCAAACAACCAAACAAACTCTTCAGCTTTATATATTACTAGCTGATCCGCGCAACTTTGTCTGCGTCACAATTTTCATTATTGCTCCGCTCCTATTGGTTTTAGCTTGATGATACATAGCCTATAGCCTTCCTTTATAAATAAGCTATGTAACACTGAAAGAATTTTTCAAATCGAATCATTAGTTCCTGAGATTAGCGCGTTCAAGCAAGCAAACAAACAAACAAAAACAAACTCTTCAGCCTTATATTTTAGTATAGATTAGTATGTAGATATACATTATCATTACATCGAAAATGATAAATATTATAAAAAAAGTTACTAATCACAATAAAACATTATATCTCTACTTTTGAGATTGTAAACGTCTCATTCCAGCTAACGCGATAAAAAAATAAACGCCCTCATTCAAATTCAGCTTCAACTTTCACTCTTTTAATTAGTACCTACGAACCTCTGATATTTCTAAACGGAAGAAAGCGGCGACAGAAAGCCTAATTGAGTTTGCACGACACATTTTCTTAGTAACCGGTAATTGAGATTCAACCCGAGGTAAAAAAAACAGCAAATAAAATACAAAGTGCTGCCAAGGACTTGGAGCGACTTTTAATAAAGTTTTCTTTGCTTTTAAGCTTTTTTAAAAGTGTGCGTGGGAAACTTTGCTTAGGTACATAAAAATGATTATAATAATAATAATAATAATTTATTTATTTATTCAGACTACAAATGCGGTCCACTGTGTTAGTAACAAAATTACTTAGCCTATGTTAGTACTTAATAACTAAAACAGACCTCGTTCGATCGGCTAGTGCCCACACAAGCGGGCTATCTGCCCGGGCAGCTATCGAGTGCAGAATGATCTACGAATATTGTTTAGTTTACTTCATGTTCTTAAGGATGGTAGATCATCAACTCCCGCTCTGGGCGGAGCAGGAGGGAGTGTCTGACTCTTCCTGACTAAAACCCATCCGTTTTCCTCCAAATGCCCTTTGAGTTTCAGGGCTGCGACTCTTACGAACAAATTCCTAGTTTCTATGAAGAAATCGTCGCGTTTTTTTAGAGTTAGAAATTCAAGACCCATAGGGATTGCATTTCATTAATTAAATTCGTAGACATTGATATCCGTGTCATCTTTATTTTACGAGTAACAAGCCAAATTACAGTGTATTTCCATACAGCTTACGCTGAGCAATTTGGCTTTCTCCTACATATTTTAACAACGATTATACATTTTATAAGTATCTACCTCTCTCGGAACAACCTACGATTAGAAGGGCCGTTAGCATCATTAAATATAAATCAAGCAAAACATTATCCAACAGGTTTGAAAGCAGTCAAAAAGAAACGTTTACTTTTATTTCCTCAATTTTATTCGTTTGATAATAACAACATGCAAATTACACTGCAGCGTATTAACTGTAACATTTACAGAAGGTTATTTGCTATGCCAGTCGTGTGCTAGTTTCACTTATTTAATAAAAAAACTTGTTTAGTATTTCCAAAGATGGTTGTAAGGCGTCAAACACGCGAACCGTCGATCAACCGCCAATAGGTCGCGTCGAGTACCGGAGTCAATCGAATTTATTCAGTAATTTCCCCCAACGAACGACCTTCCCGAATCACCAACTTGTACAAATGTGTTTCGCCAAGCGGAAACTTTGTATACTGAATGTCGAACACGTCTGAAGCAAAGCCCTCTTTCATGCCTTTCGAGTGAAATAAACCATGGAATTATAATGTATGAATATTTTAGTTTAGCCCACAAATAGCCCCGTCGTCTAAATGGGTTTGCCAAACGGAAAGTTTTTTTCACAGAGTCGGGAATCACAACGCCGGCTGCGACTAGAGATGATGCAGCCAAGTTTTGGCTGACATTTTCCTAACCATGCTGAGTTCCGCTTTAAGTCTAACAGGATGTAACTCCATTAAATATCCAAACAAGACTGATGTCTGATCTACAGACTTCTGTCTACGCATAACCTAGTCGTTATGCGTCGTATATGTCGTTCAAAGTTCACAAATCTCAGCCAGAACAAACGGCTTAAAAAGATTTGTGAGTAACGGAGGAGTCTCAATATTCGGGTATAGATTGAATGATCACCCATCCACAGACCGATGTCGACATGAGCTTCTTAACCTTGAAGATTGTCCTATGCGAATGTTATTATGCTAAACATAGCTATGCCACGTTCTTCTCCAAGAGCTAACAATTTATATGAATTAACAGTGACACTCTTTGATGCCCTTGATTTATATGGAAAGTACTTCGCCCGCGACTTCGACCACGCTGCAATTTTCTTAAGGATCCCTAATTTTTTTCTAAACAAATTAAAACCTTCCTCGAGAACTACTCTATTCATTGGTGAAACAGCATGAAAAACGCTGCAGTAGTTTTTAAGTTTATCGCGAACAGACAGACTTGACTTGACTGGAGGACTTTGTTTTATAATATGTTGTGATAGTGATAGTGATGTTTTAAAAGAAGAAAAAGAAAAAAAGCAAAATAAGTTTATTTGGCACACACACATATACACAATGTAGGTACAAAAAACTTGAGAGGTGTCAAGGGACACTCAGATGGAACGAAGTTCCATTCGATTAATTTGTGAAGGAATTGCAATATTTCTTTTTTTAAGTTATAATATTTTTTTTTATAATAACAAATATAATGTAATATAAACTTGATCAGTAGGCTCAATTTTGGTAATAATGGGCTTGTCAAAATAACTGGCTTGCTTTCGATGAGAGTGAGAGAGAGAGAGAGAGACAGAGAAATACGCGCACGCCGCACGGCTTACAACTATAGCAAAAAGTGTCGTAACAACTAATTTGGTCTTATTTTTTTCCGTCTAGCCCCCTTTCGCAACGCGCGATAAGGAACTTCGTTCCAATTAAGAGAAACTTAATTTTTAAAACAATAACATTGTGTGCACGGCTGTGCCAAATGCCTGACACTGGTTTTCATTCGAACCTTACGTTGAAGTGTACGGAGTGGTGTAGAGTGTGACTTTGTCATATCTAAAGGGGGCTGCTAAGGCGTTTCGGTGCTCTGTGGATTTTTTACACAACGTGTGTCGAAGTAAAGCTTTCATGTTAACGTGGCCGCACTTTTGAAAGTGGAATTATAATAGAGAAATATTTTTTTTTGCGAAAGCCTCATAACGACTTGAAACGACCGCCTTGTGTAAGGGGTTGACTTTAAATTAAGCCAGTGAGTAAATGTTCTTGTGATAGTGGCTGTAATGGAGAGAAATATGAATTGATGTTGTTTATATTCAGTCATTTCTTTTAAACTGGCAATGTTTGGTGGATTATAATTTTGAAATAAAATTTCAAAATAGGACTCATTTATTAATAATGTTTGCAGGAGTCTGAAATGTAATCTGTTGCCTCTTATATGGCAGCTGATATGAAAAAATATAAAAAGAAATAAAAACCAGTTCCTATTATGCATGTAAGGAAAAATCGACATCTCTTTAGCAAAATTAGTGATAGACATAATTTTAATACTAGAAATAGAAATAAACTAGATCAACCATTTTTTAGATTATCCAAAGTACGAACATCTTTCATGGGGTACTGTATTAAATGTTACAACAAAATTCCTTCTGAAATATTAGAATTAAATGAAAGAAAATTTAAAACGTGTGTAAAAACACACACTTTGTGAACAAGCATATTACAAATTAGATGATTATATTCAAGATAACAATGCTTGGAAACATGCTAGTCCTGCTCCATAGGACAATCTAGGGTGTAGTAGACATAGTGAAACTGGTTGGTATGTTTGTGTTTATTGTATTAATATTTACTATGTATACAGGTGTATTTACTGATTTTTATATTGAATTTAACTCACACACTGATCATATAAATCAATAGTTGCAAACATTTGTACATATGTGAGTATAATGTTCCCTTACTAGCAAACATATTAATTTTACCTCTGCTGGCATTTCTTTATTGTACCTATTAGTAGTGTATAAGTGTTTTTTTGGGAGCATCGTCCTCACATATAATCAACTAATTAATGTATGCAAATATTGTAAAGCTTATTTTTGAAAAGAGTAACTATGGAGTTTCTTGTTCGTTGTTCTCCATAAGAATCTACTTTTTGCGAACGGACGACTAGAGTCACTATAATATTTTATTTTATTTTAATTTGACGTTCAAAAGTGCCTTTATTGGTCTAGTTGAAATAAATCATTTGAAAAGTCAAATGACTTTAAAAGATCTCTTAGCTAAGAAAAAGTTCCATTACCTTCTTAACATTTACTTGTTAAAGTCGTTAAATAAATGTGCTAAGAATTAAGTAAAGGAATCTGAAACAAGGCTTTACTATTTTTATGCCATTCCTTTTATTGATATTTGTTGAATTAGACGACGAGTTTTTCACATTCATTAGATAAAATTTGAATTACACCTATCATACTATTTATTGTTAATATGTGTTAACTGAGCTGAAAAAATTACAGAGACCTAGATTAATAAAAAAAATTGTATAATCTTCTATTCTTTGCCGAGCCTATTGATTAATCGTACTATCCCTTCTTAGATAAATGGTTGGACCTAAGGTCCATTTTCGCTAGCGGTCTGTTAAAACATTTACAAAGAAACACCATTTTATAAAAACTGTTACGCAAAGCCTACGGCGTAGCATTTCCGTAGCACTGCTACGCGATCGTAGCAGTTATTCCACTGGTAATCTTCTATTTTTATTTATTGACTGGGTGTTCTTTACAATACAATAAATATGAAATTAAATTGTTTGTTTTAATGTTATCCAGAAGTATTGACCCGAAAATTCTTTCACCAATCGGTTCATAATGAGTATGAGTACAACGACTAAGAGGTATTGCGTTTATTCTGTTACACATCGTGTCGTAGTAACATAGCCAAAAAATAGAGCCAGATATTTCAATAATGTGTTTGTTAATACTGCAGGTATTAGTTATAAAATCTTCAAAACGTCCATTTAACTGTCGATCTTATCTCTCAATACATAGAAAACTATCACGTATTATATTCCGGTACATAAACACAAAAGTGTTACTAATACTGTCTAGTTATTATCCCTCGTCAGTTGTACGGAGGGGTTGTGACAGCTGATATCGTATAACAGAATATCTAAAAGCTTATACATTTGATGTTGCTTAGTAAACAAAAGGATGTTTAACATAGCTTCACGCCTTTGCGAATGCGGTGGAAGGTATGGAGTTACGTGTTTTGCGAATTTCGTAGTTCACTTGTTTTGTGTTCTGTTTTGGGTTATGTATTATTTGCTGAAGATATAATACAAAGTTACTGTTGATATTCACAAATAATTCGTTCAACACACTAACTCGCATACTATCGCACCACTTATTTTATGTTAATTAAGGATATTTCGCACTAGTGCGGAAAAGTGCGCCGGCCAGCTTCTCCCTACTCAAATCATGAAATTTATAATATCAGGCTATCCGCCGCGCAGTCATTTGCAAATTATAAAGAAAATAAATCCTTGAATCATTTCAAATAATAGAATTTGTTACAAATCCCTATTACGTTTTAGTTTTTTAGGAAGTGTATTGAATACGTGGGCATTTGTAATTGCAGTCTCACAGCTCCATAATGGCCTCACCATTAGATTGAGCTTCTATTCCGCTTGCATCAAATCAAACGATTCAAAGTCAAAAGTCCAATATTCAAACTAACCTAGACAAGAGTCAAGAGTAAACCCATCTCAAAACTTCAACAACGCCCAACTGTCCCCCAAAACGTCCGCCTGTCACCACTTCCTAGAGTTAAAAATGTACTTTATATATACCTACTATGTGAAGAAAATGCCTACGAGATGTCATGTCCTGGGTTGTCACGACGCCACTGGCAGCAACTAGTGTTTAAATAATTTAATCAATCCCCAAGAAAAATCCTGTCTCTTTTTTGTGTATGATTTAAAAGACAAGCAATAAAAACAAAAAAATGTAGTCAATATTATCCAAAATGTTTACATAATCTCTTATCCTAGCGTGGTAAATAGTATGAACCGTGTAATGGGGAACATTAACTGCTTTAACCCGACTGCCCCAAAAACTTGGTAACGCTAGCTTTTGTCAGCGGTTTCACCCACGTGAAAGAGAATAAAACTTTCCATGGAAACGTACTACCGAGGTAAAAGTATATAGTAAGCAAATCATTGAAAATTTCATCAAAATTCGTTGAGCCGTTGATGCATGATTAAGTAACAAATACTCACCACGTACCTACAATCTTTCATAGTGAAAACATTATCTAGTAAGAGTCATAACTATGGTAGGCGCCAGATAACCTTGCAATGAAGTACATTGACCTTTCCCTAATGTCCCTTCGTAGATACCGGAAAAATTATGAACCAGTTTTCATTACTAGAGAACGTAAGAATCACGACAGAAGTCGATTCAGGTCAGCTTTATGTCTATATTTCTGTTTTTGATATGAAGAAAGTCAAGAAATATATTATGTAGGTCATATTACTATGTTGTGGCCATAGGATATTTACGAATTTTATCTCTACCCTTCCAAACTAAAACAAAAGCCGTTTTCACATTAAAACCGTAAGCAAACAATTACAAAGGCCGTGTTTAAGAACAAAAAGTATTTTAATCGCTGTATCGCGTGTCGTCGGTACCGGGTTGTGCTCTTAACTTGCGTGGTTACTCGATAAGGAGGCGTTGTTAGCAGAACCTGGGCCATACTGTGCCACTGCTATTTATGTTTTTAATCTACACTAAGAGGTGCGATGGCTGTTCCCAAAGTGCCGATGCCGGTAATAGAGGCCTTTTTGGGCCTTTAACTTCCATGTTTCTGTGGGTGTGTGCTGGGGTTATTTTTTTATGTGCGTTTTTTCGTTGGGTTGTAAATGTGTAGGTGTGATTATTTGTAGAAAAGGCAGAGAGTTTCGGTTCCCAGTCAGTCTTTTTATTAATTTAACAAACTAGCCCAATAACCTTTAAGCCGCTTCATGCTTCCTGGCGGTCGATACTTATTTAAAATTGAGTTATCAAAGTTCGCATCGCATCCGAAAAGTTAAATTGAAAACCATTAAAAGCCAATCATTGGTGAACTTTTTGGGCTTCGATCAAATTACTTTGAATCCGCGACTATCCATTACTGGGAATAGCGTTTTCAAAAAAACGTCAAGGAGGTGAAACTGAAGCAATATATCAAGCGTTCGTGCCCCGCGACCACGTCTGGGTGACTGATGTCCCCCACTCATTTATAAATTGACCTCACTTTGGCTTCGAGGCAGTTAAAGATCGAACGCCATACGCCAATTTTTTTTCGTTCCTACCATCGACATCATAAAGTTATTGCTTCGTTCATGAACACTGAAATCGAGTACACGATTATGTACATAGAAATGTACGTTCGTTTACATAGAGATCTAGTTTCACACAAAGTAGCGTACCTGTTACTCTGTTTTTTTAAACTAAGAAAACTCTAGTGAACAAGTATTTTGTTAATGCAGGTATAACGAAACATTTCAGACAAAGAGAGCTTGGACGTTTGTTCAGTAAAAGAGAACTGTATTTACATTTCAATTTTATGAAAACATTTCATTGAAATATGAGTCTTTTTAAACATAAACGTATCATCCTAATGATCTGAAAGTCAGACAGTCTTTTCTTAGTAATTTTATGAATAACTTCTATGAATAAAAGCTAAGTAAATCGAGTCGTCCGTAAAATTATTATCTCCACATCCAACAATCAATTTCCCGAGACATACCGGTAATGTTGATTAGATAGCTATTGAAATGTTGATCTCATCCTTTCCCTTTAGAAAATTCGTACCAAATCGCGCGTATCGTTCAGTTATAAATTGCCATTACATTGCAGACGACAAAGCATTGAAATTCTGCCAATAAACTTGACTGAACGGGATCCCCTGTCGATACGCCGATAGATCCCTCGGGACTGAAAGATGTGTTCCACTTATTTCAGAATTGACTTCGTTTTATTTCCCCCTTCCTTTTATTTGACGTCACTCTGATGTTTTACACTGCGTGCGGCTATCTAAATAGTCGAGAATTTTGGTTCCCTCATAATAAATTCGTAGTATAAAAAATTGAAATTTATTGCTAGCATTTTGTGCTTAAATACAGCAAGCCACACAGTTAATGGTGCCATCAATCATAAAATATAGCTTTGTGTGTGGTCAGCTCAGCGTACGTTGATGGATATTTATAACTACAACAAATCAGTTGGCAAACCTGGATCACAATAATTCAGAATTATTATTTTGAGAGGAAATTATTAAGGTGTGTAATTATTATTACGATGATTAGAGCTTGTAATAAATTGCTAGCGTTGAGGATTGATAGTCCTGGCTAGCGTAATTGTTCATCTATTGTGCCTCAAAATACAATATTGTATGAGGTATTGCTTTATCTAGGAATATCTATCTTATCCTTGTAGTTATTATTCTAAAAGAGTACATGGCTGTACCACTACTTTTATTTGCAACTAAAAGTATTTATTGTTGAAGTTGCTATAAAATGACTTTGTACTGTGTTTTTGAATATGAGAAACAGTAAAATATAAAAAAATTGAAGTTAAAAGTCTTTTAATGGAATTTGGTGGTTCTGAGAAAATATATCGCTAAAGCACTCATAGTATTCAATCAACAGCTCGCTCGAAAGAAGCTCATTAAGCTGTGGCTATGTTGTCGAGTAATGTAAACAAAACATATCAAAACGAATATACATTTTCACAGGGCAAAGTAACGTATTTTTTGTCCAAATAAAATATGTTAATAAAACTTAAGTCAATAAAATAACTTTCTTGTGGTCTGCTCAATTTCAAATATTAATATTGTTTCTACATATTTTAGTGGCATGACTACATATTTTGCGGTTTCAATAAAATAAGTATTTAATAAATATGGAATCATGTTAAAAAATATTGGTTTTGCTTTGGGGGGTATGTGTAATTAAATACTTTGTGTGTATGTTATTTGTGGAATAATGGCTATTAATTGTACACAAAAAATCAAAAAAGTAGGACCTATATGCTTTTATTTGCTTTGTTAATATATTAAAATCATATTATAATATATTAATTACTCTGCGAGGCTTGCCAATCCTTGGCTTGCTAATCCAGATCAAGGTCTTACTATATGCCAAGCTTAATTCAAATGCATGCAGTGTTTGAGGCACGATTGATTACATCAACAAACATGTTTCTACTTGCACATTCATACTAACACTAGTCGACGTCACGCGGTTTCACCGGCGTAGTTCCCGTTCTTGTGGGAGTACGGGGATAAAATATAGCCTATGTTACTCGCTGATAATGTAGCTATCCATTGCTGAAAGATTTTTTCCAATCGGTCTGGTAGTTTTTAAGTTTATTCGTTATATACAAAAATACAAATCTTTCCTCTTTATAATATTTGTATAGATAACGATACTTAATAGAAAATGCACTCACGACACAACACCGGCAAGATGAACAGACGTAATGAGGAACGCTGTCGGCGGTAGCATGTACTGAACGGTTAAACTCCAGAAGACTAGGTGACTTGGAGACGCCACATGTGAGGTCACGATCCTCAGCAGTGACGGAACGACGAAGACGAAGAAGAATAAATTTTCCTTTAACAGATATAAAACCTTCCTGTACAAATTCCCAAAAGGAGAACATCTTGGAAAGGTGAGGGCATAATATAAGACACAATACAAAGTCCTTTCAAATTCGTGTTAGTATTATTATAAGAGAAGAGTAATCCCATTATTTACAAGTTTTAGCTTTTATTGTTTCAAAAAAGTGCGGTCCTCAGAGACGAAACAACAATGTTTGGAACGTCCAAAAGTTTGTTTAGCCACGGAGGAAATTCGCCAAAATACATTTACTGGATCCAAGAGTAAATGGAAAGTAACCCACTGAGGAATACTGTGCATAGCCCATGAAGAGATATGTACTTAAATGTGGTAAATTCCAGTATTATTCATTTGAAGTGGGCCTTAGGGGAACTGCATGATGACAAGTTTGATGATTATAACTATGGTATTATACCATTTATATGGTGGTTGTTCGTTTCAGATGTTCACCAGTGGGCATTTCAGATAAATCTGCCTACAAGCTTTAGACATACTGTCATTCTATCGACGACAGTGATTGTCGAAATTCAAAACTGTTCGGGATTAACAACGTGATATTTCAGTAGCGCATATCAAACCCATACAATTTTGACGTTTGGACGATAGATGTCGCAACGAATTTCAATTTGTCTAGACTACAGGCTCATATGGGTTTGTTAGCTTTCTTCTTTCTTTTGCCATTATACCAATTTAAAAAATTTGGAGTCAGAGCAACATTGTCTTCTTCGTTCATACTTTTCTGTTAATCAGGTTAGTGGTCACCCATTTTTTCTAGGTATACCTTTTTTAGTACCGATATAAAAACGACTAACATCAAGAATTATTTAGGTACTGATTTTTTTTGTTCCAATTGTAAAATGGATAAACATTTCTTGCAAACAAATAGCAAACAATTATCTTGGATCTCTAAGAAAATTAATGACGCACCCTGTAATTACTGGTTATAAGTGGTAAAGGGGATGTGCGGGTATAATAAATATCTACCTGATTGGTATTAGAGCTTCAGTCGCTGATAATACATCTGATACCCTTACAATATGTGAAGGGTTTACTAATGAAAAGGTTACACGGAGGAAGAGATTATCTTGGCCAAATATAAGCTCGACAAGAAATCAATGACGCGTGAACTGAGAACTGGGAATAATAATATTGTTAGGTCGAGTGGATTTAATAACAAATTGTTTCTTTTAGTGTAATGGAAGACAAGTCTGGGTGGTAACTAGGATGCCCATAAAGGAACCTGAAATCGTTTATTGCAATCCATAATGTACACATACAGATGGTAAATAAAATAAAAATAGAAACAATTATGGGATCCATAATTGTTTATATTTTTTGTCGGGCACAGCAAATTTTTAAATAAGTAGAGAGAAGTAGAGCGCTTTAATCATTTCCTTGTTATTAAGTTTTTTATTACCATTCATTTTAGATAAGAAGATGACATGTTTATAAAGGTTGATCACTTATTCCGAACTGTGGGAAGTACAGCTTTACTTCTCAAATCATCCTGCAGCATGGCTAAGATGAGCAATAGTCTGTGCACCTTTTGCATAGACACCTATTTCAATTATGTAGGTTGTTTTTAGTCCAATAGGGTTTTTTACAAAAAAATAACTAATTAGTCCATAGTTTCTAAAAAAATATTGGAAACGTACTTTTTCTTTTTTCATGCAAACCAAAAATAAAGACGATAGATACAGCGCGTTGGAAACACGCGTGATGTCACAACGATGGTACAATTTTTACCAACGACGTGACGTCACGCATGTTTTCAACGCACTGTTTCGTCATCATAAATACGTGTTCGATATTTTTTGAAAATCTATCTGGTGGACTATTTAGTTTTTTTTTCAGTTAAATACCTTATTAAGCTCGAACTTGGGAAAAAATAAAAATTGAATGATCCTTTGTTCATGTCACAAACAGCTACCACATAAGATAACAATGAATTGTTGGGCGATAACCTTTACCTATCATAATGTAACCCTTGATATTTCCTCAAGCACCCACTTATGCCTAATTTAGTATGTTCTACTTACGTAATCATTACAAAGCACTTTCAAGAACGATAATGAAATAAAAATAAAGATTATTTGAGGTGTTCTCAATTAGGTTAAATGATAAAAACTTACTTTGCCGACGTGTTACGGATTTATAAGGGATTTATAATAAAATTTTCTTTTGATCATTTCGATTATTGACGGATATTATTACCTATTATGTATCTCAATTATTCTGAAAATTGTGTAGGCAGTGTAATAAGGATCTTGTATATTGTACTGGTTTAATAAAAATAATATTAATCTTTTTAACATGTTCACTGCGGGTAAAGATTTTTGCTTCCTGCCACTGTAGCGTCACGAGGTCTAAAATAACTCGTTATTGCCTCATCATAATGACGGAACGAGATTCTTCAGTTGTCGTACGGCTGTTACCTTAAAAATTAAATATTTTTCTGATGAAAATAGCTCAAAAGACTTTTTTAGTATCTATTAGTAGATTATAGATGTGTTTTTATGTATGTGAGCTTGCCCGACGATCAGTCGGCCGTATCGTGGTCGTAGTCGTATCGAGATCTATAAGATCTCGTACGTTATCATTGATAAAAACACTACATATAGGGTACTTATAAATGGTGGGCTAAGGCATCTCACTCAAACTTAAAAAGAACCTAAAGAAAATTAATTCGCCGTAACGGGATGGACATACAATTTCACTTCTACACTTAGTGGACAACACTTACGATAACCATTAGATCTCGTAACGCAGTGAACATTGAACAACATAAGTTAGTAGAATTCTCGATGTATTGAGAAGAGATCATTTCAAATCAGATAAATCCCATCCAAATTTGATAGTTTTATAATATGCGACACCCGTGTCTTACCGAAAAGTAAGAACTTACAATCTCGTGCGATGTATAATAAACTTACGCTGATTGCAATAACCCGATGATATATCCATATCACTCAAAACGTACCCCACGTTACCATGATCAACCCATTGCAACCACAAGTCTCGGAGATAAATGAAGCTACCGCTTTAATAATAGCGCAGAGGCACCATGGCCCCATGCAATAACTCAGGGTGTAAGACCCCATCGTCGGCCCCATGTCAACAACTGATCCCCCGTGATTGGATCATCGACCCCTTGATAAATTTATCACCCGTCAGTCGGCTTTAAGCAGTCACATAGTCAGCCATGTAATTTTAGCGGTCACTAGTAATGGTAACTATTGGGTTTCAAGTTAACTAAATTGGGTTGGTTGGAATAGAATAAAATTGGATTGGTAATTGACTGTTTTGTGTTGGATATCGCCGCATTTTCCTACATGACGACAAAAGATAGTATATTGTTTATCGCTTTAAAAGTATGAGACATCCACACTTAATAATTATAATTAATACGCAAGTAACTATGCCTGTCAGTGTACCTCTTCAGTTTTCAACGGCTGAACAGAGGACAAATAATACGTTTAAACTGATTGATTAAATAGAAATTAACAAAATTTCGTATTTCTTCATGTCATTTGACGACTACTTGATCAAATTTTTCCACAGAAATTCATGCCTATTTGACAAAACTGTTTGAACCAGGTTGTTTGATCAAATTACTAGAATGTATATGGCCCGCATCAGATTAATTTTCGACTTCCATTGTCCACTGGCAGAAGTCAGAATTTTATGTTTTGTGATAGGTCTAACTTTAACTGTTATTTGGACGATAATCTCACCTGATGGAAAGCAATAGAAAAATCAGTGTATGTAGCTTATTTAATTGATGATTAGTTGATAATTGTGAATCTTAATTTCAGCGGAATCGATGTTGCTATTGAAGGCAATTTGTGCAATTCCAACTCTACTGTTCATTTTGATAATCTATCTCATGAAATCGGCTTTCAGTCAAACCGGTTTCAGCTGAAAAGCAGTGTCTTACGTGAAGGGCCTGCCTGTCTGACTTTCACAACCCAGGAAGTTTCTGACTTTTGACAATCCGTAACGACTGTACAAGATCTACAAACGACATAGAATGTTGTTCGTTAATCTTGTTTGTCTTTAGCTAACAACTACCTGAATAACAATCAATAAAACTGTGTAAACATAAGCCGTAACAAATAGATTCTAATATTGTTTATGAAGTTAAGTGAATAGTTTGTATTAAAACAGCCCAATACGGTGACCGTGACGCACAATAGGAATAATTAACCGTACTTACATTGGAACTACTTACAGCATGTCTATCGGTGCCCTTTGTGATGTACACCGTGATTGCGTTTCGAAACTGTGGTTTGAAAACCTAGACATGGGGGTCTAAAAAAGCCACTTTAGTAGAATCATAATATTAATCATAGAACAATCTGTCAAATTTCATTTTCATCTTTATCGCTAGAACTTTAGGTTCAAGATTGATTGGGCCCGCGAGGGCCAGTGCCTGCTGGGGCTGTGGACTTTATTTGGAAGAGTCACCGCGGCCCTGGAACGCAAAGGGCACTAGGAGGATGGGTTTTAGTCAGTAAAAGTTTGTCACTCCCTCCTGCTTCACCCAGAGCGGGAGGAGTCATTTGATAATTTCCCATCCTTAAAAAAAAAAGGTTCAAGATTGATTGGGAAAATTTGACACTGATGGGTAGCGTGATGTGTTTTCTGATTCTGCTAAAGTGGCATTTTTAGACCCGATGGGTTCGTTTTTTTTTACTATTTATGGGCGCGCGTTTGACCTCTATCTCACCTGATGGTAAGCGATGATGTGGTCGTTGCAAATGTTTTTGTTGTTTTCTGTAAATAACCATCAGTAAAGCGAATGCATAGTATTTAAATACTTGCTAATTATGGTAGGTATGCCAATCCAGAGCCAAAGGGAGTCAATCCTATTTTCTGTACATAAACTATAAAAACAAATAGGCATACATATAAAAACGTATTTTTGGAAATGGTCAGGCCATGGGCCCTTGGTGTTTCAATAGTTTTAAAGATTTCTCTCCCCTTATTTGTTTTTTCTCGATATTTTGTAATACTATTTTACTAACCAGGGTTTGTCTTTCAGTGCACTTACATATACATATTATTATGTAGTGCATACAGGTATAATCGTTGGTTGGTACCCATTCTATTTTAATATATAAAGGGGCCAACGTACGCCTACTCCAGTATCCTGAGATACATACATTCATGTCAATAAAGGTAATAGGCTAGTTTCCACCATCAATAAATTACAAATCTATTTAGTCCGTCAGTTGAGTATTGAAAAATAATGGTAACGTATTTTTTATTTTTGTTAATCAATGAATAAAGATAAAACGCATCAAAACTCGAGAGTAGGGGCTCGTGACGTCAAAACGCACTTTAAATTATACCACGGTGTGACGTATTAAGATTTTTAATTTTAATGTGTCAATTTTGGTTTACGTAACAAAAGCAAAAAAGGGTCAAATATTTTTTGATAATCTAACTGACGGACTAATCAGACATTTTCAGTGGAGAAGCCTATTCCATAATACTCTGTGAGAATAAACACGCGAGCAAAACACGGTTTTGACGAACCTATTTTCATTTTACCAATATACGCTTACTCTATGCCTGTCAAACCTTGCGAATCCTAACAGAAAAACATTCAATCCATCATAATTCATCAAAACAAGAAAAAATCGAAGTTGGGCCGATCCAAGTGCCATTCTGGTTATAAATAAAAGATTCCTGTACTAAATTATATATGTGACACGCTGTGATCAACGGACAAACAGACATGAAACAGCATAGTGACGTCACAGCTACAAAACCTCAAGCGCGTCAGGAGCTGGCTCACCACAGAAACCCATTTCCATTCCATCTCCCTTGCTAACACTCTGTGTGACGGAGATAAAGCATACCCATGTGTGGGTTATCAACCCTGAAAACATATATTTTGGATGACTGAGGAAGGTGACATCATCGTATTAATGACGGTAATAATATTATATTACTTCTAGGTTATGTAAAATCACATTTAGAACACCGTATAATATAACATAACTGATCCCGTCACTTTCAGTGCAATGAGGTGAAACAGTGCAAGTCAAATGCGAGTCAATCCATCTTAAAAGGGTGGCCTAAAACGTAACAAGTTAATGACAGGTTGATTAGTAAATATGACTACATACCTGCGCAATGCATTTTTTTTTAGGTTTTGATAAGGGAATAACGACTTATTTAAATGAAACGATCAATCACAGGTACAATTTAAGCCATCGTAATGTCATTTTGCGAACTTTGATGGTTCACAAAATTAGTCTACGAGAGTTCACACCGACAATGATGGGCACATAATGCTGAAATCAGTCGTGACAGATAATTAGCGAGCTTCCCCCGACTCGCTCCACACTGCAGATTGCAGTGTAACTGTTACACACGAGGTTCCGTACAATCGGATGTAGGTGACAGCTGTAGGGCTGCGTGGGAGGACGGGATTTATCGCTTGATATTTCGGGAAGGTAGTTTTTGTGAAAGGAAAATGGATACGAAAAGACAAACGATATTGTCAACGTTAAATATTGGTAGTGATATCTATGGAATTGAGAGAGTTTTTTGGCCAGCGATGACTGCATTATACTCGTACCAGAAGTGAACTTAATAGGTCATTGAAAAACTCTAGTCAAACTCACATGGCCTGGTTTCTGAATCGAGGCAAAAGAAGAGTTAGAAAAATACCTACGCCATTTTTGTTAAATAATTATCAGTTCAAAAAGTTTTAGTGGATCTACTACTACTGTAAATCTTATTTAACTAACATTCAATGTAAGCAAATTAATCACTACGAAACTTAATGGTTGTCTTCTTAAGGCTTGTCCATTACAGCGGAGCGGAGAAACGGAGAAATTTTAAACAATGGAATTGCATAAAATCTGACATTTTGACTGACATGATTGGTTAATATTTCTCCGTTTCTCCGCTCCGCTGCCTCGGGCTGCGCAAATGGACAAGCACCCTAAAGGTTGGTTTCACCAGAGGCTCCAGACAAGTGACAATCTGTCAGCGGTAGCGTGGTGAAGGCGGCTGTCAAAACGTCAAAAAACCGGTCAAGAGCGAGTCGGACTCGCGTGCAAAGGGTTCCGAACGATTTTTTTTTTAACATGTTATTTTAACACAATAGACTTCTTATAGGTTTTCCTGTAATCTATAGATAAAGATCTATTAGCTGCATTTTTTTCAAAATTTTAGGCTCAGTAGATTCGGAGATAAGCCCCCCCCCTTATTTCCGAATCTACTGAGCCTAAAATTTTTCGTCTAATTTCTTGAATACCTTCAAAACCAATTATTTTAAAATTATGAAAAAAAATATAATTAAAACCTTCACAATATCGTGTGACATATTAAATGAAAGGGCTTACCCTTTCATTTAATATGTCACACGATATTGTTCAAAAAACCTTTTCTTTTAATTTTTTAGTTTGACCCCCAAAAGTTACCCCAATACTAAAAATTTTATAATTTACGTAACACGTCCGTGTTTGGGTCACAAAAGTCCATCTCTATACCAAATTTCAACAGAATCGGTCCAGTGGATCCGGAGAAAACTGGCTGTGACAGACGGACAGACAGACAGGCACCCGAGTGATCCTATAAGGGTTCCGTTTTTTGTTCGGAACCCTAAAAATATTACATACCTACTGTCGAAATGGCACGTAATTAACCCGTTATATTTTGGTTCGTATTTTGACAGTCACATTCGCTAACACAATGGAACTTTGACTAGTCTCAGGTTAAGTCAGTCACAAGATGCGCTTCTACCTACTGGGTTTATAACTGAACATTTCCAGATTGGTTCTTTTAGCAACCCTACAGGTACTTTTGGGACATGATCTCTCTAAACGCAAGCACTCCAACGCTTCCATTATGTAGCATTGGTAATGTTTCAAATTATGGCCGTAAACTTAATATTTAAGAAGATACAGAGACTCATCATAATACCGAGTTTTTAGAGTTCCGAAACTCTGTAGGGAAAAACCGAACCGTTATCGGATCACTCGGTTGTCTGACTGTCTGTCTGTCCGTCTGTCACAGCCGATTTTATGCGAATCTATAGAACTAGAAGACTATGAAGATTTGAGAGATAAGAAGTCTATCATTATATAATTATTAATTATTTTAAAGAACCATGTTTAAAAAACTTGAGAGGTCTCAAGGGACACCCTGATGGAACGAAGTTCTGAGATATAATAGGTGAAGGACTTGTAATTTTGTTTTTTAAGTTATAATAAAATATTTTTTATTATTAACAAATATAATCTATACTTCTATACTAATATTATAAAGAAGAAAGATTTGTTTGTTTGAATTGAATAGGCTCCGAAACTATTGGACCGATTTGAAAAATTCTTTTAGCAATCGATAGCTACATTATCAGGGAGTAACATAGGCTATACATTATCCCCGTACTCCCACGGGAACGGGAACTACGCGGGTGAAACCGCGTGAAATCAACTAGTGTAATATAAACTTAATCAGTAGGCTCAATTTTAGACCTTACCCACCCTACCTACCTTACCCTGCCTACCCTGCCTTGCCTGCCTACCCTGCCTACCCTGCCTACCCTGCCTACCCTGCCTACCCTGCCTACCCTGCCTATCCTGCCTACCCTGCCTACCCTGCCTACCCGCCTACCCTGCCTACCCTGCCTACCCTGCCTACCCTGCCTACCCTGCCTACCCTGCCTACCCTGCCTACCCTGCCTACCCTGCCTACTCACCTACCCTGCCTACCCTGCCTACCCTGCCTACCCTGCCTACCCTGCCTACCCTGCCTATCCTGCCTACCTTCTAGCAACGCGCGATATTTTTCCGTCTAGCAACGCGCGATAAGGAACTTCGTTCCAAAAATATTATTCGTTTGGAAGCCTATGCACGCGAGTCCGACTCTCACTGGGCCAGTTTTTTACCATTAGTCTGGCTCGGTGAAACTGTCTTTTCATGATTTAGAAAAAGGGTACAAAGAGTAGAGGCTATGACCGGTTATTCAACATGCTTGCTTACTTAGCCTTGATTTGTGGCACAACTTATTAATAACATATTCAAGAGTTAACCATACACACAGCTAACTAGGCAGTCAGTGTCTTAAAAGCCACTGTCTTCGTACTCTTAAAACTGTCCAATCCATTTCTGTCAGTCAATATCAGTCTTTATCGGTAAGTTTTTGTTCCAATATGTCAATTCAAAAATCGAATCAATTCAGCAGTGTAAATAGTTCTTTGGCGCACCAACGACATTTGAATTGAGACTCGAAACTTCCGTTCATATAAGCTATATACAATTTCTACAAAAAACAACTTTTATACATGGCCGCTATTTACCACTGTTTATACCTTATTTGCCAATGTTTATTGTGAAGCGTTCGTATAGAAAAGTTTGTTGTTTTTTTCCTCTATTGCTTTTTACTCATTGTATCGGTAGCATTGTGTACCAACTTGCTGCGCTGATTTGCAACCGAGTTTGTACAATGTTAGTATAAAATTCTCAGGAACGCTCAGGGTAAACAATATGCATATGGACTAGATACAGTTGAAACTATCAACAGTACAAATTAATAATTCCAAGTTAAGCTGTCAAAAGCACAATTTGATGATTCTCTGGCTTTGCACGGGTGCAAATTATAGACACATACCTTCCTCGTATATTTCTCTTTAGCTTACAAGTAAATGGAGAAATATACACCGAAAGACAGCGAATTTATTTTACAAACGCATTTCCCACTGCTTCACTTGTTAATACTTATTGATTTTCGCGAAATTGGTTTAACCGACATCCCTAAACTAAAATTTATCTAAATCTAAAAATGGGTTAGTTTAACAAACAAAAAAATTCACTATTGCATTTATAATATTAGTTAGGTTTATTTAGAAAAGAGATAACATAAACAGCCAGCCCTCTCCTAGAGAGGAGGCCTGAGTCCCAACAGTGGGAACAATATAAGGCCGACTATGCTATGCTATGCTATAAACAGCCAGTTGTGTAAACACTGTTGTATCAAAGCTTCCTCTGTGTTCAGACATAGAGGAAGCTTTGGTCCAACAATGCTTACACATGTCAGCATCATGCCGCATTTCCTCACAGTAGGTATTTTATTTTCTAGATTTATGTCATTGCTAACAAAAGCAAAAAAAGTAACTTGGTTTTACCATGTTATACCTACTGTGCATGTGATATTCAATGAATCAAGTTATCATCGTTGATACTGGTAGCCCAAAACAAAGGCTTATCTACTCTGGGACTGTTTTATTAATTTGTTTTATTGCAGATTGCTTTAAATAGAATGCTGTTTGACATCTGGGTTGCTATAGGGAAAGTTTTATTAGGTTACCAGCAGTGAGCTCGCGAAATGAGTTTGGAAAATGGAGAGAGATGGTAGACATACCTAGTGATACATAAAACGATTGCAATCCAACTTTGAGAACAGTTTCAGAAACTACATACATCACATTCCAATATGCGAAAGCTAATAACTTTACCAGATACACCACTGCGTTCAGCACACACTTCAGACCGATCGCTTTGCCCAACGAGAAACATCAAAGTAATCTCACAATGGAGGTAAATGAATGAAGTCCGAAGTGATTTCTGTATCGTGGTGCAGTTACTAAATATTTGTATGGCGAGGGTAGCATGTCCGGCTCTTGAGTGTTTGTGCGTGTGAGGATAGCTTTAAAGTGTGCATTACGATATTAATGTTGGCTGATTTGTTTAGTTATCAGGATTTTAGAAGAGTACTTTCTGAAAATATCTATTTACAAACCAGTTGCACAAACCAGATTTATTTTTTAACGCGAGTTAGTTGGTAACCGCCATTATGTATGAAATATTTGTTAATTATTAATCTCGTGTCAGAAACTATCTCGGAGCTAAAATAAAATTGAACACTTATTTGTATGAATTTGATGCGCTTCATGTTTGTTAGTTTACATAGATTTGATAAGGAAGGAAGGGTCCATATTTTAACTTCGATAGTCATTTGTTCGATTAACGGAAAGTCGAGTGAACGATTGTTCGAATGGAATTTTCACATGTTACTGCTCTCCTGGTACTTGTGAATATTTATCGCTCACAATTGCAGCACCGGAAATACTTCGATGTGTTTCTGATCTCCAGGTACTTGTGAATTTTTAGCGTTCACAATATTCTAACTCAAAAATACTTTGATATGTTTCCGGTCTCCTAGTACTTGTGAGTCTTTAGCACTCATAATATCAGCCCGGAAAACCTACGGCATGTTTCTGTTCTCCTGGTACTTTTTATTCCTAACCGATCACATTTCCAGCGCCGGAAATACTTCGACATGTTTCTTGTATCCTGGTACCTGTGGATGTTAAGCGTTCACTATTCCAGTCCAAAACATGTTTCTGATCTCCTGATTTCTAAAAATCTTTAGCGCCCGTGGTTCTATCCCAAAAAATACTTTGTATTGTTTCTGGTCTCCTGTTACTTGTGAATCTTTAGCGCTCATAATTTCAGCCCTAGAAATACTTCGACAGGTTATAATTCCATCCCAAAAAATACTTCGACATGTTTCTGGTCTCCTGGTACCTGGGAATCTTAACCGTTCACAATTCTAGCCCCGAAAATACTCTGATATATATTTCTGGTTTCGATTAGTGATTAATTAGTGATGACTATTTTATGTCCGGATTATAATTAGTGGAGTTCTCAGGGCGTTAAGAAAACTACCGAAAAGGTTTTTGTGTGAAAATCGTAACGTGAATGGTTTTTTTTTAGTTGAAATTTTCCCCTTCATTTGTGCTTTATTCATTATCTTCCTTTTCACCAAATTTCATGTTTCTAAATCTACGGGAAGAACCTATGATATCTTAAAAGTGTTTGATGTCCTCGATTATGTTTGAAATAATGTGACGAAAATATTTTTCTATAATTTTGTTTCAATTATATTATTAAACTATATAATAAATAAACCTTATTCTAAGGAGCAGTCCATCAATTAATAAATATTCGATGAATCGTTCAGTCGAAGTACCGTTTGACAATAAAAGGTTGTTTCGCAATAAATTCCATTCGAACAATCGTTCAGTCGACTTTCCTTTAATCGAAGAAATGAATATCGAAGTTAAATTACGGATCCGGAAAAAAACACGTGTCCAATTCTTTTTTCAGACTAACTTACAATTAGAATTAACATTTTTCTACTCAGAAAACATCCATCATACGATTTTTAAACATTTGATCTTTGAAAGATTAATGTAGAGCAGGGAATAGAACACAACATCTCATTAAACTTCTATGTATATTTAATTAGATAAAGGTTTCATTTTTATAGTACTTTAATTATTTTTCAGCTGATGTAGGAGAGAAAATTGGAAGAAGAACCTTTTTCCAATTTTCTCTTATTTAAAACGAAATCTGTTAAACTTTAAATTAATTTTATTAATATTAGATGAAAGTAATCAGACGGTAGTATATAAACGGCCCTTATCATAGGTATTCATAAAAAGCTTTTTCATTCTTGTTCGTAAATCTACCCACATTGATACCCAGAACTCGTAATCAGAATGATGATGTCGTCGGCATTTGCTTTGATCTCAGAATCCTATATGTCATGACCTCTCCAAGGAAAACGATGTTACTTGAGGAAACCGATGTGACCTTCACGACCTTGAAAACGTCACGAGATATGAGGAAGTGGACTTCAAAGAATTCCTCTGATGTATAAAAGTTACCATTAAAGGAAGTATAATATAGCGAAAAAAAAGTCTACACCACAATAATACGTAGGTATAATTTATGTCACAGTAAAAAAGAAAATCAGATATAAAAAAAAGGAGGTAAAGAAAAAAATTGTTACAACACGCAAAAATATTAAGGCTGGGTTATCCGGGCCTGTTGGCAATGAAAATGCTACCGCCGCCCGCGACCCCTCATGTTTAACACGACGATGTTATACGACGTCCTGCCGATGACCGCCGACTTCTTCGTAGAATAAATACGTCACAGTGCAAAATATTTGCAGTTGATCTACTGAATTGTTTTGCTTTTAGACATGATTTCATCTATTTTACATTTTATCGTTACGTTTTACATTTTATGGCAGTAACTCATGACAGACAAGGCGGTGGACTTAGTTTTATAATATGTAGTGATCTAGTGTTAGTGATAGTGATGTTGTTTGGATTATGATTTTACAAATCAAACAACGACAATTTTACAAACATGTTTTTTAATAACACAATATAGCTATGTGAGAAAAAGTAAGTTAACATAGTAATAACAGAAAAAAAAACCGAACGTTTTCCATAAAATCTCGAAATCAAAGCATTTATTACAACAGCACCGTTTACAGGAACTATTGAATTTCCCGGGAGTCAGTTCCAAAGCGTAGATCCCTATAGTTACACTATTATTGCTGCTTCTATATGTCAAACAATATAAAAAACTTTTTTACAACAGTAACTTACATTTCGGAAGTCGATGTTTTTGGCTATTTCGTTTTTTGACACCGTCTTCCGAAATTAAAGTTATTTTATACTTTGCAGTGTTTTGTTTTTGGAAGTCAGTTATATTTTTTGTAAAAAAGTATTTTATTTTTCACTATTTACTGGTACGCAAGTACCCATTCACAGCGTACCGGCGTGATGTTATGTTATGAAAATAAAACTTACTAAGTGCTTTCGGTGTAAAGGTCTCGTCAATACGAATGAAATAAGCCCAAACACTTGGTAATTTCTACATACCGATATGGAGTTCCCTTGACTCTCTGTCGTCTCAATCATCAGGTCTGGTCCAAATCTTCATTGTTTTGTAGTATCACCCGATAGACACACGAATATTAAGTTTTTACCAGATGCGTGCCTATAAGTTTCGAGAGTTGCCCTCGATTTCTCAGGGTTTCCATCATCAGATCCTGACGTGGTGGCAATGGAACCATCTCGGCAGCATACCCTTCCATATAAAAAAAGATTCATCGAAATCAGTTCATAAACGACGAAGTTATCCGCGAACACACATAAAAAATATATATATATGCGGTCGAATTGAGAACCACCTTCTTTTTTAGAAGTCGGTTAAAAAAACCGGCCATGTGCGAGTCGGACTCGCCCACCGAGGGTTGCGTACAAATTTGTAGCTACAAATTACTTTAAATAAAGACTAAATTTTTTTATGGTTTAATTACAAATGTATAATATTTAGACTTTTCCCTATACTTGTACTATAAGACGGTATTACTTGCCAAATTTTATAGTTCTAGGTCAACGAGAAAATAATAAAAAACTTTTTACAACTTCCAAATACAAAAGAAAACACTGCAAAGTAAAAAATAACTTTAATTTCGGAAGTCGGTGTCAAAATACGAAGAAACTACCAAAAACACGGATTTCCGAAATTGAAGTTATTTTTTTTTACTTTGTAGTGTTTTTTTATTTGGAAGTCGGTTGTATTTTTTTGAAAAAAGTTTTTTTTCTAAATTTTTCATTTATTTTATTAAAGTAATTGCCCATGCAATCGATGCATCTTTGCCAAGGCAGTGGCAGATTATTGATCCCGTCTCAACAAATCCTTCAAAAGGCATTTACAACTCTCGGATATTGTTTTTTTTTCCCGCCAAGAGTTATTCAAATTCTGGAAAAAGTAGAAGTCTGTAGGCGCAAGGTCTGGTGATTATGGCGGATGACGGAGAGCTTTCAACCCCAGCTCTTGTAACTTGGAGACCGTTGAGACCTTGCTGTGCGGTATGACGTCGTGCGTTGTCGTACAGGAGCAGCGGGGACGAGCGATTGACCAAAGCGGTTTGGAGACGTGCAAGTTTCTCCATCATTGTGTTCAGTTCTTCACAATACACATCTGCAGTAATGTTCGTCCCTTTGGTAAAAAGCTATGATGAGCTAAATGGTTCTATTTTTACGCTTACACTGTAATCATATTTTATTGTTTTTTGGCTAATAGAGTCGTGCTGCTACAGTTATAATACAAATTTATCGACAAAAGCTCTCTTCACCTCCTTGGGTCACCAATCTTTGAGAATTCCTTTCCCAATTTTGTCAAAGAAAAAATTCAAAATTTCAAAGACGTTTCGGAAAGACTGTTAAAAATTAACATGCATTCGGCTATCACCATAATTCGTTACTGCTGTTTCGGTCCTAAATTGACATATTTCCTTCGTGCTTCCCATATGTGGAAGCACCCTCACCTTTTAGAAAAAATGGACCAAATTATCAAGCATACACTATCTTCAATTTTAAATGTGGCCATGGACGACCGAGCTTGGGCTCAAGCTACTCTTCCCATTCGTATGGGAGGCCTCGGCGTCCGCAAAATTACCAGTATTAGTTTACCGGCTTTTATATCTTCGGTTCATGGCACTGATAAATTAATCAGGAATATCCTAGCTTCCACACTGATTGATTTTGATGTGCCGTGCTTCACCGAGGCTGTGAATGCCTGGAAACTCGCTTGCCCGAATGTAAATCTACCCGACAACCCATCATACCAGAGACAGTGGGATGAGCCGCTCTGCAGAGAAGTTCAGAGGAACCTTATAGCTACTTCTACTTCTGCTGCGGAGCGTGCGCGCCTGCTGGCTGTGGGTGAGTGGGACTTGCGCTTTATATAGGGTTAAAAGCTGTCCAGGCCTGAAGTATCGCTTCACCTTATTTAGGATGCCCAGATTTTTGGCCGCGGTTTGGGCTTTGTACTCGATGGTGGCGCCAAAGTTGAAACTGGATATCAACTCCATGCCTAGGAGCTCGAGCCGATCAGTCACAGGAACAGATACACCCCGAAAAGTAGGAGTTTGGTCAAAACGACTCCTTTTTGCGGTAGAAAGACACGCCTGTGTTTTGGTGGCGTTAAAAGTGACCACATTGTCATCACCCCACTGGGAGACAAGGCTTAAGGTCGAATTTGTCCGCTCTACCATGGCCTTTCTCACGGAACGAACTTCATCCCCGCCGGTTGTTGCGCTGGACAAGTATCTCTTTGAAACCGTACTGTCATCTGCGTACCCAACAAGACCAAGCTGAAGTAGGTCATTGATGTGCAGCAAGAAAAGAGTTGCAGAGAGAACAGAACCCTGAGGAACTCCGGCATTAAAAGCCATGAGGTCAGAGGAGCAGCCGTCAACGACTACTTGGATCGACCGTTCACTCAGGAAGTCTGATATCCAGCTACAAAAACCAGCTCGGATGCCATAAGCAGGAAGCCTGCTGAGTAGACCTGCGTGCCAAACCCTGTCAAATGTTCGAGATGTCGAGCGACACGGCAAATGCTTCGCCGTGTCTCTCGATGGCCTCGCCCCAGCAGTGCGTGACATACACAAGAAGATCGTCAGTTGACCGTCCCCGGCGAAAGCCATATTGACGGTCACTGAGGAGATCATTGTATTCAAGGTAGGTCAGTAGCTTACTGTTAATAACCCTTTCCATAACCTTGCAAAGGATGGAGGTAATGGCGATTGGACGGTAATGTGCAGGGTCAGCACGGTCTCCCTTTTTGGGCACCGCACCGGTTGCACATTCGCAAGCTTCCATGATTTCGGCACCGTTCTTTTTTCAAGAGAGAGGTGGTACAGGCGTGCCAACACAGAAGACAGTTCAGGTGCACATTGCCTCAACACTCTCGCTGGAATGCCGTCATAAAATAGTAACAGTGGTTTACAAAAATAAAGAATAAACTACAGATTTCCTAAATTTACTTGAGGAGAGTTTATAAATATCAATGCTTTGAAATCTATTATTATAAGAATCCACAAGTTGGCGCAGAGGAGCTCGAAGACCAGCATTAGAGTTACAGACGTGGCTGGTATTGGTAGATAGTAATCGGTAAGGACGAACTTGTCTGCGCACTACCGTTCTCGGAACAACGTAACACAGTTTATTTAACAAATCTGTGCAATCATATTTATTTTGCACAAGACTGTTTAGAAACATTGCTCCAAGAAGCAGTCTTCTGGATGCTAAGGTAAGCCGTTTGTAATGTTTGAGTAAAAAGTCGTGCGAACTGTGGCTGTGATAGCATCTATAATGCAGAGCTCGTAGGAATTTACGCTGAACAACCTCGATAGAGTCGATATATTTCTAATAATAGCGATTCCATATCACAGTAGCAAACTCCAGACAAGGCCTTACTAGTGATATATATATAAGTATCTGTAAGTGGATGGACGTTTGAAATCTCTGCTGTTGCGCATAACAAAACCATACATTTTAAATGCTTTGTTGATAATATTGTCTACGTGGATATTGAAGTGAAGCTTTGAGTCTAATACCACACCGAGGTCACGCAGTGAGTGTACTCGTTTTAATTGTGTATCGAACAAGTGATAATCATAAATGTGCTGTTTTTTATTTTTCGTTAATATTATCGAGTTACATCTGGGTATGCTCAATGAGAGTTTATTTGCGGTACAATAACTTGGAAAGTCGGTCTAAATCACTTTGGAGTAAAAGACAGTCTTCAATTCTTTTTATAGTTTTGTAGATTTCAAGGTCATCTGGGTATAAAAGAAAGTTAGAATGTTTAAAACAATCGCTAATGTCATTTATGAATAACGTAAACAATAACGGACCCAAAATTGAGCACTGTGGGACCCCGGATGTGACAGAAGTTAACTCCAATTAAAATCCGTTAATCACGACTTATTGAGTACGGTTTGTTACGTAAGAGATGAACCAACGCAGCAGATTTCCGCGAATACTATTGAAGGTGATTTTGTGTGTTTTTTTGCATGATCGACCTTATCGAAAGCTTTCTGAAAGTCCGTATAAACTGCATCAGTTTGTAAGCGATTATCCATGTTTTCGAAAATGTAACCAACAAGAATAACTAAGCGTAGTAGTGATTATAATGAATTTTCTAAGTATAGAGCGCTTATATAGAAATCAATAGGAGCTGCTCACAAACTTCATCAAAATAAAACCCAGAGTCAATTTGCCAAAGACCCAAAGGCATTCTGGCAATACATACGTTCGAAGAAGAGTGCAATAAGCCGGCAAATTATTATAAAGGATGGTGAGCATTTAACGGCTGACAAGTTTGCTAAACAATTCGCGATATATTTCGAATCAGTGTACAGCAGTCAGCCGCCGCGATTAGATCCACAAGAGGCGGCGGCGGCGGGAGCGGGTAGCAGTGCGCGGGTGCAACTGGACTCGCTGAGTCTAAAAGACGTTAGGGGTGCTCTTGAGCGCCTAAAACCGAAACGTTCAGCGGGTCCAGATGGAATACCAGCGTTTCTTTTTAGAGAATGTAGTAGGGTACTGTCTGAACCTCTGCAATATATTTTTAACATCATTCTTCATACTGCAACATTCCCAACCCAATGGAAGATCACACGAGTCATCCCAGCACCCAAGGGTAAAGCGGGTTCGGACATTGTTGGAAATAGACCAGTCGCCGTGTTGTCAACGCCGGCCAAGGTGTTCGAGTCTGCTATCCAGTGCTGCTTGCAGGAGCAAGTACGCGGACAGTTATCGGACGCGCAGCATGGGTTCCGGCCGGCACGTAGCACGGCCACCAATCTGCTGAACTTTATGGCGCTGGTGGTACCTGCGGTAGATGCTGGTGTGCAAGTTGACGCTGCTTATTTTGATTTTAAAAAAGCTTTCGACTCAGTCGACAATGAAATCTTACTGAAGAAGTTTGCAGAAGTCGGCTGTACACCACATCTATTGCAATTTTTTGCCAGCTATATGCAGGATAGACAGCAGTATGTTGACTATAATGGGTATGAATCTGACCCATATTACACTCGGTCCGGCGTGATTCAAGGCAGCAACGTGGGGCCTCTTGAATGCATCATCATGGTAAATGATCTACCCAATGTCGTCAGGCATGGGTCTTGTTTATTATTTGCAGATGACCTCAAGTTGCTGCTCGAGGTTGAGAGTGAGTTCGATTGCAAGCGCTTACAGGACGACATAAATAGGATAGTGGAATGGAGTCATGAGAACAAGCTCTATAATAATAATCATAAATAATAATAATAAAAAAATATCTTTATTTCCCAATGATAGTACAGATAGTGGTACAATTAAGTCTTAGTATAGTTAACAATTTTTGCAATACATACAATAATAATAATAATAAACATTTATTTCAGACCAGGTCCATATTTTGTTAGTAACAATATACTTAAGAGCTAATGTTAGTATTGACAACACTAATTAAACTACGACATGAAGCCGCACCCATCTTTGCAGCATGGGGGACTCCCATCTATCTGCAAAAACACTCAGTATAGTGTTGGTGCTGCCGCGCACGCGAGTGAGTAGGGAGGCGCATCTTTTCCTGATTATGGCGGCAAAGCCATCAACCCGCGCCTCAGCAAACATCCCTGACGCACTGCACCGCCACGGCAGCCCCAGCAGTACCCTGAGTGCATTATTATATTGGACACGCAGGTCGCTGTATGCCCGCTGCGAATAACTGACCCACAGGCTGCAGGTGTAGAAAGATTGACAAAATGCTTTAAAAAGCGTAATCTTCACTGAATTCGTACACCGTGCAAACCTGCGGGCCAGCATGTTACAACGGACAGCCAGCGACCTGCGTTCCCTTTCAATATCTGCATTATCATTTAAATCGTCGCGTGACCCAGTGACCCAAATATTTAAATTTGGAAACCCGACGCAGTGGAGTGCCACAAAGTGACACACTCGGAAATGCTGGGTAAGAAAAACCACTTGCTTTAAAGAGCATCAGTTCACTCTTAGAAACATTATATTTGAGCCCATGGGCCACCGCATATGACTCACAGACTGACACTAGTCTCCTCATGGCACTGATTGATGGACTCAGCAACACCATATCGTCTGCGTAACTAAGATTATTGGTACACACTCCGTCAATATAACACCCGACCTTGGTACTGCTGAGCTCAGCAATCAGCTGGTTCATGTACAGGTTGAACAGGCGAGGCGAGCTTAATCCTCCCTGCCTCACTCCGCATTCCGATCTGTACACACTCAACAAGGAACCGTTCCACCTCACACAATTGCGTTGATTGCTATACCAATATCTAAATATTGATATAACTTCAACCGGTAAAGAAGTTTCAGATAGCAACTTATTCCACAGCACATCATAATTTACAAGATCGAATGCCTTCGATAGGTCCAAAAAACAGGCAAAGACAGGCGTTTTTCTTTCCTTGTAGTACTGCACCGTCTGCTTTAGACACATTATAGCGCTTTCAGTGGACAGTCCCGGCCTAAAGCCAAACTGAGCGTCATGCAGCACGAGATGCTTAGCTAATTGTGTGTCAAGCAGACGGTCCAGCACCTTGGCTGAAACAGTAGCCAAGGATATAGGCCTGTAATTGGAGACATCAGAGGCATCCCCAGTTTTATTTTTAATAACAGGCACCACAACAGTAAACATGAGGTTATTCGGTAAATAAGAGTGACTGATACACAAATTAAACAGCATGGCAAGTACGCGTGGCAAGTGCACCCCGGCGTATTTCAGATGTTCGATGCTGAGCCCATCGTGACCTGGTGACTTCCCTCTTTTCATTGCTGTTACCACCGACGCAACTTCCTTTGGGGTAAACTGAACGTTTATGTCCCCAGAGATGGTCTCAGCATCGACAACCCGAGCCGTGCTTGCAAGTGGCGACTCAAACTTAAAGTGATGCTGAAATAAGTTTGCTATTTCTGTTGGCTCGTGCACGCCCGCCACGCTCACCGGAAAACTCGAACGTGGATTTAACTTATTTGTTGCCTTCCAAAATGCACCAAATTGCTTGTCTGACTGGTTTTTAGCTATTATATCCATTTTAATTTGTTGTGCATTATCTTGGCAACGTTTTAGCTTGTCTTTAAAAACCTTTCTGGGTTTACACATATTTATGTAAATATAACCCGATGTGGGTTTATTATGTAGCAACCACGTCTGATAATGCATGCGAGCCTCCCTGTGAGCGTCCCGCACGTGCACATTCCAACCAACCACATATTTTCTTTTACAGTGCCCGTTATCAGTACCTACATACGTACTAACTGCACCTTCTTTCAAAATACTCATAACTGTATCATACAACTCATCTAACAGTCTGTGGTGACTAGTATCAGAGCACATTCCACGCGAACAATTACAAAATTCCGTAGGAAAATCTATTAATCTTAATTTTGCATGACAAAAGTTTGAATATTCCTTAATTTGTTTAACATTTCTTTCACCCCAAACGACCTTATTACAAGATTGGGTTTTATTTATTAACTTAGGTATTATTAAATTTATATTGCACTCAATAATCAAAGGAATGTGGTCAGACGAGTAAACATCATACAAAACCGTCGCTTTAATTATTAAATGTCTCGCTGAACTACTCACCACACAATGATCTAGCCAGCGCAGCGCACCTTTAGCTGTACTTTTAAAAGTAAACGTATCACTCGGTAACAATTCCCTGTCCACACATGACCACGATTGCTCCATACACACGGTTGACAGTTCATTTGCAAAACGTTCACCCGGGTGAGCGTTAAAGTCTCCTAATATGCACACAGTTTCCGTGTCACTATTTTCAGTAATCGCAATAATCTCACTCAAACAAGTAGTAAATTCTATTAAATTATCACTTGAGTCAGTAGGCATATAAACTGAGAAAATTAACATAGAACGATCTAGGTGATCAATTCTAATAGCAACTAAACGATTACTATTACACGACACCACTGACACCTTTGAGAAAGCCGACTTCCTCCACAATAGGGCAACTCCTCCGTAGGGTCTGCCAATGAGTACTCCGGCAGACGTATCAACAGCAGATTTTCCGGTGTACGCGAAGTCATCGTGTAATGTACCCAAGTAGGGTAAATCATGAGGTAACAGCCAGGTTTCCTGCAGCGCGATGACGTCAGCCATTCCACATAGCCTTCTCACACAATCAGCTGATCGAGTGACATTTTTACAGTTAAACGTTGCTAGGTATGTGTTCTTTATTTTCGGATCCATTATTCTGAGATGCGTTTCCAGTCAATTTCCTAATGTCTGTCCTATTCTTAAAATGTACAAATCGTCTGAAAGCAATACCCTCCGGCCACAAGTTGTCATTTAAAAACGTATCTATTTTGTGCTTAGGAACAAACAACTTGAAAGCGTTATATTGTCTATCAGTCTTCATATTAATTTTTTCCAAAGTCACCACTTCGTTAACTTTACTTTGTATATAGTCACATATATCCTCCTCTGTGGTTTCTTTGTTTACATACGATATAAACAAAGGTATTTTCATATCTGCAGCACGAAATTTCAATGGTAAATTTGACACAGCCTTCCCCATCAAACCAGTGAAGCGATTTCTTGATTTTGACTTCACTAAAGTCCAACTATCCTCTGTTTTGTTTTCCTTCCACTTGCCATTGCTTACAATCTCAGCCATTGTCAGCTGTTTCTCTGCGGTCGCAAAACCGGTCGGGCACTGTGGGACGGGCGAGACAGGTACATTTTGCTTCTCACTCGAGGTGCTAGTAAGTGGCGTACTACTCAAACGTTCATGACTCATACCATTGCGACTCGGTTGACTCTGTGACGGTGCACAGTTTGTACTTTGAGATACATTCGAAGAGTTATTGTTTTCAATGTACCCTCCGCTTTTAGTGTTCTCATTCAAACTTGGTAACGGCGCCGGCGGCGTCGAGATGCTTGTAATCAATCTCATGATTTCCAGCTGATCTTTGGTCACATAATCACTTTTGATTGCGTTTACTTCTGATCGTAGAACCAATAAATCCTTCAACAGCTTTGTCACATCTACGTGATCAAAACAAACTGGTGGTAATTTATGAAGGTCATACGCCACAAAAATTGGGATTTGTTCGGGATCCATGGTTTTAAACACCGTAATCATGTCCTCCAGGTCTTTCTGCTTTTTGTTTTTACGCCTCGACACGAGTTTTTGGGTTATCTTCGTAGAAACAAACAATAACTTTTTTGCTTCATCAATATCTTCCTCGGAAAAAGCCGATGCACATATTTTTATTAAACTTTCGTTGTCCACTACATCATGCCTATTTCGTATGAAAGCAAGAACTTCCGAGATAACAACATTACAACTTGTACACTTGACCGTATTTACATAATTCACAGACATTGTTAGTGCAAAAATCGGCGACCGCTCAACAGTGCGCGCGCGCGATGACTGACATCGACCAGAACTTTTACATAAACATTTGGATGACATAGGAATCTGTACGCAATAAGTAAAACTCTGCCTCTTAAACTAGGTTATCCTGTATTTCAAGAGACAGATTCTATTTCAACGTATCGAAGTGTTCAGTGATGAGTTTCACACGCGCTCGTGCACCTCTACTCAACGAGTATGTGATGGATGTGCAGCCTATGCAAAGAGTCACACAAGTACCTGATTTGGGGGTTTCTGTAACGTCTGACCTGCAGTTTCGCGATCACATAACGAAGATTTGCAAAAGGGCGTTCAGAAACTTGGGATTTGTGCTGAGACAGACGCAACACTTCACCAACATTGCAACAGTCAGGGTCCTGTATGACGCACTAGTCAGAAGTCATCTTGAACATAGTGCGATCATATGGGCTCCACATTAAGCTAAGTATTCTGTGATATTGGAGCGCGTTCAGAACAAATTTACGTGTTACTTGTATAAGAAAACCATTTTATCCGTTAATGTACCCGACTCTGTTTGTACTGGGTATGGTCGGGTATAATCCATTGAGGGTGCGGCGGGAATTCTCACTTGTCACGTACCTGGTTAAAATACTCCGTGGCATGGAACATAATCCAGGAGTACTACAGCACTTGAAATTGTGTGTACCGGACCGCTATGTATGGAGGCGACGGCGCCTGCCACTGCTGGCCGTGCCGCTAGCCAGGACCAACCTACTGGCCAAGGCTCTTCTTACTCGGGCTATTCGGGTCATTAATAGACTCCATATCGAAGTAGACATTTACGTATGCTATTTGAGTGAATTCGCAAAGAGACTATTGTTTGTTTTGTGTTATACAGTAGATTAGGGTAATAATAATTTATTGTACAGTATTTTATAAGTGTGTGTAAAGTGTACAATTATTTTATAATAGATTTAATTATAACAGATGTAAGACTATCGCATTAAGTTTAAGAGAAACTGTAATTATAGTACTAAGTTTATGATAAATAAATAAATGTGAGTAGATTGGTGTAAGTGGACCTACGTCGAACAAATCCGTGCTGTTGTTTAATTATGGACGTGTAAAGTAGGATATATTTCGTTATAAATCAATCTCTCAATAAGCTTCGTTAAGGCGGACAGAATTGAGATAGGACGGTAATTCTCAACGTCATTCTTGGATCCTTTTTTAAAGATAGGGGTCAAATTAGCTAGTTTCCAGACATCAGGAAAAACACCTTCATTGATGCACTTATTGAACAATGAATGTAGCGGCTCATCTAAATAAACGGCAACGCGTTTGAGAAACGAGGGCGGAAGGCCATCAGGCTCTGAGGCTTTCGAGGAGTCAAGCGATTTTAGCTCATTAAGAAATTTTGAAGGATCGATATAAATATTATATTAACAGAAACTTGTAGATTTTTAACTTGTAAAATACAATTACTATTTACAAATTGTAACATTTATTAAACAGGGCCCCGGTCTGCGAGCAATGTGCCCGCCCTGTCTACTGCCATTTCAGTTTGGCGATCTTTCGGATAAATGGGTTAACACTCAAATAATTTCCATGTTATCAGGTTTATTAATTTATAATTTGAAACACGTGCGATTCACTAAAAATTGGTTCTTCTTCCTTTCGAGTCGATGGTCAACTCCCTAGATCGTTTGAGCCCAGTAGGTGGCTACGTTAATACCAGCATCGGTGAAATTAATTAAATCCGCCAAAATACAAGTGTATTGGCACTTGGGGCACTCTAACATGTGGCTCATATTCCGAACAGGGCTACCGCACTCGTATTGAGTATCCAACGGGTCTATGAAACCCCATTTCGTCAAACTAAGTTTAAAGCTTTCCAAACAGGCCAATGCAATTCACAACCTGGAGGCTGCTCTTTGGGTGTCATTAAATCATGAATGTCGAAGATAGCTTTTGCGACTTTTTAGTCATCCCGGGCTTATCATGTTAAGTCAAAAAATGTTTGCATTAGCTGTTAACCACAAAACGCTTCTACGTGCTCAATAATACCCATTACTCAACTTCAGCCAAATGATTTTACGTACCTAACAAAAGTTTTAAAGCAAATGAAAACGTTTTCCTTGCATAATATTGACCTTTAAAACCCGTCAAGTAAAAGTTTAAACTAAACAAGCTTTTGACCTTGACCTTTGCACCTTATCATATAACCTTTTAATAATTCTATGGAACTCCCACGTCTACCTGTCTCTAAGCATCTATACAAGGTGGATTTTTGAGATTGAGCAGTAAGACCTTAATAGTTGTCGCTACAGAAAAACTAACCAGTCCCAACCCCTATTTCACAAAATCAAAAAAGAATCAGGATAGAAGACATGCATCTTCCATAAATAAATAATGTGAGACTCGAAAATGGAAAATTCTGACTGTCGTAGCTATCTGGACATTAATGAAAACAAGAAAAAAAAACAAGAATCAGGACAATTTACATAAAACTTTACGATGCCAATAAGAATCAAAAAGTATTGTAAACCATCTGAGGTTAGAGTATTAGGTACTAAAACTACAATCACCAAATCTCTCGCCATTTATTTATTTACTAGCTTCTGCCCGCGACTGTCTGCGTAGACATTACCCGGCGCGCAACTACTTTGTCTCATATTCTCGTTCATGGAAATAAATCTCCATGATTCTCCATTCCACTCCATGTTACAGAATCGCACTGCTTTACTCCTCGTGAAAAAAAAATATATTTTGCTCAAAAATACTTTGACATAATATATTTGGTCTCTCGAAACTGGTGAATCTTTAGCGCTAACAATTTAAGGCCAAAAATACATCGACATGTTTCTGGTCTCCTGGTACTTGTGAATCTTTAGCGCTCACAGTCCCAGCCCCAAAAATTCTTCGACATGTTTCTGTTCTCCTGGTACTTTTGAATCTGAAGTACTAAGGCAGCAGAAACTCTAGATTTCCACTTCTTCCTCTATCTCTATTAAACCATGTAAGTTACCGGGATAAAAAGTAGTACATGTTTGATTCGTAATTATTATCACGTCATATGCGCCGGAGTTAAAAAAAAAAACAATCAGAAATACTTTAACATCTTTCTGTTCTCCTGGTACTTGTGAAACTTTGGCGCTCCCAATTTCAGCCCCGGAAATACTGCCACATGTTTCTGTTCTCCTGGTACTTGTAAATCTGAAGTACTAATGCAGCAGCGGCTCTGGATTTCCACTTCCTCTTCAGTCTCCACTAAGCCACGACTTTTACTAGGATAAAAAGTAGCCTATGGTTTATTTCAGGATGTGTACCACATGTGTGCCTACTTTCATCAAATCTCTTCAGCCGTTTTTACGTGATTGAGGCACAAACATACAAAGTTTTACATTTATAATATTAGTATAATTACAGCTTTATTTCTCACACCATTCTAATATATAAAATTCTTCCGTTACTGACTGATTGAATGACTCACTGTCTGATTGACTGACAGATTACTGAATTGAATTGAGTAGAGAGTTCTATTAATAAAAAAGTTCTAGTAAGGAAAAAAGGAAGCCTAGAATTTTCTCCAATTTGGTTCTCCGACAAAAAAAATCGAGAATTTTAATGAGCGCTAAGTTTTGTTTCATTGAGTAAAAAATACATGTCTCCAATTCAAGTTGGCTACCTTTTTGCATACCGTTTAAAAGTTAATGAGCTAGGCAAATTTAAAGTTTAAATAGATCGTATTTTCGCTACAATGTGCAAGCGTGCTTCATTTATTTAAGAACAGAAATACCTACCTTTGTAATTTTAATCCATGAAGTGTGTTAAAATTACAAAGGTAGGTATCGAAAATTAGAAGTTTCTTACTTTGTTTGCCACGTCTAACATACCCAGACCGCAATGCCTTACCGAGACTAAATTCCATTTCATTGAGTCCATCGCCCGCAGATTACTCTGATTCGTCTTCTAGACGTGAAAGATGAAATATAATTACGCTTAATTAAATTTTATTAAAACAAAGGCGCAAACCACATTTCTCTTCAAAATTATTGTTTGACTTATTTCATCACATTGTAAGGTAGTCTCCTTTGTTCTAAAACACGCTTTCCACGGAATCTTATTAAAATTTTAATTAATGCCTACTATAAATTGCAAGCAATTGTTGTTGTGAAATGACGAAATGAAACTTTTTACTAACAGTTTGAAAATGTTGTTAATTTTAATGCATTTCAATTTAGTTTCCATGAATATGTTCTGAAATAACTCTAGTTGGTGTTCACACATAAGAGTAGTCATGAATTAAAGGATTAATAACACTGGAATAATTATTTTGTGGTGCTCGTGAAATAACTGTAATGTTCGTTTTGTTTCTGTTGTTTTGATAGAGATTAAACGTTAGTGATATGTTATGTTTTGTAGAAAGTTTACTTAACAACACAACTGTTTTGTTGAGCACAGCTTAAATGTATAATTTGCCATTAGTCCCAGTCAGAGGATGGGTGGCTGGCAGAGTGGGTGTTATTGTGGTGGCGTGTGGCCGGCTAAAGTTTGTGTTATTCGCACTACCCGCTACTAGCCTCTAGAAAAACACACCACTTTAAACTTTCCCCACGTTATTGTGCCGAGTTACCAACTTCTGAATATGCAGCCGAGCAGCGCAATACCAACCATTTTTAGAGATCCTCAGCTTTTAATTAAGTTTATTTAATAATTTATTGCTGGTTTATGTTAATATTTGAGTTTTGCGCGTTTTAATAGAGTCCTGCAAAAAGTTCATTCCTTGTCTGGCAAGGTTACGTTGGGCATTAAATATTTATTAAATGAATAAAATGTTTCTTTTTAAACCTGCACATATAACTTGCTACACAACATCATTTATTAGAATTTTATGTTTTTTTTATATTGAATAAATCCATGGACCACATAAAGCCAATTTTTTCATCGTAGGTAGGTAGAGTCCCTGCTTTTGTAAGGAGTAGGCGCAAAGTACTATATTCGGCGTTTTCTTGAAATGTCTCAAAAGTTGCCCTCCTTCGTGCTAGACTCATCTAAGGTTCCATACATTTTTTTTTAGCCACGCCTTATCGGGCTGTTATCCGAATTTTTGCTGTTTTCGAATCGATTGGAAATGGTCAAATAAGTGAATATAAGCCCAAAAAAATGTATGCGAGGGATACATCCTTGTTCTAGTGGCAAGTGGAAGTGAAAACACGAAATAATATAATTTTCTCGATCAAAAAAAATATTGAAAAAGGGTCGATTTGAAAAACTATTTTCAATCTCATTTCGTAATTACAGCACAAAACTATTTGAAAATTGAACGAACTGAAAGGTAATCGTATTTCGGAAGGCCAAGTGCAGCTAGATTTTGGAGTTTTCTAAAAAATCTTTTATTAAACATCGAATTAGTGGAGAATAGCTTGCCTTTGAACCCCGCAGAGTCCCACGGGACGTGTTTGGAGCCAGACCTGTGACACTTTTTTTTGAAAAAATCGCGGCTCAGTTGTGTAAAATATAAATGGCCCATAAAAGGCACAACAGGAAATAGATGACACTCAGGAAAATTCAGAAGTTCGGGCAAAATATATTATTATTTTAATACACATTGTTTTAATTGAAAATGAAAATATTTTAATTTGATTTGTTGACTTTTTTGACATCTGACAATAGGGTTGGTCACATTTCAAATATTTATCGATAATTTAATGTATCTGTCATAAAGGAGTTTCAATACCTTTTTAATTTCTCTGTAATATTATGATTTAGATACAAATATAACAAAACCACAGCTTTCCAATCAATCTCCTATTTTTCAAGACTGATAATGCGGATCAACCAAAAACTACTTGTGTGATTTAAGTTTTTTTTTTTTGATTTTATAAGGTCATGGCATTACTGGCACCATAACGGCATCGCTCCAACAGCAATTTACTTGTAATTCAAATTATAGCCTTTTTTGATCGTGTGTCGTAAAATATATTTCACTAGTGGACGTCACGCGGTTTCACCCGCTTATTTCCCGTTCCCGTGGGAATACGGGGATAATATATAGCCTATGTTACTCCCTGATAATATGTAGCTATCTAATGCTACAAGAATTTTTCAAATAGGTCCAGTAGTTTCGAAGCCTATTCAATTCAAACAAATAAACAAACATACAAACAAATCTTTCCTCTTTATAATATTAGTGTAGATAATGCCAATATGAAAAAGCCAGCAGCGGGCAGTCAGCCCGCGCACTGTTAGGTGATTCATACACTGCCCCGCTTAACGCTGCGGGTTGCGCGCGTGGCGACGAAGTCAAAAACTGCGCGTGAATGCGTTTTCAGTGTGTTGCACTACGCGTGTTTTCAATTCAAAGAGAGATACTTTCAAGCAACGTAAGATCACGCACTTCCGCGCTACGCTGCGTGATGCGGTGCAGTGTCCCAATCGCCTTAGCGAGCCGACCGCGTGCTTGCAGCGCGTCGACAGCACGTCGCTATCGAAACAACGTCGTTGCGCTGTCGCCCACGCACCACCATCGCCCCTCGCGCGGACGGCGAGCTTGCACCTAGCGGCCGGTGCGGACTGTGAGCTTGCAACTTTCAGACGACGCGTATTTAGCGCGCTGGTGGCTAGACATAGCCTAAATTCGAGGTGACGCCGTGCCGTTACGGTGCCCTCATAATGTGCCATGACCTATAGTCATCACAGGATCAGGTCATACGGAGTTACATCGCACTATAAGATTTCTTTCCACTTGGGACCAGAGGAAAACTACTTAATCAGCTTACTCACAGGTCTCGATTACGCACAAACAACGGCGATTAAACAGAAAAATATAACTGCTTTTAAGTAGGTACTGCTTTCTTCTTTGAGTTTTACCTATGCCATCAGAATAAAGATACATCTAGTACCAAACTAGGGGCAGACCTTGCCTGGTCTGACTAACCCGGACCCGTTGCAATAAATCAAAAAACAAATCTAAGGGTAGCAATAAAATCGATGGAGTCGACGAACTACATACCTACCATTAGTTATATTTAGTGAGATATCATTGAATAGGTATTTGTTTTTTATTTTGAATGATGGTTTAAGATTTATAACAATTACCCACTCCTATCAAGATCAGAGACAACACTCGAAGATGTAGACAAGTACATCTACCTGGGATAAACGGTCCAGTTAGGTTGAGCTAACTTCGAGAAAGAGGTCAACTATCGAATCCGACTCGGCTAGGCGGCGTTCGGGAAGTTGCGTGGTATCTTATCTTCTCACATACCAAAGTGTCTCAAGACGAAAGTCTATGTGATTGGTGACTTATGGAATCGAAACTTGCTCACAATGGGCCTCATCAAAAGGCCTAAAGTCACCCAAAGGGCAATGGAGAGGGTAATGGAGTCTCCTTGCATGATCGAATCAGGAATGATGATATTCGCAAGAGAACCAAGGTTAACGACATTGCCTGAAGAATCGCCAAACTGCAGTGGTGTGTGAACAGAACAGATGGTCGATGAGGCACACTTAGGGTGGGGCTATGTCCAGTAGTGGATGTCTTTCGGCTGATATTATGATCATTTATAAATTTGATTTGCAACCATTTTAACCTAAAAATTTTCGTGACATAGGTAGTCATGTTGGGTATCAAAGAAATGTGCCACAATGGAGACAATTCCAAAAATGTTTTAGAATATTTTAATCGATAAATTAATATCGTTGTTTATTTTAGAAATTCACTAGGCGGTGGAATGCAGAGCTAAGAGGCTCATTGGTGACGTAAAACTGATGGATGCCAAGCTGCATACCTTGGCTCATCGCCGTAAGGTTAACTGCTTGTCGGTCTTCTACAGATTGTACTTCGGTGAGTGTGCCCAAGAACTCCACGACCTCATCCCACCGGCCCCCTTCTACCATCGGACATCCAGACGCATTGCATCTTACCATCCCTACCTTGTTGCTATTCCACCAATTAAGCTAAGCGTTTCCAAACATCTTTTACAATGCGCACAGCAAGGGAGTGGAACTCCCTGCCTGCGTCCGTGTTTCCAAACGCTTACAACCCTAATCTCTTCAAAGTTAGAGTGAACAGGCTCCTTCTGGGTAAGCTCGCTCTATCGTAGACTTTGTGTCTGTCATCTCTGACCTAGACTAGAGTCAAGAGCAAACCCATCAAAAAAATAAAATAAAAATAAAAAATATTTTATACTAAACCTTACAATTTATATACTTTCTAGTTCTTCCATCCCCTACATTTGTCTCCCGTCCGTAGCATAAACAACAATTTAGTACTAAGTAGATAATGTTGTTAGTAGTATAATAAGTAGTTTTTAAGAAAATCAATATATTGTGTATGTATAATATTGCATTTTACTACTGCTTTTTATCCCGAAATAAAATAAAATAAAATAAAATAATAATAATGTTACGTGCTAGAATTAATGCTTGGTACATAACGACATTTACGTGCTAGTAAGGCCATCTAGTATCAAATAGCTGAATTAGTGGAGTCGAGATGTTACTAGACTTTTCTATGCTAGAACATTATCGATGTTTCGACACCTGTTCAGTCGGGACCGGAATGTACCCGAACTTTCCAGACGTTTGCATACTGGAAGGTTCTAGAAATAACTATCGGTATATAAAAGGGCGGACCGGTGACTGGAGTCAGTATTGAATTGACGATACAAGCGATAACTTCGAAAGTGATCTTCAACTGCGAATTATAGTGAAGTGAAGTAGTGCGAATGTGTGTTATAATTAGTGTATTTTAAAGTGCAAATTTTAAATTAACGTAAAATGACACTTAAATTTACAAAACTAATTAGTGTAAATTTAAGTGTGATTTTTGGTTAATTTATCGGCTGTTTTTATTGTCACGAACCCCAAGCTCGGAACAATAAAAATAATAATGTGTTGTTAATAATAATGTTGTTTGTGGTTAGGCTGTCAAATTAAGTGATAAGAAAAACAATTCCGAATCTTTCAACTCAAAATCCATTAAAATAAAATAGTAAAATGCAACTAAGAACAAAAAAAAAGCTCCAACAATAAATTAAAACCATACACAAAAATAAAGAAATGAAAATGAAAAGCAAATAACACGAAATCGGATGAAATTGCATGGCTAGCAAGAATGTTGACAAGAGCCGCAGCTCGGCGAGCACGCCCACCACATCCGGCCTCGTCGCTCAGCGCTGCTTCGCCGCCGCCGGAACCCAGCCCCACCGTGAGTGCTGTGACACCGGTCGTGGCAGTCGCGTCGAGCTCGAGTGACGAGTACTTTTCGCCGCCCACGACGCCACCACCTGTAGGTCGGCGAAGAGGACGCCGGCCGCCAGACAGCTTAGGACCTCTAGGCCCACCGGCCTCTGATAGGGTACCAGCTCCCGGAGGAAGAGTGCAGCGCATGCGATGGACACAATCTATCAATGAAAATGTCATACGCTCATAGTTTGGGGCTACACAGGGGGGAACTAACCTGACTGCTTACCGTGGTCGGATGCTCTCTCTGTTTCAGGTACTTGAACCAGCTGTCAACGTGTCGGCCCATCGACTATCGTGTCAGGTGCGTTTCATCCAGCGTATTCGTATGTTGGATGATAGTGTGCTTGATCGCCTCCGAACTGAAATGTATAGCCATGTCATTGGCCCTCTGTCGCAGACTGTGGCACCACCACAGTCAACCCAAATTCCCAGCGGCAAGGAGAGTAATGACAGGGTTACAAACGTAAGTACCCAGTGCAATGATGAATTGAAGAGTGCTTTGGAGTGTGCTATTCGAGAATATCGCTACATGCTGCCTGAACTTAGACCACGCTTACCTCGTTTACCCATGCTTAACAAGAACAGGGCGCTGGTGGCTGCTTTGGATTCGCAGTTGTCAAGCTATTTTGATAACTGTGATAACATCACAGATGCACAGTCGATCATGTATTGCGCAGCTGTGGCAGCTTGTCGTGCAGCTCACGTCAAAATAACCAATGACACAGTTACACGACCAAAACCAGCCGTACCAGCTTGGCAGTGCAGGATCGAGCGTCGTGTCGGTGGGGCCAGTGCGCTAATCGGCAAACTGATCTGCTTCAGGGAGGGCAACACTCGCCCTAGAGTGATGCGCTTTGTGAGACGGGCGTTTTCGGGGACTGATGTCAACCCCCGAGATTATATATCTCGTGTCACAGTGCGCATCGACTTCCTGAAGCAGGAGGTGTATGCATTGGCAAACCGTATTCGTAGGTATAGGCGGCGAGTGGAGCGATACACCCAGAATCGCACATTCCGAAGTAATGAAAGGTGGGATTGGGAGCGACCGGACCAAGGTGTGACTGATATGCGCCTGCCGGATGATGACGCCATGTGTTCATTCGGGCGCAGCATCTGGTCGGTGCCTGTCAGTCATACCGAGGGCGATTGGACTCGGGAAGTCGAACGCGTGTGCAATGTGATACCAGAAATGGGGCAATTACCATCAGCCTCCAAGATGTAGCTTGTGCAGTCGTTGCTTAATTGGAAATCTCCAGGGTCGGACGGGCTGCACAATTTCTGGATTAAATGGTTCACAAGATCGCACACTTGCTTAGCGTCTCAATTCCAGTCTGCCTTAGAGTTTGTGTCGCTAATCCAGTTCTTAACTACAGGAAAAACCCACCTGCTCCATAAGTCAAGTAGTACTGCGGAGCCTAAAAATTATAGACCGATCACTTGTTTACCGATGGTCTATAAAGTTCTTACACCCATTTTGAGGGCAAAGATTAATAGTCATATTAACAACAACAACATCATGTCTGCCTCTCAAAATGGATGTAGAAATGGGTCCCGCGGTACTAAGGAGCTACTCATTGACAACAAGAACAACAACAAGTTCGTAGTTCCCGAAAGGATCATGCTGCTTATACATGCTGGATATACTTTAAGAAGGCCTATGACTCGGTGCCTCAAACATGGCTCATGAGGGTGCTAGAATTGTATAAAATTGATGCATCGCTACGCACCTTCCTGATGTTATGTGTGGGGATATGGAGAACGGTCCTTGGTATCCAGAATGTCGAAATATCCAGAGGAATAGCGAACCGGTAAGGATCGAGCGGTGTATCTTCCAGGGCGATTGTTTGAGTCCACTTTGGTTTTGCCTAGCCGTGAATCCTCTTAGCACACTGCTAGAGAATTCAGGGTGGGGCTATTGATTGATGAGAGGTTGTCAAGTTATATCTCACCTCCTTTACATGGATGATCTGAAACTCTTTGCCCCCACTAATCTGCAACTGATGGAGATACTGAAGGTAACTTAAACTTTCAGTAACGCCATCAGGATGGAGTTTGGTGTGGACAAATGTGTGGTCATACATGTAAAGCGTGGAGAGATTATGGAATCAGTGGGAACTCAACTCTCGGATTCCATAAACCTGAGATCCCTCTCTTCAACTGAAACTTATAAGTATTTGGGTATGTCGGAAGCGTTAGGTATCAATGTTACTGACATAAAGCAATCGTTGAAGGACCGCGTCTTTGGCCGCCCGAAGAAAGTATTGAATAGCTTTCTATCAGGCGGACACAAGGTGCGCGCCTTCATCGGTTGGGTCATGCCTCTGTTGTATTGATGTACTCTTTCGGCGTACTCAAATGGACTCAAACGTAACTTGACACCCTGAATAGGTGGGTCCGCACACTGATTACAGCATATCGAATGCATCACCCACGATCGTCAGTAATGAGACTGTATATCCCGCGAGAGTGTGGAGGTCGAGGCTTTTTAAATGCTAAGACTTTCCACAATCGCGAGATATGCAGTCTCAGGGAATATTTCCTAGCTGTGGACGTAAGTATGCATCGAGATGTAGTGGTGGTAGACAAGGGACTTACCCCGCTCTCCTTGGCAAATGAGAACTGGTGCAAACCTGCAGTGCTTGACACCAACGATTGCAGGGTGGTATGGCAGAGTAAGGAGTTTCACGTACACTTTTTCCGGGCCCTGCATGGGCCTGACGTAGATCAACTAGCGTCCGTAGCCTGGCTGCGTTTCAGTGATCTTTTTGGAGAAACCGAAGGTTTTGTCTGTGCAATTATGGACGAAGTTATGACGAATAACTACCGGAGATTTATTGTGAAGGACGACATGGTCGACATATATCGGGAATGTCACCGTCCGGTAGAATCCATGCGCCACATTATCTCTGGTTGTTCTCGTCTAGCTAACGGAGAATACTTGCATAGGCACAACTTTGTAACCAGGATTATCCATCAGCAACTTGCTCTGAAATACACTCTTGTGGAGTCGGAGGTGCCATACTATAGGTATGCGCCCGACCCAGTTCTCGATACTGACAATATCACATTGTACTGGGATCGGTCCATCATCACTGACAGGACTATTGTTGCCAATAAGCCTGATATAGTGGTGCTGGACCGAATAGTGAGGCGTGCAATGATTGTAGACATAACCGTCCCGCATGACGAGAACCTCGTGAAAGTCGAGAAAGATAAACAAATCAGGTATATTGACTTGGCTCGCGAGGTTGTCGACATGTGGGAAGACTCCGCATTCCGCAATCATTGTACCGATAGTCGTGACAGCCAACGGCTTAATAGCCACGAGCCTCGACCAACACCTCAGGAGGGTCTCGTTGGGCAGCTGGATCAAGGGTTTGATTCAGAAAGCGGTACTTTTAGACACGGCTCACATTGTTAGGAAGTTCCTCTCTCTAGGGCCCTGACCGCTGGCAGCTTGGACCCTGTTCCCGATACCGGTGGGCTGCTATCTACACTAATATTATAAAGAGGAAAGATTTGTTTGTTTGTTTGAATTGAATAGGCTCCGAAACTACTGGACCGATTTGAAAAATTCTTTTAGCATTGGATAGCTACATTATCAGGGAGTAACATAGGCTATATATTATCCCCGTATTCCCACGGGAACGGGAACTACGCGGGTGAAACCGCGTGACATTCACTAGTTTTTAATATTTTCAAATGTATTTTATATTTTTTTTGGAATATTTTAAAATGTAATTTATTGGAATTTAAGTAATAAAGAAAATAATAAAATAGAATTCAACATACAAATTTACCATGGTGGAAAACTGTCAAAATTGTAAAATTGTACCTACAATTTTAATACAACTTACAAATTTACCATGGTGGAAAACTGACAAAATTGTACCAACAAATTTATTAAATAAACATTCTGATTCTGATTCTGATTCTGTTTAATAAACATTTTCTCTTTACAGGTGACAATTTACATATTTGTAAGCAAAACTGTTTTATTGAACGCATAATTGTATTTACAAATTTACAATTATTTTGTAAATTGTAGAACAATTTCGACAGGTGGACTAGCTTTGTGTCAGAACTTTACGATTTTGTACCCCAATTTAATAATTGAATAAATTTAATTAAAAATGGTTTTAACAACTAGTAGTGTAAGTAGTGACAGTTGTGATGATGAATGTTAGAGACAGAATCGTGATTTTAATAGTGCTCCATGACTTTCGTTATGAATAAAAGAAACCGGCCAAGTACGAGTCCGACCCTCCCACGAAGGGTTTCGTACTATAAACAAGTTTCATGTCAGCACCCTTTAATTTTTCATTTAATATATTTTTTTATTATTTGTTGCATTAAGGGCCAAAAGAAATACACGCTCCGTAAAATTTTCAACTGTCTACCTATTACGGTTCTTGAAATACAGTCCGCTCATAGACAAACAGACCGACGGACGGACTTAATAATAGGGTTCCGTTTGTTACCCCTTGGGCACGGAGCCCTAAAAGCAGAAAAGTACTCTGTAAATCAAATGCTAAAACCAATTTCAAAATATTTTAAATTCTAAGATTTTTTAAATCAACTCTCGATTTAAGAATCTTCAACAAAAACTTACATTTTATGTAATTTGTAACTTACAATTACAAATTTGTAGATACAACATTATCATCTAAATCTACAGGCGTTTTCTGCACACGTGAACGTACAACACTTGTAATGGTAATATTTGTAAGGGTTTTACTAGTAAAATTATTACATAATTGTAACGTTTATTAAACAGCACTTGTTTACAAATTTGTCGGATTGTAACTTTTATTAAACAGGGCCCAGATGGTCGATGGGGCTGAAAAGTTCAGGAGCGCAGCGTTGGACGACCTCTCAGAAGGTGGACTGATGACCTGGTGAGGGTCGCGGATAACCGATGGACGCAAAGACGCGCATGACCAGTTGTTGTGGCGAGACTTGGGGGAGGCCTATGTCCAGCAGTGGACGTCTTCCGGCTGATATGATGACCCATTTATGTCCTATATGTCATCTACAACAGTCAGAATTTACCATTTATTTTATTATTATTTTATTAAAACTATATGCACATGTAAAAAACAATGTACAAAGGCGGACTTAATGCCTTAGGCATTTTCTACCAGTCGACATTTTCGTGTCACACATTTTTCATTTATGGAAGATGCTATATTAGGGATGTTTAAACATGTTTTCTATTTATCTAATTATCTTATAAATTACCTACCCTTAAATACCCGTATTTCAATTTTCGTCCAAATCCCTCGAGATTGATAAACAGACTTTCACATTTATAACATTGGTAACATTTCTTATCATTCACATCTGCCTCTACGATATGAGTAATATTTCATATCAATTCATAAGTATTTATATTATATCCTTAGACCAACAATGGCCATCAGCAACTACCCCGTATCTCCGTTCACCAAATGACCGGACGATTAATTTAGTAACACGCGATGTGTCATCCGCTTCATTGTGACCAGGTGGTGCCAGTGATTAATTATTATCTGACAAAATTGTGCCACATTAATAAACAATTAGTTGGCATACGAGTGCCGTTTTATTTATCCAAGCCCGGTATAATTATGCGACAATAAAATTTAAAACGGGATATCAAATATTTAAGTGATGGCTGAAATTGGTTTTTAGTTACCCTGATTTTCGTTTATAGTTGGTGGTGGTAGATAGTGTAAGTTTTCATTTCCCTGGGTTAAAGCTTAATTTATACTTAATTTATACTTAATATATAAAGCTGCAGAGTTTGTTTGTTTGTTTGCTTGCTTGAACGCGCTAATCTCAGGAACTACTGAATTGAAATTTTTTTTTCAGTGTTAGATAGCCCATTTATCGAGGAAGGCTATAGACTATATATCATCACGCTAAGACCAACAGAAACGGAGCAGTAATGAAAATTGTGACGCAGACGAAGTTGCGCGGGTCAGCTAGTTATTGAATATGAATGCAGCATTGTATTGGTAAGTGAGTGTATAAGTTAATACATTTGTAATTAGTTATTCCCAACTTTGTTTGGGTCGTTTTTAAGTCTAACTGGATAAAGTATTTTAACTTTACATGGAATGGAAATACTGGTATTCAGCTGAATTCGGTTTACTGGAAGCCGACCCCAATATAGTCGGGAAAAGGCTAGGTAGGGATAATGGAGGCTAACTGACTTCCACAATCCACAATACTTTTGTAATAAAGCTCTTACAAATATAACACTAAGAAAAAACTGTCCAAGTGCGAGTCGGACTCGCGTGCAAAGGATTCCGATCGGATTTCATTTTTTTTAACGTTATTTTAACACTACACACTTCTTATATGTTTTCCTGTAATTTTTAGGTAAAGATCTATTATCTCCATTTTTTTTTAAAATTTTAAGCTCAGTAGTTTCGGAGATATGGAGTGGAATGATAATTTACCGTCTCATTTCTTGAACAACTTTAAAACCATTTATTTTAAAGTTATTTAAAAAATATAATTAAATCCCTAATAGTAAGCCCTTTCATTTGATTTGTCACACGATATTGTTCAAAAAACTTTTTCTTTAAATTTCTTTTTGACCCCCAAAAGTGATTCCCATACTAAAAATTTTGTAATTTACGTAACGCGTCCATATTTGGGTCACAGAAGTCCATATGTGTACCAAATTTCAACAGAATCGGTCCAGTGGATCTGGAGAAAACTGGCCGTGACAGACAGACAGACAGACAGACACCCGAGTGATCCTATAAGGTTTCCGTTTTTTGTTCGGAACCCTAAAAAGTAAGAAACTTATAATAAAGAGAGAAAACTACACATAATTTAGTTAAAAAGTCTTTTTTTTTTCTCAAAAAGACATTAGATCTCATGATTAGATTTTGCTTTTCTGATAAGATTTTCTTACGACTCCGAGAAGAGTCACGATTTTACTAGTCTAAGAATAGACCGGGGCGGGAAGTCTCGATACGCGATCCACGGATCAGATCATTGATTTTGATTCTGTACGAGCGGCCTTAGGACTTAACAACCTAATTCGTTCGGTAGACGATCGGTTACTATGCCGAGATTTCATGCCCACGCCTACCTGTACCAAAAAAACCGGCCAAGTGCGAGTCGGACTCGCACACGAAGGGTTCCGTACCATAACCTTTAATATTTAGGGTTCCGAAAAAAAAGGAACCCTTATAGGATCACTCGGGTGTCTGTTTGTCTGTCCATCTGTCACAGCCAGTTTTCTCCGGATCCACTGGACCGATTCTGTTGAAATTTGGTACACATATGGACTTCTGTGACCCAAACACAGACGCGTTACGAAAATCATTAAATGTTTAGTATGGGGGTCACTTTTGGGGGTCAAACTAGAAAATAAAAAAAAAAGTTTTTTGAAAAATATTGTGTGATATATCAAATAAAAGTGCTTACTGTGAGAGTTCTAATTATATTTTTTTTTCATAATTTTAAAATAAATGGTTTTGAAGTTATTCAAGAAATTAGACGAAAAATGACCATTCCCCCCCTTATTTCCAAAACTACTGAGCCTAAAATTTTGAAAAAAATGGAGATAATAGACCTTTACCTAAAGATTACAGAAAAACTTTTGAAGTCTGTAGTGTTAAAATAACATGTTAAAAAAATTAAATTCGTTCGGAACCCTTTGCATGCGAGTCCGACTCGCACTTGGCCAGTTTTATTATGTGTTGTTATAGCGGCAATAGAAATACACAATCGGTGAAAATTTCAACTTTCCATCTATTACGGTTCTTGAGATACAGCCCGCTGACAGACAGACGGACGGACGGACGGACGGACAGACGGATGGACGGACAGCGAAGGCTTAGTAATAGGGTTCCTTTGGTTACCCTTTGGGTACGGAACCTTAAAAAACTGGGTTACTTATGCCGAAAAAAGTTTGATTGTAAAAGCAATTTAGTCGAGACTAGCGCATTTTGGAATTGTATTGCCAGTCCTTACGATTATGGATAACATTTCAGACTTCATAGTACAATAAAAGCCTAAATTAACATCAAAATAATTTGTCTATTTCTTGCGTTCTTACTATTCTCAGGTACTATTAACAGGACTTAGTTTATTGAGAGTACTTACCGTGAATAGCACTTACTGAGCCTTTTGACTACAATAATAATAACTCACAATCCTATTCCAGACAATAATTAATACCTATACAATAAAGGCAATGAATAAAAGGTAAATAGGTATTTTAGAATATCGAGCTGGTTGATTTATTAAAGCAAAGATGAATAACGTGTAGATATGATAAAAGGACATTGAATAATACAAAAACGGGCTTTTATCACATTTGAAAGAATTTTTCGCCTTTTTTTTTTGAAAAATTTGGCGGCTCTAAAACGTAAATAGCGCAATGAACGTTGGTCAATTGCCAAATCTTGGAATAAATTAAGAAAGAGTAATACCTGCGTAAGTATCGGTTTTGTAGCATCTACAGAAATAAAATTCTATGTCAATCAGAGTGTCAATTCTACTTACCTTTCAAGCAACCAATCAATCTGTCAAAAATTAAGGCTTTTTTGACAGTTTGCAACTGACATGCGTATGCGAAAGTTGTTTATATATAACAGTAATAATAATAAACAAAAACAGGGCGCTAGTGGCTGCTCTGGATTCGCTGTTGTCAAATTATTTTGATGACTGCGAAGACCTCACTGATGCACACTCGATAATGTACTGTGCGGCTGTAGCAGCACGTCGTGTAGCTCATGTCAAAATAACCAATGACAGAGTTACACGACCATAACCATCCGTACCAGCTTGGCAGTGCAGGGGGGCTACTCTCTTAGCCCGAAGTCCGTAGTTTCGGGCTTAGTTGCGGGCGTATTCTGCCCCGTATCACCTACGGACTTACGATTAGTCCTGAACCTGAATTAAAAATGAATGACAACACGATTTCACAGTAACTGTTAATTTGTGTTGTCATAAAATCTTAGAGGTTAGGTGATACGGAGCAGAATACGCCCGCAACTAAGCCCGAAACTACGGACTTCGGGCTTAGAGAGTAGCCCCCCAGGATCGAGCGTCGTATCGGCCAAAGCGCTAATAGGCAAACTGATCTGATTCAGGGAGGGCAACACTCGCCCTAGAGTGATGCACTTTGTGAGACGGGCGTTTTCGGGGACTGATGTCAACCCTCGAGATTATATATCCCGTGTCACAGAGCGTATCGACTTCCTAAAGCAGAAGGTGTATGCATGGGCAAACCGTATTCGTAGGTATAGGCGGCGAGTGGAGCGATACACCCAGAACTGCACATTCCGAAGTAATGAGAGGTGGGTATATAGGGATTGGAAGCGACCCAAGGTGTGACTGATATGCGGTTGCCGGATAATGACGTCATGTGTTAATTCTGGCGCAGCATCTGGCCGGTGCCTGTCAGTCATACCGAGAGCGATTGGACTCGGGGGGTCGAGCACGTGTGCGATGTGATACCAGAAATGGGGGCAATTACCATCAGCCCCCAAGATGTAGCTTGTGCAGTCCGTCCGTTCACAAGATCGCACACTTGCTTGGCGTCTCAATTCCAGTCTGCCTTACGAGTCTGGGTCGCTACCCCAGTTCTTAACTACATGAATAACCAACCTGCTCCATGAATCAGGTACTACGGAGCCTAAAAATTATAGACCGATCACGTGTTTACCGACGGTCTATAAAGTTCTTACATCAATTTTGAGGACAAAAACCACATCATGTCTGCCTCTCAGAATGGATGTAGGAATGGGTCCCGTGGTAGTAAGGAGCTACTCCTCATTGATATGGCCATTAGTTAACAGGTTTGTCGTTCCCGAAAGGATCTGTCAACATGCTGGATAGACTATAAGAAGGCCTACGACTCGGTGCCTCATACATGGCTCATGAGGGTGCTAGAATTGTATAAAATAAATGTAACGCTACGCACCTTCTTGATGTCGTGTATGGGGCAATGGAGGGCAGTCCTTCGCTATCTAGGATGTCGAAATTTCCAGAGGAATAGCGAACCGATAGGGATCGAGCGAGGTATATTTCAGGACGATAGTTTGAGTCCGCTTTGGTTTTGCCTAGCCTTGAATCCTCTTAGCACACTGCTAGACAATTCAGGGCGGGGCTATTGGTTGAAGAGAGGTGGTCAGATCAATTCTCATCTCCTTTATATGGATGATCTGAAACTCTTTGCCCCCACTAATCTGCAACTGATGGAGCTACTGAAGGTAACTGAAACATTCAGTAACGCCATCGGGATGGAGTTTGGTGTGGACAAATGTGCGGTGCATGCATGTAAAGCGTGGAGAGATTATGGAATCCATGGGAACTCATCTCTCGGATTCCATAAACCTGAGATCCCTCTATTCAACTAAAACTTACAAGTATTTGGGTATGTCGGAAGCGTTAGGAATCAATGTTACTGACATGAAGCAATCGTTGAAGGAGCGCTTCTTTGGCCGCCTGAAGAAGGTATTCAATAGCTTTCTATTAGGCGGAAACAAGGTGCGCGTCTTCAACGGTTGGGTATTGATGTACTCTTTCGGCGTACTCAAATGGACTCCAACGGAACTTGACGCCCTGGATAGGCGGGTCTGCATATCGAATGCATAACCCACGGTCGTCGGTAATGAGACTGTATATCCCGCGAATGTGTGGAGGTCGAGGCTTTTTAAATGCTAAGACTCTCCACAATCGCGAGATATGCAGTTTCAGGGAATATTTCCTAGCTGTGTGTAGTAGCTTGGACCCTGTTCCCGGTACCGGTGAGGTACTATTTTATATTTTTAAATGGTTTTTATATTTTAATATTTAAAATTATAGATATATGTATAGTTAATTGAATAAAGAAATAATAATTTATTTTTTCAGATACCAAGAAAGGATATATGTCGTAGTTGGATTGTATAAATTGCCGTATTACATTTCATTGACAAATTTGTCAAAGAGGCGGATAATGACCCGCTCTATTACATTACGGCTAGCTATACTGAATAAAGTATATCGCCGAACACTTCTGGCGGACTTTGACTCAGCCGTATTTAATCTGGCTAATCGTTATGGCTAATCGTATGTGGCGGAGAGCTATACGCCAAATATTAGGCATTTTGTGAGGAGGTTGATTAGGTAGGAAACATTTTCCTGCCTGGTCATCCGTTGTTTTTATAAATACAATTTTCTGTATCAATATTAACTAACACTAGAATATAAGATGTTTGAAATACTAACAAAATATGGATCACCGTAGTCCGAAATAAACGAATTTTAATTTTTTAATTAAAGTTAACCCGCTTCAATACAAAACGGACCTGTTTTTGGAAACGGCTAGCCGTAATGTAATAGGGCGATTTATACAATCCGATATATATTAGTATAATTGGCCCTCTTATGCTTCTTGTATTTCTTACAATAAAATTTGTTAGTATTCAGCCAAGATTCCGCCATTTAACACACAAAACAACATTGCTCGAGAAACAACGATCGAGTCGCACTAATGAGGTTGAAAAGGAGCAAAATTGATAGTCTTTTGTCCAATCCAGTTGTAACACTGGCAGCAAAAAAACCAACACATATAGAAGTACATACATCAATGTTTTTGGCCCAAACATTATCCGCTATGGCTTCAGGATGTCGAGAAATAAATGCGGCCTCAAGTGTTTTACTAGCACTCCGGGATAAAAGGATTCGTCGTAAATAAAAACATATACATTAACATAATATGTAACTTTATACATGGGAAATAGGGGATGTATTTCGCAAGGTTTAGCTGAACACTGACTAAGTATGATTAAAGTATTAAATGTTTGTTTGGCTTTGCATGTAGGTGGTGTTTGGCATTTCCGTATTATTATGTTTTTTAAGTAATGATAGGTAGTGTCAATCCAGTACCGGGTTTATTGGGATCAGATAGGCAGTGTAAAATCGCTGCTGCACCTGGTTACAGGAAGCCGAACTAAACGAATTTGTTATAGGCTGTCCAGATGATTTTATCTTATAATATTATTTAGTATGTATTACAATACAATACAAAAATAACTAAAATAAGTGTCATACTTATTTTAGTTATTTTTTTTTTGTATTGTATGTTATATTTAAGTTTATTGTTTTATTTGTAAGTACCTATAACTTTTACACACGGTGTCTACATATATTTTATACAACTCTCCTTTCGCAGGTATGCTGGACGAGATTTCTTTTGAAATAAGCATTTCCTTTGTACCTATTTTTTCTGTTGCCTTCTTTTTATCTTTCTATGTAATGTGGGTACATAAATTGTTAAATAAATTAAAAATAAACTGTTAAATAAATGATGATGTTATGTAGGGTAGTGTTTTATACAGTACTACGTTTTGCCCGCGACTTCGTACGTGCATACCCCGTTTCTTTTCTTTCTCGTAGGAACTTCGAGAATCCTCTCTGAATACTCCCTTATACTCCCCAAGGAACTCACATGCCAAATTTCAACTGTCTACGATTAGTAGTTTCGCCTGTGCGTTGTCTGTCAGTCAGTCACTCATCAGTAACGGAAGAATTTTACTCTTTTTATTGTTCACCAAAAAAGTCCCAAATCCAAAAAAAAAATGCCAATTGGTCTTTCAATTGTCTTGCGTGTTCGGTGCCTGACGGGTTAAAAAATAAAAACAGTCTCAAATTAAGTGTAAATCTCCGGAAATTTAAACCAAAATGATTTCTGAAAACAAAGTGAATTTCTGAAAAATGTACAAAGTAAGGATTTTAGTTAAAAATTGTTTGCTTTGATCTCCTCATTACGGAGTCATGAAAAAAATATGTAATTTTAACTAATCCATACAGTAGGCACAAAATATTCCATGGTAAAAAGGACAATGTCTAAAAATTCTCGTTCACATAGGTATTCACAATACCAACACAATTCACAATTTTGTTCTGAAAAATTGTGTCAGAACAAAAATATCGGGTAAAACCGTATTGGCACTAAAATAAAAATTGACACTAAACTACCTTGTATGTGCAGTGAGTAGCAGCGATTTCAACTCGTATCACTGGGTACGTGGTTCAGAGACAGGTTTAAACTTTTTGTGAAAATAAATAATGGCAACTGAACATTGTACCTGAATTAGAATTAGCCATCTAAGCATATTTGTTTTTTTTTTTAAGTGTTATCTCTGGAAGTCCTGATCAATTTTCAGAAATTATTTAACTGACAGAAAATTACTGTCGTTGGCCATCCGCCAAATATACACAACGAATAAATTTAGTCCGTTACTGGTAACCGACTGTCTGTCAGATAACGCACAGCCGAAAGTACTGGTCGTAGAAACCTGAAATTTGACTTGTAGGTTCCTTAGGGAGTGAGCACTAGGAGAGAATTTCCTGAAATTCTTCAAGGGAACGGGAGAAAGCAGTATATGCGCGCACGAAGTCGCGGGTTAAAGCTAGTATAATATATTATTTCGAAAAATGCACGACCCCTAGGAAAAAGCTAGTCTTTACATTAATAATTTAAAACAATATAATTATTAATTATTGTTGTAATTATAACCTTTTACGTGCCATTAGCTTACTGCTAAGCTATACGGGGTACCTACCAAAATTCACCTTAAATAAGATATTGATTTGGCAGTCAATACATTTTATTTTATACTAGTGGACGTCACGCGGTTTCACCCGCGTAGCTCCCGTTCCCGTGGGAGCATGGGGATAAAATATAGCCTATGTTACTCCCTGATAATGTAGCTATCCATTGCTGAAAGAATTTTTCAAATCGGTCTAGTACTTTCGGAGCCTATTCATTTCAAACAAACAAATCTTTCCTCTTTATAATATTAGTGTAGATAGTGTAGATTAATTAATGAATAAATAAATAAACTTTAAATATAATTGTAAAGTCATATTGTTAAAGTTTTAGACTCACTTACTATGTAATAAGGTTTCTTCCGTAAACTTCTAAGTTAATTAAAACCTCGTGAGACGCTAACAAAATAAATTACCGCTTCATACGACGTGCAACTATAACCTCATTGACGGAAGATATTCCAAGCGTACCTTTTTTCAAGGAGTATGTTCATTAATTACGGGGCCGTATTTTTGTCCCTGTCCATTAGAGATACGTCAGGCCGCCGTTAACCTGAGATTAATGACGCGGCTAGCTACATTCTAACGCTATTTTAAAACATTTTAGCCATCACAGAATGAAAATTTCCAGTAATTTCCACTTTTTGATCGGATGAAAGTTTAATTTGTAAATCTAGTTAGGCTTTAGACTCGGCCCGTTCGTGTGAGCTTAATGATTAACTTTGTTTAAAACACTGCTTTATTATAACTAGTTGATTGTTTTAGCCGAAAAATGTTTGATAAATGGTCTGACCGTTCGTTGTAGCGGTCATTTAAAGGTACACGGTCAACTTTGTTCGTTGACGAGCTAATAATAGATTTGTTCAATGTTAATCCTACTTAATTATTATTACAGCACCCGCAGTTTGGGTATTTTTGGGATGGTTGAATTCTCGCTGCCAAAATAGCTGGCTTCGTTGTACATAATTGGGAATTGCAGATTATGTGGTAAAAGAAAAAGAACTGGCCAAGTGCGAGTCGGACTCGCGTGCAAAGTGTTCCGAACAAATTTCATTTTTTAACATGTTATTTTAACACTGTAGAGTTCTAATAGGTTTTCCTGTAATCTATAGGTCTATTATGTCCATTTTTTTTTCAAAATTTTAGGCTCAGTAGTTTCGGAGATAAGGAGGGGTTGGTCATTTTTCGTCTAATTTCTTGAATAACATCAAAATCATTTACTTTAAAATTATGAAAAAAATATAATTCAAATTCTCACAGTAAGCTCTTTCATTTGATATGTCACACAATATTGTTAAAAAGCTTTGTTTTGATTTTTTCTAGTTTGACCCCCAAAAGTAACCCCCATACTAAAAATTGTATAATTTACGTAACGCGTTCGTGTTTGAGTCACAGAAGTCCATATGTGTACCAAATTTTAACAGAATCGGTCCAGTGGTTCCGGAGAAAACTGGCTGTGACAGACGGACAGACAGACGCCCGAGTGATCCTATATGGGTTCCGTTTTTTGTTCGGAACTCTAAAAAGTGATAACTTGTGATACTGAAACGTGATCGCTCACGAAGGGCCTCATCAGAAGGCTTAAAGCCATTCATAAGGCTGACTGTCCACTAGAGCGGAGAGAAAACCAGCGGAGAGAAGACCAGCGGATAAATATTAACGAATGGAATGGCATTAAATCTCCGCTCCGCGTTAGTCACTAAGATTTTATAAAATTCCATGGGATACATTACTCCGTTTCTTCGCTCTGCTGCCTCACTCCGCGTTAATGGACAGGCAGTCTAAGGCATTGAAAAGAATGTGTCGAATGATGAATGTTCGCAGTTTCACTAGCAGGATCGAATCAGGAATGAACGGAGAATCAAGGTTGCCGCCAAAGCCTGAAGAATCACCAAACTTTAGTAGCAGTGGGTAGGCCACATTGCTCGCAGAACAGATAATAATAATATAATAATAATAAGTTTATTTCAATTTGTTTTACATTGTTAAACAAAATTTGTAGGCTATATTTAAACAATACAAAAGAATTAGACCTCTGTAGCCGAACTAGGCAAAAGCCTGTATTTCGGTTATCAGCACCAATCCCCTCAAATAATTTCAAATCAAATCAAATCGTATATTTCAAATAAACCATTTACAGGCACTTTTGAATTGTCAAGGTCGGTCAGTCCAACAAGATGAAGCTATTTGCACGTTCTAAAGCGTAGATCTCTATGGAGAAGAACGTGCAAGAAACTCCACGGACACTCTTTTAAAAAATAATAAATTGTTACAAATTTTTGTTTACATCAAGTTGAAATTATACAAACATGTGAGAACGATATAAAAGACGAGCAGGATAAAAGCGTCCGGGAAAAAAGGAACAATTCAAAGAAATATTTAAAATAAACCATGGCAACTGAGAAATGACCAGTCCCAACTGACAGCGCCCGTTCACGAACATGACGCATGCGCTAGCACCATTCGGCTCAACCATTTTGAAGGGAGCCAAATGATCCAACGCATACGCCACCATCAGCCAGACTTTTGTGTGAGCATGACACTCCCAACCGCCAGGGTACATTCAAGTCAAAAACAAACCTAAAACTGATAGCTATAGCTTAAGTTTAAGGTACACAGTACTCACACATGTGCCGTTAAAATGGACGAAATTATACATTGCTAAATAAAATTGAGTCTATACAATGCAAATATTGTTTTTTTTTTTACAATCTTCAGCTTTTGTAATAATACTAGCCATCAAGCAGAAATGTTAGATAGTCGATGGAATCGAAATCTTCTGGTGTAGAAGTTGGAAGGCTTCCCAACTTCTACTCCAGCGTCTTCGCGGTAGTCCGATAGCCTGGTGTAGGCCGAATCCTCTGGATGCGAGAAGCACAGGACCTGTCGATGTGGGAGGCCTATGTCCAGCAATGAACGTCTTTTGGCTGAAATTAATAATTTATTTATTATTAAACTTACACACACTATCTTTACGGGATGATCCCAATAAAATAGTGGTTTGCAAACACATACCAAATAAATTGAAAAATCAACTTACGGCTAATACTTAAAAATATAAACTTTAAAAATAGGAAACAACACATAAACTCTATTAAAATCATAGTCTGCAGCCTCCACAATTATATGTGTGTAATAATTATAAAACTAAACTTTTTTTAATGCTATAAAATCTTGATGATGATGATGAGCAATTTAGAATGAATGACATGCATTCTAAGGACATTTCATTTTTACCCCACTGATAGAATATCTGTTTCTCTAAATATAAATGAAAAAAAAAACCGACTTCCAAACAAAAGGCTACAAAGAATAAAATAACCTTAATTTCGGGAGTCGGTGTTTTTGGTTTTGTTTCTTTGTTTTTTAACACCGACTTCCGAAATTAAGGTTATTTTATTCTTTGTAGTGTTTTGTTTGGAAGTCGGATATTTTTTTTTGTAATTTTTTTTAACCGACTTCCAAAAAAGGAGGAGGTTCTCATTTCGGTGGGTATTTTTTTTTTTCACTTATAACTGGTGATACTTGGACGACGTCTTCGTCAACGCAGAAATTGAAGTTTGCATCCATCATGATTCAAAACAATACAGACAATACACTTCCAATGATATCAATTCTAAACCGCAAAATCTAAAAGCAATCGATATTGAAACAAAATTGCCGTGAGAGAAAGAGATGAAGCACCCCAGAGTATCCACTTCTGAACATATCTCGTTAGCCATCCAATTAGTGTTCGGATCGACAGTTGAATATTTTATAGATCACAGTAACAATACCGATACTATTTTGTTGTTTGTTTGTACTCAACGTTCGGAGCTATAAAAATCTGTTCTTTTGTGATGAATCAGTGATTTTTTTTCAATCTTTTGTTCGACTCATGATTGATTGATTGGATTGATTATTATAATTATTATCTAAATTAATTTGAACTGCATTGTTTGCACCGATATGCTTCTAGGCTTGATAAGGACTTATTGTAAAAAAGTAAATACGGTGGAGATAACTAGGTAACAGGGCTCATTTACACCTTAAAAATCTAGGTATTTTAATGTAAAACTATCGTTTACAATTTCTGCTAAAAATGTTTTCGTTTTATGTAATTGAGGCAGACTTCTAAAAAAAACATACATAGAGACCTTTAAATAACATACACAACAATACACTTACTTCTAAATTTAGATGTAGAACATCTGTGTCCGAACTAGATAAAAATATCTGTATTTCGGACATCAGTGCTCGTCCCCTAATATAGACGACACTTGGGAATTAACTTTACTTAGACCTATACACTTTATATTTTTATTTATAATATTATTTAAGGAAGTGACAGATGTAGAAGAACATAATCAGAAAAACTTTTGAATTAAATGTATAGTGATATCCTCCGGTGAGTTGGGCGTAAATGAGTGGGTATGTAGGAGGGTGAGTATTATTAGAAGCTACCTATTTAACTATAGGCAACAGGTTTTTAGTCTCAGTGTAGTTTAGCTTGCGTATGTAGTCTACTACCATAAGTTTACATTTGTTCTTATTTAAGGGGTTTATATATCCAAGTTTATTTAGTCTTTCATACAGAAAAGAGCCTAAGAAACAAAAGTATTTTCTAACGTATGGGTGTTTGAAGGTCGGCAATTTATTGCGTGTGACGACCTTTCGTCTGCGCTTGGATAAATAAGAGGGCTTGTCATATTTTGTAGTAGTATGGTGCCTCAAGACTGCGTGCAAGACATAGAGCTGCCGGACAGTGAGGACCTCACAGGACTGGCACAGAAGGTATGTTGGGTACAGGTAGGGACGGAAAGTGCTGACTTTGAGTATTGCTCTTTGTGCAACTTCCAGCGGTTTAAGTATAGTTTTGGACGTGCCTCCCCACACAGAGATACAATACTGCAGGACTGATTGACAAAGTGCTAGATGTACTTGCTTAATTAATTTAGATTCAACAGCATTTCTTAAATTTTTAAAAACAAATATCAATTTTCTTACCCTAGAAGTAACCGAGTCTACATGAGGACTAAAAGATAAATTATTATCAATAATAATTCCTGAATATTTTACTTTGTCCGCTTTAATTAGGTCAGGGCAAGAACACCTTAGGTTATTACAGCAATTGTGAGCTATTATGGAAAGAGATGAGGAAGGGGGATTAGAGCTTCGCATAGAGAAGGTAATATATTGCGTTTTACCTGCATTAAGAGTTAGAATATTCTTTTGCAGCCAGTGGCTTACTACGTTAAAACCATGCTGCGCGTGCTTGTACACATTCTCCCAAGAGTCAGCAGAAAACAGAAACACCGTATCGTCCGCGTACGATATTATTTTACCGCCAACAAGATTCAGCTCGCAAAGTTCATTTAAATAGACCAGAAAAAGACTAGGACCCAAAATACTACCTTGAGGGACACCGAAGGGACTGCAGGGAAGACACCTTGTGATAAACAGGTATTAAAAAGCTGTGTTGAAAGGGGCACAAATGTGCGTTTATTTTCTTTAAGGAGGCTATTTGGTATTGAGTCCCAACCAACGGAACAGATGTTTTTTAGACCCATGATGAAACTCTCTACCTCTGCCTCATATATGTTCAATAAGACTAGCGATTTTAAAGAGGGATTTGCGTTTTCAGTTGCAAAATGAAAGTGCTCCGGATTCAAACAGTTTGTAGTACTATCAGCTAAGTCTTTGCCTACACTGACAAAGAAATCATTCACTTTTTCTACCGACTCTTTTGCGTTGGATACATTAATTAATTCAGTCGCATTATTTTTAGACTTCTTAGTATTGGTTATAGTTTTTATTGCTTCCCATATTTTTTTGTTATTATTGCCCGCACTTTACAATAGGTTCTTTTCGTACGATGTTTTAACTTTCTTTAATAAAAGGTTGCAGAAATTTCGGTACCTAGTGTAGATAATTTTAAGCATTTTGTTTTCAGGTGACTTTCTTAACTTTAGATGTAGTCTATCCCGGTGTCTCATGGAGCGTATCAGTTCTGGGGTCATCCATGGCTTCATAATTTTATTACGTTTTGATAATATTAGTACGCTAGTGTTTGCTACAAGCTCATGCTGTATAGTTGCAACGAAAAATTCCATGGCAATGTTTGCGTCAATTATAGGAAGACTGGTTCCCAATTAATTTCGGATAAATTATTATTTAATTTTCAACGTTTATTTTGGTGACGGACACGTGGGCAAAAGTTCGTGCCTGCTTACGATAAAGACAAAGTAAAACAGCCTGATGATCAGTAATTGTTGATTGGAGAACAGCAGTGAGCACCTGATATTGCGTTTTAAGCATCTATTGCAGTTTTAGTCCCGATTTTTAGGACGAGGCAATTACAGTCTTGGCATGGCGGCTCCTCGCATGGAGACTTATTTTATGAAAAACTGTAACTCCGTCATTTTGATTCAAAAAAATATTTGTAGAGGATCGATTATATCCGTCGAGATTAGGTAATATAGGATTACATGATAACCAGCACTCGGTCAGAATAATGATGTCACAGCTGATGCCCAATCTTGACAGCAACACCTCAAATGCATCAAAATTTCGGGACAAACTGCGAATATTTGGGGTAACAACAGTCAAACATTCATTTGGGCAAGGAATCAAACTTTTGCAATCTTCAACATGACACGTAACTGACTTTGACACTGATATTTCATCAATTTCCGCAGAAATATCAACCATTTTTGACAGCATAATTAGGCACAGGGTCAATTGTGTGGAAGTGGCCATTCTGACGTATGACGTATTTAGACAATATCTACTGCAGTTGTTTTTGTACCAGATATTGCAAATTGCGCGTGGCTTTTAAGCCAGTAAACGTGTTTTGTCTTTATGCACTTACAAAAGCAGGTTGGTTGGTACTTATTAAAAAACTAGCTGACCCGCGCAACTTCGTCTGCGTCACAATGTTCATTACTGCTCCGCTCCTATTGGTCTTAGCGTGATAATAAGTAGCCTATAGCCTTACTCGATAAATAGTCTCTAAAACAAAGTACACAGCATTTGCTCAAAGATCTAACTTGCTCCCACCCTCAACTCTATCAATTACGGCTCACACCTGTTGCTTTGAAAACACCAAATGCTCTTATTCTTCCCTTGAAATGACCGATAATATTAAGTACCTGGGAGTCACTCTGGATCAGTATCTCTCCTTTAAACCACACATAGAAACCCTCGTGACCAGGTTACGAAAAGTAATTTACATTTTCAAAACCCAAAGACACTCGGCCGACCGAAAGACTATTAAGATGGTCTACTACGCATTATGCCAGTCACTTATTGATTACTGCATTACATCATGGGGAGGTGCCGCAAAAACACACCTCATCGAAGCTGAAAAGACACAGCGTGCCATACTTAAGGTTGGAGCTGGTCTCCCCTTTCGTTTTCCGACTACTGACCTGTACAAAAAATGGGACATTCTCACAGTCAGACAAACGTTCATATTACTTACAGTAATTAAAAAACATTCTCAAATACAGTTTGACGCGAAGCTACTCAAAGATAACCGACGAAAGGGTAGGGTATGTCCCACGGCACAATTCAAATCCACACTCCCTAAAAGATTCTTTTGCTTCCTTGGGCATTATCTGTACAATAAATTGAATAAATCCTTAAACCTATATCCAAAAACTCGTTCAAGCTGTATTAAAGAAATAAAAAAATACTTAAAAAACCTGGACTATCTTAAAACAGAGAATCTTTTGACCGTTCAGAAATAGAAATAATTTTGACCAACCCCGTACATACGTAGCTGTTTCTGACCTCCTTGAAAAACAACTCTCGCTGCACTCACTCCACAAAAGCCACCTGCACTCACCTCAATCACTGCTCACCTGAATTGCTCACATACATCTCCTACTAGTCTAACACTTCACAATACACTCTCTCACGCATTATGTCACAACATGACTCAATAACTTCTGCAGAATTATAGGTAGGTATTTTATATTTTATTTTTGTTATCACTTCTTCTTTTGGTTTGAGCATACCTATTGTCTAACTTTTGGGTACTTAGTTCATATTTTTGTTATGCATAATTTCGACTCTTGCACGGTAGCTCCGTTAAAGCTTATTCTAGCCGTGGAGGGGGCCTGGTGACCTGTATCACAGGTTTTTCTCAAAAACCTATATCAGGCACCAGTCTCTCACAAAGGTGGATTACAGCTGCGACATTTTTTGTACAAATTAATATTAAGTAACTTTGTGAAGAGAGAATAAACGATAAATTATTATTATTATTTCGTTTATTTTTTTTTTAACATATACATTATATTTTTAAATATTTCAATAAAAACATTAAAAAAAACATTTAAAAATATAAAAATAGTAGCCCACCGGTATCGGGAACAGGGTCCAAGCTACCGGCGGTCAGGGCTCCAGAGAGAGGAACCTCCTAACAATACGAGCCGTGTCCAGAAGTACCACTTTCTGAATCAAGCCCTTGATCCAGCTGCCTAACGAGAGCCTCCTGAGGTGTTGGTCGAGGCTCGTAGCTATTAAGCCATTGGCTGATATGACTATCGGTACAATGATTGCGGAATCCACATCCCACATGTCGACAACCTCGCGAGCCAAGTCAATATACTTGATTTGTTTATCTTTCTCGGCTTTCACAAGGTTCTCGTCATGCGGGACGGTTATGTCTACAATCATTGCACGCCTCTCTATTCGGTCCACCACCACTATATCAGGCTTATTGGCAACAATAGTCCTGTCAGTGATGATGGACCGATCCCAGTACAATGTGATATTGCCATTATCGAGAACTGGGTCGGGCGCATACCTGTAGTACGGCACCTCCGACTCCACAAGAGAGTATTTCAGAGCAAGTTGCTGATAGATAATCCTGGCTACAAGGTTGTGCCTATGCAAGTATTCTCTGTTAGCTAGACGAGAACAACCAGAGATAATGTGGCGAATTGATTCTCCCGGACGGTGACATGCCCGACATATGTCGACCGTGCCGTCCTTCACAATAAATCTCCGGTAGTTCTTTGTCATGATAACTTCGTCCATAATTGCACAGACAAAACCTTCGATTTCTCCAAACAGATCACCAAAACGCAGCCAGGCTACGGACGCTAGTTGGTCTACGTCCGACCCATGTAGGGCCCGGAAAAAGCGTCCGTGAAGCTCCTTACTCTGCCATACCGCCCTGCAATCGTTAGTGTCAAGCACCGCAGGTTTGCGCCAGTTCTCATTTGCCAAGGAGAGCGGGGTGAGTCCCTTGTCCACCGCCACTACATCTCGATGCATACCCACGTCGACAGCTAGGAAATATTCCCTGAGACTGCATATCTCGCGATTGTGGAGAGTCTTAGCATTTAAAAAGCCTCGACCTCCACACTTTCGCGGGATATACAGTCTCATTACCGACGACCGTGGATGATGCATTCGATATGTAGTAAGCAGTGTGCGGACCCGCCTATCCAGAGCGTCAAGTTCCGTTTGAGTCCATTTGAGTACGCCGAAAGAGTACATCAATACCGGCATGACCCAACCGTTGAAGGCGCGCACCTTGTTTCCGCCTGATAGAAGGCTATTGAATACCTTCTTCAGGCGACCAAAGAAGCGCTCCTTCAACGATTGCTTCATGTCAGTAACATTGATACCTAACGCTTCCGACATACCCAAATACTTGTAAGTTTCAGTTGAAGAGAGAGATCTCAGGTTTATGGAATCCGAGAGTTGAGTTCCCACGGATCCCATAATCTCTCCTCGCTTTACATGCATGATCGCACATTTGTCCACACCAAACTCCATCCTGATGGCGTCACTGAAAGTTTCAGTTACCTTCAGTAGCTCCATCAGTTGCAGATTAGTGGGGGCAAAGAGTTTCAGATCATCCATGTAAAGGAGGTGAGATATAACCTGACCACCTCTCTTCAACCGATAGCCTAGCCCTGAATTCTCTAGCAGTGTACTAAGAGGATTCAAGGCTAGACAAAACCAAAGCGGACTCAAACTATCGCCCTGAAATATACCTCGCTCGATCCTTACCGGTTCGCTATTCCTCTGGATATTTCGACATCCTGGATAGCGAAGGACTGTCCTCCATTGCCCCATACACGACATCAGGAAAGTGCGTAGCGTTGTATCAATTTTATACAATTCTAGCACCTTCATGAGCCATGTATGAGGCACCGAGTCGTAGGCCTTCTTATAGTCTATCCAGCATGTCGACAGATCCTTTCGGGAACGACGAACCTGTTGGCTAATGGCCATATCAATTAGGAGTAGCTCCTTAGTACCGCGGGACCTATTCCTACATCCATTTTGAGAGGCAGACATGATGTTGTTGTTGTTAATATGACTATTAATCTTTGCCCTCAAAATGGATGTAAGAACTTTATAGACCGTCGGTAAACACGTGATCGGTCTATAATTTTTAGGGTCCGCAGTACTACCTGATTTATGGAGCAGGTGGGTTATTCCTGTAGTTAAGAACTGGGGTAGCGACCCAGACTCTAAGGCAGACTGGAATTGAGACGCCAAGCAAGTGTGCGATCTTGTGAACCATTTAATCCAGAAATTGTGCAGCCCGTCCGGCCCTGGAGATTTCCAGTTAGGCAACGGACGAACTGCACAAGTTACATCTTGGGGGCTGATGGTAATTGCCCCCATTTCTGGTATCACATCGCACACGCGCTCGACCTCCCGAGTCCAATCGCCCTCAGTATGACTGACAGGGACCGACCAGATGCTGCGCCAGAATGAACACATGGCATCATCATCCGGCAGGCGCATATCAGTCACACCTTGGTCCGGTCGCTCCCAATCCCTATATACCCACCTTTCATTACTTCGGAATGTGCGATTCTGGGTGTATCGCTCCACTCGCCGCCTATACCTACGAATACGGCTTGCCCATGCATACACCTTCTGCTTCAGGAAATCGATGCGCTCTGTGACACGAGATATATAGTCTCGGGGATTGACATCAGTCCCCGAAAACGCCCGTCTCACAAAGCGCATCACTCTAGGGCGACTGTTGCCCTCCCTGAAGCAGGTCAGTTTGCCGATTAGCGCTCTGGCCTCACCGATACGACGCTCGATCCTGCACTGCCAAGCTGGTACGGCTGGTTTTGGTCGTGTAACTCTGTCATTGGTTATTTTGACATGAGCTACACGACATGCCGCTACAGCCGCGCAGTACATTATCGAGTGTGCATCAGTGAGGTCTTCGCAGTCATCAAAATGATGTGACAACTGCGAATCCAGAGCAGCCACCAGCGCCCTGTTCTTGTTATGCATGGGCAAACGAGGTAAACGTGGTCTAAGTTCAGGCGGCATGTAGCGATATTCCTGAATAGCACACTCCAAAGCACTCCTCAATTCGTCATTGCACTGGGTACTTACGTTTGTAACCCTGTCATTACTCTCCTCGTCAGCGTGGCTAGGAATCTGCGTTGACTGTTGTGGTGCCACAGTCTGCAACGAAGTAGCAATGACATGGCTACACATTTCAGTTCGGAGGCGATCAAGTACACTATCATCCAACATACGGTTACGCTGGATGACGCGCACTTGATCCGACAGTCGTTGGGCCGACACGTTGACAGCTGGTTCAAGTACCTGAAACAGAGAGAGCATCCGACCACGGTACGCAGTCAGGTTAGTTCCCCCCTCTGTAGCCCCAAAGTATGAGCGCATGACATTTTCATTAATGGCTTGAGTCCATCGCATGCGCTGCACACCACCGATAGCGGGGACCCTATCAGAGACCGGTGGGCCTCGAGGTCCCAAGCAGGTGGTGGTGTCGTCGGCGGCGAGAAGTATTCGTCGCTCGAGCTCGACGCAACTGCAGCTACCGGAATCTCAGGACTCACGGCTGGCGCTGGTCCCGGCGGCTGCGAGGCGGAGCTGAGCGACGAACCCGAAGATGGTGTTGGTGCGTCTTGCAATCGTGCCCGGCTTCTTGTCAACGTTGTTTTTGGTTATTGTCCATTTTCATCTTTCCATTTCGTATATAAATTATTATTGTAATATAGTTCTGTTTTTTTCTCTTGTTTTATTCCATATAAAATGCATAATGTGTGGGTTTTTTAAATAAAATTTGGTAAAAATACGGGATGAAAATTTCTTTTTGTCAGTTGACTTGACAGCCGAGCCACAGATTATTATTATTATAAATGGGCTATCTAACACTGAAAAAATTTTTCAAATCAGGCCAGTAGTTCCTGAGATTAGCGCGGAACAACTTTTTCACCTTCCAACTAAGACCTTCACATAAACATAAAAAAGATTAACAGCAATGTCCAACATAAAAACACAAATCAATATTCACACACAAACCAATGGACAACGAAAATTAAAATTGTACAAACCCAACCGCAAGTTTCGACCGGCGACAACAAAATGGTCCTTAACATTTTATAGAATCGTAACTCCGCTACGAATGGACTTACATAAATAAAACTATGAAAAATGAATGGCTCAATTCCTTTATCCCTATTTTTTCCTCCATCGGACTCCAAATAACGTGCTCGTTTGCCATCCAGGGTCATAAATTCGGCGTCTCTCTGGCCCCGCGATCCATTTGCAATTGAAAGCGTTCTTTATAACAGGATATGTCCGGTCTCACTTTTACGACCGAGTGTACATGCAAGCACGGCCGTACTAACATAATATACTTGCCACTTTCCTATCCACTATATTCGCTGATATTTTCCTTTGTTACCTTAGTTGGCATATTTTTGGTTGGATGGTTGTTGTTATGGAGATATTGCAAACTTATTTGCTCTAAAGTGCCCATTTTATTGGGTTGCGTTTAAACTTTTGAATGTTGTTAATGATCTGACATGGTAACCTATTAATTTAGGTAGCCATTTTTTTAAGCTTTTTTTGCATTGTGAAATGTTATTATTTTTGACATCTTCTTCATAATGTATCTGACACGTTATTGTTCTAATTCTAGTATTTATTAGCTTAAATTTCAGATTTCCTGGAAAATATGTCAAAGTAAGTTAAGTAAGACATGTTGTGACAAAGACAAGACAAAGCACTTAGCTTCTTCGTAAACAATAGTATATTAAAATACCCAAACTCAACTTATTAAAAATGAGAAACAGTTGCAAAGCAAATACAGAAAATAGCAGCGTTTCATTTCTTAAAACCCTCATTCAAAGATCTTATCTCCACCTTTTTATGGCAAGACCTTAAACAGCCAAATTGAATCTCAAACGATTGGGCATTCTAATCATACTCACCAGATAAACAGCTTAATCCCTCACTTATCTCGCTAAAACCGCTATAAACAATCGTATTCCGCTTGAACATTATGGCATAATTATTCGAAAATCCAATCGCCTAAAACGCAATAAATAAAAGACCATTGTCAGCGAAATCGGATTGAATTTAGCCATACCGCACGGGTCTACGCAATGGAGAAGGATGGAATACAAATAGCGAATCAATAGGATTGCATACGTCTACTAATTGATTGGTAATCCGTCAGAAAGGCTGATTGGTCAAAGGGTTTCGGTTGAGGGTGATTTACAGTTTTCACTCATTATATTCAATAGTGTGCCTAATCGGTATATCACTTGAATCAGAATTATTTGGTAATGAACCGCAGGATAGAATTTCCACAAAATGAGATACATATCTATAGATATTGAAATGAATAATATTCCACTTTACGGATTTTATTTGTGGAAGTCCTACGAGTAAACAGTGTATAAATAAAATAAACCTACAGTCATGTAGCGGCATCAATGCCGCCACAACGAAAACCAACAGAGCAAATCTACATCGCAATAAAAAGAACCGCGACGCCATCTATCCAACTAGCAGCGAGCTACTACGTAGAAATCCTGCATCGCGCAAGCAGAGTTTACCGTGCGATTTGAACATATACATCAGCCCGAAGATTAACTATTGGGAAGTAGCCCGCCAGACATACCAACTGTCTGGTCGGAGGATCCTCCCTTTACAACGGAGGTGTGCGGGACTTGACTCTCTGTTTCGCATACCTCCAAAGCCAAAAGGCAAGTTTGCTTTCAGAACGAACCTTAAGCTCTTGCCTAAGTGACAAATCTATTAGCAATGGCGAATGTCGATATTCCAAAATATAAGGGATTAATATCATGATATTTCGATAGCGTTTGTCAATCCGATACATTTTTGACGTTTTGAAAATCGCTTTCGCCACGCTACCGCTAACAGAATGACACTTGTCTAAAGCCTCTTGACTTACGAGCGTCTAAATGGATGCCCACGAATTCTTTGCTTGCTAACAGACTTCAGAGGGCCAGTTCTACTATAGAAACGTTCAAATTCGCATTTCAGTCGCAATCTGTCAAAAACACTTCTGATTTAGAACGTTGCTTAACAATTAGCACGGAATGAATAAAAGCCAACGTCAGTAACGAAAACAGGACTAAATGGCATCAAACCAAACACTGTCGTGGAATTCGAATTCGTGGACAACATCATCTAGCTCGAGAAAAACATCTAAAATTAGGAAGGATTATGTTTGCAAAGGCGACGCAAAACTCAATTTAATTGATTACTCTTAACATAAACTAAAATGTACTATTAATTAAACTTGTAATGAAGATCTATAGCCGACAAGACTCAATATTCCCAGAATTATTTATTGAATGTTTCAGAAGTGTGTCTACTTTACACTTCTTCAGTTTACACTTGAAAAGACGGTTATTGGAGCTATTTGGAAATTGATGTTAATAAATTAATATTGATACAATATTTAAAATGTTATTAATTAAGAGGAATTGTTACCTACACTGGCTTTTGGTTTCACTCAGTTTCGGGCATGAGTTAAAATCATAACGACATTTTTTGTAAGATGATGGAGCTGGGTCATAGATGTATTCTGAAAGGAAACAAACTAAGAGTCTAATCTCCCTTGAAAACCTTAATATTACAATCTAATATAATAGTCCCATAATAATATTAAAATTTGCACCGCTCCAACCATGCAAAGGTGTCACGCTAAATGATGTATAAGCCACCGTTTTTATCGCGTTTGTATGTACGAGTATATATGCGACGAAATCGGAGGCATGGCCAGTGGCGTGGCGAACTCGGTGCCAGAGTTGTTTGTGTACATACTTGAAAATTTCGAAATCACCCTCCCCAATAGAGCAAAGGCTGGCTATAATAAACAAGCCACAGCCCGCCTATAACTAATTATAAATTATCGATATTTTCTGAATAATATCCTTTGTATAGCTGACTCTAGAGTAGGTAATAATTCTGGAAACCCCGTGAATTTCGTCCAAAACATAGACGGCTTTCACGTTGACTGCGTATCATACGCCTAGTGAATGCTACGCTGCCTCCTACGCTCGTTGCGTATTACGTATACGCCAAATAAACGCTACGCTGACACATTAAACTCGACGTATTCGCCAGTACAGCGTACAACATACGCATACAAGCTTGATATTGATGTTAATGCCCTTACAATATTCATAAAAAATTACCACTGTTGTGATTGAAAATACTGATTTTTGTTTTAATTTTAATTATTAAACATTTTGGGATAATATCGTGCTATGGTCCCTAATGAGTTTAACACATTTATAATTACTGCAAAACAATTAGGTGCAATCCACATGTGGCTTAAATATGGCGTGTGCAGATTACAGGTTGATATTGCATGAATCCAGGAACCGATTTTAACCTTTTGCTTTGGGTTAAAATTTGTTGGTTACCTTTATATACCTAGAAGGTATTTACCATAAATACTTACATTCAATTTATATTGATTATAATAGTATTTAGGTTTGTGATGGCTATGTTTTTTGTAAAGTAAACATGGTTATTTCATGGCTATTTCATTTTAATCATATTTTACGTTGCACTTTTATATTTTTAACCTTTCCAAATCTTTAGTTTACACCTTCTCCTGCAATAATGTATAGTAATGTTGTGGTGATGTTGTTGTTGTGGTAAGTATTGCAGCACTAGAATATTTTATTTTTATTATTAGCTTTAAGTACGGTGTGTGCAATGTTGACGATCCTAATAAACAATAAATAAATGGTTGTGGGTGTGTTGTGTAGTTTGGTAAGTATCTGTGTTAGGGTTTTTTAAATTAAAATATATATTTGTGTGGTAAGTAATTATTTGGTAACATCTGAATTAAAAATTAGATTGCCAATTATCTTTTAAGTGGGTGGTTCGGGGCCGAAAATTTGAAAAGAAAATCTATAACTTGTTTTTAGGTACATTAATAAAATAAGAAATATTTAATTAACAGAGAAACTTCACAAAAGTCTTCAATTTAAAACATAACCTCTTATTATTCAATTTAATGTCATTTCTCATCTACCGTGAACTTGGTGCAACCTAAAATTACAACAAATTACCAAAAAGTTGTACATTACAGATTGTACAACTTTTTTATACCTTAACCGACCCAGTTCTGAAGCCGACAAGGCGAAATAAAATGTATTTATATATAATATGTTTCCGTCAATACAACACAACAGTTTGGAACTTCGACTTTGGGCGAACATGAAAAATTGTACAACACATCCGCTTAAAGATGTCAGCATAACTAGACACGGTTTAAAGCCTTTTATCGTTGTTCAGCAGTACAACCGGGTGAAATACGAGTCATGCTGCGGGCCCTGATACCAGATGACATTTGGCCTTATTTTTGTTTATGCCCCTTTTTCAGATGAATAAAGTATGTATTTATTTGCCCTCATGTACACATTTTACGATATTAAGCAATGTCAGTTTTTGCAAATATGTTACGCCCAAAAAACGAAAATGCTCAATGAGCGAAAAAAAACACAACGCGTCTATTTTCCAGTCATCATCATCATCATCATATCAGCCGAAAGACGTCCACTGCTGGACATAAGCCTCCCCAAAAGGGGGTTAGCCATAATCGCCACGTTTGGTAGGTGGGTTGGCGATCGAAGTGTGGTGTTCAGTTTTACAGAGAACGCTGCTGCCCATTCTCTGGCGAGTCCCGTAGTCGCTTCTTACGACACCCACGGGAAGTGATGGGATGGCATTATTCTTTTACGGCACCATACAGCACCGGCCGACACCATATGGCAAATTTTGTAGTAGATTATAATATGTGTATGTCGTGGATTGATGGCGCCACTGTGCAACGAACATCGCCATCTAGCAAATGGTTTCGAAACTTAACAGTGACGTGATCGGAAACGCAAGCGCGTAAATTATTTTTCGTGATTTCGCTCGAGTACCCACGACAGTGCCCACATCTATTTAAAACTATGTCGGATCGTGAAGAAGCCCGGTACTTCGCATCTCGGCCACCCATGATGCGACATGTATGTATTTACAATAATTATTTTTTGTACCTACGAGTACTTCGGTGAATGAAGTTTAAGTCTACATAAAACTCTATTGTTTGTAAGATTACACACACAACACACGCCAATGTTGCATATAGAATATATTCTCGTAATTCCAGTGCGTGGAAACAGTAATATGATCATCTACTTCATAATATGAAGAGGCACAGTGTGTTGCATATTTCCGGGAAGTTAATGAAAGGATTGACGGAAATGTGCGATAAAGAGATGTCGATCACATCGTCTGAAAATCTGACTAAACCACCACTTCAGTTATAGTCGACAGTTATAACACTTACATTGAAAGAACTCATCAATACAAAACTTTAGCTTCGGAATTAAATCTGTAATACTAAAACTTTATTCCAATTTTATTCACAATCATTAATATCATAATTTACCAAAAAAAAAACTATATTCACTTAAAAAAAAGTATGGCGTCAAAAAATTCGTCCGCATCGCTGTCGACTGGAAGTGAGCCCACTGGTGGCACTGCCACGTTGTGTGTCAATGTATATCCACTGTCCGAGCTAAAAGCCAGCCCTTGGGTCACGCGAAGCATGTAACAGCAGATTTTTTGTTTGACGGGACTCTGAAACCGCGAGACCAAAAACAATTGTGAGGCACATTTTCTTACGTTTTATTTTAATGAACTGGTTTTTTTGTAATAGTTTTTTATCTTTGTCTCGTTTGTTTGTACTGAAAACTTGTTGTGTGTTTTTGTGTTTGAGCCAAATAAACGTAATTTCCTCCTTTCAGAAAAGTAAAAATTGTTCATAATTTTGAGTACTTTTAACCCTAAAATAATTCCGATTAATTAAAAAGTCATCCTATTCATCCACCCATCTGCCTAGCCTTTACCCAACTACATTTGGGTCGGCTTGCAATCAAACCGTATTCAGCTGAATACCAGTGTTTTACATGAAGCGGCTGCTTACCAGACCTTCACAATCCATTAACTGGGTAACACGGTACATCTTGGTAAGACTGGAGTTAGATTTACTGGCTTCTGATTATCCGTCACGACTGCCAAAGATCTACAAATAACAACCAATGGCTTAACGTGCTTTCCGAGGCACGGAGGAAACTCATTATGTTAAGATGGTCACCCACACACCACAGACCAAACTTGGTAAGCGTTGCTTACCTTCAAGATCGACCCGTGCGGCTGTTATTATATAGCCACAAGCTCCTCCTAAAAAGTCGTCCTATTACCGATTCAAAATAAAAAAACCTTTAAAAATGCCAGACGAGTGATCAATGCGGAGAAATTAAACATTTTCAATGCCATTTCTTTGACAATTTGCTCGCATTTTCAACATTCAAGTGAACACAACTTAAACACTTCTAAACAAAAAATAAAAGTAACAAGAATACAAAATAGTTTTGTTCGGGCGACAACTGTTTATTGAGGTTTATCTTTGGCTAAAGTGACAAATAAAAAACCGGCCAAGTGCGAGTCGAACTAAGCCACCTAGGGTTCCATACAAAGTTGTTGGTACAAATTACTTTTAATAAAGACTATATATTTTTTATGATTAAATTACAAATGTAATTACAATACATTCATTCAGATTTTTCCCTGTACTTGTAACAGAAGAAGACGCCCCGGGCGTCGGGAGTCGCAGGGCGATTCCTGGCCACCGTAGGCGCGGGCCTGCAGACGGCGAGCATTGGGTGGCTCGCCGTCTGTTCTACTCCGTATCGCCTAACCACTAAAAATGATAACGCAATTTGACAATTACTGTCAAATCGCCACACTGTTTTCTTCAGATACTAAAATCATACCTCGACAAGAGAAGCTTCCAAGTAAAATGCAATGATGACAACTCTGAGCTCTACGAAATCAACTCGGGCGTCCCCCAAGGTAGCATATTGGGACCTATCCTGTACCTCATCTTCACTGCAGATAATCCAACAGATGATCAAACGATTACAGCGACATACGCCGATGACACCGCCTTGCTGTCCTCTCATAGCGACCCAGTAACTGCATCACACACTCTGCAAAGTCATCTAAATAAAATAGAATCATGGCTTAAGCAATGGAGGATCAAAGCAAATGAAACCAAATCTGCCCATGTAACCTTTACTCTTAGGAGAGACACTTGCCCTCCGGTTAATCTAAACAACAAAGAAATACCTCAAACAGATAATGCAAAGTACTTGGGAATGCATCTGGATAGAAGGCTCACATGGCAGAAGCACATCTGGGCTAAAAGAAAACAATTAGATGGAAAACTTCGTGGTCTTCACTGGTTAATCGGACGAAGCTCGCAACTAAATAACACCAGCAAAATGTTGGTATATAAAGCAAATTTGAAACCTATCTGGACTTATGGGAAACAATTGTGGGGAACAGCTAGCAAGAGTAACATCAACATACTGGAAATATTCCAAAGTAAAGCAATAAGAACCATGTTCAGTATACCCCAATGTATTAGCAACAAATACATGTATCTTGACCTAGGCATAAACACTGTTCGTGAGGAAATAGTCCAGGCAAGCCTGAAATACCAGGAGAAACTAGCAAGTCATGCAAACGAACTCGCACAGGCTTTAAGTGGAGAGGGTGGACTACAGTACAATCGACTGAAGAGACAAGGCATTCCCAGTCTCGCCCAAAGATTTGTAGACTGAGTCAAGAAGAGGGTTTGCTGGAAAGATCAGCAATTGATTGGCTCTCGATGGTAACAATAAAAAAAAATCAGGACATGTAGTTCCAGCCAAACAAGTGGCTTATTGTTTTCGAACAGATTGCCATAGTGCCGAAAATTCATCGAAAAAAAAAACACTGTCAAATCGTGTTATCATTCATTCTTAGTTCGGGTTCGGGACTAATCGTATCTCCGTAGGTAACACGGAGTAAAATACGCCCGCAACTAAACCCGAAACTACGGACTTAGAGACCCCCCAGGCCCGAGTCGACGACGCGCTGTGTTCCACGCGCGCCTGTCAGCATAGAAGCATAGGGCGGGGCCCGTTAGGGCCAGTGCCTGCCGGGTTGCTGAATTTGTTAGAAAGAGTTACCGCGGCCCTGGAACGCAAAGGGCATTAGGAGGAACATAGATGGGTTTTAGTCAGTAAGAGTCTGACACTCCCTTCTGCTTCACCCAGAGCGGGAGGAGTCATTTGATGATTTCCCATCCTAAAAAAAATAATAATAAAGTATAAGACGGTATTGCTTGCTAAATTTCGTGATTCTAGGTCAACTGGGACTACCATATGGTAGTCCCAGTTGACCTATATAGGTTTTCGACCCAAAACCTACAGGGTACTTCCGGTTGACCTAGAATTGTCAATATTGGTTTAAAGCAAGGTCTTACAGCACAAGTAAAGCGAAAATTTGTACTTACAAGTTTTCGCGAAAATCTAAATTTCGAACATCTTTTTATCGTGTTGACTCAGGACCTTGATTATTATACACCTAATAGGGACTATAAACCTTAGTATCTGGTATAAATTTCAGCTTGTTCTTTTTTTTACCTTTTGAGGTAGGAGACCCTTTTTTTTGTGAGGATGGGAAATCATCAAATGACTCCTCCCGCTCTGGGTGAAGCAGAAGGGAGTGTCAGACTCTTACTGACTAAAACCCATCCGTGTTCCTCCTAATGCCCTTTGCGTTCCAGAGCCGCGGTGACTCTTTCAAACAGATTCCGCAACCCCGGCAGGCAGGTACGAGACCCTAAAATGTAAAATATAAATAATTGACGTGATGTCTAAATGTAGAAATAAGTTACCAAAAAACTGGCCAAGTGCGAGTCGGACTCGCGTGCAAAGGGTTCCGAACGAATTTAATTTTTTTAACATGTTATTTTAACACTACAGACTTCTAATATCCCTTTCTTGTAATTTTAGATAAAGATCTATTATTATTATATCCATTTTTTTCAAAATTTTAGGCTCAGTAGTATCGGAGATAAGAGGGGGTATGGTCATTTTTCGTCTAATTTCTTGAATAACTTCAAAACTATTTATTTTAAAATTATTAAAAAATATAATTAAGACCCTCATAGTAAGTTCTTTCATTTGATGTGTCACACGATATTGTTCAAAAAACTTTTTTTTTAAATTTTCTAGTTTGACCCCCAAAAGTGACCCCCATACTAAAAATTAAATGATTTACGTAACGCGTCCGTGTTTGGGTCATAGAAGTTCATATGTGTACCAAATTTCAACAGAAACGGTCCAGTGGATCCGGAGAAAACTGGCTGTGACAGACAGACAGACACCCGAGTGATCCTATAAGGGTTCCTTTTTTTTTCGGAACCCTAAAAACTGCTGATAAAGAAAAAAAAAAGTAATTTTTGTACCCCAACCTTCCAACAAATTGTAGTAACATACCCTTAAGCCACAAATACCTAGCCCAAAGCTCATTCCATTACATTTTAACATCAGAATCATCATAAAATAAACCCAACAAGCCAACAGTGCTTAAAACTCTCTCATTTCACTAAAGTCGTTGACACTAAAGCCAGTTATTACCTTAATACACAGTTAAATATTGAATAAGAGACTACAGAACACTGCAGTCGAGATAAGAGCCATAATTAATTAAAATCATTAACCCTACCCCAGGTTAACACGAAAGTTCGCAGTAACTACTGGCAATGAATCTTAATAAGGAACGTACGACGTCGCTTGCTCGGTCCTTCAAGCTATTAGTTACAAGTAATGGCGAATAACTCGGAAACAAAGACATACACTACCTTTGTTATAAAATTATCTGTGACAATTATATACCTCCGTTTTTCTAACTAATGGCAAGCTTTCTAAGTAAAGAGCCCATGTTTTTCATGCATTATCACTATGAGTCGTGCATTGACAAACGAAAACGTGTAAATTTTGTTGCATGTAGTGTTTTGATATAAGTGGTCGCTTCTTGTGTCCAAGTCTGTATTTTAAATTATATGTAGACCAGCAACTGACAGTTTCAAATGGTGGACACTTTCTTGCGTCGTTCAGCTAGTGACACCGAAACATGCAAGGTGTGTGAGTGAAAATATTGTCAGAACTAACAAAAATAGCGTTTGAATTTTTTGTACACCACGACCACCACATTATTACTGCGGGTCTTCACCCTATTTACGAGTACCCATTAATTCGTTGCTGGGTACCCGACACCGGTACCCAGCCAACAGCCTGACCGTGTGAAAAGTCCCTAAGGCGGTCGATTCCTACCCGGGATCGCCACGATCAAGTTACATTAAAGAGAGAAAAAATAATTAAGGTTTTATTCAGCGAGAACTGTCTCTGTTGTATAAAGGAAATATGCAAATAAAAGCTTGGAATTGAATTTAGCGCATCGACTCAAATTACATTTAGAGTGAGGTCAGACGGGGTCAGCTTGTTATCGAGTGAAACACAATCGCGAGGCTGGCCTCATTCCATACCGAGTAGCTATCTCAATACCCAAATAACTTACGTAAAAAATAACGTAATTTACTATGCAATTGGCATTAATGTTTGTCACGTTTAATTTGTAATAAAAGTTTTAATTTTTTCTTTCAAGATGTATGGAGGTAAGGTTTGTTATAATCTACAAAATAGAGATTTTGTGGATAGTAAAAAACACTTTTAGTAGTCGTTTTTTGTTATTTTGATAAGTGTCTGACAGATGACGAAACTACTCAACCCGAAAACACAGGACAGATTGTACTGGCGCTATATGATTAGGAGAGCCGACCCCACATAAATGGGGAAAGAGCGAGGCCTGGAATGTCAATAGTGTAATTTGATTGTTGCCAAATGAATTCTCGGAAGTAAACCTCAGTGCGTTTATATGTACACATTTGGTTTTCTGCAAACTTTTAAAGAAAGTCGATAAAAAGAATCAACTGCATTTCCCTAATTTCCAAGGTACAACAAAGGTGCCACTTTCAAAGAACGGAAAATGCAGGTTGCATACTCACTCAAATCGAGCGCTCCGTTTACTTCTTTGATTCATTTTTGTGCCAGAATTTCCAAAGGTTTCAAAAACCGAATTCTTATGTTTGCTTTTAAAAGTAGGTACAATTCTTTTTCTTTTTAAGTATATAACTGACTATATATACTTAAAATAAAAACTCCTAAGTAAATCGTAAATATGGCGTCAAAAAATTCCTCCGCATCGCTGTCGACTGAAAGTGTGCCCAAAAGACTGACGGCATTGCCACGTTATACATATAGCAATGCTTATTCAGGTAAAATTCCCATACACACCTTCGATATTATCACGTTAATTCAGTATCAAAATAGAATGATGAAATATGTATCAACTTTGTCTGACCGCACCTCATCTACAATTTCATTAGACGGGATTATTCGACCATGCTAATAGGATGTTTTATACTAGTTCGCTCAGACACGGAAACATCCGATTGGCGGCCGACTAATAGGATTACTAATAAAACTTTCACTTAGCTACGTCATAATACGGATTCTACTGTTTGTCTTTTGTTTTAATTTCTGTGAAAAACGTGTGCTTGGTTTAGAAATTGCGGATTTGTTGTGTTTGCTAGACAAGAGGCTTTAGACAAGTAACATTCTGTCAGCGTTAGCGTAGCGAAGGCGATTGTCAAAACGTCAAAAATGTATGGGATTATAAATTGTCAATCGCTGTCCAAATATTACTCGGCTCTAAAGTTCGTTTTTTAATCTCAGAGACTAATTCGACAGGTGCAAATGTCAACCACCAAATTGAAAAAAGAAAGAACAATCACTTGAAATGTCAAATTAGTCTCTGGGATTAAAAAAACGAACTATAGACAAAAATCCTATCAGCGATAGCGATTTTTTAAATGTCAAAATATTTTGGATTGACTACGTAACATTTTGGTTGGGTCCACACTTTTTCAATGTCAATCCCATACATTTTTTAGTTTTTCGACCATCGCGTCGTTATTGCTAGTAGAATGTTACTTAGTCTCGACAATCGGTAAGCAATAGGTACCGATTGTCGAAAAGTCAAGAATATGATCTGAGGACTGAAATACTAAAGAGATACCACATGGTTTTCGAACGAAGACTCGTAGGTTTACAGTAATATAGGGTTCAGAAGCAGCAATGCGGAGTAGTTTCACTTTCAAAGTAACTTGGTTCCAAATGAATGCATAACCCCATTAATGCTATGTCCAGTGTCCACAAATGATGACGTCACACAAGACTAAATCTAGCATTGACAACATGCAACAAATTGCGACACAAGTGTCCCAGCTGGGTTGCCCACATTTGTAGCACGCAAGCTTTTATAGGACGCGGACAGTGTTGTTTCCCCATCACTGTCAAATACGGCACAGATTTTTATGATGAATTAATAATTCACACTCAACATTTTGGCTATACCAGATTTTTATAGGCATGTTCTTACCCGCTCGCCTTCATTGAAACCTGAGCTGTTGAAGGGGCAAAATGCTTAAATTTCTCGCCCCACGCCCGTACTCTTTGACAATTCAAAAGTTCCCTATGCACGGTTTAAGAAATGAATGAACGATTACTTGTCCCTTAAATGGTTTTAACAGTCTGTTGCCTTCTCACTTCAATTACACTTTGATTGCAACAAGAATTTTCTCAAAGACATACTTTACGAGTAGGTATGTATCTATCAGCGCTTCAGAAGTACTACAAATAGATTTAAGCATTGACTTTTTATTTTTTATTTCGAAAACATCTAAGAGTACATTCCACTCTATTATAGATCGTCTGAGTATGCTGAATTTCGTTTTCAATGTACCAATTTTAAAAATAAATATGTTAACCATTCTTGTTTTCTATTACAGCACGTTGGCGTTTCTCCATCACTATAAAATCCCAATTAAATATCTCAATAACTCCTACGGTGATTTAAAATGCCAAAATAAATATCTACGGAAAATTTGTTGTTTCATAACATCAAAAAGCAATATCCGAGCGCAGTGCTTCCAATTACCGGAGTTTGTGGTGTAGCTCGGCGCTGCAGTAGCCGAGATGGAATTGCCCGAACATAGGCACACCTACGATTGCCCAACAAACATATCGTTAATGCTAATTTACATTATGTGCAACCATTAACCGTTAGATGTTACCAAATGATGATTTTGAACGCAAATACGGGTCACTGGTTTTATTTCCTAGTTTCAGGTAACGGTAATAGTTATTAAGCTTAATTAGGAAAATAAGGGGGAATCATTAAATTTATTCTGTAATTAGATTGTTTGATTTCAATTAAATTAGATTTTCGGTGAAACAAATTTTGATAATTATAATAATACTAACATGTGGGATGTGGATTCCACAATCATTGTACCGATAGTCGTGTTGGCCAATGGCTTAATAGCCACGAGCCTCGACCAATACCTCAGGAGGCTCTCGTTGGGCAGCTGGATCAAGGGCTTGATTCAGAAAGCGGTACTTCTGGACACGGCTCGCATTGTCAGGAGGTTCCTCTCTCTGGAGCCCTGACCGCCGGTAGCTTGGACCCTGTTCCCGAAACCGGTGGGTTACTATTTTTATATATTTTTAACTGTTTTTCTTTTATTTTTTAAAATTTTTGAAAATGTAATTTAGGTATATGTAAAAAAAAAATAAACGAGAATAATACTAATACTAAACTCGTATCTCGACTTAACACACGAGGTTGTCGACATGGGTGATGTGGGCTCGGCTGTCATTGAGCCGACTGTTGTTACGGCTAATGGCCTGATGGCCAAAAGCTTCGACGATCCTCTGCCGAAACTGGCGTTACGCAGTTGGATGAAGGGACTAATACAGAAGGTAGTTCTCCTTGATACGGGTGTATTGTGAGGAGGTTCCTTTCTCCGGATTCCTAACCACTGCACCAGTAGCTTGGACCCTGCTTCCGACACCGGTGGACTGCTGCTTTTTTATATTTTTAAGTGTTTTTTTATGTTTTATTGTTAAGAAATATAACGTGGGTGTGGGTTTAGTGGTGAGTAGTTTTTTTTCAATTAAAAAAGTATAAGTCACGATATAACTCAGTTTTAATAAAGTACAGAGCCGGTTGAGCCGGGTGTGGGTAAGATATCGAGCGCGCGAAAAGGTTTAGACCGCCCAAGGAACACTACTGTCCTGCAAGTCTTCCAGACGTAGGTAGCGGAGTCCGGAGGCAAGCGTATCTGGTTCTGGATCGCGAGCACTAAGGTTGTTCAGCCATTCCCTTGCGGCGTCTGCGATAGGTTGCAGTTCGTCGGAGCAGCGTTGGCGCAGCGCTTTAATCACGCTGGCGAGGCGCAGACCCGATTTTGTCGTCTCCAAGAGGTAGGGAGGAATATTAAGATAGGTAAGAGGGAGAAAGAAGAACCATTTGGGGTTTTAACACTCACAACTTTAGAGGTTAAGTACAGGTACATATCTAGACTTTTATGAAGTACTCAGTAAATATTCGCTTCAGCTGATGTGTTCCCGAGGAATTACAAGCAAGCCTTTATAAAACCTTGTCTCAGCAATATGGCATCATAGGGAGACATAGCTAATCAGCTCGTAGCTGTCACTGTCCACAGTGTTGCCACTATAATTCCATTTATTATTATGTTGCCAGATTAGTTTTAAAAGTTAACCGTAGAAATAACTTGCAACGTTACAAAATGTTAAGGTGTATGTACAATAAAGTGAATAAAGAGACTAATGTTAGGTTAATGTTACATATGAAATTGGCGTTTTGTCGTACTGGCCACTTTGATCTCAAATATCTCCTCTTTGGTTTGGAATTCCAATTTCAAATTTATACAGCTACTTACTCATGCTTTTGTGTTTCGAAAACTGTAATTCATTTGCTTTTTCCTCTTTGCTTTTTTCTTTGCGCCAGTCAGTTTACAAAATGGAACACTTGAAATATCGCGTTATTTACGAGTACGAGTTCCATCGTGGCACCAGTGCTGCAGAAACGGCTCGAAGGATTAATGATGTGTATGGCGACGGTGTCGCAAAAGAAAACACAGTGCGTTTTTGGTTCCAACGTTTTCGTTCTGGAAATTTCGACCTGCAGAACAAGCCCCGTGGACGGCCGGAGACCAAAATTGATAATGAGGAATTGAAGGCTATTGTGGAAGCGGATCCATCGCAAACCACGTCTGAGTTAGATGCAGGCTGCGGCGTTAGTGATAAAACTGTTTTAATCCACTTAAAGCAAATTGGGAAGGTGAAAAAGCTTGAAAGATGGGTACCTCTTGAATTGAGTGCAGCAAACCGACAAACGCGCGTCGACTGCTGCGTTACATTACTCAACCGGCACAATAATGAAGGGATTTTAAATGGAATCATTACCTGTGATGAAAAGTGGATCCTGTACGACAATCGGAAATGCTCATCGCAATGGCTGAACCCTGGCGAACCAGCAAAATCCTGCCCCAAGCGAAAATTGACTCGAAAAAATTACTTGTGAGCGTTTGGTGGACTAGTGCCGGTGTCGTTCACTACAGCTTTCTTAAATCTGGCCAGACGATTACAGCGAATGTCTATTGTCAGCAACTGCAAACCATGATGGAAAAGCTAGCTGCTAAACAGCCGAGACCGTCAATCGCTCTAGGCCACTGCTGCTTCAGGACAACGCTAGACCACACACTGTACAACAGACGGCTACCAAATTAGAGGAGCTTCAATTGGAATGTCTAAGACATCCACCGTACTCCCCGGACCTTGCTTCAACAGATTACCATTTTTTTCGAAATTTGGATAACTTCTTGCAAGAGAAAAAATTCAAGTCCAAAGCGCCTTCAAAGATTTATTGACTCCCGTCCGAATGGTTTTTTTAGTAAAGGGATCAATGATCTCCCTATGAGATGGCAAAAGTACATAGATAGCAATGGTACATACCTTGATTAAATAAATATATTATATTTAAAAAATCGACTTTGTGTTCCTTACAAAACGCCAATTTCATTTGTAATGACCATGTACTACTAAAGTCACCAAAATCTAATAAGTCCGATTTGACAGCTGAGTAGAGAGGGACAGAAGATTGCTTTACGACTAAGTGGAAAGAGATTTATTTTTATGTCTCTTTCATAATTACTAGTAAAGCAATGTTCTGTCCTGCTGTCAAAACGGGCCTTTAATTTTTAACAACTATACGAACATACCCGAATCAATGTTTAAATTCCATCGAGTTGAATTGAAATTGGATGCTTTATTAAAAAAAACCTATACGCCCAAATTAATTTCTGCAGTGTACATTATGACATACTTTCCTGTCTATCTATACTAATATTATAAAGAAGAAAGATTTGTTTGTTTGTTTGAATTGAATAGGCTCCGAAACTACTGGACCTATATAAAAATTCTTTTAGCATTGGATAGCTACATAATCAGGGAGTAACATAGGCTATATTATCCCCGTACTCCCACGGGAACGGGAATATCGTATAAATGTTGAAGGAGTAAGCTCTTGCTGACGTTATTTTCCTGGGCTATGTAGTCAAAAAGGCTCTTCACAACGATCGACATTTAATTTTGATTTAAAAAAAGACAAAAAATAAATTTGATGAAAATATTTGTCATTTTAACCTGTTCATAAAATACTCGAACCGTATTTATTTGCACATCAATCTCATTGAATACTCGTACAATTTCAGCTAGCGGAACTTGCACATCCTTCCGACTCACTGATTTAGGTATTTACCATAGCAAAGTGAATATTCAGAAGTTACTCTTGCAGATTACAGGGAATAAAACATTATGGGCTGTATGTATGCGACGTCGTTAAAGATTGCCGACAAAGGTACGGTTTTTTTTTTGTTGAAAATATTGTAAAATATACTGTAACTAGCTTTTGTCCGCGATTTCGTACGCGCTTATCCCGTTTTTTTCCCGTTCCCGTAATAATTTCGGAAAATTCTCTCCAAGTGCTCCCCTACACTCCCCAAGGAACTAACATGGCAAATTTCAGCTTTCAACGACCAGTAGTTTTGGTTGTGCGTTGTCTGTCAGTCACTCAGTCAGTAACGGAAGAATTTTATATGTATATTGATTTTTACAAGGACTTTCTCTATACTTACACTCCATAATGGCTGGCTTCGATTTGCTATCCCTTTATTTTTAAACTGAGTTTTAAAGGCAACGAAAATGTTTTATTGAATGCGGTAGAAAAATAAATTACCACTTACATTTTAAATATTACAACGATTAGAATCACTTACCACTCAACGTAAGTAAGCTTATCAAAGACAAAAGAAAATACCTCCCTAAATTTAATGTTATATGAAAACAATATAACTTAGTGTTTCAAAAAACAATTTAGATAAAATTGTACACACAAAGAAACTCAACGTCTAAATGTCAGAAAGCTCTCGTTGAGGCGATCCAAGTCAAACAAAGCTCTTGCGATATTTCTTCTGTTTGTTTTCCTTTAGGCACTATTACAATAAAGTTTTGAAACAATTGTTATCTTAACTACAAGCAATAAATGTCTAATGACTCAATAATTAACAGCTTTGGAGGAATTGCCGAAGATGCTATCGAAGAAAACACTAACAAAATGGGAGAAATAGTTTGTTTCATACAGTCGCATCTACCCAGCTTACTTCGACAGGCTTGCAATCGTCAGAGTCGGTAGAAAAACTGTAGCTAGTGAAGTTTGCTGCGAAAACTTGCGAAGTTGTAAAGGCGGTAAAAACTCGTTACGCCAAATCGGCCACTAAAACTCGCGAAGCGAAAATTCTATCCAACTTCAATTTACTTTTATTGTTCTTACTCTTCCTCTACGAAGCAAAAAAGTTTTTTTTTTCTTACGTTTTAGACACCCTCTAACACATTTTTTTTTATACCGATTCAAACGAACACAGCGTCAAAATTTCACGTTTGAAATTTTCCTTGTTACGGTGTATCAAAGGGAATGCCAGAATCTCATTCCCACTGTAATGTAAATAATCTTTATTTGAATTTCGCTTTCGGTCTTCCCACGCAAGTACGGGATGTCGGCGGTTTCTTCAGACATGTTAAAACATTTATTCATTTTAAGAATGGAATTTATAGTTTAAAATAAAATTATAAATTGAAAGCTCTTGAAATAATCTTTATTTGAAACATAAATAACCGTCAATCTTCTTTTTAAATTTTATTGAAGTAGTTTCTTTTCAAAACATATTAATATCAAATGCATTATATAGGATTTTCTAGAGAAATGTGGGCATAATTGAATGTTCTATCTTAAAAACTTTGAGCGATCGAAATGTAGAGAAAATTGAATACTTTTAACATGATCAAAGATTCGAAAAAGTACAAAAAATACAACGTAAAAATAGCAGCTTTGGTGTGTTTGTTTTAATATCCCCTCCGTAAGAAATATTCTCCTTTATGGTTCGTTTCCCATACACGTGATGGGAATTCCCTTTCGGAATTGCATTTGGGTGATATATTATTATCCATTTTGCGTACAAATCTGCGCTTCAACGTAATCAATCAGGATTTTACGAGGCATAAATAAACCGGGAGGCGTGCTGTTTAGTTGACAAATGTGCAAACAGTCGCAACAACTAATTCTAGAACTGAAAAAAGTTTTTAGGGTTCCTTACCCAAAGGGTAACCAACGGAATATTACTAAGTCTCCATTGTCCGTCCGTCCGTCTGTCTGTCAGCGGGTTGTATCTCAAGAACTGTTATAGGTAGACAGTTGAAATTTTCACAGTGTGTATTTCTATTGCCGCTTTAACAACAAATAAAGGCAATTTAGTTAAATTAAAAATGAAAGGGTGAATCCCATACAAAAAACGTGTTTTTTTCGGTTTATGGTACGGAACCCGTCGTGTGAGAGTGAGACTCGCACTTGGCAGATTTCTTGACTTAGGTCTAGCGTTTAAACGATAACTTGCGTGTTAAATTATTTTATGTAAGCAGCTTGTTTTTCTAAGCAAATAACTGCCACGACCTTTTTGTACTTAATATGATGACTTAAATATTTTTAAACACTGAAATATCATTTGTTTGTTTATTTTTAAACGGAGACAATATTTTAACACACTGCATTACTGAAGTCCTCAGATCGTCTCTTTATCATCATTTTAGCGACTGCTGGACCAGGCCTCCTCCAAGTGTTGCTGTTGTGTGCGTATTGCATGCATCGAATTCCCGCTGTCTGCACCAGGTCATTGGTCTACCTTGTGGGAGACTGCACCAACGCTGCGACTGCCGGTACGCAGCAGCCACTCCTGCGGGTATACTCTCTAAGCCTGAAGTCCGTAGTTTCGGCCTTAGTTACAGGCGTTTTCCACCCCGCATCACCTAACCACTAAGAATGAATGACAACACAATTTGTCACTCATAGTAAGTTCGGGTTCGGGACTAATCGTAAATCCGTAGGTGATACGGAGTAGGGAACATCCGTAACTAAGGCCAAAACTACGGACTTCGGGCATAGAGAGTAGACCCCTGAACTTTTCAACGATTTGAAATCGGACATTACTCGAAATAAATATGCCTAAAATGAGTACCTATCAATAAAATAATTCCAACAAATATTTTTAACCTATGACAAATTACCGTCTATTGTACCAAAAATAACTACACAACTAATTTAATACAGCGTTTTTATTAAAATTTATATATTACGTGACTAAATACCATTAATCATATCCCATTGATCGCCCATCGATCGAATAAGCTTAAGCATGCATTTAATAAGTGGCTAATCGTCCAATCGCGTGTTTTCCTTAATAACTCTAGGTTGCCTTTACATTATATTGCGTATAAAGTAACAAAACGTTGAATTATAACTTCGTGTATTCGTTTAATCTAGGTGTAACATTCGAATAGGTTAATTACTTTTGTCAAGGACTAATGAAACTATTTCTTTTTGTATGTAATGTATTATGTTCGTATTGATGGTTTGATTTAAGTGCTACGTAAACCTTGATGGATGTGTCATGTTTAAGACTGAAATAGAAAATTATATTGGGGTAAGAAGAAGCCTTTTAAAACAGCGGGGGTTTGAAAGAGAAGCCTATGACATCTTCTTTTTATTTTTCGCCTTTTGTGCTACGTAAGTAAGGTGATCTTCCTGTGTTCTAAATTGAGTCACCTTTCAGGTAGTCTATTCTGTAAATAACTATTTCGCTATCGAGCTTCACTTGAGTGACACAACTCACAAAGTGAGCTTTATTGCACACAACATAAAGGTCTTACTTTGAAACTCACCTCGGATTCCGCTGTCGAGATACGAAAATGTTGTTACAGAATAGCATTACAATACGCTGGTAAGCGTATTGTCAGATAGGATATGATAGAAAGGTGCAGGTTTTTTTATTCATCATTATTAAACACAATTCAGTTGCATCACTTCATAGTATAAAACAAAGTCGCTTCTCGCTGTCTGTCTGTCCATATGGATGCTCAGATCTTTTAAAATACGCTACGGATTTTGATGCAGGCTTTTTTTAATAGATAGAGTTGTTCTTGAGAAAGATTTTAGTATATAATTTATAAGATTTTGTGTAAATTGGCTGATTTATGAAGATTATTACTGACAAAACCAAGTACTACAGTTATATATTGCGGACTTTTTCAATACCTATGAAAAAGTCCGCAATGATTCATTTTTATGATATTCAAATTTGATATAAAATACTGCTTCATTTGCAGAGGTGATTTCACTAATATAGTCGAAATACTTGTCTTAGTAAATATGTTAGTCATCTTGAATGTTTAATTTAGAGCAAAATTGCCGTTCACACTATTTAATTTGGATGAATATCTTAAGAGATATCTCAAAATGAAAGTAAGTCGCGCAACCAAATAATTATAACAGAGGTACAGATATCCCGAACTGGTAGACACCTGAGAGCAGACGTCGTTGGTTGTCTATTGCACTTTTTATTTCAGTCTGAACCACAATGTTATTGATTCTGGTAGTTAAATGTTCACTTTGTTAGTTTGGGCTAGATAAACATTTGCACCCGTGCTAAGCCGGGGCGAGTCGCTAGTTCAAAATAAAACTATCCCAAATTTTCAAAGGTTTATTAAAACCACGGGCACCTTCATTTCTCTGTTGAAACGACGTATTCAGAAGTCCGCAAAATTCGTGCCGGATAACTAATGATGGCTACCTAGGTTGAAATATTCGTCCACAGTCTAACTTTGTTCAGTACGAGGAACGTTAATGTACTAGGAATTCAAACTATTTTTCACTGACTGTTTCCAGAATCTGTGGCAGACATTGGGTCTATGTTTACCCTGTTCTAGGAAACAATGTAACGCGTGTTTACCAACTTTGTAGAGGTCAATCACCTGTCAGTGAATCTGACAATGAGGACGGGGGGGGGGGTTGATGATCGTTGTGATCCCTGGAGAGTATGCTATTTCGTCGTAAGCTTGTTGATTGGATGGTTGAACATTGTCTTTCGATCATTTTAGCTGTTTATAGGTTGTTAGTAACCCCATTGAGTCGAGGATAAATTGAAATAATTTATGCGTGAATTTCATTTTATATTTATGTAGCGTTTGACTACGAATTCACCAGTATGGAATTAAAAAATATACCTATTCCACGGGCAAGTATCTTCGGAATAAAAATGAGTACTTTATACGTGTGTTCTAACCCAGGCCGTGGTATACCCATCTGAATCAGTAAAGGCGTGATAGATTTTACGCCACATGATTGATTTTACAAAAATCACAAAAAACATAGGTACGGATGTTCACATTTGTAATTTTTGCAGTACATTTCATTTTAGAACAATTGGTGATCACATTCGAAATATGTACGTAGCAAACATTGATATATAAAAAACCCAAGATACACACTCAGCATCTCAAAAACGTCCGCAAAAAACAAGCGCACAATGTATAATTGTGCGCTAGTTTCAAACAGTCTCGCATCGCTCGCCATACTGCACTGCTTTGTAAAAACAACTTTAAGCGATCCGTGTAAGGTTGATATTGCAAAAAAAAAATTATAGTATAACTACACACAACTCACACGTGACACTTGATACATGTCAGTTTTTGACGACAGTTTCGAGTGTTGCATTTGTTCGAGACAGTGCACAAATAAACCCCTGTTTACTCATTATCCTGATTATTGGCGAGAGTTCAGTTAAAATGAGGTTTAATCTCTGCAATTTAGTCGGAATGACTAACCCATCGAAACCCAATCAATAGAAAACAAAAAAGCAAAGTTTGTTCTTGAAAGCATCTGTCACAGCGTTTTCTTATTCACACACCACGGTCTCACTTGACTTTGCATAATAATGCAAACTATATTCACGACGCCACAGATTTATGGTAGTACAGGGTGTTAGGGGACGAATAAATATCTAACACAGTGGCGCCAGCTTATATTTACTTATTTACTTTTAGTGAAAAAAAGTGCAGATGACAGTTTACGCCTCGCCACCGCTGTTTGTCAATAGTTTTTAGTGATAATGCTGTGTTTGCTAGTAATTTTTTTGGCGATTTAATTTTGTCAGAGCAATAAGTTTCTTTCAGAAAGTCATTGTAAATCGTTTAATTAGTAAAGTTTAGATGAAAGCCAGTAGTATTTCATAATGGCTGACTTTTTTAAAGTCAGATTACTTTCACCTAAGTATTAAAATAACTGTTGACAACTGTAACTGAGTAGTATAAAAAATATCAGAAGCCAATATTTAGTTTTAAATTAAAAAAAATCTGACTACTGAAAAACCAACCCTTAAAACATTAATCTTTGTTTTGGCTTGCATTCCCCAAAATACCTTCCTAAAGTTACAAAAGATACGTACAGCGATACAAATAGATAACATCAATGTTTTACCCGCACGGAATACCCCCGAGCCACCAATAGATGCATTTCATTGTAACCGCACTACGTAGACTCGAGCACAGAGTGGTTTCATTTTAAATTGTTTATGGCAACCCCGCGCTGAATGTCAGCCTAATGTTACTGGGCCAGGTCGGGGCCAAGAACGGGGAACTTTAACTAACATACACGAAACAAACTAACACAAAGGGGTTAAACTTCCCAGCACTCAATTATACATTAATCAGATAAACATGAACAACACGACACGACTTATCTGCCAACGAAATCTAATTTCCCACTTCGTTTTCAATAGCGGAATTATGTTTATTGCTTGTTTGTTTCACCCGAAATCACAAAAGGGAAATTCATAAAGCATAGCACTGCGGTTTCACTAATAAATTAGCTTTTATAAAAACAACAAAATGCTGAAGTCGAGACACGAACAAATTGAGGGCGAAGCAATTTGTATCTCTTGTCATACTTTTTAATTTCATCCCGAGGAAAACAAATTAGTTTCGCCCGAACACTTTGCATATTTACAAATCTTGAACGATGAGAGCGGGTTTTCTTTCCTTTGTTGTATTTTTAATCATTTTTAAAGCTTTATTAAAAAGAAGACAATGAAGGAAATCGGCTTAAGACCTCGCAAAAATCTAAGATATTTTTTTTCATTTCACTTTATATTTCATTTTTATTTTAGCCACTTATCCTTTGTACATTACTCAAAAATGGAGTGCCAGTCATGCGCTTTTATTATGTTTTTTTTTTTTCTGAATGGTTTGATAAATGTATTATGAGCGTTTCAAATTGAGTTTACCCAGAGATATTAAATTCTCGAGTTTGAAATGATAACGAATGAATAAAGAACACACACACAGCCCTGTACAAATATAGATAGCGAATGAATCTTGCACTGTCCTTGAATTGCGGAGCGAAAACGCGGGCGTACTCGTTCCCGATAGCGTAGACATAAATTGTCTGTGACAGGAAAGCTTTAGGCTCATTTAGCTCGCCGGGGATAAATGGCAATAAGTGGAATAAACTTTCATCTAGAAATAGAAAATGCTGCGAAGTAAGATAAGATAAATTGAACGAGACATTTTAATACCAGATTGGAAACAGCGTAGTATGTTGTAGCCTTTATTACTCGAGACAGAGACAGACTGAAAACGCTGTCAGTAACACTTTGACAAAAAGTCGTTTTCCGCTGAAATAAATCACTCAAACGCCAGTAAATTGAGTAGAGGAAGTGGCCCACATGCTGTCCTGTTTAACTGCTCAGCACATTACATAGGTGTGTCAAGCAAGACTTACGCGTGCTGAACTGACGTCAGTTTCCTGTCAACACGCCACCCTGTCGTACTTACACATCCGACATCAACAAAAACAATGTGAACTGAAGACCAGTGTAGCCCCGTTTACACGTCGCCGTGTATAATTGCTTAGGTTTGAAGGCAATTGACTGGAAACAAGTAATGACGGTTATTATTCGTAATTTGCTAAGTATTTAAATAACAAAAGTTGTCACTCCACTTAGGAATACTCTAATTTGCAATTATCTGAGTTATGTGCCGTACTTAGTCGATGTCAGTTGCATTTTTTTAGTCAATTCCTTTAATTGGCATACATAGTCTGGTACGCAGTTTCGCTTCAGGGAACACATGCGTGATGTTGTGTGTTCGTATAAATAAATGAATAAACAAAACCGCACTCTCCTATATACTGGCAACGTGCAAACGATGCTTGGTTAGGGTTGGTGGAGCAGAAGTAAAGCCACTGTGTTAGCTAGAGAAGCGTTTCGATGTGGTTTCGTGAAAGCAAACGTTTGTGGTTCCTTCTGACTAGTTTTGACACTTAGACGGGGATCCCTTTGCACGTTGTTAGCGTATACGGTAGAATTCATATCCTTCCCGGCCAATTAATTGAATAGCAAATTGTTGATGTTGGATGGTTATTAGAGTTTGTGAACTTTTGTTAGCAAGCTTAGCTACTGCAAAACCTTTTTTTACAGTTTGCGTAATAGATGTCACTGCCAGCGATTAGAATGCCACTCACCTAGAAAAGTACCACTATTGTAAAATAATTGTGTTACAATTTTGATAAAATATTGTGAACTTTTTATTCTACCTTTTAATATTTTTTAACTACTTGCAGTTAGAGAAATTCAATTTCACACTCCCTAATCAAAAACAATATGTCAGCAAGCAAAGTACTCAAGAGGATTAGAACTGGGCATAATACCGACAGATATGACCAGCACTCAGGGCCAGGAATCTAAAAAATAACTAACCTATCCTATCATAAAGAGAAATTTAATGCCAATTCAGCCAATCCCGCACCCAAAACCGCACAGTAAACCATAGCACCAAAAAAAATGTTAACGAACATCTTTCACAGATTGCATAAAACTCAAGAGGAATAAAACCGGGTACAATACCGACAGATATGACCAGCACTCAGAAAGGAGCTCTAAAAATAACTAACCTAACACAGTTCATCTCTTTAAAGTCAGAGTGAACAGGCTTCTGGGTAGGCTCGCTCCATCGTAGACTCTGTGTCTGTCATCTCTGACCTTGACTAGAGTCAAGAGCAAACCCATCTAATAAAAAATAATAATAAAAAAAGTTAATCAATACTAATTCAGCCAATTCCATACCAAAAACTGCAAACTACACCATAGTACTCAAAAAATGTTTATGAACATCTTTCACAGTTTGCACAAAACTCAAGAGGAATAAAACTGGGCACAATACCGACAAATATGACCAGCACTCAGGAGCCGGGGCTCTAAAAATTAACAGTGCATTACACTTTGAATGGCAGGTCATTCATCTCAGCGTAATGGCAGAATGACGTCTTTCTAATGGACCGGGACAAAGAGGGGCTCCTGTTTGTAATTATTAATGCATTACTGTCCGCCACTGGCAAAGTGCACGGAATCACGTCGATAACTTCGTGATAATGTTGTTTCGCGGAGTTTATTTTTGTCAGTTTAGGATGTAGTGAATGTTAGTTCACCTAGGAAAGCTTGATTATCTTTTTTAGGATTCCGTAACCAAAGGGTATCCAACGGAACCCTATTACTAAGCCTCCGCTGTCCGTCCGGCCATCCGTCTGTCTGTCAGCGGGCTGTTTCTCAAGAACCGTCATAGGTAGACAGCTAAAATTTTCACAAATTGTGTATTTCTATTGCCGCTATAACAACAAATAATAAAAATTAAGGTTTATGGTACGGAACCCTTCGTGTGCGAATTCGACTCGCACTTGGCCGGTTTATGTCTGTTATTAATTTAATAGGAATTGAGAACCTCCTCCTTTTTTGGAAGTCGGTTAAAAATGAACCAGATTTCCCATCATTCAAATCACATTAATTGTGTCCACAGATTTCCTTTGCCGAATCCATACCAATTCTTTTCTACCAATCTACTCATCCAATTATTTTCTATTTTTATAAAGTCTGCTGAAAATGCCATTGTGTAGCGCAGCCATTGAAAGATGGCGCATTTGTAACAATTAATGATTCAGCTCCTGGTATGAGCTATATTTGGCTTACCTTTCGAATTATCTAATAGAACTTGCCAAGTACGTTTACAGCACTATTGTGGTAACTTGTTGGGAGGATTATTTAATTTTAGTGTTTAGGCTTTACTCGAATTTATCCATGATTATGTATTGGTGTTTTTTACTGCCAAGTTGATGCAGTGGTCAAGTACTACTACTGAGTTGACGTTGATTCGATTTTCGAGTCAGGCAAATCCATGGGGTTCAAGCATTGATATACAAAAAACCCAAGATGCACAGTCTCGAACAAATGCAACACTCGAAACTGTCGTCAAAAACTGACATGTATCAAGTGTCATGTGTGAGTTGTGTGTAGTTATACTATAAACAATTTTTTTTGCAAATTCAACCTTACACGGATCGCTTAAAGTTGTTTTTACAAAGCAGTTCAGTATGGCAAGTGATGCGCAATTTTTTTTGCAAGTTCAACCTTACACGGCTCGCTTAAAGTTGTTTTTACAAAGCAGTGCACTATGGATTTTTTTAAACTTGCGCATACTGCGCTTATTTTTTGAGGACGTTTTTGAGATGCTGAGTGTGTATCTTGGGTTTTTTATATATCAATGGGTTCAAGTCAAAGTTAGAGTGAACAGGCTCCTTCTGGGTCAGCTCGTTCCATCGTGGACTTTGTCTCTGTCAACTCTGACCTACACTAGAGTCAAGAGCAAACCCATCACAAATAAAAATCAGTGAAATCAAATGTTAAATCAAAATTAAAAAATGTTTGCCACTAATTATGTGTCATTTCGGTCAGATGCATTTTTTTTTTAATTTTGTAGCTGTTTAAATGTCAGCAGTGCGATTCTGTTAACATGTCGAAACAAAGGCTTGGGTGAAGTGATCACGAAGTGAGCTGACAATTTAAGTCATCAAGACGGTATGACAGCCGGTCGATTCTGAAAACATGTCGAAGTGAAGGCTTGGATTAAGTGAGCGCATAGTGAACTGAAAAAAGCTTTCACTTCGACTTTTTTACAGAATCGACCGCCAATTTGTTAATTACCATCGAAGCAATATTGCCGATGAAAATACTACAAATATGGCAGCAATTTACAAATAGGTACCTTTGCAAATACGATAAAAACAGTAGCTACACCAGCGCCCACTCCTTACATTTTACAATTTTTAAAGATTTTAGTTCCAACAGTCGTAAAACATAAGTCATAATCGTAAATGCAATGTACTACAACACTTTGCACTTTCTAAGTGGCAATAAAACCCTTCTTATTCCTTCGCACAGAATGCGACAATCTTAAAACGATACTTAGAATATAAAGAAGCCACGTCTTGTTATACAACAGCAGTAATTGCATTTCTTCCGTAATACCAGAAAATAGTTCGAGATTCCTGAGACTACTGTTACAAAAGCATGTTTCCAAGACTATCGTATTCTAGAACGTTCTATTCTTTAAAGGATAGCGTTTTACTTAGATTAAGAGCTATATTGTGTGAGATATTTCATTTTGTTTTGTATTTCACTTGCTTTCCCTCGTTCTTTGGAAATCGGGTAACGTGACGCTTCAACAATGTTTCATAGCATCCTGTGTAACAGGGATACTTTATAGTGCGGTTTTTTGTCTTCTTTTGCTGCAGTTCGTTGTTTTTACATAAAAGGCGTGTAAAAGTTACGTTTGATAACTTACTGACAGAAGACGCTACGAATGTGCTTGACGCTGGGCCTACGATGGTGCTACGCTTTTGCTACGAAAGTGCTACGAGTGTATATGGCAAACTGATGTGAATACTTGAGTGCCAATTCCACTAATTTTGCAACGTTCGCATTCGCATGTCAGTCGCAATCTTTCAAGAAAGTATAGAAATTGAGGCTTTTTTGACACAGTTTACAATTTAATACATTTAAGAGTTAACTGTTTTAAATTGTGGGTAGCACATATTTATTAATTGCCAACAATATTTATTGAATAACTTAACTAACAAATTTAAAAACTAAAATTGTAAATGACTCGCCACAATTTATTAAAATTTTCCTAGCTTTTATTATACTACATTTCATATTTAAATAAATGGAAGCAATGCATCTCACTTGCATATAAATAAAACAGAAGCGTGAAATCCAATTACAAATAATGTTTACTAAACTCGGCTTTACTTGAAATGCGCCAACGGATTTGGTGTGTGGTGAATATTCTCCACTAAAATTATAGAGAATATCAGAAATCGTGAAATATAAATTCATATTTCGGTTATGTGGAGCAAATCGTTGGGTGCATTTTTATTCCTTTTAGGTGCATCACCGTTAGCGGCAAGATACGTGTTTGAAATACGGATCGTTCCATGATTAGTGTTTTCATAACTACGTAGAGTATGGTAAAGCATGAAATTTTATGTTTTTTTTTTTTTAATCTATTATTTTACCAGAAAATGAAAGGTCTCCTACAATGTGGATCATAGACATGGTGAAAGCCGCGGGAATCCGCTGGAAGAAGTTGACGTTTTTCGGTTGATATGATGATACTTTAGTGGACCGATTACAATAACTTTTACACCATTAGAAAGGTACATTATCCCTGAGTAACATAGAAAAAATAGGGATTCTTTAGAAAATTGCAGCACAGACGTGCTAGTTATTAATGAAGACATAAATTATGAAATCTGACTAGCCTTTATCCAATTTTTTTGGGGTGAGCTTCTTAACTTACCGTATACAGCTGAGTGGCTGTATTTCGCATTTATATAATTTCAACTTAACCAGTATTAATGCATGATGTGCTTACCTGTAAGAGATTGATACACTAGACCCGAATTTGATTGTTTGTAACCCATAATTGTATAAGTGTATTCAATTGTTGGTGAGCCAAATAAATAAATAAATAAATAAATAAAGCGACTGCTTATTTGACCCCCACAACCAAGACTGGTAAAAGATTTCTACTACCCGTAACGACTGTCAAAGGTCCACAAATGATAGTCAGAACCTGTGTTTTGCTTATCGTGGTTTTCAAGGTTTGGGAGAATCTCGTTATATGATGGTCACCCATCCACGTACTAACAGCGGCAAGCGTTGCTCAGCCTTAAATATGTGTGGTTTTTATTATTTAGCAAGACTTGACATACCTACATTTCGAAATAAATGTTTAGAGAAAGACAAATTAACAGTTGGCTTTCTTTTCCTAAATAAAATAAGTACCAACATAGCACAACTTAACTGTAGTTATGCTACGAGTATGTTGGTACTTATTGTATGTTAGCATGTTGGTAATACTAGTGCACCATGAACTTTCTTAGCTTTAACTAATACAACCTTATATTAAATTGAACTTGCGTAACTTTACTCCGAGTTGAACTGAAACAATGTTTTGAAGAATGCGTTTTACAATTATAATGTTTCCCCTTTGTACAGAGAAACTCTATTTAAAACAAGAGTGGGTTTTGTAGTTACGGACTTGCATGTTCCTAAAAAGTCGACATATGCTCTGTCTACTAGATGAAGTTAAAATCGATCAGAAATTGTCGCCAGAATTACTTCGAAGAATCGAAACGAACCAATGAATGAAAATAAACGTTTACAGAATTGCAAAGTAAATTATGTCACAGGAAATAAATACAATAAAGCCAACAAACAAAAGATGCCGGGATCGAATATTTCTCGAGGATTGCAAATGTTCCCATTCTAGCAATCCGTCTCATTAACCATGTCTTATTTGGCCAATTATTTTCTAACAAATCACGCTCAAAGTTCTCCCACAATCGATCATCATTACCCTGCCCTCAACACATTTATTCACTTGTGTATATTTTTGATACATGATATATCAGATCCAACTTTGACAGCGGCTGTCAAAATCATAACGTATTATAAGGATCTTGTTACATGGAAATATGGCTGCCCTATTATCTCTATATATTTTTTAGATAGGTATTTTTCGTTTATTTTTAGAACGTGATAAAGGCCTTATTCAGTACTATTTAGAATTCACGTTCGAAGCTTAATAGAGCCTGTGTCATTGGAGATCACATTAGTAAACTGACTAAAAGCTGTGACAATAGGGTAAAAATAAGTCGACTATTAAAAAATATAAAAGTCCTCTAACGTAGATTCATACCGTCAAGATGATACTAAGAAGCCACTAGTATCATAATATATTTATTTATCATCATATACTAGGCTTAAGTCCGTAGATACTGGTAACGTTATCTAACTAATACTTTGAGCACGATGTCTTCACAAACTAATCCGGATTACCGGACTAAGTGCCCGCTAAGTAGTCACACGCCGCAGAAAACACTTATAGCACATTATTACGGCTTAATGTACTGTTTCTTTATATAAAATACATATAAGGCTAAGGATCTTTGCAGGTTTCTCCATGTTTCTAAGAACGTTACCCTGAGTAACTGCGTAGTTGTGGCAAGTTAGGGCAGGAAAACTTAATAGTTCGCAGAATATACCTACGTAAACTAAACAGCTGTGATACTCATACAAAGTCTCACTTTAAGGGCGCGTCTTTGCACATTTGATATTGAACACTGATGCAGGAATTCAGCTGCACCCAGTTAGATTGGCGACCCTAACATAGTAGTGTAGGCACACTGATTAGTACGGAACCCTAAAACATACTAGCATAGTTCTCCGATGTCAAAAACAATTTTGATAGTATGCGAATGAATGATTTTGCTCCACAAAAACAAAGCATTCAGCTAATGCCTAACGCTCGTTAGGCATTAGCTGAATGCTTTGTTTTTAAAAATGAGGAATAGAAATCCTTTAAAGCGTATTATTCCTTCTTTAAGGTTTTCTATTCCTCATTTAGATGGTCAATTCAAATTCACTAATCCTTGGACACAAATGATGAATATACGCATCACAATAATATTGGCGCAGAACGTCCTATTTAGTAATGAGGAAAACGGGTGGAGGCAAAGGGAGGCCTCTCAACATGGATTGGATCTTGAATCAACTCAAGGTGGGCAGGTCTTCGGCTGTGCTTAAATTGATGATGTAGTTTTCAGAGTATTAAATAGATCTGTCAGGAACTAACTGAGAGGACCATGGGAACCCGCTAGATTAAAAAAACAAGAACGGTCGATACAGCAACGCTTGGGGGACCTTTGTCCACTGTTGTACGCTTTATGGCAGGTTTCTGCTATGATGGTGATGATTATGAAGCATATAACTTGGACCATATAGGTCAGGCTTATAGATAAGTAGCCCGACTATAAACAATACAGTCTGCTTAACGATAGCAATGATGGACGTTAAAGTACTTCCAACATGAGCAATTTTGTTCAAGAGCCATAAAAAATATTTTAATAGGTCTCTTGCCCACGTTTTAGTGGTCATTAAGAACTCAATATACTTTATTTACTTTGTGACATTTTTTGACTAGAATAGATGTCTGATTTCTGTTTTTTTTTTTTCTAATGAATTAGGACCAGTCTTTTCATTATTTCATACTTCCTTCTACTTAAGTCAATCTTGGGCACTCTCAGTCCCTTCCTTTAGAAGTCCAGCTCGTTTCACCATCTGCTTTTGGGCCTATCACGACGCCAGATCTTGATGTTTTTGACCCAATCTGTGGCTAATTTTGCCCAGTTCTCTTGTGGCATGCGGTACATATCACATGCAATGATTCTATAAATTCTATTTTAATTTTAGCAGATGTGTTGCCGAGATCTGTTATTTAAAATACTGATCGTCAGTGAAGTTCTAACAGCGCGTAAGTCAAAAAAGTCTACTTTACAGGAGAGTAACAAAACTATAAAATATTCGTTAGCAACCCTTGATGTATACATATTTGGAAAAAGGATTTTAAATCAGTCGGGTCAGCTATCTCTATTCTGATTGGTAGAATGAAAGCACGTGAACTATCTTCATCGAATGGCATTCAAATTTTAAAACCCGCCAAAAATGACTTACGCACTGTTAGAACTTCACTGACGTGATGTGTACAAATAACTATTATCCTTAGACGATTTCATTCGTTTGATTGGTAACGTTAACAGTGCAGATACTGGCAAACAGTTTCTTCAATTGCTCATTAGCCACGTCTCGATTCAAACGGTTGCATGAGACAGAGACTAACGCTATGCAAAAAGCATAATCTAATACCTTTTAACGAGCAATTCTTTATGTATATATGTATGTACATAAAATCTGAGACTCGGAAACGGCTCCAACAATTTTCATGAAATTTAGTTTGCAAGAAGTTTCGGGAGCGATAAATCGATCTAGCTAGGTTTCATATTTAGAAAACGTCGTAAAAAAACGCCAAGCAAAGCTCGGTCACCCAAGTACTTATATTTATTAGGAAACCTTATGAAACAAATTTAATGTACTTTGATAATGACCAAAACCACACAACTTTGCTAAATCAATTCAGACAATCTAATAAATATTAATCATGATTTTTTCCTCAACGATGTCTAAAATCTTCAGAAGTGATAAATTATATGTATTTTCCAAATATGTTAAAAATAACTCTTTTGCATGTCAATACTTTTGTACAAATTAAACTAGATAAAAACTGTGTTTCCTAAATCATTGCCCTGAGAAGAAACACCGAAGAAAACTTAGAGAAAGAATTAAATTGTGAACATTTCACTTGCCTACATTTAAAAAGACTGCCAATATTGTAAATCACCAAAAGTAGTCTAACACAGATTTGCACTGATACCAAATTCTCCTTATGTACAAACTCCATCTAACATCTCAACTCCACTACTGCTAATCCGACATACATCCCATAATATATCTCTTCAGTACATTATGAGGTGCATCCCTTCACAACAGCATGACAAATGTATCCAATCTATTGATGATTTGTAGTCGCACTAATGTCTGGGAGAATGCGATAGTATATAGTACATACCACATGGTACATCGTAACTTTAATAATCTGGAACACTGGTCATTAAGATATATTAGGTCAGTGTAATAATTGTATGTTAGCTTGTACTTTGGTGACTGCTATAGGATTGGACTGAATGGGTTATTAATTACACTTTACTCTAGTTTTTATTTCGGGTTCAGCAGAAGTGTGATGATAATTTAATATTTTTTATGTTACAATGGTGAGCAGGAACAATTTCTATTGATAGTGGGGAGTATGACAGAAATATTTAATTTTATTTTCACTAATCTTATTTTTCTTTTTTTTGTAGTTTCTTTCTACGCCGAATGGTGTACAAAACGGATAGGGTCCTAATTACTATGAACAAAGCAACAAGAAACACTAGCCGACACGTAGTTACCGATCGAGCCCGCATCCGACTTGACAAAGTGAAACTTGCTAGTCTTGCTACAGGAAGGCTTCTGGTTTCTAATTCCCGTGCACCTTAGTTGCGGTTTACAGATTTAACCTACACAATCTGTAAACCGATTGTATTTCTTTGAAAATATCCGGAATTTTGCTAAGAACCTCTAGTAGGAGCGCCATTATTATTAAAAGTTTTTAGTAACTTTGTTAATTATGGCATAAAAACACATACATGTGTGCCTTGACGAAATAATGTCTACTTGAAGTAATAAACTTTACTTCTCAATACTCAATTCTTTATTGCGTTCCATATGTATAACATAGATGGTATATACAAGTTTAGAGATCAATATGGACCCTGTCGGGCACAGCAAAAATTAGGAGAGAGGAAGACGGCTAAGTAGCATTTCAAGGTATTCAATATTTTCAAAAAATATTTTAAATGTAGAATTGTATGTATAATTATGAATATATTTATTAGGTCCGAGTTTGTATAATAGGAAAAAAAATGTCTAAACGTAATCGGTAAATAAAACTTCATACAGATCATTCCAAACGTCAAACCCGATTATTTCTAAGCCGACACTATTAATGACGCATGTACCAATAAGCCACATCACAAACCGGATTGAGTAGCCTTTCTAATTACTATAAACAAAGCAACAAGACACACTAGCCGCCACAAACTCGTAGTTACCGATCAAGCCCGCGTCCGACAAGACCAAGTGAAACTTGGTAGTCTTGCTACAGGAAAGCTTCTGCTTACTTACTAAACACCTTATTTCAGGTTTTTTAGATTCTATGGCCGGGGTGTTTTGGTTTGAAAAAATCCACTTCTTTTTCAATTTCAAAAATATGTTGTCTGAAGTTACCGGTCCAGTTATAATGAAACAAATGAATAGTAAAAAACATTATTAATAACAAACCTTTTTTTAACTGAGTTCAAAAAAGGAGGAGGCCTATTGGGTTGATTTTTTTTATTTTTATTACCTCATAACTCCGTCATTTTATGAACCGATTGAAAAATTCTTGTTTTATGTGAAAGGATATACTTGCCGATTGGTCCCATTTAAATTTCATCAAAATCAAAATAGTTTGACTTATAAATCAAAATAGCTGGAATTCGTTTACTTGGATGGCGTATTTTGTCTGTCATCCAAGTAAACGAAATTGCGTATTTTGATTTCCTGCGACTTTCCAGTGGTGTAGTTAGATGTGAGGTACTTAATTTTTTTATGTTGCTATGCGGACATAGCAATTAAAAAAAAACACCGGTAGCACTCCGGGAGTGCCGGCAGAAGTGAAAACTTTAGTATTAACGTTGTGTTTAATTATAAGTACAAAAATACTATCATTTATGAGGTAGAATACAATGTTTATTTATTGCGTACACAAATATGACAATTTACATGTTATTATTCATAATATTATATCGTTATTTATTTATATATTACATTAATTTTTATCTCTTAGAAAAATCAACTTTCATCCATAATTTCGTAATTTCGTATCCTTGGATACGCGTGGCACGCTGTACATAAACACAGACGGACATTCGCGCAAGCGCCCTGTGCCGCCTAAGCGGAGCAGCACACTCAGGCACGGTAGAAAGAGTGGGAGATACTAGTTCCTCTCCCTTCCCCTCGATCTTACGCTTTTTCGCATCAGCATCACGTGACCCTGACGCGAGTCCGTCTTACGCTTTTTCGATCAGGTCACGTGTCCTGACGCGAGTTTAAGATTTTATACCCATTACAGAAAAAGTGCTCAACGCCGCTAAAGAAGTTTTCACTTCAAAAAAACTGTTTCTTACGTGTCCATCTAATGTCAATTAGGTCATATAGTAATCATAAACATTCATTGCCATCGGAACTGAAATAACATGTAAAATTTCAACTCTCTAAAATAACAGGAAGTGATTTTAACTCAGCTTGCAAGATTTGATCTAAACAAACTAATGAACATTGCACGTCAAATAAAAGCTTGTCAAAATCACATTTTATATCAATAAAATTGGTAACCTTAACCAAATGGTAATACAACCAATGCGACTGATAAGCATTTACTGCTAAAACATCTTTTGTAAGTAAGAGACGAAGGACTTTATATACAAAAAAAAACTGGCCAAGTGCGAGTCGGACTCGCGTGCAAAGGGTTCCGAACGAAATATTTTTTAACACTACAGACTTTTAATAGGTTTTCCTGTAATCTAAAGATCTAATATCTCCATTTTTTTCAAAATTTTAGTCTTAGTAGTTTCGGAGATAAGGTGAGGGGAATGGTCATTTTTCGTCTAATTTCTTGAATAACTTCAAAACCATTTATTTTAAAATTATGAAAAAATATAATTAAAACGCTCACAGTAAGCCCTTTCACTTGATTTGTCACACAATATTGTTCAGAAAACTTTTTTTTTAATTTTCTAGTTTCACTCCAAAAGTGACCCCCATACTAAAAAAATAATGATTTACGTAACGCGTCCGTGTTTGGGTCATAGAAGACCACATGTGTACCAAATTTCAACAGAATCGGTCCAGTGGATCCGGAGAAAACTGGCTGTGACAGACGGACAGACAGACAGACAGACACCCGAGTGATCCTATAAGGGTTCCGTTTTTTTTTCGGAACCCTAAAAACATACGTGATGGGTCTCACAGCTTTCTTACGGTAAGAACGATCAAGTCCATTCCTCACAGTTTACATTCGATACAATAAGTAACGCCCAGATGGTAAAAAAATACTTTAAGAAATAGGACCTAGTATCAAATTCAAACTGAAAACATTAATAAGCACGAACATGAAGAACAATAAATTCAAAATTACTGGCCAAACTCTGTAACTTCAAGCCACAAACCCCGCACGGGGCTAAAAGCATAACAATAAAAATCATTTCTAATCTCGACGTCAATTTTTAACAATTCATCTTGAGTGGAGCGACGTTGAAGTGGCCGGATTTCAAAAGTCATTTTTCAACCGTTATGACGTAATCGCTTATGAACTCTTAGCTTTTTATTTGGAGAGCAGAGAAATTTTCATATTCGCCGTTTTATAAGCTTATATCCAGGAGAGGTGGAGACCGCTGGTTGGCTACGTTGTTCTTGGCCCTTTTTGATTAATTGTTTAGAAGTTATAATATTTAAATAAATAGAGAAATTTTTTGTTGAATTTATCAAGATAATTTAGAGAAAATGTCATTATCATCGTACTTTCAGTCGAAAGACGTCCACGTTCCGTAGTTAATGAGACGTACGGCGATGCGCCACCGGTACACGGTGGACATCCCACCCACATGCACAAAACGTTTTGGGAACATATTCATTGTGTGTACAGAGCAGCTATTCTGTAAATAACTTTTTCGATATCGAGCCTCACCTGAGAAACAACGCATACACAATATAAGTCTTAAATTAATACGAATTCGATATCTCACCTCGGATTCCACTGTCGACACACGAAGATGTTGTTACCGAATAGCACTACAGCTAAGGAGCAGAATTCCCAGCCAGAGTCTCTGTTTCCTGATAGCTACAATCTGGGAGTCTTTAAGTAAAAAGTGAATAAGTTACTGCTAGGCAACCGTGCTCCATCTTCGACCGCATCATCGCTTACCATCACATAAGATAGTGGTGAAACGTATGCCTATCAACAGTAAAAAAAAGTTACCATAAGCGTCGCCAAATCCACCAATCATTGATCTTCTAAGATTTTAAAATAATAAAAATAACGTTTAAAAACGATCAAGTGGGAGTTGGTCTCGCACACGAAGGGTTCCGTACCATACACCTTAATTTTTGTTTGTGGGGGAATCGAACCCACAATCATGTTATAGCGGTAATAGAAATACACAATCTGTGAAAATTTCAACTGTCAACCTATTACGGTTCTTGAGATATAGCCCGCTGACAGACAGACTCACACACTGTTAATTATTGATTCCAATATTTGTAAATGTGTGAGTATCATGTACTTATTTAGAAATTAATAAGTCTACCTCTCCATACCCTAGGTGCATTGTCCTCACATATAACAAAATTTTTGTATACCAAATATTGTAAAAGATTTATTTGAAAATAGTAACTATGGAGTTTCTTGTCCGTTCTTCTCCATAAGAATCTACCTTTCCGAATGGACAGTAGAATCACTTTAGTATTTTATATTATTTGAAATGTGAATGACGTTCAAAAGTGCCGTTGGAATAAACGTTTTGACTGTGAGACGGATGGACGGACGGACAGTAGAGGCTTAGTAATAGGGTTACGTATTTTTTTAGGTTACCGTATTCAAAAGATAACCCCTTTTGGGTACGGAAATCTAAAAAAACATTCATTTATACACTATTGAATTTATTTCAGAGATACACGGATACCAAAAATCAATACTAGTTACCAAAAATCAATACTAAACTAAGTTAAAATTTTAACTAAGTTTTTTTTTTAAATAGAGGTACTGATTTAACACCGAAATAACAATAAAAGTATTTCACAGAGTATCTAAATAATCATTATTTTCATCGTGATTGTACCTAGTGTTCTAATTCCGATGTAGAATTGTCAGAAATTCTGTAGACAAAGATCTCTTGAATACATTTCTAATGGTAGTTAGAAGTGTAGAGCCATCTTCGTCGTTATTATTATTTGTTTGTTTAACTACTTTATGTTAACAAAGTTCTTCTTTCTTATAGTCGTAATTAAATTGTCTTCTCTTCTATATTATTCAAATTACTTTTTCTATAGTCCTATTCCTTACATAGGTACACATTTTCGCCCCTAATTCATCTTGTTTCATTAACTTTAGAACTAACATTTATTTTATTTCATCGTATAACAAAACTTAGTTTTCTGCTTTCTCATACTAAATACACGAAAAGTAATTCATAAGTTTTGTTTTAAAAGGATGTTATTCGAAATGGATAAAGTTTTAAGTGGGTCGCAGAAATATAAGAGAGCTGGTATGAGGTTAATGCTAAGATTAACTGCGCGGCATGATAATACCTTACTTTTATCCTAGAAGCTATATTTTATCACCACCGCATCGGATTTATTATCACAATATACGTTAATACGGCAATTGTGGTAGTTGTCTGCCATAAATTTTGTTTCTAAGCCATAAAACTTTGCCTTTTTGCATTCCCGCACGAGGATCTGGAGCAGTGGATGCTATTACAAATACAAATCACATGCACAACCCTCCACGACTCGGAACAACTTTGAGGATCTCTTAGAACGTATAAAACGAGATCGTGATATTTCTGTGAGAGAGAACTTAGACGGATAAATATCTGTCTTTGGATTTTCTCGCGATAAAATAGAACTTGTATTATTTGAAGAGGGCACTTCACTACCTGCTATTTTCGTAGTTTGGCTTTTCTTTTCTTATAATAAATAGGTAAGTTCCATACCATACAAATGCTGATTCCGAAAATCAGAAAACGAGCTCCTTTTATCTAGTTCAAATAAAAGTATCGCCACATTTCTTCCTTTCATCTTCTATTAGCCTCGTTCAGTGTCTGCGGAAATATTTCTTACACTTGATTATATTTCTATAGATCTTTGAGAGTTGGCGAAAATACTCAAGAGTCATCGTTACTAATGAAAATTACAGCGATTCGTATTGAAGGTAAAGTGCAAACGCTACCAAATGAGTCGGAACGGAGCGGCAAGGTGCCGATAATTCAGCTTGAGTTCTCTCTGACTCGACGAAATTCATTCTCACGACGCAATCTGATTTAGGTCATAGATATCTACTAGTGTTATTAAATAAAATTTATGCTTTTGAAATGCTTTCTACTTTGGTGTACCAATTTATGTCTGTCGGCAGTGTTAAAGTGTGTAATTTGCGAAGTATTCCAATTTTATTTTATAGCGCTGATTCTCTGTTACGGAAAGACATGGTAAGACCCCTTAATGGAATCTACTTGGTATAAAAATACGAGGTAAATTTCTGAATGAATATATTTTGTTGTTAGTTCACTTGAATAAATTATTTCTAACGCAAATGAAATTCCATTATCTTATCTTTGTTACTCACATAAAATAATCTTAATAACTTGCTCAGAGAAAATTCTTAGAAACCATTGTTAGTATAAAGTAGCACAAATTATTTTGTACTAACATTGAGACAATTGTCCCGAATTGTTAGCATGTCTACACAATCAACGAAGACCTACCTTCTGCAAAATCACTTAAACCTTATTAAGGAGCATATTACAGATAATTTGTTTAGCTTCAAACCCGCTGGATTATATCCATTTGATATTATGTAAATGAGCTCAATTCGAACGTGCCTTCAGAAACTTCATGCCTTACCCGAGGTAACTCCTAAATATGTTAACGATGTCATATATACATATATGAATGTGAATCTTGGATAAGTTGCTGCTACTTTTACTTGTATGAATGATATTTCTCATTTTGATGCGCGTCTAGCTGTGAGAAGGCTTGAGTTTCTCATGTAGAAGATCACGTGGAAATAGTTATGCGTTGAGAATATTAAGTATATAAATCTTGATGTGTAATAAAGTATATAAATATTTCTCTATCTTCCATTGTCCTACTTCCTATTAATCTTATAAATGCGAAAGTTTGTGAGGATGAATATTTGTTACTCTTTCACGTCAGAACGCCTGAAAGGATCATCATGATATTTAGCACAGAGGTAGATTATAATCTGGAAAATCACAAGGACTATATATATCTCGAAAGTATGTTCCCTAGGGATCACGCGAGCAAAGTTGCTGGCAGAAGCTAGTTATTTAAATAAAAGCGAAAGGTCACTCATTCATTCATTCAACCAAATACCGATTAATCACAAAACGTCAAAAACTACTTGACATATGACTATGAAATTTGGACTGGAGGTAGATTATGAGTAGGCTTAGAAAGAATTTTAAGAAACAGGGGTAGAATCTGCGGGTCTAAAAAGGCCACATTAGCAGAATCTTAATAGAATCTTAATATTAATCACACAATAATCTGTCACATTTCATTTTCATCTTTATCGCTAACGCATCAGGTTCAAGGTTAATTGGGAAAATTTGACAGTGAGGGGTAGCGTGATGTGCTTTCTGATTCTGCTAAAGTGTCCTTTTTAGATCCGCTGGTATGAATGAAATTCTGACGGCCTAGCGATGACGTGAGCCTAGAAAATAAATATAATTAAGGATTTTGGTTTAAATATGTGTATATGGTTTAAAGTGAATGCAGAACTAATCTTCTATGAAATGTCTAAACCAACGAGCTAACTTGCAAAATTCACAAGATAGTGATTTTTTTTTCAATATACATTGTATTTTTATTTATTAATCTTTATTACAGACCATCCAAGGTCCATATTCACATTTACACTCGTCAGGTACCGGCCGTTCCACATGTGGGACGCGTCTATACTATTTCTATTGTCTTTTAATTTTGCGGTACCCCCCTTGGTTATACACATGTAATACATGGTGATTGGATTCGATGGGTGATTCTTTGGGCTATGTAGGTAATGTATATAAATCATTCTTTGGGCTGACATAGCCCAAAGAATCGCCTATCTTAGGTTAGTGGCAGTGGGCACATTGCTCGCAGAACAGATGGTCCTTTAGGTCGAAAGGTTCAAACGTAGCGCTGGAAAGTCTTCAAGGTGGAGCGATGACCTGGTGACGGCCGCGGGAATTGCCTGAATGTAGGGCGTACAGGAACGGTCGATGTGGCGACACTTGGCCTATGTCCTATTCTTTGTCCAGCAGTGAACGTGTATAGGCTAAAATGATGATGACGACACCATGTATTGACATGAATTGCAGCTTCTCTGGAAATTCTCATCTAAATCCTCGTTACATCAAGAATACTATTTCGACATACGTTCCTGTTTATTTACCTGTGTAAACCAACTGATTAACATGTGCCCGGATACACATACCGCGACATATGTCGTGGTGTTTCCGACCCGTGACAAAGGGATACAAAGACTGATCATAGACTAGAGAAGGGTAGAAACATAATATTAGTTTATGGTGTACATTGCACCCTGGCTGCTAATCCCTTACTCACCTTTTCTGATAAGCAAAATGACGGTTTGATTTATTCATGATCGAAACCTTTTAGTGACAAGGTTTATTTTTGCATAATTTTCGTAGATTGATCTTTTGTAGGCGATATTTGTTTCTTACTTGTTTTTATTTAATACTTTCTCATGAAAAAAAAAAACTCGTAGGGTATGTGACCAACATTATTGACCACTTGACTATTAGCGAATAATAGTCAAGTGGGTTAGATAATGTTGGTCACAGACTGTGCCTAAGTACTTTTTGGCGTTGCAAAAAGTAAGTAGATGGCTGGGTTCCTTTTTCAAAGAAGCACTTAAAGCTGACTGTCCACTGCAGCGGAGAGGAGACGAGCGGAGAAATAGAAGAAAGAAAGAAAGAAAGAAAAAAACAAAAAGCGTTTATTTGCGCCAAGCATGACACATACCAAAAAAGAAAATTATAAATATAATAAATAAATTAAATTAATTAAAAAAAATATTATAAAAATTAAATAGAATAAAACAAAATTACAATTCAACCAATAAAAAAAAATATTAACGAATGGAATTTCATAAAATCTCCAGTCCGCGTCAGTGACTAAGACTTTACACAATTCCATTACTCCATTTCTCCGCGCCGCTGCCTTGCTCCGCGTCTATGGACAGGCAGCCTAAGAGGTACATCATCGCGTTTTGATTAAACTTGAAATAAGTTTAATCAAAACGCGATGGTGTACCTCTTCGATTTCGAATTTTACCTAAGAAACTATTACCTCAAAAGACCTACAAACCACCTAATAACATTTCTTAGTAGGTACGGTATATTACCATAAACAAACATATCTAGGTCAGATTAGATAAAAATCTACTCGCAAAGTGGTTGATATACTCGTAGCAATAAATTTTACACAACATTACAAATTCGGGTGGTTTTCAGACTGTCCCTGCTTTACCAGTCGAGAACATATCTCGATTCTGTTATTTAAAGTAAACAGCATATCATTCAACAGTATCGGGTCCACAGTCAATCTGATCGGTGTGACTGCAACGAGAGTCCGTAGGTACGGGCTACGTTATTCCCGGAATCCGCAAGAGAGCAATATTTTCGCAGATAAGCAAGATGTGTGGAGCAATGCACTTGAGCAAATACGAGATGGATATTTCACTATATATTCTCACTTAAACTGCCCCATTCTGCGAGTTACGGGATTTGAGGAGGCAACATTTATGTAAAATGTTTATGTAAGAGCGGCAGAGTAGTTAGTGTGGCGATAATGTGAAATAATGGAAGCTATGATCTGGTTATGCGTTGAAAATGGTTTTATTATAAAAAAAATATAATTTTATTGTTATTATGATAAATTGCCTTTTTTGAATAGTTCTTGCACAAAATAAAAATGAAATTATGTCGTTGTAGGCTAAACAAATCTATCCACAAACTGCGCACTACATACCTACATACACTCCAACACATTTACATGACCAAAACAATGTCCAAACACGCGAAACTCGCCCAATAAATGTTTATTAACGGATCCGTGACACAATTTACAACGTCTCCTTATATGGTCCCGATGTGACTGGATATTGCCTACTAGGAAACTACCAAACGCAATAAGCTCATAATAAGAACGAATGCGGTGACATGCCTGAGATTATTCCTTACCACGAACCTACCGCACTGCGGAGTACTCATAATTTCTACTAAAGTATCAAACATAAATTCAATATAAAACCTTTAAATGGTAGCTTCAGTAGGTATACGAACTTGAACGTGGATACCATAATTTTTGTATTTTTGCTCACTAATATTATGGGCATCATAAAAATGTATTCCGTTGAATTCGCTTCGTGATTACAACATTGACTGGGTTGCCAAAGGGCTGAAATATCCGTACGTAACGGGGCTCGGAATTCGGCTTTATGTAAAATATGCTGCATATGTAAACGAGTCGTCTAACCTTCTGTTTCACATGTTTACGAAATAAGTTCTCGTGACGTCATCTGCTTTTCAGCTACGTCGGACTTTTGATTTCGCCCGACAATTTTGGGAACGAATTGTGTACTCAATTTACTTGTTCAGTTCATGTTGTCTTTTTCAAAATAAACTACGAATTGTATCACAGATACCTACTGCAAGCAAAAAGTTAACGTAGGTTTTAGGATAGCGGTATAATAATTTTCTAAGATTAATTTTCTTGGAGTAAAATGTAAATTGAGTAAAAGAAGAACTGTTAAATAAAAGAGCCAACTATTATACTATTGACTCATCTCGCAAAGAGCGTAATGACTGTTATTAATTATTTCAATAGCTAAATGCCTTTCATTACCTACTCAAGGATTCTCAAAGCCTTTCAAGTATTTTTTTTTATTTGAACTAGAATTCAGCCTGTGGCTTCGTCCGAGTGAGTGTCGAAATTCACCCCAAAGGCACATACTCCCGGATCAAAAGTGTGTATTTTTCTTCCAGAACATGGTTTACCCGTGTATGAGAGTTAACAAATAGATAGACAGACTAAGTTCTTCAGTCCCTTGAGGCGGTTTAGAAACTCTGACACTAGGGTGGGAAGAAGAAGAAGAAAACTGATTTACTTTCGCATTTATTATATTTGTATAGTTATGGATGTATCAGACCAATATTTTACTACACCGAAACCATTACGCATTGCCCTGTTTCTGAGCTACTTTCTCGGTAATTTATCTGTCCGTTAACCACTAACCAACCAATGGCGTTATGACAAATAGGATTAACGGACAGATAAACAATCGATAAAGTACCGACCAAAGAAACAGGGCATAAATGAACGGACGCGGAAAAAAATCAACACAGTAAGGGTGCCTCTCCATTACAGCGAAGCGAGGCAGCGGAGCGAAGAAACGGAGAAATTTGAACCAATGGAATTGCATAAAATCACCGCACCACGTGAGTCACTGACATGATTGTTTAATATTTCTCCACCCCGCTGCCTCGCTCCGCGCAACTGGACAGGCACTCTTACTCTAAAATACCTTTTATTCAATATTTTTTGGATATTTGTACAAAAAGCGTTTCTCCATTGGTAGCGAGGGAGAAGACCAAATACTCCTTAACGTCTAGCTCAATGCAAAGAGGATTCCGCAGTCGCAGTTCTTACTAGGCGGCAGAGGCACCCGCTTAACAAATTGTATGTAAGCGAATTTCGAAGGATCCTTCGAAATTCGCTTTCACACCGATTTTGAGGTGATGGTTATGGTTAAGGATTTTCTGTGGAATGAAAACTATTTTTTACTATGGCTGATAGTAGATTTGGAGTAAGGTATGAATTAATAACGGTTTAAAATTAAATTCTGTGCCATGGTTTTTTATTTGGAAATAATGCGCATTATAAAGCCATGACACTGCAATGGCAAATGTATTTGAAGAAGACGCGTAATACCAAATGCTAATATGTTGAAAATATAAAATGACACATTTATTCACAAACTAATATTTATTTTGGTCTAAATACCAAAAATATTATTTTGGTATTCAGACCAAAATAAATATTAGTTTGTGAATAAATGTAAATCATTTGATGATAATAATATTTATTTGTGATGTTCAATTAAGCATAGTACTCTTCATTTTGCTCTCGGTTTAAATATTCATAAAACTACTAGCTGTCCCTCGCGGCTTCGCTCCCGTCAATGGGCCACCTAACTAACTACCTACCCTACTTACCTACTCCACAATTTTCTTATGTTTTTCTTTCATAAGAAACTTCTCCTAAAATAACAAACACAAAAAAATAATTAGCGAAATCGGTCCAGCCGTTCAGGCGTGATGCCGTGAAATAGGGATTCATTTATATAAATACTAGCTGACTCGGCAAACGCTGCTTTGCCAAATAAAAAAAAATAAAAAAAATAGCCTACCACCTATTCTTATGCCTACCACACTACACACAAAATTTCATGAAAATTGGTGGAGCCGTTTAGGAGGAGTTCGGTAACAAACACCGTGACATGAGATTTTTATATATTAGATATAGAAGATAGATAATAATAGATAGACAAAGATAAGGTTTAAAATGGGTTGAAACTAAATGGTTTTGTATTTAGAGCACAAACAAATTTGAATTTGTAAATGAGTAGTGGGTAAAAGTTAACCATTTGTTTAAAATAATAATTGTTTATTTATGATGTTCAATTGGTGAGCCCAGTTTAAATATTTCACAAAACTACCACAGCTGAGTTGCTCTTTTTTGCTGAGATGGTGGGGTTGGTTAAAACCATTTCTAGGGGGGACACACACACTGACGAAACAATATACAGAAAATAAAAAAAAAAAGATTTCCAAACTGTACCATGTGATACATCTAATAAAAGGGCTTATTGTTGTCTTCATGAGTGTAATTTTCATGGGAGTAACTACGGAACCCGACATTGAGCGTGGTTCGACACGCACTTGACTGGTTTTTCATTAAATCAAGTTGGTTAATCCTACTATTTTATCCTATTCTTCTTCTTACCATATATATAAATATAGTCTATATAGTAGTAGGCTTTTACGGTAAAGTTGCGAATCTGTCATTTTCGCGAAAAACAGTTTTTTGGCGCAATTGGCCCACAATGTGCATTAACACACCGTGGCAAAGTTTCAATACTGTATCTTTATTAGTTTACAAGATATTAAAGCAGTAAATGTGCGAATCATAGATTTCAGGAATCAATCACCATGGCAAAATAACGAAGTGGAGATAAGATGTTGTACCAAGGTTAATTTATATAGTCCTCAATGGATTGTTGTAAACTTGCGAATATGAGTTAATTCGTGAGTTTACTTAAGTATCGTGAATGTTTCCAGGCAATTAAATGACTATATTAAATTTACCTAAGTGTCATATTCGTGTATTTACTATGGGCATCACTTTCGCTACTATGCAGCAGATGTTTTATGATCAATAAACCTATGTGTCACACTCTATCCATTCCAAGATAGAACAAATGTCAAAACACCATCCTATTTATACACCACGGATGGGTTCAAATAATAAGGCTCGCCATATCAAATCCCCGTCCATTTTATGTAACAACATTTCTGTAAGACGATTGTTGTGTTCCGTGGTCAACAAGAAACACTTATAGTTTCGCGTTGTCCGTCTGTCTGTCCGACCGCGGTTTAGCTCAGAAATGCTTAGCATAACACTACAAAGTTGGAATTTGGTATGGGTATACATATTAATCAGACCAACAAATTAGGTAGTAAAATAAAATTTGAAAAATATTTTTTTAGGGTATACACGTAAAGTGGTGATGAGTTTTGATTTATCGTTAACCAAAACGTTTTTTTCCATCCAAGGATGTGTTTGCGAAATATTAGGCGTTAAAATGTTTTTTTTTTTATTAGCGTCAAGTGTTCCCCCTCTCTGTCAGCTTAACAATTGTTAGTGGAGACGTCAATTTAAAAGGACGACTTGGAGGCCTTCATGACGGATTGGCCGGAGAAGCCCAAACACCGGGAAGAGTGGGAATGCAATGGGGAGACCTTTGCCCAGCAAGGGGACAATATAGGTTGAAAAACTGGCCAAGTGCGAGTCGGACTCGCGTGCAAAGGGTTCCGAACAATTTTTTTTTTTAACATTTTATTTTATCACTACAGACTTCTAATAGGTTTTCCTGTAATCTTTTGGTAAAGATTTATTACCTCCATTTTTTTCAAAATTTTAGGCTCATTAGTTTCGGAGATAAGGGGGGGAATGGTCATTTTATGTCTAATTTCTTGAATAACATCAAAACAATTTATTTTAAAATTATGAAAAAAATAAAATTAAAACCCTCACAGTAAGCCCTTTCATTTGATATGTCACACGATATTATTCAAAAAACTTTTTTTTTAATATTCTAGTTTGACCCCCAAAAGTGACCCCCATACTAAAAATTTAATAATTTACGTAACGCGTCCGTATTTGGGTTACAGAAGTCCATATGTGTACCAAATTTCAATAGAATCGGTCTAGTGGATCCGGAGAAAACTGGCTGTGACAGACGGACAGACAGACAGACAGACACCCGAGTGATCCTATAAGGGTTCCTTTTTTTTCGGAACCCTAAAAAAGTAGGCTTTACTAGTTAACGAGTCATAATCGACCAACCTATTAAATGTTACAATTGTGTCGTGCAACTATGGAATCCAACACTGCCGGCGCGTGGCCCGACACGCATTTGCCTGGTTTTTTAGATTACAACAGCTTAACACTTCAGGTTCGCAGTAGAAGAAAAACAACCCAAAGAAAAGGCAACAAACTCTTATCAAAAATTGTGTTTCCAAAGTTTTAGAACCTGAAGTGTTGAGCTGTTGAAAATATTGCAAAGAAAATCTTAAATCAATTTTCATGTTAACAGATTATAATAGTCAAAGCTTCTCTGAATTTAAATTAAAACCGAAGAAAGGGAAAAGTACAACAGATTATAATACCTAATCTGTATATGGTGCCCGATTGCCAATTTCAGAGGCGAAAAAGACAGATCTACTCAAATTACCAAGGAGCTACCACAAGTTATCCGAAAACCTGCCAGTGTTTACCCGAACCTGAGAAGTGTATTTAATAATCTTTTAATAACGAAAATTTAATGGCACTCTTAGACAACATTATTATTTTTATTAAAATGTTTAGATTATTTTAAGACTGAATTTAAAATAATAAAAACAAGCATAGTTTTGATTAAATTAATAGTAATAAAGTTATCAACTCAAAACAGTTTTTAATTAGATGTCATTGAAAATTCATTAAAAGTATACATAAAATTGCACTTATCTATATAAAATTAAAAGATAAACAATTACCGGGTTAAGGTAGCCACTGTAACATAAAATAAATTCATTTTATCTATGAATATCATTCAATTTATTATTTTACTCGCAAGTTTAAAATATTACAAATTATAGGATATTGCAAATTATTCTTGCATGATTGCGAATTTGGCACATTGTTGTGGGCCAAAAGTATTCTTCGCAGCTTTACCATTACGGTGAAGATATTATTTATTACTAGCTGACTCTGCAAACGTTGTTTTGCCTACTAAAAAAAATATATATATTGTGTATAATCTTATAAGTGCGAAAGTTTGTGAGGATGGATGGATGTTAGTTATTATTTCACGTCAGAACGCCTGAAAGGATCTTCATGAAATTTGGCACAGGGGTGGACTATAGTCTGGAATAACACATAGGCTACTTTTATCCCGAGTAATGGATACTAAGAACAGCGAAGGAGATACATATTCAGCTAGTCGAATTCCAAGAAGTTACCTTTACATTCTAGACTAGAGTCACTATAATATTTTATTTTATTTTAATTTGACGTTCAAAAGTGCCTTTATTGGTCTAGTTGAAATAAATCATTTGACTTTGACTTTGACTTTGACATTCTACCAACAATACCTGCAACACAATATTCTTTACAGTGAAATGTCCACCGCATTTTCTTTCACGAATCTTCTCGACTCTCGGTAACGACGCCGGAGAAAAAAAAAAACAAATTTAAATCTATGTAGAAATATCACTGAAAACTTATAACTGAAACAACCGGGCAAGTGCGAATTGGAGTCCCGCACGAGGGGTTGCGTATCAATCATAGAAATATGGTTTTTTTTTTTGTATTAATATACATCGTGTAACATAATAACGCAATATCTCGAGATCATGTACTCAACATTATGAATTATGAATAAATTCAAAATCTTAAAAAAGACATTCAGCTTCATCATTAATTTTTCCTCATGACCTGACACACATTGTATACACATTGTTACACATTGTATAGATATTGTTGTTTAACTTTGGAGTAAGTGTTTATTTAATTAGACGGTTTGATGCGTACCAGTATATTTTTAAGAAATGGAAGAAATTGAGGAAGGTTTATTGCTCAGGAGTGCAACAGTTCAGGCTAACAAAAAAGACAAACATCGTAAGCTACTAAATAAAAGCATGTCGACGGCATCCTTTGCCTACGGAACTCTAAAACAAGCTATGCAGGAATATCAGTGAAAACTTTATACAAGTTATTAAAGGAAAATAACGATGTTCGAGACATAATACGCTTGTACGATTTGTTAGAGTCGCCTTGTCGGTAAACAAATGGAAGGAATCAAAGTGTCCCGTACTGTTGAACAGACCATAGAGCGGGGAACGGCAGCGAGAGGAAACGCCTTAAGTTTGTTGCCGAATTTGGCTCAACTAACCGCAATTAGGTACTTTCCTGAAAAAATCTAATTAGTTCGACAAATAGATTTCCAAAAAAAATTGAACATGTATTTTTTTTTCCTTTTGCACGAAAACAAAAAAACTGGCCAATTGCGAGTCGAACTCGCGTGCAAGGGGTTCCGAACGAATTTCTTTTTTTTAACGTGTTATTTTAACACTATAGACTTCTTATAGGTTTTCCTGTAATCTATAGGTAAAGATCTATTATCTCGATTTTTTTTTCAAAATTTTAGGCTCCATATCTTCGGAGATAATGGTCATTTTTCGTATAATTTCTTGAATAACTTCTAAACCATATATTTTAAAATTTTAAAAAAAAATATGATTAAAACGTTCACAATAAGCCCTTTTATTTGATATGTCACTCGACATTCTTCAAAAAACTTTGTTTTGAAATTTTCTAGTTTGAACCCCAAAAGTGACCCTCATACTAAAATTTGAATCATTTACGTAATGCTTCCGTGTTTGGGTGACAAAAGTGTCATCCAAACAGTAGTCATCTACCAAAATTTCAACAGAATAATGGTCTAGTGGATCCGGCGAAAACGGGCTGTGACAGGCGGACAGATAGATACCCGAGTCGAGTATCGTAGTCGAGATCCTATAAGGGTTCCGTTTTTTGTTCGTTACCTTAAAAATGAAGAATATACAATGCGTTGTAAAATCGCGTGACGTCACATTGTTTTTTATACTTTTTATTTAAATGTGACGTATCTAGCCACCAGTCTTGAGCTTTGATGAGCTTTGATTTGATCTTTAACAATTTTTATCGATTTGAAATGGCAAAAATACATCCAATATTTTTTGAAAATCTAGCTAAATAGAAATATTAATATTCACGTGACGTCAGTTTTTTATCTCTCTCTCTTTATTATCTCGCTCGTTTTTTCCGATACGTTCTTGAGTAGACACCGCGTATCAGCCATTGAAAAGTCTCGCACAAGACGGGCCAATGATTTGGTGAAGACCTCGAGACTTACTTTTTATTTTTGATAGGCCCGCGTTTGACCACAATCTCACCTTATGGAACGTTATGATATGGTCGAAAATAAAGCACGCATGCCTAAAGTAACCTATTCACGCTTGACTTAAAGTCCCTCAGGTTGTAGCTATCAGGAAACATACACTCCACAATTCTTAGCTGTGCTCATAATGCCAAAACCGTTTGTTCAAAGTGTGAAATGTCCACCACGTACCATAATTAGGTTGACAATACTAGACTGTATAGCAATTGACCTCGAGTAGGTTCTTTACTCTGTGGTACAAACTATTGTCACAGAGCTTACGTCCACATTAAGCTGTGTGTTGTTTACAATGTTCGTGTTTTGTTTATTGTCGTGTATGACGACTGCGACGTGTTAGACAAACAAAGTTGTTGAGGTTTCTGATTTTTGTTAGTAACAAGTGGAACGGGTTGATATTGTGTGTGTTCCGCTTATGGTTTTAGTTTAGCTGAAAAAATGAGCGTTTTTTATTTAGTTCTTTTAATTGTTTACTTACTCCTTAATAAACAAATAATCCTTGATAATTAGTAATTTTCCCACGTAATTACTCTCTTCAAAAATAGCTTAAAAAACTTATTTTAAAATATTTTATACGTATCGTTTTTATTATACTTTCATTTTTATATACACGGTGCCATTTTAGTCGTATTACAATGACAGCTAACTTAATGTACCTCTAGGCGCTATTATTTATCTTAAATATTCATTAAGATGATAGGCACAATAAAAATAAATAATGCATTAGAATTCATTCATTCATTCTGAGATTAAATGTTTATTATTATTCTCTTTATTTTTTATCCTTACATACTAATTTACATTTTTAAATATTTCTTAAAAACAACACATTATAAAAAAAAAAAACATTTAAAAATATAAAAAATAGTAGTCCGCCGGTGTCGGGAGCAGGGTCCAAGCTACCGGTGGTTAGGGCTCCAGAGAAAGGAACCTCCTCACAATACGAGCCGTATCGAGGAGTACTGCCTTCTTTTATTATTTATTATAATGTTTACGTATCAAAAAAATGTCCCCGTTCCATTCCACGCTGTCCTTGGAACACAAGGCTCGGACTGCGCTCGCTCCTGGATTTTTCAAACCACGTCATGCGTCATGATATGAAAAATGTTTTCACTCTTTTTTTTTTAATTCAAATGTTCATAAATATCTTTTTTTTTTAAATGTGTACCTAGTAGTCATTGGATAGATGAAGTAGGCTGCCGTTGTAATGGCATCGTATATAATATATGATAATATTGTAAAGTTATTAGAGAGACATAACTACTCAACAAAACCGAATGCAGTAGAAACCGTATATTTTGACGCTATCAACAGGCGAGGAACTTTCAGCTAACCAAACCGCCGAATTTAAAGAATTGCGACGAGTAAAACTCCGAAAGCTAGGTTCTGAGCTCTTGATCTCGACACGATTTGGAAATCTGAACAGATTGAACAATCTTTTAGAACATTTGTCTAAGAAATCGTGTTGACTTTTCTCATACATGACATCACGACTGGATTTTCCGATGGACATGCAGAGTATACCCACATTAGTAGAACAAGTTATTTTTCAGTTTCAGTCAGTCTCATACTGCGGGGTACTACTAAGAAATTCGTTACAGAAAAATCTTAATAATCTATTTCTCGACGTCTCAATTGAACTCGCGACCGCAAAACAACAGCAATATTGTAACTAGCTTTTTCTCGCAACTTCGTACGCGCATATCCCGTTTTTTCTCGTTCCCGTAGGAATTTTTCTCCCTTTGTGCTCCCCTTCACTGCCCCAAGGAAACTACATGCTAAATTTCAAATTTCTACGATTACGATCAATAGTTTTGGCTGTGCGTTGTCTTTCAGCCACTCAGTCAGTCAGTAAAGGACGAGTTTTAAATATATTGATCATCATCATTACAGCGGAAAGAAAAGGGACTTAGTGATAGAGTGACGACTGATAGAGTGACGACTGATAGAACAGAATGGAAGAAAAAAACGTGTTGCGCCGACCCCAAGTAACATGGGATGAGGGCAGGAAGATGATGATCATTACAGCGGAAAGTCAACTGAAGCTTGCTGTAAAACTGCTAAACATATATCCCTAAAACGTCGCCACTACGACCAGTACTGTGTGTCTTGCATCCAGCTGGTTCCAGCGATCTTCACTAGCTTATACGCCAACCTTTTTTTTTAATCTTTATTGATTTAATTGGGGGTTTTTATCCCAATGGATATGCCAACCCACTATACGCCAACCTTGTGGGAGGTCTTCCAAAGCTGTTGGGGCTTCCACGCTTCTGCAGTGCGTCTCAAATGTTCGAAGAAGCTCACTTTGATGACTTTTGTGGCGTCATCAGAAAAAGAGTTTGGTTAGAGTCAGGAAGGTTTCGTGAGAGTACCAATGGCATCCTGAAAATATTTCTACCAGGTGCCAAAATCAGCAAAGTATTCAAAATAAAATTTACATAATAGTAACACAAGTTATAAGCTTTTTTGGCCGAAATGAACGATAAATAAATAAGTAAAATGAACGTTCCCTGTTTACTGCCACTTAAGGTTGATCAGTCCCCGGGCTATCGTAGTGTCGTTTGAAGTTCGTATATGTTATAAAATACATCGTCTTGAAATCACACAAACAGCTAACGTTCTGCCAAACCTGTCTCAAACTAAAAAAATCTTATACTGACGTAGTAGTTGTATTGTCCTGAAAAAAAAAAAAGAAAATAATATTTAAGTGACGCGTCAAGAAACATGAAGATATCACTTACGCACCATTACCTCGAATGTAAGACGATATTCATACATAAAAGAACGCCGATGGAGATGACTATAATTGTATACACGAGTAATAAGAGACGAGGACTTTTGGAGTTCCGTGCGATGATGAGAAAACCCTTAATGTTGTTGACAGTCCATTTGCCTTCGTAATACATCATCATCATAATCTTGCGTACATATGTGTCTTATCTAACTAAGATCAACACAACGCTGACTTTTTCACATAAACATGGCTGTTACGGACTAGAAACACCTATGTATTGTCGAAGTCGATTTTTTTTTGAAAAAAAAAAATAAACTGGAGAGTTAGATCAGCTGGTCGATTCTATAATATCAAGAAAAAATACAATTAGAAAAATAAAAAAATACCCGACTGTAAAAGGTCAACAATGCTCTTAAAAAGATATAGACGACTTACAATGTAGAGTAAAAAATGCGCCATATTGATTTTTGTTTAACCACTCAGCATCCGTGTCCCTTTCGCGACAAAACGAACCGTTGGAATCCGTAAGCCCATTTCGGGACAAGGCAACGCCTCGCGGGATGCGCTCACGATTTTGTCCCGAAAGGGACTACCGGATAAAACACCTTAATGGTCGAAATTAATCCAGCCGTTTGGAAGATACGAGATAATAAAGAAATTTACAAACAAACAAACAGGCATACAAGATACGCGCGAAAAACATAACCCCTCCTTGACAGTTGGGTAAAAAAAACAGTGTGGAAACTTAGGTGAAGTGATCATGGTGAGAGCTCTCGTTTCAATCGATGCTTTGGACTGAAACCTCATGGTGTCACGATGAGATTTATGCAGAATAGCAATACAGAAAATAGACAAATAGTAAAAGTAAGCGGTGCGAAAACATAGAAGTTAGTCCAAGAATATGGTCTGAATTCATATTCACTACAAGGCTTTTTTTTACTTGACTTTAACAAAGGTTCATAAGAGAACATTTTTTTAGAAAACATTACATGCTTGCCATATTTCTTTATTACATTCATATTTGAACGCTCAAAAATATAATATCGACGTCAATCCTTCGTAATAAAACATTGTTTGGTACAAAATCATGATTACAGAACATGCTCTAATTCAATATCAAAATATTGGAAATTTCGTTATGAAAACTGTTCAGCATGTAGTTACGCTAATTGGCAGATTTGAACATAATTTTAACATTTATCACGTATAACATGCGAGCAAAGACTGAATATTTGTATTTATAGGTCTAATTAACAGTTTATATATAGGTATTTCATTCTGTCAAATCATGTGAATGACTATCTATTATGTCTATGTACTCGTAGCACTCCTACGCACTAGCGGTCAGCCGCGGGAGCGGCCAACAGCGCCTTTCCAATTTAATAAGGAACCGCATGACATTTAATAACGGTTAAGTGCGTACAATCACTAGCGGTTGCATATTAAAACTGGAAAAGCGGCCAGCCGCACGGTCAGCCGCCCCCGCGGCCAACCGCTTGTGCGTTCCTACGCTTATGTATCTGTCAGCGGCATTGTATCAGACATGTAACATTAAATTGAATCACGCTAAATCAGACAGTCTATTCTGTCAACAGCTTACCGTGTAGACTAAGTTGGAGTGAGCACGAAGTGAGCTGTCATTCCATCTTGTTTTTATGGTTTGATAGCTTCCTTCAAGTTTACTTCACCTTATTTTACCACCAAAGGGGTTTCCGGAGTGACCTTTTAAGAGGTAATGGGGTAAATTCCATGAGCTGATGGTAACCACCGTGCACCGAGGTGATTTTAGTGAGGTAAGATTCCCTCCTCCCTGGTCTTTTCCCTAAAAAGTGTACAGGTGCCTTTTAAAAGATTCCCCCTGAAAAAAAAAAAAAAACGTAAATTTGATTTGAATTGAAATCGGGAACGTGTAGCAGAATCAGATGAGATGATAGGATCTTGAAAGCTACGAATGATCAATATTATTCAGAGTTACTCAGTAGCGAAGCTAGCATCATACATGACTCCCGGGGCGGATAATGTGGTGTCACCCCCCAAAAAATCATGATTTGCGCCTTTGGCTTCTCATTCTTGTGACGGCAATTGCAAGCCATTTTTCGGAAGGGGGGGGGGGGGGGGTGTTCCATTTGCTTTGCAGGTTTTTATTTTCAGGAATGTTCTTACATCATAAAAAAAAATCTCGAAAATTAGTGTGATTATTTTGATTTTGTTTTCATCATTATTCAAAGTCAATTTTGTTGAGTAACGCAAGTAAGCTCAAGTACTAAGAGAGGGCAGAACACAAGAGCGAGCGAAGCGAGCTCGAAAATTTCTGCATCCCTCCTCAGATAGGTTTTATTTTCTTTTGATCATTCATACTTAAATAAAAGTAACTTTATGGACTGATACAAGAAAGCTCATTAATTAAGAGTGGGCAGAATACAAGAGCTTATGTTCAGCAGTGGACGTCTTTCGGCTGATATGATCTCGCTACGCTACTGGAGTTACTTTAACAAACATAGAAATAATATTTGAACTTTGATTTTCCAAATCAAATCCCCGAATCGCTTTCCAAATCAAATCCCCGAATCGCTGGTAAACAATACCACCACGTACGGTTACGTTTATCGTTTCCATTGATTGGATACAGTGTAAAATATTAGTTTTAGATTCGTGTCAGTTGTTCAGAAAATGGATTGTCGCGGCTATGGTGATTGATATGTGGCCCACGTGATGACACACCATTTATCTTGTGAAATTTTTACAGCAGAACCTCACCTGAGGTTAATGCAGTGACGATTACGTGCATATTTTTTAGCTTTCGAGCAATTTTCTGGTTCAGGTGTGCTTTTATGGAGATTTTTAATAAAAAATAGCAATCGAATTTCAAATATTGTGTTCTAAATTTCATTAATTTATGAAGTTCAATCAATCAAGGTTGTAAAACGTATAACAGAATAAACGCAATATATCTTAAGGGGTCATTGTACTCATCATAATGAACAACTTTTACTATGGGACCAACCAGGAAACCGTGAAAAAAAATCAGCTGTTTAAAAGGTATTTTTTTTAATTAAGCGCACATAAATCTACGAGGACACGATTACGATTTCATTTTTGCGATTTCAATCTTGGTACCATAGTGAGAGTTGTTCATAATGATGAGTAAAATGACCCCTTAAGAGGTATTGCGTTTATTCCGTTACACGTAGAAGGTACCATGAAGGTATCTTATTCTTACTAGATGTTGACACTACTTCAATCGAAATAAGGAGGGTTTCGGCAGTAGGAAATCCCACATGTAACTGTATTAAATAAGAGCAATTAAGCACTTGTAATCTGCTCGACTCTGCAGCAAATATTACCTACATTAAAATATTTCGAGCATAGCTACAAAAACCGCCATTGTTTTTCCATAAAGTATAAAAGAAAAAGGCAATTTTTATAACAAGAAACTGAAATGGCACTCAGTGCATGGTAGAAGTGAAGTGAGCAAATATACGAATAAATTTTGAGACTCAGAAACGGTAACGGTGGGATTATTCCTCTTGGAACCATTAGAATATTATTAATCAAACACACAGTATTAAAATCTTATCTTTTTTACCTAGTCATGCCAAAATATTAAGTTCAATATTGTAGTTTTAATATAAAAATTATATGACAGTAAGTTGATGAACAATGGATTTGATTTGATTCGAAATCCCTGCATTGCAATCCATCAAAAAGCTTTTGGTAATCGGATTGACAAAATCTATCCAATTTATTTTCATTTGATTAAAAAAATTAAAAAAGATCGCTCAACTATCGATAGCATTTTTATGATCCTTCATTATTCTCTATCATTTCACGACGCGAAATTTTTCGGTGAACTGAAAAATCTGGTAGAAATATTCGTGAAGGTATTGCGGATTCGGTGCCGTGATAATATTTAAGGCTTGGATATGGTCGCAAGTGGAATAATACAACCGTAAAGTGTCCCCTTACAAACATTCCAAGAATCTCATTTAAAGTTCAGCATACTCCAAAAGTCAGAGTCAAGAGTATTATGTGCACGTTCGCATACTAACTTTAGCTCTTCACATAATGCAAACAGCTTTAGTGCCTACATTAGGGCATTACTGCCTTAGTATTGCACATTATACACTTAGGGTGCATTAGGCGCTATTGCTTACATCGCTTTTTGTTCAGCGGTTGCGGAATGCGGGATTAAGTGACCGATACTCGGGGTTTCTGTTGTAATGATTACGACGTCTAATGTTCTTGCTTTGGTCGATGTTTGGCTAAACGGTCCGATAATTAAGATGTTGTTGTTTGCCATGTTGTGCGATTACGCTTTGGGTCATAATCACTTCAAGACCTATGATGTGAATTTGTTACTATTTTATTATGATTGTAATCTGTTGTAATCGCCTTGTGAATAAATAAATAAGCTTTGATACTAAACTGAACTTACTGATTGCAAAGCAGAGGCGCCTTGTTAATCAAAAGTAAAATATAAATACTGTTAAAATGTATACTAATATTTTGAGTTTCTTTATTGTTTGTTTGGTTGAACGTGCTAAGCTCAGGAAGTACTGGTTCGAATTGAAAAATTCTTTTGGTGTTAGATAGCCCATTTATCGACGCAGACGAAGTTGCGGGACAGCAAACATTAATAATGTTTGTTTATACATAAGACCAAAAAAAGGACCTGTTCTCGGAATGGGTTATTCTTCAAAAAACTTGTTCTCATAATACCTCATTCTGCAAAAGACTCATTTGTATAGTATCTTATTCGTGTAATGACTTATTTTTGAAAGGAGAAAACCAGCGGGAAACTGCTAACATCACAACGAACAAACAACACATGACTAAGCTACCACTTCACGTTTCTTCGATTTCATATCAATGAGCACAGGTTTTCTCAAAAAGTTATTGCTCACCAAAATTGAATCGATTCTAACAAAAACTTCGAAAGAAGGCCAAAGGGCTACACTTCTAATAAAAACTCAAGTGACATTAACCGTAACTATGCGGATATCCAATCATTTATTACGCATAAGCTTTTGCCCGCTACATAAGCGCTTATTACACTTCAGGGCCCGGTGGCAAGGGTGGGCATGGCCCCTAACGCCGCATATTAAAGCGCTTATTACACTACACGGTATTCAGGGCCCTAAGTCCCGATTTAGAGTGGTAAAATAAAAATTAGGGAGTTAGGGACCCTAATTAGGGTAACCGGAGCAGCCCGGTCTAGTTAGCTCCCTAACTCCGGCTAGTGTAATAAGCGGCTCTCTAGTTAGGGGCCACGCCCACCCTTGCCACCGGGCCCTGAATACCGTGTAGTGTAATAAGCGCTTTAGATTTTTGCACTGAAGCATACCAATAACCGTCACCCAAGGTCTCATCTATCTCTGTACCTAAATTTGTTACAATAATTTCAGCGGTTTAGGCGTAAAGCGTAGCAAAGAAACAAAATCACTTTTGCATTTATAATATTAGTAAGGACTCCGTATAATAAGCCAGCAACAACCCCTCTTTCATACTAATCATCTGCTTAGCCTTTTCCCAATTATATTGGGGTCGGTTTCAGCTGAATACCAGTATTTTACATGGAGCGGCTGCCTACCAGACCTCCATAACATATTAACAGGGTAACATGGTACTTCTTGGCAAGACTGGACTCAGATTTACTGGCTTCTGACAATCCGTAACGACTGCCAAAGATCTACAAGTGACAGCCGGGACCAATGGCTTAACATGCTTTTCGAGGCACAGAAGAAACTCGGTATATCAAGATGGTGCCACAGCACACCTTGGCAAGCGTTGCTTATCCTTGAAGATCCAATCCAAACCAGACCGATCAATATCTGTAAAACGTTTTTAAACAACACAATACCTATAAAAAAGTTGAAATCAAAGGTGTGTTAAGGTCATAACCTTATATTCTCTTTAATCGATCATCGTTTATTAGTATTTACTATAAACTACAGCCCTAAGTTCACCCTTTATGAATTTTAGAATACCTAGGCTGTGTCTAGGCCTATACCAATTTGAGTCTTGACGGTTTTCTGTACACACATCAATCTTAATTACTTAGTTACCTGGAGCTGACAGCGTGTTTACCATGTGAGGTTTCTTGTCTTCTACCAAATTATTTATTAAACCCACAACATGTTTGCTTTGTTTGTAGAGTGAATACTACATAATGTTTACAATTAATTACTTACTTTATTTAATTTTGTCATACTATTAAGAATTATAAAGTAAAGTCAAAAGCCATTTATTCAAATTAGGCTGAGTGCCAGCACTTTTTAAACGTCAACATTTCAAAAGACAGTCCTCTAAAAACGCCCCGCTCGTTTCTATTTCCTAGTGTTTTAGCTGGGAAGAAGACACACACCTGAAACACAAATCTGTCTGATGAGTTAAACGAACTCGCATTAATTATACGATAGTATGCAAAGTATTATTTTTTTTACTATAGGCACGCGTTTGACCACTATCTCACCTGATGGTAAGCTATGATGTAGTCGAAGATGGAGCACGTTTATGGATAATGGCTTATGGTTGGTGAATTATTACAAAGAAAATAATATACACACGTAAAACCTAAAACTAAATTATTCGCCACGTGTAAGCCGGCACACTCCATTATTCCTTCACAATCAGACAAACCTGCAAATTTTAATGTTTGCAAAAAACTTAGTTTATTCTCTTTAATCAATCAACACGCTGTACAGATTTCAATTAAACTTCGACCACATCATCGCTTACCATCAGGTGAGATAGTGGTCAAACGCGTGCCTATCAATAGCAAAAAAAAAACTTGGCACACGGTTGACATTGATCATCGCCGTAGTGTGTTCGATTATTTTCGGCTTTTAGAACTAATACAATTGCTGCAATTACTCTGGCTGGGTAAATGAAGCGTCTCTATTGGTTCGTAATAAACACATAAGGATGTGTTTACGCTACACATCCTCGCTCATCTCTGGTGGAAACGCAGCCCTATGCGTACCTATTTAATAAGTTAAAGTTGCTTTGTTATTTTATGAATATTTTTACAAAACGTCTGAGTTCGAGTGGGATTAGAAAAAGCTTTTCGTCACCAATACAATGTAGGCATTGTATTGGTGACCCTGAACGAGAACGATTAGCAATAGGTTGCTTTTGGGTTATGGTTACCATGTTTACGTTCTCAATATAATCTACCTACACCTCTCGATCTTGTAGAATTATGTGATTAATTTAAGACTATCCATACTTCCAGCCCGCCTAACGTAACGATTATGGCTAACCCCCCCTTTGGACGAGGCCTATGTCCAGCAGTGGACATATTTCGGCTGATATGATGATGATCCATAATTCATGCATAGGTTACCTATACTTAGGTATATATGTATTGTGTTTTAAGGGGCATAGTAGTCTGAAATAAAGTATAAATAATAATAATTTCCATTCAATCTGTTTAACATCTTAACACATCGTGAAAACATTAACCTATTTAAATAATGTTCAGCGTTTACAAAATCAATAACAAAATAAAAATAACTACGAAAAAGGTGTGTTTTATTTCATCATTATTTTTGTTATGGAGTGTCTTTTTTCAATTAATTAGAACAATGCCAGGCCACTATGATAAATGGATGTGAACATTTAGTAAATTGATAAAATATTGACTTTATTGTACCAAATACTTACGTTGTTGTTGGTTGTTGTTTGGCAGGCAGCCGCTCTACGTTAAATATTGGTATTCAGCTGAATCCGGTTTGACTGGAAGCCAACCTCAATATAGTTGGGAAAAGGCTAGGCAGATGATGATGTTGACGTTGTTCGAAACAAAAGACCAACGATTTCTCTGCAGTTAAGATCATCCATACTAAGGGTGCCTGTCCATTAGTGCGGAGCGAGGCAGCGGAGCGGAGAAACGTCTTTCCGTCGACCCTGAGTAGCAAAGGCTATATTAATTACAAAAAAAAATAGGGATCCCTACAAAAATTGCAATAACAAACCCGCGTGTACGAAGTCGCGGGCGAAGTGCTAGCATTTAATAAAATATATTTTTTTGTGTGGGAATCAAACCAGCAACCTTTATGTCAGACGGTCGATTCTGTAAACATGTCAAAGTGAAGGCTTGGGTGGAGTGATCACGAAGTGAGCTGTTATTCCGTCTTTACTACTTGGATTGACAGCACACTTCGTGATCACTTCACCCGAGGCCCACCTTCGACAGGTCTAGAGAATCGACCGGCTGCAGCCAATCACTCCGCAACTGGGCCAACTTTACCGCCGAAGAAGGGTGTAAGGGTGCCTGTCCATTTGCGTGATACCTCGCTTCACCAGCGGAGCGGAGAAACGGAGAAATATTAACCAGTAATGTCAGTCAAAATGTCAGTAACTCACGTGGTGTGGAGATTTTATGCAACTCCGTTGGTTAAAATTTCTCCGTTTCTCCGCTCCGCTGTAATGGACAGGCACCCTTAAATAGGTGTAAACATTTTAATCAATACTTTGCTCAAAAAGGTTGGCAGCAATGAAAACAACTTGAAGGGCATCGCAGCAAGTAAGGCAACTCCTAATATTGAGCTCGCGTGACCAAAGAACGACCGCACGTGTTATTTAATAACCAACTTTGTATTTAGGAAACAATTAATTACCTACTTTTGTTTATATAACGACTCTCTGTCAAATTATTTCGTAATTATTATGTCCTTGCTCATATTAAGTGTTTTGTTGAGTTATAATCGTGGAAAGAGCAAATTATAAGTAAATTGTTCAATCCGTCATTTTAGGGTATTATTTCTGGTAATATATTTTTTATGGTTTATTATAAATATTAAGTATAAAATTGAACCCACGCTACCTTTGAGTGGTTATTGAAAAATTGGCAATTAACGACAGGACCGATCCTTTCCGTCAAAGTTTTTTATTACCTTAATTAAGTCTGAGAGCTACCTAATATAAAATTACTTCGCTGACTATTACCGGTAATGAACCGAAGTTTATAAAGTTTTCTGAAGGCGAAAACACTAATTACTAGTTGCTAAGTTGCTGTAATATTATCGGTTTATTTATTTAATTTGTTACCTAGTTAATAAAAAAGTGAACAAATTATTTTTGCCTCTTTCGGAATATAAATTGACTGGTAGTAAATCCCTGAGGTATTGGACACGCCTCTGTTCATCTGTGTGTGTAGGTAAAAGTATTAAATAAATTTGTTATATTGACTGATAAAAATAATAATAAAAAGTCTCGCTAATAAAGATCAAACTATGGGAAATAATAACACATAGCAAGCTGAACGAAAGAGCTCCTTTATACCAAAATATTTTTTTTTAAATTTTCTCACGTAACAAAATACAACGTGGAACCTCTTAATGATGAGTACAATTAGCCCCTTAAGAGGTATTTTATTACATGTATATACTAATATTATTAAGAGGTAAAGTTTGTGAGGTGTAGATCCAGAGATTATCCCCTGTAATCTCTGGATCTACTGAACCGATTTTGAAAATTCTTTTACCCATAGAGAGCTACGTTATTTGTGAGAGTCATAGGCTATATATTAACCTGAAAAATACCACCCAACGAAGTGGGCACGGGTCAGCTAGTTGTATTTCAAAGCCGACCAGTAACAACCAGTAAATTATAGCAACGCGCCAACCACAATAATATATTTCACCCAAGGAATCCATAACGTTATTTTCCACTTGTTACGTGGTATCCGGTCTTAACCCAATAATGTACAAACACTGTCCCACTGGGCCGTTAAGTCAGATTTATATCCCTAACTTAGGGACAGTCTAGTGAAGACAGCACCGACGGGTTTAACTCAACCGGGTTATCATAACCCTGTTTATTGCGGATTAATGACTTATTAACAATGACAAGGTACTATTGTTTGGATTTGAATACTGTTTGTCTTGTTGGACGGGGGATATAGGTAAATAGTTACTTCGATTGTGTGGGTATTCTTTTGAAATATTTTAAAGGGAAATCATCAAATCACTCCTCCCGCTCTGGGTGAAGCAAAAGGGAGTGTCAGACTCTTACTTACTAAAACCCATCCGTGTTCCTCCTAATGCCCTTTGGAGGGCCGCGGTAACACTTCCGAATAAATTTCGCAACCCTGGCAGGCACTGGCCCTAACGAACCCCGTCTTGTATGCTGACATCTCTTTGAGGCGCGCGTGGAACACAACGTGCTGTCGACCCGGGCCTGGTTCTGATCGGACTGACGGGCGGAATCGCCCTGCGACTCCCAGGGCGTCTTCTTCTATTGCTGCGGCTGGGGGATGAGGATTCCCTCTCTCACTCACTCGTTTGTCCTCCTCCTTCGCTAGCATTACTGCTTTGCAGAAGGAGGTGACCGCTTCCCATGCCTCCTCGATCCGGACCATAGATTGAACCAGGGCCGGTTGCAAGAGGTCGCCGCCGCCGATCGCCTCGACCAGGATCGAGCTCCGCCCAAGCAGGGCAGACCTCCACCGTATGTTTCACCGTGTCCTCAGGGCGATCATCTATTTAACCCTTAGCCTGTCTATTATGTAAATATGTGTATGTATTGTGTATCTGACCGTGAAAACTGAAGGGGAGTAAGCTTGTAGTAAACTGCCGGTCAGTCTACATCTCACCGTGGTTAGGTGAATTGTGATTCCATCTTGTTTGGATGGTTTGACGACTCATTTAATGTTCACTTCACCCAAGTTAACACGGGGAGATGTTTACAAAATCACAGTGCAGTCATTCCATCTTATTTGTAAGTATTGACTGCTCACTTCATGTTCACTTCACCCAAGTTAACACGGTGAGATGTTTACAAAATCGCAGTGCAGTCATTCCATCTTAATTGCAAGTATTGACGGCTCACTCCATGTTCACTTCGCTTCACGTCACGGTGAGGGGTTTACAGAATCGCTCTACTGGTATACGCTCCACCTAGATTGTATTGATTGACTGCAAACTTAATATTCACTTTTTTTTCACCGTGAGATTGTTACAAAATAGCACTACAGAGATTATAAAGGGTAAAATGTTATTATTTGTCATTTTCAAACCTTGGCTTAAATCATGAACCAAACACGCTGCCAATAATATTTCCGGACATAACCATGATCTAAATCTGATTAAGAAGTTGTTTCATCGTAAAGTTATCTCTTTATTAACCTCGAGATGAAAGCAGCGAAGTCCTAAATATTATTAAACATCAAATGAATTATTTAGCACTTTCAAATTATCTGGCGGAGTAGAATATCATGGACAAAAGACGGCATAGCGCGAACGAGGTAGCTTAATATAATAAAGGCATTCGGAATTTTGTGTTAAGCTTTTCTCTCGGTGCCAAATGTTTCCAACTCGACTTATGAGTTAAATTGCCAGGATTCGTCTTAATTCTTCAGCTATTATGACTCTCATGACGTGTATACGGCAGGTGCTTCTGAGATAATTTCGCTGTTAGTTTAGTTCATGATCTCTTGTTGTCGAGTAATTAACTTGCAAAATCTACTCGCGAACTTACCTCATTTTTTACCATGAAGCACTGAGAGCTCTTAATGAACACGAGTACGCGAGGCTTTTAACGCTTTTATCTATGACACAAGAAAGTAGGAAAAGTTACTTTGTACTTAATATATGAAGCTATAGTCAGCCGTACTTTATGCCTAGTTTATCGCGTTGTGAGCCTACTGTTTAAAGCTGTTTAAAGCCATTTCATGTCACTGCTGACGGGTTAATAGGTGAAATTACGGTTATAGCCGTGGTGACTTCTATACCTGCGCGCATACGTCCGACAATTTAACGAATCATAATAATTGTTTTAATACCCAAACTAGATTTTACAGAGCATAAAACTTGGACGGAGCAATAAAAGAATTTTTCATCGTAAAAAACGAAAGGTAAGTACCATCATTAATACAAACTTTGTATTTCCATGATTTGTACCTCTTGCTTTGTTGTATTGTAATTTTTACGGTCGGGGATGCCTGCGCTCGCGTGGCTACACTGCGTAATCGTATTTTATATCAACAATGGCCCTTATCTGTAAAAACGTATTTGAAATTCATGGGTCTGCGTCGTTGAAAAATTGTCTACAGTATTTTTATGTTTAAAGCTCTTGCGGTGATGATAAAAAGTCGGGGTTACCTGTTCAGACGCACGGCAGGTTGACGTTTACGTAATTTATATTTGTAATTTATGGATGACCTTTAAGGGTCTTTATGGTGGTCAGAAATACTTTGTTAGTAACGTTTTAAGACGTGGTAGAAATGTTGGTTTCTCACTTCAGAACTAACAAGGGAGAGTGAAGTTTTATGCGTTTTCTTTCTCGCCTTTTACGATATTGGTTTGGAGTGAAATATCGGCGTCCTTAACTTATTTATCTCTGGCAGCCAGCCTAAGACGTGCGTGCAATACTAAGTTCGCGAAATATCTTTCGAATGTAAAATGAGCTAATTTAAAGAATTTTCACAGAACGTTTGAGATGATCAGATGTAATTTAATAAACAGGTATCTAGTTAGCGGATTCTCTTTACTCATCAAAGTTGGGACCGACGTCTTAAATAAAATATGGAAAATGAAAATTTTTGCTGTAAGTCACCCGATTTTACTTTAGATACTTGAATTGAATTATGATTAAGCAAGTTATTTTTACCTATTTAAAATACTGCCACCTTTTATTTATGTTTTATTTTCATGATTGTAAACCTACTCAATAAGTAATTATTTAGCTATGTTTTTAAAGAAAGAAAAATATTTTATTTGCTTTTGTGTTTCTGCTTTTCGTGACATGAAATAATGTAAACTCATTTTTCATATTTTAAAGTAGTCTTTGATAAACTTACTGAGCACATAAATGTTTTGTTACGTTGCGAGAAGTCTGTTTCAGTCCAGTAGGTAACAGTGCGCCCACACGCCACCGACTTTTGTTTGCGCAGACTTTAAACACTGAACAATAATTGTCTGCACAGATTTACAATGAAATAATTGTCTGCACAGATTTACAGTGAAAAATGATCTGCGCTGTGAAACTATTATCGGCATTGCCTCATTGATTTAATATCCAAAATCAAGTAACACAACAATTAAGTCCTGGGGATCATCGAAGCGACTACATACGAAAGATAGCGCGCATACTCGCGCATTCACGCGCATTTTTGGGTAGAAATTCGCCTAATGTGTCAAGCGTTTTGAAAACTTCGCGGGCATGCTCTGCGCTGCGCTCCGCCATATGTGCGCCGGCCTTTAGGGTGCCTGTCCATTACCGCGGAGCAAGGCAGCGGAGCGGAGAAACGGAGAAATTTTAACCAGTCATATCAGTCAAAATGTCAGTGACTCACGTGGTTCGGAGATTTTATGCAATTCCATTGATTAAAATTTCTACGTTTCTCCGCTCCGCTGCCTCGCTCCGCTGTAAAGGACAGGCACCCTTAGTCTTAGTCTGTCGTGTGGACGCACTATTACGTAGGTACCTACTTCGATTGGCGGAGTTAATTGATTTACGTCCTGAATTACAGCATTATACTAGGCTGTACCAACCCGTAACATGATTAACTCCTGTACATACAGACTTTGTTACCTCTAATTGACCAATTTTAACGAAGTATAGGCTATATATCTGAGCACGCTAATAACCATGTTTTTCTAATCACGATTTTTTCTGCAACCACGTTAGTAGTTGTTTTTCTTAATAAAACTCAATAAATACGAATGACGAAAGAATAACAATTTGTAAACTGTTTAAGGTGATTGTGTTTGTGTGTTGAGCAGGAAAGGAGGTGTCCTATGTTCTGAGAGGAGTCTCCACATTGTCACTGAATTTGAAATGGCCCCACTATTCCAAATTCAGTGACAGTGTATCGGGCGCGACTCAATCCCATCTCATGCATCTCATAAGTTTTAATCTTTATCCCATTTGTATTATTCGTAATACTGAGATATAGTTCTCTTTATAATCTTTAATCCTAGTTTATCTTAAACTCACCCCAAGCCCAAACAGTGTGGATACTCACTTTATGGTCCTGAAACATGATTGCTTGTGAATCAATCAAACTCTGTGGGCGCAATGGAAAGTTTAATACCTAATTATATAAATACATAAATTACTGAGTTGAGTTATTCTATTGAGTTTCATCTATACTAATATTATGAAGAAGAAAGATTTGTTTGTTTGTTTGTTTGAATTGAATAGGCTCCGAAACTACTGAACCGATTTGAAAAATTCTTTTAGCATTGGATAGTTACATTATCAGGGAGTAACATAGGCTATATATTGTCCCTGTACTCCCACGGGAACGGGAACTACGCGGGTGGAACCGCATGATGTCCACTAGTCTTAAATATAAACCAAACACAGAAACATTCATACAAACAACCATATCATAAATGTTAATTATTCAAATTAAAGTTCAAGCCCACAAAAATCCGACGTGAAAATGGAACAATATCAAAATGCCCAGTCTCGCCGAATATATTAAGTGAAAAAATTTCTGTAAAGCGAATTAAACTTCGCGAAGTGAACTACGAATTCAAAAAGGAATTAATTAAGCTGATGTGTTTAAAACTCTGCACACGAGAGTTATAAATTTTAGTGAGTGAGTCACGACTCGGCTATGTATTTATGTACTTACAAGAATTTACTGGAACTACTTCAGTCCACACGTGAGCTTCGTATGCTAAATTAGCCTTCCTGGAAATAGAGGTGGTGGTACTATGAATGTTTACTGTTTAGATTTTCTCAGTAAAAGAAATCGATGATATGAAGCGTACTTAAGCGTTTTCCAGTCCCATTTATAGGGTTCCGTACCCAAAGTGTAACCAACGGAACCTTATTACTAAGCCTCCGCTGTCGGTCCGTCCGTCCGTCTGTCTGTCAGCGGGCTGTATCTCAAAAACCGTAATAGGTATTCAGTTGAAATTTTCACAGATTGTGAATTTCTATTGCCGCTATAACAACAAATGATAAAAATGAAGGTTTATGATACGGAACACTTCGTGTGCGAGTCCGACTCGCACTTGGCTGGTTTTTCTTGTATTCCTAAAACGTAAAGCCTCCGTTGTTGTTTAGTTTTTATTTTCTAGTTTTGTAACTCCTGATGTGAAACTCTCAATCATTGTTTTTTGTTGTTGCCCATTCCTATCTTTCTAATTCAGTTATGTTATTTTTTAAATTTTACGCCAAAACACGAATTCTGGGAAAAGTTAGTAGTGCCTTATAAAAAAAGCGAACGGTGTGAATGTTCTGATTGTGTGAAAGGAAAGGACCAATGAGTTGCAACCTCCTTACATAATGATGAAGCTAGTCATCAAGTCGAGTGACTCTTGAGCCAGTTGCTAAATTTCAAGGCAAAATAATAATTATCTGTTCCATATATTTGCGAGCGGTAACACACACATTTTTATTGCAATTCAAACGCAAAACGTTGTGCCAAATACTAAATTTAACATTTAAAAGTCCACAGACATAATGAAATGCAAACATTTGCACATTTCATTTGGTCCAGCATTCCTTTTGTCGTCGTCCAATTGTCCACATAATTCGTAATACTGCGTTACATGAATTTTGTCAGTTTTGATCTCGCGAATTGAAATGCATTTTCATAAAATATTGTCCTTTCAGACTGAGCTTATTAAATTCAGTTAAATTAGCCTATTTTCGGGATAAACTGTCGCTTGGTGTCGCTTATTATTGAATCATTGCATAACTAGTATTTAATTTTATGAAGCAACAGTTCAGTAATTGCTTCATGGTCGTTTTTGCGGTCAATGTTGTCAATTTTAGCACATATATTTAAAAAGTAACCAACATTTTCCAGCCGTTTTCATAACAAAAATACGCAATGATAAATACACACTAATTTACAATAATACAGCTATTCAGAACCTTTGGATTCGTATACCTAAATCGACAAAATATAGGAAACGGCTGTTTTTTTTATTTTTGTTTTTGCATATTTCGTGCCTAACATTGATGCCTAATGCTATGAAAAAAAAAACTGAATGATATTAAAAAAATCAGCCAGCAGAACTTTTTACCAAACTGTTTTTAATGAATCTGTCGGTTACCAAACAAAATGGTGATGTTAGTTTAATGTTAACCTTTTTATTTGTTTGTCACATAGAATATTCAACTAAACGTATGTTCGTAGGTATGTATAGTATTATTCATAACTCTTTATAGAAGTGATTTTGGTGTACAATAATGAATTATGAACCTTCGTCAAATACTTCTTAAAAAACGTGATTAAAAAAGAACTGGCCAAGTGCGAGTCGAACTCGCGTGCAATGGGTTCCGAAGCAAATTAATTTTATTTAATGTTATTTTAACACTACACACTTCTTATAAGTTTTCCTGTAATATTTTAGGCTCAGTAATTTCGGATATAAGGGAGGATTGGTAATTTTAGGTCTAATTTCTTGAATAACTTCAGAAATATTTAGTTTAAAATTATGAATAAAAAAACATAATTAAAACCCTAACAGTAAGCCTTTTCATTTGATACACGATACAGTTTGAAAAACTTGTTTTTTTAATTTCTAGTTTGACCCAAAAGTGACCCTCATACTAATAACATATTTATTTACGTAACGCGTTCTTGTTTGGATCACAGAATTCCATATGTGTACCAAATTTGAACAGAATCGGTCCAGTAAATCTGGAGAAAACTGGCTGTGACAGACAGACAGATACCCGAGTGATCCTATAAGGGTTCCGTTTTTTGTTCGGAACCCTAAAAATCAAAGATTAGTCATCAATTCAAAGATGGGATACCAAAGGTATGGTATGAAAAATCAAACATAGTCATAGTCGGCCTTATAATGTTCCCCTGTTGGGACTCAGGCCTCCTCTCTAGAAGAGGGAATGGGCCGTAATCCACCACGCGGGCCCAATGCGGGTTGGTGAATGTCACATGTCTTCGAATTTTTGGTTCTAGGACATGCCGGTTTCCTCACAATATTTTCCTTCACCGTTTTGAGAGCAGTAACAAAAAATATTTTTAACTTATCTAGTTTGAATAAAATTCTATCATGAGCATAATTAGGTACCGGTTAGGTACAGGTTATGTTATGGGAAATCATCAAATGACTCCTCTCGCTCTGGGCGGAGCAGAAGAGAGTATCAGACTTTTACTGACTAAAATCCATCCGTGTTCCTTCTAATGGATGGGTTTTAGTCAGTAAGATAATTCGGTACCTACATTACTCAACATTTTATAATCTAAAATATTGTTGAATATAAGATTTTTTTTCGCATCGGTACCACTTTAGGAGAAGCCGACTACACTCTTGATTTTTTAGCAACATAACTAAGTCATTACAGCATAGTTGCACCTTACGAGTGAATTCTGCAGGATAAAATATTAGCGCAGTTTCGAAGCTTTTACGCATATTATTTATTCAAGTCAGCACAGGAACTACTTGGAGCCGTCTAGGTTCTGAAAACAGTTAAAAATTGCACCTAAAATTATTGCTTCGTTCTAGGGAACGATTGCCAATGCACAATTGCACTATCAAAACAGGGATTTCAGTTTCTAAAAATATTTTAGGTTGTTGAAAATTCGAAAAATATGGGTTCGTGGAAATCAACAAGCAATAAATTCTTTCACCGTTGAGAAGCGAATTTTAACAATTATTTTTTTATTAATAAACATTGCTCGCATAAAATACGGTCGATGGGGCTGAAAAGTTCAGGAGTGGCGAACGCGTACTGGGAGACGCAACATTGAAAGGCCTAACAAGGTGGACCGATGAACTGGTGAGGGTCGCGGGTAGCCGATGGACGCGAGACGCACAGGACCGGTTATTGTGGCGACACTTGAGGGAGGCCTATGTCCAGCAGTGGACGTCTTTCAGCTGATATGATGATGATGATGAATTAAATATACCTGTAGCGTTTGTTAATTTACGAATTATATTGCTTATAATACAATTTTCGATAAAAACAATATATTTTTGAAGTGAAAACTTCTTTAGCGGCGTTGAGCACTTTTTCTGTAATGGGTACCTATAAAATCTTAAACTCGCGTCAGGACACGTGACCTGATCGAAAAAGCGTAAGACGGACTCGCGTCAGGGTCACGTGATGCTGATCGAAAAAGCGTAAGACGGACTCGCGTCAGGGTCACGTGATGCTGATCGAAAAAGCGTAAGATCGAGGGGAAGGGAGAGGAACTAGTATCTCCTACTCTTTCTACCGTGCCTGAGTGTGCTGCTCCGCTTAGGTGGCACAGGGCGCTTGCGCGAATGTCCGTCTGTGTTTATGTACAGCGTGCCACGCGTATCCAAGGATACGAAATTACGAAATTATGGATGAAAGTTGATTTTTCTAAGAGATAAAAATTAATGTAATATATAAATAAATAACGATATAATATTATGAATAATAACATGTAAATTGTCATATTTGTGTACGATAGCGCAATAAATAAACATTGTATTCTACCTCATAAATGATAGTATTTTTGTACTTATAATTAAACACAACGTTAATACTAAAGTTTTCACTTCTGCCGGCACTCCCGGAGTGCTACCGGTGTTTTTTTTATTCTAGATATGATATAGGTATAGTATTCAGGCGCGCGTTTTTTTATAGGATAGGAAATCATCAAATGGTTCCTTCCGCTCTGGGTGGAGTGGAAGGGAGTGCCAGACCCTTACTGACTAAAACCCATCCGTGTTCCTCCTAATGCCTTTTGCGTTCCAGGGCCGCGGTGTCTCATTCGAACTTATTCCAAACCCTGGAGGAGGAGCGCGACTAAATAATAATAGCTACATGGGTCGATCTTCCATAATAAGCAACGCTTGCCGAGGTTGATTCCTGGATGGAAAACTACCGAGACTCTTCCGTGCCTCGGAAAGCATGGTAAGGTGTTGGTCCAGGCTGTCAGCTAGAAAATGTGACACTGGTCTAAGCGTGCCTGTCCATTACAGGCCAGCGGAGCGAGGCAGCGGAGCGGAGAAACGGAGAAATTTTAACCAATCATGTCAGTGACTCCCCTTCCCTGCGGATCTCTGAGTAGTTCAGACGTCTTATAAGTGCCCATATTATTATTTATTTTTAATAAATTTATTAAAATACTGGAAAAATATTGAGTCAAAAAAAATAGGAGTGCAGAAACTAGCAAGAGCTCTCCGGGCGGTCACTACGACGCTGCATGAAGTCAACGCCTACTCATCCTGCGCGTGAGTAACAGCAGAATTCTTCTATGACCCGCCCCTAACACTGGATACTTAGTCCATGACCCGCCCCGTATACATTCACATACGGCAACTTATTAATGAACTTTGCGGCTAGTTAGTTGCGTGCGTATACTATTGACTAACGCCGAGAGAGACAGACCTATCTGCGAGTGCGGGATAGGTGGAGGTCAAGTAATACTGGACGGAAAGCTGCTTTCAACGGATCCGTCGATCGCGACTACCTAAGCCTGAGCTCTGAGTATATCACTGACGGCTCCGAGTATTTCTGCAGCTTGACTGTGCTGCCGGCCTGGTACTTGAGTATAAATCTATACAAACTAGTAAAATGCTGCTTCAACGCTCTCCGCCGCCTCCGTCGCAGAAAATTCAGGCGCCGACGACTCCTTCGGCGATTTTCAGTACTCCCCAGCCTACGCTTTATACACCGCACAGCTGTTCTGAGCCAATTCTAAATACTGATTCACCTTCTAACAACATCTCTCCTGCTATTACCTTACGAAACGTAAAACGGAAACGCCTGGAAGAGGATGAAGATAACAGATTATCCACTTTTATGTCCGACATAAAGGAAATGTTTCGCCAGCTCAAGGAACAGCAAGAAGAGAAGTACGATAGGTTGTACTCTTTGGTTGATCAAATCCGCGAAAACGTCGATCTCATGGCTACCAGATTCGATCTCCTGACCTCTCGAGTGGAGTTTCTAGAAACAGAACGTAATGAAAACGTATCTTACATAAATAAGTTAGAAAATAAACTCGAATACTTCGAGCAAAGTACCAGGTCTACTTGCTTGGAATTTCGCAATATTCCGGTCAACCAATTGGAAACTAAGGCTACTCTGCTTAATACTGTCATGAATACTGGCCGCATTCTAAACTTAGAATTACAGCCGTATGAAGTAAATGATGTTTTTCGTATAAAATCGAAAGACCCGGCCAACAAAACAATTATAGTAGATTTAACCACCGTTTTACGTAAAGAAGAATTTCTTGCTAAGTTCAGAAAACATATCAGGGATAGTTTTAAGCTTACTACGGAGCACCTCAAAATCAGTGGCCCCGCTAAACAGATATATATTTCCGAGAACCTATCAGCACGAAACAAAAGGCTCTTTTTCTTGGCTCGTGACGCGGCCAAATCAAATGACTACAAATACTGCTGGGTCAAACATGGCAAGATTTTCATTCGCGAAAAAGAGGGCTGCAAGCATATTGAAGTCAAGAGTGAAGCGGACCTTGCTAACATTCGGCGATCTACATGACTAAATCCTGTCGTAGTTCCTAGTACTTCTACACTCAAGCTTGTTTTTGTAGCTCACTCATTATTTTCTTTTTCGAATTTATATGTTAAAATAGTTGTCCTTATCATTATTATTGTAACCCGCACTTTTTACACTATAACACTCCCTGTCACACAAAATTACAAATCCACACTTACCTCACAAACAAAACAATACAATTTACACAAGCTATTTACCTCAATTCTATCATCTCATACATGGCGTAATGGAATTGTTTCTATATGCAAGTACACTTTGACGCTTTTATTTTCCCTTGTTCTCTACGTACCCCTGTTTGAAGTATTAATAAGAAATGGATGATTTGAACACCATAAATGCCGAGATTGAGCGGGTTTCTGTCTCCAACTCTGTAATTTGCACGCCCGAACTCAGCTACAATTATATTAATTCATCTTGTTCTCTAAAAATTCTGCACGTTAACATTCGAAGCATAAGCTGTAATTTCAATCATTTGTTAGTACTGATAACTAGATTAAAGTTCTCACTTGACGTGATATTACTGTCTGAGTGCTGGCTGAGCAAATGTCCAAACATTCCCTCACTACCTGGGTATGTAACGCACGCTTCTGCTTTTAAAAACCAGAACGAAGGTGTTGTTGCCTTTACTAAGAGTGAGTTAAAGTGTTCTATGGAAATCCCCACTTTCAATGACGCAAATTGTCTGGTCCTTAAATTTTCCAACAAGTTTGCACTGATCGCTCTATATCGATCGCCCTCGTATAGAGACCTGTCACCTTTCCTTTATAGCTTGGATAATCTACTACGCCAGCTTGCAACTTATAAAACAATCGCTCTGATTGGAGACATAAATATAAACATCGTGCCGAGCAGTCTCGACTCAAATGCTGATGAATATTTAAATATTGCGGCATCACACGCAATGCTTCCGGCACACAACTTCCCCACCAGACTCGCAAATTGTCTCGACCACGTATTGCTGAGATCTTCATACACTGCCACTACCCTGGTACTAGACTGCCCTATTACTGATCATTTCCCCGTTCTTCTTTTCTGCAACCCAAACATGATAGTTAATACACCCAAAAAATCAATCTCAAAAATTGACATCCCTGAGGTTATAAATGACATGAAAAATGCAGACATTTCCCCTATTTTTCAATGTAATGACCCAAACTTAGCAGCTGAAATTCTCGTCTCTCTTTTGTCTACTTCCATAAAATCGCACACTCACTTTTCAGTAATCCCTAGCAGACTCCGTATTAAGAAACCTTGGATTACTCCTGGCCTATTGAGATGCATTCGACATAGGGATAAGTTATCTAGGACTTTTCTGAAAAATCCTAAAAATGAATCTCATAAAATAGTCTTCCAACGCTATCGAAATTACTGCAATAATCTGCTCAAAAAATTAAAACAAGACTATGAAACTTCTGAGTTCCAAAAGGCCAGGAATAACCCAAAAGAGACTTGGCGACTTATCAGGCAGGTGGCGAACCTGAATCAGGGTAACAAAGAACCTGCCTCGGAGTTGCTGAAATGCTGTGACGATGCCACCCAATCAGTTAACGAGGTTAATCACTATTTCGCCAGTGTCGGCAGTAACCTGGCCTCTAAAATCCAGCAACCTATTTCACCCACACTCAATACAGATGTTCTACCTGAACCTAGAGCGCCGAACTCTTTTAAGCCATCCTCATCCGGCTCAATGGTTTTGTATGACGTAGACTGTGATGAATTAGAAAAAATTATCCTAAATCTAAAAGACAAATCTGCAGTTGGTTGTGACGGTATCTCGGCGTCCGTTGTTAAGGCTACTAGGCACACTATCATCCCCACTCTAGTACACATATTTAACCTGTGCCTTTCCTCAGGTGTTTTTCCGAATGTTTTTAAAACCGCGATAGTTCATCCCATTTTCAAAGCTGGGGACAGGAACGGTGTCTCTAACTATAGACCTATATCGGTCCTTACTACGTTGTCCAAAATTTTTGAAAAAATTATAAACATTAGGCTTGTAAGTTTTCTTACAAAAAATAATATTTTAGCTTCTAACCAGTTCGGCTTCAGAGCTGGAAAATCTACGGATGATGCTGTCTTGGAGCTCTCAGATACAATAATTGGTCATATAAATAACAAACAAAAAACTGTTGGCATCTTCCTGGATTTATCCAAAGCTTTTGACACTGTTTCTGTCTCCTTATTACTTTCCAAGCTGGATGGCATTGGAATTCGCGGAATTGCCAACGACATCTTCCGTAGCTATCTAACTGGCCGTCACCAGGTAGTAAAAATTGAAAACTATATTAGCAAGGAGGAGTTAGTTACTTTCGGTGTGCCTCAAGGTAGTGTCCTTGGACCTACCCTCTTTCTCATTTATGTAAATGAACTCTGTCAACTATCTCCTCCAAACTGTAAAATCATCACATATGCCGATGACACAGCGCTTATTATTCACGGTAAGGACTGGTCTAATACCTTTAATAACGCAGAGATGGCACTCAGTGTAGTTATGTACTGGTTAAACGCAAACCTCCTCACGCTAAATGTCAGCAAAACCAAATTCATACCTTTTACCCCAGGCATTTTAAGCCAGCCCCCCCATTCACTCAAAATTAGAGCTCATGCTTGCACACTTACTGATTTTTCTAACTGCAACTGTATACCTATCGAACGAACTGACAACATTAAATATCTCGGAGTAATCATCGACAATCTCCTGAAATGGAAAATGCAAATCGACTCTACAGTCAAACGTGTGCGCAGATTAATCTTCATATTCAAAAAACTTAGGGGGGTTGCTGACTTCAAATGTCTGATAACTGTCTATCTTGCTCTTGCTCAATCAGTCCTTGGGTATTGCGTGACCACGTGGGGTGGAGCGCACAAAACTACCATGCTACGACTAGAAAGGGCGCAGAGGGCCGTACTAAAGGTCCTATCTAAGAAACCAATCCGCTTTCCGACTTCTGACCTCTTTTCACTATGCAAGGTCCTTACAGTAAGGCAGCTCTTCGTACTACAGACTGTACTCAGGAAACACAAACAGATAAACTACGACCCAACTTATAGTACTGCAAAACGCCTCTCCGACCGAGTTTGCAAAAATGTACCCTGTGGAACAGCAGTAGCTAGAAGACATTTCAGGTTTATCAGCTCCAGGATCTATAACAGCATAAATAAGACCTTGAATATTTATCGTTTACCCCGTAGTCTCTTGAAGAGAAAGTTGACGGAGTGGTTAAAATCATTGTCATACGATGCAACTGAAGGAATTGTGGAAACCTAACTAGCAGAAACACTAACACACACCCAAACTCTCACTCACATACACCCCCACACTCCATACATGCACACACAACCTCTCGCTAACACACACCCCTCACACACACTCTCCCACACACCTCCTCTTTTCTACTTTAGTTTCATGTTATATAATGTTGTATACAGTACAAATAGTTTGTCTGGAACAATTGTATTTTTGTTTAGATGGGCGTTGATAGCTGCGACACAGTTATAAAATTTTGTAGTTATCTTCGTTTTACTTGTATTGAGTCAACTGTTTATGTTCCAAATAAATAACTTTATAACTTTATAACTCACGTGGTGCGGAGATTTTATGCAATTCCATTGGTTAAAATTTCTCCGTTTCTCTGCTCCGCTGCCTCGCTCCGCTGTAATGGACAGGCACTCTAGTCCAACTTTACGCGGCGACTAATTTGAGCAGGCGGCTGGTAGTTTCCACTTCCCCACTCCGCTTCCCTGCTCCGCTGCTTCGCCCCGCTTCCCGGTTATGTAATTTTTGTTTGAATTTTTGAACTAGTTCGCAAATCCCTGTACACTAAAGCGGAGCGGATGTTTTATGCAATTCCATTGGTTAACATCCCTCCGCTCCTCTCCGTTCCAGTGGACAGTCAGACTTACAGGGGTATCGTTGTGATTTTGGAGGTCAAATAGGCAATCGCTTCATGTAAAATACTGGTACTCAGCTGGTAGTTAGACTGAAAACTGACCCCAAAATACTTGGGAAAATACAATACTGGGTAGATTGATATAAAAGTGGGTACTCAGTTATTTGGATCACTCTAAAATGTAGATGATAATTACGTCAAATGAAAACTAATATGGATTCATTGCCTATAGATGATTAAACCGTACGAGCCCCGGTTGATCGATGTACAGAGATGGTTTAAATCTAATATCGGGTTTAGAACTCGTTGATTGCCTAATTATTACCTCCATGGTTCTGTTACGAAATAATTTATGGGACTGTTGTCGCTTTGTAAGCAAAATGAGTATAACATTCCAAGTACAAGAAGTGATACAATCTCCCCATTCGTAAGCATATTCTAAATGTGCCAAAAAGATGTCGGTTTTAATCTACTAACAAATGTTGAATGCTTCATATTCTGCCCTGTTTTATCTGCAACTTGTTGATTATTTTGACCTAATAATTTCTATTCGATTTTTTCATTCAATAAATTCATTTTAAAAATAGCTCGTAGCTTGTATTTATAATGTCAAAACTACGCAAGCATTGTGCATTTTAATGTGGAAAAAAAAACAAAACAACTTGGACAGCGTCCCTCAAGGATATAATACACTTACTTATAAATAATGTACCTTATACCTTCGCCCGAGGTCTAAGTTATTAATTACTGTTAGTAAGGCGTGCTGACGTCACAGCACTTTCCAAATTCGCTTAGCAAGAACAATGATAAACCGGATACAAGCGGAGTTGAAATATAACCGGGGATAAAACACCCTTTGTTTGAAATAAGGGATGTATTATAACGACCACTAGCAAAGGCCACTCCACCCATTAGAGATAGTAATGAAATTCATTGAGGTAATAAAATAAATCAGGTAATTTATATGGCAAGGGACTCCACGGCTTCCGCTAGTTTGAAACTATTTTAAAGCATCCCCTGAAGCTTCTAGGTAAATATACGGAAGGTGTTTAAGAACAACAGCCCGACCAATGTACTGAGACGTGAGTTCAAACGAGCTCGCGTCAAGATGCTGAAGAAATATTTAAATAGGTAAACAGGGACTTAATGAGCTTTAGTAATGGGTGCACACGGTTTTAGTTTCATTTTCTCGTAGAAATGTTAAGAAAATAGGCAGTCAATATATTCAGTGGAGCTGCAACTATCCATTTGCAAATTGCAATAATCCCTTACTGCAATTTATTACAGCAGTTTTATATAACATCCTTTCAGATAATATTACGCTAATTAAAACGAACGGTATATAAATATCTGTTCATTAATTAAAACTTAAAACAATTAGCAGACAGCGAGTGTAAAAATCTGGTTAATCTCTTTCATTGTGAAAATTTCAATAAATAATTCAAATAGAGAGAAGTGCCACGCTTTCCAAGAAGGGTCTTAATAAATGGACCAACGTTTAATTTACATTGTTTTAATCGTCCTTTGTACTTCGAGGTACATTATCTGAAGACAACTGCCTGCTGAGAAATTTATGTGTGAACCATTTTTGGGCTGGTGCCTTTGATTTGGTCTGATTTCTTTTTCTTGGAACTGGCTTTTGATACTGTTTCTTGGTAAAATATATATCAGAATTTATCATAAAATATTTTTAGTCTACTTTGAGTAAGGATGCTTCAAAAATAGATTGACTATGACTGAAGTTAAAAATACATAAAAAAATACCTACAGCAAAATGAACCACATTTCAGACAGTAGTTTAAAAAGCGATTAAGTATTTTAAACCTAAAATCTAAACGTTATATGAAGGTAATGAATATAAAAACTAAATTATTACGAAACTTTGGAATATTTTAAAGAAGTATGCACGATATAAATTAACCTGATGCACGAGCATTATGCTAACCTATTTAGATAAGTCAACGCTTTGAATTTAGCACATACGGAAAAAATAAAAAAAACAGTTGCTAGTTAACGACGCCATGTTTTTTTTTATCTGAATGTTAGTTTATGCTCTATATTCTGGTCTATGCTCTATATTCTGGTAGTGTAGCTTGTACTCGTAGTTCTCAGAATAGGCTTGTCCACTAAAAAAAAACTAATTAGTCCATCAGTTAGATTATCAAAAAATACTTGGCCCTTTTTTTTCTTTTGTTACGTAAACCAAAATTGACGACGATACGACGTTTTCAAAATTCTCAATACGTCACGCCGTGATATAATTTTTAGTGCGTTCTGACGTCACGAGCCCCCACTCCCGAGTTTTAATGCGTTTTATCTTCGTCAATATTATATGTAATTCTTTTACCAATAGAAAGCCACGTTTAGTCGGCTTTCGGAGTACCTATGTAACTATTTAAGGAGATTATATTTTCTTTTGGAAATTCACAGTAGGAATCACCTTCACTTTAAATTTATATGTTGGTTCAATTAACTTTATATCTAGCTAGTAATGATTTATAACTCAATTTAAATATTCAATTCTGGTTGGCAAAGTCACTCCATTACAAATCTTGGGCACACTGGGAAATCGATTCAGCAACAACTTATTACAAAGTTGTTGGCCAATATCAAAGGTCACGCAGAAGTTTGCATGCCGGAGGTCCCTCTGAACCCCAAGACGTGGGGTCCCAAAACATCCTAAAGCATTTTCCCTTTCAACAATCCCGAAAATTATTCTGTATAAGAAAATATAAGTTGTATAAAAGCCATTTCTAGACGTAAAATCGGATATAAGGTTGGCCCGAAATAAGGCTTGCGAGTTGCGATATGTACAGTCTCGTGCAAAAATATGTGGGCATCTTGCGAATTTCAAAGACAATTTTCTCGTAAAATATTTTACTACTTATACTCAAACTCTGTTATGGTATCCTTTAAAATAATGGCATCACATACGTTTGGTCACTTAAAGACATCGCATGCCTATTCGGTAGGCTCCCAAACTAGAACACAGTTATTTTTGCACAAGCCATGAATTCAGTCCTAACGTAGGTGCAAAATTACTATACGTCTAGGTCTTTTGTTGCCACTGTACCTAATTTTCGCTAGTATCAATGTTATTTTCTAAAATAAGTTTTTTATTTAGATTATTTACGAGTATTATATTAGGAGTTAAATTACTTGTATAATGTTATTGGTATCGCAATCTTATTAACACATTTACATTTTTGGAATTACATTTTAACTTGTGGGTGTATTGTCTACGTGTTGTAGGTTAAATTATAGATGTAGTGCGTACGATTTCATTCTGTATCATAACTGATACAGAATAAACTGATACTAAATCGTCGGAAAAGCTACGTCTTTTTTTTATTAGGATTGGAAATTATCAAGTCATTCTTTCCGCTCTGGGTGGAAGAGTGTCAGACTCTTACTGACTAAAATCCATCCGAGCAGGAGCAGCAAGAGCGGCCTTGGAACTACCACCCATCGAGCCTCCCATTGCTTGCCGTCTGCAGACCCACCCCTACGGTGGCCGAGAAACGCCCTGTTTCTACCGACACCCAGAGCGTCTTCTTCTGTTGCGGCGGCTGGGGCGTAATGTTTGCCTGTCACTCACACGGCCCACCTCCTTCTTCGGTAGCATTACTCAAAGTCAAAAAGTCAAAGTCATAAGTCATTTATTCAAATTAGGCTGAATACCCGCCCACCCGTCACCACTTCCTAGTGTTCTAGCTGTGGAGAAGAAGTGGCCTACAAACTCCCCAGCAACACATCTGTCTGTTGAGTCAGAAGAACTCGTATTTATACAATAGTATGCAAAGCTTTATTACAAAGAAAATAATAGAACATGGGTAACACGTACAACCTAAAAGTTAAATCATTTGCCACTTGTAAGCTAGCACACTCCATTACGCCATCATAATCAGACAAGCATAAAAAATAAGTAAACCAAACATAATAGGTATGCCTCCAGACATGAAGGGCGTGCCCGCCTTCACGTGCAGGGGTACAATCTAACAATATATCTGTGACTCGACGCCACAACTGATAAACTAGGGCCACCAAATTAAACAAGAAGCAGTTAATCGTTGTAAAAAAAAACAAACCATGGCTAACAAAACGACCATTCACCACAAGCAGCACCCGTTCACGTGATGGCTGATCTTTGCGTAGCATAACGCAAAGATCACCCCCTCGCTATATTTGAGGGAAAGGGGTAACCCTATCTCCGACGCTACCGCGAGCAGTGAAATCTAAGGAAGCTTGGCGAACTTGCTGCCGGTTGCTCAGGATAGAATAACACCAAATAATTGTCTAAGTCACTATTCATCACATGTTGCAATACACTCAATTATAAAAAAAATAGAGAGTATGTCAATGAATAATGCCTTATGTAATCAATGAATAATATAATTAATAATATGTGTAAAATTCAATTGAATGTGATAGAATATAATTTTATTTTTGATTTCATTACATGTTTTGTGGATTGGGAAAGAAGAAGATGTTGTGGGAGTTGACTGATTTCTATGGGTTTATAATAGCGTGAAATAAACGAATTTTATTTATTTATTTAATACAAAAAAAAACAATAATAATAAAAATGTTCACGACGGTAGCGTCAAATAGTATTTATTATATAACTCGCATACATACGAGCTTATGTAAAACATAGGATAAGTTATAGTTTAGATACTTATGTACCGAAAATTAAATTCGTAATTTGTTGTCGTTTTCCCCAGGCGCGTAAGACGTTCTTGGGGAACTTATTTAGCTAAAAATAGATAGGTAGGGTTACACACTCCCTTACACATTCCTGGTAAAACCCTTAAAAAGGTATCTGGTAAAAGTCAAAGGTAAAGGAGGTACACAGGTATCAGACATTTCACATATACCGACACAGGACAGCTACTCAAAAGATAGTAGGGTGGACAGACAAACCACCTTGCACAGACACCTCCCTTTACTAAACATACAGAAAATCTAGATATTTAGGCTTTAGACAATAGGCATTGAAGAGCTGGCACTGAGCCTTATCCAAATATGTATACATATGTATGGTCAGTTAAGGCCTAAAGCCATAAATTAGGAAAATATAAAAACACCGACTTTTTTCCCCTTCCGGGCTTCTGACCTCATAGTACTTCCACCCTTAGAGGGGTGGCTTTGTAAGATGTGTATCTGGATAAAGGGATGATGTACCTACCGTAAACCATATAGCTCAACAGCCCTAAAGGCACAGCTTTTTGGGAAGTCAACCCTTAATAGTTAACAAGTTCAAACTTGTAAATGGTTTCGATAGATAAATGCAACAAACCCCTAAGTGGGTAGGGTTGAAGGGTTGATTTTCACCCCGTTCGACGGGGAATTTCTGGGGCTTTACAGACAGGTACATCAACCCCTATCCAGACCTAAAATAAGCCTAGATATAGCCAGGAATGTACTCTAGTTAAAGTTAAGGTTTAAAATAAACTAAAACAGTTAGTGGTTTTTGGGCCTCGTTACGGTAAAGTAACATAGTACGTTAGTAAATAGACAAAAAACATAAATTCGTAGTCATTGGCAAGAAGAAATTTAGAACTTTTAACTAGAAAGTAAATAGTCGCGAATTCATCCCTTAAGGGGATACCTTTAGAATAAGGCCGTTTTTCGTTTTAACGTATCTTGTTAGGTACCTCGAACAGGGATGTGAGATTACGGTATATGCTTTTTGACTTTATGATCTAGTATCCAACTGAAGGAATACACGATACGAAGAAATTTTCTCGATAGAAAAAAATCACAAAGTTCGAAATATCTTTTTACTTTTTTTAGCTACAAGACGCAACGCTTTAGATTGATCCTATGAAAATAACTTTAAAGCATATAAAATAACCTTATCGAGGTTTCAACTGAACAGATTTCGATATAATAATACTTTTATGTTATCAAATCCGAAAATTTATTTTGGCACTTACGTTTTTTTATTCCGAGCTACACTCTTATTATCTTCATCTCATCTTTTGCCTTGCAAAAGTATTTGCATCTCTCTCATTTTTTCAGTTCTTCAGATGCTCCGTGGAGCTCTTGCAAGCAGGACCTGTATCACTTTTCTGCAAATCGGAGCTGTCAGATCTTCGTAATTTCAATATATTTTTTACAGTAAATGCTAATAGTTTAGCCGTTTATAGATAAATTTAGTGTTAAAAAATGTCTGCACCATGTGAATGTGTATTTTTATGACCTTGAACAATATAAAACGCAATATTTTTCTATCCACACTAATTTTTGAATTATGTATAAAATTGGTATGAAATAATACAGCAAAACTAAATAAAGTACAACGTCGTTGGGACTTCCTACCTGAAGGCGACAATGGACTCGTTTACCAGGAAATGAATAGCAACGGCTTGAAGAAAATAACGTCTCCAAGCCATCACCTTTACTTGTACATACGTACTGTAATCCTCCAATGTTCTCATCTCACAAAGCAATATTGGGTAAACATTATGTTTTCTATATTGGAGTGTCTGTTTATTCAGCGTTATTCTTATATTTTAACTCAAGACACACGCTAAAATAAATGTTTTCATTTTAGGATTGAAATACGTCAAACATCAATGTGTCAAGAATGTGTTAAATGTCAAAGGCAACAAGCCTAGGGAAAATTATGGAGTCGCGTTTGAACTGTGAAAAATGTGTTAAGTAAATACTAGCTTTTTACCCCGACTTTTCTGCGTGGGTTTTAGAAGTACCTACCAGAAATAAATGAAAAATATTTAATCCTACTAATGTCATAAATCTAAATCAATATGATGTTGTAATAGTTGTTAGGCCAATTTTAATTTATCATATCATAAGGTTAACATTTTTCCGCCATTCCAACCTATCAAAAGTCTTGGTAGGTATAGTTTACGAAGACAAAAACAGTACAATACAATATCAGTGTTTTACCGAAATAAAACCAACCAATTTAAGAATATCTGTTCTAGGTAAACAACATTTTTATTTAGCAATGTTAATCAATTGGATTGAACAATTGTGTGACGTTTTGTGAATCAGTACTTCTCATTATTTCTCGTCTATAAAACTGCTGGAATGTATTAGCTGAACGCCAATTTCCACGTGCCAAGATTTCGTCGAGAGGATAATTTTGAAACCAGCTTTTGGAGGCTACAGCAGACCGGGTGCTACCTGGTGTGGCTGCAATGCCAGCTTCCCGAAACAGGGTCTTTACCCATCCTGCAATGGCTGTACGTGAAGCAGGTTTAGCCACACCTCTAATCGTAATAGATTTTCTGTCCAGTATATAGGGTTAAGGTTAGAGCTATCGGCATTTAAAAGCAATTTCCAGCCGGATTGCCTATAATTACTGCTGTCAGTTTTGGAGCCAAACCGTGGCCAAAATATTATACCGCTATCAGATCTTATGCAATGATTAGGATCAATATTAAGTAGAGTTAGATCATGTATTCGCCTACCAGAGCAAAGCAACAACAAAATTCCAGTATGACGTGATGTTTGAAATAGATTATTTGAATCAATTGTGTAATTATTCAAAAAAGAAATTAATTTATCAATATCCCAAACTGGAGGCTTTGCGACCTTTGGATTTTTAAGGGCAATAGATTTTAAAACATGTCTTACTAGAACGTGTGAACTTAACTGACTTGAAGTTTCAGCGTTACATAGTGTAGAAATAACCGATTTATGTAAAAGTATTGAATTATACGACAACTTATCAATTACATATAATTCACATAAAAACTGCGCTAATTGTGAACCAGTGGGATTCATTAAGTCAAGGTTTTTATTACGGCACCACGACGTCCAGCGCTTCCAGGCTACCTCGTAGGTTTTTAGTGTAGATTTTGGCCAAGAATTCTTAAGCAGTGATAGTTGTTGAGCGTTCAATGTCTTTATCGCGTCGGACCACCCCCACACTTCCAAACATCGAGGACAATGTTCTCGACCTGCGGTGGTGGGAGTTTCGTCGACGTGTCTATTAGGTATCTCTGTAGGTTTCTCAGAGTTAAAGGAGCTGCGAGCGCTCGGGCTTTGAGATCGGCACGCCAGAATACCCTCTCCCATCGAGGTACTACTAATAGGAATATTTCTATCGACTGTTTTAAGTGAGACAGGACTTTGGGGACTAGGAAAGGTGGTGGGAATATCCATGCGAGCTCGTAATTCCATGGGGCACTGATGGCATCGTGGAACAGAGCTTGAGGATCTCTCAGATGTAGGGACACGTAATTGTACACTACGTGAGCAGTCGCCGAGGCAAATAGATCTACTATTGGGGTTCCCCATTTTGCAAACACTGTTTCAACACAAGTCGGTAGTAAGTGCCATTCTGGAGGTTGGCGAAGGCGCGATAAATGGTCCGCATGATTGTTGTATTTGCCCGGAATGAAGTGTATGTTGAAGTGTATCTGATGTTGGTCTAACAAATTCAGAATTCGATAGGTTATTTCCAACAGGGATAATGTCCTTGTACGTTCTTCCTTTCGTAAGTAGGTGACCGCAGTTCTGTTGTCGCTTTGAATGAGGAGCGAACTTTGATGAAGCCATTGAACTTGGTTCTGAAGAGCATATAAAATTGCTAGCATTTCTTTTTCATTGCAATGCAGCGTTTTCTCTTCTTGTGACGAAGTTCCTGACAGAGCCAAATTGTTCGCTTGATCCGACGCATCTGTCGTTAGAAAATTTATTGGAGGAGGGTACTGAAGGGGTGTTGACCTTTGACAATTTTGGGCCCACCAGTTTAGTTCCTCTAAGACACCTTGTGGTAGTGGGTAGGTCTTTGATGGCAGGACTGGCAGCGAATTTACGAACATTAATAACTGTCGATGATTGAGCCGACCCCGAGGGACAACAAAACTGGCAAAATTTATAAGTCCCATTATTTTATGCAACTCCTTCAAAGTTAACCGCTCTTGTTCCCCTGATTTATCCTGATAGCCTGATTTATCTTTGTAATGATGTCCTGAATCTTTTGTTTTGGTATGATTTTTTCATTTTCCCATGGTTTCTATAGTATCCCTTAATAAATTATCTTTTGAGGAGAAACAACAGATTTTTCGAAATTTCTTTTCCACCCCAGTTTTTTTTAGGAACATTTGTACGGTTATTTTGACATGCTCGCGAAGCGTGTGAACAAAAATGGCGTGCCACTTTTTTACGAAAACTAAAAACTACCCGCAAACCCCAGGTGGTGCCACTGAGCCGGAAGTATAGAGGGGATAAAAGTACGAAAACTGGTAAGTGTAAGAAATCGATGGGAAACGGAAATGCCATCTCATATGAAAGCTTCCAGTGACGGTTAAGTAGTTTAATACAAGTATTTTTCCATGATTTGGTATAAGTCTTGAAGATGTTCCGTGGATGAAACAACAATCAGGATGAAACTATTTACTACTTATAGCAATATGGACCTGAGGATGGAACCAGGGTTATCCTACAGCCCCGGATTTAGAATGCCGCATATAATAGCAGCGGTGCTCATGTATAAAGGCTCATTGCATCACATTTAGGGTCTCATATCAACCGAAAGACGTCCACTGATGGACATAGGCCTCCCCCAAAAGGGGGGGGCGGGGTTGCCATAATCGCCACGCTTGGCAGGCGGGTTGGCGATCGCAGTATATGGTTGAGTTTTACAGAGAACGCTGCTGCCCATTCTCTGGCGAGTCCCTTAGTCGCCTCTTACGACACCCATGGGAAGTGATGGGATGGTATTATTCTTTTACGGCACCATACGGCACCGGCCGACACCATACGGCATTTAGGGTCTAATACTGATTAACTATGTCCAGCAGTGGACGTCTTTCGGCTGATATGATGATGATGATGACTGGTTAACTAGGTATTGAACTCAAGTAATATGATAAAGAGTTAAAAATACATGTTTTTTTTAAATGTGATGAGTTTGTTCTTGACTCTAGTGTAGGTCAGAGATGACAGAGACAAAGTCTACGATGGAGCGAGCTTACCCAGAAGGAGCCTGTTCACTCTAACTTTGAAGAGATTAGGGTTGTAAGCGTTTGGAAACACGGACGCAGGCAGAGAGTTCCACTCCTTTGCTGTGCGCATTATAAAAGACGTATGGAAACGCTTAATGCGAGTTGGTGGAACAGCAACAAGGTAGGGATGGTAAGATGCAGTGCGTCTGGATGTCCGATGGTAGAAGGGGGCCGGTGGGATGAGGTCGTGGAGTTCTTGGGCACACTCACCGAAGTACAATCTGTAGAAGATCGACAAGCAGGCAACCTTACGGCGATCAGCCAAGCTATGCAGCTTGGCATCCACCAGTTTTACGTCACCGATAAGCCTCTTAGCTCTGCGTTCCACCGAGTCAAGCGCGGCAAGCTGATACTTAGCTGAGCCATCCCAAAGGTGGCTACAATACTCCATGCAGGATCGGACTTGCGCTTTATATAGGGTGAAGTATCGCTTCACCCTATTTAGGATGCCCAGCTTTTTGGCAGCGGTTTAGGCTTTGTACTCGATGGGGGCGCCGAAGTTGAGACTGGATGTCAACTCCATGCCTAGGAGCTCGATGTTAGACAAGACGTTCGATTTATTTTTCACTGATACAAAACAATCTCCGGAAAATGCACGGTTTCTGTGGAAAAGGCTACGTGGGTAAAGCCACGCGAAAAAAAAAACAAATTGACTACTTATCTTTTCATTCGTTTTCAGAACTTGTGTACATATTTCAATTACGATTAAAATATAACTTTTATACAACTGGTCTACTCCATACCTTCCGTATGCTTAAAAGTCTCTATTACTATCTCTATCGCACAATTATGGCCATGTTCTTAAAAGTCAACTGAATTAGTAGTTTTCACTATAATTTGGGGCCATACAAAACATGATATAATTTACCAACGATTGTAAAAAATGATTATTAAAACAAATCAATATTTTTCGTCGCTCGATATTTTATTAAATTGTATTTTATCTACGTCTAAAATCACTGTTTATAAGAGTGCTGATTTGTGTTAATATTTTGACAGATGAAGTTTATGAAGTTTGCGTGCGGGCAACACTGAATCAGTTGGCGGTTTGAATTAATTTCATGTTGTGGCGCTAGGTTCGATATTTCGGACTTTGCACATGGAAGCATGCGGGGACTGCGCGGTGCCAGGAGATGAAATCGGTGCTTTCGAGCTATCATTTATTTCAAAGATACGGCCTTAAACCGATAGCTGCAGTGTCAAACAATCAATTTTGCATCTTCATTAATTCCCTGGTAAGCAAACATCCCTAACCCCAATCTATCCCGAAGACAGCAAGTTCGAATATCAAGAAAGAAGAACGTTACACTTGTGGTACAGACACCTTCGTACATATGTACAGGACGTCAGCTCGGCTGGTCGCAGTTCACATCGAAGGAATAGAAGAAGGATAGAAATAAAAAACACACCCCCGTTCCAGCCGATCACGCCCGTCTGGTACAAAAAAGAAAAGAAAATTTGATATCTACGGACATATAAGTAAACAAATATATTACAGTTTCGCAAAAGGAGGTAACTGATTCCCATGTCTCCTCGCTCTGGACCGTGTATCGAACCAGGGTTGGATGTAAGAGGTCGCCACCACCGATTGCCTCGGCCTAAGTAGAGCAACCTCCACTGTATGCTCCACCGTGTCCTTCGGGCGTTCCACACAGTGAAAAAGCTAGTTCTACCAATCATTTAATTTGCCTATCCTTTCCCCAACTATATTGGGGTCAGCTTCCAGTCAAACCAGATTCAGCTAAATACCAGAATTTTACGAGGAGCGACTGCTTATCTAACCTCCATAACCCAGTAACTGGGTGACACGGTACTTCTTGGCAAGACTGGTGTCAGGTTTTCTGGCTTCTGACAACCAATCACGACTACCAAAGATCTAGAAATGACAGCCGACGCGTTGGTCGCGGCTCAACGGTGATTTCCGAGACACGTAGTCTTGATATTTTTATTAAGATGTTCACCAGATATGATGATCATTGTTGATAATATATGTTGATCATACCGACTTCAGCAAGCAACAAAGTAGGTCTACCAATATAGTATTTAAAATTTTCCAGAACTAGATACAAGACACGGAGCTTCTAGTTTTTTTATTCGGGTACGTGGTCATTCTTATTTTGATTAACAAAAAAAAATATATATTAAAAAGTCACGTACCCGAAAGAATCTAAAAACCCCGAAAATAACCTAACCTAACGACAAAAACATGGTAAAAAATCCATGCAAAATTTTATCTCCCTTCCCTCCCCTTCTAGACCCCATATAATAGTTTAGGCTGTGCATTTTATGTCGGTGAATAAATTAAGAGGTTTTCAAATAGAAGACAATCCTATGTTTAGTTTCTGTCAAGAAACTAGCCATGATGCGTGTACGTTGGTAAGTAAATAAAATAATAAGTAAAATCAACAGATGTTTACTCTTTACAACAAAAATACACTTCACTAATAATGGATTATGCGTGGACATATTGGGCAAAACACCAGAGACTATGTTGTACAAAGAACCTACTTAATTATTTGCCCAATGAGAACTACATATTTAAAAAGTTATGATGACGATTTTGCGACACCCTTCCTGACTATATCGTCAAGCTCAGCTGCTCCTGCCTCGTTTTGATTCTTACAGTATGGCGTCTTCTTCAAGTTTGTCAGCCATGCGGTCACTTTCGGAAACCTAAAGGAAAGGAAAGCCCTTTAGACAACTACCATTCCTATGTATGTAATTATAAATTGACTTTAATTATAATCAATTTTCTGTCCTTTTCCTATGTAAACTCCTCTAGCAACCATTCACTACAGACTTGATACTTTGGAATCAAATTTTAAGGTTCTGCACCCGAAGAGTATACATAGTAGCCGGCAAGAGTTGTGAGCACAGATGAATGCAACAGAGTGGACTCGCCAATATGTGGGCGAACGAAACTTGCAAGCGCAATAGTCAATGAGCATTGACTGACAACCAATAATGTGAAGCGTCAGAGCTGTCGTCGTCAAACCGACCAATAGAGAGTGTGCTCACAAATCGTTCCGGTTATTATAACCAACGGCATCCTATTGCTAAGCCTGCGCATCCATCCCTCCGTCTATCTGCCAGCCGGCTATATCTCAGGTACCGTAATAGGTAGGCAGTTAAACACAGTGCTAAAATTATATTTAATTAAAAATTCAATATTCTTTTCGATTTTTGGTATCTGGCGAGTTTTTTTAAGCAGTGTATTTTGATAAAAATAATAATAACTTACTTTTTCTCATCGACTGGAAGTATATATTCCAAACTTGTCATATTAGCTAAGGCTGCCACATCAGCTATAGTAACGTAATCCGCCGCAAGATAAGTTGTTTGGGATAGAAATGCTTCAAAATAACCGTATGCTTGTTCGATGTCGTCCAACAGTTTTTGTTCGATGGTCGTCTTTCCTTCCAGCACTATGTAATACTGCAAATTAAAGAAACAAAAACTTGGTCATAATTAAGCATTTAGTACACCTAAGAGGCACCTCAATGACCCTTCAAGTTCCCATTACAAATGTACCAATTAATTGTATGCAGAACCCTTACTCTTTTAACACATTCAACGTACTCTCACATGTAATAATTTATTCGAAATCAACTAAATAATTCAGTATAATTTTGTACTCACAGTAACATTTCGCACTCGGGGAAAAAGAATAGCGGTGTCGAAGAACAGTTTCTGATTGACCAGAGCTCTCTGCTTGATATCCTTCGGATACCACGAGTCGTCTTTTTCGTAGACATCGGCGAGATACGCTAAAATAGCGTGACTGAAAAGAGAGCAGACGAAACGTAGGTTATGAGAAGTATGTTAGATAACTCAACAGGTAACGAAATATCACGTGCTCAATCCCTTATGTTATTGTAGCAAACCGACCGGTAACAGAGTTCTAATTCATTCTACTATTTGTTAAACAACGTTCGTTATTTCCATCGATTTTTGACAGATTGCGACTGACATTCGAATACAACCATTTGGTTGCTTCAAAATAAGTAGAATAATTGTTTCTCTGTATGCCATTTTGTCTGGAGTCTCTGAAAAGAGGTAATTTTCGGACTGACTGAGAAGGTATATATAAATGACATATTAAATTACAAACCTATCATGCAGAATGAAATCACCGTCTTCCATTACTGGTATCGAGTGCACTGGATTTTTCTGAAATAAAAAGAACATTATTTGTTATTGAAAATTTAAAAGAACTTATGGGCTGTTTTTTTTACCTTCAAATACTCTGGTGTCTTATGCTCGTTAGCCATAAGATTCAATTCAATCTTCTCGTAGGGCACGTTAAATATTTCGAAACCCATCATGGCCGCGCGCACTGGCGGGCTCAGGTCCATGGTGTACAGTTTGATACCCATCTGGAAGTATAAATGAACAATATTTATTTAATAATTAAAAAAAGGAAAAGAAGGAAGAAAACAAAAAATAATAAAATGTAGGTAATACTTGTATTTTACCAAAATGTGAATGGTTTTACCGAGGTATGGTTGCAAATAATGCGGTAATTTTCTGGAACGAATGCTTACACTTGTGTTTACTGTTTTTTTCACCTAGAGGAGTTAATATGGTTGTTTGGTATATATTCATAATCTAAATTAATATTAATATTTTCGACACTTACCTTTTGTTAGAAAATTTAGTAGTTTAGCTACGATCGCAAGAACTGTAATACAGCACTTTTCACACTGAGGTACTGTTCAAACGAGTAGGATGCTTTTATACGAGTGATTTCGATAGCTTATCTACTTATATTTGGATATTATAAAATATTATGAAATAAAGCTCGAGTAGATTACTGTCAGGTACACTCAACTTAAATTGGCCGCATAATCTAATCATAACTTTAATTCTTTATCTATCGTATGACATAGTTCTAACACGGCACCAAACAACCATATTAACTCCTCTAGGTGAAAAAACAGTAAACACAAGTGTAAGCATTCGTTCCAGAAAATTACCACATTATTTGCAACCATATCTCGGTAAAACCATTCACATTGTATATCCAATCAGCTACACCACACATTTTCCTGATTGTATAGCTTTATGTGGGCTACATGAAAAATCAATCTAGATAATAATTTCACAGTTGTTGCACAGTGTTATTTATTTATATTGCATCCTTTTAGTGTTCCTTCTCAAAATATAGGTACTGATGCCGCAAAAACATCTGTTTACAAAAAAAAAATACTGTAAGCTTGAAACTGTTAAAAGCACAAACTCAAAAATTTATTGTTAAGAGAGAAAAAAAGTGTTTTTACAAAGAGGTAATATAATATTTATTTAGATATGAACTAGGTACAGCATTAAAGTACTAAATATATACACTTAAAATAAAATATCCTAACTAAGATAAGGCGTCAAAAAATTCGTCCGCATCGCTGTCCACCGGAAGTGAGCCCAAAACACTGGCGGCATTGCCACGTTGTATGGCAATGCTTATCCTCTGTCCGAGGTAAAAGCCAGCCCTTGGGTCACGCGAAGTGTCAACTAAGCGTTTAGAAAGATCTTTAAATAAGGCATGAGCACTCGGACCCCACGATCCAAGAGTTTCAACCCCAAACGGCTCAAAAATATAATTGCCAACAAGGTTATTATATTTCCGCCGCTTGAGGTTCTCAGCAGCCGCAGCGGCAGTACCAACACAGCACGACGAGCTAGGAAGATGGGATGGCGCAAGAGTATCGACACAAGTAGCGTCCCACACTAAAGGCCTACCCATCTTCCATGGAAACAAATACATGCCGTCCGGTCGCTTGCCGTCGTCGCGTGCCAGGCCATTGGGTTCTAGTACGGCTGGAACGCCGACGGCGACAAGAGCGCGTCGGATAATGTCGTTGATGTTTGCGTGCCGTGCAAAGCGACCCGCACTTCGACTGCATGAGAGACCGTGGTGCCCGAGGCTGTTGACAGCTTCGCCACAGTGACAACGATGAGGAGAACAACACGATGCGCCTAAGCGAAGGGAAGCAGCGAGGCGGAAAGTTGTATCGTCGAACAAGGTGCCTATGTTCGACGACGGTAGTGCGTGAAGCCAGAGGCCCGACTCCCACTCACCCACAGCCAGCAGGCGCGCACGCTCCGCAGTAGAAGTAGAAGTGTCTATAAGGTTCCTCTGAACTTCTCTGAAGACCGGCTCATCCCACTGTCTCTGATATGATGGGTTGTCGGGTAGATTTACATTCGGGCAAGCGAGTTTCCAGGCATTCACAGCCTCGGTGAAGCACGGCACATCAAAATCAATCAGTGTGGAAGCTAGGATATTCCTGATTAATTTATCAGTGCCATGAACCGAAGATATAAAAGCCGGTAAACTAATACTGGTAATTTTGCGGACACCGAGGCCTCCCATACGAATGGGAAGAGTAGCTTGAGCCCAAGCTCGGTCGTCCATGGCCACATTTAAAATTGAAGATAGTGTATGCTTGATAATTTGGTCCATTTTTTCTAAAAGGTGAGGGTGCTTCCACATATGGGAAGCACGAAGGAAATATGTCAATTTGGGACCGAAACAGCAGTAACGAATTATGGTGATAGCCGAATACATGTTAATTTTTAACAGTCTTTCCGAAATGTCTTTGAAATTTTGAATTTTTTCTTCGACAAAATTGGGAAAGGAATTCTCAAAGATTGGTGACCCAAGGAGGTGAAGAGAGCTTTTGTCCATAATTTTGATTCCAGGGGCTATTGCGTTGAATTTTGAAAGTGTGAATTGTCGGTCAGTACTGTCAGACAAAAATAATTCGCATTTGGAAAAGTTCAGATCAAGTCCAATGGAATGAAGTCGATTTTTTAAAAATTGAAAATCATTTAATACCAAATTTACATCGCCTCCAATGGTACCATCATCGAGATACCAAACATTAAATTTAGAATTTAGCTGTCGAATAATAGGGTGAATAGCTAAACTAAAGATCACTGGCCCGAGGGGATCACCTTGTTGACAGTCAACAGCGGATTCCAAAAGGTTGTCCCGATAAAGTAATTTAGATGGTTGTCTATAACATTGCCAGAGAAAACTGAAAATTTGAGGTATTTCTTTTTTAGATTCTGCCAACAAGGTGTCCCTATTTACCGAATTAAATGCATTTTTGATGTCAAACTTCAGGATGACCTCTCCTTTGCCAGAATTTGCGTAGGTCGACAGTGCGTGTACGGCAGCCTCACAACCCCCTTTGGAGCCGTAACCCAACTGCAGGGGCTGAAATTTTTCCGAAACTACCTCACCATAAAATTTACAACAAATCTTGGCTGCCATACGACGGTAAGTAGTTCCGACGGCAATGGGACGAATACCGCCATCTCTCTTGCGTAGGGCACATAAGTTGGCCCCGTACAAGACGTCGATGACGGCCTCGTTTACCTTGCCGGAGAGCATGAGGTTAATCAGAGCCGTGAGCTCTTTCAAAAGCAACTCACCAGCTTCCCCGGCGCCTGAACAGATAAGATCCTTTAGATGTTGCGGACTAAGGGCGTCGAGGCCGCCAGCAGAGCCACTCCGGAAGGAGCAAATGGCTGTGACCACCTCTCGACCTGTAATGGTGAGGGTGTGAATATCCGAATCAGGGGGGTCGGGAAAGACCATCCGCTGGGGGAGGATGTTTGCTCTCCAGAGCTGTGACAGTATCTGGAGAACACGGAGCCACCACATCACTACTGAAAAGAATCCTGGCTGCTCCGCTAATGTCACCTTCCCCTAATTTTGTTTCGACCAGATGGGAAATACCTCTTAAGGAGGTAAACCTCTGTGTCGACAATTTAGATTACAAATTTAGAGCCGAAACGGTAATATTGTAGGTAATATTGTAGTACATTTGAAATGGCATTTTTTTGGAATTAGTTCCGAAAATTATTTCACTGGTAGAAAGCTACTCTATAAATATTACCGGAAAAAATGCACAGCTCCCGTGACCATGTCTACAAGTCGCAATAAAGATTTTAAAATGTAATGATTATCGAGAATCGTCGTTCTACAATTAGTGTTATTTACTTGATAGATGCCCGGTTTCTGAGGTTTATATCGGTCGTTTATCTGTGCGTTAACGTTATTCCTCATAACGCTATTGGTTGGTTTGTGGTTAACGGACACATAAATAACCAATAAAGTACCTCAGAACCGGGCAAGAGTGGTGATTTTTGACCCGTTTCTGAGGGACTTTGCAAACGACGCAAACGGAGGCGCGGAGTAAACTTCTGGTTTTCTTATTGTACGGAACATGAATTTTACAAGTCGCATTTGACCGATATTTCTGATTTGATACATCTAATTTTCATAATAATAGAATACTAATGCAGATTTAGATAAGCGATTTCTAAACAAGTGATGTGAGGATGATTGGTGACTGAGATAATTGCCAACAGCATCCAGCCCCTAACTTTACTATGACATTTCATTGTCATCGAGATTCATTGTGAAAAAGGAATAGTGATATTTGTCCTATATAGCACGGTCTCTCTCATCGTTGGCATCTATTTGCATGTCGTGGTAAGAGGGGGGGGGGGCTTATTCGGTACTACAATTATTATAATTAATCATTAAAAAAAAGGAATTACTTAACTGATCCGGTTATAGAAGTCCACTAGGTTATAGAATAAAAAGATACACTAACTCTAATTAGCTACTTTTTACACACAAATCGGTTCCTGTGGAAATAAGCCACGAAACAAAGTCGCAGAAAGTAACTAGAGTTTAGTAGGCATAATATTTACCTGCATTAAAAAAATAGAACAGAATATAAACCATTTATTCGACACAGACACAACGGCAACAACAAACACATTGTAAAAGTCAAGAATAATAATAAAGTAGAATTGTGTTAAGCGTGCACATAGGCATGTTTATAATAGTGCGATTATATCAGTAGAACAACAGTGCATTTGTATGTTGTATGTAAGGGGTTTCACAATGAAATTTGCAATAGACTGATGACACCAGCAGCCTACATTTTTTTTTTCCAGCTTATGCTGTTATAGCGTCAGGTACCGCAACATTAGAAGACAATAGAGGCGTCCAACATGTGGCACGGCACGGGTTGTATTAGGAGTTTTGGCACATGCTACCATGTCTTTGATATTGCAGATGGCTTAAAATGTCCAATAATTATAGATAAACTGAACCGAAAATCTTAACTACCATTAGATGATCGTTCTCAAATAATTAACTTTTATGCAGAATTTCAACTAGTTTTTATCGGGCGTCTGTCTCATACAAAGTTAAAGCATTAAAGCGATTTATGATTGTTAACTTTCAGCTGAAGTAGACATCGCTCACAGCTCTTCTTAAGACGAAGAAGCAAATTGTGCACCTAGATGATGCCTGGAGCGTCTTACGTCATTGCTTTTTATAAATTGTTTGAGAACTTTTGCGACTTGAGAGGAACTTCTGGTTCGAATTGAAAAAATATTTATTTTACTGTTGGATAGCTCATTTATTGAAGAAGGCTTAAGACCTTTATATGATATCACGCTACGTCAAAAGCTAGACATAGGCCTTCCCCAATTGTAGACACATCAACTGGTCTTGTGCATCTCTTATCCCGTGGATTTCCACAGCCTTCTCCAGGTCATCGGTCCACCTAGAGGGATTCCTTCCCAATGCTGCGTCATCCGCTACGCGGTGGCTACTCCAAAACAATATTCATGTTCGTGCTGTTCGGTCCTTTTTGGCCTCGTATAGGTATTTTTATATTTTCTCTGCAATTCAAAGGCTTGCTTGGAAAAAACTCAAATTTAACTTCGCCTTCGTACATGAATTATTTCATAATTGTGTCCTATGTCATGTTCGTTGTACCATATAGAATTAAGAAATGCTACTTTTCAAACACTATAGTTTTTACTTATGGTGGAAATAAAGTAAGGAGTAGGTGATATTAGTGGAGCCGCCAGGATTCTCTTCAGCAGTGCTGTGGTGGCTACGTGTTCTCCGGAAACACTCGCAGCTCTGGAGTCTAAATACCCTGCCCCAGCTGATGATCTTTCGTTTCCCGACCTTCCTGATCCGAACATTAACTCCCTCATCGTTTCAGGTCGAGAGTTAATCACAGCCGTTTGCTCATTTTCAGCCCCTACAGCTAGGATATGGCTCCAGAAAGGGCTGTGAGGCTGCCGTACACGCTTTGTCGACCTACCTAAATTCTGGGAAAGGGGAGGTCATCCTGATGGTTGATATAAAGAACGCCTTCAATTCAGTAAACAGGATTACCTTGTTTGCAGTGGCAGAAGCTAAAAAAGAATTACCCAAAATTTATAGTTTCCTTTGGCAATGCTACAGACACCCATCTAAATTACTATATCGGGACAACTTACTGGAATCTGCTGTTGGCTGTCAACAAGATGACCACCTCGGGCCAGTGACTTTAAGTTTAGCCATTCACCCAATTGTTCGCAAGCTAAATTCAAAATTTTACGTTTGTTATCTTGACGACGGAACCTTGAGAGGCGAAGTAGATTCAGTTTTAGATGACCTAAGTTTCATAAAAAATACACTTCATTCCATTGCGCTTGATCTTTATCTTTCAAAATGTGAACTATTCTTAGCGGACCATACTGACAGACAACTGACACTTTACAAATTTAACACAACAGCACCTGGAATCCAAATTATTGAAAAAAGCTCTCTCGTCCAAAAATATCCAAAAATTCTATGACGTTTCGGAAAGATTGCTCCAAATCGACAAGCATTCGGCTATCACCATAATTCGTTTCTGCTGTTTCGGCCATAAATTGACATAGTTTCTTCTAGCTTCCCATTTGTGGAAGCATACCTACTCATCTTTTAGACCAAATGGATCAAATTATCCGACGCACTTTGTAATTAATTTTTAATGTGGTCTTGGACGACCGAGCTTGGGCACTAGCTTCCCTTCCCATCCGCATGGGAGGACTAGGAGTCCGCAAAATTTCTAGCATAAGTTTACCGGCTTTCATATCTTCGGTCTACGGTACTGAGGAATTAATCAGGAATATCCTGGCTTCCACACTGGTTAATTATGATGTGCCGTGCTTCACCGATCGATGCTATCGATGTCTGGAAACTCGCTTGTCCGAATAATGACTTTCCTGACAAACTATCTTCCCAGAGGCGGTGGGACGAGCCGCTCTGAAGAGTAGTTCATAATTACTTACTGTCCACGTTTGCTTCTACTGCTGAGCGAGCGCGCCTGCAGCCTGTGGGAAAATTGGAGTTGGGTCTATGGCTTCATGCACTACCGTCGTCAAACCTAGGCACTTTGTTCGACAACACCAGTTTCGCCTTGCTGTTTCTTTACGTTTAGGAGCCTCTTGTTGTTTTCCTCATCGCTGTCACTGTGGTGAAGTTGCCAACAGCCTCGGGTACCTCGGCCTTTCTTGTAAACGCGGTGCAACCCGTTTTACGCGACACGCTAATTTAAACGACATTATCCGACGAGCTCTTATCATCTTCGGCGTTCCAGCCGTATTAGAACCCAATGGCTTGGCATGTATGATGGCAAAAGACCGGACGGCATGTCTTAGTTTCCTTGGAAGATGGGTAGGCCTTTAATGTGGGACGCAACCTGTGTCGAAACTCTTGGGCCATCCCATCTTCCTAGTTCATCGTGGTGAGCTGGCACTGTTGCTGCGGCTGTGGAAAACCTCAAGCGGCGTAAATATAGTAACCTTATTGGTAACTATATTTTCGAGCCGTTTGGGGTTGAAACCCTCGGGCCGAAGGGCCCTTGTGCTTACAGCCTTTCAAAACGAAATTTCGAAACGACTGGTTGACACTGCCCGTGACCCAAGAGCTGGCTTTTACTTTGGGCAAAAAAAGAAGCATTGCCATTCAACGTGGCAATGCCGCCAGTCTCTTGGGCACATAACCAGCTGACACCGTTTAGGACAAATTTTTTGATGCTATATTTTAGTTTGTTGTTAGTTTAGTGTATTTGTTAATTATAGTTATTATATAGTTTAATAAATCTAGTGTACCAAATGTCCTTTTTATATTAATACGCCTTGTTTCCACTTATTTGGGAAAATTTGACAATGCATGACTCAAGCAGTGGCCGCCACGCCAAGGCGTCTCCTTTTTCTATGGATTTTGAAATAGTGTGCTAAAACGTTACATTAAGAAAAAGATTTTTGACAGAAATGACTGCCGCCGGAACCAACGGCTAAACGGTGATTTCCGAGGCACGGAGAAGTCTTGATATTTTTGTTAAGATGTTTACCTATCAACAAATCGACTTCAACAAGCAACAAAGTAGGTCTACCACTATAGTACTTAAATTTTTTCTAGAACTAAAAACGAGACACTGAGCTTCTAGAAATTTTATTTGGGTACGTGGTCATTTAAACTATTATTTAAAAAAATACATTAAAAAGTCACGTGCCCGAAAGAGTAACCCAATGACAAAACCAGGAAAAAACTTCCATGCAAAATTTAATCCCCTATTTTTAGGTGATATACCAAACATAGGGGTTCATTTCGTAAAATGAACGTTCCATTTAACGAAAGTAAACGAAAGTAAAATGTATGCTTCTAGACCCCATACAATGCTGTGCATTTTATGTAAGTGAATAAATTAAAGGGTTTTAAAATAGAAGAAAATCCTTTGTGCAGTTTCTGTCAAGAAACTAGCCACGATGTACGTCGGTAAGTAAATAAAATAATAAGTAAAATTAAAAGATGTTTATTCTTAAGTACAAAAATACACTTCTCTACATATTGCCACTGTACCCATCACGAATGATGGTTTATGTGGTGGCGTGGACATTTTTGGGAATAACACTAGAAAATACATTGTACAAAGAACTCACTAAATTATTTGCCAGATTGGCCTAAAATGCCAGGACACAACACACTACACATTTAAAAAAACTTATGATGACTTTGCAACGCCCTTCCTGACTATATCGTCAAGCTCAGCTGCTCCTGCCTCATTTTGATTCATACAGTATGGCGTCTTCTTCAAGTTTGTCAGCCAGGCGGTCACTTTCGGAAACCTGCAGAAAAGGAGAGTCCTTTAGACGACGAATACCAATCTTATGCAATTATTAATTGGCCGGAAGGGTGTATGTAGTAGCCGGCACGAGTCGTGAGCACAGATGGATACACAAGGGTGATCCCGCCAATGTACGATGGGCGAACGAAACTTACAAGCGCAATAGTCAATGAGCACTGACTGACGAACCAATAACGTGAAGCGTCAGAGCTGTCGTCGTTTACCGACCAATGAAGAGTGTGCTCACGACTCGTACCGGTTATTTTTACCGACGGCTTCCTATTTCTTAGTCTGCGCATCCATCCCTCCTTCTGTCAGCTGGCTATATCTCAGGAACCGTAATAGGCAGGCAGTTAAAATTTCACACAGCAAATATTACATTTAATTCAAATTCAATTCCATTCAAATTATCAGTTGCCACGTGATTTTTTCGGTTTTTGGTCACTGTTGGATTTTTAAGCAGTGTATTTTGATGGTTTACTTAGATTAACTTACTTTTTCGCATCAACCGGAAGTATATATTCCAAACTCGTCATATTAGCTAAGGCTGCCACATCAGCTATAGTAACGTAATTCGCCGCAAGGTAAGTTGTTTGGGATAGAAATGCTTCAAAATAACCGTACGCTTGTTCGATGTCGTCCAACAAATTTTGTTCGATGGTCGTCTTTCCTTCCAGTACTATGTAATACTGAAAATAAAAGAAACGATATATTAGTAATTCAAGAATTTAGTACACCTTTAGGCACCTCAATGGCTCTACAATTTTCCCGTTATAAATGTACCAATTAATTTCATTCCCATTAACATTCAACATACTCTCACATGAAATATTTTATTCTAAACCTACTAAATAATTCAGCATAATTTTGTACTCACAGTAACATTTCGCACTCGGGGAAAGAGAATAGCGGTGTCGAAGAACAGTTTCTGATTGACCAGAGCTCTCTGCTTTACATCCTTCGGATACCACGAATCGTCTTTTCCGTAGACATCAGCGAGATACGCCAAAATAGCGTGACTGAAACGAGAGAAGACGAACCATCAATTCATTCTGTCAGCGATAGCGTGACGATGACGATTGTCAAAAATGTTTGCGGTTGACAAACGTCGAAATATCACGTGTTCAATCCCTAATATTTTAGCAATCCGACCGCTAACACAGTGCCAATTCTACTATTTTAAGCAATTTTCGCATTCGCATGTCAGTCGCAGTCTGTCGAAAATGTTTGCGCAATCTGACAAAAAAGCCTCAATTTCCATAATTTTTTAACAGATTGCAACTGACATGAAAATGCGAACGTTGCTTAAAATTAATAGAACTGGTCTTTTGAATGTCACTTTGTCTAGAGGCTCTGAGAAGAGGTTATTTTCGGACTGACTGGGGAGGTAATAAATAAATGTAAAATTAAATTACAAACCTGTCATGCAGAATGAAATCACCATCTTCCATTAAAGGTATCGAGTGCATTGGATTTTTCTGTAATAAAAAAAAGACATTATTCGTTATGGAAAATTTAAAGTCACTTATGGGCTAGTTTTTTTTAGTAAAGTAACCAGGAAATGGAAAAGTTCTTTATGATACCTTTAAATACTCTGGTGTCTTATGCTCGTTAGCCATAAGATTCAATTCAATCTTCTCGTAGGGCACGTTGAATATTTCGAAACCCATCATGGCCGCGCGCACTGGCGGGCTCAAGTCCATGGTGTACAGTTTGATACCCATCTGGAAGTATAAATGAACAATATTTATTTAATAATTAAAAAAAGGAAAAGAAGGAAGAAAACAAAAAATAATAAAATGTAGGCAATACTTGTATTTTACCAAAATGTGAATGGTTTTACCGAGGTATGGTTGCAAATAATGCGGGAATTTTCTGGAACGAATGCTTACACTTGTGTTTACTGTTTTTTCACCTAGAGGAGTTAAAGAATTTAAAATGTAATGGTTATCGAGAATCGTCGTTCTACAATTAGTGTTATTTACTTGATAGATGCCCGGTTTCTGAGGTTTATATCGGTCGTTTATCTGTGCGTTAACGTTATTCCTCATAACGCTATTGGTTGGTTTGTGGTTAACGGACACATAAATAACCGATAAAGTACCTCAGAACCGGGCAAGAGTGGTGATTTTTGACCCGTTTCTGAGGGACTTTGCAAACGACGCAAACGGAGGCGCGGAGTAAACTTCTGGTTTGCTTATTGTACGGAACATTAATTTTACAAGTCGCATTTGACCGATATTTCTGATTTGATACATCTAATTTTCATAATAATAGAATACTAATGCAGAGGTAACTATTTAGATAAGCGATTTCTAAACAAGTGATGTAAGGATGATTGGTGACTGAGATAATTGCCAACAGCATCTAGCCCCTAACTTTACTATGACATTTCATTGTCTATAGAATTGTGTTAAGCGTGCACATAGGCATGTTTATAATAGTGCGATTATATCAGTAGAACAACAGTGCATTTGTATGTTGTATGTAGGGGGTTACACAATGAAATTTGCAATAGATTTAAACGGCAGCTGATGACACCAGCAGCCTACATTTTTTTTTTCTTTTGCAGCTTATGCTGTTATAGCGTCAGGTACCGCAACATTAAAAGACAATAGAGGCGTCCAACATGTGGCACGGCACAGGTTGTATTAGGAGCTTTGGCACATGCTACCATGCCTTTGATATTGCAGATGGCTTAAAATGTCCAATAATATTATAGATAAACTGAACCGAAAATCTTAACTACCATTAGATGATCGTTCTCAAATAATTAACTTCAATGCAGCATTTCAACTAGTTTTTGTCGGGCGTCTGTCTCATACAAAGTTAAAACATTAAAGCGATTTATGATTGTTAACTTTCAGCTGAAGTAGACATCGCTCACAGCTCTTCTTAAGACGAAGAAGCAAATTGTGCACCTAGATGACGCCTGGAGCGTCTTACGTCATTGCTTTTTATAAAATGTTTGAGAACTTTTGCGACTTGAGAGGAACTTCTGGTTTTGGTTTTATTTTACTGTTGGATAGCTCATTTATCGAAGAAGGCTTTAGACATTTATATGATATGATATCACGCTACGTCAAAAGCTACACATAGGCCTTCCCCAATTGTTGACACATCAACTGGTCTTGTGCATCTCTTATCCCGTGGATTTCCACAGCCTTCTCCAGGTCATCGGTCCACCCTGAGGGAGGCCTTCCCAATGCTGCGTCTTCCGCTACGCGGTGGCCACTCCAGAACAATATTCATGTTCGCGTTGTTCGGTCCTTTTTGGCCTCGTGTAGGTATTTTTATATTTTATCTGCCACTCAAAGGCTTGCTTGGAAAAAACTCAACTTAAATTTAACTTCGCCTTCGTACATGAATTATTTTATAATTGTGTCCTATGTCATGTTCGTTGTACCATATAGAATTAAGAAATGCTACTTTTCAAACACTATAGTTTTTAATTATGGTGGAAATAAAGTAAGGGGTAGGTGATATTAGTGGAGCCGCCAGGATTCTCTTCAGCAATGCTGTGGTGGCTACGTGTTTTCCAGAAACACTCGCAGCTCTGGAGTCTAAATACCCTGCCCCAGCTGATGATCTTTCGTTTCCCGACCTTCCTGATCCGAACATTAACTCACTCACCGTTTCAGGTCGAGAGTTAATCACAGCCGTTTGCTCATTCCGGAGCAGCGCCCCTGGCGGCCTCGATGGCCTTAGTCCTCAGAATTTGAAGGACCTAGTCTGTTCTGGCGCCAGGGAAGCTGGTGAGTTGTTCTTGAAGGAGCTCACGGCTCTGACTAACCTAATGCTCTCCGGCAATGTGAACAAAGCCGTCATCATCATTCTGTATGGTGCAAATTTATGTGCACTGCGCTAAAAGGATGGTGGCATTCGTCCCATACCACTTATCGTCGTACGGCAGCCAAGATTTGCTGTAAATTCTACGGTAAGGCTGTTTTGGACAAATTTGAGCCCCTACAGCTAGGATACTGCTCCAGAGGGGGCTGTGAGGCTGCCGTACACGCTTTGTCGACCTACCTAAATTCTGGCAAAGGGGAGGTCATCCTGATGGTTGATATAAAGAACGCCTTCAATTAAGTAAACAGGGTTACCTTGTTTGCAGTGGCAGAATCTAAAAAAGAATTACCCAAAATTTATAGTTTCCTTTGGCAATGCTACAGACACCCATCTAAATTACTATATCGGGACAACTTACTGGAATCTGCTGTTGGCTGTCAACAAGATGACCACCTCGGGCCAGTGACTTTAAGTTTAGCCATTCACCCAATTGTTCGCAAGCTAAATTCAAAATTTTACGTATGTTATCTTGACGACGGAACCTTGAGAGGCGAAGTAGATTCAGTTTTAGATGACCTAAGTTTCATAAAAAATAAACTTCATTCCATTGTGCTTGATCTTTATCTTTCAAAATGTGAACTATTCTTAGCGGACCATACTGACAGACAACTGACACTTTACTAATTTAACACAACAGCACCTGGAATCCAAATTATTGGAAAAAGCTCTCTCGTCCAAAAATATCCAAAAATTCTATGACGTTTCGGAAAGATTGCTCCAAATCGACAAGCATTCGGCTATCACCATAATTCGTTTCTGCTGTTTCGGCCATAAATTGACATAGTTTCTTCTAGCTTCCCATTTGTGGAAGCATACCTACTCATCTTTTAGACCAAATGGATCAAATTATCCGACGCACTTTGTAATTAATTTTTAATGTGGTCTTGGACGACCGAGCTTGGGCACTAGCTTCCTTTCCCATCCGCATGGGAGGACTCGGCGTCCGCAAAATTTCTAGTATAAGTTTACCGGCTTTCAAATCTTCTGTCTACGGTACTGAGGAATTAATCAGGAATATCCTGGCTTCCACACTGGTTAATTATGATGTGCCGTGCTTCACCGATCGATGCTATCGATGTCTGGAAACTCGCTTGTTCAAATACTGACTTTCCTGACAAACTATCTTCCCAGAGGCGGTGGGACGAGCCGTTCTGAAGAGTAGTTCATAATTACTTACTGTCCACGTCTGCTTCTACTGCTGAGCGAGCGCGCCTGCAGCCTGTGGGAAAATGGGAGTTGGGTCTATGGCTTCATGCACTACCGTCGTCAAACCTAGGCACTTTGTTCGACAACACCAGTTTCGCCTTGCTGCTTCTTTACGTTTAGGAGCCTCTTGTTGTTTTCCTCATCGCTATCACTGTGGTGAAGTTGCCAACAGCCTCGGGTACCTCGGCCTTTCTTGTAAACGCGGTGCAACCCGTTTTACGCGACACGCTAATTTAAACGACATTATCCGACGAGCTCTTGTCATCGTCGGCGTTCCAGCCGTATTAGAACCCACTGGCTTGGCATGTATGATGGCAAAAGACCGGACGGCATGTCTTAGTTTCCTTGGAAGATGGGTAGACCTTTAATGTGGGACGCAACCTGTGTCGAAACTCTTGAGTCATCCCATCTTCCTAGTTCATCGTGTTGTGCTGGCACTGTTGCTGCGGCTGTGGAAAACCTCAAGCGGCGTAAATATAGTAACCTTATTGGTAACTATATTTTCGAGCCGTTTGGGATTGAAACCCTCGGGCCGAAGGGCCCTTGTGCTTACAGCCTTTCAAAACGAAATTTCGAAACGACTGGTTGACACTTCCCGTGACCCAAGAGCTGGCTTTTACTTTGTGCAAAGATTAAGCATTGCCATTCAACGTGGCAATGCCGCCAGTCTCTTGGGCACATAACCAGCTGACACCGTTTAGGACAAATTTTTTGATGCTATATTTTAGTTTGTTGTTAGTTATAGTTATTATATAGTTTAATAAATCTAGTGTACCAAATGTCCTTTTTATATTAATACGCCTTGTTTCCACTTATTTGGGAAAATTTGCCAATGCATGACTGAAGCAGTGGCCGCCACGCCAAGGCGTCTCCTTTTTCTATGGATTTTGAAATAGTGTGCTAAAACGTTACATTAAGAAAAAGATTTTTGACAGAAATGACTGCCGCCGGAACCAACGGCTAAACGGTGATTTCCGAGGCACGGAGAAGTCTTGATATTTTTGTTAAGATGTTTACCTATCAACAAATCGACTTCAACAAGCAACAAAGTAGGTCTACCACTATAGTATTTTTTTTTTCTAGAACTAGAAACGAGACACTGAGCTTCTAGAAATTGTATTTGGGTACGTGGTCATTTAAACTTTTATTTAAAAAAAATACATTAAAAAGTCACGTGCCCGAAAGAGTAACCTAATGACAAAACCAGGAAAAAACTTCCATGCAAAATTTAATCCCCTATTTTTAGGTGATATACTTTCGTAAAATGAACGTTCCATTTAACGAAAGTAAAATGTATGCTTCTAGACCCCATACAATGCTGTGCATTTTATGTAAGTGAATAAATTAAAGGGTTTTAAAATAGAAGAAAATCCTTTGTGCAGTTTCTGTCAAGAAACTAGCCACGATGTACGTCGGTAAGTAAATAAAATAATAAGTAAAATTAAAAGATGTTTATTCTTAAGTACAAAAATACACTTCTCTACATATTGCCACTGTACCCATCACGAATGATGGTTTATGTGGTGGCGTGGACATTTTTGGGAATAACACTAGAAAATACATTGTACAAAGAACTCACTAAATTATTTGCCAGATTGGCCTAAAATGCCAGGACACAACACACTACACATTTAAAAAAACTTATGATGACTTTGCAACGCCCTTCCTGACTATATCGTCAAGCTCAGCTGCTCCTGCCTCATTTTGATTCTTACAGTATGGCGTCTTCTTCAAGTTTGTCAGCCAGGCGGTAACTTTCGGAAACCTGCAGAAAAGGAGAGTCCTTTAGACGACGAATACCAATCTTATGCACTTATTAATTGGCCGGAAGGGTGTATGTAGTAGCCGGCACGAGTCGTGAGCACAGATGGATACACAAGGGTGATCTCGCCAATGTACGATGGGCGAACGAAACTTGCAAGCGCAATAGTCAATGAGCACTGACTGACGAACCAATAACGTGAAGCGTCAGAGCTGTCGTCGTTTACCGACCAATGAAGAGCGTGCTCACGACTCGTACCGGTTATTTTTACCGACGGCTTCCTATTTCTTAGTCTGCGCATCCATCCCTCCTTCTGTCAGCCGGCTATATCTCAGGAACCATAATAGGCAGGCAGTTAAAATTTCACACAGCAAATATTACATTTAATTCAAATTCAATTCCATTCAAATTTTTAGTTGCCACGTGATTTTTTCGGTTTTTGGTCACTGTCGGATTTTTTAAGCAGTGTATTTTGATGGTTTACTTAGATTAACTTACTTTTTCGCATCAACCGGAAGTATATATTCCAAACTCGTCATATTAGCTAAGGCTGCCACATCAGCTATAGTAACGTAATCCGCCGCAAGATAAGTTGTTTGGGATAGAAATGCTTCAAAATAACCGTACGCTTGTTCGATGTCGTCCAACAATTTTTGTTCGATAGTCGTCTTTCCTTCCAGCACTATGTAATACTGAAAATAAAAGAAACGAAATCTTGGTCATTTATGAATTTTGTACACCTTTAGACACCTCAATGGCTCTTCAATTTTCCCCTTATAAATGTACCAATTAATTTATGCAGAACCCTTAATCTTTTAACACATGCAACATACTCTCACATGAAATAATTTATTCTAAATCAACCAAATAATTCAGTATAATTTTGTACTCACAGTAACATTTCGCACTCGGGGAAAGAGAATAGCTGTGTCGAAGAATAGTTTCTGATTGACCAGAGCTCTCCGCTTGATATCCTTCGGATACCACGAATCGTCTTTTCCGTAGACATCAGCGAGATACGCCAAAACAGCGTGACTGAAAAGAGAGAAGACAAACCATCAATTCATTCTGTCAGCGATAGCGTGACGATGACGATTGTCCAAAATGTTTGCGGTTGAGAAACGTCGAAATATCACGTGTTCAATCCCTTATATTTTAGCAATCCGACCGCTAACACAGTGCCAATTCTACTATTTTAAGCAATTTTCGCATTCGCATGTCAGTCGCAGTCTGTCGAAAATGTTTGCGCAATCTGTCAAAAAAGCCTCAATTTCCAAAATTTTTTAACAGATTGCAACTGACATGAAAATGCGAACGTTGCTTAAAATTGATAGAACTGGTCTTTTGAATGTCACTTTGTCTAGAGGCTCTGAGAAGAGGTTATTTTCGGACTGACTGGGGAGGTAATAAATAAATGTAAAATTAAATTACAAACCTGTCATGCAGAATGAAATCACCATCTTCCATTAAAGGTATCGAGTGCACTGGATTTTTCTGAAATAAAAAAAGACTTTTTGTTTAGGAAATTTTAAAATCACTTGTGGGCTAGTTTTTTTTTTAGTAAAGTTATCGTGCAGCTCCACTCAGAACTTTGAGGAGCTCAATGAACCGACGAACTATACCAAAGTAAGGACATTTGGGTAAGCCGCATAATATACTCAAGTAAAGTAACCAGGCATTGAAATTAATAGTTCTTTATGATACCTTCAAATACTCTGGTGTCTTATGCTCGTTAGCCATAAGATTCAATTCAATCTTCTCGTAGGGCACGTTGAATATTTCGAAACCCATCATGGCCGCGCGCACTGGCGGGCTCAGGTCCATAGTGTACAGTTTGATACCCATCTGGAAGTATAAATTTAACAACGTTTATTTAAGAAAAAAGTAAAAAGAAAGAAAGTAAACGAAAACTGATAAAATGTAGGTAATACTTGTACTTTTTCTTTTAAAGGGTATGGCAACACCATAAACTTTTAAAGATATATAAGAGTACTAACAAAAAAAAACTGAATCAGGAAAGACCAAAAGGTGAATGGTTTTACCGAGGTATGGTTGCAAATAATCTGGTAATTTTCTGGAGCAAATGTTTACACTTGTGTTTACTTTATTTTTTGTCACCTAGAGGAGTTAATTATGGTTGTTTGGTATATATTACTAACCTAAATAAATATTTTCGACACTTACCTTTTGTTAAAAAATTTAGTAGTTTAGCTAAGATCGCAAGAACTGTAATACAGCACTTCTCACACTGAGGTACTGTTCAAACCAGTTGTATGCTTTTATATGAATGGCTTCGATAGCTTATCTACTTCTATTTTGATATTATAAAATATTATGAAATAAAGCTCGAGTAGATTATCAGGTACACTCAGGAAAAGGGTGCTGTACAAAGACCATCAACTTAAATTGGCCGCATAATCTAATCATAACTGTCATTCTTTATCTATTTTATGACATGGCTGTAACACAGCAGAATTGTGTTGTATGTCCAATCAGCTAAACCACACATTTTCCTGATTGTATACCTTTATGTGGGTTACATGAAAAATCAATCAAGACACTAATTTCATAGTTGTTGCACAATGTTATTTAGTTATAAAGGGTCCAACCCTTTTAGAGTTCCTTGTCAAAATGGGAGACAGAGTCGCGCACCGAGGCTTCCGATCGACTCTTGGTTTTTTCCCTGAAAAAATGCACAGCTCCCGTGACATAATATTTACCTCTAAATATCAAAATAAAAAATTGAAAAATAATAATAATGATGGTTTCCGAGAATCCTCCTATAGTATTATCATCCTCTTAGTATTATTTTACTCGATCGAATCACCGTTTGCTTATAATACGGAACACTAATTGTACAACTAATTGCAGTTGACCAATATTTCCGATATGATACATCTAATCTTCGTAATAATAGGATACTGGTAGCTAAATATTTATTTCAGTAAAGTCTGAAAGAGTGGTATGAGGATGATTGAAAACTGAGATTTTATTATTGACAACAACATCCTGCCCTTAACTTTACTATGACGTTTCATTGTCATCATGATTCATTATAAAAAATGAACAGTGATATTAGTCCTATTAGCACTGTCTCTCTCATCGTTGGCATCAATTGACATGTCGTGGTAAGGCTCCCCTGACCACGACATGCCAATTTATGTCAACGATACTTATTCAACAAGGCTTAATCGGTACTAGAATTATAATTAATCATAAATTGCAGTCAATATTAAATAAAAAAGGTTTCATTTTTTTAAAAAGAATTTCTTAATTGATCCGGTTATTAAAATCCACTAGGTTATAAAATAGACGCACACACTAACTCTGACGTCATCTGCTACTTTTTACACACAAATCGATTCCTGTGGAAATATGTTGAAGCAAAGTCGCAGGACGTAGCTAGAGTTTAATAAGCGTAATATTTATGTGTATTAAAAAATAGAACAGAATAGAAAACATTTATTCGACATAGACACAACGGCAACAACAAACACATTGTAAAAGACAAGAATAATATTATAGAACTAGCTGACCCGCGCAACTTCGTCTACGTCACAATTTTCATTACTGCTCCGCTCCTATTGGTCTTAGCGTGATGATATATAGCCTATAGCCTTCCTCGATAAATGGGCAAACAAACAAACTCTTCAGCTTTATATATTAGTGTAGATAATAATAAAGTCGAATTTTGTTGAGCGTGCCCATGAGTATGTTTATATTAGTGCGAGTATACCAGTAGAACATCGGTTGTTCCCCTTATACAATGAAGTTTGTAATAGCAGACGGATTTTCAAATCGCCACTACACGCACATTAATCTTAAAAATAATAATTTTATTAAAAACAATAACTGTATACTATGTTATACGAGGAGCTCATGGGTAAAGAATAAAAGAGACGTTGGTCCCGGCTGTAATTTGTAGATCTTTAGCAGTCGTTATGGATCGTCAGAAGCCAGAAAATCTGACACCAGTCTTGCGAAAAAGTACCGGGTTGTGAAAGTCTGGTAGGCAGCCGCTCAACGTTAAATACTGGTACTCAGCTGAATCCGGTTTGACTTGAAGCCGCCCCAATACACTTAGGAAAAGGATAGGCATCTGATGACACCAGCTGCCTATCCTGTTTTTTTTTGCAGCTGCTGCTATGTTATACCAGCTGCCTATCCTGTTTTTTTATTGCAGCTGCTGCTATGTTATACCTTAATAGGTTTTAGGAGCTTTTGTACATCCTACCATACCTTAGGTATTGCAGATGGGTTGACATGTCCAATAATATAATAGATAAACTGGACTGAAAATCTTAACTACCATAAGATGATCGTTCTCAAATAACTAACTTCAATGAAAATGTTCAACTAGTTTTAGTCGGGCGTCTGTCTCATACAAAGTTAAAGCATTAAAGCGATTTATGAATGTTAACTTTCAGCTGAAAGACATCGCTCACAGCTCTTCTTAAGACAAAGAACCACATTGTGCACCTAGATGATGCATGGAGCTTCTTACGTCATTGCTTTTTATAAATTGTTTGAGAACTTTTGCGACTTGCTGGGGTTGAGGTCAATTGTATTTCTTTTTGAAACGGCTTTTTATCACAGGGCATGGAAAGCGATTAGAGATGTTATCTAAACTATGATATTGTAAAGCTGTAGAGTTTCTTTGTTTGACTGAACGTGCTAATCTTAGGAATTACTGGTTCTAATTGATCAATAGGGAATATGCACGAAAAAAATATTTATTATCTATACAGTTTATCTAAAAATATACACAAATATAATACTAATAGTGAAAATAGAATCAAAATTGCTCGAAAAACAAACGAGATATAATTATTTTAAACAAATATATCTGTCCCTCTCGCGAAAACGCTGTTTTCTATGGCAGCTGTATAGGCGCCAAGAACTTTGACGTCACAATTCATATCGGACTTCTCTTTCTAATTGTAAACTTTGAAGCTTTGTAACTTCATCGCTGTTGAAGGTATTTAAAAAATAATTTCATAATTGTTTATTAGAGCTAATTTGTATTTCATTTTGCCAATAAAAAAATCGCATGCATATTCCCTATTATTTATTTTAGTGTTGTATCGACATAAGGCTTTAGACCTTTATACGACATCACGCTGCGTCCAATAGGAGTGGAGAATTAATGAAAAATGTGACACAGGTGAAGGTGGGTGGGTCAGCTAACTGCTTATAATATTCATCATCACCATTTCAGCCGAAAGACGTCCAAAGCTAGAAAAATGCCTTCCCAAGTATCGATAGATCGACTGGTCTCTTATCCAGTGTATTCCCACAGCCTCCTCCAGATCATCGGTCCATCTTGAGGGAGGCCTTCCCAGTGCTGCGTCTTCCGCTACGCGGTGGTCACTCCAGAACAATATTCATGTTCGCGTTGTTCGGTCCTTTTTGGCCTCGTGTAGGTATTTTTATATTTTCTCTGCCACTCAAAGGCATGCTTGGAGAAAACTCAACTTAAAGTTAGCTTCGCCTTTGTACATTAATTATTTAATAATCGTGTCCTATGTCATGTTCGTTAATTACCATAAAGAATTAAGAATTGCTAGTTTTCAATCACTATAGTTTTTATTAATTAAGTGTACGAAATGCCCTTTTTATATTAACACGCATTGTTTCCACTTATTGCAATACAATTGCGGGAAATTTTAACAATGCACGACTCAAGTAGTGGCCGCCACGCCGAGGTGTCTGCTTTTTCTGTGGATCTGAAATAGTGTGTTGAAACGTTACATTAAAAAATGATTTTTCGCTACTGTGTTGTGCCATTTATTTATTTTTACGCAATCATAGTACTGTTACTATGATTGCGTAAAAAAAAGCCACAACTGTGTTTTCAATTTACCTATGACTGTTCATAGGTAAATTGAAAACACAGTTGTGGCTTTTTTTAGTCTGGTTTGTGGTGTTCGCAACTGGCGAAAGAGATATGTATATAATAATGAACGAAGCAAAAGAACCAAAGAAGCAGTTGTGGAATTTGTTCGATAGAGTCACCGCGGACCTGCAATGCAAAGGGCATTTGAAGGAATGGAAGGATAAGTTTCAGACAGTAAAAGTCTGTCACTGCCTCCCACTTCCCCCAGAGTGGAAGTGGAAGAAGAGTGATTTTCCATCCTAAAAAAAAGGACCAAAGAAGGAAAAAAAGAGCAGAGCAAGAGGAGCAGGGGTAGGTATAATAATTATTATGGCAGGAGCTGTTGTTTCTGCATACTTCCAAATACAAATACGGGTCCGCATAGTGACCATGTGTGTAAGTGACTTTGGTATTATTCGTCGCATCGTTGAGCTCCTTATAATGATGAGTTGAGTAACACAAAAACCGACTATCCTCGCACTGACTGGACCAGCTCACTTAAACCTGTGTGGTGCTTTCCTCAAAAGCCCATCTCAGACATTAAAATACATGGTTGGACTTAAAAAAAGGTTTCTTCGGTTTTTCTTCTCAGGATAGTCAACGAGGTAACACCAGACTTACCTAGTTTATTTAATTTGAAAAATCAAAGTGACATGTCATGTATCATTTTCCATTTATAATATCTATGTAGTCGCATAGTTAAAACTGTAGTCGCGTTTAATTTATTTGAAAAATAATAACACCAACTCTACGTGTAGAAAAAAATGGGACTCTGCAACAAAATGTCAGCCAGGAGGTAGATTCCGGTACTAATGAGAGTGCAGCATTGCGGTTAAAAGCATCGGTATTCTGATTCTGCCTTATCATCGTATCTGCAACACTTTAACCGCAACATCGCAGAATTTCATAATTTCACTTTAGTTTTTTTGTACAAACAAGTGTTTTTTGTAAGTTTCGTTTTTTCTTACATCGATTTTGTTACGGAGATGCATGAGTTTTAAAGTCTATGATAACTAAAGACAGCACTAATAGCGTGTGACGTCACTCGTAAGTCAGTGTGTCAGTCAGAAGTGCAAATGACATAATTATTGCGTGAAAAGGTTAGAAGAGAAAAGAATAACTTTAAAAGCGTGTAAAATCATCAACTGCCTATGTGAGCTTCACGACCATGTAAATTATAACGGGGTAATATGATTCCCGTTGGCAGGACGTGAATCAAATTGTTCGAGCTTCAGACTACCCATAACTGCTGCCAAGATCTACAAATGACAGCCGAGACCAATGTCTAAACGTGCTTTCCGAAACACGGATGGATCCCTAAGCGTTACTTAACCTTAAAATCGACTCTTATTGTATTACCTCATGTGATACAAAGACAACCTAATTTAAACGTAGTAACATGCCCCCTTAACTTCTTATTCGTTTAAATTCCGCCTGCGATGGTCACGTACATCGTAACGTCTCTACTTTCTTAGATTTATTGGACACCAGTATTTATTAACGCAGCTTCTAATAGCCTTAAACAGTTTACCGCTACCATTTTGACGTTGTGTTTTATTTAATTAGGTGATTATCATCTAATTGAGGGAGATTTATCTTTGATTTGGAGAATTCATGTGGTTGTTCTTCTTATCTCTGAAGTTATTAATAGAATTTTAGATAAATAGTTTGATTGATAATTTATTTATTTTTATTACGCAAGCACTCACGCTACCAATCCCTCTTACAATCAAGCTTGATAAGGAACTGATATTTTAAATATCCTATTAAAAACCAATCAATCTCTGTCATATTCCATGAATAAAAAAACATTTCATCATAAAATATATTTTATCAACAGAAAATATATCACCAGAATTGTCATATTGTAAATTAAAATTGAAACGCGCGTTTGAAAATATGTAAACAAAATCTGTTGACACAAATCCAATAACCATTCTGCTAACTGATTGTTTTAACAAATAATTTAGTTCAATTATTGATGTTATAAATTATTAAAAAATTTCATACGCTAGAATTTTATTGAATAATTTAAAACGTAATCATATAGATAGGATAAATTTTAATTAATTTAGTGCAATGGAGCGAAATGATTGCATTTTCTACGACAGTGATTGTATAAACAAGCAATAAAGTATTTTATTGTTTCATTCGTCTGTAAAAATATTGCCAATGGCTTAGCACAATGGATATTATTTCCGCAGTATGGAGCACAGTTTGGTTCAAATGTTTTTTTCACGTGAGTTACCATCGTTGAATGAATTTGAGGCATCAATATCCACTGAACATTTTCATTGATTTTTACAGTGTAAAAAGTTTTTAACTGTAGCTTTGCTCCAATGCAGGTCGTGTAGTAAAAAGTTTGTTAATTGCCTAGTCCCGCCTATGAAGTTTTAGTACGGTTTTATCTTATTCTATATACTGTAACTGACGCAGTGTAATTGTTTGTTGTTCCATTCAAACAATCAATAAAATTGCTGTGTCGGATTTTTTAGAGATAAAAAAACAATGTCTATAATAGTAAATTTATTTTATTTTTTTAGTTCATAACACAGTACAGTAGGAATATGTTTCATTCTTTCTGAAAGAGTGCTTTGCTTGATACTCTGAAACATTTGAAACCTGAAAGTTTATAATTGACTAGTTGACCCGCGCAACTTCGTCTGCACCGCTCCTATTGGTCTGAGCGTGAGTATATATAGCGTTCCTCGATAAATGGGCTATCTAACACTGAGAGAATTTTCCAATCGGACCAATAGTTCCTGAGATTAGCGCGTTCAAGCGAAAAAATAAACAAACTCTTCAGGCGTATATATTAGTAATTTATTACATGTTGACAATCTTTTCTGTTCAGGATGTGATGGGGGCCTGGAGCTCTGAAATACAGGCCTTGGATTAGTTCAGACTCCAGATCTCCCACAAATTACAATTGTTTTGCCAAATTTTCTGTCAACTTAAAATAATGTAAATAGTGTATTTTTGTGGAGATAAATAAATATAACATTATTATTATTAATTTAAACTTCGTGAACAGTATAGTAGTGAACATTAGGTATTAGGGGTCCATAGACTAACGTAATGCAACAAGGCATTATTTTCCAGACCGGTGTAAGATGCATATGATAATATTAATCCAAAAAAAGTGGTGAATGATGCAAATGATACATAATAAGTTCAAGACACTGTAAAGCTAACAAATTAACAAGTACTTACTTGAAAAAATTACAAACCTACATATAAGTAGGTCTAGCAAGATTCGTCATAAATATTTGTGAACGGTATGTGGAAAAATCTATCACGTTGTAAATTGTATGGATATCTAAATGCAGCGACTAGTCACAATTCAGGATACAGAAGATATCAAAGTGGAGCAGAAATGACGCAAAACTAAAAAGGGTTATTGTACTCAGCGTTATGAACAAATTTGACTGTGGGTGGGACTATTATTATTATTCAGGTATTCTCTCTAAGGAGGTAGAATACCTGAACAATAATAAATTCTAGGGGCTACAAACTCCACGCCCGTTCAGGCAATAGGTTTAATTTAAACCTACAAACATGGATCACAATAGCAACGGTGATAGCCGTGATTGTGCGGCAGACGTAGACACGATGACGTCATTAATCTTTGTGTAATGACCACCGAAATGCGAACGCGGACGTCATGGCACATTTGCTAAAGTAAGGATACGTCATAGTATGAATGGGCTGTAGAGAACTTTGTGTGTTATGTTTAGGTAGGTAATAAACGCTTTTCTATTCGTTGATGCTCTTCAGCAACGTCACTCTACAGTCTCAAGTGACGTAGTGTATCCAGAATCATCTCTTCGACCTGATCCCACTATCGCCGTATTACTACCGGAATACCAGACGTACTTCAGGATACCATCCGCACTTGGTCGATATCCCGACTTGTCGTACTCATCACTTCTGCTCCACATTTATTATGCGTTCAGCCAAAGTGTGTGGATCTCTCTGCCCGCGTCTGTATTCCCTTCCACATACAACCCGTCTGCATTCAAAGAAAATATTAAAAGGCCTCTTCTGGGTACACTCGCTCCATCATAGGCCTCATCCATCGCTTTCCTTCTGGCGTGATCGAGGTCAAGAGCAAGCCCTTTCCTCAGTAAAAAAAAAAACATACTACGATATTTCGAATGATGTGCAGTGGCGGTTTTAAGTTTCTGATGTTAGTATCCATATTCAAAACTGAGCTAAAAATGAATAAGGGTTAAGCGAATTTCAGGAGAAATTACAGAAATGGTATTTTTTATTGTGTACAAACTTTGTGTTGTCTATCAGACACTCATTAGTAACGGAAGAATTGTATATATTTACAAATGACATGTGCCGTATGGTGTCGGCCGGTACCGTATGGTGCCGTAAAAGAATAATACCATCCCATCACTTCCTGTAAGTGTCGTAAGAGGCGACTAAGGGACTCGCCTGAGAATGGGCAGCAGCGTTCTCTGTAAAACTCAACACCATACACTGCGATCGCCAATCCGCCTGCCAAGCGTGGTGATTATGGAAAACTCCCCCCTCTTTTAGGGGAGGCCTATGTCCAGCAGTGGACGTCTTTCGGCTGATATGTTGATGATGATGATGACAAATGATATTGGAAAGGCCATCCACAAAAGACGGACTTTTATCTAAAAAAAATGAATGGGCTTCAAGTTTACTGTCTTTATCTTTATCAAGGAAATCCGATAGATAGGTAGATAGGTACCTAGCAATATGTTTACACACGAGTACTTAGCAAAGCATGATAGTGACGTCTGTCGAGCTCCGACAGGTCGAAACATGAACTCGTGAGCGCGTTCATGTTTTGACCTGTCGTATTTCGTTAACTATAGTAATATTGCCCCGTGTTGCAAATCATTGTGCAATTTTAAGTTAATGCTGTTCTTGTTACCAACAAAAAAGCCTAAAAACAATTCGGTTGCAAATCTATGTCTACAAGGCCGAATCAATTCATATCATCATCTGCCTAGCCTTTTCCAAACTATATGGGGTCGGCTTCCAGTCAAGCCGGATTTAGCTGAATACCAGTATTTTAAATTGAGCGGCTGCCTACCAGACCTCCACAACCCATTAACTGGGTAACACGGTACTTCATGGCAAGACTGGAGTCAGATTTATTGCCTTCTGACTATCCGTGACGACTGCCAAAGATTTATAAATGACAACCGGGACCAACGGCTTAACGTGCTTTCCGAGGCACGGAAGAAACTCGGTACGTCAAGATGGTCACCCATCCACAGACCAATCTTGGCAAGCGTTGCTTACCTTGAAGACCGACCCGTGCGGCTGTTATTATCGAGCCACGAGCTCCTCAGCCGGATTTAGCTTAATACCAGTATTTTACATGGAGCGGCTGCCTACCAGACCTCTACAACACCGAATCAATTCATATGCTTTCAGTAAATGTTCGTTAGGTTTTTTAGGCTTGTCTTTGTCATACTCTTTGATCGTTGCCTTACTCCTGCTAACTCGGTAGAACAAGCAAGCCGCACAGACAATTCAGGTTGTTCTCTTTGTAAATTACCATTCTAAGTCAAGATGGCAATTAAAATTTCTTTCTACATCTTTTCTAGCAATTAAATAATGAAAAAATACTCTTATATACCACGGTAAAAGCTTTACCGTGGAATAGACTACTTGCCTAAACTACAAGATAATTTATTACACTTATACATTTGCTCTAATACAAAATAACTATATTCCCCTATAGGAAAAGCTTTGTTTATATTATCAATAACTCATCTATTGTATTCAAAACAAAGCTGTTTATTCTAAGAAACAGTTATACGCATACCTACCACACTCACTCATTCGTACCACCACAGAAATAATTTCAAATACAAAACGTTACGTACGTCAACAAAAATAAATAGGATCGTTGTATCGAGATAAAAAGGTCCCTTTAGAGTTTTTAAAAGTCAACCGGACCGAAAAATCCCCTTACAATTTTTTTTCAAGGAATTGTTCGGAAAGTTTGAAATATTTTGTTCCATTTTTGCCATTAAAATTTTTACCCTTTTAAACACGAGAACTGCGATTCTGTGGAGTGGTTTGAGGACCAATTTAGAGTAGATTAAGGCTTATTTCCATCACTAGAATATTTCTAGATATTTGAGTAGCGAGAATGTCCTAGCAAGACTCATAGACGAGACTAGGCAATTTGCTCTATAAATAATATTGTCATTTTCGAAAGGTATGATGTGTACGAATCAGGTGATTACATCTTTTTCATCATAGTCTGCCAAGCCATTTCCAACCTTGTTGGAGTCACCTTTCAGTCTTATCGGACGCAGTTGACTAGCAATCTACATATATACTAATATAATAAAACTGAAGAGTTTGTTTGTTTAAACGCGCTAATCTCTGGTTGAACGTGCTAATGCCAGTCGGATTTGGAAAATTCTTTTTGTATATGATAGCCACATTCATGAGGAAGGCTAGAAGGGAATGGGAAAAAACGGATTCTCACACAAACAACGGAAACACATTTGCGTAACAAGATGCAGGCAAAAGCTGGTATTTTATTGTGGACCTATTTGACCTCTTCAACTCAGTTGGCAAGACCGATTTTCGGAATATCATAATCCTCAGTCCCCGTGAGGACTATCTAAAAATGACAATCGGAATTAACTGCTTAACGTCCTTTCCGAGGCATGGAGGTATTTCGTCTTCCTACACGTTTTATTTATGACTTCTGTTAACTGTATGCATGCTGTTTATGCAAGTTATGATCAGAAAATGTGTCGTTTTTATCTCCTTTCGATAATCGCTATCCGTGGTGATAAACTGCCTACATGTTATTGACTCATAATTTTTGTTTATGTAAAAATAATGCAGCGACAAATAATCAAGGTACTTATTGATAATGCTATTTATCGTTACTTCTATTTATAGTACCTACCACCTTTCACCTTTCACATTTTCCATTCATCATTCTTTCATCTACTTCAACCATTATAACCATCGTCATTTTTACTCTAAATTCTCTTCACGTTATTTTTTGGGTTCCGTACCCCAAAAGGCAAAAGTTTCTGTCAAGACCCTTTATCTCGGGAACGCGTAGAGGTATCGAGTTGAAATTAAAACCATATACTCAAGTCTACAGTCCCTTGAAGCTGTGAAAAAATCGAAGTATTAGTAGTTCGATTTTTTCCTTAACGTAAGAAAAAGATACGGGCGTTTATGCCGCAAAAAAAACGTATATTTCGACACTCTCAAGGGAATTAAAATGTATATCTATGAAATTTGGCAAGTAAAACCGTCTTATACTACAAGTATAGGAAAAAGTCTGAAAACTATACATTTGTAATTAAATCATAAAAAATATAGTCTTTATTGAAAGTAATAAATACCTACAAATTTGTACAGAACCCTCGGTGGGCGAGACCGACTCGCATTTGGCCGGTTTTTTATCATTCCATTGCAACACATGCCCAGAACAGATATACATACTCTTAATATTCTTATTTCAGCTGTACCGCATGCAACAGCCTTCCATTCATGTCTTCAGTAGCCCAATCTTAACTGCCACCGTGGTCGAGTGGTTTAGGCGTTTGGCTTGTGACCCGGTGGTCGTGGGTTCGATTCCCACGGGAAGAACTTACTTTGTAGAGTTGTTTTCCAGTTTACTAGGACATTGCAGGCTTGAATCACCTGATTGTCTGATAAAAAGATGATTCCGTGCTTCGGAAGGCACGTATAAGCCGGTGGTCCCGGCCGCCAAAAGGCGGTCGTCAAATAAACCATGTCAGAGACCCTGGAGGCGGCTTAGAAACTCGGATACTAGGGTGTGTGGGGTCGTTTAGACCTTACTACCCATACGATAAGAAGAAGTAGCCCAATATGTTGTCCTGATAATTATGTACCTCTATAAGGCTCTTGACCTGGGTCTCCAGGCAAAGTTCCAGTCTTTCTGCGAATACGATTGTCGAAATGAAATTAATTGATCACGTAAGATCAATAGCTTCACTAGTTGTGAAAAATAGCTTCGGATGTGGTGAATTCAATCACATATTTATTTATGCAGTTTTATACCTTCATTGTTTCAAGCACCATTTGAGTTTATACTGCCTATTCTTTGAAATATCCGGAGCAGCTGAAATTCCCTGAACTCCGAACAGTTCGTAAACTAGTTGCGATGACACAACAGATTCCTCTCTCACGCTCTGTGGCTGGCACTGTTTAGAGTAAGCTATAGTTAGCTACAATTTGTGTTAAGAGACCTTCAAAGTGAACGCATTGATAACTTACCTCATTAGTGGCGCAGGAACTACCAGAAATTTTAAATTGTTTGTTCCGTTACACTCGTGAATTATTTAGATAATTTTTAATTCAGTAAATTATGGTATTAATATTTAGTTGATAGTTACGTACAATGACTCTCATCTCTTCGATTTACAACAAATAAATATATTATTAATAATTCTTATAAAAATTGTACAAAGTAGGATTCAGAAGCATTTTTCCGATCACAGAAGAGTGATTATGTGGGATCCTAAGTCGTGAGACTGTTGTCCATGATATCCTGGGGTTGATGTGCAGATTTTCCATCCAGTATATCTTTCCTTTCGGCACAATGATGATCCTATTCTACACATCCTTTAAGGTACATTTCTGCGTCACCAAACATTTGCGCCTCAAGCTACTGGGCTGTCAGAAGTCTTGAAGATACGAACACAATTTGAAGTCACGTTCTAGTGTAATGAGACGCGTAACACGTACTAAGGTAACTGGTTTTGGGGAAGGCTCTGTTCTTAATAGTATGTCTTGATAGGTTTTTGGATTGTCACATATTGGCTACAGCTGCACCTACATAGATACAGAGAGACAACCATATTTCCAATCAACATTAATAATGCTGTAAAAGGAATGAACATTCATTCATACCAATCTATACTTCTGTACTTATGTTATAAATGCGAAAGTTTGGAAGGATGTTTCTTACTCACTGATGACGTCAGAACGGCTAAAAGGATCTTGATGAAATTTGACACAGACGTAGATTATAGTCTGGAATAACACATAGGATAGGTCTTATCCCGCGAGTATGTTCCTTTGGGAGTATTTTCGATATTCACGCGGGCGGCAGCTAGTCGATCCATAAAAGTATTTCCGCAGAGCAAGTGTGGATTTCTGCCAATTTCTGTGGCCCTTTTTTATGCATAGAAAATCATCAAATAACTCCTCCCGCTCTGGGCGGAGCAAAAGGTAGTGTCAGACTCTTACTGACTTAAACCCATCCGTGTTTCTCCTAGTGCCTTTTGCGTTCCGTGGCTGCAGTACCTGTTTCGAACTAATCAGAATCAGAATTATTTATTTGTAAGAATGTAGTTTTACATAGTATGGTGTTCAATCTTTGTTTAAGTCCTAAACATTCTACCACAACTTATGGTGTACAAATATCTACACTCTTAAATAAGTACAATGATTTTATGAGTTCTGATTTACAGTTCAACATGAAATTAATACACAAATGTCAACAAATATTCAAATGTCACTCTTAGATAAGTACAATTATTTTACGTTTTGTGATGCAGTCCAATATGAAATTAATATTATTATATATTCAAATGTCAACAAATATTCAAATGTCATCAACATTTTACGATTTGTGATTTACGGTCCAACATGAAATTAATATTATTATAATTAGGTAATAGTCACAATGTCAAAATTAAGTACCTATATGTAAGTTAAGTAGTTCTTGGATTCTTACAATATTCCATATATTCGCCCATATCATAAAAGCAATTATCCAATAACCAACTTGTCAGCTTTTTCTTAAACATGGGGATGGGAAGTTCCTTAAATGCGTTAGGCAACTTGTTATACACCTGAATGGCATTGACGTATACATTTCTCCTAAACAATTGCAACCTGCATTGAGGAAGAAGCGTGTTGGAAGATAATAAAGTCAGCCTTTTACAAACATTAAGACTGACTCTTCAAAAATAAGTCAAAATTTGTAAGAATTTGGAGAGACCTACTGCTTATAGCTGTGATTTTTTACAAAACCTGGTTAAGTAGTGCGGCGCGTAACGAAACCATAGCGCGATTCAGCCGGCGGCGTCAGCGCCATCTATCGAGCTCGATGCAAGACAAAGAGATGCGTTTTGTATGTAAATGAACAGTGGACGCAGAAAATTCATTGTTTTATAAACACGGATAAATACTGGGTTAAATCTACACTAATATTATAAAGTGGAAAGATTTGTTTGTTTGTATGTTTGTTTGAATTGAATAGGCTCCAAAACTACTGGACCGATTTGAAAAATTCTTTTAGCACTGGATAGCTACATTATCAGGGAGTAACATAGGCTATATATTATCCCCGTATTCCCACGGGAACGGGAACTATGCGGGCGAAACCGCGTGACGTCCACTAGTATCTAATACTTTTGCCCGTGACTTCGTACGCGCATATTCCGTTTTTTTCGTACTTAAAAACAATAATATAGAATGTAGATTGCAATGGGTTCCACCACATATTGGACTAAGCGGTAACGAGGAGGCTGATCGTATATCCAAATCAGCGGTAGTGGACGGATGTTTAATCACTACATAGTATAAAACAAAGTCGCTTTCTCTGTCCCTATATCCCTATGTATGCTTAAATCTTTAAAACTACGCAACGGATTTTGATGCGGTTTTTTTTAATAGATAGAGTGATTGAAGAGGAAGATTTATATGTATAATAACATTAATTAAATAGTGGAGAAATACTGTTATTTTTGAGGTTTCTAATGTGATGTCATAAATAATTACATTTTATGACGCAGACGAAGTTGCGCGGGTCAGCTAGTTAATTATATACCTGATTATTCGGAATAATACCGCAACCCTGGCAGGCACTGGCCCTAGCGGGCCACGTCTACTATACTGACAACGTCTGTGGCCCTAATATCTATATTTATAATCCATCAGCCGACCAAGCAAGAGTAAATAGGCATTTATTCTGAGCTTGCTCGTTTTGAACCTCGTTCCTTGACCTCTTCTATCGCTTGTCGACGCAATGTAAAAAGAAACGTCGTACCATAATAATTATAAACTAACGATAGTAACTTCCACATTGTCAATAAAACTAGTCTGATTTTTTTATGAATAAATGCCACCTTTTATGTGTAGAGAGATATTTTTACAATTCACAATTTTTGCCTGTTTGTTACCTCTGGCTGAACAGATTTGCATGAAACTTGCCACACGACTAAACCATACTGAAATAGGTCATCAGGTACTTTTATCCCGAAAGTAAATTTCCTAGATATAATTTTCAACTTACCGCAGGCAAAACCGCTAACAGAAGCTAGTATTTCGTAAATATTCATTCGTGTACTATCAACAGTGACAACATTAAAATTATATAATGATACACTTTTAATATAATCTCATGTTTATTTACTCAACAGATTAGATTAGATTTGATCACAAAAGTTACACACCAACGAATAAATCTATACGAAACTAATTTATTTTTGCTACCTACCGAATTATTTTTATCTCACTTACAATTTAATTATAAGTACCTGTGTAGTAAGAATATTATTATGATGAATGTTTGCCGAGGGACGAGCGAAACTGAATTAGACTAAAAGAAACTAAACAAAGCCTCGGGAGGTATGGCGTTGGATTACTTATAAGTACATAGTAGGTAAGTGCGTACATGCTAACTGAATAAAAGTTCCGTACAGAAACAATCTATCAAAGTGCCAATGAGGGTTTTCAGGAAAATTTACTCCACCAGTTGGCGCAACATAGGCGAGAGGTCACCTTCATTGAAAAAGTGACTTTGACATTAACATGACGGTGACGTCAAATTAACAAATGTCAGAAAACAAGCGATTTGATAGGTGTTTGTGTGGTGCTCAACATTTTAGAAAACCCTCATTCTAAAAATTTTTAAGCAACATGCGCATTCGCATGTCAGTTGCAATCTGTCAAAATTTAGAGAAATTAAGGCTTTTTTGACAAATTGCGACTAAGTTGCGAATGTTGCTTACAAATTAGTGGGATTGGCCCTGTAGACCTTTTTACCTGACTGCCAAGTAAGGGTTGTGTTTTTCGCGCGTACCTTGTATGTACGTATGTTTATTTGTTTGTTTGTAAATTTCTTTACTACCTCGTACCTTCCAAACGGCTGCACGGATTTCGACTATTAAGGTGTCGTTAGATTCATTTCAAAAACCCAAGTATCCTTAGATAGGTGTTTTAAAAAAAAAAACAATATGGTGAATTTTGGGCGCTAAATTGTAAGTCGTTAATATATTTTAACCAAACGAGTAGGGTAGGGTTTAAAAAAACGAGTAGGGTATCAAAATGAAGAAAATTAAATGAAGTTTACAATTATATAAATATTAATAATAATTAATTATATGTATAATTTAAACAGGCTTATATATAAGCCTATTTAAATTCAATTAGGAAACAGTTTTCGTTCATAAAAGTGTCCCGGTTTCGGTCTGTTTAGTGTTAGTGCATTGCTTATAAATTTAATGTTTTACAGTCGGGTTTTTTGATTTTTCTAATAATGGTTAGGTATTTCGCAGTCAGTAAGAGCGACTAAAACTCATCCGTGTTCCTCAAAATGCCCTTTGCGTTTCGGGGCCGAGGTGACTCTTTCGAACAAATTCCGCAAGGCACTCTAGACCTACAGACCTATTCGGAATCAGAAATTCAGAATCAACAATCAATTTTCTTAGTCTTTTCTCAAGTATTTTGGTGTCGACTTCCAGTCTAATCGGATGCAGCTGAGCATCAGTATTTTACACGGGGCGACCGCTTATCTGATTACAAAAATCCATTAACTGGCTTACACGATACCCCTTGTCAGAACTAGAGTAAGGTTTTTTGGCTTCTAACTACCCGTAACGATAATTGACAAAGATCTTCAAGTGACAACTATGATACTCGAAAATCTCAGTATGTTAAGAGGGTCACCCATCCAAGGGCCGACCGTGACAAGCGTTGCTTATCCTTGAATCCATGTAGCTGTTGTAGTTAAGCATAAAAAAATGAAGTACCGAAAACCACCAACGAAGAAACATCATTGCTGTTTATTTTCTTGAGCAAGGATCCCCAGTGGCAATTCTTTCACCAAAAAATATTTGGATAGACTTGGGGCACTTCGTAAACATCATTCTAGATGATTGATAAGCGGCGCACACGCGAGAAACTGCTTAATATTCTATTTGTCTTAGAAACTTTGTTAACTATTCCCGTCTGATAGGAAAAACGAGGCCTGGGAGTGGTTTAATGTAGAAAGATATAATATTAAGAGCAACGTTAGGGTAGGTACTAATAATAGGCACCATGACAATAATTATAGTCTTTCACAAAAACTTCGTTCTTGCTGCATTTATGTTTGGGTCCAGTCTAGTCGGACGCACCGTAATGTCAGTATTTTATGAGCAGCTACTACCTATATGACCTCCAACCCAGTAACTGTGTAAAACTAACTCGATGCAATCAAGTCAAATCTAAAACCACTAACTATCCGCTCCGGCTTCGCATGGATGCTATATATTTTTTTGTCCTGGACAAATAAAAAAAATATTCAACTAAATTGGAAGAGCCGCTCTCAAGTGATGCTCCGACATACATGTGGCAATTGTTTTTATTGATATAGAAGATCAATAGGCACTTATGAATTGCCAAGATCCATAAGTCAAAAAGATGAAAACATTGCAAAGCATAGATCTCTATGGAGACGAACGAGGAATTCCACAGACGCTCTTCAGTAAATTGTTACAAAATAATTCTAACATTAATTTTAAATTACAAAATGCGAAATGCCCCTTGACAAGTCTGGTTCTTGCTTAAATATAAAGTAATGAAAAACCCGTCTTTTATCAAACTAACAAAGACGAAAATGTGAAATCAAACCATTACAAAAACTGATAACATTTTAAACTAGACTCGAATCAAATCCATATACAATCTTGCTATACTCACAAAACAAAGCTAATTTCAGCGGCCGCGCGCGGCTGAAATTTACGGAAACAGGAGCCATGTCGGCTTGTTCCTGAGATTGCGTCTGCTAGAACGTCCAACTTTAAGCATTGTGTGACTGCGTACAGAACTGGCAAAGCTATCAAAGTTTATAACTGTCTAATACAATGCTATATGCAAACGCAGCGGAACTTCGCGAGATATATTACGTTTGAATCGTGTGCGGGGATCATAATGAAGTCGATATACAGGGGAATACTTTACATTTTTTATTAGATTTATTAAAACTTGATGCACTAGTAAAAACACTGTACAAAGGCTGAGTTAATGCCTTAGGCATTTTCTACCAGTCGACCTTAGGATGGTGCAGAGACAACATGGCAGGTGCAACTTAAAGGAAAGACAAATAGAGAGGAAAAGAAATACAATCATAAATACATAGATATATACATACACAAAAAAATTAGATGTTTGGTTATACTCGTAGGATGGTTAAATGTATTGCGATAGGTTTATTTTCTGGTATTGTCATTTTCTCCTGCAAGCTACTCGCATTCAGTACATATGTAAAAAAAATATGATAATTTAAAAAAAAACAAGTTTTTAATTTATGTTGTCAACTAACAAGCAAGCAAGTTGCAAGTAAAACTTTAGTTATAAATAAAAAAATAAATTAGAAACTTGTTTTTTTTTTAAGTTTTCATACATTTTTTAACTACTGGTGCTAGCGAGTATAAATTGATAAAACTCATGTTAGACGGTTAGGTTTAATTATATTGCCGGGCCCGATCAAGCGAACAGCGGATGCCCGCAATGTAACGCAACTTGCATGCGAGCTCTTTGCATGTGGAAACATGGCCTTAGATCGAATTGTTAAGTTTTACCTTATGTTAAATTAAGAGCACTAATTTCATTTAGGCAATAACTATTTTTGATAATCAGGCATCGTCAACCATTCGTTGTTCATGAAATTTTATCCAACTTTGAGATTGAGAATAATCCTTTCACATTCATATTTTACTAATATTCAAACGAATATCGTTATCATAATATATTATTCTTTGCAATACCTACAGTATTCTTTTTGAGAAAAGCAATGTACTTAGAGCATTCTGCATAACTTCTATATTTTGCGTCTACGTGCCTCACAGGCGCTTCCCATTTAACTTATCTTGTTCTGTGGCACGTACTTTATCTACATAAATATACGCCTGTCTTCCCGAAAGATTATATTATTCTTCATATTTTACAAAAGAAACTGCTCAAAATTCTGTCGTGTGTCACTTATATTTTGTCATGTGAATGTCAAATAATTTTAAAATCTTCCACGACAACGTTACGCTGATAGGGTAACAATAATATAAAATATTGCTTTATCATTGTTGATGTTACCACTATTTGTATTATTAACTAGCTGACCCGCGCAACTTCGTCTGCGTCACAATTTTCATTACTGCTCCGCTCCTGTTGGTCTTAGCGTGATAATATATAGCCTTTCTCGATAAATGGGCTATCTAACACTGAAAGAATTTCAAATCGGACCAGTAGTTCCTGAGATTAGCGCGTTCAAGCAAACAAACTCTTCAGCTTTATATATTAGTATAGATAATGTTTTCACTTTGTTGGATTTTGTGCGCGAAATAATATCAAAACAGCTGAGGGAGATTAGATTGTCAAATCTGTAACCTTACCGCTCAATGTGAGTGCGGTGCCCCTGTTCATAACATGAGCTACATGTTTGAGTGCCCCAAGTGCCCATACACCTGTACTTTGGGGGATTTAATGAATGCCATCGATGCTGCAATTAACGTAGCCATCTACTGGGCCTGATTTAGGGTGTTGTCCATCGATTCGAAAAGAAGAAGTCCTTGTGATATAGGGCCGGTTCAACAAACTGAATAAAGCAGACAAACTGAAGATTCAGATGGTGAATTTGATTGAACCTAGGCACAAAATGGTTGGCAACTAATAGAAGGGTGTTGCCGACTGTTGCCTGTTTTTTTTTACAAGGTACCTAATGTGATGATATAAGGTAGGGCACTGTTAGCCAAACCGAGCCACCAAATACGAAACAAAGGCAATAAGAAAAAGTTATCTGGTTCTTTTGACGTCCCTGGGTTTCAAGTGAGGTAGTCATTAAACACGAGTCTACAAGATATAAAAAAAGCAGAAAAAAGATACGTTGTATCATGTAATCAGGTCAGCTAACACGCATACATATGATATTCTTTAAGCTAAAATGATTGTGAAAGTTTAAAATATTTGCGATTTGCGTTACTGATATGTCAGGAGGTGAAACCCAAACAATAGGGAATATGCACGAAAAAAATATGTATTATCTATACAGTTTATCTAAAAATATACACAAATATAATACTAACAGTGAAAATAGGATCAAAATTGCTCGAAAAACAAACAAGATATAATTATTTTAAACAAATGTATCTGTCCCTCTCGCGAAAACGCTGTTTTCTATGGCAGCTGTATAGGCGCCAAGAACTTTGACGTCACAATTCATATCGGACTTCTCTTTCTAATTGTAAACTTTGAAGCTTTATAACTTCATCGCTGATGAAGGTATTTAAAAAATAATTTCATAATTGTTTAAAAGAGTTAATAAGTATTTCATTTTGCAAATAAAAAAATCGCATGCATATTCCCTAGGAAATCGTTATCACTAAATGAATGTCACGTTTTCTAGAACCCAAGGAATCGGTCGAAAATGGATTGTCACTACTAGTTCTCTTAACCTTTACTCAGTGGATCCTTTATTATAGCAAATTATGTTTGTACTAGCTTTTGCCCGCGACGTCGGCACATACCCTGTTTTTTCCCGTTCCCGTAGGAATTTCGGGAAGACCTCTCTTAGGGCTCTCTTAACCCTACGTGCCAAATTTTAGCTTTCTATGACCAATACTTCCGGCTGAGCGTTGTCTGTCAGTCACTCAGTAACGGAAGAATTTTATATGTTTTGATAAATAATTATAAATTAATTATCTCCAGTAAAATTTTGTTGCGCAGTGTGCAACAAGAATGGAATGATATCGTCACACAGATAATTTGCTTGGATATTTTTTGTTACCTACCGGTAGCATTATCATAAAGCCATACTTCAGCTATTCAAACTGTATAGCATAGTAATGAACAACATGATAAGAAGATAATATATACAGAATGATTGTTTTTCAACTCATATGATCACAATTATTTTTAAGTGGTCAATTAGTTGGTGTTTGTTTTTAAAAAGAAATCTAATGTCCTGCTTTCTGTGCCCCAAACACATTTTCTTTAAGGATAGGAAATCATAAATGACTCCTTCTGCCCTGGGCGGAGAAACCACCCCGCCCCCGTGTTCCTTCAAATTTTAATGCCTTTTGCGTTCTAGGGCCGCGGTGATGCCTTAAAGCCGGCAGCTCAAAGCAACCTATGCACTAACCATTGGCGATTCTGTGCAAGCGGAAAAGCGATGGACTCGATAAAAAGTTGTACCATAGACATAATTTAAAAATCGAATATTAATAATATTCGATTTTTAAAGGTATTAAATTATAGTAATAAAGTAAAAAAATATATAAGTACACTTTTTAACATTAAATTTTGTATAGCGAAGTCATCCTCTATATTTATAAACATCTACAAATAAGAGTACTTACTGACCTTGGTTGGTCAGTACTAGTTGTGTGTGACGGGTGTGTTATTATCGTGTCTTTGATTACAGCGACGAATAAAAATGTAAGTTTTGTTGTTGTTTTAATGTATTTCGATAATCAATACGTTAAAAATTATTTTTTAAATTATCAAAATATACATGACTCTTCCGTTACTCAGTGACGGACAGACAACGCACAGCCGAAACTACTAGTCGTAGAAAGCTGAAATTTGGCAAGTAGGCTTATTGAGGGTTGTAAAGAAGCACCAAGAGAGGATTTCCAGACTTTCCTACGGGAACGGGCAAAAACAGGATATACGCGTACGAAGTCGCGGGCAAAACCGTTATAAACCGTTTGTTCATAATTCCGAGTCTGTAGTAACAGTCAAAATCTAAACAAATAATGCTGCAGAATGCATTTTTTGGTTGTAGAACATGACTAAAAAGTATTTGAAAAGCTTGTCCACCAGGCTATTTATCCTTTTTTACGACATAATTTAATACCGGAAAAACATGAATTTGTTAGGAGAAGTCTACAAATACTAACCTGATGATCTTAATTAATTTTCTGTTTAATGTCATGGATATGGGACTTTTACACAATTTATACGGATTTCATGAAAGCTTTTGACAGGGTGGACCATGGAATTATGTTAAACAAAATTGCGTTCAACGGCATCAGATGAAACTTGCTGCGCTGGTTCTGTTCATATATATGTCATTGAAATCAGATTGTAGTGAGCAACGGATATTATTCAGAAGCATTTTTGGCTACGTCTGGTGTTCCCCAGGGATCCATCCTTGGTCCTCGTCTTTTTATTATTTACGTGAATGATATTAGCAACTGTTTCCTTCATAGTAATTTTCTGTTGTATGCTGACGACTTTAAAGTTTATCGAAAAATCAATACTATAAATGATTGTTACCTTCTTCAAGAGGACCTAAATAGGTAAACTGAATACTGTCACAGAAGTAAGCTTAAATTAAGTATTCCTAAATGTAAGTATATTAATTTTACAAAAAAAGAAGAATATTGTTTCTTACAATTATTCGCTGTGCAACGAAATATTAAACAGAGAATAGAGAAATATCTTGATAGTAAACTGCATTTACATCTGCACATTGATAAGATCGTCTCCAAAGCTTTCAAAATGCATAACTTTGTGATGAGGGCTGCTTCAGATTTTAAAAGGCCATTAACATATATGTATCTATATAAAACCTTAGTACGCTCACAGCTCGAATATGCCTGCATGACCTGGGACCCATACTACGCCAAATATGATAATGCATTAGAACGAGTGCAGCGTAAATTTCTCAAAAATATGCAATATAAATGTCGTCTGAAGCGCCTCTCTTACGAAGATGCACTATCTAAATCTAAATTACTGCCACTGCGAACAAGGCGCCAGTTGCTCCAAGCCATGATGCTTCATGGACTAGTGCATAGTAGATTCGTGTTACTTTGTGCCTAGATCGGTTATGAGACGAGAGATTCGCTCTTACCCGTTGTTTGCCACGACCCCCTGTCGTACAAATGCGGGGCGGAGGGCTCCTCTGCACAGATTAGTCACTATATACAATAATCATTTTAATCACGTAGACATATTTTACCTAGCAAAAAAATATTTAAGAAAGAATTAATTATATGCCTTCTGGTCAGTCAGAGCAAAATAGTTTGAGTATTAAATATTAAACAGTTAATCATGTATTTGGAGGAATAGTTTTAATTTATTTATTATTTTTTGTTAAGTGTACATAAATATATTAATTGTATCCTACAATAGTAAGATGTGGAAACGTCATGGATTGTACATTTATCTATAGTTTAACCATCTTGATGTATTATACAATATACGATTGTTTGTTTTCTCAAATAAAATAAAATAAAAATAACATAACTTTTAATATAACACAACATAGATTTTTGGATATACAGGTGAATTTTTAAAGTGCGCCTTCAGGGCCAAATCCGAAACTATGAGGAATATCGAAAAACACTGAAAGGAGTCTCGAGCCCGATTTTGATGAAAACTAAAACTGCATCATTGGATATTTGAAAAATCGTTATTCCTACCCAGGAATAGAACTTTGAAAAAAAAAACATTCTGTATTATCACACAATCCGAAAGTGTTGCTAATAAGGATCAAATTCTGGGAAGTAATAACACATTTCAAACTAAAGGAAAGAGCTCATTTAATAAAAAAAACTTGTATTAATTTTTTAACTGGTCATCCATGACAATAAAATAAATAAATAAAATACATACAAATTGTCAGCATGCAAGAGATATGAAAAAAAATCGTAATTTGCCTTGGCCAATAACGAGTGAATTCAAGCAACAGTTTTAATCATTATATTATTTGCCTTTGCCAATAACTAGTAAATTCAAGCAATTGTTTAAATCATTACATTATTTGCCATGGCCACTAACGAGTGACTTCAAGCAAATGTTTTTTTTTAAGCTTTAAGTACATGGGCGTACTTAATGCAACATGGTATTCTCTGACAGTCAACCTTTGTGATAAAAATACTACACAGGGTGTACAACAAATAAATAAAATGAAAAACAGAATTTACTTTCGGAATGAATGTGCCAAATAAAAATAATAAGCCGTTTTAAGTTAATTGAACTGTTTGTATTTTCAGATGGGTGTTAAACTGTACACATTGGACGTGAGCCCAGCAGTTCGCGTGAGCATGATGGCTTGTGATATATTCAATGTACCTTTCGAGAAGATAGAAGTGAATCTTATTGCAAAGGATCATTTTAAACCAGAATTCTTGAAAGTAAGAAAATAAGCCTTTTTCATTTTAACTTAAAAGAAACTGAAATCATTGAATGATTACGTCTCGAGCTAAAAAAAGGCTGTCTCAGCTGTCAAAAGATTAAAAAAATCATGCTTTAAAACAATTATTTTCTTAATTACTGCTTTAAAACTAGGAATGTTATTATTGATGATGACATTCCTAGTTTTCTAGCACGCCTACTGTACAAAAAAAAAGGTCAAAAACATTCTCAAAGTGTAAAAATTTACAGAAAAATCCACTGCATACTATCCCTGTGCTAGAAGACGGTGATTTAATTCTACATGACAGGTGAGTTATTTCAATTTCATGTGAGACAGGCATTCCGAATTAAAAACATCACGGTAAACTAAGATTCTCAGATTTTACGAGATCGTACTTAGTTATTTTTGAAAGAGAACTCTAATACAGAAACTTTATTCACCCAGTAGCTCTCACTCTCTCTCTAGCGCAACTGCCAAGTGCTGAGTCCTGGGTTCGATTTCCAGGTCGAGCCAGAAGTGTAACTGGGATTAAAAATCCCAATTACACTTCTGGCTCGACCGATAAGGAATTTCTCAGTAGCAGCACCAAGTTAGGAAGTTGTTGACGTGACATCTTTATCTTCTTGGAAAGCACATAAAGCCGTTGGTCTTGCGCCTGACCTCTCTATCGTATTGGATTGGCGTCCCATCAGAAAATGAGAGTAAAGGATCAGAGAGAGCACCTGTCAAACTTCTGTCTATCTCTTGCGTAATTTGTTTATCTTTGTTGAGATTAGCCACCGTGAACAAAATTGTAAGATGAGCAATCCTTGATCGATTTAGAATGACAAAAGGCTTTCCTTTCCTGCTGGCTGATACCAGGTATTAGGTATTACTGAAGTCTTAACTTACATTCGTTTTTGTAGCCACACCATATTGGCGTATCTAGCTGATGCCTACGGAAAAGACGACTTATGGTACCCGAAGGACGTCAGAAAAAGGGCGCTGGTCAACCAAAAACTATTCTTCAACACATCAATCCTCTTTACCAGATTGCGAAATGTAACCGTAAGCAAAACCAAATGTAGTATCTAACATTATTCTAGATCTTAGAATAATAATGCATAAAAGCCGCGTCTAGATTTCTAGAACAAAACACGAGATCGTGTGTCCACTTCATTTTCTTTGTGTGCGTGAGCCGAATGCGTCTACGTTCCTCAAACGCACACAAATATAGCTTTTAGTGATACCATTACCAAGCCGTTACTCACAAAATATGGGAAAACGCATTACTATGTTGCTTTATCAAATCAAGACAATTATTTTGTGTTATTGGGAACTGAAAAAGATGAAAATGATTTTCCATGTAGTATGACATATTCTTTCGGAAGGTAAAACTCAATTTATTAAAAATAAAAGGAAATAATTCGCATAAAGAATGGGATATTGTTCAATGCGTTTAGATTGATTGATGTGTTATAATCACATATTACAGGCATGTATTAATTTCTGATATGTAAAAAATCGGGTTTGATATGAATTAACAGTAAGTATAGTATATTAAAATTACAAAAATGAAAAACATGTTAATCAGTAATATTGTAATCTATATTTTACCACCATTTAAAAACCTTGCAGTTGCAACTGCTTCCTAAAGAGTTTCCGCTTTGACTCAACGTCTCTTATAATGTTTTCTCTTTTTGAGATAATTCAATATTTTTATTTTATTTAACATTAATATTTTGATTTCAATTACAGCATTAAAGTACTAAATATATACACTTACGCGCACCGGGTGACACCCGCTTAGGGGTGACCCGACCGCTGGTTGACTGGTTTTTGTCACTATCGGGTGGCACCGCTAAACGTTTGACGCAATGAAACCTGTCGGGAGTAGGGTGCAAAAATTTTTGAGCTTGCTTCGTTCGCTCTTGCAATTTGCACTCTCTTAATCATCAAAAACCTTAAATTTCAGTATAAATGTTCAAAATACAATAAAACCGTTCCGAGATGAGATGCAAAAAATTATTTAGTCGTTCAGGTTTTCTGCATTTAAGGGTGACACTCGTTCGTTGACTTTTTGTCACGGTCGGGTGTTACCCCTTAACAGGCGACGTAATGAAATCCGTCCGTGGTGAGGTGTAAAAAAATTCGAGCTTGCTTCGCTCGCTCTTACTTTCTGCACTCTCTTATTTCTCAAGCGTTTCTGTATGTCTCAATAAAATCACTATGTTTGTGTAAGAAATGATCAAAAGAAAATAAAACCTTTCCGAGTTGGGGTGCATGAATTTTCGAGCTCGCTTTTCTCGCTCTTGTGTTCTGCCCTCTCTCAGTTAATGAGCTTTCTTGCATCACTCCATAAAGTTATTTATATTTAAGTTTGAATGACCAAAAGAATATAAAATCTATCCGAGGTGGGATGCGAAAATTTTCGAGCTCGCTTCGCTCGCTTTTGTGTTCTGCCCTCTTTTAGTTCTTGAGTTTACTTGCGTTACTCAACAAAGTTGGGTTTAGATATTGATGAAAACAAAGTCAAAATAATCTCATTTTCGAGATTTTGTTTGTAAGTTTTAAGTATGATGTAAGAACATTCCTAAAAATAAAAACCTGCAGCGAAAATGGCACACCTTCCCCCCTCCTTTCCAAAAAATGGCTTGGACTGTCGTCACCAGAACGAAAGGCCAAAGGTGCAACTCATAATTATTTGGGGGGGAGGTTCATATTTGTGGAGTGACACCACATTATCCGCCCGGGTGTCACCCATGCTAGCTACGCTACTGATCTCATAGCTGGTTAATAAGACATAAAATAAATATTTCACAAATACCCTCATTTGATATGAGAATTCATTTTACTCAGCGTTGTTTTAAAAGGGTACGTTTTTGAATATCAAAAATTTAAATATCAAACGACCATAAAACCGAAAACTAAAATATACGAAAGTTTTTATCGTCGAATGGTTAAATAACTTACGTCCAATATATCTAAAATCGAAATATCTACAAAAGTTACATCGAAAGATCTAAATATCGAAGTATGGGTACATATTTGAACATCGAAATTTAAAATACCTACGTGTAAAAATGGGTTAATTTTCAACATTTAATGCATTCTTTATTTATTTTCACGTTAAAAATACCTACAAGTTAAAATATCGAACAAATTTTGATATAGTATGAGTGGAAAAAAGTTGCTTCTGCAACGTCTCCGGCGCTACGGGAAGTGCAATCCCTTCGCCCTTGCGTAACAAAGTATAGTAGACGGCTCGCACGGGTGCCTATGCTTTGTTACAGTGGGCGGGGTTTGCCCTCCCTTCGCGCCTCCGGATTTTTATATACACTCTAGGGGTAACAGCCAAAAGACTACGTAAAGTCTGGGTGCGCCGATTCGGTTTTGGAACAATTTCGACCTATTTTACCCATGAAAATCGGTCCAGTATACAAGCATAGGTCAATCGTGAAGGTATTTTTTAGGTCTTTAAATTAAAATATTGTCTCAAGACAGACAAGAAAGTCAATATTTTGTGCTGCAAAAGTTAGTGACAGAAACGAATCGCTGCAAAACCGACTCCACGTAGTCTTGTCTGCCCTACCCCTAGAGTGTAATTTAGGATCGCGTAGGCGCAGAGGGGCGAGGTAGCCTGCGATCTAAGGAGCAGGTGGTTTTATTGCGTGCCGTGGTAAGCATTTAACCATCTGCGACGATAAGCTCGCGTGGTACTGCCGGAGCCCCGCAGCGCCGGAGCCGTGACAGAAACCATGTTTGCTGTATGTTGCATGCTTCTAATCCGTGTTCCGACATGATAATATTCTCTAAACAATAGGTTAAACTTTTGCAGTAGACAGAGTAATGACTAATAGCAACATGTTTGCTGAGTGTTATATTGCCTGTATAAAAACGTCTTCGATATTTGTACTAGTAGGTATTTTTAACGTAGATATTGTAAACTTAGATGTATTAAATGTCGATATTTTAAATCATTCGATATTTTAATCACTCGGAATTTCACAGTACAGGAGCAATTTTCGATATTTTGATACAATCGATATTTAAATTTTCGATATTTTGAACATATTTTACGCGAAGGTATTTTAATCTTCGATATTCAAATACCTACCGGTTTAAAAACGACGGAAGTAATGGTTTGGAAATAATTTGAGCGGGATACGGTTACGGTTAGTCCGGAGCCAAAAAATTTGACACCAGTCTTGCCAATGAGTATAGTGTTGCCCAGTTACTAAATTCAGGAGGTCAGACAGGCATTTGTTTCATACGAAGTAGTGGCACTCAGCTGCATCCGTTTGAACTACAAGTCGACCACAACATAGGAAAAATCTAGACAGATTGATTGATGGTAACATGTAAGAAACGGGTGCACTATGCCAAATCAAATGCCAAATAATCGAATATCAATTGATAGAACACTATAAATCGAACGGCTAAATACTCGAACGTTAATAATATCGAATGTTTAATAAATCGAACATTCATTATAACGTACACTCAATACATCGACTGTTCAAAATATCAAATGTTTGTATGATTTATTGGAATAACATAGACTTTTAAAGTTTCTCTGTTTCTAATTGCAGTAAACACATAATTTAAAAATGTACATATAAAAGACGATTATTAAAGATTAAAATGTGATTTATTAGTAAGTTTTGTTTTTTTCTTGTATAAAAAATACAACCGAATTGAGAACCTCCTCCTTTTTTCCGCCCGCATTTCCTCTTAAGTCTCCTTGACAGAAACAATGATCTGAACTAAATAAAGGTCTACAATAATGAATTAATTACTTTTATTTGTGTTTTGCAGTTCCCTCTTATACTTGAAGGAAATAAGGATATAGATCCAAAACGGTACGATGACATTGCCGAAGCATACGGTTTTGTTGAAGAGTTCTTGTCGCGAACAACTTATCTAGCTGCTGATCACATCACAATTGCCGACGTGGCAGCCTTACCTTCTATGACCGGTTTGGAAGTTTTGTTGCCAATAGATGCTTTTGCATCTATTGGCAAAGTAAGTGGAAGATCTATGAAATCACACAATCTTTGTTATATTTAGAAAATATATTTAGGTTTGCTTAGTATTTTTTAGTTTGTTTATGCAGTAGATTAGAACAGTCTCATTGCAATAAATACTAACCATAACTTTGTATGTGTGATACGGTACAATCAGCAAACCATTTTTTACTGTTATTTCAATGAAGATTTCCACTAATATTGCGTATGATGTCTTTCATGAGCATCGACCACTTTTGCGGTCTTCTTTAAAGAATCAAATTATTGCTTACCGTTGTTCTTGCAATGTGGTAATTTTGTCTCACAAAATTAGCTTGCATTCAGCTGACGTGGTTAGCCTAATCCTCCTTTGGTTCAGCGGTTTTACGGTGACCGTTAGATCCGGGTTTTGTCGGCGGTGTTTTTTTATTCATTCAACGAAAGAAGAGATGACTCTTCTTTCGTTTTACTTAATATTTTAACGGGTCAACTAAAAGATCTTATTTTTACAGGTTCCCAAAAACAACCGCATGGCTGGCTAACTTGAAAAAGACGTCGTTTTCTAAAAACCAAAACGAACCTGGAGCAGTTGCGCTGGCCGAGTTGATCAAGAAGTGTTTAGCATAATTTTGTACCAAGATTTTTTTAGCTAAAAATACATAGCATAATGCATAGGCCTAGACATTTTGTGCGAAGTGATCAAATATCATATGGAATAAATGCCCGTTTTACCACCTTTGTCCGGGCATAAAACAATAGTGTGGGGGACTGTATATAAATTTAAAGCCAGTATTGGAATGTATGACAGTAAAGTTTCATTTGATAACGTTTTATGTTTCATTTATGTACCTACATAAATAATTTTATTTTTGACTAGCTTTTACCCGCGACTTTGTAAGCGCATTTCCAGTATCCCGTTCCCGCAGGAATTTCGAGGTATCCTCTCTTAGTGCTCCCTAAGACTCTCCAAGAATAGAATAGAATAGATTAGCATGTTTTAGAAAGCCAACAGGACCGAAAAGTTCCGTTACCATTATTTTTTGGAGGATGTGTTTAAAATGTTTGAAATATTTGATACAATAGTAGCCGCCCGCGGCTCCGCCCAAATGAATGTTGAAAATGATCCCAAGAGAACATAACGGGATGAAAAGTATCTTATGTGTTATTCCAGGCTATAATCTACCTCAATGCTATAAAGATCAGTATGTCTACCACGAGTTTTATCAATCTATACTCGCGAGCGACTGTAGTTAAAAAAAATTATGAAAACTTTTAAAAAACAAGTTTCTAACTTATTTGTTTAACACTAGTAAACTAACAAGCAAGCAAGTTGCAAGTAAAACTTTAGTTAACAACTAAAAAAATAAATAAGCAACTTGTTTTTTTTAAGTTTTCATATTTTTAGGGTTCCGAAAAAAAAAGGAACGCTTATAGGATCACTCAGGTGTCTGTCTGTCTGTCTGTCCGTCTGTCACAGCCAGTTTTCTCCGGATCCACTGGAGCGATTCTGTTGAAATTTGGTACACATATGGACTTCTATGACCCAAATACGAACGCGTTACGTAAATTATTATTTTTTTAGTATGGGGGTCACTTTTGGGGGTCAAACCAGAAAATTAAAAAAAAAAGTTTTTTGAACAATATCGTGTTACATATCAAATAAAAGGGCTTACTGTGAGGGTTTTAATTATATTTTTTTCATAATTTTAAAATAAATGGTTTTGAAGTTATTCAAGAAATTAGACGAAAAATGACCATTCCCCCCCCCTTATCTCCGAAACTACTGAGCCTACAATTTGGAAAAAAATGGAGATAATAGATCTTTACCTAAAAATTACAGGAAAACCTATTAGAAGTCTGTAGTGTTAAAATAACATGTTAAAAAAATTAAATTCGTTCGGAACCCTTTGCATGCGAGTCCGACTCAGTAGTTTCTGAGATAAGGAGAGGGAATGTTCATTTTTGATCTAATTTCTTGAATAACTTTTAAAGGGTTTTTTTTTTAAGTTATGAAAAACAATAATTAAAACCCTCACAATAATAACAATTTTTTCAATACAATAATAAAAATTTCAACAGAATCGGTCCAGAAGATCCGGAGAAAACTGGCTGTGATAGATGGACAGACACCCGAGTGATCCTACCATAAGGGTTCCGTTTTTACCGATGTTCAGAACCTAAAAAAACATAAATTTCCATACATTTTTGATGAACTTTGTTTAAAAATTTGTCGAATTGGCACTGATGCGTCAACATTTAGAATCTTTCTGAAAAAAATAATGGTATCATACCTAGTAATAGAACATTCCGTCATAATATGTATAAGTATTACATAGAAAACATTAAAGATAATCTCTGAAAGATTAGAAAAAAATCTTAACTGATAAAAGGCTGTTGCCGAGTGCTGTTACATAACAATTATGTTTCTTCCATACTGATAGTGTTATGAGCAGAAGAGGCAAGTTCAATTATAGGAGCACGTGAACTCTTCCTTCTTCGTAAATACCAAAGATCTCTTTTCTATTTAAACAATGTTTAATTTAGGTCGTTAATTAGCGATAACGATACGAACAAACTCTTCAATTTTACAATATTACGAATAGTATAGATTTTTACCACTTTAAACATAAAGAGTTGGTTTGTTCGGTTGAACGCACTAATCTCAGAAACTACTGGTATGAATTTAAAAAATAATGTAGTGCAGGATAACCCATTTATCTAGGATGGCTATAGGCTATAAACATCCAAAAGCACTACGACCAAAAGGAGCGGAGTATTCATGAAAATGTAATGTCGAATTCCAATAATTCCATACAATTTCGATGTTTTGGCCTTCACCACGCTACCGCTGACAGATTTTCAGTTGTCTAGGGCATGGATGTATATTCATCTATATATACTAATATATAAAGCTGAAGAGTTTATTTGTTTGTTTGTTTGCTTGAACGCGCTAATCTCAGGAACTACTGGTCCAAATTTGAAAATTTATTTCAGTGTTATATAGCCCATTTATCAAGGAAGGCTATTTAAGCTATAAGATGAAAATGAAATTTGACAGATTATTGCATGACTTTTATTATGATCCAAATATGATTCTGCTAAAGTGGCCTTTTTAGACCCGCTTTGATACATTGAGGCATGTATTGTGTGGATACAGTATACATGCCTCAATGTATCAAAGCGGAACATACAGACGTGTTAAATATTTAAAAAAATATGTCCACTTGTTTTAAATCTCTTGTCGTTAGGTATTATATACTATGCAATAACAATTATAAGCAAAGGTAGATTATTATAATTACCAAAAATCGAGGGATGATTACAAAACATATCACTGCACAACAACAACGCTATGAACATCTGGACTTTAAGACATAATAATCTGCATTATTGTATAATGATGCCTAACGACAACACAAGTGGACAAAAAAATAGTTTATAAACGTGACCGTAATAGTCTATAAATAAGCATCTGACCTTGGTTCGTTTGGTTAGTATTGTGTGACTCGCGGTGTACTGCTATCGTGTCAAAGTTTAGTTATTCGGATAAAATGTGAGTTATCATTTTGTTTTTAAATTGCCCCTGTAACTGTTTTTAATTAATGCTCCTTTTCTTTAACAATTTAATGAGCCTGACTTATAAAATAGCAGTCGTATCGAATAGTCAAATTAATGTTTAGTTTACTTCGTTATGTAGGTTTTATTGATTAAACTAACAATGTTTTTTGACGTTTTCCGCGCATACACCGGCAAATGTCTTAAGGTCATTTCACAACAAAAAAGTTTGTTTGTGTGTGTACTGTGTACAGTAGTATAGTTAGGTAGCTGACGGAACACGCCATGAATTCAAATGATTCTTTCTTTATTCGTAATAAAACAAAAACATATTATTATAGTAGCCGAGTGCCGTATGGTGTCGGTCAGTGCCGTAAGCTGCCGTAAAAGAATAATACCATCCCATCACTTCCCGTGGGTGTCGTAACAGGCGACTAAGGGACTCGCCAGAGAATGGGCAGCAGCGTTCTCTGTAATAATCAACACCACACACTGCGATCGCCAACCCGGCTGCCAAGCGTGGCGATTATGGCAAACCCCGGGCCCTCTTGAGGGAGGCCTATGTCTAGCAGTGGACGTCTTTCGGCTAGTATGACGATGATGATGATGATTATTATATGTAGTATGTATGGTACAATACAAATTTTTATTTTTAGCATCTTAAGCGTCATTATCATCTAATCAGTCATTATTTTGACAGACGGCTGGTAAGTACCGGCTTCTAATTTGAAGAAATATTTGGCAATTTGTGAGCTCAGTTTGACAACAACAATCTAAAATCTTTTTATTCGTGGACGATTATATTTTTATACTAGCTATTTCTCGCGACTACATGCGCGCATATCCCGTTTTTTTTTCGTTCCCGTATATCCTATAGTCTTCCTCATGAATGTGGCTATCATGTACAAATATAATTTTCTAAATCCGACTGTTACTTCTAGAGATTTCAATCAAACAAACAAACTTTTCAGCTTTATTAATGTTAGTATTCATAGATTTACTACGTGGACACCCAAATTGCTTAGCTACATTGGATGATGACTGTACCAAGTTGTGAGCAACCTTTGTACCTTTATTAAGATAAACGGTTTCACTCTCAACAAACCAACCAGTTTTTATCTCGAAGTAGTGGCCCGCCTTGTCTTCGCCCGGATGTGTTTTTTTTTTTCAAAATTTTCTTACATACAAACCTGATAATTACAATAACAACAAAAAACTAATCGTCCAAGTCGTTCTCAATTTACGGCGAGGCCAAAGGAGTCTGGGATTCATTTTTATATAAGTACACTAGCTTTTGCCCGCAACTTCGTACGCGCGTATCCCGTTTTTTACCGTATCCCGGTTTTTGCCGTTCCATAAAGTACTGGAGGAGCAGTCGATGTGACAACGCTGGACGGAGGTGTATGTCCAGTGTAATGACGATGATGATATTTATTTTCAGATGGGTGTTAAACTGTACACATTGGACTGGAGCCCGCCTGTACGGGCAACCATGATGGCTTGTGACATATTCGAAATACCTTTTGAGAAGAAAGAAGTGAATCTTATGCACAGGGAACACTTAACACCAGAGTACTTGAAAGTAAGAAAATAGTAAGATCCTTCTTACATGGACTTGAGTCGTAACAATAAACCATTTAATACGACCTGAAACAAACTAGAAACAAAAAATCAGTACCTTTGCCTTACTGATGCTGACGCCCTTATTTTAATAAAATTAGGAATTTAAATAAAATTGCTTGTTGCTCCAGTGCAAATAACCCTCAATGAATGTTAGAAACTGACAGTTTGCTATGGGTCGTAGAAGGTCTACTAGGCTTTATCTTCGTTATGAACGTCCTCTGTTACAACTCTCCTCAGTCTCCCCATCTGACTCCAAAGCGGTAATTTTTATGTTAGTTAAAGAAAAAGCCAACAAAATTATTTATTACAACTTTTTTTTTTCAGTTAAATCCACTGCACACTATACCTGTGCTAGAAGACGGTGATTTCGTATTATTTGACAGGTTTGTTTTTTTTTTTAATATTACATGATAACACGGTAGTACACAAGTTAAAGTGATTTGAAGCTACCAGATTCAGCGTGATGACCATAAATTTTATTTTAGTGCCTATGAATTTATCAGAGGCACATGTCCTTTAAGGTTGATATTATTTTATTTACTGTCTCGTTGGTTTGGAACTACTGAGCATATGTGGTCCTGAGTTCTGTTTCCAGGTCAAAGGGTTACAGGAATATAAAAGTTTGTAATTCTTCAAGAACAGCCGTTCCCCGTGCCGCTGCCTTCGTGGCCAGTTCCATATAAATCTATGCATTGAAAAGTGCATTCGTGTCCGTAGCCTTAGAGACTACTAGGCGTGATATTATGTTAATTAGATACTTCTTAATTTATTTTCATTTCGTTTTCAGTCACGCTATAATGATTTATCTAGCTGAAACCTATGCAAAGGACGAATCGTGGTATCCAAAGGACATCAAAAAAAGGGCACAGGTCAATCAAAAACTTTTCTTCGACACGTCAATTCTTTTTCCTAGAACACGAGGTGTAACTGTAAGTAACTTGCTTATGATAATGTAACTTTGGTCCTTTTAGGGCTATCTTATTTCCTTTGTCATTTGGTAAATTGATTCTATGAATATGTTTTTAATAAAGGGATCTAAAACATCCGAACCGCCCTCACAATATTTTTTTTTTGTACATCTATTTTGGTATAAAATAAAGAATATTCTACTCCACTCTACATATATGTGGAGGTGCTTTTTTCACTCGTTTGATTTTTATTCTATTGCAGTATCCTATAATGGCTGAAGGAAATAAGGTCATAGAACAATCAAAGATCGATGCCATCGTAGAGGCATATGGTTTTGTTGAAGAGTTCCTAACTCGGACAACTTATATTGCTGCTGATCACATCACGATTGCCGATGTGGCAGTCTTAGCTACTATGACGGCTATGGAAATATTTGTACCGGTAGAGGCGGAAAAGTGAGTATTTCTTTCAAACATTGAGGACACATCACACACGGATCTTTGGGCAAGCGCGCTGCAAACGGAGTTAGCTGTGTTTTCCAAGGCAGAAAAAGCGCCATCGAGGAGCAGGCACCGCACCTTCCCCGGAACGCGTAGAACACCATCTGGAAAGGCTCTGAAGGACTACCTATGTAAAGGATTCTTATGTGTGACGTACATAGATATTTGAACCAAAAGAGCGAGTTTAGAGTGCTAATTTTCAAGCAACGTTCTTATTCGCATCTCAGTCCCAATCTATCAAAAATTTTATGAAAAAAATTAGAGTTTTTGAACGTAGCTTAAAAAACTGGCCAAGTGCGAGTCTGACTCGCGTGCAAAGGTTTCCCAACGAATTTAATTGTTTTAGCATGTTATTTTAACACTACAGACTTCTAATAGTTTCCCTGTAATCTTTAGGTAAAGATCTATTATCTTCATTTTTTTCAAAATTTTAGGCTTAGTAGTTTCGGAGATAAGGGCAGATGGAATGGTCATTTTTCGTCTAATTTCTTGAATAACTTCAAAACAATTTATTTTAAAATTATGAAAAAAATATAATTAAAACTCTCACAGTAGTCTCTTTCATTTGATATGTCACACAATATTGTTCAAAAAACTTTTTTTTTAATTTTCTAGTTTGACCTCCAAACGTGACCCCCATACTAAAAGTTTAATAATTTATGTAACGCGTCCGTGTTTGGGTCATAGAAGTACATATGTGTACCAAATTTCAACAGAATCGGTGGATCCGGAGAAACTGGCTGTGACAGACAGACACCCGAGTGATCCTATAAGGGTTCCGTTTTTTTTTTCGGAACCCTAAAAATAGTAGAATTAGCCCCAAGATTGTGAAAAAAAAAATCATTTCCAAGCCAAGCAAAGTAAGGTATCTACAAATAAAACACTAATTCAATATTTTTTTATGTCATTCATTGAATTACAGTGTTTTATTTGTGAGAATACTATGCCTGGAAGCCTGCTTAATATTGACTGGAAGGCAAGCTTGGTCTGTTACCGGTTGCTTTTGCGGTCTACTTGGGGTTTCTATGTTGTAACAGAGTTCCTGTTTGTGGTAACTTTGGCCCACAGTTTAACTGGCATTCAGCAGACGCAGCCGTTACCCTTCACTTATTTGGCGGCTTCATCCATGGGTTCAGAAGCAATGACGAAGCTTTATTTTATACGAGGAGTACCTACTTATAGGATTTTATTTTTCAGGTTCCCGAAAACGTATGCTTGGTTTACAAAATTGAAGGAGACACCATATTGTAAGAAACACAATGAACCTGGAGCAACTTTACTTTCCAACATTATTAAGAAGTGTTTAGAATCCTAGACATTTTTAGCTACCTTATGACTACTTAGAACTTATTTTATGACATAAACGCCAAATACGTCTTATTTTTCTGGGAATCCGATCATTCGTTGGACTGTCAACCTCACATCGTGATAACAATTTGACAATGACACTGGTGTATTTCGAAACTGTCGAAGCTATAAGGGCGATTTTCTTAGTGTGACCACTGATGGGCAATTCACTATGGTTTGACTGTACCTACTAGGTAGGTAAAATGGTTTGTGACTGAATTATATTTTACACTATGGTCTGTTTAGTAATCTCACAAAATTGTTTGAAATACGCACTGAAATGTATATCTAACAAAATTAAAATCTATTTAATCCTGTGATTGTTTTAATCATTACTAGTACGTGTACATTAAAATAGTTTAAAACATACTAATCATTATATATTATGTACTAATATCTGCCAGCGGCTTCATTCGAATAAACGTAAGGAAAATATCCGAAAAAAATATGGACATGGTATGTCCATGTACCAAGTTTCATTCAACTGCTTTCAGCCTAACGGCTGGAAGTGAAGAAGTAACAAACAGACAGACATCTATGACCAACATTCGTATATGTGATTGGTGGAATGATTCCCTTGTTGAACAACGTAAAGCTATCGCAAGGCGCGTAGACAACTTAATAAGCTTGAAAAAGTAAGGTTACCGGGTACGTCCTTAATCTTTCTTTCAGTACTTTTAGAGTTGCCAAGTCAGGCTACAGAGCTTCGGTTAAAAAATCTAAGGGTAATTTACCCCGGAAAATTGTTGATAAACTTGATAAGGAGGGGCCGTGGTCTCTTTTGTACCACGAGTTCAAGGCTAATATTTGAGAAGGTCAGATAGGCATTTGGTTCATGTAAAGTAGTGGTACTCAGCTATATCCACTTGGACTACAAGTCGACTACAATATAGTTGGGAAAAATCAAGACGGATTAATTGATGGTAACATGGAAGAAACATGGCGGAGAAACTTCGTATGTAAAAAGTTATAATACGAGGTTTGGCTCTCGCCTGTTTCCTCCTTCAAAATTGAACCGATTTAAAAGATATTTCATAAACTGAATAAGAAGGATATAAACTGTGTGTATGGAGGACTTACAGCTAATAAAGACAAATAAAATAGGAAACCGTAGTAGGCAAGCCAATAACAAATCCTCACGTATAGAAACATAATGTAAATTATGGTGTGAGCACAATATAAAAAAAAACAAACCGCTTAAATTAAACTAAGAATTATTTAGTTACATAAATACTATTGGAATTTTTTTTGTCATGAATTTATTTTTAATATATACATGAAGACTTAAACAACTACACTAATTATCAAGAAATTATGTACAAACGCGTATAAAAACAAAATTAATCATTGGGCATCTGTGTGTTTATGTTTTCTATTTTGATGATATATTAACCGTATAAGCACTAAAACTCTCAAAAAATGCTCAAAAATGTCCGATTAACCGCTGTCAGCAGAGCCCTAGTGAAAAGAAAAATCATAGGGACACAGCAGTATACATCCTGTTGTTTTTTTTTTTGTTACATTGTGACTGCCACGGCGCATACAGCATACAATCTGTAAGGGTGCTTGTCCATTACGATGGAGCGAGGCAGCGGAGCGGAGAAACGGAGAAATTTTAACCGATGGAATTGCATAAAATCTCCGCACCGCGTGAGTCACTGACATTTTGACTGACATGATTGACACTGACATTTTGACAGATATTTCTAAAAATACGGTAAAATTTTCCGTAGGAGCACGAGAACTTTTCTGTTCCTCGATAGAAGAAGATATAGCGATAGCGAAACAAAAAACAAGCCTTACAATATTATTGTGAAAAGTTAATTGATTATTTACCTCTAAAAACCTAAACAGTTTGTTTGTTTGCTTGAACGCGCTAATCTCAGAAACAACTGATTTGCATTGAAAAGTTATTTTAGTGGTGGATAGCCCATTTTTTTTTTTTTTTTGACATTGACCACTCGTAGTTCACCTCTAGACGGGTGGTAACTACTTAACCGGGCTAGCCTGTGGTGGCCTCAGAATGATTCTAAAGCCCCCAGCCAAGGCAACTAAAAACTACTTAAAACGTACAACTCTGCTCGCTGGGGGCACCCCCTGTGGGGTTCGGGCCTCGGCTCAGCGGCATCGTTATCGGGAGGGCAGCAAGGGACAGGCTGGGTCATGACATTATTTAGGGGGTTTAAAGCTAAAGGCTCAGCGACGCGGGCTGGCTCGTTAAGCAAAAGACGGGGAGCAACAACAACATTGCTATTATTATTACTGGGACGTCGCGCGGGGCCTCGGCGGCGAGGCCGGAAGGCGGCGGGTCGCGGTTTGTGTGCTTGTTTAAGAGTACTGGTTTCCCTACAGCTCTCTTGTACAAGGGTGATTGGGTCATCGGGTTCGAGTAAGGTATGCCGTGGACGGCGGACCTTACTGATCTGGGAGGGAGCGTATCGGGTAGCCGATGCGATAAGAGGGTTCTGGTGTTTTTCAGCAGATTCGATGAAACGCTTCGTGAGGCGTTTCATGAACTGCTTGATGGTCGGGATTTTGAGATCGACATGGAGTCGCTCATTCCGAACGAACCACGGGACACCCGTGGCCTTTCGGAGAAAACGGTTTTGGAGGGACTGCAACCTATGGATCCGGTATGACTTTACGTGGGCGAATGTAGCACACGCATAGGTCATGATGGGGCGAATGCAAGTGGTGTAGATACGCAACTTGCATTTTAGGGATAATTTGCTGTTGTGGTTCAGCATCGAGTGGAGCCTACCGAGAGCGAAGGCGGCGCGCGAGCGCACCGCCTTAATGTGCTCCATAAAACTGAAGTTTTTATCCAAGATCACTCCTAGATATTTGGCTCGCTCCTCCCAAGGGATCGGCTTGCCAAACATCTTGATCGGTGGAAGGATCGGGGGGAGTTTAGCCCGCGGCCTGCGGAACAGGACCGCCTGACTTTTCTCGGGGTTAACCTCAATCCTCCATTTCCGAAACCAGCCGCCTAGGCGGTTGGCGGATCTTTGGAGGTGAAGAGATATGGATTTACCACTCTTGCCAGAGTAGTAAACGGCCGTGTCGTCGGCAAAGAGCGCTAATTGCGACTGGGGATCGGGGGGAATATCGCTGGTGAACAGCATGAAAATGAGAGGCGACAGCACACCGCCTTGCGGTACGCCGGCGCGGATGGGTCGGGGGGTGGAAAGCGCACCTTCGATACGAAATCGAAAGGTGCGGTTCGACAAATAGTCTCGCAAGATGAGCACGAGACGATCTGGCACCCCGAGTTGATATAGCTTGTATATCAGACCGTTGTGCCAGACCTTGTCGAAGGCTTTCGCTATGTCAAAGAACAGGGCTCCCGTCATCAAGCCGCGTTGATAGCGGCCGTTGATATGCTCAACGATGCGGTAGACCTGTTGGACGCACGAGTGAGTGGCTCTAAAGCCAAACTGCTCGTTGGGGATGAGACTCTTTCGCTCGACGTAATCCTTGAGACGCTTATAAATAAGCCTCTCGTAGATCTTGCCGAGCGAGCTGAGCAGACTGATGGGGCGGTAGGAGGACGGGGAGGATTTGGGCTTACCCGGCTTGGGAATGCCGATCACGATAGCCTCTTTCCACTGCTGCGGAAACATGTTGTTGGACAGAGCGCCATTGAAGATGGCGGTCATCAACACGATCAGAGTCTTGGGAAAGAGTCGAACTACCCTGTTGGTAATGCCGTCGCGCCCAGGGGCTCTCCTGGGTCTGAGTTGGCCGATGATCTTCTCCACCTCGTCGGGAGTGACGGGAGGGAGAGGGTCGTCGGGGTCCTCGACGGGAGGAAGGGAGGTCCTACGTTCGACCTCGGCGTCCACCTCGGCGAGGTGGGCCGGGTCGACTGGGTTCGAGCTTGGGGAACACTGGGCCTCTAGGCTGTCAGCCAGGCATTCAGCCTTCTCGTCGTCGTTAAACGCGAGAGTGTTATCAGGGCGGGTGAGGGGGGGCATAGTGGTAACCTCGGAGGCGCGTAACTTCCTCTGAAGTTCCCAAAATGCGAGGTGGTTGGGATGGAGATCACTGAGCATCTGATCCCATTGCTTATCACGAAACTCTTTGATGCGATTGCTTACTTTACGCTGTAAGTAACGCATAAAAGCCTTGTTACTAGCACAGGGAAAAGAGCTGTAGGCACGGACGGCCGCATTCTTCTCGGTCAACAGTTCACGCACATCATCCCAGGAGTTTCCAGCGACGGTCATCCGTCGCCGGAGCCTCCCTTGAACATTCGTCCAGGACACTCTGTACATGTTCCGTGAGCGAGCCGATCGCGGCCGCCGTGTCGGCAGCTGACTCTATGTGATCCGGGATTTTATCCCGGTGATGTGACGTGGTGACTTTCAGTTTTTCACGTACTTTGCGCCAGTCAGTGATCACTCTGGTGGGAGGAGGTTGGGAGGGGTCGGGAGGACCGAATCTGGGAGTGAGCTCCAGAATAACCGGTCGGTGATCCGAGTTGAGCTCGTCCACCGCCTCCACAGAATGTAAACGTAAGTTTACATTCTTGAGGAGAGCGATGTCGAGCACGTCGGGTCGCCAGTTAGGTTGGTGAGGGTAATGGGTAGGATGCATCGGAGCGATGACATCGAAGTTGAGGGGGCTGCTGAGCTCGAACAGAGCTCTGCCTCTGGGATTAGCCGTGTGGCTATTCCATGAGGGATGTTTGGCGTTGAGGTCCCCCGCCAGAAGGACGGAGTCACTCAGGCCAAGAAGAGTTGTGAGGTCATTTCTGAGGGAGGGGCCTATGGGAGTGGTGGTGGGAGGGTCGTAGACAGAAATGACCGTGAGGGGTTGGTGGCCTGTCATGCCGAGCCGACAGACAGAGACCTCAAGCTCGGTTAGGGTGGCGGGCGGATCCATGGGGATGCAGTATAGGGACGATTTGTAATATATGAGAGTTCCTCCCCCATGACATCGGGTCCTGTCGTTGCGAACTAAACGATAGTTCGCAATTTTAGGATCCCGAAGATGGGGCTTGAGGAACGTCTCCTGCACCAGAAGCAGATCTATGCGATGGTCGCGGAGGAAATTGGCGATCTCATCGCGTTGGCCTGAGAGGCTGTTGGAGTTGAAGTACCCTATCCGGAGGGACTTCGGCCTAAACCTACATGTTACTGCGGGGGACTTAGCCATGGAGGCGTTCATAGAGGCTAATAAAATGAACTACATCACTGAAGTCACGGTATACGGCACCGTGTTCAGTGATGTCAGAGGCCTTCAGAGCTTCGGTCATAGCCACAGCTCTGGGGGAGTAGAAGGCCTTGTAGAAGGCCATGTTAATGTGAATGGCCATTTCAGGCGCATTCGCGGGAATGGGGTGGACTGGGACTTTGGAAGTAGCCTTTGGTGGTGGGGGGGGGAGGAGTGGCTGCCTGAGGGGCGGCTGCTCCGACGACGGCGACCAGTGGTCGGGGGAATGGAGGTATGGCTACATCCATGAGGGCCGGGATAGCCGGGGAGGGCTTTTGGGCCGCAGGGGCCTGGGTCTGGGAGGGCGCGGGTCCGAGCGCCGGGAAGTGAGCCCTATGGTTCAGCGCGTTCCAAGGGCTGGGGCGCTGAGGGTATAGGGCCACTGGGGGTTGGGTCGTGGGGGCTTCCCTCTGCTGGCGAGCGTTTGCACGCTTTGCCAGTTTGGGCGCAGACGATTTGGGGGCCTTGGGACAACCACGGTAGTTAGCCGGGTGCCCAGCCTCCCCACACAGCACACAGCTGGGCGGGTCGGCGCATTGTGTGTGGTCCTTTGGACGGGGACAGTCAGGGGTGCCGTGGTCGCCCAGGCACTTGACGCAGCGCGGCTTGCCGAAGCAATTGCGCTGTGAGTGGCCATATAGTTGGCAGTTGTGACACTGGCCAACTATACCGCTACGACGGGGCTTTTCCATTTTCAAGCCCTCTAAGTAACAAATCTTAGAGATTTTGAAAATGGGGTGGTATTTCTCGTCTGTCGGATTGCAGACGATGAGCACCATATTGTATGGTGCTCCACCACGGCGGTGCATGCGGTGGACCGCAGCGACCGGAATTTCTTGTCGTTTGAGATCATTACTGATCTCTTCAGGGGATATGGCGTGAGGGACGTTCCTCACTACCACGCGGACTAGACGTTCCTCCTCGAAGGCGAACGAGTGAAAAGGTACCTTCCTCGCTACAAGGAGTTTATGCAACTCCCTGTAGTCCTGGGCAGAAGGCACCTGGACCTTTATTCCATTTCCCACAGCACGGGCGTGGGAGAATTGGATTCGGCGCTCGTTACAAGCGCCCGAAACCTCCGTCCACTTCGCCGCTTCATGAATGAAGAGGGGTGGCGGAGACTTCGACTTCTTGGCGAGCGCCGGGTCGGACTGGGTGGCCGGGGGGGCAGTGGCCATCGGGCTGGGGGGACGAGACGCCTGCTGGGAGGTGCTGGCTTTGGGGGCTGCGGAGGTCGTGGCAGCGGGGGAGGGAGGGGAGACAGTCGGGACTACTGGCTTTGGGGGCGGACTCCTGAGCGGCAGAGCTTTTCTTCTTCCGCTTACCTTTACCCACAAGGGTAAATTCGGCGGAAGAGTCTGAGGTACCTGAGTCATTATCGGTACCGGACTCGTAGTCCATGGGGGGGGGAGTGGGGGAGTCTGGCTCTAAGGTGAGCGGGGCACTCTCGAGGACGTCACTGAAATCAGTGACGTCATCGTGAGTTGGAGAGGGGGGGGAAGGGCCCTGAGGGGGCACGGGGGAGAGTGACTTACGCGGCGGTGGAGAGCTAGTTCCACTGGACTGGGAGTTTTTAAGGCTCTCCAGCCTGTGTAACCTATAATTAACTATACGGACCAACTCCTGATTGGGGTGGTCCTCTATCAATCTCTGGACTAGATCCCAAAGGATCGCATTCACTTCCTTGGGGGGAGGCATTTTGCGAGACTGGGGAGGGAAAACATATGCCTTAGGGGCAGGGGGGAGCCTAATCCTAAACTCCTATCAACCTAACTCCCCGGGTGGGAGTTCCCGGGGATGTGTACCCTCCCTGTCGGGTGTAGACAGGGAGGTGAGTACCTGTGGTGTGCCCTAAGCTTGTGATCTCGCTGCCGATCTTATTGTGCAGCGAGTCCCTATGGGTCTTGCGACCGACCGACGAAGCTGGAAGAGAGCGGGGTTAAGTAATTGGTCGCGACTAGGAGGCCCCCCAAGGCCGCGGGTCCAATACCCTTCCGACTTGAACTAGGCCCTGAAGGGGCTAGGTCGGTGTGTCGGGTCAACACCCACTCGGCTTCGTTGGCACCGAAAGGTTTCCACCGAGTGACCACGAGAAACGTGGATTTACCCTGAAGGGGTCACCACGTTTTGTGACAGTACTCGAAATAGAAATAGATATCACTCGGCTGCCTTGAAAAAGGCAGCGTCGGATCAAAAAGTGTAGTCAGCGACCACAGTGACGTCACGGCGAGCGGGACGAGCAGCGAGCGAGCGAGCAGCGATGAGTCACGGAGCAGACGTCCGTCACGGTCGGGTGGCGCGCGCGGAATGTGAACACGATCCCTACTATTACCGGTGGATAGCCCATTTATCTAGGAAGGCTATATAACGTCACGCTACGACTAAAAGGAGCGGATCATTCATAAGAAAATCAATTCAAATTCATAATAATACAATTTTGATGTTTTGGTCTTTTAAAAAAACGTGTTGCGCCGACCCCAAGTAACATGGGATGAGGGCAGGAAGATGATGATGATGTTTTGGTCTTCACCACACTATCGCTGATAGATTTTCACTTGTCTAAAGCGTGGATGTAAATTCATTTGATCTTTTATTCAGGACCAGCTTTTGCCAAGTTCATTCCAAATCAGTTCATCTCTTGAGTCATGTGTGGATGAACATACAGACGCGTGAAATAAAAAAAAAATATCCACTTATCTTGTCTTTAGGCATTATCTACATTATTTATTTATTTACCAACAATGGATGACTTAAAGCTAATGCAAACAGAATAAAAGAATAGCATGTGAGACAAAACAGGTTGGAATGAAAGAAAGTGTGAGTGTGAGCAATTATAATGTACGCATAGGCAAATTATTATTATTGTCAACAATCTAGACATGATTGTAAAACAAAACATATCACTGCACAACAACAACGCTATGAACATCTGGACTTTAAGACATAATAATCTACATTATTGTATAATGATGCCTAACGACAACACAAGTGGACAACAAATATTTAAACGTGACCGTAATAGTCTATAAATAAGCACCTGACCTTGGTTCGTTTGTTTAGTATTGTGTGACTCGCGGTGTACCGCTATCGTGTCAAAGTTTAGTAACTCGGATGAAATGTAAGTTTTTAAATAAAGCCCTTTTGTTTATTTAACAATTTAATTAGCCTGCCTTATAAAATAACAATCGTATCGAAGTATTCAAATAGATGTTTATTTTACTTAGTAAGGTAGGTTTTATTTATTAAATTCACAACGTTTTGACGTTTCCCGCGCATACACCGGCAAATATCGCGAGATCATAGTTTCACAACAAATAAGTTTGTTAGTGTGTGTACTGTGTACGCGTTAGTGTGTGTGATGGAACATGCCATGAATTCAAATGATTCATTCTTTATTCGTAATAAAATCAAAAAACATATGATTATAGTATGTAAGTACAACAATAAATTTTATTTTTAGCATCACGTCCATATCATCTAATCAGTTATTATTTTGTCAGACGGCTAGTTTAGTACCGGATCTAATTTGAAGAAATATTTTACAATTTGTGAGCTCAGTTTGACAGCAACAATCTAAAATATTTTTATTCGTGGAAGATTAAATTTTATACTAGCTATTTCCCGCGACTTTGTACGCGCATATCCCGTTTTTATAAATATAATCATATTCAAAAATAATTTTTCAACACATTTGCTCAAAAAATGCATTTACGATGTCTGTATATACATTGTTCGAAAGTTAAAAACTACGCACCATACAACGTAGCTATTTTACCGCACGCTTCGTTTTTTTACGGTTTTTTTTTTATTTTCATACACAATTTATAAAAAATACACTTCATTTCGCAATTCCGCAGACGCAGACGGAAGCGCTTATGCTCTATACGTTTGTCTCACTTTAAAATTAAAGAAAAAATGAGACGATAGATGTAGTTCTAATTACCCGACTGCGCCAGAGGAGGAGGAGGATTATGTTATGTGTCGATTGTATGTAATTATATTTCTTTGAAACGCTCTGTAGCCACCCTCGACAAAAACATAAACTTCTCTAGTGAGACAAACGAACTGAGCAGCAAAAACGCTTCCATCTGCGTCTGCGTGAGTTTCACAATACAAGAATAAGAAAAGTTCAGAATCTAGGAGGTGAAACAAAGCGCAGTGCTTTCCAATAATTCCATATATTTTTAATTGATGCTTAATAAATGATTAACAAAATTATATTCATCTTTCCATGGCGGGAGAATCGCGAATACCACATAATAAAACTGACCGCCACATAAAACTTCAAATTCATTCATTTTATGTAGGCAAGTATTATAAACTCAACTAAATTAAAAATGGAACATCCGAAATTACTAATGCCTATTCATTTTAAGTATTTTGAAGTTCAGTTTAAAAAATAGAATATCAGCAAAATAATAAAAGATAACAGTAAATAAGCTGAATGGTTGAACCTCTTTGGAAGCGCTCTTGCTGAACACGTTTGTGAGTCGAGACGACAGATATAGTTCTAATTTTAAACTTGCAACTTCGAGCCACCTTTAAATTGCAAAGATTGTTGCGATTTTCCGACTGATCTAAAAACAAAAAGTTTGATTCATTGTGCTGTTTTCTCGCAAATGTGTTGAAAAATGTTGTATGATATACGTGCGGATATTGGTATTTACAAACTTGTGACCATAGTGAGCCCTCGACTTAATCTCAGGCTTACATTCGTCTACTCGTTTGTAAAAACGAACTTAGCGCATTTTTATCATAAATAACTATTCCAAATCCGACTCTTACTTCTAGAGATTTTAAACAAATAAACAAACAAACTTTTCAGCTTTATTAATATTAGTATTCATAGATTTACTACGTGGACATCCAAATTGCTTAGATACATTGGATGATGACTGTACCAGTAATTGGGAGCCAGTTGTGAGCAACCTTTGTACCTCTGTAAGATAAACAGTTTCACTCTTGACAAGCCATCCAGTTTTTATCTCAAACTAGTGGCCCACCTTGTCTTCGCCCGGAGGTATGTTTTTTTTTCAAAAGTTTCTTACATACAAACCTGATAATTATAATCACAACAAAAACTAATCGTTCAAGTCGTTCTCATGTTATAGCGTGACAAAGGGTAACTGGGATTTTATATCACATAGAAGATAGATGCAGATCTCAGATTAAATAGCGAGTTCAGTTGATCAAATATGTTAATTTCATGACCTTTGGATGGGTACTAACTAGGACCGGAAATCTGCTGCATGCATGAAATACTGGAACAGTCGATATGGCAATGCTAGACGGAGGGCTACGTCCAGTGCAATGATGATGATGGTCTTATTTTCAGATGGGTGTTAAACTGTACACATTGGACTGGAGCCCACCTGTACGGGCAACCATGATGGCTTGTGATATATTCGACGTACCTTTTGAGAAAAAAGAAGTGAATCTTATGAAGAGGGAACACTTAACACCAGAGTACTTGAAAGTAAGAAAATAGCAAGACCCTTCTTACATAGACTTGAGTCGTAATAATAGACCATTGACGACCTAGAACAAAGTAGACACAAAAATTCAGTAACATATTATTACTTTTTCAGTACCAATGCTTTGTGATGCTGATGATCTTATTTAGAACTAGCCGAACTGCGCAACTCATCTTCGTGTGCGTCAGACTTTTCACAAGGCCGTAGCGTGATATAACCTTCCTCGATAAATGAGCTATCCAACAAAAAAATATATTTTCAATTTGAACCAGTAGTTCCTCAGATTAGCGCGTTCAAATAAACGTCCGATTGATTGTATTGGCACATGTATAGATTTAAATGAAATTGCTGCACTGCATATCACCCCCAAGGAATGTAAAAAGATGACCGTTTGCTAAGGGTCCAAGTTCTATAAGGTATTATCTACGTTATGCGCCTCCTCTGTTACAACTGTCCTCATTCTCCCCATCTCACTCCAAAGCGGTCATTTTTAAGTTTACTGAAAGAAAAGTCAGTAAATTATTAAATTCCAACCTTTTTTTTTTCCAGCTAAATCCAGTGCACACTATACCTGTGCTAGAAGACGGTGACTTCGTATTATTTGACAGGTTTGTTATTTGAATATTCATTCGGTAGTTCACAAGTTAAAAGCTAGCTTGATTCCACTAGATTTAGCATGATGACTATTAATTCTTGTAGCGTTTATGAATAAGCTGTGTCTTTCTGGTCAATCACAGATTGGTACTATTTTATTTACTGCTTTGTTGGTTTGGTATTACTGAGCATATGAGGCCTTGAGTTCGATTTCTAGGCCTAAGTTTTACTTAAACACCCTTTAATTTTTCAGTCACCACCCGCCTCCCGGAGTCTAAATTTGCAACCTATTACGTGGGCCTTACATGTAACTGGTGAAATATGGAAGAGTAAAATAAGTCCACCTCTGTTTAACTATTCGGGAATTACAAGCGTGATATTATGTTAATTACTTATTACTTTGTTTATTTATATGTGTTCCCTTTTCAGTCACGCTATAATGATTTATCTGGCTGAAACCTACGCAAAGGACGAATCATGGTATCCAAAGGACATCAAAAAAAGGGCGCAGGTCAATCAAAAACTTTTCTTCGACACGTCAATTCTTTTTCCTAGAACACGAGGTATAACTGTAAGTAATATGTGTATGATAATGTAACATTGGTTCTTTTAGGGCTATGTTATTTCCTTTGTCATTTGGTACATTGATTCTATGATTTTTTTTTTTATAAAGGGATCTATAACATCTGAACCGCCCACAATTTTTTTTTATTACATCTATTTTGGAATAAAATAAAGAATGCTCTACTCCACTCTTCATTTATGTAGAGGTGCTTTTGTCATTCGTTGTTTTTTTATTCTTTTGCAGTATCCTATAATGGTTGAAGGAAACAAGGTTATAGAACAATCGAAGATCGATGCCCTCTTAGAGGCATTTGGTTTTATTGAAGAGTTTCTAACTCGAACGACTTATATTGCTGCTGATCACATTACGATTGCCGATGTGGCAATTTTAGCTTCTATGACGGCTATGGAAATGTTTGTACCGGTAGAGGCGGAAAAGTGAGTATTTCTTTCAAACATTGAGGACACATGTTCATGGATCTTTGGGCAAGCGCGCTGCAAACGGAGTTAGCTCTGTTTTCCAAAGCAGAAAAAGCGCCATTGAGGAGCAAGCACCGCGCGTTCCCCGGAACGCGTAAAAAACCATCTGGAAAGGCCCTGAAGGACTACCTATGTAAAGGATTCTTATGTGTGACGTACATAGATATTTGAACTAAAAGAGCGAGTTAAGAGTGCCAATTCTACTAATTTTCAAGCGACGTTCGCATTCACATCTCAGTCGCAATCTATCAAAAATGTGTGAAAAATGTGAGTTTTTGAACGTAGCTTAAAAAATAGTAGAATTAGCCCTAAGATTGTGAATAAAAAAAATATTTTCATTTCCAAGCTAAGCAAAGTAAAGTTTTTACAAATAAAACACTGTAATTCAATATTTCTTTAATTACATTAATTGAATTACAGTGTTTTATTTGTGAGATTAATATGCCTGGAAGCGTGCTTAATATTGACTGGAAGGCAAGCTTGGGCTATTACCGGTTGCTTTTGCGATCTACTTGGGGTTTCTATGTTGTATCAGGGTTCCTGTTTGTTGTAACTTTGGCCCACAGCTTAACTGGTATTCGGCAGACGCTTTTCATTTATTTGGCGGCTTCATCCATGGGTTCAGAAGCAATGACGAAGCTTTGTTTTATACAAGGAGTACCTACTCAAAGGATTTTATTTTTCAGGTGGCCGAAAACCTATGCTTGGTTTACAAAATTGAAGGAGACACCATATTGTAAGAAACACAATGAACCTGGAGCAACTTTACTTTCCAACATTATTAAGAAGTGTTTAGCATCCTAGGGATTTTTAGCTACCATAAGATATTATTTGATAGGATGGGGTTATGTTAGGACTTACTTTATGACATAAACGCCGAATACGTCTTTCTCGGAATAAACCGATGATTCGTTGGACTGTCAACCTCACATCGTGATAACAATTTGACAATGACACTGTTGTAAGTCGAAACAGTCGAAGCTGTAAAGGCGATTTTCTTAGCGTGACCACTGATGGGCACTTGACTTTAATTTAACTAGGTAGGTAAAATGGTTTATGTATGTGTGACTGCATTATGTTCTACGCAGATATGTTAAGTAATCTCACAAAATTGTTTGAAATACGCACTGAAATGTATACCTAACAAAATTAAAATCTGTTTAATCCTGTGTTTGTTTTAATCATAACTAATACGTGTACATTATAATAGTTTTAAACATGATAATGATTATATTTTATGTACTTATAGCTTCATTCGAATAAAAGTGAAGAAATTATCCGAAAGAAATATAGGTATTCCCTGAGAGTGTGTTCACTTAAATGGACATGGTATTTCCATGTGCCAAGTTTCATTCAACTTCTTTCAGCCGTTAAGAAGTGAAGAAGTAACAGACAGACAGAGATTTTGCATGTATAATATTAGTATGGATTTTCAACAACAAAAACAAAGCCTAATAGATAAAGTCGTTAGTAACAAGATACACAAGTGATATGCTTTTTTATAAGTTAACAGTTATGTAAAAAGTTTGAAATATTTTGCTAATATCCAGTTTTTGCCATCAAAATTACTTATAAATCGATACTGTGAATATTGCCCATTCCGTCACTGGTAAGTAAATGATACACAGATAAAAAAATGCCTGTTCATTGTTTATACCATTTTTAGAGATAAGTATACGGAATGATCCAATCATGCTTGAGTTACGTCAGTATAAACAATCAGAAAATAAATGATTTACCTGCTCTAACATAATACTTAAACATTCATAAAACACGAAAAATAAACATGCACCAAGAATTGACCCCAGCAAAGCTCTAGGACGTATGGTTCTTAAGGGAGAACCATACGTCCTAGAGCCTTAAGAACCATCATTTTCTGTCATAGTTGACTAGCAAAGTCACAAAGTAACTGCAGTATCCATGGCCTGACCATATTTGACAAACGAAAGGCGGCACAAACCGAGACAGACAAATAACTAAAGGTGTTCTAGGATACAATGAATAGGAACGCCGTTTGTTGGTTTACAAATCGGAATAAGGTGTTGTTCTTAATTTAGATATTTTCTGTCTAGCTAAAACGAATAGGTCAATAGTGCTACCTGACTTGTTGTAGGCAACATGTCAAGGGGAAGCATCCTCTGTCCTGTTCTAGGGCACGGTCTGCCCGTGTGCCAAGATTTACATAAAAAATTATAATAATAGTTGAATCGTAATTATTACATCCACTGCCCAGATTCTTCTATTCGATACTGAATGAACAGCGGGTCTAAAAACGCCACTTTAGCAGAATCATAATATTAACCACTGAACAATCTGTCAAACATTTTCATCTTTATTAGAATAGAATAAAGAATAGAAAACATTTGTTCAGCATAGACAAATACTCACAGCATCATAGACAAAATGAACAGAAATAATAGTAGGTACGAGTACACAATAATTGCGCTGAGCGTGCCCATACCGAAAGGGCAGCCATCTCAGCATTTGCATTAGCGGCATTAGGTTCAACGTTGATTGGGAACATTTGACAGTGACGAGTAGCGTGATCTGCTTTCTGATTCTGCTAAAGTAGCCTTTTTAGACCTCCTGATTCTTGGCCAAAAATAATTACGCCAAAATGAGAGAGGTCCGATTCCTAAGAAAGTTTTTTCTGTATCTCTTATAATAATAATAATCATTTTATTTTCAGGCATCTGAGGCCCATAGATAAAATACAGAAAATTATCTTAAACTAATACATATTAATAAACCAAATTAAAACTATAACTGTATATCTGTATCTCTTATAGATTCGAGACCCCTTAATGTCCCAGTAAAAAAACAATCTGTATAAAAACAACATTGCGTAATAACAAACACAATATCAAGATTATTTTGATTTTTATAGTAACTTAGGTACATTATAATCTACTCGGTATACTCGTACACTATGTAATAAAAGATAATAATATGTAGATAAGTTATCATTATAATTATCTGGTTAAAAATAAATATTCTGACTTATTTGTCAGTAGACTCCGTGTGAGACGGTAACAGTGTCGTGTGATTATAAAAAATAAACGTAAGATATGCTTTAAAAATATTGTGATAATGTGAGTGCTCTAAATTAGGAGTTTTCAAGTATTTTGCGTTATATTTAATTACCGTGATTTTTATACCTTTAGAAAAGAAGGCATGGTTTAGAACTCAAATAGAAAAAATAATATAGCCTCAAAGGTTTTTTTTTTACTTTAATTATTTTTCTGAGTTGGTTTTGATATGACCCTGTTTGCCTTATTGTGTAAACGCATCTTTCTGAACTCTTTGGTTGTCGCCAGAGAATTTTACTATGCCACATTTATGTTATATTCCTAATGGATCGATAAATAGCGACGTTTTTTCAGATGGGTATTAAATTGTACGGAGTTGATTTGAGCCCGCCAGTACGCGCGGCCATGATGGCTTTCGAAATATTCAACGTGCCCTACGAGAAGATTGAATTGAATCTTATGGCTAACGAACATAAGACACCAGAGTATTTGAAGGTAAGCTATTTCATCGTTTTCATAGTCTTAGTCTCTCCCTTTCTAGATCTAGAAAATCATCTTTCACACAGTAAATACATCATTTATTTGCGCTTTCACTACTCTTAGAGCCATCCGAGATCCGTTACGACTCAAAAAACTCGGTCGGCCCAAATAGTTTTTATTAACTTTCGTTAATTTTGATTACAGAAAAATCCGTTGCACTCAATACCTCTTATGGAAGATGGAGATTTCATTCTACATGACAGGTTTATTAATTTTTATTTTTTACATTAGATACCTTATAAGATGGTTTGGGAAAGGTGGATAGTTACTGTGGTAAGAATAAGCTTTTGTGAACTGAAATTACATGGTAGTCACCCTCAGCGTATTTACGTAGGACTAGGATTTTATGTGGAACGGAGAATGCCACCTCAAAAATCGAGCATCGCATTTTCAAGACTTTCGTTTGTTTCGAGAACATGTGTACAAATCGTTGCTTGGGCACGTGTGCATTTGTGCTAACGATCTCTCGACTTCATAATAGTCTTGATCTATTCCACCTCGCCTGCAATGACAATGTTGGCTTCTTCCTGCAGAATATACTATTTATTGCTAGATGCATAAAGAGATTGAATATTTTTATAAGGTTATCCATTTACATGTCTTTGTCTGTGGCCATGCTCAGCAGTTGGTTTATTTGGCTGAAAAAAGGCTGATGGTGATAATGATTAACGATTCAATGTGGGCTAAAATTGTAGTTGTTAGCCATTTTACAGGAAAATATTATTTTTATTAAAGTACTTATCATAACCTGACCTGTACTTTGTCTGCTTTTAGTCACGCGATAATGGTGTATTTAGCTGATGTCTACGGAAAAAATGACTCATGGTATCCACAAGACGTCAAAAAAAGAGCTCTGGTCAATCAAAAACTGTTCTTCGATACCTCAATTCTTTTTCCTAGATTGCGAAATGTTACCGTAAGTAAAAAGATTGGTTGACTGCAAAGTCGGTTAACGGACGATAATTTTACGTGATAACGTCATGAAAAAACATTGCATACTTTTATCGCTTAGGCCGATCATGCCTCTCTAGCGCTTGTTCCGCGCTCTCGCTTGCACGCTCGGCTCAGACGGAACGTGACAATGAATCGTGCTTTTTCGTGCACGCAGCCGGCGTTCATCGATTTATAAGACGTTATCACGTCTAAACTATAATTTTTCATGTATGTATTAACAATGAGAAGTTTAATGATCCAGAACAATATTATTCCTCAACTGAAACCGGGGTTCTTTAGCAAATTCAGTAGAAATAGTGATAACATTTTGTTTTATTTTTGCAGTATCCTATCGTGATAGAAGGATATAAGACCATAGAACAGAAAAAGCTGGATGACATTGAAGAAGCTTACGATTTTTTTGAAGCATTCCTGTCCCAAACAACTTATCTTGCAGCAGATCACGTCACTATTGCCGATGTGGCAGCCTTAGCTAGTATGACGACTTTGGAATTTTTACTTCCTGTAGACGCGAAAAAGTTAGTGAATCTTATTATAAATGAATATTATTTATAAAATCATCGGTATCGGCAACTGTGTGGAGACTAAGACTCAATTATGCCCCAATAGGGTCATAATTGACTCGCTATCGACCGAGCACAAATCGCTTTGAGAACCTAAAATTTCATAAAGTCAAGTATCTTACCCGGCTTTGGGATTAAATCCAGACCATGTTATTAAGAGCTCGGCAGTCGACGCTCATTTGATGGTAAAACTGTATTATAATTATAGGTACAACTTGTAACAGAGTTAATGCAATACCTGAAAAAAGGTCCTATACGACTTTTTGAGTTGGTCCCCGCAAAGGACTTTTCTCCATGTCTACAGCGATCACGGGTCAACATACAAGCTCCAGATCATTCCTTCATATCTTTCTGGGCCTGCACCGTATCGTTTCCTGTTACTTGGGATATACCGAGTGGTGGGGGGGTATTGGCCACTGCTACTCTGACATGCAACGAATGAGTTTGTTGATAAAACGATTTATTTATTTCAGGAATCCGAAATTAACCACGTGGTTGACAACCTTGAAGAACACACCGTATTGTAAAAAACAAAATGAACCTGGAGCAGTTTTGCTGGATGAGATTGTAAAGAAGGGAATTTCATCATCCTAGATTTATAAACCGTTGTTCTGCCAAGGCATACCTATTGGACTATTTAGCAAATTGAGCATCTAAGTGAATTCCTTAAGTCCAGTCATAACCAAACACTAGTGGCCACAGACTGTGGTGAAATATAATATTTTTCATTGACAAATGAGCAATATACTAGTACTTTGACGCTAATCTTTTGTTTTATTTATTGATCCGTTCGTAACTGACTGCCGAACTGCCGAGCTGTTTGATCCAGGCGCATCACGCCTAGGTTTTAATAGTTGTTACTTACGCAGGACCACATATATCGTGCGTACCCTTTGAAGAAAATTGATCTGTATCAAAAAACTTGGTCACAAAAAACGAGTAGTAATAAGATCAAAACTGCCTGATGCAGTGGCATTTGTTTAAATTCAATCACAGATCTTTTGCCACTAACTACATCAAAGTGCCAACTCTACTAATTTTTAAGCAACGTTTGCATACACATGTATGCATGTATGCTTTTGACGTATTGAGACTGAGATGGAAATTTTGTTTAAAAAAATAATTGAATTTGCCCTCAGACTACTACATACATGGGCTGATAAACACATTAAGCCTCCTCTGCGTTGAGCAGTTAGATAAAAACAAAACGTTCAAGTTCAACTTCACGCCCTCACCCGATGACTCTACCACCCTCCTTCAAGACAGCCGTAAAGCCAGTACTATACACAAAACAAGACCGCCGTCCTTCCGTCCTCGACACCGAGGCCCGTCGCGATCTCCCAGTCTATGTCCGCCCCGATTCTTGCTCAAACCAGCCCGCGCCGCTGAGCCTGTAGTCTTAAATTCGCCTCTAAACAATAATCCTTGTTCGATCCAGTCCGTCCCTAGCTGTCAGGGGGTGCCCTTAGCGTGTAGTCGCATAGTTTGTATATTTTTAATACACCCTGGCTGGAGGCTTTAATATTAATATTAAGGCCGTCATAGGCAAGTCCAGTTTAGCAGTCGACAACCTCCTAGGTTGACTTGCGAAAGTTTACTCATAAAAATCTACTTCACGCACTCCAGTGAGACATTGCTATGCGTTTTCGTATTTCATACTGTGGCCCAGGTAAATTATATCTGTAGGATGATTGTTAAATTCGCAATATGAGTATTTTTGTTGGCAAGCCTATCGTGAACTCTTTGTTAACAAAAAATGGTTCTTGATGTCGGTCAAATTGATAGAAATGGAACCATTGTTGACACAGCTGTTGTTGATGTGCAATTTATAAATGCTTAATATTGTCCATTGGAAAAGGGTTATTTTTGTTCTATATTCGGTTTGTTTCTCCAAAATATAGAATTGGAAAAAGTTATAAGTTTTTGTAACCAATATTGTAAGCACACGTTTCCTCACTTAGACACTTGTCTCAGCGACAAGTGCCTAATGCTGTGACCATTTGCTCGCTGAGGAAAGGGACAAAAGATATAGATCTCGTGTGAGTAAAAGACACACATACATTCGTAGTCGATAGCTGGCTGCTCACACTGCCGGCGAGTTGCTCTTACCTCTAGTTGATAGCAGCGACAAGAGCTATCAAAGATTGTACTCGTTCAGCGACACTCGCTCGACGATGCTCGCTTGGCGGTCAGAACTCACCACACAGCGGTATTTGCGGGCCGGAGCGAGTACTGCGAGAAAAAGCCCGTCGCACAAAAGCACTCGCTGAAAGCCGAGCGTCAAAACTATCGAAAGTTTTCACTCGCTACTCGCCAACTCGTTTTGAGTTTGAAGCTTTACTTGCCACTCGCTGATCGCCGGCGGTAAGACAAGTGCCTTAGGTTATGAATTTTAGGGATCTCATTCTCAGAATTGCTATCGGAAGCAAACGAATAAGATGTGAACATCAAGATACAGTACCTACGATTTTGGTACTAATAAATGTAGAGTGAAGTACGCAGGCCATTGGCAGTGGCCATAACTGTCTGCTGCAGCTAATGAGACGTTGCTATGATTTTGACAAGTTTTGCCAGATTTCTTTTATATATGTTTTTAAATATTATTTATTAATTTGTCATTATGTACGAGATTACCATTCTATGCCATTTCTTTCAATGGAGTGTCAGTGGTTGACCATTGGAAAGTAATAATGACGCTTTTATATTAGTAGATTACCAAACTTGTCAAAATCGACCATTATGAAATCATTATGAGACCATTCTGACACTATTGTAATAGCAGACTTGGGGCCCAGGAACGTAGTCCTATAGATAATCGTGTATTACACGAAGTCTACGCAGAACTTATTTTCAGAAAGTTCGTTCTAACTGTAGGAGATCATCTATTCAGGGAGGTTGGTAAAACAGTGCGTTCGATTTTGCCCCCAGTAACTTGGGGACAATTTTTTTTTTCAGTATCCCAGTAATGCCTGTATAATTTTCGATAATATTGATGGATACGTTACGATAGCAAACACTTAAAAAAAATACGCATTTGATATAAATGAGCCGTTCACAAAAACAGATTAATTTGAGTTCATAAATCATCGAGTTATAATAGTTCGCTGCTTTAGGTTTTCTAGCATTCTAAGCATTTTTAGCTACCTTATGTGACTTACCTTATGAAATAAATGCCGAATACTTATTATTTTTCTGGATAAAAATCCATCACTAATCAACAACACATCGTGATAACAAATTGACAGTGACATTGGTGTTATTTAAAAATAATGTCATAGCTGTAAGGGCGATTTTCACAATGCAAGTGGGTTTATGTATGAGTGTCTGTATTATATTCTACACGGATTTAATCTGTAAACTAATCTTCACAAATTATTGAAATACGCAATAACACAGTATTAAAATCTGTTGAATCCTAAATTTGTTTTATTTATTTACGAGTACATGATAATAGTTTGAAACATGATCATCATTATTATTTAGTAACATTCTCCGAAGGAAAATAACTTCTTCTTAAGGCGATGACATACAAACATCAAAAAAAGTTTGCGATCACTTTGAAAAATCTAAAACTTTTTTGTTACGGTAGATTATATTATGATTTCTTCTTCCTTTTTTTAGTTTTTTTTTTTTTTATAAGTATAGAATTAGAATATTAAACAATAAAACAGTTCAATTGTTTTTCCATATAAAAAGGCTTTCAGTCCTAGCTTACGCTCATTCAGAATTCTGATTTAGTAAATTTTAACGGATTTAAAATAATTTTCGAGGAAAGTTGTAATTGAAAAATTGCCAAGATGATTATCAGAAATTTTACGAGCAAGAATAGTAACTTTGAGGGAAGAAGGATACACCACGAGAGAAATAGCACGCAGAGTTGTTATATCCCAGTCCTGTGTCGTGACCACGTTGCAGAGATACCACGGGATGGGTAATTTAGCTGACCGACCCCGTAGTGGTCGCCCAACTGTTTGGACTACTGCATAACAGCGCTATATTAGATTACTGGCAGCCCAACAATCAACGCTACTAAAATAAAAGCCGAAGTTGGGCCGCCTCTGGGCTTGAAGTTAGCACTCAGACCATTAGGAATTGCTTGCACCAGACTGGATTACGAGCACGGAGGTCTTGGCGAGCGCCCCTGAATTCCCGGCAACGTCAACGATGGAGATTGCAGTGGGCTAGGCTTCGTCAAAATGAAGAAGAAAACATTTGGCAAAACTGTCTCTTCGTTGGCGAATCGCGAATCAGTACTCATCCAGATAAACGACGTGTTCGTGTCTGGAGAAGACCAGGAGACCATGAAAGGTAAAGAACTGCCACTGCAATAGTTCAACAAGGCGGGAAATCGGTGTCCTTTTGAGGTGGTATTAAGATTGGAACTAGAACGCCTTTGATCCCATATCGAGGCTTCATGACAGTGGACATGTATAAAGCAGTTGCTATTGATGGAATTGTCAGACCATTCCGAGTAAAGCATGGGCACCAATTTGTACTGGTCGATGATAATGCGCCCGCACATCGTGCTCAACGAGTCAATGCTGCTCTCCAAGAATACGATATCACACGGTTAGACTGGCCTGCCGGCTCGCCTGAATCTAATAGATCACACGTGGGATGCTCTTAAGCGAGCTATTTGGAACCGTCAGCCACGTCCCCAGACAGTGCCAGAGCTCAGGGAAGCCGCCATTCAAGAATGGAACAGGTTACCCCAAGAAATGCTGGATAACTTGATCCTCAGCATGCCCAAGAGAATCTCCGCATGTGTTCGAGCCAGGGAAGAAGTTATATTATATTGAATATAAACCTTTTATAAATAAATTGTTGTTTAAGTTTGGTTAAACAGTCTTTTTCTTTCTATCAAATTCCTGTTATCACATTCTGATTAATTACTCAAATTTTGTAAATAAAAAATACTTATTTTTTAGTTTCAAACAGGGTTTTTCTATTTAAGAGAAAAAACGCGCACTCGTTTAATACCCGCGCGACCCAAAATTCAGTAGCTTTTTGTACTTACCTTATTGTTCTAAGACTTTAAAAAAAAGTTATTCATAATGTAGATAATTAAGTTGTCTTTGAGACAGTGCAAATTTGAATAAAATACGCGTTTTGGTCCGACTGTCGTTTTTATGTCCGTTCCGTGTTAGACATAACTTTACAAATTATTTACACTATGTCAAATGAATAAAATTCAAAATTTCATATATCAGATTATTAAGAAAATAATTAAATGTAACATATTTTTTTTTTAAATGACAACTAGCCGTTTAGACGTGATTCTCATTTTAAAATCAGCTACTCTCAGAAGTCTCAGATACCTTCGCCTTAAAAGTATCACATTTTTAGGGTTCAAAATCTCCGTAAAAACGGAACCTTATAGGATAATAATAATAACGTTTATTGGACAAAATCAGAACTTAGCCTACTACAGCTCCAATACTAAAAACAAAATATATAAGAGGCTTCTAACCGAAATGAACTCCTGATTGCCAAACTAGGTAAAAACCTGTATCTTGGAAATCAGTGCTCTTCCAATGAACATAACAAGGACTCTTACTTAGATAAGGTACCTAAGTAAGAGTCTAGTTTTCTGAAAATTTAGACCACAATTAAGTCATGGATAAAACAAATAGAAATAGGTACAATGACAAAATTATTGCGTTAGTTAGGGTTTTATTTTACAGCTTGATGACTTAGGGCTGATTTTTCAATCCTTGGATAAAACTTATTCGTCTAATAAAGTATTACTCAATATTATGAAAATGTCACCTGTAAAATAACAAAAGAGGACAATTAGAACACATTTTAGAAATGGTTGTTTAGTACGATATTCGACAGATAAATTTTATCAAGTATTGAAAAATCGGGCCTAAGAGAGGTATAAGTATTGTGTTGTGTAAGATGTAAGAGTTCTGAAGTTTAGTGTAATGTAGTGTAGTGTATATTGGGTAACGTAACGATTTAGTTATTTCCGGACAAGTAGTAATTTTTCGGTATTAGGATCACTCGGTTGTCTGTCTGTCTGTAACAGCCAATTTTCTCCGAATCTACTGGACCGATTCTGTTGTTAGATACACATCATTATGAACTTTCATGACCCAAATACGGACGTATTCAATCAATTGTGAGTATGAGGGTCACGCTGGGGGGACAAACTAGAAAAAAAAACAAATTGTGCCGTGTGACATCTACACTAATATTATAAAGAGGAAACATTTGTTTGTTTGTTTGTTTGTTTGAATTGAATAGGCTCCGAAACTACTGAACCGATTTGAAAAATTCTTTTAGCATTGGATAGCTACATTATCAGGGAGTAACATAGGCTATATTTTATCCCCGTACTCCCACGGGAACGGGAACTACGCGGGTGAAACCGCGTGACGTCCACTAGTATCAAATGAAAGGGCTTTTTGTGGGGATTTCAATTATAATTCGGAAGTTATATTAGAAATTAGACGATAATTGACAATCCCCCTTAACTCAAAAACAACCCAGCCTGAAATTATGAAAAAAAACAACTGCAGAGAATTGTCTTTACATAGATTACAGGCAAATCTATCATAAGTCTACAGTGTTAAAATTACATGTTACAAAAATGAAAGTTGTTTGCCTTTGCGTGCAAGTCCGACTCGCATTTAGCCAGTTTTTTTATCCTGGAAGTGTGTTTCCTTATGGACATGATCTGTCCATGTGACAAGTTTCATACAAATCCATTCAGCCTAACTAACGAGTTTCTTTCGCATTTATAATAGAAGTATGGATTTTCAATTACTAAACTAGATACTACTAAAAAGCTTAAGCACTAATGAATAATGTCGTTGGTACTAAGTCACATAAATGCAAAACGTTTAAAAAGTAAATAAGTTTTAAATATGTTATTATTTACTTTTTGATATAAATATTCTATACTTATAAGATTAACAATAGAAAAACGGTATTGTCATTACTAAACATTCCATCATTGGTAAATGATACGGCAAAATTTTTTTTTTTTTTTTTATTTGTGATGGGTTTGCTCTTGACTCCAGTCTAGGTCAGAGATGACCGAGACAAAGTCTACGATGGAGCGAGCTTACCCAGAAGGAGCCTGTTCACTCTAGCTTTGAAGAGATTAGGGTTGTAAGCGTTTGGAAACACGGACGCAGGCAGAGAGTTCCACTCCCACGCTGTGCGCATTATAAAAGACGTTTGGAAACGCTTAGCTTAATTGGTGGAATAGCAACAAGGTAGGGATGGTAAGATGCAGTGCGTCTGGCTGTCCGATGGTAGAAGGGGGCCGGTGGGATGAGGTCGTGGAGTTCTTGGGCACACTCACCGAAGTACAATCTGTAGAAGACCGACAAGCAGGCAACCTTACGGCGATGAGCCAAGCTATGCAGCTTGGCATCCACCAGTTTTACGTCACCGATGAGCCTCTTAGCTCTGCGTTCCACCGAGTCAAGCGCGGCAAGCTGATATTGTGATGATTGTGATAAAACTATTTACAATCTTCAATGACTACGCTAAATTACATAATACATAGGTAAGAAAAAAATGCCATGTTCATTTTTGATACCTGTTTTAGAGATAAGTGTACAAAGTCATCCGTTGAATAACATCAACTATTCCCTTATGATTTACCCAACCTGACATGATTTCTGAGCATTTATCCTATAAGGATAGACACGACCACGTTACATACAAGATCCCATTACAACAACATACAATTAAATAATATGAAAAATAAACATGGACCAAGAATTGGACCTAGCAGAACTCCTATACTTACAGTACATCCAGAACTTTCCAATTAACATTTTTTAGTCCTAATTTTTAAAATATCATTGTACGGATGTAGGTACACAGATTTTTAGGAGAGGTACGTAAAGATACACAAATAACTGCAATTTTAAGCAAATCTGAAAAGTACACCCACCGTTCTGATAAACATTAAAAATGACATTGCGCAATAACAAACGCAATCTCTAGACTATTTTGATTTTTACTGTTACTTCGGTACATGATAATCTACTCGAAATAGTGTACCTATACTGCGTAATAATGCTTATCGAAAAGATAAGTTAGCAGACTTATTATCTGATTATTTATAAATGATCATTCTGACTAATTGGTCAGTAGACTGTGAGAGACGTTAGTTGTGTCTTAAAACAATAAGCGTAAGTCAACACACAACACACTCACAATATTTTCAAGCAAAATTGCTTGAAAATATTATGACGATACTGCTAGGTCATTTAAAGTATTTTGCGGTATATTATGATTTTATTTTCTTTCTCGATTATTTCGTTTTTAGTTCCGTACCCAAAGGTAAACTACGGAACCCTATTACCAAGCCTCCGCTGTCCGTCCGCCCGTCCGTCTATCTGTCAGCGAGCTGTATATCAAGACCCGTAATAGGTAGACAGCTGAAATTTTCACAGATTGCGTATTTCTATTGCCGCTATAACAACAATTAAGGTTTATGGTACGGAACCCTTCGTGTGAGAGTCCGACTCACACTTGGCCGGCTATTTTTACATTATACTTTAAAAAACTATTTTATATTATATTTTTCACGTTTAGGGTGCCTGTCCATAACAGCGGAGCGATGCAGCGGAGCGGAGAAACGGAAAAACTTTTAACCAATGGAATTGCATACAACCTCCGCACCACGTGAGTTACTGACATTTTGACTGACATGACTGGTTAATATTTCTCCGTTTCTCCGCTCCGCTTCTTCGCTCTGCTGAAATGGACTGGACTTATGCTGCCTGTCTATTGTCGCGGAGCGAGTTAGCGGAGCGGAGTAACGGAGAAATATTAACTAATGGATGCATTAAATCTCCGCACCACGTGAGTCACTGAGATTTAATACAATTCCATTGGTTAAAATTTCTCCGTTTCTCCGCTCCACGACAGTGAACAGGCAGTCTTATTACTGTAATACCCACCGAATTGAAAACCTCCTCCTTTTTTGGAAGTTGGTTAAAAATCTGCTAACATGGCGAATTATTATTTTATCTCCTTTATTCGGGACAACAAAGAAGTACATATGAAGAATTACAAGAAGATAAGATGCATAAATTATACTATAGTAAAACGTATTTGGTTGACGAGAAAAGGACCGAGTGAATTTATTTGGAAAGTGCAAACGGATATAATCACAGATCATACAACAATGTGTGTTATAGAGTTGCTACTACAATATTTTGATTTATTACTAACATATACGTATGTCAAATTAACCACGTTCTCCAGAGATACACAAGTTTCATGTAGAAGTTTGTCTGCTGAATCATGTATTTATGCAACTGCCTGAACTTTATAATGGTCACCGGTGGATTTTACAATTTCATAAGTTTGACACTAATCAGACGAAAAATAAATACCTCTCTATTGACTATGTTCTTTCAGATGATTATTAAACTCGAAAATCTGCTAAATGTGTGGAAGTACACAAGCGATTGATGTGGCGACACAAGGGGAAGCCAATATCCAGCAATGAAAGACTAAAATGATGCTTTTTTTTTTCAGATGGGTATTAAACTGTACACATTGAACTGGCACCAGTGCGCGCGGTCATGATGACTTTTGAAATATTCTACGTGCCCTTCGAGAATATAGAAGTGAATATTATGGCTAAGGAACATTTGACTCCAGAGTTTTTAAAGGTAAGGCCTTTCCATAGGATCACTTTCATTTTTCTCCAGCCTTAGTCTCGGTTTATTTGAAGTCGGTGCAACGCTTTTCATCTAAAATCTCTCATCTCATCTAAGTCATCTAAGTAGGTACTCACTCACTTTCTAAACATTAATCTTTCACACAATACTTACCAATTTTTCGTTTCTCTGCTCTTCTCCTACTCTAAAAATATAGTTATCGTCAACATGTATCGGCTAAAATACTCTTTTTGTAACTCGTCGCATTTTTCAATATCAGATTTTTTATTACAGATAAACCCTTTGCACTCAATACCTGTTTTGGAAGATGGAGATTTAATTCTACATGATAGGTTTGTTATTTTTTACAGCACTAGTACTTCGCCCGCGAAATCGTCCGCCCGAATTTAGTACTTTCCTGCACAAACTAAAATAGATACTATAGAATTACGGAAGGGTCAAGTCTCTTTGATTGAGAAAGATGGGTCAATGTTAATGTAGTTAATTAAAACTCCGGTCAGCTTCATCTGATAGTCACTTCAGTGTATATTACTGACGAGTTCGGGATCTCAGGTGGAACTTGAAATGGCTTTTTTGGCGCAGTCATGAACACACTGGCACTGACACTTGGCACTGTTCTATTATTTTTATTTTATTTCCTGTGTGTACCCGTACTGTTGTCAAATAAGTGTTTATGCTTTCTTTTACTCCACATAATCAGTATTTTACCTCGTTTTAGTCTCGCGATAGCGGCGTATTCATCTGATGTCTACGGAAAAGATGACTCGTGGTACCCAAAAGATACCAAGAAAAAAGCACTGCTCAATCAGAAATTGTTTTTCGACACCTCAATACTTTTCCCAGATTACGAAACGTTACCGTAAGTAACAACTATAATTTTTAAATCATAAAAAAAATACTATAATAATTAGGACCTTTCTTTTGGATGGGAAATCATCAAATGACTGAGACTGTCCCTAAAGAACTTTGTCAATGAGGGCTATCGCGTTTGAATTCGCCGCTAGAGGCGCTAGTGTAGCGTGAGGTCTTTAAAATGTCAAATTTCATATTGGTTGGCTTTTAAAAGCAAGTTTATTTACTTATTCGTTTTGATTTTTGTGAATAAGTTAGTAAAACGGCCTGTCTGTGGCATATTAAGTAATGATTCTACTGACCACTGCTCTGAATTTTGTTTTTCTATCGGATTTTTTGAAGTGAAAACTTCTTTAGCGGCGTTGAGCACTTTTTCTGTAATGGGTATAAAATCTTAAACTCGCGTCAGGACACGTGACCTGATCGCAAAAAGCGTAAGACGGACTCGCGTCAGGGTCACGTGATGCGAAAAAGCGTAAGATCGAGGGGAAGGGAGAGGAACTAGTATCTCCCACTCTTTCTACCGTGCCTGAGTGTGCTGCTCCGCTTAGGCGGCACAGGGCGCTTGCGCGAATGTCCGTCTGTGTTTATGTACAGCGTGCCACGCGTATCCAAGGATACGAAATTACGGAATTACGAAATTATGGATGAAAGTTGATTTTTCTAAGAGATAAAAATTAATGTAATATATAAATAAATAACGATATAATATTATGAATAATAACATTTAAATTGTCATATTTGTGTACGATAGCGCAATAAATAAACATTGTATTCTACCTCATAAATGATAGTATTTTTGTACTTGACGGCGCTACGTCATCGTACGGTTGTGCACGGCACGTGCACCGGACCGATCAGGCGATGTCGCCATCCCCACCTCCCCCACTACTCGACTTGTTTGTGCTCGGACGTAAAAGGAGACCGCGCGGAGCGATCGGGGCATTCTATTCTAGACCTCGGTCCGATACACGTGTTGTCATAGCGCCTAGATTTGCTAATATCGTGTTAAAACCTTTCAGTTAATAATTATGATATGATAATTAATTGAGTTCACAGTTATTATAAATTAAGTGAGTTAATCGAATAAAATTGATTAATAAGTAAACTACCTACTTTTTTACTTTAAAATATCCAATCCTGACAATACGCCTATATCAGAATTGGGACGTAACTCAAAGGGCCCACATGGAGATTCGTGACAATGCTAGTGAAATATGTGGCGGTTACGTTTTGAAATGTAATGACAGTGATAGTGAAAATTGCGGTTTGTTTTTAAAACGCATGCGTTTATTCAGACGCTAAAAACTTGATGTGTGCCGTGAAGTGTCGTGAAGTTAAATCCGAAAGGCCGAAGTTCGACACACGATCATAGTGTGTCACCGTGGTGGTATGTTTTGTCGAGGATACAGTGATGTGCAGAGCAGTTTATTGTTTTACCATATGGCGCTGAAGAGCTTTTCGCCGAATTCCTTTTCGACGAGTTTTATGCGGCTACCCTCATCAACCTGAACTAAACCAGTTCCGTCCGGAGGCAAGCAACTTCACAACAGCTGGTCAGGTCAAGGAGAGGAGTGTGAATTTATATGAAGATTTCTACGCCAATCTGGTGAGTCGTTTAAACTTTTTAATTGCTGTAGAGCTGCTTTTTATTTCGTTTACGAGTGTTCATTTTTATGATGTGGAGACTGACTTACAAGAGGCAACGCCTTTATGTATGGCAATTATCGATGTTTGATAATTGGCCTGTCGCTTTATCTTAAAGTGAAGCTATTATTAATAGCATAAGTGTTGCAGATTAAGCGACAGCATTTTCAATAATACTTCTTCTTTTCGATTCAATCGTTAACTTTTTTATTGTTTTGGACCAGTAGGTAGTTATGTTAATTGCAGCAACAGTGGCATTCATTAGATACTCCAAATTACAGGAGAATGGGCACTTGGGGCACTGTAACATATGGCTCATGCTCTGAAAACGGGCACTGCACTCACGTTGGGTATACAACAGATCATTACATCCTCATTTCGCCAAGTTGTTTGCAGCGGCCTACCTGGGTGCGCAAATTGCGCTGGCGCGCGATTTAACGCTTTCCAAAGGCCATTGCGATTCACGACCAGGGGCAATTGCTCTTTGGGTTTTATGAAGTCGTGAGGTGGTGGATACTTCTCTTCCCACAGTCTGCTTCTCCCTTTAGATGGCATATCCAGGATCGCCTGTGTAGAAATAAGGAAGCTCTTGCGACTTTTTAGTCTTCCCGAAGTTGGCATGTGGCCATACAGGGATGTCGGGAATCGGTTTTCAGATCCTTCGAACAGCAGGAGGTGCGATGCCTGCAAGCGGATAGTTTGTTTTGTGGAGTCTATTTTAATCAGCCTGATATTATCTGACACGTTTCGTTTAGGGCAATGTCTACTTTACGAGAAAGAGCAGGTCGGTGCCACACTGTGCAAGCAAACACGCCAGCAGAAAAAATAGGGACATGCCGGTTGTACGGAGAACATCGGGTGCCGCTCCCCAATTGATGGAAATTAGGTGACTGAGCAAGTTATTCCGGGTTCGACGGAGCTAAGTATTGTAACAGTTTGACTTTTACGCTTAGGCCATATCTAACGTCACACCGAGATATTTTGGATTCGAGCAGTGTTGGACCTTGGCTCTACGCCATGTGATGTTAAGCATTCGATTTGCGGGCCTATAGCACAGATGGAAGGCGCACGACTGTCTCTTAGATGGGTTTGGCCGTAGAGCGTTGCGGTCACACTAATCTCTCAGTACACTGAGTGCCATTGTACGTTTATGCTCCACGTCCATAAAAGTCGCTGCTTGGTTTGCTAGGGCCAGGTAATCCGCGTACAAGAACCGCTCCGTGTGTTAGGTGCAAGGCGGTTCGTTCGCGTAGATGTTAAAAAAAGCGTCGGCGCCAACACACTGCCCTAAGGGAGACCATTCTTTTGCTGTCGCTATCTACTCTTGGTGAATTGGAAGCACATACCTGGAAGTGGCGGTTGCACAGGAGTTCGCTTGAAATGGGCACAAAGCCTTGGTCATTGGTCAAATAATGCTGATGAAGCGATATTATTCTGCTATCGCTGATCGAGTCATGAAGTGAAATACCAGAGAGCTTTTATTTTTTTGGACATAAGAGCGATTTAGTTACCTAACACTTTATTTTGAATATTTTGATTTTATATTACCATTCATAGGCATAAGCCGCTTTCTTGTGCCAATGGTCCGATAAAATTTAGATTTTTATTTACTTTGATACTGTGACTACTACACTTACCTGAAACCTTTTGGCCCACCACAGCTTTTATTGGACTTGTACTGTCGTAGCATTTTTCGGTTTCAGACATCGTATCATGGTGTATAAAGCCAGCAGGAGGCTAGCGGTTGGCATGCTGCCATAACTGCTGAGCAGTTGCAACAACTGCTGAGCAGCTGCAACTTCTGAACGGTTCTGAGCGTGGCAGACCGAAGGTTGGCAAACTGCAGTAGCCAAGTATCATGTCAACATCTGTGGGGTTAAGAGCGTTCAAGGCCGACTGGAATACTTGGTGAGTCGCTCAAGTTTTATTTGAATAGCAAACGAAGCTTTAAAGGGGTTGATACCAATTCGGTGGTTGCATTGATAGTGCTAGGTAATTTTGAAATAGTTAGCACAAAGCGAGTACTTAAAAGAGTTTCCCATTGGCGGTAATAGTGTCAAAATTGTATTCAGTGTGAGCTTTAGGTTTAGTTATCGCATAGCAAGTACCACAAGGTCATGTTTCAACTTAGACGTTTTTATTAGTGAAAATTTGGATCTAGGCTTTCGTATTAACGTACGGAGGCAGTTTGCCTAACATCAGTTAGTAAATTTGATAGTATCAAAACTATTATGAATAGCAATTTGATTTTAATGACATTGATAAAAGCTTTAAAGGTACAGAGAATTCTGAGCTATTACAAGCTCTAAATAGATTTTCCATTTTGTGCAATTTAATACGGGTGAGATTATAATAACATTGATTGATTCGAACCGCACAGCGCAGCGATGATTTTGATGATTTTAGATTAACGTAAAGTAATTCGTGAGTGCTTACATGAACGTTAGATGCAGAAAATATCAGTGATGACGTGACGGCGAATAATAATGAAGAACTTGTTCATGAAACTTCCCATAAAAATAAAGTTTTAAGTGGTACTATTTTAGGGCTCACACTTTAAAAAAAAATTGCCGACTCTCGTACTTAAAAAGCCAGTAGCAGTAGTTAACGTATGGGGTACTGTGTTAAATTTTATAATAAAATACCACTTAATATTCTCGAACTGAATGAGAGAAAATTTAAAACATGTATTAAACGCACATTACGTAGACAAGCATATTATAAACTGGAAGATTATGTCCTTGATAAAAATGCTTGGCTAAATGCCGGTCCTGCTCCACAGCCACAGCAGCATGGGTCCACTTGTTAGGTTTTCGATAATTGGAAGAAATGCTTACCCTTTTTTTGTTCTCCTATACAATCATTTATTTATCATTTCTTTGCATTATTGTATTAGCAAAGCATACACAATAAAGCAGCCTTCTTTTTTTTTCTTTTCTTAGTTACTTGAAACCATAGTTTTGTATAACGTAGAAGCATATTTTCAATTTTTTGTAAATGTGAGCACTATGGAGCCATTTACATATGTAATTATAGATTTCGTTATTAAATTAGTTTGACATGAACGAGCGTGGCAGTTGAGAGCTTGTCATGCTAACACAAATGTTTTGCTGATGGTGGCGCGTGTTTTGGATCATTTGATTCCCTTCAAAATGGTGCTATCGCACAAAATGCTGAAAAAATGGTGTAATGGTGGTGGTGGTTTGGTGGATGGTGCTGATGCACGCGTCATGTTCGTGAACGGGCGCCGTCAGTTGAAACTGGTCATCTCTTACCTGCCACTGGCTTATTTTAATCTGTACCTGCATTTTGAATTGTTTATATGTTTTCTTGTTCTTTGCATTGTCCTCACATATAGAAGCAATCAATGTTAATGTTAACAAGATTTTTGTAACACATCACATGGTTTAAAAGAGTGTCCGTGGAGTTTCTTGCACGTTCTTCTCCATAGAGATCTACGCTTTGGAACGTGCAAATAGCTTCATGTTTTTGACTGACCGACTTTGACAATTCAAAAGTGCCTGTAAATGGTTTATTTGAAATATACGATTTGATTTGATTAACTTAATAGATCATGTAGGTACATCATTGGAAGGGTCATAGGACCGGACCAGAAGATATTGCTCTGAAGGGTCTTGGGACCGGTCCAGAAGATGTTACTCTGAAGGGTCTTAGGACCGGACCAGAAGATTATTACTCTGAAGGGTCGTAGGACCGGACCAGACCATGAGATAAGATTTTAATATCAGGATGAACGAACAGTAAAATTGTGGTTCTCGTTACAAATACCTAAGTGCTTCTAAAGTGCGCGTCCGAGGACGTACGCACGTCAGAATGGCCGTGACGGCGCTACGTCATCGTACGGTTGTGCACGGCACGTGCACCGGACCGATCAGGCGATGTCGCCATCCCCACCTCCCCCACTACTCGACTTGTTTGTGCTCGGACGTAAAAGGAGACCGCGCGGAGCGATCGGGGCATTCTATTCTAGACCTCGGTCCGATACACGTGTTGTCATAGCGCCTAGATTTGCTAATATCGTGTTAAAACCTTTCAGTTAATAATTATGATATGATAATTAATTGAGTTCACAGTTATTATAAATTAAGTGAGTTAATCGAATAAAATTGATTAATAAGTAAACTACCTACTTTTTTACTTTAAAATATCCAATCCTGACAATACGCCTATATACTTATAATTAAACACAACGTTATTTTTTGTTGTTTTTATGGTTCGTTTTGTTTATGTCAGGAACTGTGTCAAGATTGACATCTGTCACTGACAGTCGCTGTCGCGGCCACACGTCAGTGTCTTTTTGTTTATTTTGTTGTCGGTGGTTTGTCTATGATGTGACCGCGACAGTAAGGATGTATTATTTACATGTTTTCACTTCTGCCGGCACTCCCGGAGTGCTACCGGTGTTTTTTTTCATTTGTGATGGGTTTGCTCTTGACTCTAGACCAATCATAATATGTATTATGTTCTTTTTTTTTCGAACAATATGATCCTGCGTAATATTGAGGCATTAAATATATTGTATTAATCGCACGTTTACGGTATTATAATCATCTTACTTCTGACTTAGCTCCTGTACGTGTAAAAAAACTTATAGATGCTATGATTAAGGACCTTACTCGCCAGTGGCGCCAACTGGTGAGCACGAAAACGGTAGCCTCCATTGTGCTGACAGTGATGAAATAATTTTTTTACAGTATACTATACTGGGTAAAGGAAAGAAGGCCATAGAACAGAAACTGTTGGATGACATTGACGAAGCGTACGGTTTTTTTGAAGCATTTCTATCCCAAACTACTTATCTTGCGGCTGATCACGTTACAATTGCCGATGTGGCAGCCTTAGCTACCATGACAAATTTGGAACTTTTACTTCCTGTGGACGCGAAAAAGTAAGTGTATTACTAATTCACTATTCTTTCAAAATCCAACACCGTGCGTCTATTGTGCGAAGGGTTATGTACGTCCCAAGTAATATAGGGTGTACCTATTGCTATAAACCGAGCACAAATCACTCTGAGAACCTAGAAATTCATAAACTCAGGTACATCTTACCCGACCATGGGATTAAACCCAGGCCATATTATTACGGGTTCAGCAATATCGACAGCTGTACCCATAATAATGTGGTCTGGGTCGAATAAGTATCGACTTATTCGATGGTAACTCTTTATGTTTCATGGTTGATTCACTGGTATACAACTTGTAACAGAATAAACGCAATTTCTGAATAGGGACCATTATATGCATCATTGATTTAAGATTGATGAACAACTTTTACTATGGAACAACTCCGAAATCACGAAAAAAATATTAACTGCCCATACAATTCGAAGAACTGCACCTACTGAACAGCTGATTATGTGATTTCAGTTTCTGGGTTGGTCCCGTAAAATTTGTTCATCAGCCCTGCTGCGGAGGGCAAAGATCTTCCTAAATTCTTTCTTCTGGTCTAATGCGGTCACCAATCCAGCCAATCCATTAAGTAAGAGCTCCAGCTCATTCCTTAATTTCTTTCTGGACCTGCCGCGTTGTCGTTTCCTGATATATCGTATATACTGAGAAGTGGAAGTTTTGCCCGTTGCTCCTCCGATATACTACAGTTGAGTTCGTTGATTTAAAATGATTTATTTATTTCAGGTATCCGAAAACAACTGCATGGCTGACAAACTTGAAGAATACACCATATTGTAAAAAACATAATGAAGCTGGAGCAATTGAGATGGATGGGATAATAAAGAAGGCAATGTCATCGTCCTAGATTTTTATTTTTCTACTTTCGCATGTCTGTTGTATTAATTGGGTAACCTTCTAAAGTCATTTCCAATACTGCCTTAGTCCATGCATGAACATATCATGATAAATGTAGAATAAAAAAGTAGTTTGACGTAAAACTTTTTGTTTTATTTGTATACAGTTACATGTCTGTGCCTGACTAGCTGATTTATCTACTAACAGACGATATAAAATCACGACTGTAGACATTCCCCGACTACCCAGGGTTGCGGAATTTCTGCCAGGGTTGCGGCATCCTGCCAGGGTTGCGGAATTCGTTCAAAAGAGTAACCGCGGCCCTGGAACGCAAAGGGCATTAGGAGGAACACGGATGGGTTTTATTCGGTAAGAGTTTGACACTCCCTTTCGCTCCGCCCAGGGTGGAATTAGTCATTTGATTACTTCCCATACTTAAAAAAAAAGATAATCCCTGAAGAGTAAGGCTGAGGAGTACCTTCAGTGCATGCACAATTCGTAATAGCGTTTTTAGCCAATATTTTGTATGCTTTAATTGTTGTAATTTATGCAGAAGAGCAAACATTATGATACAGCCTTTTGAAAAGATAAGGCTGAAAATGTCACGCACTCCAGTGTAACATTTTTATACTTTTCGCTCTTCAATTTGTGTAGTGTATAGAAAAAGAATATCTTAGTTTTCTATCTTTTAGTAGGTTGATCTTAGAATTCGTGGTTAAAGAATCTTTTTGCTAGCAAGCATTTGGCAAGCGTATTATAAACTCTTTTTTCACAAAAAAAAAATATTTTGATGTCTGTCAAATTGATAGAAATTAAACTATTGTTGACACAGCTGTTGTGTTGATGTGAAATAATGCATCATATTGTTGTTCATTTGAAAAGAGTTATTTTTGTTTAATACTTAGTTTGTTTCTCCTACCATTCCCACGTTGTGGCCTACATCGTAAGTATTGCCAGCATTCACAATATTGATATAGGTCGGTTATGAGTGTTATGACATTCGCAAACTGCTGTATTAATTAAAAGAACAAAATAAGGGGCCGTCTCCACGAGCGAGAGAATCGCGGCGATTTGACGCTTTTTCACTGTGGAATCGCCGCGATAACATCGCCGTGTGGAGACACGTTCATAAAGTTTTTATAGAAATACGTAGCACGACGATAATATCGTCGCGATTGTCTCGCTCGTGAAAACGGCCTCTGAGATGTAAACGTGAATATATCTACTACCACTGTCTACGACATACTAATAAAGGTTGAGGGAAGTACGCAGGCTTTTGACTACAGTGGCAATAACAGTTTTCTGCAGTTAATGTCGAACCGTCACCAGCGATTCATCGTGCCAGCGACATTTAGCCGAAAATGCGTTTTTATATAAAATTATATAGTTTAAGATACAAAACGAGTTTTTCAAAAACCATTCGGTTACACCAAGTTGTCTTAAATTATATTGCTATCCTCGTAGAAGTGTCCTACAGATAATCGTGTCGTAACAAGGACTACGCAGAACTTAGTTTCAGGAAGTTCCAGATCCCTGCCAGAGTCTGTGTTTCCAGATAGCTACAACCTGGGAGTCTTTAGGAAAAGAGTGAATAGGTTGCTTCTAGGCAAACGTGCTCCATCTTCGACCACATCATCGCTTACCATCAGGTGAGATTGTGGTCAAACGTATGCCTATACATAGTAACAAAAAAAAAAAAAGTTCTTCTTCGGTGTTGAATATTGTCCATAATATTTATTGGTTGGCACCGATTTACAAACGTGTGAGATCCGTCGTGATACTAGACCCTAGCTAATTACGCTACTGGTTCAAACGAGCTGCAATCATCTTTGAGTTAATACCGAACTATAGTATTATGGGTGATGTTGCGAACAATGTTATAAAACCCTTGACACCTGCGCATTATCTTCGTTTTTTTTATTTGAGATGGGTTTGCTCTTGACTACAGTCTAGGTCAGAGATGATAGAGACAAAGTAGACAATGGAACGAGCTTACCCAGAAGGATCCTGTTCTTGCAGATACATTCATTCCAACACTATTTATAGTGCCTATTCATCGCCAAAAAAGGTGAATCTAAAAAGCATTTAAAAACGGCGTAAGGCTGACTGCCCATTAGAGTGGAGAGGCTCTCTCTCCGCTCTAATGGCAATCAGCCTTACGCCCAATGGAATCGCATAAATCTTCGCTCCGCGTCAGTCACTGAGTTTTTTATGCAATTCCATTGGTTAATATTTCTCCGCTCCAGTGGACAGTCAGCCTTAAGGGCCTTGAAAAACAAGGCAAGGGATATCAGTTTACCACGCAGATATTCTGTTAAAAGGGTACGAAACATAGTAATATCAACAACATAGTAGTATGAACTTGGACTCTAATTATGAAAGGATTTCATTTCAGATGGTAGTGAAACTTTACACAACGGAGCTGAGCCCACCAGTGCGTGCGTCCCTGATGGCTTGTGACATATTCAATGTGCCTTACGAAAATGTAGAGGTTGATATTAAGGATGTGCAACATTTTAACTCCGAGATTTCGAAAGTAAGGTCTTAAAATATTGTTTGTCTTTATTCAGCAGTTAGTCAACACCATGCCTCTCAGCCTGGCTGCTTTTCCACAAGAGATGTGCTGTGAATGTGTTTGATATCCACCAATCATATTCATTGGTCCATATAGCATAGCACTGGTCGAAACTGATTCAACTAAACTATGTTTTTTATATGGAAGGATGCGTGCTGTGGATGCATGCTGTGGATGCGTGCTGTGGATGCGTGCTGTGGATGCGTGCTCTGAATGCGTGCTATGAATGCTAGCTGTGGATGCGTGCTATGTACAGAGCAGTGTACCTAACAGTAGGTGCACGTTTGTATGGAACGATACGAAATGAAATGGCCGAGTAGCCGGTAGGACCCGCGGCGGCGGCGCGAGTGCTTCTCGCCTCACCAATCCGCCGTTCCCCGTGGCTTCCCTATTGTGGATATGTCGGCGTCGCATAGCTCGAGCTGCTTTTTATAGCAGATTTTACTCGCTCTGCTACATAGCTTAGCAACAGTGGTAATGGTCAAATCGTTTCGAAGCCACGCAGCATAGTACATCCCTGGTAGAAAAGCACCCTTACAGTGGGGCCACATGATACAGACTTTAAACTCTGAATAAAAAATTCTATCACATCGACATTTGCCTGCATTGCTGTGTTGCACACACAAACTTCTATAGAAGTTTATGAAAGTCTGTATCGTGTAGACCGATCTATTAGCGCTCCTTCGCACTAGTGATCAGCTGCGGGGGCGGCCAACCGCGTCTTTCAGTTTAATATGGAACCGCTAGTCATTTTATGGCGATTAAGTGCGTAAAATTACTAGCGGTTGCATATTAAACTGGAAAAGCGACCAGCCGCGCGGTCAGCCGCCCCCGCGGTCAACCACTAGTGCGTAGGAGCGCTTAGACTCTGGCGTCGTCCTAATAGAAAGCGATCATCGCGCGAATACACGACCGCCACGTTCAAAGTTCATTTGTACGACAAACCTGAAAGCGTCGTCGCGCCGATAGAGGTCGCTTTCCCGTTTTTTTGCACTGGTAGCTTTGTATTAAGACGACGCTTTAGGTTTGCTGTGTATCCCAAATTGAATGGGCAAGTAAAGTGCCTGAAGATCTTGCAACTTTCAGAAAAACCCACTGAAAACGTTTCCAGTACTTGAAGACGATGATTTCATATTGCATGATAGGTTTGTAATACTTTTAATTGAGTATCCTTGATAAAGTAAGTTGTAACCATTTTCACTCCCTAGACGATATCAAAATGCCCTAATAAAATTACAATTTTTGATAATATATTAAGATACGCATTATGTATTGCCTAGTGTTAGTGAAAAAAAGCATTCGGCTATTATTATTTCGTATATACCGTAAATTATTGATCATTTGCATCCTTATACCTGGACTTTAGTATCCGGCCCTAAATTTTCCCAAATCCACAATTCAAACAAACTCGTTTTTGTCCGTAGACACGGCTTAACACATCCTAATTTATTACTGTGCAAATTGATTTATTTTCCCCACCCTGACGGATATTTTGCCTCTAAATCATTTGTCACTCAGTTCTTTTTGTTTCCGCTTCGCAGTCACGCTATATTGATGTATCTGGCCGACGCCTATGGGACGGACGACGCATGGTATCCGAAAGACCACAAAACAAGGGCGCTCGTCAATCAGAAATTGTTCTTTGACACTACTGTCCTTTTCCCGAGGTTAAAAAACATAACGGTAAACGATTTTAATTATTATTAATTTAAATAAAACAGTGTATATGACGGATTCGTTCGAGAAGGTAACACATCGGAAAGTGTGGAAGGTTATAGGGGAGATTGCCCAGCAGTTTTACATTAAAAAAGACATGTTTTACTATGTTTACAATACGAAGAATACATTTATCATTTTGTTTTCATTCAAACATCTATAGCTTTGCTTCTTTTTAAAAAAAAAAAAACCGGACAAGTGTTGGACTCGCCCACCGAAAGTTCCATACAAGTTTTTAGTTACTTTAAAATAAAGACAATTTTTTTATGATTTAATCACAAATGTGTAGTTTTCAGACTTTTCCCTATACTTGTAGTATAAGGAGATATTACTTGCTAAATTTCATAGTTCTAGGTCAACGGGATTATACCCTATGAATTTTGATTCCCTTTAGAGTTTCGAAATATACGTTTTTTGCGGCATAAACCGCGTATCTTTTTTTTTACGTTACCTTGATTTTTACGTAAAATTGATTTTTTCACAGCTTCAACGGACTGTAAATCTGAGTATATGGTTTTAATTTCAACCCAATATCTCCACGCGTTCTCGAGATAAGGGTATTGACAGATAGACGGACGGACAAAAAAGTGATCCTATAAGAGTTCCGTTTTTTCCTTTTGAGGTAACCCGGAACCCTAAAAACACCAGTTTAACTCTGGGATAACTGGTAGGGTCTGTCAGACCCACCCTGTTACTTAAACCGTTGTATTTCATTAAAATGTGTTTGTGTCTGCACCACCACTCTCAGTAGCTGAACATTATCAACCAACCGAAGCCTTATGACCACCAGTTTAGTCCGAAGTCAGCTGGGATGGTGAAAAAACACAAAAAAACCCCGAGCGCCGATGTCAAATTCAGAGGTTGTTATACTTTACCTCTCTGCTTACACCCGTTGATGGGAGTGACAAGGACTGATTGTTGCTTATCTGTAGTAATTGTCTTGTGCCTTCTATTTCCTAAACTTTAGTTGAGTTTTCTTTTGTTTTCACATAAAAAGGCCTGTTTTTAGGGTTCCGAAAAAAAAGGAACCCTTATAGGATCACTCGGGTAGTCGGGTGTCTGTCTGTCTGTCTGTCTGTCTGTCCGTCTGTCACAGCCAGTTTTCTCCGGATCCAGTGGACCGATTCTGTTGAAATTTGGTGCACATATGGACTTCTGTGACCCAAACACGGAGGCGTTACGGAAATCATTAAATTTTTAGTATGGGGGTCAGTTTTGGGGGTCAAACTAGAAAATTAAAAAAAAAAGTTTTTTGAACAATATTGTGTGACTATCAAATGAAAGGGCTTACTGTGAGGGTTCTAATTATAATTTTTTCATAATTTTAAAATAAGTAGTTTTGAAGTTATTCAAGAAATTAGACGAAAAATGACCATTATATACCCCCCTTATCTCCGAAACTACTAAGCCTAAAATTTTGAAAAAAATGGAGATAATAGATCTTTACCTAAAGATTATAGGAAAACCTATTAGAAGTCTGTAGTGTTAAAATAACGTGTTAAAAAAAAAAAATTCGTTCGGAACCCTTTGCACGCGAGTCTGACTCGCACTTGGCCAGTTTTTTGCTAAAAGCATAACCTAACCATCAATTATATGTTTTTAATTTATTTAGCTAATATGGTGGATTTGTTTTTTCATCATTTTTACTTATTTATTTAAACTTTATGCACAATTGTGGTACATGAGCGGACTTAATGCAACAAGGCGTTCTCTACCAGTCAACCTTTGGGTTAAAAAGATTACGCTGTGGTAGGTTTACATCTAATAAATAAAATTTAAAGTAGAATTTTGTTTCGGAAAGAATATACAAATAATATATATAATGCTAATAAAATACATACATACTCTAAAATAATAGACTAATAAATATGATGTCATATACAAATCTTTCTGATTAAGAGAACTCAAAAATGATGACTAGACCAAACTAAGAATGACAGAAGTAGTGATTTCCGATTTTACGCTTAAAGGAAAATTTTGACTCAGCCTTCTTGATGTCAAGGGGAAGCATATTCCAGAGTTTGATGATTGAAATAGCAAAGGAATTAGACATAAACCCGGTGCGGTGAGAAGGAATGTGAAGAAGTAAGTTTTTGGAAGCTCGAAGGTTAAGACTGTGAGAACTGCCCAACACTTTAAAATATTGTTTTAAATAATCAGGAACACAAGGATCGTTTATAATAGTGAAGAGCATGCAGAGGGATCTGAGTGAGCTCCTTTGGCGGATAGGCAACCATTTAAGCTGAGTACGGAAGGAAGAAATGTGATCATATTTACGAAGGCCGAAAATAAAACGAATACAATTGTTAAGAAGTCGATCCAGTTTGCTAAGAAGTTCCTGAGATAGATCAGAGTAGCAAACATCAGCATAATCAATAATTGGAAGCACAAGTGATTGGACCAAAGAAATTTTAGTGCTTGAAGGAAGAAAGTGCTTAAATCGGTAGAGAGATCGCAATGTGAAAGTTACTCTCTGGCCAACCTGAGCAATCTGCTTATTCCAACTTAACCTTTCGTCAATGTTTAGGCCTAAGTCTTTAACGTGTGGCGACAGAGGTATGACGGTATCGTTGAAAGTAAGCGGCAGTAGATGGCTGGTGTCCAAGTTACGCAGAAAATATGAACTACCAATAAGGATAGATATTTTTATCCCTACTATATACCCCTAGTACAGATATAAGTATGTTTAGATACACCAGTCACCACAATTTTTCCAAAAATAGTTACTTTAATTAAATTCGAGTCTGACCGGGCATACCGCGTAACGTTTTGCCACCATATGCCTGGTGGCCGAGGGTTACAACATCATCAAAACAAAATATCGATTAACATATGTTTTTATTTATTAAAATAACATAGGTAGTGGCAATTTAGTACATCATCTTTTAGAATTACTATTGGTAATTTTCTTCATTATCTTGAGAAGACTGATTTACTTGGTGTTCACAAATAAAGAAGCATTTCATACCACAGTCGACTTGGGTCAGACGGCCGGTGTAGAACATCGAACCACACTGATCATTAATGCCTCCACTCAGCTGGTTTCCCCACAATGCTACGGTTTCATTTAAAGCTGTACCTGTAAAAACACTTCGAATGACAATCCCTTACATTTCGACATCACCAACAAAACTATTGCTTGTACTTTTAAAATGTGTTCTGACTCTGATGCCAGGACTAGCATAGTCTTACTAGCAAGTCAATTAAAAACATCTCTTTTTCCAAGAAGAGGCCACACTTTATGCGGCATCAGGAGCATTTTTGTATGTGTTTTGGATGGGCTGATAATCCCCCATTTCACTAAGTTCTGTTTCCAGCGGCCTTTGGGATACGCAATCGATTCAGGTCTACCCATTTAGGGCACTGCAGTTCACGATCGGTCAATCACTGTCAAGCATGAGTTCATCTAGAATTCGAACATTGCCAAAGTGCGAAAGAAGAATGGAATGAACAATAATGACATTAGTTCCCCTAAAGACTAGCTATAAAGTGTTCGCAAAGAGGCATATCCCCTTTGCGAATACTTTATAGCTAGTCCGTGGAACCAGTAAAGCCTACAGTATTGCCCTGCACCGCAATCCCACAAGCTGTCCCATTCTTCCTCTACAACATCTTTGAACTCGTTCTCTTTCATGCACGATTATTGTTTTAAAAGCGATTGAGCGATTGTCCAAAGACAGCTACAACCTAAGAAAAAAGGAAATTTAAGTTGATGTATTCAACCTTTGACTGTCTGCCAGCCCTCATTGAACCTGTTATGAAAACCCAGGTGATATATTCCTCTCAGGTAGCTTCCTGCATCCCAGTCTTTTGGTCCAGCTTCCGTAAGTTTCACGAGGTCGTCCAATTCCAACCAATTGTTGACCACCGACAAGTAGGATTGTTCTGAACTGCATACATTATAAGCATCGGTCCAGTTCAATGGGACTGAGTGTAACTTGTAACAGTTGCCGCTTTTCTCATTATGAGTGTAATCTGTAAAAAGTAGTGATGGGAACCATAATAAAACCTGAAACTTAGTTTTGCTGTCAGCAACATAAGTCACTGAAAACATAACTAATTCATTGTAGAAATACAAGAAATGCCGTAACAAGTACTCACAAAAAGGTTTAAAAATGCAAAGATGTATGTAGAAGATACATATGTATATGTATGTGCTAACTAGTTAATATTTTATAAAATAACTCACCTAAATCAGGCATATTGCAGTGCTGGTTCCATTCTAAAGACTGAAGCGTCTTTTTGCAAATAAAAGGATTCATTCTGTCACATGGAACATCAATCATTTTACCACTCGCATATAGGATAACACAGTCTTCTATACCCAAGTAATTGTTTGGCTCTCCTATGTTCCAGTTGTGGTACACGTCAGCCACTCGTTTACCTGTTATCATATTAACAAATGATAGTACCTAAAAATAAACTTTCCAAAAAGGAGGTCCCTCCAACAGCGGTACAAAATATTCCCAACAATAAGTGAGTAAAACTGCACAAAAGTTAATTTGATAATTCTTTAATTTTCTTTGCGCGGAACCCTAATTCTTTTTCTAAAATCAAATTAGCCTTAATTACTTCATAAATTATCAGATAGATGCCAGTGAAGTCCCAATCACTCCAGCCTTTAGAAAAATTGGCGGAACAAACAGATAAAAAGACAGACAAACAGACCAGCACTAACCAAAAATTTTATACGTAGGTAAGTTGATTTTTTGTTGCGTGTAAACATTGAGTGCAGTTGGTTAATAGCCGTTATTTTGACATAACAAATAGTCACTTCAGATTCAAGATTACATTGTAAGTTCAGTTGACTTACCATTGTTTACTTTAGCTCAGTAATGTTAAAGATAAATTCAGAATGTCAATATTATGTATTGAAAACATCGAACTTGGAAGTAGGCAGGCCGCGATGCCGGTGGACCAACGACCTGGCCAAGGTAGCAAGCTTGCGTTGAATGAGACTTACACTTTGGACCATGTAGGTTTGTCACATTGTGATGGTTAGAATAGAATAGAATAGAATAGAATAATATTTATTTGCATAAAACATGGTATATAAGATGGTACAAGAATTACATACAGAGCATACATGTTTTTGCTTAACATTATAAGCGTGCAAATTTTTCGTGCATACAATCAATCATTTACATTTTTTTTTGTCAAAAACTCTCTAACACTATAAAAACTATTAGTGGACAGCCAATCATGCAATTTACGTTGAAACATTCTGGTATTTAGGATTTTTAGGTCACTCGGTATCTTATTAAATATTTCTACACACATATACAAACAGCTCTTTTTATATTTGGTCAGTCTTGGAATTACATCCAGCGCGAGCCTGTGAGGGTCGCGCCGGTTTCGAGGACGTACATCGTCTGCTTTTGTAAATAACTCCTTATGTTTCCACACAAACATACATATCTCATATATATAAAGAGACGGTAGCGGCAACAAACCAAGTTTTTGAAATACCGGCCGGCAAGAATCATCGGATTGAAGTCCGTATAATGCTCTAATACATTTTTTTTGGGCAACAAAAGCTCTATTTTGATCGGTTCTATTGCCCCACATAATCAACCCATAGCGTAACACCGATTCAACATATGCATGGTACGTTGTTATTGCCGTTTGGATGTTTGTGATGTTCCTAATTTTTTTTAGCGCGTAAACAAACTTGTTTATTCGTTTTGAGACAGAGTCAACATGGGTTTTCCAGTTTACGTCCTGATCCAAAGTAATGCCCAGAAATTTAGTTTGTGTTACTTCAACAATTTTCTTTATATTCATTTTGTAGTTATATTTAGGATTATTCGATCGGTTAAATTGTATATATACAGATTTTTCAAGATTTAATGATAAATTATTTTTATTTAGCCATTTAATGAGTATGTCAATTGTATTATTAATGTCAGTTTCATGATCGTCAATTGTATTATTATTTTTATCAGATGTCACAATAATGGAAATGTCATCAGCAAATAATATACATTTATGATTTGTTATGTCAATAATAGAATTAATATACAATAGGAATAAAATTGGGCCTAACACACTTCCTTGCGGGACGCCATATTTGTTGCATTTGAGTTCAGAAGAGTGCGGTGTCATGTCGTTATATCTATCCACTTTTGTAATTATAACACGCTGTTGTCTGTTACTTAAGTATGTCGATATCCATTGAAGTGCAATGCCTCTAATGCCAATTGCCTCCAATTTTTGTAGTAACAGGTCGTGAGATACTAGGTCAAAGGCTTTAGATAAGTCAAAAAACAAACCTGTAGTAAAGTGGTTTTGGTTAATATTAGTCAATATGGTTTTTATAAGAGAGAAGATAGCTAGAGTTGTGGATTTGTTTTTTTGGAAGCCAAATTGCTCTTTTTTAATAATATTAAATTTATCGCAGTAGCCTATCAATCTCTTGCACATACACTTTTCAAAAATTTTGGATATAATAGGTATTAATGTTATTGGACGATAATTATTAATATCCGACTTTTCACCTTTTTTAAAAAGTGGCTTAACAATTGACACTTTCAATGATTCCGGAAAGGTGCCAAGTGCGAATGATAGATTGATTAAATATGTTATTATAATAATAAGTTCATTGGTGCATGTTTTTATAATCCTCGTATTAATTTCGTCATAACCTGCTGAATTTGTGTTTTTTAATGATGTTATTACCGCTCTGACTTCATTCTCGGACACAGGTTTCAGAAACATCGAATGAACTTGTGAACTTTGGTCAGAATTAGTCTTTGTACTTGTGCTAGAAGAGTGTGCTATATTGATATAGTGATTATTAAACGCATTTGCTATTTCAACAGGGTCTGTAAGTACTGTATTGTCAATAAGGATGTTTCCTATATCGTTCTTAAAGTTATTGGCCATGAATTCATCTTTAATTACTTTCCATACCGCTTTGCATTTGTTTTCACTTTTATTAATTAACTTGATATTTGCGTTCTTTTTAGAGTTATATATGCATTTCTGTAAAAGTTTTGAGTATTGAACATATTTTATTTTATTTTGTTTATTTTTATTTTTATAATATTGGTAGCGCAAGAGCCGTTTCGTTTTACAACTCTTTTTAAGTCCTTTACTTATCCAGTTCTGTTTATTTTTAATTTTGTTGTTTACTTTTACCTTTATTTTAGGGAAGCATAAATTAAAGAACAGGCACAATGTATCATGAAAGGAACTAAATGCTTTGTTTATGTCTTTCTCTGCGTAAGTTTCGGACCAAGATAAATTTTGTAAGCATTTTTTAAACTTCTGCATGTTATCTGAGCTGAAAGCTCTTTTATATGCATAGTACGTTGCTTGAGTTCGTGTTTCATGTCTTACGGGGAAGCTCAACATTTGTGCTGTGTCGTGGTCGGATAAATGGAGTGGCATTACCGTACCAATAGCACCAGGAATGTCACTCAAAATATGGTCGATGCAAGAAGACTTACGAGTTGGTTCATTAATATGCAGTTTAAGATTATAATTGCATGCTAGATCCTGTAACTGATTTGTAATATTGCCTTTTTTAAGAGTGTTAATGTTAAAGTCCCCTGTTAGAATCACGTTTGTTTTCGAGTTATATCTTTGGCATACCTGGTACAAAAGACCGTTTAACTTGATTAAAAATTGGGTGGGGTCGGATTGAGGTGTCCTATAGATACATATAATTATCAATTTATGACAGGTTGTAGACGTGATGTACTTAGTTATATACCATAATGTTGATATTTGGAAGCGATTCATACCTTTCTTACTATGTACATACAGAACTATGATACGATCGCGATCTAGTAAAGTTCCAGTATAAGTTATAAATCTATTATAAATTGTTATATCTCTCGGGATTTAACTGTTAACTGCAAACATATTCTGCTATACATAGGTTAAAGAAAAAAAAAGAAACAGCAATACAGAATTACTCCAGACTTACCGTCAATAGTCTCAAAGACTCCTTTCACTAATAAGTCGGACATCCCCAAGGAGACCGTCCACCATGTCGGCTGGGTGCTGTTCCAATAGGATATCACAGCATCAGCTTCTTCCTGGTTCTCAGGATACCACAAACTGGCTCCTTCTAGAGAACAAGCCTTTTTGGCATCAGCAAAAGTTTTGGGTAAAGCGGATATCTTATAGAAACTTTCTGTTGCTTCTAAATATGTATAGTCATTCCGGAAAAACTTTTTGTTCTTTTGACCATCTGCAAAAAACAAATGAAAATTTATTATTTTATAACTTAAGATGTTTCCTTATGTACCTACCGATTAAACGGCTTAATCACTGTTAAAACACATGAAAAGTAATTTATGATATGATACTAGCAATTCGCCCGCGACTTCGTTCACGATAATTTAGCTTTCTATTGGAGAAAATAGTTAAATCGGTCATTGCAAACAATCAAACAAAAAAATCATCCCTCTTTATAATATTTATATAGAAGTATAGATGAACAAAACGTCTTGGGAATACTTTTATTGTACTTTGTACGGGAATACTTTTACAGTACTCCTAAAGAAGGTATTTGTTTGCCGGAGTCTGTTTCCTGAGCTACAACCTCTTCGTAGGCTTTAAATAAAATATGAATAGGTTACTTCTAGGTAAGAATGTTTTAAGATCGACCATATCATCACTTACTATCAGGTGAGATAGTGGTCAAACGGTGAGTCTCTCAATCTATGTGTATGTATACTTCTATACTAATATTATAAAGAGGTAAAGTTTGTGAGGTTGTAGGGGGTTGAGGGTAATCTCTGGATCTACTGAATCGATTTTGAAAATTCTTTTACCAATAGAAAGCCACGTTATTTGTGAGTGTCATGGGCTATTAATAAACCTGAAAAATACCGCCCAACGAAGTGGGCACGAGTCGGCTAGTAATAATTATAAAAATCTATAAAAAAGTAAAAAAACAAACAAACTTACGAGAGAGGTTTGATGCAAAGTACACTATGAGAACGACTAATATTTTCTTAGAAATCATTGTTAGTAAATGATATTCCAAGCTTCTGACTGGACCTTAAATATATATTGCTCTACGTGAACTAACGCAAAACTGTGTCTGTCACGACATGTAAATAATTTTTTATCAACTTTATTATTATTGTTTTCATAATATTGATATTATTTGTTATAATTGAAGTGACCTATGGCCGGGATGTGTCATTTTCTACGATAGTTGACATTATATTTCGATATATTCCTGTTGTTTGAGAAATATGAGCTTGGGGGAATCCTAATTATAATTACTAAGATATCGCTGTTATCATAGTGATTCGTGGGTACTAATCATGTCTTTCATGTTTTTATATTAACTTTTATCTGAATTGCACAATTTTATTTGTATGCTTACAGTACCATAACCTTGTTTCAGTACGCTTTAGTGATTGAGCGAAGGGCCACTTTAAAGCAGAAATGGTTGGACAACATTGATGAAGGATATGGATTACTAGAAACGTTCATCAGTAAAACGGCTTTTATTGCCACTGATTCTATTACAATTGCTGATATTTCAGCCTACAGCAATATGTCGTGTTTAGCACATGTTGTGCCAGTAGACCAGAATAAGTAAGTTCAACACTTTTTTTTTCTATATATAGGTAAGTATGCCTAGTTACAATCCTGATTTTCATAAGTTTTCATCAGGTACACCCAAGGCAGTCTGTCAACCTAGCTGATCGGCCAATTAATGTATGCAGTTGTCTACAAAAGTGACATATTTCTCAGAAAACTGTTTAATGAAAGCAAAAACATAGAGAACTTGTTAGTGTTCCCTACCTGACTGTCTTGTCAAGTGAATACGGTAAAAAAATAATGAGAGAGACAAAATGATCATGCAGCCAGTTGTTGTCCATTTCTAGAATTTTGATTGGTTCACTTCACAAGCTTTCAGCTTCACGTCGTCACAACGAGCTACAGAAAAGAGATAGATATTGGCCGCTCATTCACCTTGTCTCTTTCTACAAATTAATTAATTTTGTGATTGTAATGCTCAGGTTAACTTTCCATGTGCATAAACAAAAGGCATTCAAATTAAGGATGAGTGCTAAAATAAAAAAAATGAATTTTATTTGAAGTGGCCAGTGATATAGGTACTCACAATAGCTCTTCTAGATACACTAAAGTTTTTCAAGCTGAGGCATTTAAAGTAAGAACAGTCATTTGTTACTTCTCAGGTTTCCAGGAACCAGCCGATGGTGTAGGGAAATGAAGGAGCAGCCATATTGTATAAAGCATTATAATCCTTCAGCGGCTACCTTTGGTGACTTACTGAAGAAGTGTCGAGAATCTACATCAGCTTTAAGAGCTAATTGATAATCATGAAGATGAGCTTTAAGCATTACATAGGCTGTTGAACAAGTGAATATAGACCACCACCAAGCGTCGTCACCACATCGTCTGTTCCTGTGTTTCTTGCATCCAGCGGACTCCCACAAGAGCGTTTACAAAATTAATAGTCACTAGCTATTGCCAGTGGTGTCACCCGCGTGGACGTCAGAAATTAGACCACCAACACATACTACGTCCTAACTTAGATCATGATGAGTGTGTCAAATTCGTTCAACCCTGAAGTGTGATACAACTGCGTGTACGAATACCTATATAGATTTTTATATTGATGTTAGTAACAGGATATAGAATAGTGACAATATCCGCATTATTGGGCTCAACAAACACTCCTGAATGATAACCGTGTATATTCCAAACTGTTTCATCGCCGCCGTTGCATCCGACGTGATTGGATTGAAGTGGCCGCGTGCCAGTACCCACCCGTAGATACACAACCTACAGCATGATATTGTGAATAAATCGTAAGCTGCGCTCTGACCATGATATATGCCGGTACAAATTGGATTTATTTCTCGCTTTCCCTTCCCATTGGTACTGAACAGAAACTGTTATTGCACGTATGAACGATGAGGTGTCATGAATAAAATATTCTGTAGCGAACGCGTCACGCATCCGACGCTTTCGATCGCGATTTCAATGTGATACACCAATCACACGACACCTCGTACAAATGATTTATAGCTCGTGTACTCATAAGTGTAACCTGTTTTGGCGCGTGCTGTAATAGAATTACAGTTCCCAAGCGTTCTGATATCGAAATATTCTCAGTATTCAATCACGGGACATACACGTAAAATTTGGAACTTAAAAATCTTGTAGATCCTGTATTTAAGCTCATTATATCACTTCAACAGACCATAATCACACCCTGTATGTTCTTGTAGGCTAGCTTCAGTTGCTTCCTTTTCCCGCCTTTCGTGTAGACTGACAGATGATATCAATGACAGCTGCCTCACTACTGCTGTTTAGGATGTATTTACAATTACTAACAGGTACCTACCACAAGACGCTGGCAGAATAACAGCCAAAGAATAAACTTAACAAATGTCAGTAAATCAACATTCTTTACTACTCCAATTTAAAAAAAATACTTTAGTAATAAATTGTACCTAATGATAAAATACAGCTGATAACGCGGCTCTGTGCAGTATAAGACCATGAATAATAAAAATTCAACTTGTATTTACATAATACAATCAATGACCCCTTATCGGGGTATTTTAGCCACACACTTAAGTTAACGGTTAATTTAATTTTGATAGGTAGTTCAATTAAAACTTTAGTGATGGAAATTAACTCCAAATTTGTACTATGTCTGTTTCAACAACATTATTTAATTTATTAAACAAAGCTGGTAATACATTGCTGTAAACCCAAAATGCCTTCGTCTTTTTAGGTGTTTAACATCGAGTTCTTAATTTTAATAATGAGATTAAAGACTCAATCATATTGTTTCTTCATTAAATTCAGGCTTGTTTGTAAAACATTTGAACTATATAACTGGTTTAAATACTGATTATCACATTCTAAGTTCAAATTATCTTAACATAGTTTGAATTTAGAACAATACAAAAATAAATTAACCACATGATTTATTTTTATGATGAACTAGCTGACCCGCGCAACTTCGTCTGCGTCACAATTTTCATCTATAATATAACTCCTACCCTACTCCAACCCTACTCCTACCCTACTCCTACCCTACTCCTACCCTACTCCTACCCTACTCCTACCCTACTCCTACCCTACTCCTACCCTACTCCTACCCTACTCCTACCCTACTCCTACCCTACTCCTACCCTACTCCTACCCTACTCCTACCCTACTCCTACCCTACTCCTACCCTACTCCTACCCTACTCCTACCCTACATACCTACATTGTTTAAACAACAGTGACTGCTTGTAATTCAATATGAACTTTATACAATAGCAATAAAGCTCGTTTTAGTTAGAAAACGTTTGTATGGGAAAAAGAAAAGGGCTGTTTTTAGGGTTTTTCCGGCAATTATTCGATTTTTTCTCGCCGTAAAAACCATCTTTGAACTTCAACGAACATTTAAAAAAAAGAATTAGCCAAATTGGACCAGGCGTTGTTGAGTTATGCGCTTACCAACACATTTTGCGATTCATTTTTATATTATAGAAGATAAGGCTGAATAGATAACAATCTATTGACAAACTTACCTTAGACTAACCATATTATGGATTTTAAAGCAAGGACAAATAAGATTGCTAAAGTCTGCGCTCGAACATTATCAGTAGCCAGACAGTCGTTCTAGATTCTTATATCTAGATCCGTATCATTGCTACATCGCTAAGAATAACTCCGCAATGATCCTTCCCTCAGCCAAGCATAGCCGCTATGAATATTCGGTACTTCTGCATGCAAATGCCATTTGTTAGATTTATGCTCCAATGCAAAACGAATCATTCCTATTATGCTTTGCGTTTTATTTGAGTATTACCGTAATACTCATTTTTGTTGTTTTTCCATTGTTCATCAAATTACGCACACAAATCTATACCATGTCACAGCTTCATACGGTATAATCTGCTTTGCAGATACGAATCCCCGCATCGGTGTATTGTCTTTTGGGAAATATATTTCAATAACTCTGCTGTGGTATTGCGTATAAATCGTTCTTTTAGACATTTGACAATAATTTACGTCGATAATTTGCATCCGGACAAAATATGCCTTTATTAAAGCATAGTTGAGATATATTTTCTACGGGACCTCATTTATTTTTACTTAATGATTACATTACGGCTTAATGACTTTTTGGGGTAACATTAAATTATTCTGATTTTTTATGGTTCGGACACCTACTCTAATTTTGGAAAATAAGACTCTGACCGCTGTTGAATAAATGATGGTGGGTCTGATGGGTCATGGCATTTTAAACCTATTTCAAAATGACCTTATTTTTATTTAGAATATGTGAAATAGGAGGCAAGAGTGTCCGGTTACGCACATTCCATTAGCACGAACCCTCTACGTCTATAGCAGGAACCTGTGGTTGGCGATATTTATTTATAAATAATACCCACTTTGACGCTACATAGGGAACGTGGGGTCCAATAACTTTGACATGTTCCTGACAGTGTATCCGACCTTTTTGTAAGCACGTTCAATGGCTCAAAGGGCGATGTTTCAGCATCTATTGGCAGATATACCTCGTCTATGTCCGTATAGTCAACCACACACGAGTGGTAACAACTTGCACTACGGCCGCCCAAAATGTAAAGTGCAAAATGTAAGGTGCAATCAATATTAAATTGTTGGGACTCGCTCAATCTGCCTTATCCCAACTATATTGGCTCCATTATATCTCATTTATTATTTAATAACTCTTCTTATTATTTATTAGCCAATTATTTATAATATTTCACGAAACATATTCATTTTTAGTTATTTTAATCTAATACAAGCCTTTGCAGTGGTGAATAAAGAGTTTTTACAGAATCAATTCTATCTACCTATTCTAGATATTTAGGAGTGATTTTGGAAATAACTTCTTAAGAAGCAAAGAGTATTCAGAGTGCTGTCCGATAAGCGGCATCTTATGTCAGTCGCTATGTACCCAGCAGCTGAAAATGCCCTCTCGGACTCAATACTGGTTGGCACAAGCGTGAGTAAGCGAATATCACACAAACGGTTTTAAAAGCAAACTTATATATCTTTATCTTTAATATATCTTCATTCGTTCCAAAGTTAGTACAATACATATACGTATTTATTATTTCAGAAGATTAAGACACTAAAAAAGCAATATATCTCTGGCCCCCACACTAGGATTCCCTGTGTCGTGGGGGTCCGGTCCTTCCGTACGATTAAAAGTATACCTATAAAAGTAATGCAAATGCAGGATCAAAGTGCTTGCCGAGGTCCGGAAGAGTCTTGGTATGTTACGAATGGTCACCCATCTTCTGAGCGACCTCGGCAATCGTCACTTTACCTTAACCTAACAACTGTGCTACTGTTATTTTAGTTCCAGCTTCGAATTGTTGCTTCTGATTTGCGGTTACTTGAATCATTCTGCGTAGGTTATAAATAAAAATAATGCCATAAGGTGACCGGTTAATAAATTTAACCCTAGTTGCCGACGCGAGCGAACATAATATTTTGGTATTTTTAGTATTACTGATAACGACTAGAATTCCAATATATTTTTGTCTTCTCTGATGAAGGTTATTCTTTAAGTTGAAGGCACGTGAGGACATTCGCAAGAAGTTTGCAGAATCATCACAGCGTTAATTAGTTGGATTCGTTTTTCTTAATAACGTTATTTTTATGTACCTATCATCATCATCATATCAGCCGAAAGACGTCCACTGCTGGACATAGGCCTCCCCCAAGCGTCGTCACAACGTTATTTTTATGTGTGCATCTATGTATTTATGATTGTATTTTTTCCTATTTGTTTGTCTTTTGTTGTTGTTGTTGTTGGTTGTCCCTGCCATGTTGTCTCTGCACCACCCTGAGGTTGACTGGTAGAAAATGCCAATGGAATTTAGTCTGCCTTTGTACAGTGTTTTTACTGATGCATAAAGTTTTAATAAATAAATAAATTTATTTGACCAGTACCAAAGTCTCTTTTAAAGTCCGTATGGAGTTTCTTCTCAAGCTAGTCAGCTAGGGAACACCAGCCTCATCTAGCTTAAAAAAAGAATGACGTTTGAAAGTGACATTTACAACCTACTTATCAAATAAATAATATCCATGGTATGAATGAGGCTAATGTCAAGTCATTAAAGCTATCATTACACGTACGAGATGATAACCCCAAGGGAAGGATCCCATTGGTATCGCTGGCACATTCCCAATTATCTCTCCCAAACTTTAGCGCTGAACCCCGAATAAAACTGCCATGTCAATTAAACCTTAATGCACCAACCTATTATAAAGAGAATTATCAACAACATCAGTCATCATCAACATGATCAGCCGAGAATTTGAGAAAACAAAAAGAAAAAAAAAATAGGAAAATATTTAGAAAAATTATTAAAAGAGTTACAACAGGACATTTTGAGAATATAATTAATTAAATTGAGTGTAAGTTGCAACAAAACGTACCATATTATCTATATCTATACTATTATATAAGGCTGAAGAGTTTGTTTGTTTGAACGCGCTAATCTCAGGAACTGCTGGTCCGATTTGAAAAATTCTTTCAGTGTTAGATAGCCCATTTATCGAGGAAGGCTATAGGTTATATATCATCACGCCAAGAGGAGCGGAGCAGACGAAGTTGCGCAGGTCAAATAGTTTTATATAAATCAAAAATTGTATGATCTTCCTTCATTTTAAATGCTGAAAAAATAAATATGATTGAACCTTTCGATCGGCACAGTAAAATTACAGGATTCTATTTTCACATTTAGCGGATACAATTCCCGGTTCAGACAGACGATTATTTAGATTTCTTTGAATGCAGTTCGTATTGTTTTAAAATAAAAATGAAGTCTTCATTCAGTATTTTTTTCTATCTGCAGTATTAAAGGTACTTTCCCTCAATGTGGCAAAGTCGTGAGACGCCCTGTATAGATACACATTCATTCATTGGATTACCAAATCAGGCCTAAAAACTAGTTGGCCTGTTAGATCCAGACAGATTGGTCGGAGAAAGCAAGAGATAAAGTAACCTGAAATAATATTCGGGAAGCCGTTACCCAGCAGTAGGAAAACACAAGTAAAAATAAAAAGAGAACATTGCAAAAACGAAAGCCTGTTCTCGACTAATTTAAAGTTTTGTGTCAACTATCCTTACTGAAAGTTTACGTATAACCACGAACATAAAAGTGGTCGACACTTTGATGCTGTTTTGCATATAAATTCTTTTCGAAAATGAGAACGTCATAAGTTACAGTTTCGTACTTTAAAAACTTATTAAATGTCTGTTTTCATTAAAGTTGGTAGAGTGTAGTACCTATGTAGCTATTTTTAATTAAATTAATGTTTATATTTTTAAAATGGAGACTGTTAATGGTTGCATACAAATTCGGTCGATTTTGTGCTATGGCTTGAATACAAAAAAAATGTTAATGTTAGTAAGATTTATATAATGATACTGGTGGCCAACTAGCAATAATAAACTATTACTGATAAAAAGAGGTATACTGCTGAGTGTGCTATATGCTACTTTTGGTCCTGGAAAACACGGTTATCAGCGGTTCGTGTTGGAATGTCCCAAGTGCCCTTACACCTGTACCGTTGAGGACCTGGTGGACGCCACTGATGCCGCTGTGAACGTGGCCACCTACTGGGCAATAAATATTTAAAGGTCACCATCGACTCGAAAAGAAGAAGAAGCGAAGTAGCGGAAAACTTGTTTTTTTTTTCCGTAGCTTTGCTAACGGGGCCCGTCACATAAAAACCGGGCTATAAATAAATTAGTAGAAATTGGATTATAATTATCATACAGGATTATATTTCTTATTATTGTTGATTGGTTTAAGTACAGCCTCAACTGATAGAAAGCAATGATTTAGTCGACGATGGAGCACGCTTGTCTAGAAGTGTCCTATCTATGATATTTATGTCAAGAGTCCCCCTGTTTTAGCTATCAGGAAACATTGACTCCGGCAGGGTATTATTCCACTCCTTAGCTGTACGCACAATGACAGTATACGTATAAGCAATCATGTTAATTAATGGAACCTACATCTTGTAGATTGTACTTTAAAAACTTCGTCTTATTATTTCACGACAAACCGTTTGTCGAGCAGTTAGGTAGGGTAGTCCCCGTTTAAATCCAAATCTGGCTTCTAGTAATAAAACATTAGTTTTTGGTTCAAAGATTAGCATTAAACCCTAAGCTTATCGTTAGAGGAATATTTCGCTTACGTCTTTGTTATGACGGGACTGTCACAACTAGTGTGACAAGGGTCGTTGTCATGTCACAATCCGCTTAAGTAGTGTGACTAAAAGCATTGCAAAACCAGCCCAGTGTTAGAGTATTTTGGTTTCTCGTAAACTTAGAACTTATTGTGTTTTACAGTGTGCAGCTATTAATCAAACTGGATGTTGAATGTTATTATGATAATGTGAATTTTGACCGTTACGGGTGGTTTGTAGAGGGTAAAGCAGGTCACATAGTGTCTGAAGCATTTGCAAGAACGCAGTCTCAATATCAAAATCGTCAAAAATGTACTGCAAAAGTTTTTTTTTTTTGCCACTGGTATGGTCACTGTCTTGCATATTTAGTGTAGGGCCTGATGAACAATTGTTAATAAAAAAAAAACTGGCCAAGTGCGAGTCGGACTCGCGTTCCAAACCAATTTTTTTGTCGACACGGTTGGCGCAGTGGTTGAGGGAGCGGCTGCTGCGCCGCGTGTCGTGGAACGGAACAAATATTTGTATGGCCTACAGATAGTTGTTCCGGGTCTGTCTGTTTGTGTATGTGACTTTGTATGTTTGTAAACGCACCCACGATACAGAAGAAATTCGTAGTGTGGGGCAACGTTATATTAAAAAAAAAATTGACGTGATAACGTCTTATAAATTGATGAACGCCGGCTGGACGCACGAAAAGTGTCACGTTTCGCCTGAGCTGAGCGTGCAAGCAAGAGCGCGGAACAAGCGATAGAGAGGCACGATCGGCCTAAGCGTTCGGCTTGTTTGTTAAGAATCCAATCCAAAATTTTAGGTTCAGTAGTTTCGGTGATAAGGGGGAAATGGTAATTTTTGGTCTAATTTGTTGAATAATTTCAAAACTATTTATTTTAAAATTATGAAAAAAGAATATAATTAAAACCCTCATAAAAAGCCCTTTCATTTGGTATGTCACACGATTCAATGTAAAAACATTTTTTTAATTTTCTAGTTTTAAAAAAAAATCTAAAAAAAAAATTATTTACGTAACGCGTTCGTGTTTGGGTCACAGAAGTCCATTTGTATACCAAATTTTAACAGAATCGGTCTAGATCCGGAGAAAATTGGCTGTGACAGACGGACAGACAGACACCCTAGTGATCCTATAAGGGTTCCATTTTTACGGATGTTCGGAACCCTAATTAACCAAATACGACATTGTAGTTAGTCAGAGTGATCGCTTATCTACGCACCAGGAATTTATAATAGAGTTTGACAGTTTAAATAACAATAGAGACAACAGAAAGAATATAATCTCAATGAAACAAAAAAAAATCAATAATGTTTCTTTCAAAATTGGGTCCTCTATGTAGGGTTACTCCTAAGTGGTAACATTATGACCAACTGAACGGTCTCCCCATTATCATAATGCATTAACATTATTATTATCCCCTTGGGTTATCAACCCTGACAAGTGCCGATTAACATAATCTCCGCTTTGCAAAAATCAATGAGCTTCTGATAGTTTAAATGAATAATGCTTAGAGCACAATAATGTTTGTTAAAATTTAAAAGTATATTATAACACAAGCAGTTAGGTGGATCGATATCGTAATCAAAATATTTTATAAATACCAACTGAATTGAGGACCACCTCCTTTTTAAAACTCGGTTTAAAAAAACAGCTTTATTGAAATAAAGGTTGAGTTTTTCCAGTGCTATTAATTACGTATCTGGCGATTCATAAATTGACTCCTCATAATTAAATCCTTGGTTATTAAGTAACATGATCACTAATAGGACCACAATGATCACATTTCGAATAATTTTTTTCTAAAATCGATTTTTGAATTTCGAACTACGTTGTCTGACTATTTTATTTTACGCTTCATTTTATCATGTATTCGGAGATCATAATAAAAAAGAGGTTGTATCATTGAGAACTGGCCGTTTTAGATATATTCCATTGACTAAAAAAAAACAACGAAGAACGCGGGAAATTGGGAAAGTTTTGTAGTGAGTCAGTGACGGTGATGCTGTTTTTCGTAATGGCCTTTGCAGAATTTGAAATTAATTGGTGAGTCTTTTATTATAACATTAATAATGATCAAGCCTAAAACCAATTATTAGAGTATCGCTCCGAATCGCCTCATTTTCTTTTTTATTTCGTCCCTAAACTACCCGTTTCACATTCTTGTTTCTCGTTTGTTTAGCTATTAATGTGTACGACAAACTAGTATTTATCTTATCTTGTATTTCGCAAAAACTAAGATACGAATTATTGTTTAAACAGAAGGCAGTAAAGTAAAAACTTTTTAACCTATATGAACTATAGTTTCATCTAAAAACTAAAAAACCGAGCTTTTCAATTCTCAAACTACGATTATGCGGTATAGTACTGCAATGAAGTTCAAAACAAAAAAAAACGGACTTCATATGATAGTAAAGTAAATACAAATTAATATATTTATCACACATAAGGTGACCCCCGATATTATTCTACTAGGGTCCACCCTAACTTCTACAGCTTCATAAGAACTGCACAGCTTTTTGGCAATCAATGAACTATTTTCGGTTACGAAACTAATATTTTAAATAGCACCACCTGTAACTAAGTACCGCATGTACTTTGCGCACGTTGCGGCCTACCTATCAAACTGTGGAACAAAGCCGACTAAGTCTTGTATTATGCAAACAAGCATCATGTAAGGCGAGGATTTATGAGGCAAGTTCGTTGCGAAAATCGCGAGCTTCACTCCTGGGAGAACCCCATACTCACTATGGCTCCATATATTCATATTTAGGGTTAGAAAGCTCCAGGCGACCGCCCTCGGGAGCGTCGCACGCATGAATGACAATCATACGTAATTGAATTGATTAATCATTGTACGAGTTCATTCATATTCAATGACGTAGTGTTGGTTTAGTTTCAAAATAGGTTTGTTGTACATTATCTTTGTGTACAACAACAATTTCTAGTTAACACCGAATTTCCATAGGCGTTTTGATGCAAAATTGGACATTTGAATATTTAGTTCGAATTTAATGTTGTTAACTATTAAAAACGGCTTTTTATTTCGACGCAATGAACATAAAACAAGGTTTTAGTTTTTAGCACACATTTTAACACCATCACGTTTTAGGTTTTTATGACCTAACTATTTTATTACCTCGCTTCATTGGGTAGTATTTTACATTCTATTGAATGTAGAATACTACGCAATGTAAACCCTATGTATTATCTGTTGTCATATAGTGATAAAAAAATCTAAAATCCGATCGCGACATACCTATTATGTCTCTATCAAAAGCGGTTATTATAAAAAGCCTTCTACACGGATGTAATCCATCGTTCAATCCAAGGTGACCTTGGTGGGAGCTTGGTTTCCATACGCGAATTTTGTATGAATTTGGATTAAATTTGCCGTCTACACGGATGCAATCCAGCAATCTTCCTTTCCGGTCACCTTAGATTGAACGCTTGGGACATATTATTTAGATCTTTAGAGGTTGTCTGTAGGTTATTTGTAAAACCATTCTGAAAATCTAGGTACAAAAACTTTGCCGAAGTTGAACACGTGCCTATCTGTCTCAGTCGTAAATTAAATAAATACTTTTCAAAAACATATTAGCCACCTACTGTAATTTATATGAATTTCTACTTTAGTACGTGTTTTAGAAGTATTTTAGTTTTAAAATTAATGTAATTCGCTACTTGTTTTAACTTCAATTTAAACTCTTGATTACTAAGCTCGATCTTTAGATACTAAATTGCTTTAAATCAGGTATTGTTTTTGATAAAAGGTATCAAAACAATATCTGATTCTGAAAGGTACTCAACTACTCATAGATTAAACTATTGTGAATGCCAGTTACCTCTAGCGAAGTAAGTACGTTATTTAGAAATACCTGCCTCCTGATATGTATCGTATTTATCATGAAGAGATGGCACATGGATGCAATGCAAGACATTTTTATGAAAACGAAAAAATCATATTTCCTGGCAGTTTATAGGGTTCCATTCCCAAAGAGTAACTATAATATAAGCCTTTATCTTAATCTAACGACTCACGCGAGTCGGTGACACCGACAACCCTGTCTGTTTGCCCAACTTTGGCAAAGGCCTCCTCCATTTCTTTCCATTCTGTTCTATTTTGGGCCTTCCTAGTCCATGTTTTCCCTGCTACAATCTTTATTTCGTTTTCCCATTTTCGGAACTGTCTACCTCGATTTCTTTTTCCCAGTTCTTGGGTACCATAATGCTATCTTTTTGTTCCACTTTTCAATGCCTCTTATTATATGACCAGTCCATCTCCATTTTAGTTTTCTTATTCTCTTTGTTACTTCTACAATTTTCGTACGTCTTCTGATAATTTTGTTATTTATTCTGTCAGATTTTCTTATATTCAGCATTCTTCTTTCCATTGCTGTCTGGCATGTTTCCAGTCTCTTGTATCGCACTTTAGTGACTAACGCTAGCAAAGAGTAACTAACGAAACCCTATTACTAACCCTCCGCTGTCCGTCCGTTCATCCGTCCGTCCGTACGTCTGTCTGTCAGCGGGATGTATCTCAAGAACCATAATAGGTAGACAGTTGAAATTTTACAGAGTGTGTGTGTGTATTTCTATTGCCACTATTACAATAATTACTAAATTGAATTAAAAATTAAAGGGGGCTCCCATCCAAAAAAGTGTTTTAATTTTTTGGTTTATGGTAGCTTTAAGTGGCTTTACATTTTACCCTTCGTATGCGAGTCCGATTCGCACTTGGCCTATTTTGTTTTCACGAATCCGATTGTGTGTTTCATGTTCAACATAAACGAGAGTACATATTTATAGTCTACTAGCTTTTCCACGACTTATCTCGTGTAGCCAAACACAGGAACTCTGAATTTTTTCTACGATAAAAAGTAGGCTGGCCTGCCTACCTCTTAGAGAAATTGTGGTGACCAATTTTGGTAATCGAATAACAACTTCCAGAGATTTTCTCCATATTAGATACCTATCTAATATGGAGAAAATCTCTCCATATTAGATACCTATTTAATATGGAGAAAATCTCTGGAACCGTTGGTTAATAAACAAGCACCACCACATAAATCTATTTCAACCATCTAGGTATGATACGCAAAAACAAATCCTGATATATTTAACCTGGTTTCATAGCGACATCAAGCCTTTGCCATTATTGTTCAATCTTGTGTTAATATTTAAGGTAAAAGGTCGAAAAAAAGCTTTGCCCGCGGAACTCAAGCGATGTCGTAAACAGATCTCAAGATGACAAACAAAAGTATTAAAAGGCCTTCAGAATATTAAAATAAGAAAAGGCGACAGAATGGATTGGAGATGCTAATCTCCCAGTAAAATGTATTTGGGGTTTTACTTTGTTTTTTTAGACGACAATTTCATAGAATTTCGTTTCACATAAAAATTTTCTCGTATTATCATTTCCTAGAATAATCCCGCAGAATACTTATTTTGAATATATTTAAATCATAGATTTATGTTTCAAATAAACTTTATGTTTCGAAATTCATATCAAAGAATAACAAATCAAATATTCTTTATGCTCATATTGAGTAATTAACATAAAACTTGTTATCAAGAAAAACATTTTATCGAGTGACAGTTTCTAAACGTTTGACACAATGCATACCCCCTCCTATAAAATTACAACATCGCGTTCACAAAAACAATGCGGGTAAATTCTAGTCAAGCTAAACTATTTCATTCGAGCCCGGTCGACGGAACCCCGCGAAGCAGCAATGGTGGCAAATGGCGATTGGAATAAAAAACAAAACTATGCAAACAAGCATATACCATGCATACACCATGCGTGCAGCAAGCATGCAGCATGCAAGCAAGCAAGCATGCAGCACGCAAACGAGCATGCAATATGCAGAATGCAAGCAAGCATGAAGTATGCAGGCGAGCATGCAACATGCAGAATGCAAGCAAGCATGCAGTATGCAGGCGAGCATGCAACATGCAGAATGCAAACAAGCATGCAGTATGCAGGCGAGCATGCAACATGCAGAATGCAAGCAAGCATGCAGTATGCAGCCGGGCATGCAACATGCAGCAGGCATGGTTTTTGTCACGGCTCCGGCGATCCCACGCGAACTTATCGTCGCAGATAGTTTTAACGCTCACCACTGCGGCTTCGGCTTGCTTCGGCCAGCCTCAGCCGCGGCGGCGGGCGTTATTACACCTGCTCCACAGCTTGCGGGCCGCCTTGCCCATCCGCGCCTACGCGGATTTAAATTACACTCTAGGGGTAGAGCAGACGTGGGGTCGTTTTTACAGCGATTCGTTTCTGTCACTAATTTTTGTAGCACATATGTTGATTTTTTTAAGAACATGTTTTAATTTTAATTTAAGGTTAAAATGCTGTTCTATAGCAATGCCAATATGCGTAGTAAAATTATCTATACATATAATAAATCTGTAGAAGAATCGTTTTTGTACACAAAAAAAATAGCCAGGGAGCATGGGAGATAATCTCACTCAATCAAAAGATATTTGTATTTAAAGGTTTCGTTTCAAGTATCATTACGTGAAGCACATACACGCAACGCCATCTATTGAGATTAAATAGTAATAGTTTAGAAGTGTTTCATGAATGAATGCGTATATTATTTGTGAAACTCTTAATACCAAAGGAAAAAAAATGAAAATTTAGTTATCTTATCATTTTATTTATCGTAACATGTGAGCTTCTAAGTTTGAACTAATATTTTGACATTTCAACTACATTGTCGATAGATGGCGATGTACTGATGACGCGTTTTTCTGAACCGCGATGTTAAGATTCTCCGCTGATACATCACGTTGGTCCATGTCTGACAATGAAAGTTTGGATACCTATGCTATGTAGCTAATTAGAAGGGGAAAACGATATGTTTGACCGAAAAAGAAAAAAAGAGAAGAGAAGTGACTAGTGAATTTTATTGTGATTAAAATCGACACAATTAATCTATATCAGCCGCACGGGTCGATCTTCAAGGTTAAGCAACGCTTGCCGAGGTCAGTCTGTGATCCCAGCTGTCATTTGAAGATCTTTGTCAGTCATTACGGATTGTCAGAAGCCAGTTAATCTGGCTCCAGTCTTACAAAAAAGTACCGTGTTACCCAATTAATAGGTTGTGGAGGTCTGGTAGGCAGCTGCTCCACGTAAAATATTGGTAAAAATACTGGTATTCAGCTAAATCCGGTTTGACTGGAGCCAAGCCCAATTTAGTTGGAAAAAGGCTAAGCAGATGATGAGTTGCACGAGTCCAGCTTAAAGGTTAAGCTATGCTTGCCGAGGTCGGTCTGTGGATGGGTGACCATATTAAAATACCGAGATTCCTACGTGCCTCGGAATATAATAGCCGCCCGGGTTGCTTAGGCCGTTTATGAATAAGGTAGGTAAATGTGTGACGAAAATATAATTATGATTTATTAATTTTTTTGGGAGTCCTAAGGGCAAGAGTTGCTTAACCTTGAAAATCGACCCATGCGACTGTTATTATTTAGCTACGAGCTCCTCATTCAGTACCAACTAAATATCGACTTTAAAATTCGATTATTCTTACACAGTAAATTGATTCTATGAACCCGGTAGAACTGTTTATCATAAAATGTAAAAATAATCGGTGTTCTGTAATCTGCAATTATCATTGAAAATCAAAGAAACTGTTTTTTTTTGAGCTGGACGAAATTAAGAATCAGCTTGATTGATCAGTGTCTTTGTTTTGTAGTTTGAAGACTACCTACTACCGTTCGTTCGATAGTCGGTTTTTTTTTATTTTGATACCTACCTCGAGGTAGGTGTGTACCACTCCTGGTAGTTAATCTCCATTAACTGGGCAATCGGCATTTCAACCGGAAGAGATGATAGAGTGCCCTATACTAGGTACCCTCTTCCTATTTTCTTAATTTTGAGAGAGATCAGGATACGCAAAGTATTAACTTAAAGTAAATTTCATCTATGCAACAGATATTTTTCGACATCCACGCGAACAAAGTCGCGGGCACAGCTAGTTCCGAATAAAATTCAAAAACATATAAGATTTAATTTATAAATTAATTGATTAATTATTTGTTTTTAAACTTAATTAGACATTTTAAATCAAATAAATTTAAAAAATTAATTAAATAATAATTAATTTAATTATTTTTTTTAGATTTAATTATATTTATATTTTCACTAAAATATCACCGGACAAACAATATTCGTAAAAAATAATTCTGCTGTTTGATAAGTTTCTTAAACAAAAACATGAACATGAAATTCATTGAATTGTGTTTCTGTGAAATAGGTTTCATTGAAGTAAATAGTCTTTGAAATAATAATATTCGACATAAATTACAACGACCAAATATTATATGAAACATTTTCTGCAAAACGAAGTTCTATGAAATTTCTGTCTGCGAAACAAGGGTAGGTACACCTATATTTTGCGAATCATCGGAAGCTCTTTTGTGACCATAAGAAAGTAATATTTGTGCAATATTCATTATGAATTCAGAAGTTAATATTTGGTACCCTAACTCACAAGCCGTTGAACCTTTGCTTAACCGTAAAGTCCTGATGTGATATTCGTTACTTTGCACTATTCTTGATCAAGTGCTGTAGCTGAATCATTCGATCAACTAAGAACTCAGTAACACATCTCAAATAAACTAATTCAACTATAACTCATTCTCTGAATTTTGGGAGTACCTATCAGCCGCCATATTGGATTTGAGGTGACGTCACGTACTTCAATATGACACTCGCCCGAATAATACGAATCTAACGACTTCACATTTACTCAAATCGGTGAAAGCGTTATGCCGTTTGGTCCCTGGCTGCTAATAGACCAGCCCGTCTTTGCCCAGATCTGTCTAACGATGACTTGGGGATTTCACAGCAGATATAGGTATGCAATCGACTGGATAGGACTTCAATCTGTAGATAGATTAAACTCTGCACTTTAGGTATTACATGCCAGATTTCAATTACCAATTTCTTTGGTATAGAATACTGACGATTTTAGAATGCATGACTGCTGTGTTTGACAGCCCGAAAATTAAAAAGAAAATAAGACGAGTTACACAATAATATTTTTCTAATTCATCGAATGACAAAAGAAAAAAAAAGCGGCCAAGTGCAAGTCAGACTTGCCCACCGAGGGTTCCGTACAAAGTAGCTACAAATTACTTTAAATAAAAACGATATTTTTTATGATTTAATTATTTTTGTAGCATAAGACGGTATTACTTGCCAAATTTTATAATTCTAGGTCAACGGGAAATATCCTGTACATTTTGATTCCCTTGAGAGTGTCGAAATATACGTTTTTTGCGGCATAAATGGCCGTTTCTTTTTTTTAAGTTAATTTAAAAGTTTGATAGCTTTTTTTCACAGCTTCAAGGGACCGTAGACCTGGGTATATGGTTTTAATTTCAACTAGAGACCTCCACGCGTTCCCGAGATAAAGGGTATTGACAGACAGACGGACGGACAACAAAGTGATTCTATAAGGGTTCCGTTTTCCTTTTGAAGTATAGAACCCTAAAAATGACAAAAACGGAGGAATGGGGTCATAGGACTCCTCTCAAGTGCTAGAAAAAAAACTCAGCTAATGGAGACACCAGGGTTGCTCATTGCAGACTATACTGCAGATAGCAGCAAAGGAGTGAACAAAAGAGTAAAAAAAATTCAACGAATACAATAAATAGTTATCGTAAATTCGAAGAAGTGGTTCGATGGTAATAACCCCAACTTACAAGGTCATTGGTTCGATTAGAAATCAAGCAGATGCTTTTCTTTGTCAGTAAATTGGTGAAGAATCGAAAATTCGAAGACATGTGACGCTTGTTATCAAACCGATCTGGGGCAATCCAAAAAAGAAATGATGAATAGCGGGAAATATGTATACCTTAGTGCGAACATTATATAGGTATAGACTGATTTATCATTACACAAGACATTCCTTGGTAGCAATGCTTGGTAGCCTTTATTTTATTCAATTTACAAACACTTTTAGAGCAGCCACTAAAAATATAAGCCTTTTTTCAATATAAATACATAAATGTCAAGTTGTAATTGTTCCCCCGTGTTGTTGTAAGGCCTGTCAAGTGAAACTTTCGCAATAATAAAAGTAACGAGATACTCACCAAGTTTTTTCCTGTTTCACAGCGACACTGGCAACATTTCAGATAACATTCAATTAGCTTTTTGTATAAAAGTTTCAAATGATTGGAACTTTCTGTACTTATAAGTGTTTTTTTGATAATTAATCAATCATAGCGGTAAGTAATTTTTATACTAATAATTCAGAAACTTTATTACAAATTATTTTGGCAATTTTTTCTTGGAAACTTGACAAAAGACAAAAAAAAACTTAATTTTGTGCATTTATAAATAGTACAAATAGAGATATACCCATATACTCAGCTACTAGAATTGTTTTAAATAGGAATCGAGGCCACAATTTGCAAGTATTTACTCTCAGACATAGTGCCAATCGAGCTGTCAAACTCATACAATAGTAGCCACAAACGAATTTATCTGAAATAGACTAAAGTAGGTAATACTCGCTTCCGGGTTAAGTTCATGCATACTTTATGCCTAAGAGCCTCCTTTAGCCATAATACCCTCAATATATTTTTATCTGATGGAACATCGGAATAGGAAATTGTAGCCCTCGTACTAAAGCGCATAAAAATGCTATTGATATGGTTGAAAAGCACGAAAGATGAACCTGGCTATATTTTAATACTAGCAGAAGTTTTTGGATAGATATCAAATGAATTTTACCCGATCACTAAACCAGAGCATAAACATGAGTTAAAAAAGGTTGAACTTAAAATTTCGTTCACAACATACAGAAAAGAGACTCCAAATTACAATCAAAATACTACGCCCCATCCTCTAATCCGTCCGTAATCTTCTAAGTTTTCCCAGAGCTACAATGTAGTCTCGTTAAAATCAAGTAGATTGCGATACGACACTGAGGGGACAGGATAAAATTGTTTTGGTACCGAAACGGTTGACAGCTTCGCAGCTGGCCGTTGACAACGGTCGTCCAGAGTGACACTGTAATCTATTACGCGGAACACCCGGGCCCGCGTTTGTTCCCACTGTTTAGCCAGACAACTAACCATTGGCTATTTCGGTCTAGTAAAAAAGTCATCGCTGTACGCGTGGGCGACAATCGGTGACAAATGATGGATGAATTACCGACCTATGTTCCGTCCTTGACAAGTCAACCGCCTTGGCAAAATTATGCGCTTTGGGGGCGACACCAAATAATTGTCCCGGGGCTCCCGTAACAATTAAACAACTGCGTCCTAGACCGACACTGGCGAAAAGCAATTTTCAAATATCTGTGGACATAACGTAATTTGTAGCGACAGTGTCGTCCTACTCTGCTGCTATATCGTGTTTCTCTACTTCTTTACAGCGCACTCAAGATGACAAGCAACTAATGCACTTTAATTTTTTTTCTGAGTGAGCCTGGAAAAAGCACTCTCATGCATCTTCCGATTAAATATAACTTCTAACATCGCTGCTCAAGACAGGCGAGAGAATTGATACTATAATGCTCGAACATTCCGATGCGAGTTTTATAGAACAATAAATTTCTGAAGCAGATATCCCGATGAGAAATAACTGAAAAGCTTGGCCAAGACATATTCCTTGGAATTCGTATGTAAATTACATTGCTTACGTATTGATTTCCGAAAATATGTAGTCCGTCAGAAAAGGTCTTCCGATCTCCATCTAAGTTATAGTCGTTTCCGCCCCATACCCTTGTTATGTCCGCTTTTATGAGAAAATTTATTCTTACCCGGTTTTTGTTCCGCGAGCGTACGGACGTACCGACCTAACTTCATATGTAAAATCTTCCATAGCTGAAGTTTTTACATTCCATATTTTCGTTCATAATAATAACAATTTGATAAATCAGCGAATCGCTTATACCTACTGAGCTAAAACGGTTTCCGGAAATGGATAGCTTAATAACTTAGACGCTTGAACTCAATGGACTGGCAACGTTCCTATTACTGAGCCATTGTAGACTTCATCTAGTTTTTTTTTTAAATACGTGCTAGTTGCATAATTCCATAAGCTTTGAAGAGAATAATAATTTTAAGCCTGAAAAAGTAGGTGGCTTATATTAATATTCGTAGTAGTGAAGAGAAATTCATTTTGAAACTACATGAGCTTGGGTGTGGGTCTTATTAAAATTAAAATGCTTTTTATATAGAACAATAATTTACTCACTATACTTACATAATACCAAAATCTATACTAATATATAAAGCTGAAGAGTTTGTTTGTTTGCTTGAACGCGCTAATCTCAGGAACTTCTGGCCCGATTTGAAAAATTATTTCAGTGTTAGATAGCCCATTTATCGAGCGGAGGTAGGTATCGTACATAACTGTCTAATGAGTGAGGTTAGTTAGATCTGAAGTTAGAATTGATCATGTATACATAGTCATCATGTATTCCAAGCCTTTCAAGAACAATCTACAACAGCCGGAGCTACCTCTCCTGAAGCACATCGTTTATTAAACTGTTAATTAAAAAAACCTTATGAGTCGTTAGTCTTTTTATTTTTAATATTTGAGTGAAAGAGATGGAGGTACACCGCACAAATATAGTTTTTTTTTTACTAAACTGTATTTTACATATTGTTCGAAGGACTTACGACTCTTAAAGTATTGACACATCTAGACTATTTCATGACCTTATCTTAGAGCACGTTGAAGAGAAATAGATTTACTACGCACATTTATTTTTATGTCTCGGTACAGATGACGCTAACAGGCTTATCTTATCGCGTCTGATCTGTCGTCTGGAGGACTCTGCTGTAAAGGATGCGACGTGAAATCTAGGAAAAAATGATAGTTTTTATCGTGGAAATGAAAACTTCTAAACGTCGCACCCTTTACTTTATTTACTTTGACTGACTGAAGCTAGAAAATCTGGCACCAGTCTTGCCCATGGGTACCATGTTACCCAGATGCTGGGTTGTGGATAGGCAGTTGGTTTATGTTAAATACTGGTATTCGGATGCGTCCGGTTTGATTAGAAGCCGCCCCATATTTCACATTAGATTTTATATGTGAGAATTCTAAGACATGTGTCATTCCCGCTGAATCTCACAGAGAGGGGGCCTGTGTAATCAGAGGGCCTAGCACGAACGTATTTTTAACGTATAGTAACGTAACGTAAAGTTTTACCATAGCTACAATACTCTTTTTACACATATTTATTTGAATTATCTATATTCATATATTTGAATGATATAAATTGTGTCTGTCCCATATTATTAAACCATAATACTACGGTAGTTTTTCACATTCATAATACACTTACGTTAACGTTACTATACGTCAAAATATTCGTGCTAGGCCCTCTGCAGTGCGATTCTGTAGACCTCTCACTGTGTAACCTTAGTTTAAGTGAATATGAAGTGAGCTGTCAATCCATACAAACAAGATTGAATGACATTTCACTTCATGCTCACTCCACCTAAGTTTACACGATGAGATAATTGTCAAAATAGACCAACTGAATCCTAGCAATGTATAGCTATAATCAATAGCAATGTATAGTTATAATAAATAGCAATGTATGGCTATAATAAATAGCAATATATAGCTATAATAAAAAGCAATGTATAGCTATAGGTAAAGCTGATAGTGCCATACCTGTTTAGTGATACACCCAAATCTGTCGTTTATATAGGGGATGGTAAATGAAACTACAGGTATCCATGGACTAGGTACCAACGCGTTTTTGCTACAAAAAACGCATATTGGAACATATTGGAATTTATGAAACTCAAGTAATGAAGGATTCATACGTAAGTTCCCATACTTAAGTCTACCCAGTTCCATCTTTCCGAGGTGCAACCGTGCCGATAACCGAACAACTTGAGCTTCTTGGAGTTACATTAACATCTACCCTCAAATTTAGTCCTTTCAAAGAGGCAAAAGCTCAAGTGGCTGCAAAAAAGTTGGGGAAAGGTGAGACGGTACTTCACGCCGGATCAGCTGCTCAAACTCTATCAAGTGCAAGTTCGGTCGTGTATGGAGTACTGATCTCATCTTTGGGACGGATCTGCCAGATACCAGCTTGATGCCCTTGGGTCAATTGAGAAACGAGCCAAGAGGGTCATCGGCTTACTCGACGAGCCTATCCTATTGGCTCGTCGAGTAAGCTCCAAAGTCTTGAGCATCAACGCCAAGTTTCTAGCCTGTCGGTTTTCTACCGGTTGTTTTTTTAAAAGCACATAGGATACGTTGATTGATTGATTTTTTTCAAACAACTTGGCGATTCTGTTGATTTCTCTGTAATTTATTCCGATATAAGTATTTATTCGTGAAATAGCTAAGTCCTACAGATATCCCTTATATCGTAAAAATAATACATATCGAACAGTCACATTCAGTTTGTATGTCCCGTGAGAATGAATTCGATACCAGCCCATTGTTTTCCTATAATGGATATTTTATGCAACTCTGTGTGGGAGCCATTTCGCCTCCAATGCTAGTAAACTCGATGTGGGAAACAACTGTGGCTATGATAAAGATGTAATATTTTATAGGGTTCTATTTCATTATGGTAGGCGCCAGATAAACGTGCAATATCGGTCATTGACCCGCATACATCTACTGACTTTCATAATATCAAAAACAAAACTAAAGACATAAAGTTGTCCTGAATCGACTTCTGTCGTGATCCTTTACGTTCTCTAGTAATGATTAACTGTTCACAATTTATTGTTCTGGGTTATTGGTTCGGGTATCTACGAAGGGATATTAGGTAAAGGTCAATATACTTTTTTACAAGTTTATCTAGCGCCTACCATTCACTCTTCTTTTAACAGTCTTGTTGGTCTAGCTGTTGAGCATGAGTTTCTGGATTTATTTTCTGGGTCGGAAAAAGTTTTAGTACGTCAAGGTTTTTAGCTGGAATTTCTAATTAACAACCCTAAGTTTTGATTTTAGACCGCTTAGTATACGCGACCCTCCTACTCCTTTTATTCTGGTAAAATGGGGGTAAACTGGCTATACTCTTTCTGCCTGATTTAGGGAATTATTACATGCGTGATGTATTGTGTGATCAAGTAAGTAAAGAGTTCTGATTTTTCCATTTAAGTAGTAATTTGTTATTTTTGAGATTTATTCTATCTTTAAAACCCCTAATACAACGAGAAAGAAACTTAAAATAAAACAAAATATATACTCTTAAAATAAAAAAAAATCCTAACTAAAATAAGGCGTCAAAAAATTCGTCCGCATCGCTGTCCACTGGAAATGAGCCCAAAAGACTGGCGGCATTGCCACGTTGTATGGCAATGCTTATCCTCTGTCCGAGGTAAAAGCCAGCCCTTGAGTCACGCGAAGTGTCAACTAAGCGTTTAGAAAGATCTTTAAATAAGGCAGTTTAAGTAGTTGGTTAATTTAGGTGTAGACCATATTGTTGTCGTAGAGAAATATAAAGTCCTCCTTCAAGTTTCGTAAGCAAATCACAATCCCAAAATTTCTTGTGAGTCAGAGTCGATCATTGATTATGTATTATTTATGTTTATACGGAAATATTTAAAATTTTCCACAAAATTTTCATTACTACAAAGACATTCTTAACTAGACATTTAACAAAGGGGTCGACGTACTAACAAAGGGAGATACAGCATCTAAAAGATTTATCTAAACTGATTATATCAGCACCGCTGTGACAAAATGACTGCTAGAGGTCGAACAACAATAAAATTTAATCAAAATGTAATTTATGAAGATTAGTGTAACGCGGCGTACAAAAGGATCGTATATTGGAAAGAGAACAATGCTCCGATGTCGGCGGTTCATTCCCGGGAAATAGTTTGAAGCTAGAAAGGCTTTGCAGGGTTAAAAAGTTTAGGCTTCCCAATAGTGTCTGCTTTTAACGGGTGCAAAAAGAGCAATTTCTAAAATGTTCAGAAAAAATATTAGATACTTGAAATATAACTCTCTCTAATGCCTCGCAATAGATCATCGCAAAAAACCTAAACAACTTGCGAGCTTAAGCTTTTTCAGAGCCATATTTCACAATAATACTCCACACTCATGCAGTGACGTAGCACTATAAAGAACACTACAGAGCTCTTTCATAGCAATTTGTATAGAAGTACTTATCTAGATTCTTTACTTCATTGTATCCAACGTTGAATAGGCAAAGTGCGGCCACAAGCCGAATAATAAGAGGTAAATGGTACCAACGTACAGGAGGCACCGATTTTCAAAAATCAATCACTTATGTAGCTGGCACTGATTGAACGAAACGACAAAGCAAGTCGTTGTACATAAATAAAATTAGTAGAGAAAAGTTTGGCTCAAAATAACTCAATGATTTGGCACAAAAATGTGTTTTACTACTTGAGTTTTCTATAGAAGAATAGTAATTTATGATAACTTTATATGCTCTAGTTCTTTAAGGACAATCTAGTTATCGGCTTTGCTATCTGGCTTAGACAGCAGTTGAATTTGTGATTTCTCGAGGAAGTTAATTTGTTTATACTGAACTTGTATTTTTTGCTTAGGATCACTACTAGCCCATGACGTTTAACGATAACTTTCGATTGGTGAAATAATTTTAGTAACCGGTCAATCAATTTTACCTGTAATAAAATATTATTTCAGATTGAATTGGGTATTTTACTTAACAAATTATATTAATCCGTCAGGTCTATTTCCAAAAATTATAAGACACCTATTGTTTTTAAGGACTAATTATATTTTTCAGTAAAATACCCTGTAAAGTATTTTAATATTTAAATTAAACAAATAACTAAAGCTGAATGTCACATAATGTACGTAGCAACTACAATTAACAACAAACGGCAGCTCCAAACTTCAGACGGACGCCGCTAGGTGTTGTCAACTACGTAAAACAATAATAGAAAATCAAAATCAACTTTGAGAAAAACCACAGAAAGGGTAATAACGTAGCGAAAGAAAAGCACCAAATCAATTTGTTATTTTCTTTTGATTAGCTCAATGTTTGCTCAATCTACTTTTCCGCATTTGTTTAGGATATAGGGACCGTTTTATTTTCTTATGAGGAAATTAATGTAAAAGAAACTTTCATGGACGTATAACAAACTAAAAAGTATGAAACATTATTATGATATTGAGTTCGCAATGGTCTTGATTTAATGCTGTATGAATTATAACGGATTTTCAAAATTGTAAGTGGGCACTATGTGGTGAGCATCCATTAGGCATGGATATAATTTTGTTCCCACAATTAATAATATTAACCCTTTAATATAATATAAACTCAGCATAAACCAGAAATGACATAATGGCAATTTGTGAACTGAAATATGATTTTGCTAGCTTATGCTTGCGTAGTTCCTTTTTTTATCAGGATGGGAAATCATCAAATGACTCCTTCCACTCTCAGGGAAGGGAATCTCAGACTCTTCCTGACTAAACCATCCGTGTTCAAAACCCCAAACCTCCAAATGCCTTTTGCGTCACAAGGCCACGGTGACCCATTCGAACAAATTCCGCAACCCTGGTTCTTTTTACCTTAGACTTTAACAACATAATAAGTACAAAACCGTGGTTTCTATAACTGCTCCTATTTACTTATTGATGGATAATAAGCTTTCAAGATTATCAGTAGTGCTTGTCTAAAAATCTCGCCAAGGAAAACAAGGTGAAGCGGAAATAAAGTGAGCTCCAAAAAGGAATGGTAGTTTACTGTCAAAATCTCACCGTGTGAACTAAGGTGGAGTGAGCATGAAGTGAACTGTCATTCCATCTTGTTTGTATAAATTGACAGTTCACTTCACTTAAGCGGTGAGAGGTTTACAGAATCGCACTGCACTGAGTTGTATTTTGTATATTGCTTTATATCCGCGAAACACTATATTTTAAACTCAGCGATTTATCAAGGTTTTAAGTTTCATGTTTGCTTTTATCTCTGCTATTATATTATCGTTTATGTTTAACCGATCTCAAAGCCCTAGTGGAGCTCTCATAGGCTAAAATATCATATTTGAGAGTTATTTTAATTGCTTATTACTTAATTTGAAATTTTGCCTCAAAAATTAACTCTAATCCCTAAATAGTACAAAACTAAATCAGTTCTGTACTCGCATCTTACCTCTTGAAGCTCATACGGTTGCATTATGAAATTGAATGAAGATACAAGGCTGTCAGGCATTTAAATAGTTCAGCCATTAAGGCTGCAGCGACCGTCTAGACGTGCACACGCTTGCTCAGTTCTCATGCAAATGGGCATAAAATATACTAGCATAATTGGTGCACATCCACTGTCCTTATCTCAGTTAAAACTTATTATGACACTAGGTAACGGACTCGTTTACCACTTTTAATGTTTCTACTTTAAAAAATCTTTATTAACGCTCATAAATTGCCTTCGCGACGTTTATTTACCTAGCGGTTAATTCATGAATTTATTTTTTAAGTTTTAACGAACAATTTTAGCGGCAAATCTAATCAATGCTGTGATAAATTTTCATAATCGACCTGTTATGAGTATTTGGCCTAAATAATTACAGCTTTAACAGACTAAATTATAGCTGCTTATAAATTCATCATTAGTATTAAATTTCATAATTTTGTAGCTTCGACTATTCGTAAATTTCAAATGCAATATTCAGGAGGAGTTCTTGGATTCTTTTGTATTCACAAATGATTCCAAGATATGTATGTGGTTTTGTACTTGATTTGTTATATAGGATTAGCTGCAGTCCGCGGAGATATGTTTATAGATGTAATAGATGATCGGTATTCGCAAATTACCTAATCAATTGTATAAAATTGAAACGACTTATACAGAGAATGCATGCAGATCAGTTTGCAAACACAAATTAATTTATACTAACAAAAAAATAAACTAACTCTTTCTGTCCGTTCAACTATCCGTTTGTTACCTTTTCACGTCTGAACATTTGGACAGTTTTTGATGAAACTTGGCACACAGGTAGACCGTGTCCTGAATTAAATTAGGTAGATACTTTTTAGTCTGGGAATGTGTTCCCTTGGAATAATTTTCGAGTCAGCCAAGGGCAAAGACACCGGCAAAAGCTAGTACTAGGTACATATAAGTCTTAATCAGTGAATTTTTATTTAACTAGTGTGTTTTCTACTATTTTTCCATGCCTAAATATAGCACCCGTATACGCTATGGCGATGCCGTCACAATTCATGTCAAAATTTAAACACAAAGCACTTCATGTCTCAAAGTTTTTATAAAGCATTCAATAAATTACCTCAAAGCTGAAGTATAATAGTGTTTTATAAGAATTATAAAGGCGGTATAATAACGGTGCGGGGCCAACGTCATATTGCTCTAACAGCAATTCATCAAACGTGCAAGGCACTATCGATCACGCCAGCGCTGTTAATGCACCGACAAATTAATGATTCCTTCAAAACACTGCCATCGTATTATTACCCTAATGAAATTCCACTATCGAAGCAAATTATCACGTAGGTATACCCACGCAATTGTGCTGCAAATTACTTTTCAAGACGTAAACTTTAATGTAACCGAAAAATTACCCGTTAAACTTGCAATTAACCGATTTTCTCGACAGTAAAAGTTTGGAACGGTAATTATGCCTGTCTGAGGTCTTGTTTTAATTAGTTTAATGCTTTCTTTGAAACCAATTTTCAAGAACGTTTTCTAAATAAAAATGTATTTAGCTTTCAGTTTATTCCAAACTGAAATTAAACATTTTAATTATGTGGAAGATCTTTTCTTAGAATTTTAATAAAATGTTAAACATTTCTCTTGAATTACTAGGTATCTTAAAAATAGTGTAGCTAAAATTGTTAATGATTTATTTATAAGATTTTACACTTTAAAAATGTTGAAACAGATAAGCACTTCTAATCTACTTATTGTCAAAATAAACCTTCAGATTTACACTTTTATTAATATTGAATGTTGCATGCGATAAGACTAGTAAAATATTCACTCACTGAACTCTAAATAATCCTAACGATTTCTTTGTCCAACACTCGAGATATAATTTGATTTATTTTTTCATTTCCGTCAGTTCATTTATTTGATGGAAACAGAATTATGTTGTAGAGCAATTGTAGCAAGTTAATGGTAGGCAGCATATGCCTACGGTGGCACGCCTCCTCGATTCATTCCCCGTATCTGATTCAAGCACGCGCTTTTTGAATCAACCGCTGCCTCGCTGCACTCACCTAACATAAAATCACGAAAACTTTTTACACGTAATTTTATTATGTTTTTATGACGAAGGTATAATTTAACGTTTAAAATAATGCCACGGGACACGATTATGAGGTTTCACTTTACGAGTATTCATAGAAATTTTGATGTTTTGGAATGGATTACAGAACTATTTCAATTATTAGTTTTAGATTGGTTATTCTGAGAAATGAAGCTTTAACCTATCCAGGTTAAAATCTGTCCTGTATTAGCCACATATCGTTCTGAAATTAAACACGTCGACCTATTCATCCGTTTGGCGCGTCTATATAGGATATCTAGGTGTCTACCTACCCACTATTTCCATTAGCTGCTGCGTTCGCGTTGAAGTGATTCTGATTGCCGAAATGATTAGTGAGTCGCGGTTGTACGTAGATTGTTTTCAAATGAATTGATAGGGAGCGAGCTGAATAGCTAAAGTTTGATTGTGCGTTGCTAATGTGTAACTATGGCTTCTGTGTCTTTCATTTTGGTGATTAGTAAATTTAGTGATAATTGTCAATGTGAATATACTTCAATTTGCCTCATTATCAACTGATTGTAAAGGGTGATGCCCTGTCACACCAAGCTCCAAGTTTCCTAAAATAGTAAATTTGAGTCAATGAGATTATAAAATTCTGACAAGCACAGAATTATCAGTTTGTTCTGTCTTACAAGTTTGTCGGTCGAAGTCGCGGGAATATACTAGTATACTGCTAAATTAAATCAAAGTGATTGAACTCGCAATATTGTAAACTGCAGGTTTTCGCAACGTAATTTCCCATTTGCAAAAGTTAAATTGTGAAACTTATTTTTAGATGCATAATATCTTGTTTTATATTTGAGTTATAGAATATTTCAAAATAAAAAGAGTGTCTCAAAGCAAGTAAATGGCGGACTTATCCATAGTCCATAATTATCCTTTAACTAAACTAATTCTTCATTCCAAATTATTCCATACTTTTTTACCAATATTACAAACGCAAAAGTAACTCTGTCTATCTGTGTGTCTGCTTAACCCCTTCACGTCTTTACGGCTGAGGGTCGGACGGACTTTTTATCCAGGTACTACCTATATTCCGCCAATGTTGCCATCGTGGGTAGAAAGAACCTGGATGAGGCTGGCGCAGGATTGTGGCACAAGAAAAAGAGGCTTATGCTCAGCAGTGGATGAAGTCGGGCTGTGGATGATGTTGATGATGACTATATTCCGCTGGAACAATTTTCGACTTTCACACAGGCGAAACCGCTGTCATGAATTAGCCTAAAATATAAAAACAACCTGCTCTTTTTTTATTTACTATTGATAAGCACACGTTTGACCACTATCTCAACTGGTGGTAAGCGATGATTTGGTCGAAGATGGAGCACGCTTATCTAGAAGTAACCTATTCACTCTTGACTTAAAGATTCCCAGGTTGTAGATATCAGGAAACGCAGACTCCGACAGGGAATACCACTCCTTATCTGTACGCACTATGGATGTGTTCGGAAATAGTTTTGTGTTTCTGGGTGGGATGTCTACCATGTACCGGTGGCGCATCGCCGTTCGTCTTGTGGTCCGATGATGGAACGGGTAAGGCGGGATGAAATTACGCAGTTCCATCTCACATTCCCTAAAATGCAACCGATAGAAAACCGACAGGCTAGCAACTCGGCGTCGATGCTCAAGACTTTGGAGCTTCGACTCGACGACTCTATCACTGCTCTAAAATAAAACCACACTTTAAATTCACTCCAAGCTTTCATAGTTCCTTGAACATCAATCAAAGCTCTACCAACTATGAAATAGCCGGATAGACATACTCGTACCTAGCACTTCACACAGAAAACACTAACAAGCCGGCACGAACCCAACCTGCACGTCAAAGTGAAAAGACGAGGCAAGGAGTCACGTACCCACCTACCCTTCACCAGCCACGATAAATGATTTCGTTTCACGGGAAGTATTTTGAAACAAAGTGCCAAAGTTTTGGCAGGGCCATTTAGCTACAGTCCATTATTAGAAAACTTTAAAGATAAACGTTGTACACAAACATAAATATGGATGGCTTTGTAAGTACTATGGGTAATTGTCTGGATGTCGGCATGTGTTTTGTTAAAAGGGGTGCTGACATTGTTTGAATATGTTGTAAATGTGGTCAAGCTGATTATCGGCCCGGCAATAACAGTAGTACGAGTCGATCTTCAAGGTTAAGCAACTCTACCGAAGTCGATTCGTAGATGGGTGGCCATTTCAATTGCTCCAAGTAAAGTATTGGTACTCAACTACATCCTGTTAGGCTGGAAACCAACCCTAACTTACTTGGGAAAAGGCTAGGCAGATATATTGTTAATTTATTATTAACTAGCTTTTGCCCACGACTTCGTACGCGCTGACGCGCATATCCCGTTTTTTCCCGTTCCCATAGGAATTTCGGGTAATCTTCTCTAAAGCGCCATTTACACGATGCGCGTTTCTTACCTCGAACATACGATTCTCGAAAGTAAAAAAAAAAAATTGATCATGTAAACATCATTTACATACGATATCGTACGTGGAAGGGTGATAATCGTCTCGCCTTTGAATACTGGATTTCTCCATGTAAACAAAATTGAAAGCAAGAAAATCGTACTTCGATTTCACCAAGTCGCTATCATGAGTGCAATTAGTGAAATTTGGCACGAAAGTAGATTATAGTCTGGAATAACACATAAGCTACCTATATACATCCCGAAAGTATGTTCCCTAGTGATCACGTGGGCGAAGCGAATAGGAGTTAGATGTAGGAATTAGGAAAGAGTCTAAAACACAGCAGAGGGCCAATTCTACTTATTTTTAAGAAATGTTCGCATTCGCTTGTTAGTCGCAAACTGTAAAAAAGTCGAGGCTTTTTTAAATTAGTAGAATTGGAACTAAGAAGAAATTTGGGAAATCGTAGATAGGTAGAACTGTGATATTTGCCATACCCTGCGGGCAATACAAGAGTAATGTTATGTCATGTTAGATAGAAACTAGTTTTGAATTAAATAATTCCTTGGCATAAGAAAGCTACGTATACAATTATCTATCCATTGGAAAGAAAACCGGTTTTATTTTCAGAAAACAAGTTTTCGACATATTTATAAATCAGCAATGTTATTTTAAAAAATATTTGGAAGTTGATTGTATTTTTTTGTAAAGAAGTTTTTTTTATTTTTCACTTTTTAGTGGTACTTTACACCTAACGACCACCGGAAAGTCGCAGAAAAGCAAAATACGTAATTTCGTTTACTTGGGTGACAAACAAAATAAGTCATCCAAGTTAACTAATTCCAGCTATTTTGATTAAAAAGCCAAACTAATGAACCGATTTTGATGAAATTTAAATGGAAGCATATCCTTTCACATGAAACAAGAGTTTTTCTCATCGGTTCTCAATTCGTCCCCATCTAATGCTGAAAAGCTCTTACATTGTAGTGTGCCTAAATGTAGTCAATTATTTAGTTTCGAGCATGTAACGCCAAGTGACGTAGTTAATGTTTTTAATACACTTAAGTCAAAAAACACTGGTGATTACTGGGGCATTTCTATTAGACTTTTGAGTAACATAATTGACATCGTAGCCCCGTATCTTGCCGTTACTTTTAATAAATGTGTTGATTTAGGAACTTTTCCTGACCTCATGAAGAGTAGTAAAATCATTCCTTTGTTTAAATCAGGTAATAAGAATGACATAGGTAACTTTAGGCCTATATCCATCTTACCTGCTTTTAGTAAAATATTTGAAAAATTGATACTCAAGCAATTACTAAGTTTTTTTAACATAAATAGCCTCCTTCATAAAAATCAATATGGCTTTACAAAAGGTCGTTCGACTACAGATGCGGGTGTTGCTCTCCTTAAACACATATTTAACGCATGGGAGAACTCGCAAAATGCGATTGGAGTTTTCTGTGACCTCTCCAAAGCTTTTGATTGTGTACACCATGACACGCTATTGCGAAAGCTACGTCACTACGGTCTCCAAAATGAAGCTCTTAACGTAATAGATTCTTATTTGCATAATAGGTTTCAATGTGTAGATGTTAATGGTGCGAAGTCTTCCGGGCTGCCAGTTCAGTTAGGTGTACCCCAAGGGTCAATACTGGGTCCATTCTTGTTTCTTGTATACATTAATGATTTACCATTCTATTTAAAGGATATATGTGATGCTGTTCTCTTTGCTGATGATACTTCCCTTATTTTTAAAGTTGATAGGAATAGACACGATTTTGACGACGTAAATAGAGCACTCACCATGGTTACGAAATGGTTTACAACAAACAATCTAGTTCTAAACCCTAAAAAAACAAAATGTATAAAATTTGCCTTACCTAATGTTAAAAATCTAGGACCCAATATCATTTTAAGTGACGAGGTGCTCGAAACTGTAGACTCAGCTGTTTTCTTGGGCATAACAGTTGATGCCAAACTTCAATGGGGCCCTCATATCACACTATCGGGAAAGCTTAACTCTGCCGCCTACGCCGTCAGGAAAGTTAGACAATTTACTGACGTCGACACAGCTCGGTTAGTGTATTTTAGTTATTTCCATAGTGTTATGTCCTATGGTATGCTACTGTGGGGAAAAGCTGCTGACATACAAAATATATTTGTCCTACAAAAGCGAGCCGTACGAGCGATATACCAGCTTGGGTCGAGAGTCTCTCTAAGGGAACTTTTTAAAGAAATAGGTATTCTCACGGTTGCTTCGCAGTTCATTTTTGCCAACATAGTGTATATCAGGCAAAATATACATTTATATGCCAAAACTAGTTATATCCACAGCTTTAACACCAGAAATAAGCACAAACTACATGCTCCTTTCCACCGTCTTCGTAAGGTCCAGGGCCATTTTGTGGGGATCGGTATCCGTTTTTATAATAAGTTACCTCTTTCTTTTCTAGACTTGCCTTTTAATGCTTTTAAAGCGAAAGTGAAATCTAACCTTATTTCGAAGGCATATTATACTATAAACGATTACTTCGACGATAAAAATAGTTGGTCGCTGTGTTGAACACGAGACAATGCTAAATGTTCTTTCGTAGATTATTTACTTGCTCAAGATGACATTGTTTATTATTCTGACCGTATAGGTCATTTTTGTTTTTTTTTATTTTTATTTATTGACATAATCTTCTCATTAGCTTGTTTTTTTATGAGTTGTCTTGCAGTATGTGGTTAACTAGCGACCTCGACAAAGTAGACTAGATAAGTATGATTTTGTCTGAGAAACCGGCAGCAGGTTCGTCATGCTCCCTTAGACGTCGCTGCTTGCGGTAGCGTCGGGGATCGGGTTACCTCCTTCCCTCTAATATGGCGAGGGAGGTAATGGCTGATCTTTGCGTTATGCTCGTGAACGGGTGCTGCTTGTGGTGACTGGTCGTCTTGCTGTCCGTGGTTTATTATTGTTAAAAATTTTAAGTGTTATAATTTAACTGCGATGGTCCTAGTTTATCACTTGTGACTTTGGGTCACAGATTATGGTTAAATTGCATTGTTGAACATGTAAGCGGGCACGCCATTTATTCGTGGAGGCTCATTTTGATTAGTATTGTATGCTTGAGTTTACTTATTTCATTACCTATATATGTAATTAGTTTTATCATTGTTTCATATGTAATTTTTGGGATAAAATGGAATGCTAGCGGACATGTGCCATCCATTTATTTATTTTATGATCGACATTTATCATAAACTGTTGGATAATGTTATATAAATTCAAGTTGTTTAAACTTAACAGACAGTTGTGTTGCTGGGGAGTTTGTTGGCCACTTCTTCTTCCCAGCTAAAACACTAGGAAGTAGTGACGGGCTGGGCGATTTGGGGGACTGTCTTCATGTAAATTTTGACGTTCAAAAAGTGCTGATTTTCAGCCTAATTTGAATAAATGCCTTTTGATTTTAGTTTGATTTGATTTTGGTTCATAAATGACGGAATAATGAGGTAACAAACAAAAATACATTATTATTATTCTCTTTATTTACATTGCTGTACATACATAATTAAATTTTTAAATATTTCTTAACAATAAAACATTTAAAAATATAAAAAGCAGTAGTCCGCCGGTGACGGGAGCAGGGTTCAAGCTACCGGTGGTTAGGGCTCCAGAGAAAGGAACCTCCTCACAATACGAGCCGTATCGAGGAGTACTGCCTTCTGTATCAGGCCCTTTATCCAACCGCGTAACTCCAGCTTCGACAGATGGTCGTCGAAGCTCTTGGCCACCAGGCCATTGGCCGTAACGACTATCGGCACAATGACAGCTGAGTCCACATTCCACATGTTGACAACCTCGTGAGCTAAGTCGAGATACTTGATTTGCTTCTCTTTCTCAGCCTTCGCGAGGTTCTCGTCATGCGGGATGGTAACATCAATTATTATTATTATTATTATAAAAAAAATACAACCTAATTGAGAACCTCCTCCTTTGTTTTGAAGTCTTTTACCAAATTACCGTAAGTTTGGGATAAGGCGAGGTACTTACAATCAAATAGATGATATTGTTTTTTTTTTATTTATTTATAGTAATATGACTGTTAAATAGGACTAAGTAATATGACTCTATCCTACTTACATAGTAAAAGTGTAAGTTTGCGAGGTTGGATGTTGTGACTCTTTCATTTAAACGGATTTTTATAAAAAGTTACAGTAATAATAATAAACTTACTATTACTTTTACCATTTTTATATTTTAAAATGTTTTTTTTTTATATTTGTTATTGAAATATTTAAAACTTTAATATACTAGTTGACCCGCGCAACTTCGTCTGCTCCGCTCCTATTGGTCTTAGCATGATGATATATAGCCTATAGCCTTCCTCGATAAATGGGCTACCTAACACTGAAATAATTTTTGAAGTCGGACCAGTAGTTCCTGAGATAAGCGCGTTTAAGCAAATAAACATACAAACAAACTCTTCAGCTTTATATATTATAGAGTATAGATAACTATAGTTAATGAATAAAGGAAAAAATAATAATAGTAAACCTTTATTTCAGGCAAAAATACCCATACATGTGTTAGTATTGACTTATAAACTATGTTAGTAACGTTGTGTATGTGTTGTATATTTGTGTAATGTTTTATTGTACATCAAAATAACTTATACATGAGGGAAGTACTAGTAACACGCGAGAAAAACCGCGGGTGGCAGCTTGTCATTGATAAATAGCAAGTAGTTCAAAATTACTGAAAATCTTTCAGGTTTTAACTTTAAACCAGTTTAAAACAAATATTTTAAACTATCTTTCCCCGGCTTTATTCTGTGGATAGGGTACAAGTGTAAAATCGGTGAGAAAAACTATCCTATACTAAGCCTCCGCTGTCCGTCCGTTCGTCCATCCGTCCGTCTCTCCGTCCGTCCGTCCGTCTTTCTGTCAGCTGGCTGTATCATAAGAACCGTAATAGGTAGACAGTTGAACACGGATTGTGTATTTCTATTGCCGCTTTAACAACAAATAATAATATTAAGGTTTGTGATACGGAACCCTTCGTGTGCGAGTCCGACGGGCGGGGGGGGTGTGCGGGTCGGTTTTTTAGGGTTCCGTAACCAACGGAACCTTATTACTAAGCCTTTGCTGTCCGTCCATTGGTCCATCCGTCCGTCTGTCTGTCAAGCGGGCTGTATCTCTAGATCCGTAATGGGTAGACAGTTGAAATTTTCACAGAATGTGTATTTCTAGTGCCGCTATAATAAAAAATACAAAAAATAAATTAAATTAAAGGGGCTTCCATACTAGAAACGTATTTTTTCGGTTTATGGTACGGAACCTTTCGTGTGGGAGTCCGACTCCCACTAAGCCGGTTTTTTATTTGAGATGGGTTTGCTCTTGATGCTAGTCTAGGTCAGAGACGATAGAGACAATGATGAGAGCGATGAAGTGAGCTTACCCAGAAAAAGCCTGTTCACCCTAACTTTGAAGAAATTAGGGTTGAATGCGTTTGAAAACACAGACGCAGGTAGAGAGTTCCACTCCTTTACTGTGCGCATTATAAAAGACGTTTAGAAACGCTTAGTGCAAATTGGTGGAATAGCAACAAGGTGGGGATGGCAACTTGCAGTGCGTCTAAATGTCCTATGATAGATGGAAGGCCGGTAGGATGAGGTTGTGGAGTTTTAAACCATACTCGCCTAAGAACAATCTGTAGAAGACTGACAAGGAGGCAACCTTGCGGCAATGAACTAAGCTGTGAAGCTTAGCATCCACCAGTTTTACGTCGCCAGTGAGCCTCTTAGCTCTGCGTTCCACCAAAGGTGGCTGATATACTCCATGCAGACGACGTATTTGATTTCCATTATATTATTACCACCACCATCACCAGTATCCATCTGTCGTTTTTCAGCATGTCTTCAGGTGCAAACCTGCAGACCTACCCTATCTATCACTTTTTTATTTTATGAGCTATAAACTATTAATCAATACTTACTCGAACTTTATTTGTCTAACATCCGCAAATTAAAACTTAAAACGTACATATAAAAGGGGAATTTGTTTGACAGAACATTACGTTAAGTGACGATGTGGAAGTTACTACTAATATTAGCCATTTCGGCTAATTTAATTTTAACAGTGACTTCTGGTAAGGCTTCCTAGGATTGATTTTCTTTATACCATTTGTGTCGTTCAGAATGAAACGATTTTAATGGATAATTTGTGTGATTGAAACAAGTTTGACAGTGTGCAGAAGTTTAACATAATATTTTTTTTAACCAATCCCTTGTACAATAGTTGACTGATGAGATAATAAACTAAACTTCTCATTTATCTTAATTCAATTTTTAATTTAAAGTGATTACAATATTATACTATTATGTTTTTTTAAAATAACAGCTTCACAATTATTTAACTTCGTCAACTCTTGTGTAAAACTAATCAAAATCTCAGTAGATTATGGTTAGCACTTTTCTGCATAACTATCATAGAGGTATAATAACAGATATCTGTATGTTAACCGTAGCAAAGAAATAATAACAGTATAAAGAAAATAAATAAATGTATCATACCTTAATTAATTTCTACAGCAAAGGACACGCACACTGTAATCAAGGTGGAAAATAAAGTAGAAGCGGGAAGCATTGCAGGAGTTGATTCAGGTAACATTTTTATTATTATTGTTTGAACATGTTCAAAAAGCTAAGTCCTTTTTTTTACTCCTAATATATTGACCCACCGTTGGGCAAAAATATCCCTCTCGTCATCATTCTTCTCTATGAGTTGCCGTCGCCCAATCAAATATAATGTCGTCAAGTCAATACAAGTGGTGCTGCTAGCATTTTTATGCCTCCCTCGGCGACGACGCCCATCTTCTGGCTCCCACTGCATAACGACTGTATACTAAAACGGTTTAGGTTAGGTTAGATTAAAAAGACTACCTAAACCTCTATTTTTGTGCATTTTGCATAGATCACCCACCCGGCCTTTTAGCCTAGTAGACTTACGCCCATTTTCTGGATCGAAAATTAACGCAAGATTATCAAACGCCGACTTACGTTTAGTTTGTCTTGCATCGATAATTTTTTTTTTGAAAATTCAGGGAAAACATGTTTTAAATATAACAAGAGATTTCTACTGCAGGCTTGAGAGAAGAAAAAAACTACTGGAGCTGTAACCAACAAAAGAAATAATGCTTATACTATCGTTTTCATTGAGTACCTTCAAATTATGCGAGTGTTCAAATGACAGATAGAAAACGTTAAGGTGGAACAGTTACGAATAGAATAGAAATGACGACTATGAATAGATAGTGACAAATGAATTCTTATTACCTAATGAGTGTTCACTTTCAAATAGCAGCTTCTTACGTTGTCCTGAAACGAACTGATTATGTAAGGCAAAGAAATTATAAAAATGTGGATTTGACTTTCTACCTGTTCGTCGGATATGGTTTCCATATAAAGGCTTTTACAGACATGTGCGACGGGACAATATAACAAAAATGAGACGACTGTTTTGACATTTTTCAATTGTCGTCGCATCATTGTCGACTTGTTGCGCTGCTCCTATCTGCAGGGGCCTTTTAGTGAGAAATTAAGTAAAGTAACTTCTATTTTTGCGGGAAATAAGTTGTTTTTGTAATCTTGCCAAACGAAAATTACAAAAGTAACGCAAAACAACAACATTCATTTTTGGAAGAAACTATCGCAGAAAACAATGTGGCTCAATTTAGATAGATCTTCTACTTATTGTCTTACATTCGCAATCTAAACCAGTATTAAAATTGTGAAGCGTAAATATCTCTCTACGTATAAAAGGTAGAATTTTCTTGATAAAACATTTAGACTAGTTTTAGTGGCAATGTGGAAGTTACTATCGTTTGTCGTTTTAGCTAATTTGGTTTTTATCGTGTCTTCAGGTACGGCATTTCTTTTATTACGTTTCGATGAGCCAGCATTTGGCCTCAACCTTAACTGTTACGCTGAAAGAGTTTTACGAACGAGGTGAAAAACGAACAAGCACAGAATATGGCCGTTCATTCTTGCATTGTAGGCTGATGGCTTGTAGGTGGTAAGGCCATAGACGCCGGCAGAAATCTAAACTTGCTCTGCGCATTATAATTAACTATGGATCGACTAGCTGCCGCCCGCAACTCCCACCCACACTCTTGGGATTATCCTATATGTTATTACCCCTACCCTACCTCTGTAAAAATGTTATCAAGATCCGTTCAGCCATTTTGACGTGATTCAGTACCAAACATCCATCCATACAAATATTCGCAGTTTTTAAATATTAGTTTTGGTATACATTTCGTGTTTGTGATTAAGTGTATCAACTCAATGAAATGAGAATTCATTAATAATATTTTGTCTTATTATTTTAAGGTAATGGCACAGCAATCGCGGGAGCAGGAGCATCTGCCAGTAGCACAACTTTAATCAAAACTCATCACCATCACAGTACGTATTTAATTGATATTTCATTAAGGTGATCTATGATATTTTGTAATTTAGTTGGTGGAAGTAAGATAACGCCACAGCGTGCAGTCATCAAACTCCCTACTACTACTCCTCTTAGCCTTGTTCCCATCTTTTGAGGTCCGCTCTCCTAGTCATTCTTCGCCAGGACATTCTGTCCTGGGTTGTTGCAGATGTGACATTTGCGCCCTTCATGTCTGTATTTACAGCGGCTATCCATGTGAGTCGGGTCTACCTCGCTTTTTTGGGGCTGGAAACATTTCGAGAACTTGCGCGTCATGTGTTTTGGTGGTCATCAAACTCCCTGTTATAAAATACGCTCCAAATGGTCCCAGGTACTGAAAGCAGATTATAACATCTGTGCATTCACATTAGATTCGGCTTATGGCTTTTTTTCTGTTTTCTAGAAAAATGTGCTGCCAACGAAAAATTCGTGAAGTGTCCCGAGAAACTATGTCAACCACAAGTATGTGAGCACGTCGGATTCCCCCAATGTTCGTCGCATGAAGAGAAGTACTACCATGGGAGGGAAGAAGTAATTAACCAAGACGCTGGTACTGAAGAACCGTGCACTGGACCTCCGGCTTGTGTTTGTAAAGATAACTATGTAAGAAATCACGATGGAGTCTGCATACACGCTAGTAACTGCCGTAAGTCGATCCCTGATTTATTTTTAAGTAGTACGTCTGAATTTCCTAAAATCATTTCGTAGTGCTTATCTACATCCTAAAAGGAAGCATTGTGAATTTGATGTTCTTAGTCCCAGTTGTTTTGACTGTGCGTTGATAAGTCAATCAGACAGTTTCCCCTTTATATAAAAATCCCCATACTAAACCATATTTAAAACAGCAGTTTTAATGATTTTGTGATTAAAATTTATATCATATCTAAGAGGTAAAGGAAAGACATGACTTTTTTTTAGACTGCACAAGCTGACCTCTGCAACTTAACGTACACTGATCAAAGTTTCAGTATTTTGATAGCTCAACGGTCAACTGATGAACGGGCTAAACTTATTTTCAGCTGTGTAAACCGTAACACTAATTGTGGTCATTATAAGTGATCCATTTACAAATAAAAATCGAATGACCACATTCTTACAGCTTCTTGCGGCAACGACAAGAACTCTACATTCGGCTGCGGAATAAACTGTGGCAGACGATGCTCCAACTACGATAAAGGACCAGTCAAATGCGCCGAAACGTGCTATGTCAACAAATGTGATTGTAAAGAAGGATACGTGTTTGACGACTACCGAGGTTATTGTGTGATGCCTGAAGACTGCAGTGAGTACAATCTGATATATAAATCAATTTCTTAACTTTTCTACATCAAGAAATCATCATTAATGAGAGCCTTATTAGTCATGCTGGCATCGTCTAAATGAGACTACCTGTAAAAGGAGCAACATAAAAAACTACATATTGTTTACAACATCTTGGCTGACTATTTTAGACTTAAAGAGCAAATTATGATAGTTTTAATGAACCAACGAAGACTGAAACTCTAATCGCTATTTTTGAGTTACAAACAAATAAATATCCCTCTAATATCAAAATGATTGATAAACTCATGTAGCTAAAATATTGCACGGGTACATGAAGTGTTAAGTGCAATTACTGAAGTAGATTGTGCACTTACACAAATTGCGCATTACGCATTAGCAAGCACTGAACGGGCTATAAACAAACCACGCTTCCCATCGAAACCGCTTTTACATTTTACAGCTTATTACCTACTTGTGCGGAAAATAGGGTTACACTGTATTTTGTTGGGTTTACAATAAAATTGTGTTGATTGTTCAATTGGAAGGAAAGTATTACTACTGCTGCTTACGTAGTATTTTTAAAAACTCACTATCAGAACTTGTTTTCAGTTTACTGTCCGATTGCTATTACGGAACTTTTTTTTTATTTAGGGTTCCATGCCTCAAAAGGAAAAGAGGAACCCTTATAGGATCACTTTGTTGTCCGTCCGTCTGTCTGTCAAGACCCTTTATCTGGGGAATGCGTGGAGGTATCGAGTTAGAATTTAAACCATATACTCTACGGTCCTCGGAAGCTGTGAAAAAATCATATTTATAAGTTAACATAAAAAAGATACGGCCGTTTATGCCGCAAAAAAACGAATATTTCGACACTCTCAATGGAATTAAAATTCATAGGGTATTTCCCGTTGACCTAGAACTATGAAATTTGGCAAGTAATACCGTCTTATACTACAGGTATAGGGAAAAGTCTAAAAACTATACATTTGTAATGGAATCATGAAAAATGTAGTGTTTATTTAAAGTACGTAATCAATCACCGAGCGTAAAAATCATGGTACTTAAAAAAATTAAGTGTTATCACGAGTATCATTTAGCGTTTATTTTATCAAAATCGACCCAAAAAATCAAAAGATATTGAATTTTTAAATTTAGGAAGAAACTTCTTAATGTATTCTGATCAGTCAGAGCGCCATCTATCGCCTCGGGAGACTGCAAATTTTTGTATTTGTTAAGTAGGTACCTCTATATTATTAGCGGTCCCCCGACGCGATGAAGTTTGGCCCAAAGAATCGTACCTATATTAAATTAAAAGGATCAATATATATTATTTTTTCACTTTTAAAGCTATTTTTTAATCGGGGGTTTTAAAAAAAATAATTAAATTTTTATTTAATGCTTTTTAAACTTAATTTATCTAATAGGTTCTACTAGAAAACCTATAATCTCATCATCTTCCTACCCTTATCCACACGTTTTTTACTTCCATTCTGTCCTATCAGCCCTCACGCTATCACTGTCCATCCATCTTTCTTTTGGCCTTCCTCTCCCTCTCCATCCATCCACATATGATCTACACACCGAAACGGCACTACATCCTACAAGCTTGGAAAGTAGCTTTGCATCTCTCACCAATGTATTTACTCATTTCTCTTTTCTGCTTCGTCATCAGACACTGATCACAATCTATTTAAAACCTATTCATTGCAACCATTTAAATGAATACGAAAACGGAAGGTCTGCTGTAAGTAAGTGAGACCTCAGGTTGTGCCACAGCATCAGGCCAATATAACCATGTTTTTGCAATATCATTGAAGTAACAAAATACCAAATTTCGCATCTATCAGACCCGTAAAAGCTGGTTAAATGCCTTCATCAACTAGAAAAGAGCTGATGATCTTCAAACGGCTCAACCGATTTTGATAAAACTTGTCTAAGAACTATCGCTAGAAAACCGCATACAAATCGGTTCACCCGTTTCAGAGCTACGGTGCCACAGACAGACATAGCGGTCAAACTTATGACTCCCCTTTTTTTTGTTCGGGGTTAATAAAATGCGTTATTTGTTAAACTTTTAAAACGTACTAAAATAATAGTGAACATTTTAATACCTTATTGTAATTAATCGTAACATACGTTCTTTTAACGTTTTTCGCTGCCAAATACTTTGTCAGTTTACGCAATGGTCGGTAGATGGCGTGGCGTTGAATCGCGGTGTTTTTAAACCTCGCAGCGTTGCAGTTCGTTAGGGGTATAGGTTCGGTTTCTAAAAGGTCTTGAATAGACAAGTATCTGCTGGGGTCCAAATTCGTTAAATCGCAAAATTGAACTAATTTGGTACTTGCGAAGTACTGGACGGTTCGACTTGCGGATCAGGCCTGTAGGGTTCCGTACTAAAGGTGTTGACGGGACCCTACTATATTAAGCCTCCGCCATAGATTCTTAGCTCGGAAAAAACTGCGAGACTTGATTCCTGAACTATATATAATATGTACCTACAAATTTGTACGGAACCCTCGGTGAGCGAGACCGACTCGCTCTTGACCGGTTTTTTGTAAATTAAAACAGTATTTTCTAACTTGAAAAAGCAATTTGGGTAGCATTCCGTTACGTTGAAATGCTATTTCCAGAAAGAGAATATTTATAAAAAAGTTCAGTCTGCTAGCAAATAAAATTGCATAATTAATGATCAACATAAAACTTAATTTAAGCAAATACTATTTCTATGAACTACTGCATAGTTTGTTGGCTAATTATAAAGTTTTAGAACTCGAGAACAACTTTTGAATATTACGGCGCATTAAGCGATTTACCTAAAATAGTACCTTTTCTTGTTTGCGATCGTAATATAGAGATGTAATGTTTTCAGTGAATGTTATTAGTAAAGCCAGGGTTTCAGGAAGTTTTACCTTTATGGATCCACACGCAGTAGGTACCATTGACTAAATACCCGTTGGAATAATTCTGAAAACTACAATGTCTTTGTTAGAATAATGTTTCAGTGCAATCAATACAACGAATCTCTTCTAAAAGCCAGTCTTTTTATTCTCTGGATTTGTTTATTTAAACATCTGTGGCCCAAATTACTGGGACAAAGCTTTCAAGGGAGGCTATTTGACCCAGTAAAATATAGTACGTTGATACAAAACGACGGTCAAGTAAGATATTTCTTTCTTAATTCCATTGAATTATTTACCTGGACCTCTTTTTGGTTCTGTGGATACACAAAACTGGTTTTTTTATTACAGTCCGTTGGTCATAAAACTCTTTACGGCTTATTTAGAACTATTTATTTCACTCGGTTTTACTTGAATTCAGTGTGGATTGTAAGATCTGTTTAAGCTTTCGGTGTTATCAGTGCTACAGGTTTTTTTTTACCCATAAGACCATGTGGATTTGAAAAAAGAGCGCTTCGACTGTTAAGAGACAATCCATTATTTTGCTATGATCTGTACTTACGTGAAATTACTTGCCCCGTTCAATTCATATATTATTATTATATCATCTAAACTAAGGGTTATATACTGAAAATAACTGCATTCTGTTTGTATTGCAGCTTTTCATTAATACCGTCTTTGTATTCTGTGCGCTTTATTGTAGCAAAAACTAATACAAATAACAAGTAACACAATAGGTATTTAGATTACGAGTATAATTTGTTGTATCTTTTGTGTTGTTAACATTGCTGATATTTCCTTTTGCTACACTGCTGTTATGAAATGTGTTTCAATATTACAAAACTTCAATTTGTAAACTTGTATTAATACTACAAAAAAATTCTCACCCTGTTTTTCGTCGCGATGTTGAATAAAGGCTTAATTTGCAAACTCACTACCAGAACGGCAAGTTAGTTGGTAGCTATTCGTACTCCAACAAGTTTAACCTAGTAGAATGTAATTTTTCCCGGGTTGGCACTGTGTGTTCACTTTACACACACAACCGACAATTGGGATCTATATGGCCGATAAAAAAACTTTATTGTTCGACGCGGTTGGTATGTTGGACAACGTGGAAAGGTAAATGTTAGAAGATTTATTGGTTGAATTGGTTGAACACATTGGAAAAGTTTTTACAAAGCAAAAAAATCTTTCACTGAATGACTGAATGAATACTTTGATACCATCTTGCCTTGAATTTGATCTTTGATGTAATTGATGCGCCACAAACACAAATATTTCTGAGTACCTAAAATTAAAAGAACAGACTGCTAAAATATGAACTATGCCAACCTAAATATTAAATACTAATTTCTAACAAATTCCAACGAGAGGATACTTAAAATGTTAATTTTAGACAAGAAGAGAACAATCCCTGCATATCGTTGAGCTCAACGGATTTATGAGCAATTTCAATAAATTTTAAAACGTAAGTAACTTCAAGTAGGTATGTTCTCAAATTTCCCTGTAATTAAATAGTTAATTATTTAGCAGGCGCAACGTTCTAAAGTGGAAATAAGATAACGTAAACGAACGCTTATAGAAGGGTTTATGAAATTTTCGGCATCTTCAATTACCATACAAAGGAGGTAACTTTCGCGATATAAGCCAATTTTATGCTAAAGGTTGAACGATTTTATGAAAATTATTTAATATTCTATGTTTTTGAAAGTTTCACTTAAAAATGACAAAAAAAAATAGTTTCTATGCAATTCGGGAATGACATGGAAATACTTTTAAGAACTTTATTACTTTTGTCTAATTACACTAGCGTTCATTTGTTAGCTTATTCCACTAGCTCTATCTAAATTTTATTTTTGTGTTCTGATAAACTTGTATCAGATTCATTCTGAAGATTACCGATAATACGATTTTAAAATGCGATTTGTGATTTTAGGTAATAGAGACGCACCAGAACCTGAAGGCACCGAAGGAACTCCAGGTAATGGGGAAAATGAAGATACGGATACCACTCCTTGTGATGATTGTGACGAAGATAACTGTGATGTACAAGATACAACCAACAGGCCGGATGATGGTGAAAATACATGTACCACCGATGGAGGAGATGAAGGAGAGGGAACTGAGGATCCTAATAATGGTGACAGTTAATTTAATTTGAACAATTTATTTAATTGATGCCCGAAGGATCGCCAAACTAAGGTGGCAGTGGGCAGGGCTACAGATGGTCGATGGGGCCGAAAAGTTCTGGAGTGGCGACCGCGTACCAGAAGGCGTAACGTTGGAAGGCCTCCCACAAGGTGGGCCGATGACCTGGTAAAGGTCGCGGGTAGTCGATGGATGCGAGACGCACAGGACCGGTCGTTTTGGCGACGCTTGGAGGAGGCCTATGTCAAGCAGTGGACATCTTTCGACTGGTATAATGATGATGATGATGAATTAATTTAGTTTAAATCGAAAATCAATGACACCTAATAACTAAACTGATATTAACCTACCCAATTTATCCTACGCAATTGTTCTAATTTATAGAAAATATTAAATGTTCATCAATTTTTAATAGGTTCGTCATCTACAACAGTAGGAGATTCCGAAAACTCAACGACACCTCAGGGGACTAACAGACCAAAAAGAACTACCACAACGTCTGGTGCAGACTCCGGCTCAACTATAGAAGAATCAGGTGGAGACTCAACTCCTAATAATGAAGATGAAGATGAGAGTGAGTGATTCGATAGTGAAAGTTCATTATTATTTAGTGAGTCCAGACTCTACCACAAAGCACAGCAGCAAAATATTTCGATTTACTTGGCAGTTTTACAAATAAATTCGTCTCTAGTCTATTATAAGTTTTATAGAAAGTACATTATTAATCATTTTATATTTACCTTCCAGATATGACAACTTCAACAGAAAATTCAGGATCAAGTGAAGAGTCAGATTCATCAAGCACTGGATCGGACATGATAACAGAGGGGTCTGGACCGGAATCGACAATGGGGCCATCTGGTATGGAAACGACTTCTGAAGGGTCTGGAATGGAAACGACAACTCGTAAACATAAGAAAAAACGCAGGACTACCACACCCGCATCTACTGGGGGTCCAGGCTCATCTACTGAAGAATCGGAAATGACCACTGAAGGGTCGGGATCACAGTCAACGACCGGTGACTCTGAAATGAATTCGACATCTGAAGAGACAGAGACTGAAGCCATGACAGGAAGCTCTGGAATGGAAATGACAACTCAAAAACATAAGAAAAAACGCAGGACTACCACACCCGCATCTACTGGGGGTCCAGGCTCATCTACTGAAGAATCGGAAATGACCACTGAAGGGTCGGGATCACAATCAACGACCGGTGACTCTGAAATGAAACCGACATCTGAAGAATCAGGGTCGGAAGCCACGACAGGAGACTCTGGAATGGAAACGACAAGTGAAGAGTCAGGGACTGAAGCCTCGACAGGAAACTCTGGAATGGAAATGACAACTCATAAACATAAGAAAAAACGCAGGACTACCACACCCGCATCTACTGAAGGTCCCGGCTCATCTACTGAAGAATCGGAAATGACCACTGAAGGGTCGGGATCACAATCAACGACCGGTGACTCTGAAATGAAACCGACATCTAAAGAATCAGGGTCTGAAGCCACGACAGGAGACTCTGGAATGGAAACGACATCTGAAGAGACAGAGACTGAAGCCACGACAGGAAGCTCTGGAATGGAAATGACAACTCAAAAACATAAGAAAAAACGCAGGACTACCACACCCGCATCTACTGGAGGTCCAGGTTCATCTACTGAAGAATCGGAAATGACCACTGAAGGGTCAGGATCACAATCAACGACCGGTGGCTCTGAAATGAAACCGACATCTGAAAAATCAGGGACTGAAGCCACGACCAAAAGCTCTGGAATGGAAACGACAACTCAAAAACATAAGAAAAAACGCAGGACTACCACACCCGCATCTACTGAAGGTCCTGGCTCATCTACTGAAGAATCGGAAATGACCCCTGAAGGGTCGGGATCACAATCAACGACCGGTGACTCTGAAATGAAACCGACATCTGAAGAATCAGGGTCTGAAGCCACGACAGGAGACTCTGGAATAGAAACGGCAACTGAAGAGTCAGGGACTGAAGCCTCGACAGGAAGCTCTGGAATGGAAATGACAACTCAAAAACATAAGAAAAAACGCAGGACTACCACACCCGCATCTACTGGGGGTCCAGGTTCATCTACTGAAGAATCGGAAATGACCACTGAAGGGTCGGGATCACAGTCAACGACCGGTGACTCTGAAATGAATTCGACATCTGAAGAGACAGAGACTGAAGCCACGACAGGAAGCTCTGGAATGGAAATAACAACTAAAAAACATAAGAAAAAACGCAGGACTACCACACCCGCATCTACTGGGGGTCCAGGCTCATCTACTGAAGAATCGGAAATGACCACTGAAGGGTCGGAATCACAGTCAACGACCGGTGACTCTGAAATGAATTCGACATCTGAAGAGACCGAGACTGAAGCCACGACAGGAAGCTCTGGAATGGAAATGACAACTCCAAAACATAAGAAAAAACGCAGGACTACCACACCCGCATCTACTGAAGGTCCAGGCTCATCTACTAAAGAATCAGAAATGAACACTGAAGGGTCGGGATCACAATCAACGACCGGTAACACTGAAATGAATCCGACATCTGAAGAGTCAGGGACTGAAGCCACGACAAGAAGCTCTGGAATGGAAATGACAACTAAAAAACATAAGAAAAAACGCAGGACTACTACACCCGCATCTACTGGAGGTCCAGGTTCATCTACTGAAGAATCGGAAATGAACACTGAAGGGTCGGGATCACAATCAACGACCGTTGACTCTGAAATGAAACCGACATCTGAAGAGTCAGGCTCTGAAGCCACGACAGGAAGCTCTGGAATGGAAATGACAACTCAAAAATATAAGAAAAAACGCAGGACTACCACACCCGCATCTACTGGAGGTCCAGGTTCATCTACTGAAGAATCGGAAATGAACACTGAAGGGTCGGGATCACAATCAACGACCGATGACTCTGAAATGAAACCGACATCTGAAGAGTCAGGGACTGAAGCCACGACAGGAAGCTCTGGAATGGAAATGACAACTAAAAAACATAAGAAAAAACGCAGGACTACCACACCCGCATCTACTGGGGGTCCAGGCTCATCTACTGAAGAATCGGAAATGACCACTGAAGGGTTGGAATCACAGTCAACGACCGGTGACTCTGAAATAAATTCGACACCTGAAGAGACAGAGACTGAAGCCACGACAAGTAGCTCTGGCATGGAAACCACACCTGGATATTCTGACATGGAAACAACAACTGGAGTCTCTGGCATGGAAACGACATCAGAAGACTCTGACACGGAAGTGACATCAGAAAACTCTGGCATGGAAACAACAACAGAAATCTCTGCCAAAGAGACGACAACAGGACGCTCTGGAATAGAAACCACTACCGGACATTCAGAAACGGAAACGACAGAAGATAATTCAAACAGCACAACTGAAGAAGAATCGTCTTCTACTGAAGCATCAACCACAACTAAGAAACGAAGAACTACTACACAAACCAGTAGCGGAACAAACAACACACATCGACCAAGAACAACGAGAAAACCTAGACCATCTACCACTCGGCGACCAAAGAGAACTAAAACACCTAGAACTACTACAACATCAGGAGGAGAGACGACAACTGAAGGATCAGAAACTACAACAAACACTGACGGATCCGATGGCACCACCTCAACAGACGATTCAGGAAATATAACTACGTCTATGACTACCACGGATGGACAAACCACCACCATGAAAGGTAATAAGCGATTTTTTTTTCTTATACTTGTGTCGTTCTGTAGAAGATTGTTGCAATAGTTCGTCTTACTCAAAAGGATTAAATTTTCCCTTTAAACGTTATACTCAGTAGAAGGTATAATAGGTAGCTATTAATACACTTGTATGTAGAAATCAAGTCGCTTGTAATCTTATAACCTTCATTATAGTTTGAAGATCGTATTTTAGCTACCAGCACTATACTGCATCTATTTTTTTCAAATATTTGAGCCTAAGTCAATATTTCGAAGCTTAATACAAAAATACTACTTACTGGCAAGATAGTCTCTAAAAAGTATAGAAAAAAGTCTGTTTCTCAGCTTATTCTTCTGATCGATGCATCGTATTTTGAAAGGTTTTGACTAATAGAAAGAAAGTTAAAGGAGGAAACTTTGTATATTTAATTTTCACCCGTACAAAATTGGGCCGGTCGTTATTACATTATAAAATACCTTACTGGGTCACGAATATGACGCATATGCAGATAGTCTATAATCTAGACTCAGAAACTTCACAGATGCGTCAAGTGGTTACAACGAGGAGGTACCGGAAGGCAAATGTGTATAAACTGATGATTTTCTTTAGTAGACAGATTCTCGGCACAATATTTTTTAACATCATTTCACGTGATATAGAATTTGTTACAAACACTATATGATAACCCCAACCCCCCCCCCCCCCCCCTATGTCCAGCAGTGGACATCTTTTGGTTGATATGATGACTACAATATAATAATTTCAAAACTCAGAACTTTTTGTTAAACTTTTTTAAACATCTTGGAAAAAATACTCGTTTTGTTTGTTTCCAAAACAACAACTGCAGTTTGCAGGATTAACTATTTACTATTTACCTCCACTTTCGATAATCCCTGAAACTGCTTGTCCAAAGTCTTGGTAGAATCGATGCTGTGCCAATCTACTGGCGGTTGGAACATATCCAACTTTATGTAAGACAACCGCAATACATGCTAGAAAATATAAGCAACAAAACGTTTGATTTAATAGTGTCACTGTTGCGAACGGATTCTTTTAAGAACATTCTTCAAATTAAAAGAATTGTCGGAGTGGTATTTTCTGATTGTCTGTTACTTAATTGCAACTTGAAGTATTTCCCGTTGTCTAGCAATAGTAACAAAACTTGTTCAGTGCCAACAGAATGCGAGCCAGGAAGATGTATGTGTGAACGTTATAAATGTAGCCACCAAACAGAACAATGTGCTGCTTTATTGTGTTAAATGTGAACTTGTGTTATTTCTGACCTGTAACTTGTTGACTTGTCATATCGTTTCATATTTTGTTAGTAGTTTAAATGAAGACACCGACTTGCAAATTTATTTTCTTTATTATGTACTCTAATGATTAACTTGTTCCTGGATTCAATTCCCAGGTCAGGCAGAGTATTAATGGGTATTTCAAATATAATTATTATTACAAAACATTAAAACTTCCACAGGTCCAAATGACTGCAAAGGTAGGCACGAATGGTACTTCCCATGTGCGCCTTTATGTCCTCAGAAAACTTGTGCCGATTACTTAAACGGTGTTAAATGTCCAATAATCACTGGACTACCAATATGCAAACCTGAATGTCGATGCCTAATTGGATACTATAAGGACGATGAAGGAAATTGCTTGAGCACATGGGAATGCAGTAAGTACAATCAATTTCTTAGTAACTATGGATACTAGTTTCTTGGGAATATTTTTACATAATTAGATTTTTTTTATAGGAAGACGGGCAAGATCGACGACTAATGCGATGGCTTCGTCAACTACAACTATGAATCCAAATAATCAAGGTAAAAAACAAGAAATGGTAATAAAATAAAATAAAAATCTCGTATTTCAGACAGAGTCCATTTTTTGGTTAGTATTCAAAAACTTAGAAACTAGTATTAGTACTTACATTCTGTCCAACTTTAACATAATTAACATAATTACCTACCTACCTACACCACATTCACATGTAAGCCTATCCAATGCCCCAGTATGGGGCTGTCCCACCTGTCCGCTATAGCTGGCGCGTACCCGACGCATGGTGGCAGCGCATTGCGCATGATTGCGTGAAAACCATCAAACTCCGCCTCCGCGAACATACCGGATGCACTACAGTAGCGCGGCAACCCCATCAACACCCTAAACGCATTATTATATTAGGCTCGCAGAGCGCTGTATGCCCTCTGCGTATAGTTGACCCACAGACTGCATGTAAATAGCCATCTCTTCTGGCAGTACATTCTCCCGGTCTATTCCGTAACACTTAGGTGGAGCAATCTTAAAGAGAGCTGTCATTCCTTCTCGATTGAATAGATTGACAGCTCACAGCCAATCGCAGAACTGTAAACATATCACCTTAATTGAATGGATTTACACCTCACTTCATGATCACTTCAACTTTGTTTTTACGGTATGTTGTTTACAGAATATCACTACTGATTAGCAAATCAACAGTGTGATCTTTACGAATAACTTAAATGTTTTGACCAATGGTCTCAAACCAGGCTGCACCAGGGACTTACTTTTTTGATAGGCCCTAGATAATAAATGATTCATCGTTTTGGCTTTACTTAATTTTTTTCGTTGAAAATAGACACCAAAATTTTTGAAAGTACGGTCTTCTTCTGAACTCTTGCTGATCACTTTCCTTAGGTACGACTGCATCTTCTTCGACTACAATGATGTCCACGACACCTGAGCCGAACTGTATAGATGTTGCAGAGGAATTATTCGTAATTGGAAACCTTGGTTACACTACAAAATTACTGACTGTAAGATTTGATCAATTGTTTTAAATTTTGTTGCTTTTAGAGTAGGTATTGAATTGTTCTGTTGGTCTAATGGTCAACTGTTGAGCACGGTCTTAAGTTGCGGTCCTACGGTCTGATTTCTCGTAGGCCATGTCGCATCAGGCCAGGGCGACAGGCCGTGGGAATGGTCGCATTCGATGAAGCCTGCCGTGGCCTGGCGTGGCCTGTCCGATCCATTGGGAGTCGGTAAGCTCAAAGGCGCGGCGTGGCGCAGTGCGATGTCGCCTGTCGCTTGGCGCGTCTAGTCTTCAAACAGGCCGTGGGGCTGCAGTTTGAAATTCAATCCTCAAGTCTGGCAAACTTTTTTCTTAAACTTAAGTTTTCCCTTAAAAATTTCTCAGTAGCAACTCAGAGTATAGGTGCCTAGTTAACGACAAAAGGCTTGCTCTTGGTAACGATGACTACCTCTTGGGAACACGCATAACCTGCAAGGGCTTTTGCACTTGTAACCACCATACCAACAAGGCAACTGCTGAACCTAGTTTTCTACAATGTATTATTATTACTTATATGAGGTTAATTTTACCTCTTTACTTTTATTTAGGATCTATCACAACGTGAGCCTGGCAACAATATTCTAGTCGGAGGAGCATCTATCTTATACCTCTTCGGTCAACTAGTTTTGGGTGCTAAGGACGCATTAAAGACTGAGATTTTAAACGCACTTAACTTTAACCAAACGGAACAAGTAAGTTTTTTTCAGTATCATCATCATCAACGTCCGCTGGCCATAAGTCTCCTATCAAAATCGCCATAACGATCAAGGCCCATACCGTAACAGGCAGGAAAGCTTTAAGCGCTGAGTAGTTCAAAATGACAGTAGTAATTGCACCACATATGGTCAAAATCGCGACACCTTACATGCCAATTCTTTACGACAGAAGTTTTTTTTTCATTCTTGCTTTTTCCTCATTCCCTCAGATATGCCGATGCGGCGGACAAGCTAACCTAGATTACTTATTAATGGCTATTTTCAAGCAAAATATTGTTTTGGAACAAGTTAGAAGATCATAACATCATTCATTTTCCATTTAGCCATTTGCTAATAAAGTTTATCCTAGTTACTTCAAGACTACAGGGCCTGGGTCAATGGTATCGCTGTTCATATGCTACTTATTGAACATAATTACTGATCCACAGGTCGGCTGTCTCTTACCGAAAATTTCTGCAGAACTGACTGCTCCATATCCTGATATTCAATATAGTTTGTACTGTAATATATATGCCGATAACGAGTATGCACTCACAAACGATCACATGCAGAGTACAAAACAGTTATTTGGTATGGAACCAGAAAATCATGATTTCAATTCCTCGGAAGCAGCAGAAGAGATTAATAGTGACGTAAGTTGATTCTTAAATAAACAAAGTTATGTTAGTTAGGACTTATTTTTTCTTTTTAACATTTGTTAAAAAGAATGATGTCTATTATTCGAACATTTGTATGCCAATGAATGGCGAAACATGTCAGATCCCAGTTCTCTATTTAATAAGACCTTAAATGTACCATGTTTCTATACAAATAAAATATTCTTATTCTTATTCTTAACAAATACCTAATTCAATTTAGATCGATTACATCGATCGATCGTTTAGATTATTTTCGATTTCGATTTTGATTATATAATCAAGCTTATTAATCTTATTGTTTATTTCCCACAGGTAGCCCAATATACGAACAATAGTTTCCTTAATTTTGTAAAGCCCATAACATTGTCGCAGTTGGACGGTTTGGTTTTGACAGACGCCGAAGAGTTTCAAGTAATTTTAATATAAAGACATACTTTTAAAATACCTTAAACTTATACATAAACTGAGAACTAACAAACTAATGTTATTTCAGGGAAAATGGGAGAAACAATTTGATCCAACAAACACGGTCATGAAAGATTTCTTCTCGCAAGGAAGAGTTGATAAGATTCCATTTATGCATAATACAGGGTGGTTCTTATTCGTAGACAGCCTTCGACTCAATGCAAAGGTACTTAAGATAATTTTACGAGTATACACGTCATCATGTCACCCAAAACTGGTACATTGCTGGGGAATACGATTATGTTCAACCAAGTAAACGCAGGGCCATGTACGGTTTGATACTGAAATCTTATGTTCACTTAATTCCAGATCTTGAAACTGAAATACAGAGGCGGTAGATTCACTTTGGTCATAATACTACCGTATTTGTTAGATGGGATAAGTGACCTGCTAAGAAGAATGGAAAATCCACAGAACACGGCATCAGCGTTTGATAGTCTCAAATATGAATATGTGGAAATTTCTTTGCCAAAATTCGAAATTTCAGTAGCAAATAGGTTGAAGATGTCTTCGGAAATGGTGAGTCACCAAGCACATTACTAACTGATTTCCTAATGTAATAATAATATTTGGTATCTTTCTTATCTTCCTTTTTTTTATTATTCCACTGAAACGCTTCTACATTCCTTAAGTACCTACCGAATTCGTGTCTACAGGGCAGTTTAAGAGCAGATCTAATCAAAGAAGTAACAGTAATAGTTACTTCGAACCACGGTTGTAGAAAATAATTGTTTGAAATAGTTACCGCGGCCTTAGAACACAAAGAGCATTTTGAAAAATGGGTATGGATTTAAGTCAGTAATAGAGTTTGAGCCGCTGCAGAAGTCATTTGATATTTTCCTATCCGAAAAAAAAATACAATCAATTTTACTGATATTTCGTGCCTATGCCTGACCTGTAAAATTCCATGGTTTATAAACGTTAACCGTAAAACTTTTATCATACAGGCTAACATAAAGGAAGTCTTCAAAAATGGGACCACTGGGCTTGAGGACATTGGGTCCGCTAAGCCACCATACGTAAGCGACATCCTACAGAAGATGAAATTTAAAGTAAACGAAACGGGAATGGGTGATAAATTGGACCCCGGTAAGCAAGTACTACTTATTGATGCAAGTTGAATGAAACTGGCAGGTCAGATTTTGATGACGTCGTCACTAAAAATTATTTACCTCCAAAGCATGTTAATTTTAAAAGTAAAACACGTCTGGGTGGATTTAGCCCACTTCCTAATCAACATTGTCGAGTGTCATATGTTATTTGACGTACGATTTTACATTTATTCAACAGTTTCAGTACAGTTGGTTCACACATTTGTTCAGCACCCTTGCTTTTGAGATTTCACATGGAGGCTTATTTGATTTCAACATCATAACACAAATTAGTTATAAAATAAAATAGTTTATTTCTCACCAGCATAGCAAGAAGGTTTATAAGTACTTAGTATACAAGTAAGTACAAGTATACGACTTACTAGGTGGGTATACTAATATCATGAGTTTATGTAATAGTAATCCAGTGCTGGTAAAGCAGTACTGGTAGTAAAAAATTCATCTCGAAATGCGTCATTAGTTACTATTATTACTTATTTTAAATCCTTAATAACACATTTTATCAACAGACATAAGTACTCATCAAGTACAAAAGCAACACATATTTAAAAATTAGTTGAACCCATTAGAGCTGTAAAGACAATTCTGGAAATTCTAGATGTCATTGAAGGATTTGATTAAAAATCCGATAGGAGGGGGTTAGACAGAAATGAACTTGCATAACGCATCCCACTATACTCGCATATCGTAACTGGAAGTGTGTTAGAGAAATTTTCCCATTTTGGGTAAATGTCCCTCAATTGATTCTTTGTGATGTTGGACGTACGGGACGGGTCGATCTTCAAGGCGAGGTTGGAAAGCACCTTAAGACGTTGTTCTCGGCTGCCACTTGTAGATCTTTGGCAGTAGTTACGGATTTTTAGGAGCCAGAAAATGACACTAGTCTTGCCAAGAAGTACAGTACTACCTACAGTAGTTACTGCGTTGTGGAGACTGGACAGGCAGCTTCGTGAGAAATACACGAGTATTTTACACGAAGGATTCAGTTGAGTACCAACTCAACTGAATCCGGTTTGACTGGATGATGACGTTAATTAAATTGATTCTTCTGATATCAATATTCCCGACTATATTTTACGAGTTTATTGTAATTCACGGACAAACTACTGTCAAACATGCTTTTCATTAAAGTCACTAACACAGTATAACAATGTATTTTTTTATTTTTCAGAATTCACAAAAGTAGAAAGTATTCCAAGCCGTCCCAAAATTGTAATTAAACAATATTTCAAAGCCGACCATCCCTTCATTTATATGTTGATCTTTGACAAAATAGTGCTGCAGGCAGGATTGCACGCACAATAGAGATGTACCATCAAAGTACAAATTTACACTACAATTTGTAAACGTTGGAACAACTGGATCTTACCGTAACTGCTCTTTTGGAATACTCTTCAATAAAAGTCGGAAACTGGAATGTGGAGAAAATAATGAGGTTCGTGTTGCTACAAAAATAATTTGAACAACTTGCAACTGTAGGTAACTATTAACAAACCAGCTGGATTCTCCGAAGACGATATAAGGAGACCAAATATATACCTTGAATAGATAGGGTTAAATAGAAAAGGTAAATTAATAATCGTCACACTTTTCAACAATGTTCAACGAAAGTTTTTCAGATTTGGTAATTAAGGCAAGATATCTGTTTGAGCGTACACAACACTGTACACTGTAGAAAGCCATAAAAGATTTAAAATGTAATATTAAGAAAATATATTTTATTGATTCCATTAAGTACCGCATGTTTTATTTTCTACAAACCTTGTATCATTGGGCCTAAAAACTCAAATGAAGTTTGATTAAGAAGAAAATTGTATCTTACATCAACTAAGATTTTAATCTTGTCATTATCTACACTTCTACACTAACATTATAAAGAGGAAATATTTGTTTGTTTGTTTGAAATGAATAGGCTCCGAAACTACTGGATCGATTTGAAAAATTCTTTCAGCAATGGATAGCTACATTATCAGGGAGTAACATAGGCTATATTTTATCCCCGTGCTCCCACGGGAACGGGAGCTACGCGGGTGAAACCGCGTGACGTCCACTAGTTGTAATATACATATATAGTAAAATGTTATATTTACGCATACGTAGACGCGGTGTAGCGGAATAGATGCCGTTATATACCAACTGAAAAATGACGTCAAAGATAACCAACATCGCGGCATCAAAGTTTTCCGTCAGATTTGAACAACAGCCCAAATATCGACCATTGGGCAGTTGCTTACCACACAAAACACCTGTCTGGTCGGAGGATCCTATCTTTTCAATGGAGTTTTGCGGGTCTTTACACTATTTCCTATGCGGAGAGAGGTATGTATGCCTCTATAGCAGCATTGGGATGCCTCCCAGTCGATGTGGCGACACTTGGGGTATTCCCATGCCCGTGGAAGCGTCATTCAGCTGAGATGACGTTGATGATGACATACATACGTATCGTAACTTTATTTTGATATAACTTAGATTTTTTGGACACCGATTGCTACATCATACCGGCCGTAAGGGATCGGCCTTTATTCAGGTGAAGTTCGAACGAGAGAAGGAGTCATCAAAAAACACATTAAATCACGATGAAGGTAGAGAATAATGCGACAAGCACGTGTACTTTTCATGCGATAAAAAATGTAATTTATAAGTGACGTTTGAAATATTTGATAACATTTTTTTATTAAACCTGGTTCTAAAAATATCTGATGGGAGGTGGAGGAGGAAGAGTAGCTTAAAACCTCACAGGGAGTGTAAAAGAAGACTAAAGAATCTCAGGTAATTAAAGGATAAATATCAGTAGATTTAACTGCTAGGTATACATAGCCTTGTAAATATATTGAATAGTCTTAAGAATTATTACTTCCTAACACTCGTCAATTTGTTTTTTCAAACCCTCGAATCGTGATCCATAAAAACGATAGATACTACCACCTATTCACGAATTCAAATGAGGTATCGTATCTTTCTGTGTTAATTGAAATAAAAAATGACGCGTTTCTAATTGTTAGCTTTAAGAAATTAATTAAATAAAATACGATGTTTTTAGGGTTTCGAACCTCTATATGTGTATTTTTTATTTCTTTGTTCATATAATTATGCAGGAATGAAAACTCGATTGATAGACTGGTGATGCAAGGCCAGGTGGAAGGCAAGAGAGCACGCGGTCGATCCCCAACTCACTGGACTGACCTGATACAAAAAAACTGCTGAGTCCACAATGGTCAATGTACTCGTAACATGATCAACCGACAGAAATGGAAGCACATCGCTGAGAGAGCAGTCCTCGAGAAATTCGACGAGCCACCGAAAATACACACTCAGATAAGAATATCCGATTAAGTAGAAGATCTCCATACGGAAAAACGAAGCCCTTATAGGATCACTCGGTTATATTCCTGTCTGTCTGTCCGTCTGTCATAGCTTATTTTCTCCGAACCTACTTGACAAATCGATTCAAATTTGGAACACATACAATTTTCTTTGTCCCAAATACGGGCGTGTAACGAAAATAAATACATTTTGAAAATGGGGTCACTATTTGGAGAGAAAATTAGAAAACTTAAGAATATTTTTTTCGAAGTGTACTGTGTGACATAATATCAAATGAAAGGGCACATTATGAGGGTATCAAGTAAATATTTTTTGTTATTTGAAAATATTTTTTTTATTATTATTTATTTATTTATTATATACTTTTTGTACACCAAAAATTAGCTGAAAAATTACCATTCCCATCTCCGAAACTACAGAGTCTAAAATTTTGAAAAAAAAAATACTGAGAGTAGCTGTTATTTGCCTATAAATTACGGGAAGCCCTATAAGAAGTCCATGGTTTGAAAGTAACATATTAAAAAAAATAGATTCGTTCTGAACCCTTTGCATGCGAGTCCAACTAGCACTTGGCATTCTTTTTTTTTTCTTTGTATTTCATAAACCCTTTCTAATTTCACACAATAAAAACGGATTGTTTTAATAACTTGCGTTATAAAGAAATAAAAAATATTTGCGCTAAAGATTCGTTACATATTCATAACAATAGTTTTACTTATTAAACTTCAGCGGTCTCAGCCACTATAATTAATCATTCAATTGCTTATGCAGTATGAAAAACTGCACATGTGTTATTTTCACAATAAAGAATGAAATACAAAAGATAGAAATAATATTTCTAGGTATTTTGCCAGTGATGTGTGACTGGAACCTTATTGGTTTATACATATTTTCCATATTTAAACAAGTGCACGAAGTCGTGTGAGAAGCTATATAAGGTAAATAGCCTTGATAGGCACCCCAGACAGTGTTGTTAGTGATAATGTGGAAGCCACTCGTGGTGTTAGCCATAGTGGCGAATACGGCTTTGATAACACCTTCTGAAGGTAGGATCTCTTTTCATGACGCTTATTTTCATGAGTTCAGCTAAATAAACGTTATAATTACAAGAATATAATGAGGAAGAAAGAAACAATGTTTATTTGGGAAAAATTACGAAATAAATTACCTAAGTTAATAACTAACAATCCTACTTATTATTATAAATGAAATAGTTTGTGAAAATGGGTGGATGGATGGATGTTTGTTACTCTTTCACGACAGAAAGCCTGAAAGGATCTACATGAAATTTGGCACAGAGGTAGATTATAGCCTGGAATAACACATAGGTTACTTTTTATCCCGGGAGTATGTTCCCTAGGGATCACGCAGGCGAAGCCGCTGGCAGAAGGTAGTAATAAGTAAGTACTCTTCGATACGGCTCGTATTAAGAGGAGGTTGGAGCTCGAGACCCGTAACCCTCTAGCGCCAGCTTGGTCTAAGAACTATTGCTTTTTATACAACAGAATAAACGCAATATCTCTTAAGGGCTCATTGTACTCATCATTATGAACCACTTTTACCATAGCATCAATCCCGAAATCGCAAAAAAAAAATCAGCTGTTCAGTACATTTTGTCGAGTTATGCGCACAAAAATGTATGGGGCAGTCGATTTTTATTTCGCGATTTCAGTGTTGGTCCCGTAGTAAAAGTTGTTCATAATGATGAGTTCAATGACCCCTTAAGAGGTATTGCGTTTTTTCTGTTACAGGTTGTATTTTAAACGAATTTCCAATGTTTTTTTAAGAATTATTTAAATGATATCGCTATGCATTTGAAAATTAATAAACAAAATAACTATGTAATAAAAATACTCATAACAACATACAAAGACCGAGGCCAAAAAGGCTCCTACGTGAGCATATGCTGTAATCTATACTAATATTATAAAGAAGAAAGATTTGTATTTTTGTATGTAACGAATAAACTTAAAAAGTGCTGGACCAATTTGAAAAATTCTTTCAGCAATGGATAGCTACATTATCAGCGAGTAAAATAGGCTATATTTTATCCCTGTATTCCCACGGGAACGGGAACTACGCGGGTAAAACCGCGCGACGTCCGCTAGTATTTAAATAAATAACGCAGCGCTGGTATTCTGTTGGGCCTATGATCAGATAGGGCTGCGAGGATATATGAGCTTCAATTCTAGGAAATATTATGGCTTTTTAAGTGATGTAATTGAGCACGCCATAATTTAATACACTAGACAAAATAATGAATAATAAATACGGTGTTAGTGATTGTTTTAACTTAGAATCACTCTCACCAATCAAGGTATTAAAACCTTTCTCAATGTTTTAGGCACCGAACGTGGCCCTTATCCTGAAAACAGTAATTATGGTAATCGTAAGTAATAACTACATTTATTTTTACTAAAACAAAATAGTTTGCTTCTACACTACAAAATATAGACAAGTAAAAGTAAGGAAAAGTATCTAAACAAGATAACAAATATACAAAATAAAATATAGTTGGTCTTGGTAACAATATCTATTTAATTACTCTACAATACCTACTTATTCGTAAGGAAACCTGTTTTTAACTAAGCCAAATAAATTTCAATTTAGAAACCAACATAAAGTTAATTTAGATAGCACAGTAAAAAGTAAAAAACATCTAATTCAAATGTTAAAATCAATAGTGTAAGTTCATACATATAATTTATTTACAGCACAACGTAAATGCAAGAAACCCAACGAAATATTTGACCTCTGCCCGAACCCATGTCCTCCAAGGGAATGCGGGATCAACAAAGCCCTGATTCTTTGTGCTCCTGCTCCTAAGCCTGGTTCTAAAAACTGCAAACCTGGATGTAGGTGTGCTGACGGCTTTCTTAAAAACAGAGCTGGTATATGTATTCCTGAGGATGAGTGTCGTGAGTATTTTATTACTTTGTGTTGTTGAAAACTTAGTTTAAGATTTACTTAAAAAAAAAATCTAAACGGAACCTGAAGGAAACTGAAGCTACTTAACCGAATATGACTCAAATCAGAATGACCTAAAATCCAAAATACGATGTATCCAAAAATAAAAAATCAGCAGATAGAGTGAAGTCCGATCCTTGATTAGATACAGACCATTCAGCCGGTCGATTCAGTAAATCTTTCACAGTGAAAACTCAGGTGGATTAAGTAATGATAGTAATAAATAGTTAATTTCAGAAAAAATACACAGTTTACAAGGATCAAAAAGAAAACAGCGTGAAGTGTCATTCCATGTTGATTATATGGATTGACAACTCACTTCGTGGTCACTTCACCCAAGCCTTCACTTCGACATGTTTACAGCCGCTCTATTCTGTCAACATAATGCTGTGTTAAGTCAAGTGGAGTGAGCACGAAGTGAACTGTCATTCCGTCTTGTTAGTATGGATTGACTTCATGTTCACTTCACCTAAGCTTGCACGAAGGGGGGTTATTACAGACAGAATCGCACTGCAGAATTTGTACGTCATACGGTTTTAAAATCAAAAACATAGAACAACTTTGTATGGTATTCAGCAGTGCTTGGTCACATTTAGGGGGAAGTTCTGTATTAGATTTACAGTAAAGAAACAATTTCATTGCAAAAAAAAATCCTTGTATCGAAGAACCTGACTAAAAGTTCCAGACAAATCACTTTTCAAGGAGCCTGTACCAGACCTTGTATATTCCTTTTTAAAACACCTACATAATTTCATCCCATACAGAATACGACTGTGCCAAGAACGAGACGTTAGATCCATGTTACTCTGATTGCCCACCCCGGTATTGTGGTGTCAATATAGCAGCAATATCGTGTCTAGCTATAGATGAGAATGACTGTGAACGTGGGTGTCGATGTAGCGATGGTTACCAACGAAATGCTGAAGGGAACTGTGTACTTCAGGAGGACTGCCGTAAGTATAAGAGCCAGCGCAGTGCAGAGCATTTTTCACTGTCATTATCAACATTGTATTATTTTGTGTTAATTGACATAACATAATGTTTTATGTCAATTAACACAAAATCAATTAACTTAGTCGCTTCGATGCTCTTCAGGAATTATTTTTTGTGTTAATAAAATTGATTTTAGATATTATTTCAATGTCGACAATAGTTTGACTTTTAAAAATGCTCTGCGCTGCGCTCCGCCATTTGTGCGCCGGCCCTAAAAAGCCAATTCACGTAATTTTTCTGTACCTTTTTGTCGGGATACCATCAACCAAGATATCCATCCCTTCATCTGGGAAGAACATAAGGTTATCTTAACTATCCTGACTTATCTCGTGTAATGTTAATTGTTTGTTTGTTACTTTTTAACGTCTAAAGCGCTGAACCGAGTTTGATGAATATTTGAAACAGAGATACATGGGAGACGGTTGTAGGCTACGTTTTTTTGGGAAAATATAACTTCAAGAGAGAAAATTAAGGGGACGCGAGTGAAGCCGCGGGCAAAAGCTAGTAATCATTTTTTTTAATTTATTACGAATCATACCTACATACCATTCCATAGGTCAGGGTTAATGGCTTATATTCAGAGTCGTGTCACGTTTCTACCAAATAAAACTTCACGGTAAAGTACTTTTGCTGTACGGATTAAGTTCACATCTGCTTCTCTTCACTACATCAATGTGATTCCTGTCAAAAAGGTAGCCATTTAAAAATGTATTACCTTTACCAACATAAAGCTCAATGTCCCTATCCGAATGAAGTGTTCGACGTTTGTTCCGCCCCCTGTCCACCCCGCCGATGCAATGTGGACGAGACACTGATTGATTGCAAGCCGGGACCAAGACCTGGTGAACCAGAGTGTGAGCCAGGGTGTCGCTGTGCTGACGGGTTTTTTTAAACCCTTACATTTGTGTTACGAGAGAGCAATCTCGTAAGTGATTTCTTTGTGATGAAACTGAAGCTTGTTTGTTGGCTTATAGAAGCAGCTAATGGTCCACATAGAGGATTTTTTTTAAAAGCGTATTAAGATTTTTTTTTTGTTTTCTTTTTGTGTTAGGCCCATTTTGACAGGAACCTCGCATAACTACGTTTTTTCACCCCCTCACAACAGATGGGTGTTATCAGTTGAACGTATGTACCTGTGAGTCTGTTTGAGGCATCGTAGCTCCCAAACGGAAAAACAGATTGTTATTTACTTTTTTTCTTTAATTAACAACCAAATTCAGCCCAAAACTTGACAGCCTCAATTTTTCCACACCAGCTCAATGTCCAGGACAGAATGAGATGTACGACATATGCCCCAACCCTTGTCCAGCTCAACGATGCGATGTTGACCCGAGTGTGATCAGATGCAAGGCACCTCCAGAGCCTGGTGATCCTGAGTGTGAACCAGGTTGTCGATGTATCGATGGCTATGTGAGGAATGAAGACGGCATATGTGTGACGAGGGATCAATGTCGTAAGTAATTTTAGTAGTATTTTTTCAAGGTAAGATTTGTATAAGCTTGTTTCGGTCAGCTCATTCATTTATTTACTTAGGGAAAACAGTTTCCCAAAAATGTTACAATACAAGTGTTTAAAAATAACATATGTGTAACCCACGACATTATCCACATTTTAAACACAACATTCTATTTACGCCACTAATTACAAACGAGAAACACTGAACAAAATACAAATAAAAAATTATAAAAAATTGATAAAAATTTAAAAACATTAAAATTCACAATTTCTTTTCATAGTTGAAAAGATATTGTTTAAATAAAAAATCGAATAAAATCGAAAAGCAAAATTAAAAGTCAGAATTAAAATCGTAATGAAATTCAAAATTAAAATGAATATGAAAATTTTTAACAATATGAAATGAACAAATTTAAAATAAATACAAAAAATAAATATAATAATACTGACTATGGTGATGTGTGCTACAACGACCTGAATGCAGATCTCATCAATAAACTTGACCGTCTTCTAAATAACTGCATTCGATTTGTCTTCAACCTCCGTAAGTATGATCACGTATCGGCGCATCGATCACTGCTAAAATGGTTACCCATGCGTCAGCGCAGAGCGCTGAGGGCCTTGACTAGCTAGTTTTCTTTTCTTAATAATCCTTCTTCTCCCTCTTATATCACTTCACAAATTCATTTCCTTTGCTCTGCCCATAGTAAAAATCTTCGCTCATCCAATAATCTTCTTCTACGATTTCCCTCACACCGCTCTGGGTTTATCCACTCTTCTTTCTTTATAAGATAAGATCAGATAAGATAGGTCAGGCAGCGACTGGTACTTCTCGGTATATATCCGATACCACTGTACTCGAATAGAGTTTGGCAGCTTCTCCGTCAAGGCTCGCATCAGTTCGGCATTGATCAAGTAGTGATCCTTCTTCAGCGCTCGCAGAGTAACGATGGCACATCTCACTCGGCTTGCGAATGCGCAGATATCCTTTGGATTCTCGCTGCAGCGTGTTAGTCCGCGCAATCTGCCTGTTTCGGCTTGCGCTATCGAGTCCGGTCTTCCAAACTGCAGCTCCAGTTCCCTCATGATGTCGTCCGGCTTTGCATGTCTGATGAGTTCCGAGCTCACCGTTTCGAGGGCACGTCTATGGAGACTTCTTCTGAGTCGTGCGGTATTCTCGACATCATGAAAGAACCTTCGGGTTGTTTCGTATATGGCTCGAAATGATAGCCATTCTGTGTGTGCGCCACTGAAATTCGGTAAGGTCATAATGACCTTCGACGCCGAGGGAGAATACGGTTCTATCTTCCTGTCGGCTAACGATGCTATCGCGGCCGTGAGGCCCGTTATGAACGGACGCAATCTGTCCCCCTGGTCATCTTCTGTTTTCTTCGGTGGCACCATTGGTTTAGCCACTTCATCGACTTTCGGCTCTAGATCCGGTACTTGCGCTCGACGAGAGTCCAGTGGGGGGGGGGGGTTGTTGCCGCTCACAGCTTCTATCACGGATGCCTCCCTCGGCGGCGTCGGTCTCTCTCTGATCAGGAACTGGTTCAGGTGCCTCTTCTAACCAGGAACGCAAGTACTCGTCATTCGAGTTTCTGTCATCTATGTAATCGTCGTCCGAAACTTGTTCGGCTCTCTGAAATGCTAATTGTGCAAGCTCCAACTTCATCTTGAGTAAGTCTTCGCGTGCCTTTGTAATTCTTCTATATGACCGCGTCGTCCTTCCTATGGTCGACGGCGGCTTGCTATGTTCAGTACGGGCATCATCCCGGGTAGTCATTGGCAAGACTCGGCTATAAGTTCTATCGGTCGGCTTCAGCGTACTGTCTGAAGGCGCTTTCTTGAGGTCATAGGAGGTTCTGTTCTGTCCCCTTGTTTTTCAACTGGAGCGGCCGGTGGGGGCAGGTCTTCACTGCGTGGCTGTGACGGCTGTGTTCCCTCAGTCGTGGATGGTGAACGCGGCGGTAACTGATGACGGGTAACGGGAGCCCTCTAGGATGGTTCCCGGTTCAGGTCCACTACCCACGCCTCAGGTGTCTTTCCTTGCGACCTCGTGACTGGCATTTTGTAAACTGGTAAGCCTTCAGCAAACTTTAAGTTAAAGTTTCAAACTATTTCTGTTCCCTCGGATTATTCTTCGAAGTCCCCAATCTTCAAAGTTTAAAAATTTTCTAAGTCCAAAGTTGGTCAAAATTTTCTAAGTGTAGAATCTTCTCAAAATTTTCTATGTCCAAAATCTTCAAAATTTTTCTTAGTCCCGCATTGATCAAAATTTTCTAAGTGTAGAATTCTTCAAAATTTTCCCAGTCCAAAATCTTCAAAATATCTTCTAAGTCTCGAATTCTTCAAAATTTTCTAAGCCCCGAAATGGATCTTCAAAAAATCTTCTAAGTCCCAAAATCTGTCTTCAAAATTTTTTAAGTCCCAGGATGACTCTTCAAAAATTCTTCTAAGTCCCAGGATCTGTCTTCAAAATTTTTCTAAGTCCCAGGATAAATCTTCAGAAATTCTTCTAAGTCCAAACTTAATCCTTCAGTGTTTCAGGAAAATTCCTCCCGGGGGTAGTTTTCTTGAAGGGTAGTTTTCTTGAAGAGGGTAGTTTTCTTGAAGAGGGTAGTTTTCTCGATGGACTACGATGTCGACCTCGGGTGTCTTCACAGGATCGTGTCGTAACGGGTGGCTTCAGATCCGCTTCGGTGTGAGTCTTCAAGGGTTGATTCTTGAAGGGTGGTTTCGGGAACAAATACCAATTGACAAACTATCAAAGAAACGTAACACGGAGATACGTAGCTTCGGTTCCGCTTCGGGGCGATTCTTCAAGGGTTGATTCGGGAAAGAATACCAATTGAAATACTATCAAAGAAACATAACACGGTAGTACAGAAATCCGGATCTCGAAGGACCAAAAAATGTACCAGACGGGCGTGATCGGCTGGAACGGGGGTGTGTTCGGGGTAGGTCTATCCTTCTTCAAATTCCTTCGACGTAAACTGCGACCACCCAACTGCGTCCAGCCGCGCTGACGTCCTGTACCGATGTACCAAAGGTCTCTGTACCACACGTGTACCGTTCTTCTTTCTTGAGTTTCGAACTTGCTGTCTTCGGGAATGATTGGGGTTAGGAATGTTTGCTTACCAGGGAATTAAATAAAGATGAAGATTGACTGTTTGAACACTGCAGCTAGCGGTTTAAGGGATGAATTCGCGACTATGTACTTTCTATTTAAAAGTTCTATATTTCTTCTTGCCAATGACTACGAGTTTAAGTTTTTGACCTATTTACTATTGTACCATGTTACTTTACCGTAACGAGGCCCAAAAACCACTAACTGTTTTAGTTTATTTTTAACTGTTGGTTTAACTTTGACTGAGGTACATTTCTGGTTATATCAAGGCTTATTCTAGGTCTGGATAGGGGTTGATGCACCTGTCTGTAAAGCCCCCGAAATTCCCCGTCGAACGGGGTGGAAATCAACCCTACCCACTTAGGGGTTGGTTGCATTTATCTATCGAAACTATCTACAAGTTTGAACTTGTTAACTATTAAGGGTTGACTTCCCGAAAAGCTGTGCCCTTAGGGCTGTTGGGCTATATGTATTACGGTAGGTGCATCATCCCTCTATCCAGATACACATCTTACAAAGCCACCCCTCTAAGGGTGGATGGACTATGAGGTCAGAAGCCCGGAAGGGGAAAAAATCGGTGTTTTTACATTTTTCCATTTTGTGGCTTTATGCCTTAACTGACCATATAGATGTATACATATTCTGATAGGGCTTAGTGCCAGCTCTTTAATGCCTATATTTTTAAGCCTAAATATCTAGGTTTTTTGTATGTTTAGTAAAGGGAGGTGTCTGTGAATGGTGGTTTATCAGTCCACCCTACTACCTTTTGAGTAGCTGTCCTGTGTCGGTGTATGAAAAATGTTCGATACCTGTGTACCTCCTTTACCTTTAACTTTTACCAGATACCTTTTCTAAGGGTTTACCAGGAATGTGTAAGGGAGTGTGTAACCCTACCTATCAATTTCAGCTACATAAGTTCCCCAAGGCGTCTCACGCGCCTGGGGAAAACGACAACAATTTTATGATTTTAATTTTCAAACAACAATAAGTATCTAAGCTATAACTTATCCTATGTTTTACATAAGCTCGTATATTTGCGAGTTATATAATACTATGACACTACCGTCGCGAACACGTAGGGTACCGTTGCTGGGCTACGTCAGTCGACTCCACGAGGAAATTAAATAGCGCTGTTATCTCCTGGTCACCGTTGTGCGATCGGTAGACGCCGATGTAAAAAGATGTCTCCACGCCAGTGTCCACATGTGGCCATATGACAGAAAAACCCGATTTCTCAAAGCAACGGAGACGACGACTACAGATTTCATCGCGGACATACACACAGACCCCAGATTGCTACTTGAACTTGTGGTCAAGAGAATAACCAGGGTAGTTGAGGTACGCCACGTCCAACTGGGTTGATATTTTCGTCTCCGTTAGGAAAAACAGGTGCGGCGTCTCGGTATCTAGGTGATGATGAACCGGATCGAGATTGGAGTGAGCGTCGAGCGGCTGCCTACCAGACCATTACTTCCCATTAACTGGAAAACACGGTACTTCTTGGCAAGACTGGAGTCAGATCTACAAATGACAGCTTCCCAGCTGTCATTCGTAGATCTTTGGGAGTCGGCTTAACGTGCTTTCCGAGGCTCGGCGAAAACTCAGTATGTTAAGATGGTCACCCATCCGCAGACCAACCTTGGCAAGCGTTGCTTAACCTTGAATATCGACCCGTGTGGCTGTTATTATTTAGCCACGAGCTCCTCCATAGAATATCTCTGTAGAATAGGTACTTCGGGTAATAAATAAATTACAAACCACTCACTGAACGTAACAAATCGTAGCTACTTCACAACAGATTTCGGTGGAAAGTTGATTATCATAACATTAAAACTTTTCCCAGGATATTAGTAATACATTACTTAATACCGCATCAAAATCAGTTGAGTAGAACCTGATTTATTGCAACCTTTGTTTTTGAAGTCGGTTAAAAAATTTACGAATATGATAGTTATTTTAATGATATTTTCAGTTTTAAGTTTTCACAACGTTCAGTCATACATCCCTTGAGAAACATCAAATTAAATAATTTGAAATCATTAGCTCGATTTTAACTTGACATTTTCACGCTAGAGACTAATGTTATAAATTATCCAGCGACGTGCGGTGGGGATTCTAACGCGGTATGGGGCTGTGGTAAGAACTGCGGTAGACATTGCTCCGAACGCAATAAAACAGAACCAGTGGTTTGTACCGCTGAATGCAAAGAAAACGGTTGTGATTGCCGCAAAGGTTTCTGGTTAGATTATAACATAGGGAAATGTGTGCTTGCTAAGGATTGCAGTAAGTTTTTATAATGTAACCTAACTGATTGTTTACATATCGATGCCTAACGGCCAAAAAAGGATAACCGCCACTTTACAAATTTTACAGGAGAGTGGTTTAAAGTTAACCACCGAATCAAATGCTTTCATTTTGTAAATTCAACACATTTTAATGCGTTATTAAAGAAAGCAATGAAAAGTGTTGAATTGAGCGTATCGTAGCGAAGCAGATGAGTTTTCGAAACATTTAAGGGAATAGATTAGGGTGTGTAGGGATGTGTATTGTGTTACGCAACTGGAATGCGGAATGATATTTTCATATTGGCTAATTCAATATTTTCAATGTGTCCGTCATTTTTACCAATTAACTTCTTTTCCTAATAACAAAACTTAAAACTATTCGTGACTAACCAGGTTTGAACAACCTGATTCATCCACTTGTGAAGTCACAAATCCTTTCAACTATTCTAGGTAGTAAAAACGACCTTTACAAGTATTCTTTTACGCACGTAGGTACTAACGATTTGTACAAGAGTAAGCGATAACCGTCACGGTATACAAGATAATTAACAGGTGTTTTATGAACAAACACCAAATTAAACAGTTGACATAATGAGAAAAATTTAAATGATATATTGGCAAACAGCATTACGGTAAAGTAAATATAAATCACAACGTCAATGACATAACTTTTTTTTTTTCTTTTTTTTTTAAAAACGGTACCCCACACTAGGAATTTATCCTGTATCGTGGGTGCATACACAAACATACAAACTCACATACACAAACAGCCAGACCCGGATCAACTATCTGTAGGCCATACAAATATTTTGTTCCGTGCGGGAATCGAACCCGCGACACGCAGCGCAGCAGCCGATCGCTCAACCACTGCGCCAACCGTGTCGTCGCGGTATACTTACAGTATATAAGTATTTAGATACGCGCATAACTTACAGTATATAAGTATTTAGATATTTAAAACAGATATTATTTATTTAACAGCACCAACTTGTGGAAAAGATGAAGTCTATTCAGCCTGTACCAACAGCGACTGTGGACCGCAAAAATGTTCGCAATTAGGATTTGCGATACCTTGTCCCAGAATTGATCCCGCTTATTGCATCAAAGGATGTGTTTGTAGAACGGGCTTCGTACGTGCCGCAAATGGAACTTGCATACCGAAAAACAAATGTCGTGAGTTTCAATAAAATTTTGTAGTTATAATAAGAACTTGATATGATAACATCGGAATTTTTAGTAGATGCAGCATTGGAAAATCTATCACAAGGCGGTCCGAATAATCTAGCGAAGATCGCGAGAATCCACCGGATGTGAAACGAACAGGACCGGTTGTTGTGGCGAAATTTTGGGGAGGCCTATGATGTCCGCAGTCTTTCGTCCGAAATGATTATGATATTTATTATTGTGTTCTGATCAACTGCACTTGAACTACTATAGCTACCTTAACTACAACGACGTAAAGACACTGTTAATTTCGAATTCTTATCATGGACCTGCTTTTGGCTGTACTTTTAAAAAATATTGGCTCAGAATCTGATAGCTTGCTTATAATCCAAAAATTCATCCGTTCTACCTCTGTTACAGCTTCATGCGGAGGAGATCCTAACGCAATATCAGGATGTGGAAATAAATGCGGTAGACGTTGCTCCAATTATAATAGTACAAAACCTGTACTTTGCACAAAAGAATGCAACTTAAATGGCTGTGACTGCAAGGAAGGTTTGGTTTTGGACGACAGCACTGGAAAATGCATCCGACCGAAACAATGCAGTATGTGGCCTTTACATACGTACTTACTTAGACTTGATCCAGATTATTTTTAAAGATTTTTGGTCAACCACTACTATGCAAAGGATGAATTGAACTGGCTTCTTCTGAGCAGCACGCAAACTGTTCTTCAAAATCTATATAAAGTTGTTATTTTTGGCCATTGAAAGATTTGAAAGGAATGCCCGCTCTTCGATATGTTTATCTCACTTACAACCGTTACCAGCACGCTACCAACTGACCATGTGGTATTTGTATGTATAGAATGCCTAGGCAATGTTAATGTTGCGGAGTTTGTTCGGCAGAGTAAACGCGGCCCTGGAACGCAAATTTACATTAGAAAGAACACGGATAGGCTTTAGTCAGTAAGAGTTTGCCACTCCCTTCCACTCCGCCCAGAGCAGAAAGAGTCATTTGATTACGAACCATTAAAATATCACGGTGTATATGTATTTTAAAAATATTGATTATAAAGAAGGAAACAAAAAGAAGTGTTTATAAAATTGTTGCTTTACAGTTTCTTGCGCTGGAGACTTCAATGCCGAGTCAGGTTGTGACAAAAATTGCACAAAACGATGCCCTGGTCCCAAACCAGCAGAATGCAAATGCTATAAGGATGGCTGCAAATGTAAAGACAAATTTGTGTACGATCCTAAAACCAATAAATGTGTACATCTGGAACAATGTAGTAAGTAACTGAATCATGTAACCATAATATTAAACGGTGAAATTACTATTAATCTTCATGTTTGTAACGTCAATCGAAAGGATAGGATCAAAAATCGTTCCTATAGTGAACATACTATCCCCTTTAACGACACTGCACTTATCTGTATGTATTTTTGGATATAATTTTTCGACTAAGTCGATTTTTTTTTTAAGAGTTGTATACATGGTTGTATAAAGTCTTACTTACTTATACAACCATGTATACAACTATACATAAAATTGTATAGATTTCTAATACTTAACTTAAATTTTTTAGCTCCACCCTGTGGCAAAAACGAAGTCCTTTCAAACTGCAGCAACGTTGGATGTGGACCCTGGCGGTGCACGGATGTAGGATTTCGAACAGGTTGCGTCAAAATGGACCAGAAATATTGTACCGTTGGCTGTGTCTGCGAAGAAGGTTACGTGAGAGACGAAAATGAAATTTGCATTCCAGTTACTGATTGTTGTAAGCATCAATTTATTTATACACGAGACACTCGTAAAAGAAAATTATATACCGAGTGAAGAGCACAAAGTCCTAACTGATAAATTCTTCCAGGAGACCTGCGACAATTTATTATAAGTACTCCTAATAAAAACTTTAATGCACAAAAAAACCGGCCAAGTGCGAGTCGGACTTGCACACGAAGGGTTCCGTACTGTAAACCTTAATATAATTATTTGTTGTTATAGCGGCAATACGCGGTTACTCAATCTGTGAAAATTTCAACTTTCTTCCTATTACGGTTCTTGAGATACAGCCTAGTGACAGACAGACGGACGGACAGCGGAGGCTTAGTAATAGGGTTCCATTAGTTACCCTTTGGGTATGGAACCCTAAAACTCATATTGTCGTTTGTTATAATTGTATCTGTTTACTAACTTCTCTTAGCGGCCTCGCCATGTTCAAGTATTTTGGCTCAAGGTATAAGATTCTTCATACAAACTTCCACCCCCATTAGGAACGAATTTATAAAAATCCTTTTATATCGGATGTCTACATCATATAACGAAGTTGACCTCTAAATTTCTCTACGACCAGCAATTTAGGCTGTGCATTGATCCATAAATCAGAACAAAGCCTTTTGTACCTAAACTAGCTGTTGCCGCGACTTCGTTCGCGAGTAAATCGGAAAGTAAAATGTTAATGCTAGATGAGATCTCTAAGATTACATATATACGAACAATCAATATATAGCATTGCTTGACTCCTCTTAGATTTAGGAATTTGGAAGAGTTATTGAGCAAAGCATTTCACCTTTTAAGTTTTCGTAATGAGAAACATTTTAATGATAACGCTTGTCTATGCATGATGTTAAAGAAAGTTGCTAGGGTTGTTAATACGTTGCGGAATTTGTTCGAAAGAGCCATGGCAGCCCTGCAACGCAAAGGGCATTAGAAGGAACACGGATGGGTTTTAGTCAGTAAGAGTCTGACACTCCCCTCTGCTCCGCCTAGAGCGGGAGGAGTCATTTGATAATTTCACATCCTTATAAAAAACTAGTGGACGTCACGCGGTTTCACCCGCGTAGTTCCCGTTCCCGTGGGAGTACGGGGATAATATATAGCTTGTGTTACTCCCTGAAAATGTAGCTATCCAATGCTAAAAGAATTTTTCAAATCGGTCCAGTAGTTTTGGAGCCTATTCAATTCAAACTAACAAATTTTTCCTCTTTATAATATTAGTGTAGATGTAGATATAAAAAGGGTTATTAACGTGCGATAGAGCTACATAAAGTTGGTCATGGGAAAACCAACCAGAAGAGAAGTCTACCCCTGCAACAGAGAGAGTAGAGTAAAGTAGAGACTCTGCTATCCGCACCATGTTAGACTCCCATTCTCAGTCCTGGCTAAGTTAGCCAGCCAAGCTCCGCCCAAATGCACGGATACCTCCTGGGTACTTCCCAGGTTTGGCGGAGCGACCTCACCGTTCCGAGAATTTATTCACGTCGCGCAGCCTCGGCATTACTTTTTGGATGATGTGGGCAACTGATTCCTCGGTTCAAAGCAACCTCTGCAAATTAGGCTGTCTTCAGCGCCTATGTTGAAAAGATGTTTTTAGGGGGCAATGACCCGTAATTATATCTATTATTATTTAGAGGCTATTTCTACTTGAGCGGAGAAGTTTAGTTAGTCGCGTGTATAGGCATAACATTGCCAGTTTTGACTACCTGCAATTTATAGCCCGTGACCATTTACTGTCACGAAATTCGGTTGATCTCTGGCAAATTCATGTACAAAACTATGGAAACGGTAGGAGGGAGAGCAAGTGTAGAAACTAAACGGAAAACAATTTGTTGGATGTATGTGACTTTGCAAAGTTTTATAGAAATTAAATACCTAAATAGAAATCATAAAACTTAATTCCATGGCCGATTTCATGGAAATATATTCCTTATTCATGAAGCTATCTAGGTATAGATAGGTATATCCGAATTGATGGTTGATGCTTGGTCGGTGAGTTCCCCGTACATATGGCAGAAGAAATGAATTCATGTTGTGAAGCAACGGGATAGCACAGGCTATCTTCTAAATTAACCGAAAAATCTTCTTGAAACTTGAAGCTTGATGAATCAAGTTGATTTTTTATTTATTCCGAACCAGGGACGCAAATCGAAACAATTTTATGTTTTTAAAACACAGAAATCCATTTTAAGCGGAGCTAATGCAATTCTTTCGACTCCTCTATCATGGGACTTCGCCAACTGCTCGTGGGTGATATTACGTGACCCCTGGCTCCAAGCCCGTATAGACCCAGTATTGGGCAACTTTATCAAAACTTAGCAAATGTAAGCGCGCGCCTGTTGACCAATATTCTAATCTCAATACCGCGATTCTAAAAATTAGATCAAATGCATAACACCATCTATGGAATACGTAGTTGAACTGTTTAAATATAAATTCGGAACTTGTTTTAATTTTAATTAATAGGAATATTATGTGCATTCAAAACGATAGTTTTGTAAGGTATTAAAAAAAGTACTTACTTTGTTAAGACGTTGTAAAAGTAATAAATAAAAAAATATTGTCTAGTGTAATTCTCAAGCTGTCGATAATAATATGTCGGTCAATAGATGGCACTGCGTGTATCTGCATTACGTTGACTTTTTCTAGAAAATTACAACAATTCCTATCAGGTTTTATGTAAAACTTACCTACATTGGTTTTGTACTTTTAAAACGTGATGCGAACAAAACGGAATACAGATAAAGAGAAAATAGGTTCTGTTAATTATACTTTAACAGTCTGGGTTTTATATTTGGCATATTTGGGTAAATGCTAAAAATCCGAAATACAACAGTTGTGTGTTATGAATATTTGAAAATATTAGGTAAAATAGGAATCATGAAAGTAAGGAAATGCATAAGTTAAATAAAACCCAAATAAAATGACGACTGCTGAGATTCAAACCCACACCAACTTTTCAGTAGGCAGTCTTTAAACCGATGGTCTATAACTACTACGACAGTTGGTTGAAATAGCCGATCTTATTTATGTCATGGGTTTTCGCTGCTCAGCTCCTTGAAAGTATAGCAAGATGATAAACATTGCTAAGCTTAGACCCATAGGTATCTGCAATTTTGTAATATGTAGTGGCTTCTTATAACAATTCCTCGCTAAACTGTTTGGAAAAATGTCGAATATTATTTTAAATGTTATTTTAAGTACGCGAAAACCCATTTTTTTTTATTGACATTATTATGGTGTAAAAATACATTTCAAAAGAAAAAATAAATACAAAAATAATATATGTTGGTGAGGATCGAACCATGTGCACTTTCTCGTTCAAAACAGATTTTTTTTAGTATTTCTCATCCTCCATAGCACATAGCGTGATAATATATAGCCTATAACCTGACCGTACCTATAAGGATTATTTGTGCAAAATTTTAACAAAATCAGTTCAATAGTTTTCTCGCCAATTGGAAACATACACCTCAAGATATACTATTTTATTACACGTATATATATACATAACAGGAAAAATAAAGCAATTTTAAATCATCAACAAAAATACATTAGTTGAAAGTTGTCAATAGATGGCGCTGATCTTAAAGAAAAAAAAAATACATTTCATGATTTATATGATGGCACGGAACCCTTGGTGCGCGAGTCCGACTCGCTCTTGACTGTTTTTTTTTTAGATTCCTAAGTGATTTTTTCAGCGACGTGCGGTGGGGATCCTAACGCGATATCTGGCTGTGGTATAAACTGCGGTAAACATTGCTCCGAACGCAATAAGACAGAACCTGTATTTTGTACCGCTGAATGCAAAGAAAACGATTGTGACTGCCGCAAAGGTTTCTGGTTGGATGAAAACACTGGAAAATGCGTTCGGGCTAAGGATTGCAGTAAGTTTGTATAACGTGACCTAACTGTCTGTTTACATATAATTTGGAATAATTGCGCAAACACCCAATTAAAGGCATTCATTTTGTAAATTCAACACATTCTATTGCGTTACAGAACGCATTTTTATGTATCCGTAATTTTTACTAATTAACTTCTTTTCCCAATAACAAAACTTAAAACTATTTATAACGTTCGAAGTTTGAAAAACCTGATTCATCTACTTGTGAAGACACTAATCTTTTCATGTATTCTTGGTAGTAAAAACGCCCTTTACAAGTATTCTTTTACGAACGTAGGTACTAACGATTTGTACACGAGTAAGCGATAACCGTCACGGTAAACAAGACAATTAACAGGTGCTTTATGAAAAAAAAAATGAAACAGTTGTTATAATAAGAAAAATTTAAATTATATAATGGCAAACAGCATTAAAGTAAAGTAAATATGAATCACGACGTCAATGACAAAACGTAAAGTATGTATTTGGATATTTAAAACAGATATTATTTATTTTACAGCACCAACTTGTGGAAAAGATGAAGTTTATTCAGCCTGTACCAACAGCGACTGTGGACCGCAAAAATGTTCGCAATTAGGATTTGCGATACCTTGTCCCAGAATTGATCCCGCTTATTGCATCAAAGGATGTGTTTGTAGAACGGGCTTCGTACGTGCCGCAAATGGAACTTGCATACCGAAAAACAAATGCCGTGAGTTTCAATAAAATTTTGTAGTTATAATAAGAACTTAATATGATTACATCGGAATTTTTAGTAGATGCAGCATTGGAAAATCTATCACAAGGCGGTCCGAATAATCTAGCGAAGATCGCGAGAATCCACCGGATGTGAAACGAACAGGACCGGTTGTTATGGCGAAGTTATGGGGAGGCCTATGTCCAGCAGTTAACGTCTTTCGCCCGAAATGATAATGATATTTATTATTGTGTTCTTATAGTCCTTAGGATAAAACACAATTTTGAGCACGATCAACTGCACTTGAACTATGATAGCTGCCTTAACTACAACCACAAAAGATAAATTCTTATCATGGACGTGCTTTTGGTTCTACTCTTCAATATTGGTTCAGAATGTGATAGCTTGCTTATAATCCAAATATTCATCCGTTTTAACTCTGTTACAGCTTCATGCGGAGGGGATCCTAACGCGATATCAGGTTGTGGAAATAACTGTGGTAGACGTTGTTCCAATTATAATAGCACAAAACCTGTGCTTTGCACAGCATTATGCAGATTAAATGGCTGCGACTGCAAAGAAGGTTTGGTTTTGGACGACAGCACTGGAAAATGCATCCAACCGAAGCAATGCGGTATGTGGCCTTTACAAACATTTTCAAGGTCATTTCAACTCGGAAGGGTTTAACACGAACCGTGCAGTATTCTTTGTAAGAAACTCCTACAAGGCACACTAATCGAAATCGTATCGTAATCACCTCACCTCGGGACTTTCGAGCCGCGGTACGGTGCGTAGTCAGTTTGGAGTTCCCGCGCTTACGGGTCGCCGACGACCAATATCAGCAAATCGTAGCCGAGTCGACGTTCTGGAGCGGCTGATCCGATTTGACTACCTACGTGTGCTAACGTTAAGTTGACGCCTGTTTGACGGCGAGGCACAAGGCGATACGGTGACAAACCTTCTTCCGAGCAATAGGCAAACTGTTCTTCAAAATCTTATCACGTTGCTATTTTTGGCCATTAAAAGATTTGAGCGGAATGCCAGTTCTTCGATAAGTTTTTAGGCATCCACTGCTTGACGACTCAGGCTGGCAGGCTATCTCACTTACATCCGTCGCCAGCACATTGCCGACTGAACATGTGTTAGTTGTACAGAATGCCTAGGCAATCTAACTGTTGCGGAGTTTGTTCGAAAGAGTTACCGCGGCCCTGGAAAACGGATGGGCTTTAGTCAGTAAGACTCTGACACTCCCTTCAATTCCGCCCAGAGCGGCAGGAGTCATTTGATGTGTTCACATTCTAAAATAAAAAAATACAATGTAACTAGTAGAAAAACTGGCCTGATGGATTCAAAATACATAAATTGTTGTGTCGTTGTTTCTTAAATATGGATTATTAAAAATAAAACCAAAAGAAGTGTTAAAAATATTGTTGCCTTACAGTTTCTTGCGCTGGAGACTTCAATGCCAAACCAGGTTGTGATAAGAATTGCACAAAACGATGCCCTGGTCCCAAACCCGCAGAGTGCAAATGCTATAAGGATGGCTGCGAATGTAAAGACAAATTTTTGTACGATCCTAAAACCAGAAAATGTGTACGTCTGGAACAATGTAGTAAGTAACTTAATCATGTAACCATAATATTAGAGGGTGAAAATACTTTTAATCTTCAATACTTCTATGTTGGACCTATAGTCAATCAAAAGGATAGAATCAAAACTCGTTCCTAGGTCACAATGCGTGTGTGAGTGAATATACTATCCCCTCTAACGACACTGCACTTGTCCGTATTAATGACGTTGTGCTCGACAAAGGTTGAGCTCAGTCTCCTGGCGGCGGCCGTGCAGTGCAGAAAGGTACACATCTAGAAACCGGCGTATGTTCCGAATTCTTGTTAAGTGTACTTATTGTGTGAGAACATTGTTATTGAGACTTTGAGTGTAAATAATAATTTGATTTAAAAGCAAACGGTGTTTCTATTGCGCAATAACCAACACTTCCCATAGTACGCCCACTTCAGTTCCAATATCCTAGCTGATGGAACCTGGAGAGTTGTACTTTCACTTTTCCAAGAATTGACTTGAAAATTTGTATAAAACACCGGGACTCATAAATTTATACTTACTCAACTGTCTTGACCGTTTCTAAGGGACCGTTTCAGTTTTCTGGTAGACACTATCAACGACAATACTTTATTAAATTACGTAATAATTTTTTTCTTAAAATATATTCGAAAAATCATCTTATATTTCTGCAGCAAAATGTCCAGGAGCAAATGAGATCTATGATCCATATCCGCCAAGTTGTCCGCCGCAAACTTGCGAAAGTATCGGACAAAAATACTTCTGTCCATTTATACCCGCTAACAAAACTTCCAAGAACTGCCACGGAGCCTGTCGATGCAAACCAAACTTCCTCAGAAATAAGATCGGGGAATGTATTTTGGCCAAGGATTGTCGTAAGTTTTCTGTTTGCATATCGAGTTTAATTACTGTTGTGGAGTTCCTTTTAAAGTCTTCGCTCCTGGTACTTTTTGCTGAAGGTACTTTTATGATGAGATCTTCACCGAGGTTGATTTGTGGATGGGTAACCATCCGTACATACCGAGACTCCTCCGCGCCTTGGAGGAGTTAATTGAACATCTTTGACTGCCATTACGAGAAGTCAGAAGCCAGTTAATCTGACACCAGTCTGACTAAAGAATACAGTATTTAACCATCACTGGTTTATGGACCGGGTGTATCACTCCATGTAAGGCTGGTAAGCTACATATAACTGGAAACTGATCATGAACTCCTTTTTACAACTTAACAACGAAAATATATTCAAAATGATTTTCACTCACTAATGATGTCGTTTTCAGCACCGGTATGTAAAGAGCATGAAGTATATTCCGAATGTACAAACGGTGGATGTCAAGCTAGAAATTGCACTCAATTAGGACAACCAGTACCCTGTATAAAGTTGGATCCCAAATATTGTATCAAAGGCTGTGTCTGTGAAGATGGATATTTACGAGCAAGAAATGGCACTTGTGTTCCGGAAGATAAATGTGATAGTGAGTATTTTTAAAACCAAAATTGAAGAACCAGATTATTTCGACTGCTTTCTCTCGACATGCTTGTGGTGTTTTTTTAAATATTTGTCGTGATTGGGTACGAACTCTCTTATTGCTCTTTATAAAAATATGTATATTCGTAATGTAATTACCGTTATTAAAATCTATCAAATTCTGAGATGGTAAATTGGTAACCCATTCAGTATGGGCACGCTCAGCGTAATTCTGTTCTATAACTTTGTTTTTGATGCTGTAATTTTATGTCTACGTCGAATAAATATTTTTTATTCTATTCTTACTATGACCATATTTTCCTACAGATTGCAATAAACCTCACGAACACTACGACCCTTGCGCTCCAACATGTCCACCACAAACCTGCGAGAGTATCGGAAGACAGTACAAATGTCCAGCGACTGCTGCAATTTGTAGGGGAGCCTGTCGATGTGATGAAGGATACTTCAGAAATAAAAAAGGAGAATGTATACTTAAAAAAAATTGCTGTAAGTAAGACCCATTTTCAAATAAAACACTCAGCGAAAGTTGTACCAGTACCAGTCAAATTATTTTTACTAGAACCGAAATTATCTTTGGAAGAAGATGATGATGATGTTGATAATGATGAACATGATAGGTGGAATATATTATGATAGGCACCATAATATATTTGCGGTATTTGCAACATATCTTCTCTTCCACATCTATCAGTTACATGGCAAATGTACCTCCTTTCAACATTTTTTTTGTTATCTCTTACTTCCACAATGCCATTCGCATTCAAACTCAAAACTATGCTTCATTATTATCAATTCTTGGGAATACGTCACTATAACATAGTGCATTACAAGTAGAACCTGAATATAGCTGGCACAGGAACGTGAGGATTGGCACTTGAAAAGAAAAGCATATGCTCAGGAGTGAACAAACCGGGGCTGTGGATAATGATGATAATGTTTTTTTGTTAATCCTTCATTAATCTGAATATTTTCATTTTAGCACCAACTTGTGGTAGGAATGAAGTCTATAATTCATGTGCCAACGGTGGATGTGGAAAATGGAATTGTTCGCAGTTGGGACAACCTGATCTCTGCATTGATGTTATTGAGTGTATAGGAGGCTGTATTTGTCAAAAGGGATTCTTACGAACGGAGAATGGTACATGCGTACAAATCGATCAATGTCCAAGTAAGTTTTCATTGAAAGAATAATCAGATGAAGGTAGGTAGTTACCTATAAGTTCAGGATTATGTTTTTAATGATAAATCATATCCCCGTCTACTAGTACTAAAAGACTAATTCGACACCATTTACTTTATCTTTGTCTACAACCAAGACCAACACCTTAGAAGTCCCTTTCGTCCCAACATCTTTTAAGTCTTTCACAAAATCGTCTGCTGCCTTTTGGGACCAGTGTGTAATTTTCACATCTGCTATCGTTATGGCTTCGTTCATCTTGCTGCAGATGTAACCAGCGCATGACAGATATTCACTCATTTGAAAATAATGCACTTACTATTGCAGTACCGCCTTGTGGTAAGAACGAAAGGTTCGAATTTGACCCGGGTTCCATATGTGAGCCGCAGTCATGCACAGAGCTGGGTATGCCCCTAACGTGTTCAGCAATAACAGGGGATACAAGTCCAGAAGAACCGTCTTGCATCTGTGATTACGGATTTGTGAGGAATGAATATGGAGATTGTATACCTAAAAAGCAATGCCGTAAGTAGTTTTATTTGGTTAATTACTCTTGCTTTTTATCTTTGATAAAATTAAAACAAGTTAATACATTTTTATTATTACGTACTTACCTTTTTGAATTAAGCTACGAAAAATAATCTTGATAAACTTAAGAAAAAAAATTACATAAGAAATGTTATGATTACTCTGATAGTTTTTTTTTTTTTTTTGTAATTCTAAACATTTCATCACAGCATCGTGTGGTGGAGATCCGAACGCAGAATCAGGTTGTGGTTGCCACTGCGGTGGACGTTGCTCCAATTACAACAAAGGACCCGTAACATGCCCTAAAAGATGCAAATTTAATGGTTGCGACTGTAAAAAAGGCTTCGTATTTGATTCGAACACCAGAAAATGCGTACGGCCCAAAGAATGCAGTAAGTATATATGGACCATTCACGATTTCCGAATTCCATTAATATGGACCATATTTATACATTTATAATTGTACCTTTTCAGCTCCAAAATGTGGAAAGCATGAAGTATTTTCGGAATGTATCAACGGCGGATGTGAACGCAAAAATTGTTCTCAATTAGGAAAACCTGTACCTTGTGTGAAAATAGATCCGAAATATTGTATAAAGGGGTGTCTCTGCAAAGAGGGATATTTGAGAGGATCTAATGGAGTCTGCGTACCAGAAAAAAAATGTGGACGTTAGTATATTGGCTGACTGGCTTTCTTTGTTTTTTTTCTGGCTCTTTTTTGTAATTTTAGGGTTCCGAACATACGTAAGCAGACTACAGACTCCTTATAGGATCACTCGGGTGTCTGCTGTCTGTCTGTCTCCCACTGGCAATTTTTTCCGAATCTACTGGACCATTTCTGTTGCAATTTGGTACACATATCAACTTCTGTGACCCAAACACGGACGCGTTACGTAAATACATATTTTGAATATGCGGTCACTTTGGGAATTTACTAATAATATATTTACTAACTTTTTTCAAACTGTACCGTGTGACATATCAAATGATTAAAACATTTATTTTTGATTCTAATTTTAAAATTCTTGTCAGAGTTTTAATAATATTTTTTTCACAATTTTAAAATGAATCGTTTTGAAGTCATTCAAGAAATAAGACAAAAAATGAAAATTTCCCCGCCATAATGTTAATAAAACATGTTACAAAAAATGAAATTCTTTCGCAACCCTATGCATGCAAGTCCGTCTCGTACTTGGCCAGATTTTTTAACACAATTTCCTGATCCCAACTAATATTATTCGAGTATATGTAAAAGTGAGTTTATTTGTTACCTCATCACATTTTAAACAGATTCACCGATATTTACCCGGAAGCAAAGCAGCGGGCCGCAGCTATTAAAGTATAAACTTTGATTCAACATAATCTTATATAATAAAAAGCTTTTAATACTACAATAAGCAAAAACCGGAAAAAATTAGAAATGTTTTATTTAAAAGAGCTTTGATAATAATTTTGCCTCGTTCAGCTTTCTTTACCGTACCTAGCGTTTTGATGTAGATATGATTGACAATGATACTAATTTAGAAAGACTTATAAGCTAGTAAGTAAACATATATGTTTACAGAGAAATGCTGGGGACCTCACGAATTTTACGATCCTTGCCCTCCAAGTTGTCCCCCTCAAACTTGCGAGAGCTTCAACAAGACTTATCATTGTCCTCTCATGAAAATTGATGAAAAAGATTGTAAACCTGCCTGTCGATGCAAGGAAGGCTACTGCAGGAATAAAATTGGACAATGTATATCGACGGCAAATTGCCTTTCTTTAATAAAAAGTAAGTACATTCGACAAAGAGATTGGTAAGCACGTTATAAGTTGCGGAATTTGTTCGAAAGAGTCACCGCGGCCCTGGAACGCAAAAGACATTTTGGTGGAACACGGATGGGTTTTAGTCAGTAAGAGTCTGACACTTTTTTTCGCTGTGAGAGGAGGATAGATGTCTATTCTGGACAGCTTGATGTCATTATTTTGTTTTCGGAATTAAATATGTCGATCAATGTAGGTGAACCGTTAGGGGGCGCCTTCAAATTAGCCTCAAAGTGCCGCGCGGTGGCAGCGCATCTGCAGCACTGCAGCCATATAAAAATAAACGCGCGGTGGCAGCGTATTTGCCCTTATTGCAAATTAATTTGGTGTCAACCAAGGAAAAGTTATTAATAAAATTGATACTGCAGATTTTTCTGTGGGTTTAGCTTTCTCTAGGTGTTACCACTCATAGTAACAATGATTGGTCTAACATTTTCACTGGGAATATTGTAGCTACTGATAGTTAGTTAATTCAGTTTCCTAGAAAGATGTTTAAACATCAAAATTAAATTTTCATAGCTGTCTTTTAAGATTAATAATGACCAAATAGTATAAAACGAAGAGGCTATCTTATTCTGTTTTCTTCTAAACCACGCCATTAACTTTAGTACCATTTTCACTAAAAGAAGAGCAATAAACGAGGTAGGCACTTAACTTGCAAGCATGCTTGCAGCATAACTTGCAGACTTCGATGCCTGGGCCTGTCGCTAGATATAAATAATTTTCAAAATAATTGTTATCCCTATTTTTTTCTCCAGCGCCAAAATGTGGAGCAAATGAGAGACTGGAAGAATGTCCAGATTGGTTGTGTACACCACAATCGTGCTCCCAACTAGGCTACCCAATAGCTTGTCCAGCGTTACAGGGTAACATCAGCAGCAATGCAACTTGCCCAGGAAGACCTGGCTGTGTCTGTATAGACAACTATGTCAGGCATGATGGCGGAAAATGTATTCCTGTCGGTGAATGCGGTAAGTAAAAGGCTATTTTCATCATCTTCCTTTTCACATCAGCCGAAAGATGTCCACTGCTGGACATAGGCCTCCCCCAAGTGTCGCCACAACAACCGGTCCTGTGTATCTCGTCATCGACTATCCGCGACTCTCACCAGATCTAGGAGGCCTTCCAACGCTGCGTCTTCCGGTACATCCGGTCCATCTGTTCTGCGAGCAATGCACCCTGTCTACTGCCATTTCAGTTTGAAGATTCTTTGGGTTATGTCGGTGAAACTTTAGTTCTCTTGAGGATGTCATCATTCCAGGGGGGCTACTCTCTAAGCCCGAAGTCCGAAGTTTCGGGCTTAGTTGAGGGAGTATTCTACTCCGTATCACCTACGGACTTACGATTATTCCCAAACCTGAACTAAGAATGAATGACTACACGATTTGATAGTGACTGTCAAATCGTGTTGTCATTAATTCTTAGTGGTTAGGTGATACGGAGTAAAATACGCCCGCAACTAAGCCCGAAACTACGGACTTCGGGCTTAGAGAGTAGCCCTCCTGATTCGAGCACTGCCCTCTCCAATGCTCTTTGGGTGACTTTAAGCCTTCTGATAAAGCCCATTGTGGGCAACCACGTTTCGACTCCATATTTCATCACTGACAACACGCACTAGTCATAGACTTTCGTCTTGAGATACTGTGGTATGTGAGACGACAAAATACCACACAACTTCCCGAAAGCCGCCCAGCCGAGTCGGATTTGATGGTTGACCTCTTTCTCGAAGTTAGCCTTAACTAGCTGTAGCTGGACCATGAAAAGGCCATTTTATCATATACTTATATACCAGCTTTTCAAAGCTAGCATGATGTCGAGTATCTTGATCGACTATTGTCATTTTGGTCAACCAATCTCAAATGTAATCATGTGTCTATAAAAACAGTGAATAAACTTTTCAGAGAACAATCCAGCTTTACAAAATGAGGTGTTATAAATAAATGCCATAATAGATTTTTTTTTTTTTGCATATTAAGTCTTACTATTATTATAAACCGTCGAATCCGACTCAGCTGGACAGCATTCGGAAAATTGCGTGGTAAATTCTCGTCCCACATACCACAGTGTCTCAAAACGGAAGTCTATGATTAGTGCGTGTTGTTAGTGATGACATATGGAACTGAAACGTGGGCGCTCACATTTGTCTCATCAGAAGGCTCAAAGTCACTCAAAGGGCAATGGAGAGGGCAATGTTTGAAGTTTCCTTGCGTGATCGAATCAGGAATGATGATATCCGCAAGAGAACCAAGGTTACCGACATAGTCCGAAGGATCGCCAACCTAAAGTGGCAGTGGGCAGGGCAAATTGCTCGCAGAACAGATGGTTGATGGGGCCGAAAATTTCTGGAGCGGCGACCGCGTACCGGAAGACGCAACGTTGGAAGGCCTCCCACAAGGTGGACCGATGACCTGGTGAAGGTCGCGGGTAGCCGATGGATGCGAGACGCGCAGGACCGGTCGTTGTGGCGACGCTTGGAGGAGGCTTATGTCCAGCTGTGGACGTCTTTCGACTGATATGATGATGATGATGATTATTGTAAATGCGAAAGATTGGATGGATGGATCGATTCATTAATATATGTTTGTTACGCAATCACGCCAGAACGGATGAACAAATCTGAATGAAATTTGGCACAAAGATAGATTGTAGTCTGGAACTTTTCTCTTTTTATCATGGCATTATGTTCCCTTGGGATCATTTCCCACTCAAACTCTTTATCTTTATTTTTTTTGCTATGTTATGAAGTATTAAAACTTTTTAATACGTTTTTGTTCACAGAATCGTGCAGAGGGGATCCTAACGCGGTGTCGGGTTGCGGTATGCACTGCGGTAGACTTTGTTCCAACTACAAGCAAAAGAACGTTATTTGTTCATTTATTTGTAAAATCAATGATTGCGATTGTAGGAAAGGATACGTTTTCGATACCAACACTGGTAAATGTGTCCTTCCTAAAGACTGTAGTATGTATCCTTTTAACGCTTTAGGGTAGGCGCAGATAAACTTGCTATAAAGTACATTGACCTTTCCCTGTGATTCCTTCGTTTCCCTAAAATACCCGAATAATAAATTATGTAACATTTCTCATTACTAGAGAACGTAATGGATCAGGATAGAGGTCTTGTCTTGTCTTGTCTTGTGCGAGTCCCAAATAAACATTTTTCTTTCTTTCTTTATTCCTTTTTTTTCATATTAAGAAAGTCAATCGATGTATGTGGGTCAATGACCGTTATTGCATTACACATTTATCTGGCGCCTACCATATTATTATTTTTCTGTCACCAATTTGTTTAAATTACTGATTTTATTTTAGCACCAACCTGCGGAAAGAATGAAGTCTACGATATTTGTGCCAACGGTGGATGTCAAAACAGAAACTGCTCTCAGTTAGGAGGTCCCATACTTTGTATAGACCCCATAAAATGCATCGGAGGATGTGTCTGCCAAAAAGGATTCTTGCGAAACAAAAACGGATCATGCGTACCTGAAAACCAGTGTCCGCGTAAGTATTTTATTTTAAGAGGGGATTCGGGTCGGTAGCTCTTGGGCCTTTCTCCATACAAACGCATTCCGCTGTTTTCTTCGTGGATAATGCTGCTAGAGCAATGATTTTTTAAAAAAATATCTAGTTCGAATTAAAACGTACTTATATCATTTTCTTTTTTCCAAAACATAATTACTTAAGGAATAATGACAATGTAAAAACCCGAAAAATAGCACGTTTTTACCGCCATGTTCAGACGACTGTCAGACAAATTTGATAAGTTTTTAACAAAATAAAAAATAATGGACGCATAGATATAGTCTTGCTCTAAATTTTGATATAATATATGATTTTTTAAGATCAGTCCAGTTTTGGAGAAGAAAACAGCGGAATACAAAACGTCTTTTAGTCAAGTTTTTTATAGGTAAAAATCAGCCTGAGCTGCAGTTGTCGCTTTCGCACTTTACTTGATAGGGCACAGTGCGACGCATCGACAATAGTTTCTCAAAATACCTATTTTTCAAATTCCTCTGGACTAGAGTCTCCTCTTAAATAAGTATAGTTAATTAACGAGTTTGGTGTCCAGGCAGTTAAGTTACTCCAACCGTAGTACTAATGCTGAGTTGCTTCGGTCGTACAAATGAAAATCGAAAGCGTAGTGAAAAGATATCTATCCATTTTACTTCATCTGCCTAAATCATGTGTCAGCTGTAGATTTATTTTAAATTTAATGAAGTAGTACGTATGTATAGTATATTTTAAGGGTTTCGAACAAAAAACGGAACCCTTATAGGATCAATCGGGTGTCTGTCTGTCCGTCTGTCACAACCAGTTTTCTCCGGATCCACTGGACCGATTCTGTTGAAATTTGGTACACATATGACCCAAACACGGACGCGTTACGTAAATCATTATTTTTTTAGTATAGCGGTCGCTTTTGCAGGACAAACTAGAAAATTTAATTTTTGAACAATATCGTGTGACATGTCAAATGAAATGGCTTACTGTAAGGGTTTTAAATATATTTTTTTCATAATTTAAAAATAAATGGTTTTGAAGTTATTCAAGAAATTAGAGGAAAAATGACCATACCCCCATTATCTCCGAAACTACTGAGCCTAAAATTTTTGAAAATTATGGAGATAATAGATCTTTACTTATAGATTACAGGAAAACCTATAAGTCTATAGTGGTAAAATAACACTTTAAAAAAAATTAACTTCGGAAACCATTGCACGCGAGTCCGACTCGCACTTGGCTAGTTTTTATCACTAACATACAATAATATAACATGTTTATTTATTTATCCACAATAGTAGAATGCAGAAAAGTGCACGAAGTATACGATCCCTGCCCTCGCACTTGCCCACCTCAAACCTGCGCCGCCATAGGAATTGCCTACCCCTGTCCTCATCCGCCTGAAGGAGAAGAGTTTTGTCAACCAGCCTGTCGATGTGAAGATGGGTACTACAGAAATTCTGCTGATGAATGTATTTCAGAAGAAGATTGTTATAAGTGTAATTTATCAGGTAGGGACTTACTTAACTCTAATATTTTGTATTATTACCTAAAACAGTCCCAATTTCCGTATCAAATATTAGAAGACCAAGCAACTGTTAATCCTGATTAACTCATTTTTAGGGTTCCGTACCCAAGGGTAGGTAACCAATGGAACCCTTCGTGTGCGAGTCCAACTTGCACTTGGCTGGTTTTTAGTTATAATTAATACTAAAAGTTAAATACAATAAATTTGGTTACCTAAGCAAATTAATAAGATTTACCTAGCAACTACCCAAAGACCGGAAACGCTCGTTCAGGACTCCGTCGTCGTGCTTAGGTATGAGGTGGCTAACAATATCAGAGCCATGTATTATAAAACATCCTCTTTTCGCTATGTGGTTGCATTAATCAGAGCTGAGAACGCGTCATGGCATTTCTACGTCTCCACAAAGCGTTGTGGTCATTTTTTTACCGCACGCAACTCGCGATGTAGAATTTTGGAACAAACCTCAACGCGTTGTCAGCTGTTTTTTCGCTTAATGAGCGTTTTCGGTCTTTGGGCGTAACATATAAACCAAGACCTGATTACCACAGCCAATTCTTTTCAACTGCTAAGCTACTACTAATATACGCTCATGTCATCAACATTATCTACTTTTATAAATTAACAGTTAATTTTCCTTACAGTAAAATGTACCGGACCCAACGAACACTTTTCTTGCGGCCCGCCCTGTGACAACGAGTGCTCTACATTGGCAACCCAGAACCGAACAAATTGCCCTTACATAAATAAGCGATGCAATTCTAAATGCTATTGTGATGATGGCTATGCTCGAGATGATAACGACATCTGTATACCTATTGATCAATGTGGAGGTAAGAACATCGAAGAAAATACCTAAGTTAATAGTAAAAAGTAGTATTGTGGCAGATTAGACTATACTAGTGGACTGCACGCGGTTTCACCCGCATAGTTCCCGTTCCCGTGGGAGTACGGGGATAAAATATAGCCCATGTTACTCCCTGATAATGTAGCTATCCATTGCTGAAAGATTTTTTCAAAGCGGTCCAGTAGTTTCGGAGCCTATTCATTTCAAACAAACAAACAAACAAATCTTTCCTCTTTATAATATTAGTATAGATAATGACTGCCGCAGGCGTCGCAATTCAAGGTTCAGCAACGCTTGCCGAGGTCGGACCATAGATGGGTGACCATACCCATACCGAGTTTCGTCTGTGCCTTGGAAAGCAATACTTTTTAGGGTTACGAACATCCATAAAAAATGGAACCGTTATAGGATCACTCGAGTATCTGTCTGTCTGTTTTCTGTCCGTCTGCCACAGCCAGTTTTCTCCGGATCTACTGGACCGATTCTGTTGAAATTTGGTATGCATATAGATTTTTGTGACTCAAACACAGACGCTTTACGTAAATAAATATTTTTTTAGTGTCACTTTTGGGAGTCAAACTAGAAAATTAAAAAATAAGTTTTATAAACTGTAACGTGTGACATATCAAATGAAAGGGCTTACTGTGAGGGTTATAATAATTTTTACATAATTTTAAAATAAATAGTTTTGAAATTATTCAAGAAACTAAACTAAAAATAACCAGTCCAGTCCTTATCTCCGAAACTACTGAACCTAAATTTTGAAAAAAAAAATACAGATAATAAACAGTTCTATACTTAAAGATTACAGGAAAACCTATAACAGTTGGCCAGTTTTTTTCGATACTTTCCATTATGAACAACTTCTAGAATGGGATCAATGACAATGGAATCGCAAAAAAAATACTGTTCAGTGCATTTTGTCGAGTTATGCTCACCAATGTGGTGGAGTGAGCATGAAATGAACTGGCATTCCATCTTGTTTGTATGGATTGACAGCTCACTCTATGTTCACTTCACCAAAGCTTACACGCGATGTGATTCTCTAAACCTCACAGGTTTACAGAATCGCACTGCTGCACCATCTGTCTTTCGACACTTCACAGTTCTTGTTTTTGTGCGTTTCAGTATCTTGCCATGGAGATCCAAATGCGATACCAGGATGCGGCGGGTACTGCGGTAACCGTTGCTCTAATTACAATAAAGGAGTAGTGGCTTGTACACTCAGCTGTAGGTTAGATGGCTGCGACTGCAAACAAAGCTACGTTTTTGATGACAATTTGGGCATATGTGTGCAGCCTGAAGACTGCAGTAAGTAAACTGTGTTGTAATCTTCTAAATAAGGTGTTATTATAATAATTCTTTTGGGAAGTTCTAAGGTCGGTCTTGATAAATAATCCTAATATATAAAATTCTTCCGTTACTGACTGATTAAGTGACTGACAGACTACGCACAGCCGAAACCGCTGGTTGTTGAAATTTGGCATGTAGGTTCCTTGGGGAGTGTAGGGGAGCACTAAGAGAGGATTTCTCGAAATTCTTACGGGAATGGAAAAAACGGGATAAGCGCGCACGAAGTCGCGCTGTAAACATGTTGAAGTGAAGGCTTGGGTGAAGTGATCACGAAGTGAGCTGTCATTCCATCTTGATCGACAGCTCACTTCGTTATCAAAATCAAAATCAAAAGTCGTTTATTCAAATTAGGCTGAGAGCCAGCACTTTTTGAACGTCAAGTTTTACAAAAGACAGTCCCCCAAACCGCCCGCCCGTTACCACTTCCTAGTGTTTTAGCTGTGGAGAAGAAGTGGCCAACAAACTCCCCAGCAACACATCTGTCTGTTACGTTTTAAGAACTTGAATCTATAGAAAGTATGCTAAGTAATTACATACGTAATACATGACACAAAATTTATAACTTGTTAGCTAGCACACTATGATACTGATAATGATAGAAATGTATATAAAAAAACAACGAATTGATCTACATAGTCAGATATATATAAAAAAAAAACTGTATAACCTGTCATAAGCTAATTACTTAAAGAGAAAGAACATGATAATTATGACATTGTCTTGCGTTTAACACAGCAACCAACTATTCTTATCGTCTAAATAATCATTAATAGAATAGTATGCCTTCGAACAGAGGTTAGATTTAACTTTAGCTTTAAATGAGTTAAAAGGCAGGTCAAGAAAAGATAGTGGAAGTTTATTGTATAAACGGATACCGAGCCCCACAAATGAGTCGTGGACCTTACGAAGTCGGTGGGAAGGAGCATGTAGCTTGTGCTTGTTTCTGGTGTTAAAGCTATGGATGTCGCTCGTTTTACTGTATAAATATATATTTTGCCTAATATATAAAATGTTTGCAAAAATGAATTGAGATGCTACCGTGAGAATTCCAATCTCTTTGAAAATTTCTCTTAAAGAAACTCTTGACCCTAGCTGATATATTGCACGCACGGCACGTTTTTGTAAGACAAATATATTTTGTATATCAGCAGCTTTTCCCCACAATAGAATACCGTAGGACATAACGCTATGGAAATAACTAAAATAGACTAACCGAGCTGTGTCAACATCAGTAAATTGTCTTACTTTCCTGACGGCGTATGCGGCAGAGCTGAGCCTTCCCGATAGGCTTGATATATGTGGGCCCCATTATAGTTTGGAATCAACAGTTATGCCCAAAAATACTGCCGTGTCTACAGTTTCAAGCACTTCGCCACTTAGGGTCCTAAATTTCTAACATTAGGCAAGGCAAATTTTATACATTTCGTTTTCTTGGCATTTAGAACTAAATTATTTGTCGTAATCCAATCCGTAACCATTGAAAGAGCGTTGTTTACGGTATCGAAATCTTGTCTATTCCTATCTACTTTAAAGATAAGAGAGGTATCATCCGCAAACAATACTACGTCACAGATACCCTTTAAGAAGAATGGTAGATCGTTTATGTACACCAGAAACAAGAAGGGACCCAGTATTGAGCCTTGAGGCACACCTAGATACACTGGTAGCCCGGAAGATTTCACACCTTGACATGAACACATTGGAACCTATTATGTAAATATGAACCAATTACGTTAAGAGCTTCGCTTTGGAGACCGTAGTGACGTAGTTTACGCAAAAGCGTGTCATGGTGTACACAATCAAAGGCTTTGGAGAGATCACAGAAAACTCCAATTGCATTTTGCGAGTTCTCCCATGCGTTAAATATATGTTTTAGGAGAGCGACACCCGCATCTGTAGTCGAACGACCTTTTGTAAAGCCGTACTGTTAATTATGGAGTAGTCTACTCAAATGAAAATGTATTAACAACTGCTTGAGTATTAACTTTTCTAATATTTTGCTAAATGCAGGTAAGATGGAGATAGGCCGGAAGTTGCCTATGTCATTTTTATTACCTGATTTAAATAAAGGTATGACTTTACTACTCTTCATAAGATCAGGAAAAGTTCCTAAATCCACGCATTTATTAAACCTTACAGCCAGGTAGGGAGCTACTATGTATATTATATTACTCAAAAGTTTTATGGAAATGCCCCAGAAGTCACCTGTGTTTTTAGATTTAAGTGTATTGAAAACGTCAACTACATCACTTGGTCTAACGTGCTCAAAACTAAATAATTGATTACACTTGGGCACACTACTATGCAACAGGTTTTCAGCTTTAGAAGAGGATGAATTTAAGGAGCGAGTTGTAGTTATAGGAATATTGGAAAAAAAACTCATTAAATGCCTGAGCTACGACTGCAGCATCAGTCACTAATTTGCTGTCGACTATGATCTCTAACTGATTGTCTCGTTTAACCGATTTGCCCGTTTCATTGTTAATGATTTGCCGAGTGGCTTTTACTTTATTATTAGAATTTTTAATCTTCTCACTTATAAATTTTGATTTAGCAACAACGCAAACCTTTTTTATATAATTTAGAATATTTTTTAACATACTCTAAAAAAGGAATACCAAACCTGTATTTTTTAAAACCATATAACTCATATAATCTCGCTCTACTTTTATATATACCTGCAGAAGCCCATTGGTTGAAACCAACGGAGGTACCTTTAATGTTTATGGTTTTTGTCTTAAAAGTGGATTGATATTCTTTTTGCACAACATCAAAAAGAGCTCCATAAATTTTATTTGAATCCTCATGTTTTATCAAAGACGGTGTAATTTTATTAGCTATATTATTTTTGAACTTATTGCAACGACTAGCTGTATAAGGCCTGCATTCAATTTTATGCGGCTTTTTATTTAGCGGCATAGGTAAGCTAATTAATAGGCCACAGTGGACAGACGTTAAGTCACTTAACACTAATTTATGTTCGGCATCACAATTACTAAAGATATTATCTAGACAAGTCGATGAAGATGCCGTGATCCTAGTTGGTTCATAAAACAAGTTATAAGACCTAAATAGATTCAGAAGTCTGATACTTAATGGAGTAACATCTAAAATATTTATATTAAAATCTCCACATACAACTGTTCTTTTATTACTTGATTTTAATTTATTAAGTGAATCTTCCATTACTGATTCGAAAACACCAAAATCACCAGAGGGCGGTCGATAAACGCAAACTATAACGTATCGCTCGATTTCAACACAAGACAACTCAATAGTGCGCTCAATAGAAAGATTAACTAAATCTAAACGTTGTTTATCACTTCACCCAAGCCTTCAATTCGACATGCTTACAGAATCGCACTGCTAGATAGCTATCGTAAATCTTAATACACATCTGGCTAAGAATGTCGAGAACACCAAACCCAAACATAGGATAAGGCTGGCATACAGAGAGAGGGTAGACAAAGAAGTGCTGTGTTCCCAACCTTTAGAATATGTATATTCTACATAGAATATTATATTTAATCTTTCAGCAAAAGTTTGTGGGAAAGACGAAGTTTACAACAATTGCATCAACGGTGGATGTCAGAAGAAGAAGTGCTCTGATTTAGCACGCCCTGATATTTGCATACATCCTAAAAAATGTGTAGACGGCTGTCTTTGTAAAAAAGGAATGTTGAGAGCTGACAATGGAACTTGTGTGCCTATCGACGATTGTCCTAGTAAGTTTGATAACATTATCAATATATTTAAAACTAGCGGACGTCACGCGGTTTCACTCGCGTAGTTCCCGTTCCCATGGGAGTACGGGGATAGAATATAGCCTATGTTACTCCCTTATAATGTAGCTATCCTATGCTGAAAGTATTTTTCAAATCAGTCTAGTAGTTTCGGAGCCTATTCATTTCAAACAAACAAACAAATCTTTCCTCTTTATAATATTAGTGTAGATTATTCCGTTACTGAGTGAGTGACTGATAGACATTAACGCACAGCCGAAACTGCTGGTCGTAGAAAGCTAAAATTTGGCATGTAAGTTCCTTGGGGAGTCTACGAGAGCAGTAAGAGAGGATTTCCCTAAATTCTTAATGGAACGGAAAAAAACCAGATAATTTTACGCGTACGAAGTCGCGGACAAAAGCTAGTACAAATATAAAGATGGAATACAGACATAGTCCACTTCTTTATTTGAGCGAATTCAGACTTGTACTACGTGCTGCGTTTTTGGTTTGCTTTGTACCAACAGGCTAAATCATTTCATATCAAAAGCTGAGGATGAGTTAACCAGATTTCAAAAGCAGAATATAAAAAATTACACATCTCCAATTAATAAAAACTATTTAACATTATAAAAACACAATTTGAAAACTGATTCCTCTTAACATGACTAAATACCTATGTTAATTTTCAGCACCAGTCTGTCCCAAAAATGAAGTCTTCGATAGATGTGCTAACGGAGGATGTAACAGAAGAAAATGTTCAGAATTAACAGGCCCCATCATTTGTAAAGACCCTCTCGAATGCATCGGAGACTGTGTTTGTGTTAAAGGATTTTTGAGAAATGAAGATGGAGTTTGTGTGAAAGAAAGCACATGTAATCGTAAGTATACTTGTTTTTATTTTATTTATCTTGTGATAACCGTAGTGATACGTTTCAACCTCTGATGTTTCATCTCGAATGTAGGTCAAAATTCATGATTCCATCTTCGAATGTAGTTATTCAATCCAAAGGATTTAGAAGTGCTCATGTTTTTTTCCGTTACGAAAACAGCATTGTATGGCGTTCTGTTTAACTTTAGTTCTTTCTGGCTCTGGAAGATTGATAGCTTGACATGGCAGAAACCGCTCCTAGAACGAATATATGTCTGAAGAAAAAGATTGTTAACAACTGTTTATATCTTACAGCACAATGTAACAAACCAAACCAAGTCTTCAATCCTTGCCCGTCGACATGTCCTCCTCAAACGTGCGAGAGTCTGGAAAGGGCTTACATCTGTCCCATCGAGTATGGCCAGGAGCCTCCCTGCCAACCAGGATGTGTCTGTGAAGAAGGATACTACTTCAACTTGATCGGGGAATGTATCTCTGAGGAAAACTGCTGTGAGTGATGTTTTCATTGATAAACACTTCAATCTTCTAGATAGCGACTATTTGACAAATCAATTTTGGCTACACTTTATTCCACCGATAATGAATTCTTTGGATACCAAAGAATGCAATACTTAAAATAAAATTACCCTTCCCTATTTTTTTAAAGTATTCTGTCTTCTGTTTTCTTAATTAAAATCTACACAGACGATATTTCTAATAATAATGTTTTTTTAGTAAAATGCAATGGATCACACGAATACTTCTCATGTGGCCAAGAATGTGACAACGTCTGCGCAACACTAAGCGAACAGAATAAGACCAATTGTCCCATCGTCAACATTCAATGCAATAAACAATGCTACTGTGAAGACGGATACGCCAGGAATGGAAGCAATATCTGTATACCAATCGAAGAATGTCCAGGTAAGATTCAATTAATATTCGCATCTTAGGTAACACGAACTGTCACACCGTGACTTGTGTCTGTGTGTGGGTGTGTGTGATTCCTAAAGACGGCTGTCGTCACCCAAGCAGGCCTTATTAAGCAGTGGCGGTTTCGATTTTTTCTCGTTGGGTTGACTGGCAAACTAAAGAAATAGAGAACGGGAAGTATATAGGAAACACCTCTGCTGTAATACAACATCGTTAACTAAAATATAATACCTAACATAGAACTTCCAATTCATAAAAACTAAATAAAATTCGTATCATTTAACAACACACACAGAACTTCCAATTTATAAAAACTATATAAAGATGCTATGCAACTTGCTGACGCATACTACTGCTGACCATATAACATTTATTTAAATACCATGTAACATCAACAAAATATCATAAAACTCATTATATTCTTCAATTACAGTAAAATGTTTTGGAGAACATAAAATTTTCGACCCATGTCCTAAGACGCCACGGACTTGTAAAAGTCTCAACGATGATTACTCCTGTGATTCGGAGAGTGGCGAGGAGGAAACAAGCTGTTGTAAACCAAGCTGTGTTTGTGAAGAAGGATACTATGAAAACGCCATTGGACAGTGTTTAACGAAGGAGGAGTGTTGTAAGTTATAAAATTTTCATTGTTGCAAACATAGAGTATATTTATTTTAAACTAGCCATAATTTTTTAAACAGGACATACAGCTGAACCTTTGTGTATTAATACAGATATCAATTTGACAATGCTAGATTTATTGAGCGATGACAGAATAAATACACCCGAACTGGTAAGCTATTCCATTAAAATTAAGCATTATTCGGGATATTTAGGTCATAGGTAAGCTTTCTTCTCTTGACTTCATTGGATAAGAAGAATTATTGGGCACTAACCCTGCATCCTTATTTAGCCCCAAATTGTCTACCTGAAAATTTTCCTGTAAAACAGTTTAAAGCAATATAAAATCTGCATGCTACGAAGATAGCTTCATAATAATCATTATTGAAACCTCTATTTTATTTTTCCAGTAAAATGCAGAGGACCACACGAATACTACTCATGCGGTGGTGCGTGCGACAACGTCTGCAACACACTGAACGAACAGAGCCAGGCCGACTGTCCTATCGTCAACATTAAGTGCAATGAAATGTGCTACTGTGAAGACGGATATGCCAGAAATGCCAGCAAAATCTGTATTCCCATTGAAGATTGTCCTCGTAAGTTTATTTAATTGAGAACAAGGCTCTCTTACTCTCTTTCCACATTTTTTTTTGTTCAGCTGTAACAGACCAATCTTTGCAATATGTTGTGTTGTTTAGATTACTTATTAATTTAGAAGTTGAACTCTTTGAGGGGTACCCAACAACTCCGACTGGAAAAACATTACCTCTATAGCTAATTCTTCTACCACAACTGCTAATCGTGGGGCAGACGATTCTCATTCTGTCAGCGGTAGCGTTGCGAAGGCGATTGTCAAAACGTCAAAAATGTATGGGATTGACAAATGCTGTCGAAATGTCACGTGATCAACCCCTTATATTTTGGCATTTCGATAATCGCATTCGCTGATAGAATGACAATTTGTCTAAAGTTCTAGACCCTCACTCCAGTGATGTTGAATTTTTGATTATGAAATCATCAGTTGCATTTTTGCTGCTTGCAGTCAATATTTATGCTGGTCTAAATGACTTGTAGTGATGTCTGTAAACTACAGCTTCTTGCATTGGCTTTCTGTCTGCAGCATCCCGATGTGGTCCTGACGAGAGATACGAGGAGAGTCCCTGTCGGGTCTGTGAGCCTCTCACGTGCGGTGAAGTCGGCATGGAGCTGGAGTGCCCCTCTGTCGAAGACGACGACTGCGACGATACACCAGGATGTATCTGTAAACGCGGTCTTGTGAGAAATGAGGACGACGTTTGCATTCCTATCTCTGAATGTCGTGAGTGATTCCACATTATTACCTTGATGTTTTTTTACGTGGACGTCTATTCAGACTCTCTGACAGATTGATATCTTGACTATTCAAAATGTTTGTAATTGTTTTCTTTGAAATAAATTATTTGACTTTGACTGTGACTTTTGACTTTGAACTGAGTTTATTTATAACCTTTATTTAATACAATTGTTGAATCTCTAGATTTTTCTTCAGTTTCCGCATCATGATGCTTATTGCTCAAGAACCACTTATCTTATATAAAGTCCTTTTTTCTAAGCATGTTCCATAACTGGTTTTATTTATAATGTTTAAATAACATAGATATAGACAAGCAAGCAAGGTGAAAAAAAAATCTGTTGTAAGTACTTAATTAAATAATTTATATAAGTTGGGTGGTTAGGTACCTACTAAAATACCTTTACAAATACATTCTTTTATGTTAGTAAATTGTTATGGTCATTTTGCTTATAAAAGAAAAAGAAGCGAAAAATTAATTTAAGTGACTTGGCTATAACTAAATTTGAATCCATCCGTAAAATAACAAATCCTAAAAAAAAATTTACGAGTCTCTTCGAAACCATTATTTTTATGGTCCAACACTGAATCAGAACATTTCAATCTTAATTCAGTGAACACTAAAACACATTATTTTTACTGCTGGTAAAAACCACATAGTACTTAGGTGAAAATAAGGAAACAAATGGTTCTTGGGTTTTATCAACAAGAAAGGAACAATGCTTTTTATAATCTATACCCATTGATATATAAAAACCCAAGATACACACTCAGCATCTCAAAAACGTCCGCATAAAACAAGCGCACAATTTAAAATTGTGCGCTAGTTTCAAACAGTCTCGCATCGCTCGCCATACTGCACTGCTTTGTAAAAACAACTTTAAGCGATTCGTGTAAGGTTGAATTTGCACAAAAAAATGTTTATAGTATAACTACACACAACTCACACATGACACTTGATATATGTTAGTTTTTGACGACAGTTTCGAGTGTTGTATTTGTTCGAGACTGCATCTTGGGTTTTTTATATAGGTACCAATGTCTATACCTGTTGCGCTTGTATTTATCTATCTTCTTCTTTCTATCTATACAATGACATATCAAAGCGAAAGGTCACTGACTCACTCATTCATTCACTCACTAATTAATCACGAAATCTACTGGACCTATGGAGATAAAATTTGACACGGAGGAATATAAGTAGGAGACCTCAGCTAAGATTTTACGAAACTCCTCCTATGAAGTGAAATAGGTGATGGAAATTGTTTGTACTAAATCTGCGCAGAAGAAGTCCTAGTTATACAAACAACTTTAACAGCAAGCAACTATTTTGCAAATGTGATTCTTCTTATAAACAGGCACAATCTTTGAATCATCGTGAATTCCTCGATGTTGCCGATACGACATGTTGATTTGCGCGTAGAGTATAATAAGCAAAGAGTTATAAATACTTAGATACGTTTATTAAATATAAAATAGAGAAAAGTTTTTATAAATTACTGTTTAAAAAGATTACTGACCAAAAACTCCCCAACTATAAATACAAGCTAAATCTTATATTTACAGTTGAAACTTGTTACTTGGCCAATTAATTGAGCTCGTTCTTTATTTGCAAAACAAGAATTCTAATTTCAAAATTCAGCTTCGCTTTGTTTATGTAATTGCGCATGACATAATTTTATACGCACTCTAAGCCTTGCTAATCATACGTGGTTTTTGTTTAGCATAGTAAAGGTGCAAAGGTGGTATCGAATGAAAATAAGATATAGTGTCCCGGGTGTATTAATTTAGAATTTTTAAGTCATCGGGCTTACGTCGAACAAAATGCTTAAGTCATCTCACTTGACGGCCGTAATTATACTACTGAATGCAGTGAGCAACAGTGCAAGTACTATTAATTTTACCTGTAACTATGACATACTTTCCATCATTAACTTTTCTTCAATCTTTCAGTAACATTTGTTTTTGTTTGATCTCTTGATTCTAGTCTAGGTCAGAAGTGACAAGGACAAAGTCTACGATTGAATGAGCTTACCCAGACGAAGCCTGTTCATTTGAAAGAACCTTAATATCAGATACATCATAAATAAGCTAGGAAACAGGCCTCCTCACTATATTATGAGAGGGAATGGCCACGCAGCCCTGTTGGTCAAACCTGGCGCAGATACAAACGTGTTTTTTTGTAGCGATACATACACCCTTATCTGAAATGCGTGAATCCATCACTACACCGATAAAAATAAAAGGGTCTTTATAATAGACGTCTAGTAACTGTAATTCTGGTGAAACGCTGCAAAAGTCCCTAGTGAAAGTACTACAACTAGATATTCATCGTAACTCGTCCTGCTCCATGTTACTTGGAGTCAACGCAACATTTTTTCTTTTCCATTCTTTCCTATTGACCATAACACTATCACTGACTCCTTTTCTTTCATATCAATCATCACACAATTTTATTCATCCATCTTTTTATTTTTTATTCCTGCGCACTCTCCATCTATCCAAGACCAAAACGCTGACCATTAATAGTAATTTGATTATCATAACCGACCTTGCCAGGGACTACCGTATACATTTACAGCAAAACTTAATGATAGTTGGAGTTCAACAAGGCTCGATTTTGGGCCCTTTATTATTCAAGTAATCTCAATAAAGCCATCATTTTCCTTATACGGCAGTAAACTGTTTACACGAGTTTATAATTACACAAAACACGTGTTGCGTCAGCAAAGACAAGAATGAAAACAGTCGAAAAACGTAAGAGAAATAATTTTCTTAAACACCTTGGTAGCAGACGTCTGTTAACGTTGACTTTGTAAACATTAGATTGGAATAAACATGGGCATAAGTGTATTTAAACACAGACTTCGACAGCAAATCCATTACATAAAATTCCATTTTTATTCCACTAAAGACCAAAACTCAATAAGAAAAAATAAGACCATTCTCAAATCAAATCAAGACTCATCTTCTACAGAGATACCTTTTTTTATTAGCTATTTGGTAAATAATTGATTTATCGCTACACGATGTATTTTTTTAACAAATTATTTTGTTAATGGTGTAAAATGGTAAAGGTTTTTGTTGAATTACCAGCTTCAGAAACAGCGGTGAATGTCACAGAGGCAAGAGCTAGACTCGATCAAGGAAGCATTGCCTTATCTGGAAAATTCTTACAGGTAAGTAGATATTTAATATTACACGCACCAGCCCTTAGTTTGTTTAAGATAAACATCGCAATTTTACACAGTTATGTCAGACAGACTGCTTCAAATGTGCCCGAAGTAGATGTTACAATTAAGAAGAAAAATTATTAAACTGATGAATTAATGATATATTTATTTGCAAGAATATAGGAAAAAAAAAACAAAAAAAAACCTATAAATATACACGGTGCCCTTTAATTCGTCTAACAAGGGCGGCCCGCCCACTTAATGTACCCGACACAAACTACCTCTAGGCGCCATTTTTTTTGTTAATAAATCATCAAGATGATAGGAACAATAAAAATATATTATGCACTAACTGATTAGAATTATGAAACACCCTGTTAATAATGTTTACGTAACAAAACAATGCTGCCGTTCCATTCCGCGCTGTCCTTGGAACACAAGGTGTTTGTTGTGTTGTTGTTTGTTGTATGTTTCAAACTACGTCATGATAATGAATAATATATATATACACTTATATTTTTTAATAATTCAAATGTTCATAAATATCATTTGTTTAATGTATGTGTAGTAGTCATTGGATAGATGAAGTGGGTTGCAGTTGTAAGACGACTAAAATGGCACCATGTATATATATGGCTGCTTATTTTGCGGATAATTTCAACATAAGTTTTTTCCTTAGTTCCTAGTTTCCACCAACCCAGACGAAAACTGCGTAGCGTCACCTACATCTCTTATGATACCTTTGGCACAACTTGCACTTTTTGCCGTGGATTTGGTTTTAGAACAAATACTCCAGCTGCTTAATCTCAGGAGTAAACAAGAGGTACGTACGTTACATTTCTCATCTTTGTATAGAGGTAATTTAAAAAAAAAAATTACCTCTATACAACAGTGTAACAGAAACATCAAAAACACACAACAGCGCCTGTGGTGCTCATCAATAGAAACAACTTTTACTAATATGGGACCTACTCCAAAATAGTGACAAAAATCAACTGCTCCATACAGTTAGTTTGCATAACTCGACAAAATGTACAGAACACCTTATTTTTACACTGATCCTTTTTCAGGTTTTGCGTTATATCTGCATCACCATGTACACTGTAACTTTAAGTTACCTACAAAAACTAATTTAAATTATCTTTCAGATAATGGCATGTTTCCCCAGATTAATAGCAGAATTAGGGAATCAATCACACGTCGATTTTAAAGTGGCTACTAAATATTACGCAAACTTGGAATATCCACTAAGCATACCTTTCATACGTGACTCAAAACAATATGTCGGCGCTGACGGACAAAACGTTGACTTTAGTAAAGCAGATGAAGTTGCTGCTTTAATAAATGAATGGGTGAGTGAAAAAAAAATCCCGCATTATCAACAGGTGAACGTTATAAAATTAAAAAGTCATGCAAAAACGACTAAATCTATACCATCTGTCTGTTTATTACCTCTGAACTTCTGAACGGCTGTACCAATTTAAGATGAAACATGACACACAGGTAGACCACGTCCTGTAATAGGGTACTTTTTATCCCGGGAGCATCTTCCCTTGAGTTAATTTTCGACATTCACGCGGGGAAGGCACCAGATAGTCAAATTTAAATAAAATTAATTTAAACGATGAGTTGCGCACACAACCACACACAATCACAATCTGGCGAAATGGGGATTCATGGACCCATCGGATACTCAATGTGAGTGTGGTGCTCCTGTTCAGAACATGAGCCACACGTTGAAGTGCCCCAAGTGCCCATACATCTGTACTTTGGGGGATTTAATGAATGCCACCGACGCTGCAATTAACGTAGCCACCTGCTACTACTACCTATATGATCACATTTCTGAATTTCGGACAAAACTCAAGTGGCTTCCCATACGTCTTCGCCGGGATTCTCATATTTTATTTCTGCTCTATAGTATTCTGTTCAATCGTACAACCCCCTCTTACCTTAAAGAACGATTCAAGTTCCTTCATGACACACATAATAGATATCTGAGGTCATCGGAAAACTTGAGACTAGAAATGCCGATGCATTCCACCACCTTCTATGACAATTCTTTCATGATTCAAGCGGTGAGGTTATGGAATGCCTTGCCTGTGTCGATAAGGCGGGCTCAATCTTTGTCCATTTTTAAAACTTTGGTCAAGAACCACTATCTCTCTCTTTAAAGCGTCTGTTACTAGAGTTCTCTGCTATTGTTTCACAATTATCATTGTATAAATTTATCTATTTAGTATGTATTGATGTTTGTATAAATAGTACACCTAAGACTACCTACAGTACTGTATCTCCTTTTTTCTTTAGAATCCATCCATAGGTTGCCTTGAAAAGATCGCTTTTAGCGATAAGGCCGCCCATTGTGTCACCCTATGTAATGTTTCTCATCTATCTTTTCTGTAACTTATGTGGTGTACATAATAAAGAGTACTCTATTCTATTTTATTCTATTCTACTAGGCTCAAAAATCTAAGAAGTTAACCATCGACTCGAAAAGAAAAAGAAGAAGATTTAAACGATTGCTTCAAAAATTAACGTTCTTTTTAAAATCCAGGTATACAATCAAACTAATGGCAAAATCGAAGATCTTGTTATTCCGGATATGTTCAGTGCGGATACAAGATTATGTCTGGTCAACGCAATTTATTTCTTGGTGAGAATTTGCCTATTTTCAATTTACTCATAACACAGAAATCCAGAGTTCATAATATCGCTTTTGCAGGGTAATTGGGAGAAACAATTCAATCCTAACGATACAGAAGTCAAAGATTTCTATAAATCTAACGGAGAAACTGTACCATTGAAAATCATGTATCAACAAAATACTTTCAACTACGCTGAAACTGACCAATACCAGGTTTGTAATATTTCTAGTTGTATTACAACTGAGTTTATAAGTAGACAAAAACAATGCCATATAATAAAATTCATTTATTTTATTTTCCAGGTCCTGGAAATGTTCTACAAAGGCGATAATTTCAGTTTTGTGGTAGTCCTCCCAAGAAATAAAGAAGACTTGCTACCTACACTTAAGACTATTCAAGAACCTGGTGTGTGGAACCAAATAATGGATAGCCTTAGTCGCGAGATATGTCAAGTCTACTTGCCGAAAATGTTAATAAACACCAAAATCGATTTACAAAAGCTGCTTAAGAAGGTATATTTAAATGCAATAATTTCAAACTTTTCTGTATTAGGTGCATTGAATTATTAAGAATAACTGTGGGTCATCTGGTGGCAAGATGGGTAGACGACATTGTTGCCATCGCGGATTGCCACAGCAAAAGAGAGGCACATATATTCAGCAGTGGGTGAAGTCGGCCTGTGGATGATGAATACTTTATACTATTGTAGTCTTTGTATAGAATCAAACTTATTAAAAATCAATATGTCACTTGATTTTGATGGTTCCGTACGTAAAGGGTAACCAACAAAACCCTATTACTAAGTCTCCACTGTCCGATCGACCGTCCGTCCGTCCGTCTGTCTGTCAGCGGGCTGTATGTCAAAAACCGTAATACGCAGACAGTTAAAATTTTCACAAAGTGTTTATTTCTATTGCCGCTATGACAACAAATAATAAAAATTAAATAGGGCTCTCATACAAGACACGTGTTTTTTTTTTCAGTTAATGTTACGGAACCCTTCATGTGAGAGTCCGACTCGCACTTGCCTGGTTTTTTGGGGTATTACTTTAGTCCCAAAATTTTCCTATAATAATAAGTTTTTACCATTTTAGTACGGTGTCGACAAAATGTTTGATCCAAACTATAATGGGTTTGAGGGAATGTTACAAAAAGAAGAACCAGTATTTGTTTCTGATGCCGTTCAGAAAGCTTTCATATCAGTTGATGAGACTGGAACTGAGGCAGCGGCAGCTACTGGTATGTATCGACCATTCATATGAGAGATTAATTTAAAAAAAAACCTAAGGTTCATGCTAGAAGAAAAGCCGGTATAAATACTCTGGACTACTGTAGAAGTCCATATCACGTACTTTTTAGGCGATAAGAGGCTCTAGACAATGTTCAAAATCAAACTCAAATAGTGGTATTTGCTGACAATACGTCCTTAATTTTTAAGATAGATAGGCGTGCCACAAGGCTTGACGATGTAAATAACGCCCTTCAGCAGGTCCAAAATTGGTTTACTGCTAATAATTGAGTTTTAAATGGGAAAAAAAACTAAGTGTATCATTGCTTTGCTTTACCGAATGTTAAAAGTAATAATTGCGACATAGTATTGAACCAAGAGAAACTTGAATTCGTCGAAAACACAGTTTTCTTGGGGATCACGCTTGACTCAAGACTACAATGGGGTCCTCATTTAACCTGAGTTCAGCAGCATATGCTGTCAGAAAAATCCGTCAAAATACTGATATAGATACCGCGAGGCTGGTCTATTTTAGTTACTTTCATAGTATCATGATTTACGGTATCTTATTATGGGGACGTGCTGCAAACATCGAGTCTATATTTATTCTGCAGAAAAGAGCTATCAGAGCCATTTACAATCTCCGCCGGCGCGATTCCCTAAGGGAACTGTTTAAGGATATTAACATGACGGTACCTTGGCAATACATATATGAAAACATTATGTATGTTCGGAAAAATCTTCATCTTTTTAGCAAAATTAAAGATAGGCATAATTTTAATACTACAAATTGGAACAAATTAGATCAACCCCGATTCAGATTAGCTAAAATACACACTTTTATGGGGTACTGTGTTAAATTTTATAATAAAATATCACTTAATATTCTCGAACTGAATGAGAGAAAATTTAAAACATGTATAAAACGCACACTATGTAGACAAGCATATTATAAACTGGAAGATTATGTCCTTAATAAAAATGCTTTTCTAAATGCCGGTCCTGCTCCACAGCCACAGCCGCATGGGTCCACTAGTTAGATTTTTAATAATTGGAAGAAATGCCTACCCTTTTTTTGTTCTCCTATACTATAATTTATTTATTATTTCTTTGCAATATTGTTATTAGCAAAGTAAGTATACACAATAAAGCAGACTTCTTTTTTTTTCATTCATCTCTTAGTTACTTGAAAACCACAGTTTTGTATAATGTAGAAGCATATTTTCATTTTTTTGTAAATGTGAGTAAATTAGTTTGACATAAACGAGCGTGGCAATTGAGAGCTTGTCATGCTCACACAAAGGTTTTGCTGATGGTGGCGCGTGTTTTGGATCATTTGGTTCCCTTCAAAATGGTTGAGCTAGACGGTTCTGATACACGCGTCATGTTCGTGAACGAGCGCCGTCAGTTGAGACTGGTCATCTCATACCTGCCACTGGCTCATAAATTAAGCTTTCTTTACATTTTGAATTGTTTTATATACTTTCTTGTTCTTTGCATTATCCTCACATAAAGAAGCAACAAGGATAAAGTTACCAAGATTTTTGTAGTAGGTACATCATATGATTTTAAAGTGTCCATGGAGTTTCATGCACGTCTCTATCGAGAAGAGAAACACTTTGGAACGTCCAAATAGCTTCATGTTTTTGACTGACCGACTTTGACAATGCAAAAGTGCCTGTTAATGGTTTATTTGAAATATACGATTTGAGTTTGAGTTCAATTAGCGAATGCGACTGATGAAATGCCAAAATATAAAGATTTTGTGACGTGAAATTTCGATATCGTCTACCAATCGCATACATTTTTGATGTTTTGATAATCGCCTTTGCCACGCTACCGCTGACAGAATGACAGTTGTCTAGAGCCTTACGTCATTCTTTTAGCGCTCCTACGCACTAGCGGTCAGCTGCGGGGTGGCCAACCGGACCTTTCCGGTTTTATATGGAACCGTTTGTCATTTAATGACAGTTAAGTGCGTACAATCACTAGCAGTTGCATATTAAAAATGGTAAAGCGGTCAGCCGCCCCCGCGGCCCACCGCTAGTTCGTTCCTACGGTTACTATGTGAAGAACGTTTCTTCATTATTATAATCATTCGCACTTTATTTACAGCTATCATTATCACTAAAAGGAGCCGTCCTTTAGTTCCACTTTACATATTCAACGCTAATCATCCTTTCTTATTTTATATTCTTTATAAGAAAACAGTATTATTCTGTGGAACTTATGTTCGTTAAGGTGAATTAACTTAATATGTCAATTCTGATATCTTTTGGACTCCACAGTTTACTTACAGAGCTTTGTGAATATTTTTTCAGCTTTGACAGTAACCTCATTAGCGCTCCAGTACCCTCCTCCGAAAAACTATATATTTAAAGCAACACACCCCTTCATATTTCAAATAAAGTTTGGCAAAATACCTCTGTTTTGCGGGCTATTCGTAGGGGCGCAGTAAAAGGTGAAATAAGAAGTACTAAAGTTTTTACAACTTTTTTAAACTTACAAAATGGTGGTAGGTTACTGGTGAAGGATATAACATGTATAGCAAGCACTATTTCTACCTTTGGAACTTTTCCACATATCTCCGTAGCTCAATATGATCACAAAATATTCTTATTTCTTCTGAAAAAATCATAGTATGCCCGTAGTATTTGTATCATATTACTTAACTGTTTTATATTTACAGCTTTTGTTCTATCAAGAATGAATATACCACCTGTAAATCCGCCAAAAGTGTTCAATGCTAACCATCCATTTATATTTTATATAAAATTTAGAGAAACTGTATTATTTTGTGGAGCCTTCGTCCAATAAGGTGACATACGATGCTCTTATTGTATGCTTGTGTGCTTGCGCATGTATATAAGTTGCCAGATTCTAAGCTAATTTATATATTAATTTTTATTTCTTTGCTAACATGCGTTACCTACTTATCGCCTGCAGAATAGTTTTATTTAAAATTTATTACAACTTTACTTGTTGTTGAACTTGTTCATAATGCACATCTGTCTTCCAAACTTTAAATTTAATGCTTTGACTACTTGGGCCCTCAAATTTGGTTTTCCGATGAATTATCGCTAATTTTAAGTCTCATTTTATATTTTCAGCTCTTAGTTTTGGCATTACGTCAGTTATGGAACCGCCAAATATTTATGAGTTTAGGGCAACTCGCCCTTTTGTTTTCTTCTTAACGTATAGAAGTGCAGAAAGTTCATACAAAACACCTCTGTTCTGTGGAACATTTGTAGGAGCCTAGAAAAAGGTGAAATATAAGAAAGTCAATTTGAAATGGTGGTTGGTTAAATGGTGAAGGATTCCTATTTACACAAGCATTATAATGTCTACATAAAAAGAAAGAAATAAAGAAAAATGTTTATTTGGGACTCGCACAGAACAGACAGATGTACGGCCGCTATATGACTGTACCGCTATCCTAGAAAACCAGAGCTTTAGACCGATCGTGCCTCTCTATCACTTGTATCGCGCTCCTGTTTGCGGATCATGACCCTTTCGTGCGCGCAGCAGGCGTTCTTTGATTTGTAAGTCGTTATCTCGTCAAAAATATCTTAAAACAATCAATGACCTAAAAATCTCTAAAAATGCTAGATACTAAAGTCAGCGTAGTCAATGCTCATTTCACTTAAACCTGCATTAATAGGTTTTCAGTCACATGACGGCTTACGGTCAATAGGCCTAAAATATGGCGCAGCATTCATCAACTTATTTGTAACAAGTCTGTTATCTATCTGAAAACTTTTTTTTTTATTTCAGTCATGATTTTCCACGGACTTCTTTCTTTTGCCACCTTATAAACCAATACATTTTGAGCCAAATCGCCCTTTTATATACCACATAATATCGAGAAACATCTCAGTTTTCAGCGGCACTTTTGTAGGAAAATAAACTATTTATAATGGTGTTCATATCTTCAAAACGTAATACTGTCATAATTTTTCTCAGGTTAAAAAGATCATACTAAATCAAAAATATCCTATTTTCGATTAAGATACTTCGATAATCATCACTATGCTTACTTCGTTCATATAATTAAAAATACCTTTAATAAAAATATTTATGTCCTTGCATTAAAACGATGGCAAAAGAACGAACTAAAAAAATAAAAACAAAAGAAGCTTGTAACTAAGTAATAGCAACAACAGAAGTAAATTTTTGAGGTGACAATTTAAATAAATAATAATTGGGTTTTTCTTTGTGTGAGTCAAATGTCCGATTTATTAAAAAAAAAAATATGTAGTGTTTTAATTTTTATATATTTTAATTTGAATAATAATTTAATGTATTCAAAATTTGTACGCCTATTAGGTTAAACATAGCGATCCTAACATTAGAATAAGACCATATTATTGTACCTGTTTTGCAAATAAATAATTTGAATTTGAAGCAACAGTTGCCAAGGTCGGTATGTGGATGGGTGATTATTAATTAAATATGTATCGAGACTCATGCCTCGGAAAATACATTTAGCGTTTGGTCCAGAGCCAGAGAATCTGACAACAGTCGTGGTCGTGCTAAGGCAGTAGGATCATGTTTTTTGGTACCATAAAAACACCATACAGTTCAATTCGTATTCTCTTTTAATTAACTATTTTATTGCACCATTTCTATTTATCTATAATAATTAATTGAGATAGGTCAAAGCTTCATGTTCAGTGTGCTGGTTTTGTTTGCGATATATTCGTTATTTAACATTCTTCTTTTGGGTTAATTCGTACATAGTATGCACGTGATATTATATTCAATTAATTATCTAACCTTCCTCATAGAAAGTTACAATAATGAAAATTTTCTTTTTTCAGATGGATCGAAAGAAAACTTAAAAGTGTTGTTTCGAAATAAAATTGTGGCCCCTGCAAATAGTTTCTTTTATTTCACACCCATGACCCAACTTATTATTCAGCAACGTAATATGGTACTTTTTTTTTAAGGATGGGAAGTCATCAAATGACTCCTCCCGCTCTGGTTGAAGCAGGAGGGAGTGTCAGACTCTTACTGACTAAAACCTATACGTGTTCCTCCTAGTACCCTTTGCGTTCCAGGGCCGCGGTGACACTTTCGAACAAAGTCCGCAGCCCCAGCAGGCACTGGCCCTAGGGGATCCATCTTTTGTGCTGACAGCTCTTTGAGGCGCGTGTGGAACACAGCGCGCCGTCGACCCGGGCCTGGTTCTGATCAGACGGCGAGCCACCCAATGCTCGCCGTCGGCAGGCCCGCGCTTACGGTTACCGCTTCCCGTGTCTCCTCGCTCTGGACCATGACTTGAAACAGGACCGAACGCGAGAGGTCGCCACCGCCGATCGCCTCGACGTGGACACGGCGGTGCTCCGCCCAAGCTGAGCAGACCTCCACCGTATACTTCACCGTATCCTCCGGGCAATCCTCGCAGTGTTGACACCCGGGCGTATCCTCCCGCCGAATTCGAAACAGGTACCTCCCGAAACAACGGTGCCCGGTGAGTGCCTGCATCAAACGGAAGGTAAGGACGCCGTGGCGCCGCTCTAGCCACTCCTGAAAGAGGGGACTTATCGCCGCAATTGTGGCGTGCCCAGCGCTGGGTTGCGACAGTCGTTGTCTCCATACTGCCATGAGATTCCGCTGGAGCTCCGACCGCCATGCTGCGATTTGCCGCGACAGAGGAGTCTCGCTCCGGCGTAGCGCCTCCACGTGCCATTCGTAAATGAACGCGAGGGCTCCCGCCTCTAGATCCCATGGCGGGAGTCCGGCAAGGAGACTCGCCGCCTCGCCAGAGACCGTGCGGTATCCCCGTTCCAGCCGGATGGCCGTGACTCTCTGGGAGGCTTTGAGGTAACGGGCAGGTCGCTTCCTCAAAGTAGGTGCCGACACCGGTGCCCCATAAAGGGCCACGGACCGCACAACCCCCGCGTAAAGCCTCCGGCAGGAGGCGTAACATACTATGGTACTTACAAAGTAATATTATACTCTTCTACTACTTGATAGTAACTTTTCACAGTATAAAGTTTCAACAACTTAATTCTTGAAACAGTTTAGTGTTCTAATTGTCTTCATTCAGTCATTAACAGCACTTGAAACACTTATTCTGAGCTTTAGAAAAATATATCACCAAGCAATTTGAATACAAATTGTACAAAAGTAATTAGGATTCCGTTCTGTCGTTCTACAGATAAACGAACCCAACCCTATCACCCAATGTTTGTAACCAGTGAGAACAAATATAGTAGGAACATTATGACGGTTACCAAGGGCAGACCATTGAGGGACTAGTTTCCAATTAACAGGTATTATTGGAGCTCCCTCGAGGATGAGAATATCGACAGAACGGGATCAAATGAAATTACGAGTTAGATCTCACTTATCCAAGCAAAATCCTTAGATAATCTTCCAAAGGAAATGTTATTATGGCCTCCAGTCCTGGTTAAAATTAAATGCTTGTTTCGCTCTCCTACAAAACTGTTTGATAGTTTAATCCTCTTTCAATTCTTCAGTTTTCAATTTAAATTGTCAATTAGATAATACTTTGATGAATGGATTTAATCGGATACTATTGTGCTTCCGAATTTGAACCAGATGCTAAAGGACCAATTTGGAATTGAACATTTACAACAACAGTAAGGGTGCCTTTCCATTACAGCGGAGCGAGGCAGCGAAGCGGAGAAATTTTAACCAATGGAATTGCATAAAATCTCCGCACCACGTTAGTCAAAAAAATCAGCACTTTTTGAACGTCAAAATTTACATGAAGACAGTCCCCCAAATCGCCCAGCCCGTCACCACTTCCTAGTGTTTTAGCTGGGAAGAAGAAGTGGCCAACAAACTCCCCAGCAACACAACTGTCTGTTAAGTTTAAAGAACTTGAACATTATTCAACATTTTATGATAGATGTCGATCATTAAATTAAATAAATGGATGGCACATGTCCGCTAGCATACTATTTTATCCCAAAAATTACATATGAAACAATGATAAAACTAATTACATATATAGGTAATTAAATAAGTAAACTCAAGCATACAATACTAATCAAAATGAGCCTCCAGGAATAAATGGCGTGCCCGCTTACATGTTCAACAATGCAATTTAACCATAATCTGTGACCCAAAGTCACAAGTGATAAACTAGGACCATCGCAGTTAAATTATAACACTAAAATTTTAACAATAATAAACCACGGACAGCAAGACGACCAGTCACCACAAGCAGCACCCGTTCACGAGCATAACGCAAAGATCAGCCATTACCTCCCTCGCCATATTAGAGGGAAGGAGGTAACCCGATCCCCGACGCTACCGCAAGCAGCGACGTCTAAGGGAGCATGACGAACCTGCTGCCGGTTTCTCAGACAAAATCATACTTATCAATTTGTCGAGGTCGCTAGTTAATCACATACTGCAATACAACTCATAAAAAACAAGCTAATGAGAAGATTATGTCAATAAATAAAAATAAAAAATAAAACAAAAATGACCTATACGGTCAGAATAATAAACAATGTCATCTTGAGCAAGTAAAGAATCTACGAAAGAACATTTAGCATTGTCTCGTGTTCAACACAGCGACCAACTATTTTTATCGTCGAAGTAATCGTTTATAGTATAGTATGCCTTCGAAATAAGGTTAGATTTCACTTTCGCTTTAAAAGCATTAAAAGGCAAGTCTAGAAAAGAAAGAGGTAACTTATTATAAAAGCGGATACCGATCCCCACAAAATGGCCCTGGACCTTACGAAGACGGTGGAAAGGAGCATGTAGTTTGTGCTTATTTCTGGTGTTAAAGCTGTGGATATCACTAGTTTTGGCATATAAATGTATATTTTGCCTGATATACACTATGTTGGCAAAAATGAACTGCGAAGCAACCGTGAGAATACCTATTTCTTTAAAAAGTTCCCTTAAAGAGACTGTCATTTACACTGACATGTTTTGTTAAATTTTCTACGTTTCTCCGCTCCGGTGACTCGCTCCACTGTAATGGACAGGCACCCTTAAACTAGAACTAAAATACCCACACACAAGTAAAGGCGAGTCCTGGATCCATAGTTATCCAATGGTTAAAAATTATGGGCACCTTTACTTTCGTTAATGTGCATTTTTCGATCCATATTTTTTGCAGTTTTATTTAGCATGACGAATGGTCAAATAAATAACTATTTAATTAATCGAAAAACACATTTTAACGATTCTTTATCACAATTTTAACCATTAGTTGAGTTTACTACGAATTAAAAAACTCGCGCCGGAATTTGTAGTAAGTAATGTCATTGCACACACTTTTTTTTCAAATCAAACATATAATATCATTTGAATAGAAATTAATGACGCCTGAACTTGTTGTAGAATTATTAAATTACAGTCATGATTCAAAGAGTCCTTCAATTCCAGTCAGTCATTACAATCACAAAGGAAAGAACTATTTTTTTACGGCTAGATATTAATCCCCATAGGTGAAAGTGAGTTATCAAAAGATCAGCCACTAAAACGAGCAATACATCACTCAAGCACGGACCGTGGTTCCCCTTGAGACTCCTATATTGATGATTTAATTAAGCAGTTGCCCTCAAACTTGTGTATTGGGATGCTCCGGTTCGCGACCGTCGGAGATCCGTCCGTTACTCCGGAATTTGTAATTAAGAAACAACGTCTTGGAACAAAATCTGTTTACGAAGTCAGCCGAAGTATTTTATCTTGTTCACCGCGGTTTAGCGTAAACATCCACATAGGATATGTGGTAAAGTAAAATAGTTCGTTCGCTGTTGAATGATTTCTTGTTGAATGAACTTTGCTTGTACGCGTCAGTATTAATAGCGTTTTCAAAGGATCAACACAATATTGAAGTTCTTATGGGAAACTGGGATCCGGATAATCTGCTTAAGAAATAACCCAACATTCATCATCTGCCTAGCCTTTTCCCAACTACATTGGGGTCAGCTTCCAGTCAAGCCAGATTTAGCTGAATACCAGTATTTTACATGGAGCGGCTGCCTACCAGACCTCCACAACCCATTAACTGGGTAACACGGTACTTCATGGCAAGACTGGAGTCAGATTTACTGGCTTCTGACTATCCGTAACGATTGCCAAAGATCTACAAATGACAGCCGGGACCAACGGCTTAACGTGCTTTCCGAAGCACGGAGGAAACTCGGTATGTTAAGATGGTCACCCATCCACAGACCAACCTTGGCAAGCGTTGCTTAACCTTGAAGATCGACCCGTGCGGCTGTTATTATCTAGCCATGAGCTCCAAATAACCCAACATTGATCAATAATAATAAGACTACGAAATAAAGTGAAAACTTATGAATACATAGTTTTCAGTAGCGGAACAATCAACAAGTGAAAGACAATGATCCTATCGTCATCCTATTGTTGGAGCAGATGTTCAAACTTTAGGATCTGTGTTTGACCCCAACATTGTAGATATCCACATGACAATCAGTCTCTCTGAGACCTGAAAGGGAACTATGGCTAACCCTAAACGGTCACCTTAGCAATGCAAGACGATGTCGGCTACTGGGATCTCTGTGTAACCCTTTGTGTGCGTTTAGTATATGTGTATACGCCACATATCGTATAGACATGTGAGTATGTTTGAACAAATACATGTATTGTCGTCGTCTTGTCTAGCTCGAAGGCAGCTGTCTGTTCATCCAAGCCACCATATCATGTTATAATCCGCTCGCGTAAAGATGTTTACACGAGCAAAATGCTGAGCAGAAAGCGCCATTCATCATCTTCGAAGTTATCTTCCCTTATCGTCCCAAAACTATCTAAAATCATACTTTCAACAGGTAAAGCGAAACGAGTCGATAAGTAAGACCAGTAAATTAGCTTCGGATAACATCGAAGTTCGTCGTAAATTTAGCTCAACTCCGTCGATTGTAAAGACCGTTGGCTCTCCAGCAAATTGATCTTATCGGGAGGCTACCCGATGTTCATAGTTAGTGGTCCATAGTTCATTGTGAAATTCGCAAGCGGAGCTAAACTCTGACGGTCAACTAATTTACCGGCAGACCAATCTTTACCTTTATAGTTATGGTATAGTTGTAGCTCCAAAGTTCTTCAGTGCACAGCGACCGCTAGGTAAACTTGCTCGAGTCTCACAATTTGTATAGAAATAATTAGGCACTACGATTTTCTGAACAAGATCTTCAAAAGTTGTCTTTATTTTTCGTTTTTAAGGTTCCGTACCTCAAAGGAAAAAACGGAACCCATATAGGATCACTTTTCGTCCGTCCATCTGTCTGTCAAGACCGTTTATCTCGGGAACGCGTGGAGGTATCGAGTTGAAATTAAAACCATATACTCAAGTCTATGGCCTCTTGGATCTGTGAAAACATCAAACTTCTAAGTTAACGTAAAAAAGATACGGTCGTTTATGCCTCAAAAAATGTATGTTTTGACATTCTCAAGGGAATCAAAATGTATAGGGTATTTCCCGTTAACCTAGAACTATGAAATTTGGCAAGTAATACCGTCTTATATTACAAGTTCAGGGAAATGTCTTAAAACAATACATTTGTAATTAAATCATATAAAAAAAATAGTTTTTATTTAAAGTAGTACCACAGATAATATAATACTAGCTTTAGTGCTGTACCCTCGGTGGGCGATTCTGACTCGCACTTTGCCAGTTTTTTTTTTGTTTTGATTCCTATTTAGTCGCTGTAATGAGTTTGTAAGGATTTGGTTCAAAATGATCAATTCAGAGAAAGTGAATATTGTTAAGCAGAACAATGGGGTAAATGACTTTTGGCATTTGAGTAGACTTTTTACCTAAACGTGACGTTACAAGCCCCACTCCTGGGGGCCTAGCACGAATATTTTGACATATAGTAACGTTAACGTTAGTGAATTTTGAATGTGAAAAACTAGAGTGTACGACTAAACGCCGAAAGACGGAACACCGACAAGACTTTACTTCGACGGGACTCTTCACCAATAGGACACTTCGCCGACAGGACTCCTTGCCGACAGGGCTCATCAGCGACGCAATAAAAAAAAAAATAACCACGAAGGCTAAGGCGGGAGCTAACCTTCTAACCTAACCTATCCGAGTCGGGGTACTCTGAGTCGGGGTGTTGTCGCATCGCCGTTCGTCTTGTGGTCCGATGATGGAACGGGCTTGGCGGAATCAAATTATGCAATTCCGTCGCACATTCCCCAAAATGCAACCGGTAGAAAACCGACAGGCCAGCAACTCGCCTTCGATGCTCAGGACTTTGGAGCTTCGTCACGACGAGCCTATCATTGCCGATGATCCTCTTGACTCGTTTCTCAATTGACTCAAGGGCATCAAGCTGGTATCTGGCAGATCCGTCCCAAAGATGAGAGCAGTACTCCATACACGATCGAACTTGCGCTTGATAGAGTTTGAGCAGCTGTTCCGGCGTGAAGTATCGTCTCACCTTTGCTAGGATCCCCAACTTTTTTGCAGCCACTTGAGCTTTTGCCTCTATAAAAGGGTCGGAATTGAGGATGTTAACGTAACACCAAGAAGCTCAAGTTGGTGGTTATCGGCACGGTTACACCCCGAAAAGATGGAGCTGGGTGGAATTGGCTCCTTTTAGCGGAAAAAAGACACGCTTGGGTCTTAGCAGCATTGAACTTGACCAGATTGGCATCGCCCCATTCAGAGACAGCCTGTAAGGACAAGTTCAAGCGCTCAACCATAGCCTCCCTGAGAGACCGGATCTGCGACCCACCAGCACGTGCATCGGACACGTATCTCTCAGCAACAGTGCTGTCGTCTGCATACGCAAAGGTACCGGATTTAAGCAAATCATTAATATGCAGCAAGAACAGTGTTGCCGAAAGCACCGACCCCTGAGGAACCCCGTCATTAATATCCAGCAGTCCAGACGAGCAGCCATCAATGACCACTCGAATAGACCGATCCCTCAGGAAATCCGTAATCCAATCACACAATCCGGTGGGCAGACCGAAAGAAGGAAGCTTACTAATAAGGCTATCGTGCCAGACCCTGTCGAAGGCCTTCGAAACGTCAAAGGAGACCGCTAGTGCCTCCCCGTGCCTCTCTATGGCCTCACTCCAGATGTGAATGGCATACGCTAGAAGATCCCCAGTTGACCGATTTCGTCGGAACCCGTATTGTCGATCACTAAGAATATCATTCGCTTCTAGGTATGCCAAGAGCTTATGATTCAGTACGCGTTCCATACTCTTACAGAGTATGGACGTTACCGAGATGGGTCTATAATTCGACGGATCAGCTCGACTACCCTTCTTGGGCACAGGCTGCACGTTAGCTTGCTTCCAAGCCTTCGGCACTTTTCCAGTCTCAAACGAAAGGCGAAATAGGCGTGTCAAGATCGGAGACAACTCAGGCGCACAAGTCCTAAGAACAATTGCTGGTATCCCGTCGGGGTCACTAGCCTTGTTCACGTCTAGGTTACGCAGTACCCTACGGACGTCCTTCTGATGAATGCGAATGTTCGACATACTCGACTCGCATCCAGCAGAAGAAGCAGGGGGCTCCGCGCCACCAGGATCCAGACGTGAAGAATCCGCAAACAAAGAAGCAAACAAGTTCGCTTTCTCCTCAGCGGAGTGGGCCAGCGTCCCGTCAGGTCTCAGAAGTGGTCGTAGTGAGGAGCGGCAGAAGTTCGATTCAACCGACTTAGCCAGGGACCAAAAAGCCTTACTACCTGCTGGGTATGAAGAAAGTTTGTTCCCTATTCGGCTAATGTGGTCAAACCGAGCCCTCCGCAACACCTTCTTGCAGGACTTGACAGCCCTGTTAAAGGCTCTCTTCTTCTGACTCACGTCATTTGCATTGCGCGTACGAGCGTCGACCCATGCCAGGTACGCCGCGTGCTTAAGCGCATCAGCGCGATTGCACTCGGCACCAAACCATGGACGAGTTTCTCCAGACATTGTTATGTCAGAGAACGGAATGTAGTACTCCATTCCCCTCCGCAACACATCCGTCACGGCGTCCGCGCACGACGAAGCATCAGTTGAAGAAAAGCAAGTAGGCTGCCAAGGGTAACATGCGAAGAATGATCGCATGCCATCCCAATCTGCTGACCTGTACCGCCATACCCGCCGGGTGCCTCTGGGGCTAGGATCGGGCGGGGAGTAGACGGACACAGACTTCACCAGACAGTGGTCGGAACTACCCAGTGGAGAAGAAATCGACACCGAGTAGCGATCTGGATCTGTTGTCAGCAGAAGATCCAAGCAATTGGCTGTGTGCGAATTAACATCCGACACCCTCGTTGCCCCCTGGACCAGCTGGGTAAGATTTAACGCTAGCGCTAGCTTTCGCGGCTCTCGTCCAGCATGGTCTGTGCACTGGTATGGGAAGAGCCACTCCTGATGGTGGGCGTTGAAGTCCCCCAGTAACACCAATTGGGCAGAAGGGTACCGCTGCTGAGCTGCATCCACCGCCTCACTCAGGTGCTGTGTGAGCCCAGTTGTCTCCAAATCACCGCTGTGCGAACGGTAGACACAGGCGTAGAGAATTTTGTTCAGGCCTGTGTCCACTATAACCCACAGCGTAGAGAACCTAGAGTCTTCAAGGTAGCGAAGACGCCGATAGCAGATGTCGTCCCGGGCGTACATACATACGCCCGCGTGTTGTCTGAAGTGGTGCTCCAGGGTAAACCCTGGGTATGGCAGGTATGACACGTCTGACGGACACCCGATCTGCGTCTCCGACAGGGTGTCAGTGTGTCGCACAAGCGTGCATTCGAACTATGGTGAGTCGCAGTACAGTTTTGTCGTATAAGCGTTAATTGCACATCCATTTGTCGACTCACGTAGTACACTTGATACCGATACTTACAGAAACAATGCAAGATCTTTATTTTTTCTGAATTGTATTATTACAAGAAAAGCATAATCGATTTCCAAATCAGAGTATCGGAGATAAGTTGCGTCGCTGACGAGCCCTGTCGGCGAAGAGTCCTGTCTGCGAAGTGCCCTGTCGGCGAAGAGTCCCGTCGAAATAAAGTCTTGTCGGTGTTCAGTCGTACACTAGAAAAACTACAATCCCATAATATTTTGGTTTAATTTTATGGGACATACACAATTTATATCATTCGAAAATATGAATATAGCATAATTCAAAAAAATATTATGTGCGAAACGAGTATTGTAGCTATGGTAAAATTTTACGTTACGTTACTATACGTCAAAAATATTCGTGCTAGGCCCTTTGATCTTTGATGCGACTCACGGACCAAATAGAATAATACTTATTTTACTCAGTAATCATCCCTATTCTTAGTATTTTCTCTCAAGAGCCTAATACACTAAATAGGCGCAATGACATTATTTATTTGCGATATAACAATGGTTCGACCTTCGCGAATTGCGTACAGAAAAGATTATAATTAATATAACCCAAGATACGGGTCCTAAGCAGCAAATTGATTGCATTATTAATACCACTTTATTAACTATCTGGCATCTCACATTCGAGATAGTTTGAGCAGAAGTAATAGTTGGACACAGTTGATCAGACTAACGCATCAAAGACTATGAAATTCCATACGACCGTGGGCATGTTACAGAGATGTAAGAAAGAAATAAAGATAGGGATAGTCTATTAGCTAAAAACAGTGATTGCATAATGCGTATAAATCTTATTATGTAAAGCTATATCTATTAGCTTGTTGCTGTATGGTTTCGGCCGGTGCCGTATGGTGCCGTAAAAGAATAATACCATCCCATCACTTCCCGTGGGTGTCGTAAGAGGCGACTAAGGGACTCGCCGGAGAATGGGCAGCAGCGTTCTCTGTAAAAATCAACATCATACACTGCGATCGCCAACCCGCCTGCCAAGCTTGGCGATTATGGCAAACCCGGGGGGGGTTTCCCTCTCCCTTTTGGGGAGGCCTATGTCCAGCAGTGGACGTCTTTCAGCTGATATGATGATGATATGTATTAGAAGCAAGACGCGTCGGGGTTTGCTTCTAATACAAATAGTATTAATCGTGATTAAAGCCTGTATCGAACACAAACTATTAACATTCATAAAACTAATTTTATGAATGTTAATAGTTTGTGTTCGATAAAATCCCATGGACCAATATTAATGTGGGTTTCATTCTACCAAAGCTCGAAGTGTCACAAAATGTCTTAATGATATTAGATTGGCAACGAAAGGAAAACAAGTTATATATTCATCTAATGCCTATTTCCATTACCAATTACCGAGCTATTTAAAAAATAAGAAATGTAAACACGGTGTAAATTAGTATGTGAATGAATGCAGTTGATATAGATATTATTGAAATTGATCACAAAAAAATTCAATGAATTACTCTGTCGTGGTCATTCCATAGACAACACGTCGTCAGCTTATCATCCAGTACTGACGCGGTGGAAACGATAATAATGGTGACGATATCAATAACAAACAAGATTCCACTGGTGCTTCTTTTAACATACCTTTTCCTAAGGCTGACTGTCCACTGGAGCGGAGAGAAGAATAGCGGAGAAATATTAACCAGTCTAAGGCATAAAATCTCCACTCCGCGTCCGTCACTTAGATTTTATGCAATTCCATTGGTTAATATTTCCCCACTCCTCTCCTCTCCGCTCCAGTGGATAGCCAGTCTAAGTTTACATTATCCACAACCATGGAAAGAACAACCCTGCCATAAGCAACAAACAACAAATTATAGTAAAAATATGAATATACCTGAAACTATCACACTTGAAAATTGTGTGCCATATTCGCTGCCTCCATAGTCCTTGTCTCATAAAATTACTTAGAACGCGGCCAACTTCGTTCTGACTTAACTTAGTGCTGGAACACATAACTTGGCTAACTATACGTATAACTAGGCCACATTGTGCTTATATGGGTGGCTTATTTACATGTACAACATGTGCCATATTGACTATTTATTGGCTTTACTATGTAGGTTTATTGCTGGCTCTAATAACTGCCTGTTGTTGTCACTTTCCGAAAAAGTAAGACTGAACAGGCTCCTTCTGGGTAAGCTCGCTCCATCGTCAACTTTGTCTCTGCCATCTCTGACCTAGACTAAAGCCAAGAGCCAACCTATCTCAAATAAAAAAAGGAATTTGCAATGATTTCGCTGCTTCAGTGTACGCTTTTGTTTCATTGCGGAGATATGAAAATTAAAACTGAAATATCATTTTTCAGTCACCAGAATCTTTGCTTTTTATATGGAAAGAAAGAAAATTGTATTTATTGGCATATACATATATCCTCATATCATCATCAGATAAAGGTGTCCAGAGTATTGAAGTAATCAAATGTTTGTTTTTTTTTTACTATTGATAGGCATATGTTTGACCTGATGGTAAGCGGTGATGCGGTCGAAGATGGGGCACGCTTGCCTAGAAGCTTAGGAGCTTGCCTTGTTTCAAATTCGAATTCAAATGATTTATTTGCAAAACATGGGTACAATAATAAGATCTTATTCTGATGTTAGGATCGCCGTGTTTAACCTAATAGGCGTCCAAATTTTGGATACATTAAATTATTCAAGTGTACCTATACTGAATTTAGGCTCTATTTTCTAGCAACCAGCCACGAAATGTTTACTTACCTTCTTATTATAAGACTAACTAACCCACACGTTTAAGAACACCTGCGAGCTTTTAATTTTAGTAACATTTCTTGCAACTTTAAGTAAAGAAACTTCCCTCATAAGTTTCTCTCCTACATCATTAACTACTAGAAAATTATTTTGCTAATATCACTCGACGCTCACGGTTTCAGACTTTTAAAGTTTAATAATATGTCAGAAGACGGTCTCACTGGCCTAGTGGTCTCAAATATGGCTGCTGACTGACCAAATGGTCCTGGGTTGCATCCACAAGTCATCATCATCAACATCATATCAGCCGAACGACGTCCACTGCTGGTATAGACTTCCCCAAATGTCGCCACAACAACCGGTCCTGTGCGTTTCGCATCCATCGGCTAGCCGCGACCTTCACTAGGTCATCGGTCCGTCTTGTGGGGAGCCTCTCAACGCTGGGTTCTTGGTACGCGGTCGCCATTGCAGAACTTTTCGGCCCCATCCCCCTGTTCGGCAAGCAATGTGCCCTGCCCACTGCCACTTGAGCTTGGCGATCCTTCGGCATGCACAGGTAAAGAAAAGAAAAAATATATGATAAGGTATATCTCTGAAGCCAAGGAGTCTGGATTTCTACAAAGGTTGATAGCATTAGTCTCGTTGTGCTTAATTACATGGGACTAATCTAAACTAATAACATCTTTTTTATGTATTGGTATTGAAGTAATCTCTGAAAGTACTATTTCTGAGTATGATAGGGAAAAACGCAAGGTTCCTCTGAAATAAGCCACGGCCATGGGGTCTATTCATTAAAAAAGAATAGACCCCACGACACAGCAGGAATCACAGACACCACCCGATTAAATTTAGTTGAATACCAGCTTTTTCCCGCGACTTCATATGTGCATATCCCGTTTTTTCCCGTTCCCGTAGGGATTTCAGCTTTCTACGACCAGTAGTTTTCGGCTGTGCGTTATCTGTCAGCCACTCAGTAACCAGCAACGGAAGAATTTTATATATTAGGATTTCAATTTTTGGCATTTAAGATTAACGTGGTAAAATAAGGGTGTTCCTTACACCGTTGCTGCTGTCTACCCCTTTTTGGAATAGTTGCGGTATGATATTTTGTAACAGTATATAGGTACGCAGGTATAATTAAGGTTTCGTTGATTGTTCTCCAGCATTTTTATTAAAGCATCTCATGAATTCCTTTGAAAAGTAAATTAACGTTTCCCTGTGGTTTTAACCGTATCTTTTACAGCGTTCCGCGTAAAAAGAAGTAGTAATCAGAATAAAGTTCCCGTTGCACGTACCTCTTCACTACTCGTAATTTATCGCTCGTCACTGAATTTCATAGTAAATTGTTTTGCTTTTAAATGACGACGAAATAAATTAATAATTATTCAAAATAGAAGTAAGTTTTTGTTTAATGGGAAAAAAGTTACAATTCCTGTAATAATCTAAGCTAAGACGAGGAAATTTCTTACTAAATCTTAAATCTTGTGAGAGCAGGTAGTGTAATGTCTCGGGAGCCAATAAACACTTTATACACTCCGATGAATAAACGGTATGCGAGACACTGAACACGTGCGCCCCCGGCTACGGCTTGTGAGACCTGCCTTAGACCATGCTATATTAATTGTAGTCTGTGAGACTGACACGTCACTGTCTACCCGCATACACTACAGGTAGCAATACTTATGTTTTTTCAATTTTACAAAACCTTGTTAATGATATTGATAGGGTCTTGCATGGCTTGCTAGAATGGCAGATAGTAAATATTGCAACCCATGAGACATGCAATTTTACATATTCCTATTGTTTATCCCTAAAATATCCAAGCCAAGTAATCAAAACTTAAGTCCCCGTCATTACGCTTACATATACCAGTCAAAAAAATGGGAAAACTAGATTTTCTCAGTTATTTACATGGTATATCTATATAATCTGACTAATAATTACTTATAATTAGTTCAATAGGTATCTAGTTTTCTCCCACACTAGTAAAACAGATCTAAGATAAGTTCAAAAATATTTCACTTGCCCTACAGTTGCAGCACGTTCGCGCAATCTAACCTCACGTAACCTAACTATTGAAACGTGGTTCCAAATCGTTTTGTAAAACCATATTTTGTAAAATTTTCTCAATTTAAAGTCATGTAAGTATATATTATTCTTTAAGTGACGCCGGCGATCTTGGAGGAACAAATCGCGCACTCATTTCACACCCGCGCGACCCAAAATTCAGTAGTTTTTTTGTACTTTCCTTATTATTATATTACTTAAAAAAAACAGCCGTATATTAAAATGTACATAATTAAATTGTCGTTGAGATAGTGCAAATTCCATTAAAATACGCTCGGCGGTTTTGGTTCGATGGTCGTTTTTATGTCCGTGTTAGACATGACTTTACAAATTAATTACAGTATGTTGAACGAATAAAACTCAAAATTTTGATTTATATTATAAAGAAAATAGTCGAATGCAACATATTTCTTTTTTAAATGACGACAAGTCGTTAAGGCGTGATGCTCATTTGAAAATCAGCTTTTTACTTACCTGTTACTTTTATTCTTCAAGTACTTACCTACCGGGGACACACGTTTTGCGAGATTAAACGTTTATCCCGTCTTCATTCCACTGCATTAGTTTTATGTCAATTTTATACCTATGTTTCATTATCTAGCACCAACGTAACGGGTGCTTATGCTCTATTTTCAAAGCTATAACGCTGAAAGAACATAACGTTTGCTTCATCTGACAACGCAATACATAATTTTTATTAAATATAACGTTCAGTATTACTATAATATATACTACTATAGCATATATTCTTTAAATATATAAAAATTTCGTGTCACGGTGTTTGTTACCAAACTCCTCTGAAACGGCTTGACTGATCGTAATGAATTTTTTTGTGTATATTTGGTAGGTCTGAGAATAGGTCGTAGGCTATTTTTTATACGCCTAGGTTATAAGAGTGATCCACTTTGTGATAATTTCCGAAATGCACGCAGGCGAAGCTGCTAACAGAAACTAGTGTTGTCATATAACAACGTAATATGCCATAACAACCTTTCTCTAACGATCCTTTAGTATATTTTTATTTAGTACTAGCTGTGCGGCTTCGCTCCCGTCTGCACCTTTTTTTTTTCTTACATAAAAACCTTCTCCTGACAGTAACAAACACAACAAAAAAGAATTAGCGAAATCCAGGTCCAGCCGTTCATGCGTGATGCCGTGACCAAGGGAAATAGGGATTTATTTTTATATAAATAGACTAGTGGACGTCACGCGGTTTCACCCGCGTAGTTTCTGTTCCCGTGGGAGTACGGGGATAATATATAGCCTATGTTACTCCCTGATAATGTAGCTATCCAATGCTAAAAGAATTTTTCAAATCGGTCCAGTAGTTTCGGAGCCTATTCAATTCAAACAAACAAACAAATCTTTCCTCTTTAGAATATTAGTGTAGATAACGTTTTTTTGATCTAATTATCATTTTGTACAATTACAATTTGAACTAACTGCTGAACAAAGAGCAACCGCATCAGCTCGGGAACTTAGGCACCCCGACACGGATAGGTTAAGTTCGAATGGGTTCGCGGGAGCTAGAATGAGCGAGCGAAGCGAACTTAGCTTCTGTGATCCCATTCAAGTTAGGTTCCTTTTAATCCTGCAGGCGAAACTAAAGGCCCTGTGCAGCGAAGCTCCGTCGACTTCCCTTGGTCTCGACCGTAATTTAAGCCAAATGTACATTCGATAAAATTAGTGATCATTAGATCTGCGGCGTTTCCAAACGTCACATCTTATTTAAGAAGCTTATATGAAATAAAATTATTTATTTTGGATGTATATCATAGGTGGTTATAACAATATATGGTGAAAATTATATCATTTGTTGTTATCTATATCTATATACTATACTATAATATTAAAATATTATAAAGAGGAAAGATTTGTTTGTTTGTTTGAAATGAATAGGCTCCGAAACTACTGGACCGATTTGAAAAATTCTTTCAGAAATGGATAGCTACATTATCAGGGAGTAACATAGGCTATATTTTATCCCCGTACTCCCACGGGAACGGGAACTACGCGGGTGAAACTGCGTGACGTCCACTAGTGTATAATGCAAATAGTTGTACCTAACATGACTCACCCAGCACCAATACATACAACTCTCCCGCTTCCACCCTTCCGCCCTTACTTACATAAAAACCCACAACATTCATTATGAACAAATAAAGAAACAAAAGCCTATCAGAACTCACACCATTTGAAAAGCCCACTTCCACAGATTCGCAGCCGTTTTTTGGCCAGTTATGCCTCTACCTCTCGGTAGGGTCCCTTACCTATTTATATCAAAGCAAGTGCCTCTATGAATGGAGGTTTTTGGCAGCTCAAAATTGCAACTGAATATTTAATGGCGGCAGATACCATCAACAAAGCCGAGGCGCTGCGGGCCACGAGGACTCTTTTAGATATCGTTACAATGGTATTTTAGAAATGCTGTTTTAAATGTTTGTGTTCTGCAAATGCCTCAAAGAACTATTGCGGTTCGACGAATATGCCACGTCCATTCGGCTTCTATAATATCATGATAAAAACTGAACAATAGAATCTTGATACACACGTCTATTGCTAATCAGTAAGCGTAACATACCTCTTGAATGCAACCACAACTACGACTCCAATTTCGTATTGGTCACTGAACCCCAGATTCAAGCAATAGATTTCTGAGTATCACATCAAATACATGAAGCACGAACTCAACACAAGAACAATCAAATAACAATACACCACTAACAAACAGCACAGAACAGAACAGAAGTGAGCTGAATAAGTTAAAATTACGGCCGACATACGAGAGACCGCATCTGATTCGACGATAGCTGGCAAATCTTCACGGTTCTAAAGTCACGTAGCACTGTATAATATCTGAAATTCAGTGGGACCATCTAAATTGGTACGAGTCGGATAATAAACGGACCGGATACACGGGAGTGAGACGATTTATGAAACTAGACTTAGAATTAAAGTTGCCCGTCTGCGGGTACGTGTAGTCTGGAAGTTGAAATTATAATGAGAGTAATGTGCCAGTTTTATGGGAAGTAAGATGTGGGTGCTGGGTAAAACTTTTATGTGGATAGATAATTGTGATGGTAATTGCAGTGGTTGCCGTTTAGTAAAGCTATTTTTGCACTTTATCACTATCATGTGAGTCGCTTCTCCGATGCCTACCTAACGCCGATTTCCGAATTAAATTTGAAGTTGAGTATTTGTCCAATTGTACTTAAGTCTGTTTGACACGCTCCATCCTTAATTGAAAACTTACTCCTTGTATATGCGTATGCAGCAACTCATATTTGATTAGTAACTAAAACAAAGACTCGTTTTTAATAACACATGTAACATATACACAAAAAAACCTTTATGTGGGTTTTAAAAATTCAACAGTGCTATTAGTATGAGGCGTTTCCTCGTGTTAATGAAAACTGACATATTTCATTTATAAAAGTTAAAAAACTACAGTCCTTGTCGTCTGAAGTGAATTTGCTTGCTATTAAAGGTGAAAGACCTTCTCAATCTTGATAAATAAATATTTCCCTCCAAATAAATCGCTCGTGTATCTTCAAAATAAATAAAACAGAAAATAAAATATGAAATTATTTTCTTTTTAATAAATCCCGGCTATCATTATATTTTCTAGATGTTGATAGTCTCTACGGCTATGGTAACAGTTTTACCAAAGTTTAGGGTGCCTGTCCATTTCAGGGGAGCAAGGCAGCGGAGCGGAGAAACGGAGAAATATTAACCAATCATATCAGTCAAAATATCAGTGACTCACGTGGTGCGGAGATTTTATGCAATTCCATTGGTTAAAATTTCTCCGTTTCTCCGCTCCGTTGCCTCGCTCCGCTGTCTCGCTCCGCTGTAATGGACAGGCTTGCCCTACCGTATTACTCGGTGATTGAGTTGTCGAGATCGGATGGGTAGTCGTTCCATGTCAAATATTGGTGTTAAGCGGCATCCGGTTGGACTGAAAGGGTAACGCCAACAATCCAACATAGTTGAGAAAATCTAGCCGACTCCGCAAACTTTACTTTAAGCACTGGCCCTCCAATGCCTTCCCATGGCCCGACCAACATACAGTATACGGGCTGAATCTTGGGGCGGCTGCGGAAACAGCACCCTTGGCCATCTTATTTTACCATCTGCAGGCGCTTCTTGATCCCTAAAAAAAACTCTGTACAAAAAATACAACCACCTACCAAATGACAACACTACAAAGAATGAAATAACTTTAATTTTGGAAGTCGGTGTTTGTGGTTTTGTTTCTTAGTATTTTGACACCGGCTTCCGAAATTAAAATTATTTTTTAGAGTAATAAGTACATACATACCAAAAAAATACCCACCTAATTGAGAACCTCCGCGTTTTAGGAAGTCGGTTAATTATCAGCCACGTGTGTCCCTTTCACATGCTCCCATCTGAGCATGTAAACGAAACCATACTGCAAAGATGTTCTTAATCACTGGCCATTAAAACACACATAATACTAACAATTAAATCATTTAATCAAAACATAAGAAACACTAACACGAAACTAAGCAGGTCTATTCTGCAAACATCTGATCCTGAAAACTTAGGTTCATTATTCAGCTTTTAGTGAATTCATCCGTTGTTCCCCGTTGATTAGTTAAATAGGGAATTCGACTGGGTTTTTTTATTGCATTTCTCAAAACCTAAAGAACAGATAAGACGCAGTAAAAAATTAGTTTAAACGTTTATACAAAAAAAACTTAATTGTGAGCGTTTTAAAATCTATGATAAACAGAGACAGCACTAACGCCGTTAATTACTAGCATCGCTACTGAATTTGCAACGTGTCGTACAAACAAAAATTTGCATGACAAGGATAGAAAAATAACTTCAAAAGCGTGTAACTGTCCTGTTTTTATTTTATTTATTGTTTTACAAATCTTACTATTTTAATAACATTTCATCATCATCATCGTATCAGCCGAAAGACGTCCACTACTGGACATAGGTCTCCCCCAAGTGTCGCCACAACAACCGGTCCTGTACGTCTCACATCCATCGGCTACCGGCGACCCTCACCAGGTCATCGATCTATCTTGTGGGAGGCCTTCCAACGTTGCGTCTTCAACCATTTATGAAATAATTATTCATTCGTATGTATTTTTCATAGTTTTAAATAGCCTATTGATAGCTCACTCCATATTCACTTCCCCTAAGTTTTCACATATAATTTGTTGATAGAATAGCACTGTAAACGTATACACTACAAGTGTTCGTCATCGCCATTGAGGGTTGAAGCCAGTCTGTTCTGTGTAACACTTCCAAGCAGAGTTTCCTGAAGCGAGGCAGTCTGAAACACCTTGTTCTCCAAATGTGGCTGTACCACCGAGATTCGTTGAGCCTATGACTGGAAATAATAAAAAAAATAGTTATTATCGCCGATCCATCCTGACCAAGTGTGGTGATTAAATGCTCATGTACGCTTGGTAGGCCTATTTATACGATGAGGGCTTCGTCCTGCAATGGGATAATTGACTGCTGGTATCTATTTTAAAAAAAAAAACACCGGTAGCACTCCGGGAGTGCCGGCAGAAGTGAAAACATGTAAATAATACATCCTTACTGTCGCGGTCACATCATAGACAAACCACCGACAACAAAATAAACAAAAAGACACTGACGTGTGGCCGCGACAGCGACTGTCAGTGACAGATGTCAATCTTGACACAGTTCCTGACATAAACAAAACGAACCATAAAAACAACAAAAAATAACGTTGTGTTTAATTATAAGTATGACGGCGCTACGTCATCGTACGGTTGTGCACGGCACGTGCACCGGACCGATCAGGCGATGTCGCCATCCCCACCTCCCCCACTACTCGACTTGTTTGTGCTCGGACGTAAAAGGAGACCGCGCGGAGCGATCGGGGCATTCTATTCTAGACCTCGGTCCGATGCACGTGTTGTCATAGCGCCTAGATTTGCTAATGTCGTGTTAAAACCTTTTAGTTAATAATTATGATATGATAATTAATTGAGTTCACAGTTATTATTAATTAAGTGGGTTAATCGAATAAAATTGATTAATAAGTAAACTACCTACTTTTTACTTTAAAATATCCAATCCTGACAATACGCCTATATCAGAATTGGGACGTAACTCAAAGGGCCCACATGGAGATTCGTGACAATGCTAGTGAAATATGTGGCGGTTACGTTTTGAAATGTAATGACAGTGATAGTGAAAATTGCGGTTTGTTTTTAAAACGCATGCGTTTATCCAGAAAAAACTTAAAAACAGCTAAAAACTTGATGTGTGCCGTGAAGTGTCGTGAAGTTAAATCCGATAGGCCGAAGTTCGACACACGATCATAGTGTGTCACCGTGGTGGTATGTTTTGTCGAGGATACAGTGATGTGCAGAGCAGTTTATTGTTTTACCATATGGCGCTGAAGAGCTTTTCGCCGAATTCCTTTTCGACGAGTTTTATGCGGCTACCCTCATCAACCTGAACTAAACCAGTTCCGTCCGGAGGCAAGCAACTTCACAACAGCTGGTCAGGTCAAGGAGAGGAGTGTGAATTTATATGAAGATTTCTACGCCAATCTGGTGAGTCGTTTAAACTTTTTAATTGCTGTAGAGCTGCTTTTTATTTTGTTTACGAGTGTTCATTTTTATGATGTGGAGACTGACTTACAAAAGGCAACGCCTTTATGGATGGCAATTATCGATGTTTGATAATTGGCCTGTCGCTTTATCTTAAAGTGAAGCTATTATTAATAGCATAAGTGTTGCAGATTAAGCGATAGCATTTTCAATAATACTTCTTCTTTTCGATTCAATCGTTAACTTTTTTATTGTTTTGGACCAGTAGGTAGTTACGTTAATTGCAGCAACAGTGGCATTCATTAGATACTCCAAATAACAGGAGAATGGGCACTTGGGGCACTGTAACATATGGCTCGTGCTCTGAAAACGGGCACTGCACTCACTTTGGGTATACAACAGATCATTACATCCTCATTTCGCCAAGTTGTGTTTGCAGCGGCCTACCTGGGTGCGCAAATTGCGCTGGCGCGCGATTTAACGCTTTCCAAAGGCCATTGCGATTCACGACCAGGGGCAATTGCTCTTTGGGTTTTATGAAGTCGTGAGGTGGTGGATACTTCTCTTCCCACAGTCTGCTTCTCCCTTTAGATGGCATATCCAGGATCGCCTGTGTAGAAATAAGGAAGCTCTTGCGACTTTTTAGTCTTCCCGAAGTTGGCATGTGGCCATACAGGGATGTCGGGAATCAGTTTTCAGATCCTTCGAACAGCAGGAGGTGCGATGCCTGCAAGCGGATAGTTTGTTTTGTGGAGTCTATTTTAATCAGCCTGATATTATCTGACACGTTTCGTTTAGGGCAATGTCTACTTTACGAGAAAGAGCAGGTCGGTGCCACACTGTGCAAGCAAACACGCCAGCAGAAAAAATAGGGACATGCCGGTTGTACGGAGAACATCGGGTGCCGCTCCCCAATTGATGGAAATTAGGTGACTGAGCAAGTTATTCCGGGTTCGACGGAGCTAAGTATTGTAACAGTTTGACTTTTACGCTTAGGCCATATCTAACGTCACACCGAGATATTTTGGATTCGAGCAGTGTTGGACCTTGGCTCTACGCCATGTGATGTTAAGCATTCGATTTGCGGGCCTATAGCAGAGATGGAAGGCGCACGACTGTCTCTTAGATGGGTTCGGCCGTAGAGCGTTGCGGTCACACTAATCTCTCAGTACACTGAGTGCCATTGTACGTTTATGCTCCACGTCCATAAAAGTCGCTGCTTGGTTTGCTAGGGCCAGGTAATCCGCGTACAAGAACCGCTCCGTGTGTTAGGTGGAAGGCGGTTCGTTCGCGTAGATGTTAAAAAAAGCGACGGCGCCAACACACTGCCCTAAGGGAGACCATTCTTTTGCTGTCGCTATCTACTCTTGGTGAATTGGAAGCACATACCTGGAAGTGGCGGTTGCACAGGAGTTCGCTTGAAATGGGCACAAAGCCTTGGTCATTGGTCAAATAATGCTGATGAAGCGATATTATTCTGCTATCGCTGATCGAGTCATGAAGTGAAATACCAGAGAGCTTTTATTTTTTTGGACATAAGAGCGATTTAGTTACCTAACACTTTATTTTGAATATTTTGATTTTATATCACCATTCATAGGCATAGGCCGATTTCTTGTGCCAATGGTCCGATGAAATTTAGATTTTTATTTACTTTGATACTGTGACTACTACACTTACCTGAAACCTTTTGGCCCACCACAGCTTTTATTGGACTTGTACTGTCGTAGCATTTTTCGGTTTCAGACATCGTTTCATGGTGTATAAAGCCAGCAGGAGGCTAGCGGTTGGCATGCTGCCATAACTGCTGAGCAGTTGCAACAACTGCTGAGCAGCTGCAACTTCTGAGCGGTTCTGAGCGTGACAGACCGAAGGTTGGCAAACAGTTGGCAAACTGCAGTAGCCAAGTATCATGTCAACATCTGTGGGGTTAAGAGCGTTCAAGGCCGACTGGAATACTTGGTGAGTCGCTTAGTTTTATTTGAATAGCAAACGAAGCTTTAAAGGGGTTGATACCAATTCGGTGGTTGCATTGATAGTGCTAGGTAATTTTGACATAGTTAGCACAAAGAGAGTACTTAAAAGAGTTTCCCATTGGGGGTAATAGTGTCAAAATTTTATTCAGTGTGAGCTTTAGGTTTAGTTATCGCATAGCAAGTACCACAAGGTCATGTTTCAACTTAGACGTTTTTTTAGTGAAAATTTGGATCTAGGCTTTCGTATTAACGTACGGAGGCAGTTTGCCATACATAACATCAGTTAGTAAATTTGATAGTATCAAAACTATCATGAATAGCAATTTGATTTTAATGACATTGATAAAAAGCTTTAAAGGTACAGAGAATTCTGAGCTATTACAAGTTCTAAATAGATTTTCCATTTTGTGCAATTTAATACGGGTGAGATTATAATAACATTGATTGATTCGAACCGCACAGCGCAGCGATGATTTTGATGATTTTAGATTAACGTAAAGTAATTCGTGAGTGCTTACATGAACGTTAGATGCAGAAAATATCAGTGATGACGTGACGGCGAATAATAATGAAGAACTTGTTCATGAAACTTCCCATAAAAATAAAGTTTTAAGTGGTACTATTTTAGGGCTCACACTTTAAAAAAAAATTGCCGACTCTCGTACTTAAAAAGCCAGTAGCAGTAGTTAACGTATGGGGTACTGTGTTAAATTTTATAATAAAATACCACTTAATATTCTCGAACTGAATGAGAGAAAATTTAAAACATGTATTAAACGCACATTATGTAGACAAGCATATTACAAACTGGAAGATTATGTCCTTGATAAAAATGCTTGGCTAAATGCCGGTCCTGCTCCACCGCCACAGCAGCATGGGTCCACTTGTTAGGTTTTCGATAATTGGAAGAAATGCTTACCCTTTTATTGTTCTCCTATACAATCATTTATTTATCATTTCTTTGCATTATTGTATTAGCAAAGTATACACAATAAAGCAGCCTTCTTTTTTTTCTTTTCTTAGTTACTTGAAACCATAGTTTTGTATAACGTAGAAGCATATTTTCAATTTTTTGTAAATGTGAGCACTATGGAGCCATTTACATATGTAATTATAGATTTCGTTATTAAATTAGTTTGACATGAACGAGCGTGGCAGTTGAGAGCTTGTCATGCTCACACAAATGTTTTGCTGATGGTGGCGCGTGTTTTGGATCATTTGATTCCCTTCAAAATGGTTGAGTTAGATGGTGCTGATGCACGCGTCATGTTCGTGAACGGGCGCCGTCAGTTGAAACTGGTCATCTCTTACCTGCCACTGGCTTATTTTAATCTGTACCTGCATTTTGAATTGTTTATATGTTTTCTTGTTCTTTGCATTGTCCTCACATATAGAAGCAATCAATGTTAATGTTAACAAGATTTTTGTAACACATCACATGGTTTAAAAGAGTGTCCGTGGAGTTTCTTGCACGTTCTTCTCCATAGAGATCTACGCTTTGGAACGTGCAAATAGCTTCATGTTTTTGACTGACCGACTTTGACAATTCAAAAGTGCCTGTAAATGGTTTATTTGAAATATACGATTTGATTTGATTAACTTAATAGATCATGTAGGTACATCATTGGAAGGGTCAACAGACTGGACCAGTAGTATAATTCTGAAGGGTCATAGGACCGGACCAGAAGATATTGCTCTGAAGGGTCTGGGGACCGGTCCAGAAGATGTTACTCTGAAGGGTCTTAGGACCGGACCAGAAGATTATTACTCTGAAGGGTCGTAGGACCGGACCAGACCATGAGATAAGATTTTAATGTCAGGATGAACGAACAGTAAAATTGTGGTTCTCATTACAAATACCTAAGTGCTTCTAAAGTGCGCGTCCGAGGACGTACGCACGTCAGAATGGCCGTGACGGCGCTACGTCATCGTACGGTTGTGCACGGCACGTGCACCGGACCGATCAGGCGATGTCGCCATCCCCACCTCCCCCACTACTCGACTTGTTTGTGCTCGGACGTAAAAGGAGACCGCGCGGAGCGATCGGGGCATTCTATTCTAGACCTCGGTCCGATGCACGTGTTGTCATAGCGCCTAGATTTGCTAATGTCGTGTTAAAACCTTTTAGTTAATAATTATGATATGATAATTAATTGAGTTCACAGTTATTATTAATTAAGTGAGTTAATCGAATAAAATTGATTAATAAGTAAACTACCTACTTTTTACTTTAAAATATCCAATCCTGACAATACGCCTATAAGTACAAAAATACTATCATTTATGAGGTAGAATACAATGTTTATTTATTGCGCTATCGTACACAAATATGACAATTTACATGTTGTTATTCATAATATTATATCGTTATTTATTTATATATTACATTAATTTTTATCTCTTAGAAAAATCAACTTTCATCCATAATTTCGTAATTCCGTAATTTCGTATCCTTGGATACGCGTGGCACGCTGTACATAAACACAGACGGACATTCGCGCAAGCGCCCTGTGCCGCCTAAGCGTAGCAGCACACTCAGGCACGGTAGAAAGAGTGGGAGATACTAGTTCCTCTCCCTTCCCCTCGATCTTACGCTTTTTCGCATCACGTGACCCTGACGCGAGTCCGTCTTACGCTTTTTGCGATTAGGTCACGTGACCCTGACGCGAGTTTAAGATTTTATACCCATTACAGAAAAGTGCTCAACGCCGCTAAAGAAGTTTTCACTTCAAAAACACTATTAAAATAAATTACATTACACTATTAAATTAACGTTTATTTCGATCAACAAAGGATCATATTAGGACACACATTACTATAAAACTAACTTTTAACAAACTAGCTTTTGCCCCCGACTTTGTACACGCAAATCTCGTTTTTTCCCGTTTCCTTAGGAATTTTGGGAAATTCTCTCTTAATGCTTCCCTACACTCCTCTAGGAACCTACATGCCTACTTTTCAGCTTTATACGACCGGTAGTTTTGGCTGTCAGTCTGTCAGTCACTCAATCAGTCAGGGGGGCTACTCTCTAACGAAATCCATAGTTTCGGGCTTAGTTTCGGGCGGGCATTTTCTACTTTGTATCACCTAACCACTGAGAACTAATGATAACACGATTTGACAGTTACTGTGAAATCGTGTTGTCATTCATTCTCAGTTCGGGTTCGGAACTAATCGTAAGTCTGTAGGTGATACGGAGTAGAATACGAACGCCCGCAACTAAGCCCGAAACTACGGATTTCGTTAGAGAGTAGCCCCCAGATTCGGATCGCTACGTGTCTGCGTTTGGGTGCTTCTAGCGGAGCTACACATTGCTGTCAATGCGGTGAAGCAGTCGACCGCCTCGGACACCATGGCCTGTCCTGCAGTAGTAGCGTTGGACGGTTAGCACGGCACGCGAGCATTAATGACATTATGCGTCGGGCTTTTGTCACCGCCAGGGTGCCAGCTGTTTTAGAATCCAACGGCTTGGCACGCGACGATGGGAAAAGGCCAGATGGGATGACCATAATACCTTGGAAGGTGGGTAGGCCTTTGGTATAGGATGCAACATGTGTCGATACCCTTGGGCCATCCCATCTTCTTAGCATGGCGGGCTGTGCTGGGGTGGCTGCTGCAGGTGCAGAAAACCTCAAACGGCGCAAATATAACACCTTAATTGGGAGTTACATATTTGAGCCGTTTGGCGTTGAAACACTAGGCCCATGGGGTCCGAGTGCGCATCGAGTCTTTCGGGACATTAGCACACAACTTGTCGACTGTTCACGTGACCAGAGTGTTGGGCTTTTTTTCGGCCATAAATCGGCATTGCCATTCAACGCGGCAATGCTACCAGTGTTCTGGGCACTTTTGCCATTGACAGCGATGTGGATTACTTTTTTGATGATTTATTTATTTTTATACGCGTTTGTACATAATTTCATGTTAATGAGTGTGTATAGTAAATCAGTCAGTAACGGAAGAATTTTATATATTAGAATTATATCTATTTTGTATTTCTCAGATGGTCTTTTGAGGAAAGAATCACACAAATTTCAGTGGACCTGTCCAGACAATGCAAACAATTGTCAGTTATCGTGTAGCTCAATTTAAAACTTTAAAGAGTTCGATAATTTGAGGACACTATACATTTATATATCATGCATGAGAGGGACTTGTATGAGTCTCGCACAGACTAGGGCACCACCGCACACATGGGGGGATGTCTATGCTCTAAGTGGAACAAGGCTGCCTATGCGTACATAACAGATACTGTGAGTGATTGTCTCATTTATTTATTAATTAATATTTACCAACAGTTTATGTGTACGGCGTCTTTAGGTATATACAAATATATCCTAAGGACGAGTTATTTGATCCGTAGTTAACCAATAAAAATTACTGACTTATGGTTAGAAATGTTGGCCACTTAAATTTCGATGATGTGCGTTTTATCACAATTTTAACCATCTGTTGAGTTGGACTAGACCTGTAATTGGCTACATTACCACACAATACACGGTGCCATTTTAATCATCTTACAACGACAATCTACTCCTACTTCATCTATTCAATGACTACTTTATTTATTAAAAATAAAATGATATTTATTAACACTTGAATTATAAAAAGAAATATGTATTACTAGCTGACCCGCGCAACTTCGCCTGCGTCACAATTTTCATTACTGCTCCGCTTCTATTGGTCTTAGCGTGATGACATAATAGCCTATAGCCTTCCTCGATACAAGGCTATCTAACACTGATAAAAAATTTCAAATCGTACCAACAGTTCCTGAGATTAGCGCGATCAAGCAAACAAACAAACTCTTAAGCTTTATATATTAATATAGAAGTATAAATTATCATGACGCCTGACGAAGTTTGAAACATCCAGGAGCGAGTGCAGTTCGAGCATTGTGTTCCAAGGACGGCGCGGAATGGAACAGCGACATTGTTTTGATGCATATACATTATTAACAGGGCGTTTCATAATTCTAATGCATTATTTATTTTTATTGTACTTATTACCTTAATGAATTAAAAAAATAATCGCGCCTAGAGGTTAGTTTATGTTGGGTACATTAAGTGGGCCGCCTTTGTAAGACAACTAAAGTGGCACCGTGTATAAGTCACAATCTTATAGATTACGACCATCGTAAGAATGTATATAATGGCTTTGAACCCAAGCCTTAATAAGTATTTATTTGTAAGCGCCAACACGTGTAAGAACAAGTTTGATCCAAAGATATATTACATCACAGTAACCATTATAATTCAATGAATTAAACATAGGTAAAAACATAAATTAGTCACCACATGGGTTTTCTATGACTTCCTACTAATATCTATGGTTTAAGAACTTTATTTCCTCATAAGAATTAACAATAATTCACTTACTGAGAAACAAGATTTACAAATAATGTTTAAATAACTAGCGTAAAATGTAAAAGTGCGTATGTTTAGTTGCAAAATACAATTTATTTTGTAATGATGTTTTTTTTTGCTAATTGGTTAAACAATGGACCTGTCACGTTACCTCTTTTAAATGTGCATGAAGTCTGATTAAATAATAAAAATATAAGTCTCATTGTCTCTTGCTGACCGCGCTTTTATTAAATATTGACCCGCGCAACTTCGTCTGCTCCGCTCCTATTGGCCTTAGCGTGATGATATATAGCCTATAGCCTTCCTCGATAAATGGACTATCGAACACTGAAAGATTTTTTCAAATCGGACCAGTAGTTCTTGAGATTAGCGCGTTCAAGCAAACAAACAAACGCTTCAGCTTTATATATTAGTATAGATAGAGTATAGATATTTTTTTATATCGCAGCATATGCTGAGATAGGGTCCTTTTTAGTCTCGCACAGATTAATTTCATGCATTATCAATAAAAGCATAATTAATAAGGATATCATATGACGTAACTCTTAGTACCAATTGGTACTAGTACCGAGCCGGCGCGGGCGGAGGTTTGCCGGTCAAGTACCAATTGTTACTACTACCGAACTATACGGTTAATTTGTACGAACACAAAAAAATATTAACAAAAGCTATCAAGCTTTTGTTAATAATTTTTCATTACTGTTTGTTTTAATTTTTTTTTGTTTTTTTTGTCTTCTACGAGTCCCAAAAAAACATTTTTATTTAATTTTTTGGTCACGACCTTAATCAAGTCAAGAATTTCGGTGAAACTTACACTCTCTCTCCCTCTCTGTCTGATCCCCGGACCTTGGATCTATCCGTACTCGTAGACCCGTTCACTTAGAATAATGTTCAACTTCCACACAGACAAAGCCTCAGGCAAAAACTAGTATCTCTATAATAGTATCTATCAATATGGCTGTCAAGGCGAGGAGGTTTAACCCACGCACTTACTTGGTAAGCTACATATTTCCTTGATAACAAACCAGTCAGCTATTCAAGTTATTAAGATATGATTTAAGGCTTCTTTATTGAACAATGAACTAATTGGAACATAATTTGGAGGACTAACTTGAAATTGAGCACGATTGGGAAAAGTTCGTTTGCCTCGACAAAACCTTTTGAACTTGTATTCATTAAATCAACTTGACTACCTTTTAGGAGTATGTAGGTGGCCCTTTCATGAACTTTCCCATATTAAAATGTACCTTTAATTAATTCGCAACTGGAAGCCATCTTAAATATCGAAAGATAACAGCTTTATTAGATCACTAGCTTTTGCCCGCGACTTCGCACGCGAATATCACGTTTTTCCCGTTCCCGTGGGAATTTCGGGAAATCCTTCCTTAGTGCTCCCCCACACTCCCCAAGAAACCTACATGCCAATTTTCAGCTTTCTACGACCAGTAATTTCGGCTGTGCGTTGTCTGTCAGTCAGTCACTCACTAACGGAAGAATTTTATATATATATATATATTGATTGTATCGTCACAAAATAAAAACCGGCCAAGTACGAGTCGGACTCGCCAACCGAGGGTGTCGTACAAAGTAGGTACATATTACTTTAAATTATGACTACATTTTTTATGATTCAGTTACAAATGTATAGTTTTTAGACTTTTTCCTATACTTGTAGTATAAGACTGTATTAATTGCCAAATTTTATAGTAATAGGTCAACGGGAAATACCCTATACATTTTGATTTCCTTGAGATTGTCGAATTATAGGTTTTTTGCAGTATTAACGGCCGTATGTTTTTTAACGTTAACTTAGAACTTTGATTTTTTTCACAGCTTCGAGGGACTGTAGACTTGAGTATATGGTTTTATTTTCAACTCGATACCTCTACGCGTTCCCGAGATAAAGGGCCTTGACAGACAGACGAATGGACAACAAAGTGATCTTATAAGGATTCCTTTTTTTCCTTTTGAGGTACGGAACCCTAAAAATAAAACATGTGCCTATGATATTAATCGTGAGGAAACCGGCATGTCCTAGAACCAAAAATTCGAAGACATGTGACATTCACCAACCCGCATTGGGCCCGCGTGGTGGATTACGGCCCATTCCCTCTCCTAGAGAGGAGGCCTGAGTTGAACAGTGGGAACATTATAAGGCCGACTATGCTATACTATGCTGTATTTACGTATTAAAACCAAATTAATATTTCAGCATTCATACATGACATCACACACTCTTAATATCAAGTAAAACACACCACACTTCTCACCTCAACTCAAGACACAAACTGATTTACAACAGCCTTAATACAGTTCTAATACAGCTTCTACCGTAACCTCCAAAGTACCCCAACAACTCGTATCAATCGCTGAAACTGAAAACTTTCAGGAGTGCCAACACCAGCCAATAGTTTATTTGATTTGATACATTATTAATGTAACATGCTCTCTCCATACTCCTTCCTCCTACTCTTTGCCAATGTCAATATTAACCCCAAAACAAGTTATACGCAAGTTTATTCATAAATGGGAAATTTATTGACTATAGGTAAATCAATTTACAAGTAAATATTAGACTGATTTGGGAGCAAAGGAATGTGGAATCAGTTGATCGCAATTGCTTATATTCGCAACCAATGTGTAATGTTTGATTTTGTGATTTTTATGCTCATATCCATTTTCGCGAACAAAACGTGATAAAATTCTTCTTTCAGGTCACAAAGACTATAAATAAACAGCTAATGTTCCAGCCTTATTTAAAAATATTATTAAAAACCGTTTCCAAATTAGATTCTACGTTGATTTTAGTGCCATAAATATTAAATGTCACGATTCAGGCCTGATATCAGCCCATTAACATCCAAGGAATATCGTTTCGGCAGCCAAAGTGAAATAAAAATGATATATGAATACTTACAGTGATCGTAGCTTCGTTTAACTTTTCCCTGAAAGTAATGAGATTTCCCGTAATTAATGAAATAATAATCTTTACAACTACTCAGGTAGCGAGATAAAAATGCAGAAACTTTAACTAGGAAATACCTAATTTGCATTTTAATCTGTTTAAGAAAAAACTTGCAACAAAAAGGAAACTGTTAAGTTCTATTAGAGCTGAACAAAGTTAGAATGTATTTCTCAAGTTCCAGAGCAAGGAGCAGGTAAAGTGGAGTATTGCATTATTATGATTCAATTCCGACCGACGCCGACGCGCGAAGCCTCTACAAATTGTTTTTCTACAGCTCGTCTTTATAAAATGCGTTTTTTTTTTAATTAAAGAATACCTTTAAGCAATCCAGATTTATTTCTACTGGCAGTACACACAAAAAAAAAGCCACGAATTATTTGATTAAGAAAATAATGCCGCTCAAAAATCTTCCCGAAGTTATTAAGTTTCCTCATTCATCACATATAGCCACCTAATTTTCCGAAACTTCCGACCAGCCAGTGCAACTGTTCCAATTTCAAAACTCGAATCATAAATAAAGCAGGAATCACACTTACTGCACTCACGAAGCCCGCAGCCGCAACAATAAGTAGAACGAGGCGGAATCTCATGTCGATTTGCATCAAACAACTCTACGGAACAGAGAAACAAACTGTCTTGTCGCACGTTTAATGTTGCCTCACTTAATAAAGGCTTCCGAGGCAGTGGCAGACGGTTCGCTAACGAGACTACCTTGGGGTGAGGTGTTTGTGATAGGTGACAGCGTTTTTGTTATGTATGTACTTGAATATCCAGTAGCCTACATGGAGAATAGGACAAAACTTATGTCACGATTTTATTTTTATTAAAATGCCCTGCCTTCGAGAATCAGTCGAATTATTCCAGACAGACAAAAATTTATAATTTAGATCAATAGTCATTTTACTTAAAAATAACTTTAAAGTATTAAACGGGTTGCACGAATCCAAGAAAATTTAGAAATGAAGAAAGAAAAAAGTCAAAATAGAATTTAAGAAAAGCGTGTGACCACCAAGTGAGTCCGGAAAACCTGTTTACTCAGAAGGAAAGCTTCATTGATTGATACTAAACATCTATATCTCCTTTTTTGACTCAGAAATGAATATACTTTATTAACCATTAGCTGGCGCTTGTGTACAATTTCAGGAAATAGTCTTCTTAGAAGCAAATTTTCATCCAAATCCATTCAGCCCTTAATACGTCAAGAGGTAACAAACAACTCACTTTCGCATTTATAATATTACATAATTATTTAGGATTAGAATACATTTATGAATTACTAGTTGACCCGCGCAACTTCGTCTGCTCCGCTCCTATTGGTCTTAGCGTGATGATATATAGCCTATAGCCAACCTCACCGTCTTGTTTTACAAAATGCAATACGCTAAATAAAATACACAAGAACACCTCAATGAGCTAAATGATAAGGTTGAAATTAGCATAAATTTCTTGTTGGTTGAATAGAATGTGCTCGATTCCGATTATTGCCTACCGTATTTTTACTTTAGAAACTTAACTGTTTTATGAAGTTAAGGTTGAATTTTGTATACTTCTTCGCTTTAGTTACTAAACTGTGAGTGAGGGTATCTATAATTACTTTTCAAATCGTTTCGATTCCGTGCTAATTCGCTTGTGTGTAATATCACGGAATATCATAGAAAAACATAATATTATATGCGAGGAACAGAAAGGATTTAGAATGGGTAAAACTATTAATATGGCCATTTATGATTTTTTTATATAATGTTACATATAACGTTGATAAGAGGAAACCGGTCTGTGGCGTTTTCTGTGACATGACTCAAGCTGATTGACTATGTGCACTATAGTACACTCTTATATAAACTTGAAGCATATGGAATTAGAGGAAATTTCTACAATCTTATTAAATTTTACGTACTTAACAGAACTCAAATAACTCATATAAACCAAATAAATATAAAAAGTAAACATGAAATTCTATTTCAGTCCTCAGAACGTATAGTTTCGTTTGGTGCGCCGCAGGGGAGTGTTTTAGGGCCGCCTTTATTTATATTTTGCATAAATGATCTACCGAAAGGCTTCCCTCAACCTCTGATACTATTTGCCGATGATAGCACCATAACGATGCCTTGTAAAAGTGTTGATACTTATGAAAGAGACATAAATGATTCTATAAATTTAAAGGTAAAGTGGCTAGATGATAATAACTTAAAAATTAACCTGACTAAAACTAAATTAGTACATTTTAGTCAACGGATCAATAGTAAGAGTAATTTAAAAATACACTACGACGACCAGCTTATAGAAGAGGTAGAAACAACAAAATATCCTCCTTGATATTCCACATTGATAAAAAACTGAATTGGAAAACCCATATCAAAATCTTATGCAAGAAAATCAGTAAATCTGCATATGCCCTTCACACATTGTCTTCTATAATAGGGGTGGAGGCATTACTTACAGCCTACTATGGTTTGACAGAATCCCATCTACGCTATGGTGTCATTTAATTTAATCATATCTTTCCACTGTGACGACGACAGTTTGTAATTTTAGGTAGGTAGGTGTAACGTTTTGACTTTTCAATTTAAAGAAACGTGAATTATTAACACATGAACATATTTGTGGCCCTGAAAAGGGCCTTTTGTTGTTTCTCCCGCCATCCTGCTCCTGCGGTGGTCGGTGCTGGGAGAGCGCGCGCGTCCAGGCGTCTGTATCGTGGTTTGTGTCCGCGATACGTGCATCATGCGAGTCTCGTAGGTACGTGAACTACGATGACCACGACACGATAAACACGCACCACTATCGACAAGACACACGAACATTTGCACTGGAGCTACGCACTTTTCACACACACACACACACACACACGACCGCTCACATGGAGCTGCCGGTCGATTCTGTCGACATCTCACCGTGACTACATAAGTGGAGTGAACGACAAGTGAGTTGTCACGCCATCTTGTTTGTATGGTTTGACAGCTCACCTGTCGTTCACTTCGCCCAAGTGTTCACTTCGATATGTTTACAGAATCGCACTGCTGGTGTACTTGGTGACGGCCTTGGTGCCTTCACTGACGGCGTGCTTGGCGAGCTCTCCGGGCAGCAGGAGCCTGACGGACGTCTGCACCTCCCTGGACGTGATGGTCGACCTCTCGCCTCTCGCGAGGCGGGAAGCTTCGGCGGCGACTCAACAGAAAAAGACACGGTATTCAAGGCTCAAAAGAGATGCGTTCGCTCTATATTTAAAATTAAACCTACTGATAGTTGCGTGCCTTACTTTAAAAAATATAAAATTCTCACTTTGCCATGTCTGTACATTTTACAGGTAGCTGTATTTGTCAAAACAAATCCACACCGATTTAAAAGACTAGATGAAGTTGTTCCACGTAACAGGCGAGACAACAGTACGATATGCTCTCATACTGCGAGAACATCACTCATTCGCAAAAGTGTTTTCTGTATGGCTCCTATGATTTATAATAAACTGCCAAAAAGTTGGAGAGAACTGCCCTTGTCGCGTTTTAGAAGTATGTAGATTGACGAAAAATTTTATGGAGAAGAAGTAGGCAGAGGTTTAACCCTAAAAACGTATTAGACTTGAGAACAAGCGGGCGATTAACATTAGGTAAAAAACATTCTTATTGAAATTATGTTTATTTCCAATTATAATTTTTAACATTTACTTGAATAACTTAATGCAAAAGATTTTAAAAGGTTGACTATTTTAGTTTACTGGGGATGGATGTCTTTAATGAGCCCAGGCGAGCTTGTGGAAATAGGCGGTCGCATGAACAGTGAGCGATATCTTGAAGTATTGAAGGATGTAATGCTGCTGTCAGTGCGGGTCGCATATCCAGAGGGCCGAATTTACCTGGTTCAGGATAATTCTTCGGTGCATCGGTCCCGAATCGTGCAAGACTGGCTGAAGGCCCAAGAAGACATAACGGTGTTTGAGTGGCCGTCTAAAAGCCCGGACTTAAATCCTATAGACAACTAGTGGGGTCAGATGGTTTTGAACAGGGACTCCAGTGAAATAAAGTCAAAAAAAAATTGGATAAAGAGGTAAACAAAACTTGGGAATTAATGCGAAATAGTGCTGCATGTTTCAATATGGTTTCGGGCATGAAAAGTCGACTTCAAGAAGTGATAGACAGTGACGGACATCCTCTCCGTTATTAATAAGCAATTTAATCGGCAGATTGTGTAAGTTATCTGATAGAATTGCATTGGAATGTCAAACAACGTTCAATGCAATTTTATTAGATAAGTTTATATAAGTTTGCATTACTTCCCAATATTTGTGGGATCATTATCTCGTAGTTAATTAAAAATAAACAACCCTTATTATTATCAATCCAGTAACTCTTGGTTACAAGTAGTCTTGTAATGTGTTAACGATGCACCATCTGACCTCACATATTTTTTTAATGTTGTGTTAAAGGGTTATCAGAAAATGTGATAAAAGAGAAAGATGTATATTGCTATACTGTTATAGTTTAGCATGTTGGTTCTTCCTCTGTAATTCACAGACACAAATGGCAACATTTCATTTTTTATTAAACAGGTTTTTATCCGATAAGATCTTAAAGTATAAAAAATTATGTTTTCACAACTTTAAAATTAATCAGGATCGTAGATATGTTGAAATTTATTCATTGTTAAACATTCTAAACCACAACCATGCTATTTATTTTGTGTTTAGTTAATATTCCAAGTCAATAAGCCCAATTCAACACAGAAAACTGTATACTCAACCAGGAAGCGGATTCCATGAAGTTCTAGAAATGTAATTATAGAAATAAATTAATATTGGTTATGCAACATGCCTAGTTTTTCTTAAAAACCTCATGAACATTTGATTTTTTAAATAATAATAACTAACGATAATCTCCTAATCAACTAAAATTAAAGAAACTAAAAAAAGAAAAAAAAAACACCTCGGTCGCGGAATCGAACTAATGACCATCGTATTGCTAAGCCGCAGTCTTTACCACTAGACTAGCACGCCATATGCATTACAAAAAAGTTAAACGCTTTGATGCCATTTCCAAAGGGGGTTTCTTTTATCTGAAGCTTACTGTACATAGAGTATAGAACAGCTTTGATTTCCCCCCCTACATATAAACGCTATGCGCTCATAACTTGGACTAGCAAACTAAACCTGTTCGTGGTATGATTAGAAACACAATGGTAGCGTTCGTATTTATTTTTTATTTTATTTTTTTTTTTTGTGATGGGTTTGCTCTTGACTCTAGTCTAGGTCAGAGATGACAGAGACAAAGTCTATAGGTATTTATTGCAGCTATGCATGAGACAATTCAGTCTAGTCACTTGTGGACTAAGAAATTATGTAATAAACTTGGTAATTAGATAGGTGCGACTAATTTAATGTAAACTTTATGAGCTTTTGTTTGGCACTCTCTTCATTTTCTTATTTGGATAGAGATCTAGATATCTATTTATCAAGTGACTAGATTGTAGTCTATTGTGTCCTACAGCTGCGCAAGGCCTCCCTTTCCATTTTCTACACAACTCTGTCCTTTGCTTTTACCGGCCAGAGATAAAGAATATAGATATGTAGATATTTCAGATATAGATAAAATTATAAATTACTAGCTTTTGTCCGCGACAACGTTTATGCATATCCCGTTTTTTTCCCATTCCCGGAGGAATTTCTGGAAATTCTCTTAGTGCTCCTCTACACTCCCCAAGGAACCTACATGCCAAATATCAGCTTTCTACAACCAACAGTTTCGGCTGTGCGTTGTCTGTCGGTCACTCAATCAGTCAGTAACGGAAGAATTTTATGTATTACGATTATTATTCTCATTTCTTCTGAGAATAATTGTTTTTTGTAGGGTACGTATTATTATAATAAGTGTGATCGTATTATAACTTCCAGAGATGGTGATCTCTGGAATTAACTGGTAGAAAGTTACACTATCGCAGTTTCATAGGCTGAGTCTTTTTATCCTTTAGAATAAGCCACGGTTTGAAGAAGCCAGTTATTGGTCCTTTTTAGGGTTCTGAACAAAAAACAGAACCCTTATACGATCACTCGGGTCTGTCTGTCTGTCCGTCTGTCACAGCTAGTTTTCTCCGAATCCACTGGACCGATTCTGCTGTAATTTGGTACACATATGGACTTTTGTAACCCAAACACGAACGTGTTACGTAAAAAAATAATTTTTTAGTATGGGGTCACTTTTGGGGGTCAAATTGGAAATTAAAAAAAAAAGTGTTTTGAACAATACCGTGTGACATATCAAATGAAAGGGCTTACTGTGAGAGTTTTAATCTTATTTTTTTCATAAGTTTCAAAGAAATGGTTTTGAAGTTATTCAAGAAATTAGACGAAAAATAACCATTCCCCCCCTTATCTCCGAAACTACTGAGCCTAAAATTTTGAAAAAAATGGGGGATAATAGATCTTTACCTATAGATTACAGGAAAATCTATAAGAAGTCCATATTGTTAAAATAACATGTTAAAAGAAATTAAATTCGTTCGGAACCCTGTGCATGCGAGTCCGACTCGCTCTTGACCGGTTCTTGTTTCACTATGGGACCAGGAGGGCTACTCTCTAAGTCCGAAGTCCGTTGTTTCGGCCTTAGTTGCGGGCGGAATGAATGACAATACGATTTACCAGTTACTGCCAAGTCGTGTTGTCATTCATTCTTAGTTCGGGTTCGGGACTAATCGTAAGTCCGTAGGTGATATGGAGTAGAAAACGCCCGCAACTAAGGCTGAAACTACGAACTTCGGGCTTAGAGAGTAGGGGCCAACACCGAAATCTCGAAAAAAAATCAGCTGTTCATAATAATATAATAATAATTTATTTCGTGAACAACAGGTATTACAAGTATTTTGTGTAGGCCTTCTTTTAAGCGTAGAGATACCTGTAACAGAAGATCCCACTCTTCCATATCTATGTACATGTATATAGAGCCTGTTGAGAACATTGGCAATCAAAAACAAAGAAGGTACAATTATGAAACAAAACTAAAGTTAAATTAAAATAGTTATTTGATACAATCTTGAATTCGCAACCTCAGATATTGATATATTACTCATTTGTATATAATAAACTCTGGTTACGACTTCACGCATAGTAGAATGTGGAGTGTTAGTGTGGTGTGTACCTAAATGTTTGTGTGTGCGTATTACAGAGTACGACAAAAAGGGTATACTGTTCGGGTTCAGTACATTTTGTTGAGTTACGCGCACATAAATGTATCGGGGAGTCGATTTTTTCGCGATTTCAGTGTTGGTTCGATAGTAAAAGTTGTTTTAATGAGTACAATGCTGCCTTAAGAGCTGCATAATTCATTTAAAACCTTGCTACATAAATTAGATAAGAACAAGATCATAGCTGCATATATGTCATCTCACCTTAGAAGGCAACTGGGGTAGATTGAATGCGGATAGCAATAAACTTACGTGGGAGTGATATGAAGCTTCGAATGACGTTATTGCGACACACGCCTTTAAAAAAAAAAGTAAGAGAGGTACGCCAGTTCGAAAACATATTAAGTCGAAAACCGCTATATCGAATGACGTTGTCGCGAACACGCTGATTCGAAAAACCGTTGGAATGATACGCTATTACTAAAGTGTTGGCATTGAAATCTACTGTTGCGAATAGCATATTCCAATCTGAATTTTTCTGGGGATCGACTCCGCGACCCCGGTAAAGCCTTATCTTTGTATTGGATTTGGGAAACAAGAGCAATGAGAAGTATTATTTTAAGTTAACTTTTTAATTTCCAGTAAGTATAGTAATCAACAAAGAATTCAACAAATCAACATTATAGGTAGTATATTCATTGCCAAAAGTAACAACACTGTCATATTGATGACAAAATGGTAGATTCAATTAACTCAATATAGACTTGTATTAAAAGCTACAGCTCTTAGAAAATCAATAGTGCTCATCGAGTCTTTCGGGACATTAGCAAACAACTTGTCGACTGTTCACGTGACCAGAGGGCTGGGCTTTTTTTCGGCCAAAGAATCAGCATTGCCATTCAACGCGGCAATGCTGCCAGTGTTCTGGGCACTTTTGCCATTGACAGCGATGTGGGTTATTTTTTTGATGCCCAATGATTTATTTTGTTTTTATACGCGTTTGTACATAATTTCGTGTTAATCGCTGCTATAGCATTTTCTTTAATTTTTTTTTTTTTTTGCTGGCTGCTTCTGTGGGATATTAAACAAAATTCTTTCAATTTTGTGGGTGGTTGTATTCTGTTCGTCAATGAGCTTTTGAATATAGCCGAACAACCAGTTTTCGATTGCCCATTAAACAATTCCATCGCCGGTGCCATGCTTCCACACTGTTTTGAATACGCGAAAGACGTAAATTATTATTTCTTTCAGTGGACTAGAAACTAGGTGGAGACAAAGGTTACAGTCGGGATATCACAATTTTTCCATCTGTCTAGGGTGTCTTTCCATCATATAAGGCTTTATCGGGGTCGCGAATTCGATCCACAGACAAATTCAGATTAGAATATGCTATTCACAATAGTGGATTTCAATGCCAAGACTTTCGTACTAGCGTACCATTCAAACAGTTTTTCGAATTAGCGTGTTCGCGACAACTTCATATCATTCGATTGTGTTTTCAAACTGGCGTACCACTCTTATTTTTTTTTTCGAAATAACGTGCGTCGCAATAACATCATTCGAATCTTTATATCACTACCAACTTAGCGTCAGGCGTAATTGAGAAGCAAAATACTTTTTTTTTACTATTTTTATGTCTATGGTAAATCATCAAATGACTCCTTCCGTTCTGGGAAGGAGAAGAAGCGAGTGTCAGACTCTTACTGACTAAGACTGACAGACAACGCACAGCCGAAACTATTGATCGAAGAAAGTTGAAATTTGGCATGTAGGTTTCTTGTGGAATGTAAGTGAGCTCGCTCCATCGTAGAATTTGTCTCTGTTAAGAGCAAACCCATCACAAATAAAATTAAAAAAAGATTTCCTGTAATTCTTACGGTAACGGGAAAAAACGGGATATGCGTATACAATGTCGCGGGCAAAAGCTAGTTTTATATATTAGAATTGGTGGCGTATGTGTATTAGTGTGGTGGCAGTGGTGGTGGGTATCTGAAGCCTCCTTTGAATCAACCGACTGATTGATATTTTGAAAGTAAACATTATATTTCCGATATGTGTTCAATGTGTGTGTGTGTGTGTGTCCGTAGCTACTACGTAAGCCGGTGCTGACAAGGAACCGGTCTAACTCCTTGTCATCAGATATGTTGAAGCGTATAAGCAATCATATAATGGTAAAATATAATATATAATGTCAATAAGTTCCCAAGGACTAAGTTAATACACGTGGAAATAAAGAGCCGTTCCCATTATGCAGTAACTATTGCGCTAGTATATGTACCTAGTATAATTATTATAAATGTACATATTTTATTACTTTGGTATTTCAATGAGTTCTTGTTACTATAAATATTCATTTTTAGGGTTCCGTACCTGAAGGGTAACCAGCAGAACCCTATTACTTAGCCTCGCTGTCCGTACGTCCGTCCATTTGTACGTCAGCGTGCTGTATCTCAAGAACCGTAATAGGTGCACAGTTGTAATTTTCAAAGAATAATTATGTATTTCTATTGCCGCTTTTAACAACGAATAATAAAAACTAAATTAAATCAAAAATTACATGGGGCTTCCTTACAAGAAACTTGTTTTTTTTTCGGTTTATGATACGGAACCCTTCATATTAGAGTTCAGCTCGCACACACAGTTCTAGAGTTATTATTAAGATTCGAAGCATCGGGCAGGTGATAATCACCTGGTTTTATTAAATTACGTTTTCTGCAAATACCCGTTTTCGTTCGAAATTTAATTCAATCAATCAATCGCCCTAGCCGTTTTCCAACTATATTGGGATAAAGAAATTTTCTTTGGGCTCTCATTTTTTTTGGAGTAGTATTTACTGACCTATGGCTAGAATGAGGTTAATACGTTTTTTTCTAAAGGACTCTGACCATCCATGTATGGGAGTTGGGCTAAGTGCACAAAATAAACACATAGTACATTATTTACCTTAGGCTACCACTAGTCTGTAAGCGAAAGCTCATCGAAATCTATCCCTGGAGTTTTTAGAAAAGTTTTTTTTTTTTTGGTGAAGAATGACATCCAATGACATGTTTTACTGATTAATGATGTAGTTATTTAAAGCAACTACTCACTTTATTATAACAATAATTTATTTTATGACTTGTGACATTCAACATTGATTTACATCTATATACATATAAAACAAAGCCGGCTGTGTTACAACAGTTATAACTAGAGAACTGCTGGACCGATTTTCATGATTTTTATTTGTTTCATTTGCTCCACCGGTAAAAGCATAAAGGGTAGTTAGGGTAAGTAGGGTGTGTAGGGTAGATAGGGCAGGTAGGGCAGGTAGGACAGGTAGGGCAGGTAGGGCAGGTAGGGCTTTCAGTCTAATAGAATACAGCTGAGTTACTGGCTTATGTAAAATACTGGCTGTATTTTACGCAAGCCAGTATACTGGGTACCACATTACCCCTTCTTAAGGTTTTCTGGTTTCGAACTACCTTTAACTACTGCCAAAGATCTACAAAATGACAATAAATAAAATATTAAATTAATTAAATGGCTACGTTTTGTGAAAAAATAAAAAAATACATAAGTTTGTACTCGTCCAAAAACAAATTTCAACAAGGAGCATCAAAGCCTCAATCTGAATTGTACGTAGTAATATGCAGTTTTTGTATTAAGTATCACACTGATCTTTGCATATTTAGCAAATAGTATAGTTTAGCATATATTTAATATGAAAACTACTACTTTCCATAAATTTAATATGGAAACTACTATTTTATTTCATATCAAAGGAAGAGTAAGATTAACTCTGTGTAAAATCGTTATGTGCGTTATGGTGTGTGTTCTTTGTGTACAACACAGTATGTTAAATATATCTGTCAAAGGAAGAATTATAAGTTTCTACCCATGAAAAAAGAGAGTTATGTATATTTGATTATGGGTAAATAATAATATTAATAAATGTTAACGATATGTGTATAAAATAAATAAATGGAATAATAAATCTTTATTCAATGCGAAGTGATTACAAATAATAAATTACAGTGCATTTGTTATTTTTATAAGTATTAAAATACAATACAAATTAAAATGCCTAAGACATTGTAGCGTATTTTAAACAAAAACAGCTGAAACTGGTATAAAACTAGATTAACAAACCGCTGCGCAGCGCTCCTTTTTCTGTCTACAGGGTTTAAAGGAACCTATAGTTGACAAAAAATAAAGGGGCTGTTTTGACAGCAGGATACAACATTGCTTTACTAGTAAGTATGAAAGAGACATAAAATAAATCTCTTTCGCACTTATATTATTTTAACAATTTATGTACACACATTACATAGAAAGATAAAAAGAAGGAAACAGAAAAATAGGTACAAAGGTAATGCTTATTTCAAAAGAAATCTCTTCCAGCATACCTGCGAAAGGAGAGTTGTATAAAAGATATGTAGACACCGTATGTAAAAGGTATAAGTACTTACAAATAAAATAATAAACTTTAATATAACATACAATACATAAATTTTCCTATAATAAATATACACTAATACATACTAAATAATATTATAAGATAAATAAAAACACATACTTATATGCAACTATGACGGTAAAGAAAGGTAGTGCTCTTCCACTCTTCTTTTAAAAACTGAAAGAGATTTGCAGTCTCTAATGTCAGGCGGCAGTGAATTCCACAGCCTAACCGCATGGGCAGTAAAGGAATTGGAGTAAAACTCAGTAGCGTGGGGAGAGGACTTAAGGAGATTTCTAAGATGCGACCTGCAAGGCGCATCAGAAGGACGGGAATAGGAGAAGCGTTCTCGCAGGTAGGAAGGCGTTTTTAGGTTGTGAAGGATGTTAAATAGCAAACACAATATCCGATAGTTCCTGCGAAGTCGAATAGGGAGCCACTTGAGTACCTTGCGAAATCCAGAAACATGATCGGATTTTTTAAGATTGAAATCAAAACGAATACAAATATTTTGCAAACGCTCAAGTTTATTTAAAAGCTCCTCGGTGGCATCCAAATAACAGGCATCAGCGTAGTCTATGATGGGCTGGATGAGAGTTTAGGCAAGGGAAATTTTGGTTTTCAAGGGCAATAGCACTGGAGGCATTTCAGCGAGTGAAATGTGTAGTGCACCTTCCGACTGACTTCAGCGATATGGTTAGTGCACGATAAATAGGAGTCCATGATAACCCCCAGGTTCTTAGCCGACTTTGCGTATTCAATCTGGACTCCGTTCAACCAGAGCGGAGACAGTGTAGCAATGTCCAGCCTATTCCGCATATACCTGCCACCGATAACCAAGGCCTGAGACTTCTTAGGGTTGATTTGCAGACCAAAGGACCGCGACCACTCCCCAATCAACATCAAGTCACGGTTCATGGCGGACACAGCGGCTTCCGCGTCTTGCCTCAGAAAATGATGGTAAAGCTGCAGGTCGTCGGCATAGAGATGGAAGCTAGAGGAGATAACTTTAGTGACAGAATTAATGAACATTGAAAAGAGAAGAGGAGAGAGAACGTCACCTTGAGGCACACCCGCAGTAAGGGAGTACCAATCCGAAAAAGATTCATCAAGACGCACCCGCTGCGAGCGGCCTCGAAGATAGGAGTCGAACCATCTAATAAGGGAAGAAGATAAATTGAAAGATTTAAGGATCCCAAGAAGGATATCGAAGTCAACAGAGTTAAAGGCACTGCTGAAATCCAGAAGTACAAGTAATGTCAAAGATTTGTGGTCCATAGCCCATCGAACGTCATCGGTAACCTTTAAAAGAGCTGTGACAGTACTGTGACCAGGCCGATAACCAGATTGGAAGGGACTAAGAAGATCATTGCTAGAAAGAAACAGAGAAAGTTGCCGCTGGACAATGTGCTCAAAAACTTTAGAGAGATAAGGAAGGATGGAAATTGGTCATAGAGACCGGGTTAGGGATTTTAGGTAACGGGATAATATGGGCTTGCTTCCAAGCATCGGGAAATGTGCAAGAAAACAAGGAGAAGTTAAAAATGTGGGTTAAAACTGGAAGTATAGCAGGAAGAATAAGAGAGATCATTCTTGAGCATAGATTATCATTGCCAACAGCGGAAGAGGAGATAGCACACATAGACTTTTTGACATCATCTTCACTCACAGGACTGAAATCGAAAGAGGAACACTGCGGCATTGGCAAACAGGAAAGTTTATTGAGAGTTGCTGATTTGACGTATGGATCCAAAGTAACAGGAGGATGAGAGAAATGTTGGTTTAGAGCACACACGTCGATGTCTTTGCTAGAAGCAACAGAGGACTTGCCAATACCGACAGTTTTCAGGAACTTCCAGACTTCAGAGGAGTTCCGGTTGTCGAGAGAATTATGAAAGTAGCGTCTTTTACTGTACTTAGTGGTAAATCAATCTTCTATCCCTCTCTACTCAGCTGTCAAATTGGACTTATTAGATTTTGGTGACTTTAACATGAATACTATTTGAACCTAACCCATCCGGAGTGCCCTAAGCTCACAGCTCTATATTGTGCCACTTGTCTAAGCAAGAAAATGTGTGTAACTCTACATTATGCCAAAATGAATTAGACCAAATGATAGTAAGTTATGCCAACCCTTACATTATGTCGAAGTATTATTATTCCACAGTATTATTATGCTAATAAAATGTATGCGAAAACCAAAAAATGTTAGGCCAAACAATATTTTGCCTTTAATTTTATGCTAAGTTAGGGATTCCCATTTTAGAAAAGGACCAGAATATTGGAAACAACTTAAGATTTTCGCAATCATACGAGCTAATATCAGGATTTTGGCAAAAATACAACTTATCTCCAAGTGTTTTCTTGGTCAACTTTTTTCAAAAATATGAATTCGATTCGGAAGAGCATGTAGATGATTTTTGAAAAAAATAAAGTACCGCTCTAAAAAAACGCAAAAGTTATAAATAATTTACTGAAAAAAGAAATAAGGGTTTGGTCTTTTGCAAATATCTCAAAATCTGATCAATATTTTTGAAATCTAGAAAAAGAGGAAATTTCCTAAGTCGTGACTCTCGGAACTGTAGGACCAATATTTATAACTTTCCCAAAAGAGTGAAAATACCACCGAAAACGGGTACTCTGGCTTTCACAAGCCACACCTTCTTTTTTCAGTAAATAATTCTTTTTTCACTAATTTCTTTATAACTTTTGCAATTTTATTCGAGCGCTAGTTTTTTTTTTTTCAAAAATCATCTGCATGCTGCTCTTCCAAATCGAATGACACCTCAATCATATTTTTCCGAGACTGCTGAAAAAATTTGAACATAAAAATCGGTTGTCTGTAAAGTCGGTTTACTGACGATAGTTAAACGTGACAACGTCATAAGAAAATACTGATGGAATGGTTGCACTTTTCACTCCACTTCATACTTGACGAAAACATGTAAATGTATTATTGTATAGCAGCTGTCCACGCGGACGCATCGCTCACTCAAGTAGGAGAGAGACAGATGTCGAACGCTGCCGAACGCGGAGGCCGATTGTGCCTCTTTGTCGCTCGTTCCGCGCTCTCGCTTGCACTTCAAGCCTTAAATGGAACGCCTCAGAGCGAGGTAACGCCGCATGAGTCATGTTTTTTCGTGCGTGCAGCCGGCTCCATCGAATTATAAGACGTTGTCACGTCAAAAAGCACTTGTTGACTAGACTATTAGGGTAATTGAAAACAACGACGAGGAGTATACACGTTCATAATTCACTTCTACTAAGTTTACAATAATGAAGTCCTTTGCAAAAAATAGTTTTTCCTATATCTTGTGATAAATATGTTTCCTTCCCAAATACGAAAAGACAATGGCAACAATAATTTCAAACAAGTTGAGACAATATTGTGCTTGAGGTTAGGAAACTGATTTTGTTGTTTTTACTTACAAGGTCCAAAACAATGCAGTCTTCACATACAACAATAAAAACATGACACTAAAAATAATGATGATCATTATTCAGTAACTCACAAAGTAACCATTGAATTCACTAATTGTTTGCGTTCTAAATTATATTGTTTGGTTAAATAACGGGTCGAGCTTTAATGTGTTGAACAAATCCATTGTAATTACCAAGCTAACTAACCGGATAAATTAACGAAACATTACAAACTTTGCTGGAATTTTATTCAAAGTTTTTCCGAATAACTGAAATAGTACATAAGCTGTTGCCCGCAACTTTGTTCGCGTCGAAATTTCTAATGTGTAAGAACGACACCGCCTGATCAGAATGTGATCAATGTGGTGATGACTACAAAAGGTGTAATTTTGGGCGGTAGAATTCCTAAACAAATTTAAACGGCGTTAAGGCCACCCACTCGTACTTTGGCGACACGTCGTCGTCGTCGTTTTGCACTGCTGCAAAAGGACTCCCCGGCCACTGTTTTTGATTATATTGCATGTTGGGGTATCTTTGCGGCAACTTAAAAACAGAATGTGCAGTCCGACCACCGCTAAGCAAAGTTACAGCAATGCCCGAGGAAGCCACAGCCAGAGCTATATTGCAGTCCTTGCGGAGTTGGACCAGCAGAAGATTCAGCACAAACTTACCCGTACCTCCTGGTACGTCAAGAAGGAACAATCCCCCCTTTCCACTATTTACTCGGCGCAGAATCGTTTCGTAGAGTTCACGCAGCTCGAGAAGTAATCGCTCTGCTCTGCACTGCTCTGCTCTGTTCCGTTCCGTTCCGTTCCGTTCTGCTCTGTTCTGTTCTGTTCTGTTCCGTTCCGTTCTGTTCTGTTCCGTTCTGTTCTGTTCTGTTCTGTTCTGTTCTGTTCTGTTCTGTTCTGTTCTGTTCTGTTCTGTTCTGTTCTGTTCTGTTCTGTTCTGTTCTGTTCTGTTCTGTTCTGTTCTTTTCTGTTCTGCTTTGCTTCGCTTCGCTTCGCTTCGCTTCGCTTTGCTTGGCTTTGCTTTGCTTTGCTTTGCTTTGCTTTGCTTTGCTTTGCTTTGCTTCGCTTCGCTTCGCTTTGCTTTGCTTTGTCTTGTGAAAAAGATTTGTTATAAGTACACGGTTCCTGTTGGATGCAATTGTTATGTATAGGAACCATGCATTTTTAGAGTTACTTTCACATTTATAATATTAGTAAGGAAGTAAAGATTAGCACATCAAAAACTCTAAGCACTTTTTTTCTTTTTTTTATGGATCTAGTCTACCACTATTTCCAAAAACTGCAATTCCTGAAAGTCAAAATGAACTGTGGAGGTCACCAGAAAAGCGCCGAGGAAAGTCTCGGAAAAACAATACTACTTACTTGGATCCCGCAACGAAATTAATCAGAAAAGTACAGCTGTCAAGTTAGAAAAAACATATGTACCTAGTTTCCGCTTTCCTCCATAGAGAGTATAGAGCAATGCAAAAAGGCGCAAATATCCCTTTGTGCTCTTTTCCCTGGCTCGTTCTTCTCGGCAATGATCTAACTGTATTTTTTTTAAACAAAACTTAAACACCGGTCAAGGGCGAGTCGGACTCGTGCACCGAGGTTTCCGTACTATAACATAAAACGTGACATGTGTTTAAATTTTCGTCGGCAAATTGCGCAGTCTACGGTGTATATTGCAATTTTAGATCAGCGCCATTTCTTGACCGATAGTGGAACTAATAGTAATATTTGTTGATGATTTCTGAAAAAATGTGCTATTTAAAGACATCGTTTTATTTTTTCTGTAATCTTTACATAAACTTCTATCTCACAGAATAATTTTAGATTTTTTTCCATGCAAACTTCGGGAGAAGGGGGGGGAAGGTAACTTTTTTTTTACATTTTTCGTCATAAGTCGAAAACAATGCGATTTAATTAAAAATATGCAAATTACGTGCTTTCCTATGATACGCCACATGCCCTAGTAGCCCCACTTAGAATTTTCAAGAACCTCTTTCAGTCGCGGTTGTAAAAAAATATATGCACTTTTATTTCTTTCTTATTTGCAAAATAGTTGTGCAAATGTCATCTAAAACTATTACAAATTTCAAGTTAATAGCATTAGTAGTTCTTGAGATATCCAGCTGTGACGGACAGATTTAGGTTTCCCTTTGACCATTTTGATTCGGAACCCTAAAATCTTAGTAAGTAACAAACACTAAACTTGTGTGTTTTGTAATGAATGAACATAGGTACCTACGCGAAATTAATGAGAAAAAATTCTGGCCAAGAGCGAGTCGGACTCGCGTGCAAAGGGTTCCGACCCATTTTTGTTTTTTACATGTTATTTTAACACTACAGACTTCTTATAGGTTTTCCGTTAATCCTTATTAATATATAAAATTCTTCCATTACGACTGATTGAGTGACTGACAGACAACGCACAGCCGAAACTACTGGTCGTAGAAAGCTGAAATTTGGCATGTAGGTTCCTTGGGGAGTGAAGGAGAGCACTAAGAGAGGATTTCCTGAAACTGCTACGGGAACGGGAAAAAATGGGATATGCGCGTACGAAGTCGCAGGCAAAAGCTAATCTTTAGGTAAAGTACATCTGCGGTATCTGCATTTTTTTTTTTCAAAATTTTAGACTCAGTAATTTCGTACATAAGGGGAAACCATTTCGTAAATGGTAATTATGAATTAGTCTATTTTCTTGAATAACTTTAAAACTGTTTATTTTAAAATTATAAAGAATATATAATTAAAAGCCTCACAGTAAGCCCTTTCATTTGATATGTCACGATACAGTTTGGAAAACTTTATTTTTTGATTTTCTTGTTTGACCCCAAAAGTGACCCCCATACAAAAAAATATATTTATTTACTCAACGCATCCTTGTTTGGGTCACAGAAGTCCATATGTGTACCAAATTTCAACAGAATCAGCCCAGAATATCCGGAGAAAACTGGATGTGACAGACGCACAGACAGACAGACACCCGAGTGATCCTAAAAGGGTTCCGTTTTTTACGGATGTTCGGAACCCTAAAAAGCGGAGAAGTACTAAGAACATAATTTACGAACATAATTTAATAACACATTTGATGATGTGGTTTTAGCACGAATTTAATAGTAGAAAGCACAATCACGTGCTTGTTCATTGTCCGGACTACCAATGCTTTTCATCATTCTATTAAAATTTGTAGTTGCCTATTCTGCTTAATACATAATTCAGCCATTCTCAACCTGACTGCGGCGCACCACTGCGAATAATTTTTATCTCGGCTTACTGATTCACTCCTTGACGAGGTGATGAGCCTAGTCTATTGACCCACTAGCAAAACGAACCACCTTCGTTTGCCTTCCTATATTATAGCACGAAGCAATTTAAAACGAAAACTGTCCATCCATATAGCTACATGTAGGCTAAAATTGAAAAGTGTCATTTATGAAAATACTATTAAATGTTTTTGCGGCACATAATGATAAAAGAAGCTATTAAGTCAGTCACCGTAGACAGATCAAACGTGTTAGGTCGCAATTTTCACTGACCTGATTTTCGATAGACAATCTAAAACTCTGAAGTTTTCCAATTACCACGCAGTTAGCACAATGTCTGTAGGTGCCTGTGGTGCTGGCATCTATCTCGAGAACACCCCAAAAAATCAGGACAGCGCAATTTATTGCGAGCTAAGATGTTTTATATGACTAGCCTATATTCTAAGCTATACCTCCCAAGAAGAAAACGATTGAATATGGCTTGTTGGAATGAGGCCTTCGTACGAAAACACCAAAAAACCGTCACCGAAACACAATATTAAAAGCCCTCGAACCATAAAACTTATCTCATAACAGTACACGGAGTTAAGGCCGGTGTAAAGACATCATTTACTGAGACAAAATAAGGATCATAGTCCCGAACCGTCGTTAAACAATTTGTAAGGTCGTATAAACTTATCCAATCTTGTCTGACTGAGTGGACTAGCGCAATATATGTGGTATGGCTCCTGAAATTTATTGACTGTTTAGTTCATTACTTGTATGGTAAACACGTAATAGTTCACCGAAGGGTAGCTTGGAATTGGTGGTTTGTTATTTAGGCTGTTGTTTGAAGATATGTGTTGGTTTTATTCAAATTATACGGGGATATGGCTTTAAGCACTGGTGACGAAGGCACACACAGCCAAAACTACTAAGCCTAGAGAGCTGAAATTTGGAACAAACTTACTAAGATTTTACTTTATAACTAACATAAGCATACACTAAGAGAGGATTTTGTAAATTTCAACCTTATGGGTGGTAACAGGCTGCCAGGGTTGCGGAATTTGATTGAAAGAGTCACCGCGGCTCTGGAACGCAAAGGGGATCAGGAAGAACACGGATGGGTTTTAGTCAGTAAGAGTCTGACACTCTCTTCTGCTCCGCCCAGAGCTGAAGGAGTCATTTGATAATTTTGACAATTTCGTATCCATAAAAAAGGGGGAAGCTGGAAGACAAACTTACGTCAGAATGGATTTAGCTCTTTGAAACACAGCATCCTGGTAGTTGAAGTCTCTGTGAATTGTGATAGAAGAAATAATGAAAGAAAAAGAGTTTCATATGCGCCAAACATTAGAGGCAAGAGATTTTTTTTTTGATGAGTTTGTTGTAGACTCTAGTCTAGGACAGAGATGACAGAGACAAAGTCTACGATGAAGCGAGCTTACCCAGAAGGAGCCTGTTCACTCTAACTTTGAAGAGATTAGGGTTGTAAGCGTTCGGAAACACAGACGCAGGCAGAGAGTTCCACTCCTTTGCTGTGCGCATTATAAAAGGCATTTGGAAACGCTTAGTACAAATTGGTGGAATAGCAACAAGGTAGGGATGGTAAGTTGCAGTACGTCTGGATGTCTGATGGTAGAAGTGGGCCGCTGGGATGAGGTCGTGGAGTTTTTGGGCACACTCACCGAAGTATAATCGACAAGCAGGTAACCTTGCGGCGATGAGTTAAGTTGTATAGCTTGGCATCCACCAGTTTTACGTCGCCGATGAGCCTCTTAGCTCTGCGTTCCACCAAGTCAAGCGTGGCAACCTTGTACTTAACTGAGACATCCCAAAGGTGGCTGCAATACTCCATACAGGATCGGACTTGTGCTTTGTGTAGGGTTAAAAGCTGTCCAGGCCCGAAGTATCGCTTCACCCTATTAAGGATACCCAGCTTTTTGGCCGCAGTTAGGGTTTACACTACAAAGATTATGTAATTTGGGAAGATATAAGTCACATTTGCACAGAACGGTCGTAGCTCAGCATAATTCTGGGACTGGTGTACGAAACAGAGCCACAGCGCTAGATTTCAGCGACAGCCGGCGTTGACAGAATGTCGTCGATCGAAGCAGCTTAAAAAGTAATTAAAACGAAATAAATAAACAAAAAATAAATAGTGATAGTTATATACCTCTAAAGTGATGATGTGGGATCTTCTGAAAGAACAGCGGGTCTAAAAAAGCCACTTTAGTAGAGTCAGCCAGCACATCAAGCTGCCCGAAAATGTAAAATTTTCCCAATCAACCTTGAACCTAATGCTTTAGTGATAAAGATGAAAATGAAATTGGACAGATTGTTGTATGATTAATATTGTATTCCAAATAATTATGATTCTACTAAAGTGGCTTTTTAGACCCGCATAGTTAAAGTTCGCAAGTTATTCTTGCAGAAGATAAAGCCTTTTCTCCTTGTTGTGTCTTCTTTAGCCAAACTGTTAACTAGTTAGACATCATAATTAAGGAGTCAAATGAAATAAGACGTAACAAATTACTTCAAGGTAAGTTTCGGTTCGTTAAATCCTTAAAACTTAGATCGTTAATTTAAATGGAACACTTAAGCTTTTAGGCATTCAGTCTAGTTTTAATTTATTTTAGTGGTTTTTCGTTTCAGCTTTGATTTACTAAACTTTTATGTTAGTTGTTCAACAATTATTGTCGATAGTATTTATTACTAGTGGACGTCACGCGGTTTCACCCGCGTATTTCCGTTCCCGTGGGAATACGGGGATAATATATAGCCTATGTTACTCCCTGATAATGTAGCTATCCAATGCTAAAAGAATTTTTCAAATCGGTTCAGTAGTTTCGGAGCCTATTCAATTCAAACAAACAAACAAACATACAAACAAACAAACAAACAAACCAATCTTTCCTCTTTATAATATTAGTGTAGATTACGCACCTTTTATTTTCACATTATCTATATAGTCTTTATAGTAAAGTTTTCAAGTAAATGAGACAGCAAATTTACTTGGATTATTTGTTCAAGATAATTCCAATTCATCGCCAGCAACTTCAATACTATCGACTTTAGTTACATTTATTTTAAGGAGATTTTTAAGTAGTTACAATTAATTTTGAACTTTAACCTGACATAATTACATAGGTTTTTCTTCCAAAATATGATAATTACCTTGAATTCTGCAGTCAAATGCAGCTTGTCAATATATTTTTTTCATAAATGACAACATCCAAGTTTTTAGGGTTCCGTACCCAAAGGATAACCAACGGAACCCTATCCTAACCCTACTCCGCCATCCATACGTCCGTCTGTCCATCCATCTGTTTGTCAGCGGGCTGTATCTCAAGAACCGTAATAAACAGTTGAAATTTTCACCGAGTGTGTATTTCTACTGCCGCTATAACAATAAATAACAAAAATGACATCTAAAATTAAAGAGGGCTTCCATACAAGAAACGTGTTTTTTTCGGTTACGGTACGGAACCATGTGAGAGTCCGACTCGTACTAAACCGTTTTTTTTTTCAGTCTTTAAAATCGAAAATGGCAAAGTTAGGGTGAATTTCACCAATGAAACTAAACGCGATCTGCACATGTGAACCACGCTTACGAGCTGTCGGTGTCGTCATTATTATAAAACACTGACATATCTTGACTTCGATTTACTGTCCATAGGGTCTAAAAAGGACACTTTAGCAGAATCAGAAAGCAAATCACGCTACCTGTCACTGTCAAATTTTCCCAACCAACCTTGAACCTTATTCGTTAGCGATAAAGCTGAAAATGATATTTGAAAGATTGTTGCTTGATTAATATTATGATTTTATGATTCTCCTAAAGCGGCCTGGACTGATGAAAATCGTCCTTAGTTTACGATACTGTACTAACACAGGTTTGCATAACAAACCCTGTAATTAATTAGCATCACAAAAGCAACATTAAAAATCAAGTCTAAATTATTAAAAACCGCACATTAAAATTCAAAAAATATATTGAAAAGCCGACGTAATAATTCGACAGTCATGTATAACAAAGGATTCGCGTCAAAGAATCGTTATTACCATAATTTTTGAGCCCTCCTGATTGGGGCTCATTGTTACCTACATCCAACGCCTAATCAAAATATTTTCACAAACCCCTTTACAGACATGCTATGGACTCATTTAGGTGTACGTAAATTATATGAAATGCCAATTTCAGGTATTTCAGAGCGTTAAGGTTAACGTTTTTTTGTAACTAGTTTTTCACCAAATTGAAAAATAAAAAAGAAGCGTGTAACCGTCTCCAGGGCCTCATCTATCACACCAAAATTCATCAAAATCGATTCAACGATTTAGGCGTTAACACGAAAAATAATTAAACAAATTCGTATATACGAAAGTCGTATTTAGAACTCTAGTATTCGCTGCACGGTGGAGGTCTGCCCTGCTTGGGCGGAGCACCGTCGTGTCCTCGTCGAAGCGATCGGCGGCGGCGACCTCTCGCGTCTGGCCCTGGTTCAATCCATGGTTCGTAGCGAGGAGAGCGGGAGGAGTCATTTGATGATTTCCCATCCTTAAAAAAAAAATATTATTCGCTGATCCGCGTAACTTCGTCTTCGTCACATTTTTCGTTAATGCTCCTCTCCTATTGGTTGTAGCGTGATGTTATTATAACCTTCCTCGATAAATGGGCTCTCCAACACGTACATAATTCGAGTTCCGAACAAAAACCGGAACCCTTATAGGATCACTCGGATGTCTGTCTGTCCGTCTGTCACAGCCAGTTTTCTCCACACATATGGACTTCTGTGACCCAAACACGGAAGCATTACGCAAATTATTAAATTTTTAGTATGGTCACTTTTGGGGGTCAAACAAGAATTTAAAAAAAAAAGTACAATATTGTGTGACATATCAAATGAAAGGACTTACTTTGAGGGTTTTAGTTATACTTTTTTCGAATTAATTAGACGGAAAATGACCATCAGTAGTTTCGGAGATAAGTGGGGGGGGCCTTATCTCCGAAACTACTGAGCCTAAAATTTTGAAAAATAAATTGGAGATAATAGATCTTTTCCTGTAGATTACAGGAAAATCTATAAGATTTCTATAGTGTTAAAATAACATGTTAAAAAAAAGAAATTCGTTCAGTACCCTTTGCACGCGAGTCCGACTTGCACTCGGCCAGTTTTTTTTTTTTTTTCAATGAGAATCAGTGGTTCCTGAGATTAACGCCTTCAACCAAACAAAAAAAATTGCAAAAAAATAAACTCTTCAGCTTTATAAGATTAAGTATACAAAAGTATAGATTTAAGATGTTAACAGTTCAGTTATTTGGTCTGGTACAGGCGTAAAACGTAAGACACACACATTTTATGACGATAACTTCAAGTTGGGAACCAATTAGTATCTATGGGTTGCTTTCATGTTTTCTGCTTAGTTGGATGGGTTGAATAACTTCGTAGGGCATGAAATAGCAAAAACGTGAGACCAGTGACTGACCAATTTTAAGTAGTTGATCAGTCAAGTTATCTTAAAACTGACTGAACGATTGACAGACAACGCACAGCCGAAACTGGACGTAGAAAGCTGAAATTTGGCATGAAGGTTCCTTGGGGAGTGTAGGGGAGCACTACGAATTCCCGGAAAAACCGGGATAGGCGCGTAAGAAATCGCGGGCATTATTTAAATTGCTTAAATAACTGGAATATTCTTAAGATTTTATCTTCATAGTGCTCGTATCCACACTATCGACGCTTCTTCGATACAGATTCAATTTAAAGTTTCCAAAAATTCTTAAAGCTAGCATATTGCAGCGGAAAGCTTTCGCTCTGAAAATTGACACTTGAAACTTCGCTCGAAGCTTAAAATTTCGAAATACTTCGGCGTATTTAGGAACTGATGAAAGTTCAATTAGGGTATTAATATATTCCTTGCTAGTAAGAGATTCAGAAAATATTATAATTTTTAACTAATTATGCACATTTGTGGCCAAAGAAAAAAGCTGTACTTATATATTAATTTTGTTTACTGATAAGGTATAAGGAAAAAACCTAAATCATTCAGTTGTTCATCAGGCCACCCTCTATGTTAATATTTAAAGAGCAAGATGAATGAAGAAGTATTCTACCATCTTATAATAACGGTGAATCTGACTTAGGGTGAATTTCACCAATGAAACAGAACGCGATCAGCTTACAAACCACGTTTAAGAGCTGTCACTGTCGTTATTTTCTGTGGAATACGGACACTGACAGCTCTTGAACGCATTTCAGATGTACTGATCGCAATCTGTACGGTGCACGTACATGATTCTTAAAAATGTTTACTTAGTAATGAGTTGTGCAATAAGTAGGCTCGCATCTTTGCACTTACACGCGCGACCTACATTAATAAAAGATGACGATCATGCAGCAGCAGCATGCAGATCATGGGTGGTGCAGTTTTGTATCTAAATTTAATTTAGTGTTCCAATAGACGTGGTTTGAGTCGGACAACTTGCATTTTTATTTCTGGATTCAAGCCCGCTGGCACTCGCATTCTACATTTCACTGACATTTGCATTGACAATAATTATTATAAATTTTAAGGTGTATTTGCATTTGCACCCTACACGATCAGTTTCATTGGTGAAATCCGCTCTTAGAATGCGGTATTTCCATCTAGATTTATAGAACTACTTTGTACATGTTACTAAACTTCGAGCCAATAGCTGAATAACATCTCAGTAACGCAGCACCTCCAAATCAACACACCCTCACATCTTAATCCAACACGAGTCCAAACTATCACTTGTGGACCAAACACACTTAGTATCATTAATCATAAGTTCGCGAACTTTCTTCGTATAAAGTTGGTCCTCTTAAGCCAAAGGAGGCATTAATGCTGTAGTGCTCTTTGAGTAACAAGTTACCTTGGTACCCATAAATATATTAGCACGGTGCGACGTACAAGTTTAATGAGAGCGACACGTGCCTAAGTGACGCATGTTAACACAAGCTGACTTGTACTGATGCAACGAGCTGGACTTGTGATGTGGATTTATGTTTAGGAGTAGTGATGATCACTGTATCTTATTTATAGCTGTTTTGGACAGGAAATCTTGATTCAATCTTATTCATTCAATTCTTCAATATTAGGACATAATTTGAAAATAGCTACTTAAGAAAAAAGTAGGTGCTAAAATACTAGTATTTGTAGAAAACCCTAAACGTACCACCTATCTGGGTCCGCTCATATCTCCTAAAGACCAAACAACCAAACAATAGCCAGTGATTGAAAAAATATTGGTCACTGAAAGAGGTCATGAATTATAGGGACCTAGGAATTGCTATAAAAAAAGTCTTAAACACCTATACTTTTCCTTGTATTTGCACAAAACAATACAGAAATAAACTAAAATACTGTCAAAGATCGATGAAACGAAACATGACAGGAAAATATAAAAGAGGCCGAATAAGAAATGAAGATTTAAGCCCTCGAATATCTCTGGTGGAAGTTCAGCCTAAGAGCCAAAATAAAAGTGACTGACATCATGACCAGAATTGATCAGCAAATGTGGCGGTGGACTGGCCAAATTATGAGAACCAAACAGGGTAAATGGAGTGAAATAATAAGGGATTTGTATCCTAGAAATAGTTAACAAAAAAGAGGAAAGAACTAAGGAGATGGGAGGATGAGTCAAGATAATAGAATAGAAAAATAACTTATGATTTGTCCTACAAACGTTACTTAGCAAATACTGGCAAAGCGTTATTGTTGTCAATTGTCAGTACTAGGTCATGACATACAGAGTGGGATATCTTGCGCCTACGGGCTTTTCCAGACGCCAACGCAAAGTTTCCAGTATCAGGCTATAATAATTTGGGCATAGCTAGGTAGGTACTTAGGCCAAGATCCATAAACATTACTTGGTACTGTGTACGGACCTAGTTTGGTTAAGCCTTAAGCCTCGTATACACTAGGCAACATGTGACGCGCGACATGATGCACAACATGTTGCTCATCACGTTGAACGGCAGCAAGGAACATTTTTTTAACATTGTCAATCTTGCGCGCCTGCTGGCAACGTCACGCGTTGTTGTGCACGTTGCCGAACATGTTCAGCGTCACGAGTTACGCGTCAAATGTTGCCTAGTGAATGCGAGATTTGAAATAGTGTATTTGAACAACAACTCAAACTATAAGACCAAGACAAAGGCGGAACATGTCTAAGTAAAGCAAAGTACAGGCTAAGTGACGTTTATTGATCTTGGCCTTAGGATTCTAACAGAAAAATCTTATACGAACGCGATTGTTCTCAGATATTAGTGCCAGTCATCGACCGCAACACAGATCATAAAAGAATTTTGAAAATCGGTCCACAATTGGTGGAGTAGGTAATCGGTAAACATACATAAAAAAAAATATACACAATCTAACATAGAGCCTCCTCCTTTTTGAAGAAGTCGGTTAAAGCACATTCAAATCCCACATCGGTCTAAATGAGATTACTAAGATTTCCAGCACTTTACATTCAGTTTAGTGCAATGCAAAAAACCTGCTTCATAAATCAAAAGCTATCAAAAAGCCTTAAGTATAAAAGTCATGTCAAAACCGTTAATCCGTCACCAAAAGTAAAATCGCCTTCAAGGATGATCGCGTGATTCCCCATAATGTTTTATGTAAATAAGCAGAGATTATTACGTTTGATACTTTGTTTAAGTTCCGTGTGTATCCACGGACTTGCCCGTCTTAGCTGCAGGATCAAGGGAAAATTGAAAGGATCAAGGATATAATTACGTGTACATTGACAAGACGGGCTGCACGTCATCGAATAATCTGTAGCTACTGAAATTATTGGATCAGTCTACTTCTCCAGAGGATGACGTATTTGTTAGATGTATGTAGAAATTTTGTTGGAAAAACCGAGGTTAAATAACTACATGAATATTAATATGTTTTTGGAGAGGTAAAATGTAAAAAAAAACGATATATTTAAAGACTTAATTACGTAACGTGATCGTTATTACGGAACCAAATCACCGAGCTCGATATTAACGCCCCAAAAAGAAATATTTGTGTTAAACATAAAAGAACTTTCGCGTGTCGCCTGCCTATAAAATTTTGTAATTAATAACCACGACGCCAGTCGTTTATGGTAATACAGGCTATTTTTCTTTACACTAATGCGCGTCTTTGAGTTCAACGTGCTTGAAACAGCACTTTGCAATTTCAGTAGCCCTGAGATGTTATCTCTATCAATTATGGCCCATAAAACGTAATGACTTCATCGTAAATCTTAGCGTACACGACAGAATTTTACTTGGTGTTGAATAAATGAGGCCAAATTGCTCCAAGGTATTAATGACTGTTGTCCCGAGCCACCCGATCTGATCGGTGGTGCGTGAGCTGGAGGGACACCCTGCCTTTGTCAAGAAATTGTTGTGACCCTCTTAAATTCATAAATGAAGCAGTTGGCCGCACCCCATCTGATATCGCGGAATAAAGCTCACCAATTATAAACAAAGCCTTATCGCTGAACTGAGCTTGTAAACTCAGTTCCCGATTCTTGAACAAAGAACATGTTAGAAATTAAACTTGCCTACTAAGTGATGTATGGATTTAGGCTAGCGGCTTAATTAACTCGGCTATTTGCCAAGAGGCGGTGTTAGTACATGCTTGCCAGACATTATCCGACAGTGAAGATGATCAGTTTCCCTATCATCTGTACCTATGTCCTCTTTTGAAAATAGATTTTTTGCTTTGAACTTTTCGTGTTTCACAATTATGAAGCATTCCGTGACTTACGTAACTGCCTCGCCCCGTAATACCTAGCTTATTTATGAATCAAAAGAATAAAAATGTAATAAAGACGTCTTTATTAGAATTTTATATTTTCAATTGTAAGGTTACCTGACTTTGAGGGTCGTATTTTGAATAAATAGCTCATTGTAACGGTGATAAGGCCTCCGGTAAAGGGTATCAGGGAAATTGGAAAATGACAATTCGAGTAGATATTCGAACCCTGTTATTTAAGGAGTTCGAATACCTAAAGTACCCTTTGGCCGTGTCTTTATACAAGCATTAAATAATTATGGGATATAAAATGGATATAAATATCACACGGTATTCCCAAATCATATTCATTGTAATACTTAGTGCATCTAGTGTTTAGTGTTTCTCATCTGAATTTCGTTGACAAATGTATAATTATTCGATTTGAATACTAAATTATTAAGAATTCTACCTATTAGTAAGCTTCAGAAAAAAAACTGGCCAAGTGCGAGTCGGACTCGCGTGCAAAGGGTTCCGAACGAATTTTATTTTTTTAACATATTATTTTAACACTATAGACTTCTTATCGGTGTTTCTGTAATCTATAGGCAAAGATCTATTTTCCACAAATTTTTCAACATTTTAGGCTCAGTAGTTTCGGAGATAGTCATTTTTCGTCTAATTTCTTAAATTACTTCGAAACCATCTATTTTAAAATTATGAAAAAAATATCGTTAAAACTTTCACAGTAAGCCCTTTCATTTGATATGTCACACGATATTGTTCAAAAAACTTTATTTTTAAATTTTCTAGTTTGACCCCCAAAAGTGACCCCCTTCTAAAAAAAACTGGCCAAGTGCGAGTCGGACTCGCGTGCAAAGGGTTCCGAACGAATTTAATTTTTTTAACATGTTATATTAACACAACAGACTTCTAATAGGTTTTCCTGTAATCTTTAGGTACAGATCTATTATCTCCATTTTTTTCAAAATTTTAGGCTCTGTAGTTTCGGAGATAAGGCCCCCCCCTTATCTCCGAAACTACTGAGCCTAAAATTTTAGAATGGTCATTTTTCGTCTAATTTCTTGAATAACTTCTAAATCATTTATTTTAAAATTATGAAAAAAATATAATTAAAATCCTCACAGTAAGCCCTTTCATTTGATATGTCACACGATATTGTTCAAAAACTTTTTTTTTTAATTTTCTTGTTTGACCCCCAAAAGTGACCCCCATACTAAAAATTTAATAATTTTCGTAACGCATCCGTGTTTGGGTCATAGAAGTCCATATGTGTACAAAATTTCAACAGAATCGGTCCAGTGGATCCGGAGAAAACTGGCTGTGACAGACGGACAGACAGACAGACACTCGAGTGATCCTATAAGGGTTCCTTTTTTTTTCGGAACCCTAAAAATTAATAATTTACGTTACACAAGTCCATATGTGTACCAAATTCCAACAGAATAGGTCCAGTGGATCCGGAGAAAACTGGCTGTGACAGACAGACACCCAAGTGAGGGTTCCCTAAAAATCTTTATTCTCACTCGGGCACGAATTTATTTTGGCCCAGATTTCGCATCCAGTACAATCAGAATTGAGAAGGAATCGTTTCAAATACATCCTGTCCGCCCAAATCAGTACTGCTCACAAGGCTTTTCACCAACATGGTCGCATTCACAAAACGATATGAAAATTTTGTTCCTTGACACCAACGAAAATTAAATAGGGTTTCACCATCCAGTCGGGCCACTTAAGTAAGCACTTAAAATGTCGTAGAGATGAATGGCTCAACTTCAAAGTTGCCTTTAACTTTTGACAGTAGAAAATCTGTAGAATTTTTATCTAGGAAGCTAATGGAGACCTCCTTTAAAGCGCTTTTTAATCACATTTTGTTACAACAAATATTTTCATCAGTAAGCGTACAGTAGAATAGGTATTTGTGTGGGTGACTTTATGTGAAAAGTTTGTTAAAAAGCCCGACCCTCGGTATCAATTAATATAGCAGTCTATTAATTCCAGGTATTTCGCCGTAATATATTATAATGACACATTTTCGCTGAAGAGAAAACTGATTACATATCGTCAGTTTTACACCATAATAAAAAAAAATGTTGGACAGCATACCAGTAGGTTTATAATATGTAATAATGTTCATTATAAAGGCAGTTATATCAAAGGTAAAATATGAATTGAGACGAACGTGTAGGCTGATGAAAAGTAAGATTTCTTAGCACAAACTATAAATTTTTTACTATGGAATTTTAAGTACTTGGTCAAGACGTGAGTGATGACTTACAAGGACAGGTAAAAAATTGCTTAAAATAGGCAGTCTTCTGAAAATAAATCAAACAAAATTACAAAGAATAAAACTGACTTATTAAGCACGTGTCGTGTTCCAAGATTCACAACAGACTTTAATCGTCCATATTTCTTCCTTCTCTCCTATAGTTAAAAGTCCAACTAACAAACCTGCTCAAAAACACAACAATACAATTTATATTTGTAGTTCTTTTGAACTTATCACCTACGTGAGAAAAACTTTCATTTCTACACTGTTCGTAGAGCTAAGATTCCAAATAACAGAAATGTATGTAGTGATTATTTTAATTACTCGAGAAATGCTTCGAAAGGATTTTGGACGCCTCTTAGGTCCTTTGTTGTTTGAACCTGAATACTTAATTAAACTGCGACTAACTAATGTTATAAAATTTCTGCTTGACTATTTGCATAGCAACTATTTATAATGGAAAAAAGAATTCTTATATGTTTTTATTTCTTTAGATCAAACGTGCGTGAAACTATTTAAATTGGACATTAAAAATACAGTAAACTAGCTTTTGCCCGCGACTTCGTACGCACATATCCGGTTTTTTACCGTTCAAATCAAATCAAATCAAATCGTATATTTCAAATAAACCATTTACAGGCACTTTTGAATTGTCAAGGTCGGTCAGTCCAAAAAGATGAAGCTATTTGCACGTTCCAAAGCGTAGATCTCTATGGAGAAGAACGTGCAAGAAACTCCACGGACACTCTTTTAAAAAATTAATAAATTGTTACAAATTTTTGTTTATATCAAGTTCAAATTATACAAACATGTGAGAACGATGTAAAAGACGAGCAGGATAAAAGCGTCCGGGAAAAAGGAACAATTCAAAGAAATATTTAAAATAAACCATGGCAACTGAAAAATAACCAGTCCCAACTGACAGCGCCCGTTCACGAACATGACGCATGCGCTAGCACCATTCGGCTCAACCATTTTGAAGGGAGCCAAATGATCCAACGCATACGCCACTATCAGCCAGACTTTTGTGTGAGCATGACACTCCCAACCGCCAGGGTACATTCAAGTCAAAAACAAACCTAAAACTGATAGCTATAGCCTAAGTTTAAGGTACACAGTACTCATACATCTGCCATTAAAATGGATGAAATTATACATTGCTAAATAAATTGAGTCTATACAATGCAAATATTGTTTTTTTACAATCTTCAGCCGGTCCAACAATGTTTCCAAATGCTAACAGATTATTTTGTGCGCCCTAGTGGTTGTGGAGCCGGACCAGCATTCAGCCAAGCATTTTTATCTTCAATATAATCCCCCAACTTATAATTTGCTTGCCTGCATAGTGTGCGTTTAATACAAGATTTAAATTTTGTCTAATTAAGTTCTAATATATGGGGAGGTATCTTATTATAACATTTTAAACAGTACCCCATAAAAGATGAGGCAACTTTAGCCAGTCTGAAACCAGGTTGAACTAATTGATCCCTATTATTAGTACCATAATTATGTCTGTCGTCTCTTTTACTAAAATGATGTAAATTCTTTCTGACATACATGATGTTTTCGTAAATGTATTGACAAGGTACCGTCATGACGTTAATATTCTTAAACAGTTCCCTTATCGCGCCGGCGGAGATTGTATATCGCTTTGATGGCTCTTTTCTGCAGAATAAAAATAGACTCAATGTCCGCAGCCCGTCCCCATAGCAAAATACACGTTCCCGTAGGAATTTCGGAAAGTCCTCTTTTAGTGCTCCCCTACACTCCCCAAGGAACCTACATGCCAAATTTCAGCTATCTACGACCAGTAGTTTCGGCTGTGCGTTGTCTGTCAGTCACTCAATCAGTCATTAACGGAAGAATTTTAATAAATTAGAATTTCTCATCATAAACTCACCCAAAGGTCACAACATCGACCGGTCCTGTGGGTCTCGCATCCTTCACCAAGTTATCGCTCCACCTTGTTTCGCCTTGGTGGCCTTCCAACACTGTGTCTTCCGGTAAGCGATTGCCGCTCCAGAACATTTCAACACAATCGGCTATCTGTTCTGCGATCAAGTTCTGCTCACTGCCACTTACTTTTGTCGATAATTTGAATCACGCGAAGTATTTCTGTTGCATACTAATTATAAAAGTCCAGGTACTAAGAGACAAAAAAGTATAAAATGTGCGACACGCTTCGACATTTTGTCTGAACTTTTTTGGACTTTTTGTCTGATTTTTTTTTAACCGAACGAAATAGACATACTTGCTACGTTAAGTTACAACTTAACCATTGTAAGTTAAAGAAACAGTTAAAAGTCAAACACGCCTGAAGCACAAGCTTCTAATTACGCCACGCCACTCTAAACAACAATTACTAAAATTAGCATATTAACGTACTAACATAATCATAATGCCCAGCGAACATTTCTCAAACTACCTTTTTTTCAGCGTTTTTACAAAGAATTTAAGAAAATATACTCCAATTGCTTCCGCAGGTAATTACTATGAAAATTGCTTTCAGTGGCCCGCTAACGTCTTTATAAGCTCTTTGATTATATTAGATGACACTTTTATACAGCCTTTAAAATGGCAAAATATTTTCGACCTTTTGGTAAAATGCGTAGGAAGAAAGTCAAGAATAATTACGCTTATGCAAACTTTAAGAAGAACTTGTGATCCTTATTTAAAAATAGGATGGTTTTTTTAAGCCAGTGTCTTTAAAAGCCAATTTGGAGATCTCGGTATTGGGTGGCCCGATATCTGCTTTCAAAGACGTTTGACTTTTAGTTTCTGACAAAATGTTCAAGTTTCAAGGAGGGATGAAAAAAATTGGGACCTTACGACACTGTAATTGGATGTGAATATTTGATTTCACAAAAACCTAGTGCAATCAAATGAACCATAGCGTCTAATCAAAACTGCATTCGAGGAATTCTTGTTTTAAAAACCGTAATACTACCGTTGAAATTTTCACAGAGTGTATTTTCTATTGCCGCTATAACAACAAACAACCCCCTTTAATTTTTACTCCATACAAGAAAGCTGTTTTTTGGATTAGTAGGCGGTTCGGCCGCTGAGTTTTGTCCGATCCGATCGAAACAGTAATTTCATTATCTATACTAATATATAAAGCTGAAGAGTTTGTTTGTTTGTTTGCTTGAACGCGCTAATCTCAGGAACTACTGGTCCGGTTTGAAAAATTATTTTAGTTTTAGATAGCCCATTTATCGAGGAAGGCTATAGGCTATATATCATCACGCTAAGACCAATAGGAGCGGAGCAGTAATGAAAATTGTGACGCAGACGAAGTTGCGCGGGTCAGCTAGTTATAAATATTTTTGAGTGGTGTTTCGGACTATGCTTTTTTTTAAAGCAAATTTTGTAGTCAGAATGAAAAACCTTAGGTAACCTTGTAAAAGTGAGGGAATTGTTGGAAAAAGATAAAGTTTAATTTATACAATTACAATAATCAACAGTAAACACGATAAATCACAATATCATGCCAAAAATCGAAAACAAACCGACCATTGAGAGATCACTCATTAATGTTTATTTTATTTATAATTAATATCATCCATGGCCACAAAGTAAAATAGGTATTATTTAATTATGTTTCTGACGTTACTCTGCCTCTAAAAAAGGATTCGTCCGAAACGCCACTCAAAAATATTAATATTAATGAAAGTCCTGTTTCGACCGGATCCGGCGAAACTCAGCGGCCGAATCGCCTACTAAGGCGCGGTTTATGGCACGGAACCCTTCGTGTGAGAGTCTGACTCGCACTGGGCCAGTTTTTTTTTCTTGCACAAAAAGTGGCAATAAAAATAAATCGCACAACATTACATCTTGCCTGACCCTAAGAAGAATAGCCGAAGTGATCGGCAGATTTGTGGACTTACATTTCGCCACATCTTTACTAGCAAAAAATCTAATCATGTGTGTTGGACTCCTCTTCCAGTCCTACCGGATTCAGCTGAACACCAGTATTGACCTCCACAACCAAGCAACTGGATGATATGATGTCCCTTGGCAAGGCTGGTGCCAAATTTTCCTGGCTTCTGACTATCCGTAACGATTGTCAAAAATGCTCATATGACAGCCGGGACCAACGGCTTAACGTGCTTTCCGAGGCACGGTAGATACTTGGTATGTAATGGACCGGTCTGATGGTCGGTCGGTGGATGATCACCCATCTAAGGATACACCTCGGTGAGCGTAGTTTAACCTTGAAGTTCGAGTCGTGCGCTGTTATATTCACTGATCGATTTCATATAAATAAGGAATCTTTCATAATGAATACCTAAAAGTAATAAACAATTTCCATTACGAATAAACTATTTGACAAGGCATTACCAGAGAAAATATTATGAGGTGTTCTACAAACAAAAAAGTGTCTGGCCGAAAATAGACTGCTGTATATATTGAGGATAATAACACCTACACTGAAATAACATGTTTACTGTTAGCCTAAAACCCACCGCGGCGCATGCTGTGCACGGCCATTTTAGCTGCGTGGATTCATTTGTTTGACAACGTGAGTCTACGTTTCCACTGCAGTACACACTACGCACGCCTCCGTGGCACAAGACGTATCTTAAAACTGTGCTGCGATATAGTTGTACAAAGTCATGGGTTAATATTCGTGTATAACGAGTACCGCATGCACAGCGTGCATGGCGATAGCATTGACAGCGTTGAGCTATGTGAGTGCCATATTCGAGCAATCTACGGATGTACATGATGTAAATGACGTTAATTGATGCGTAGCGTGTCCGTGGTTTGAGGTGGACACTCACAATACATTTTCTTGCATAGCGAAGCTTAACATACGTACGTAGCCTTTCCGTGCGCCGCGATGGGTATGCGCCTTAAACCTCAAAGCCTTAAATACGCACTCATACACAGCAACCATTTTGTAATTAAAAACCAATTTGTAATAAAAAATTAATTTATAAACCGACTTCAAAAAAAGGAGGAGGTTCTCAATTCGACCGCGTATATATATATATTTTATGTGTGTTCGCGGATAACTTCGTCGTTTAAGAACTGATTTCGATGAACCTTTATTTATATGAAAGGGTATGCTGCCGAGGTGGTCCCATTGTCACCATGTCAGGATCTGATGATGGAAATCCTGAGAAATCGAGGGCAACTCTCGAAAATTGTAGGCACGCATCAGGGTAAAAATTTGGTATTCGAGTGTATAACGGATGATACTACAAAACAATGAAGGTTTGGATCAGACCTGATGATGGAGACGACAGAGAGTCAAGGGAACTCCACATCGGTATGTAGGAACTACCACATGTTTGGACTATTTCATTCGTATTGACGAGACCTATACACCGAAAAAACTACGTAAGTTTTATTAAATAGGCTTCAGTTCATAACATAACATCACGCCGGTACGCTGTGAATGGGTTCGCAGGTACCACTAAAAAGTGAAAAATAAAAAACTTTTTTCTAAAATTACTTCCGAAATTAAAGTTATTTTATATACTTTGTAGTGTTTTGTTTTTGGAAATCGGTTATATTTTTTGTAAAAAAAGTTTTTTAACAGCTATCATCATCTGCCTAGCCTTTTCTCAACTATATTGAGGTCGGCTTCCAGTCTAACCGGATTCAGCAGAAAACCCGTATTTTACGTGGAGCGGCTGCCTACCAGCCCTCCACAACCCATTAACTGAGTAACATGGTAGTTCTTGGCAATCCTGGAGTCAGATTAACTGGCTTCTGACAATCCATAAAATAATAATAAATAAAAATAAAATAAAATAGCCTTTATTGCTGTTTCTCTTACAATTAATAAATGCCTACTTACTAAAAAAACTAAATTTATCTTACCATAATTCTAACTTGTATTAAGTATCGGAAACTAGTTGTTTTTTTGCAACAGCTTGTCTGTCGACAAATGCCTCCTCTAAAGATTTCCACTTATTTCGGTCTCTTGCTAGACGGCTCCATACCGGACCAGCTATTTTCTTGAAGTCATCTTCCCATCTTTTGATTTGTCTGCCTCTATTTCTTTTGCTATCTCTTGGATACCATTCTGTTACTAATTTAGTCCATTTCTCTTTATTTTCCCTTAACATATGTCCCGTCCATCGCCATTTTAGCTGTCTGTAGGCTGTGTGTGCGTTTTTAAATTTTGTTTTATTTTTCTGACAATCCATAACGACTGTCAAAGATCTATAAATGTCAGCCGGAACCAACGGCTCGTGCTTTCCGAAACTCGGAGAAAACTCGGTATGTTGAGATCCCATCCATAGACCAATCTTAGCATCTTGGCTTAACCTTGAAAATCGACCCATGCCGGCTGCTATTCTTTAACCACGAGCTCCTCCGAATGTATTAATAGCCAATATTTCCAGTTCATTACATACCGAGACTCCTTCATGCCTCGGAAAGCATGGTAAGGGATGATTTATATAAGACCGGGCCGTGCCCGGACCGGAGCGGCGCCGGAGCAGAGCCTGTCCGTGCTGCACGTTTGTATTACACTAAGTGTTAAACGAAAAGTGTTCGTAACCTATACGCGAATAGAGTTCGTATTACAACTGAACGTGGAGGGGACGGGGCAGGACCGTGCAACAACCGTGGTCCGGACGGGACACGGATCATGCACGGTGTAATATAAACTGCTTCATTCAAAATGTATGTAACGTTTTAAATCCCGGGCACGGCCCGGTCCAACATAAATCATCCCTAAACCGTTGGTACCGGCTGTCATTTGTAGATCAGTAGTTTTGTTTCAGTAATCGCCAGTCTTGCTAAGCGGTTTCGTGTTACCCAGTTACTGGGTCCCCCACCTCTTACCAATCCCAAGCTCTTTGAAAAAATGACAATGGTACGAAATGTTCGGGTCCATATTGGCTCAACTAAAGTTCTTTACGCGAAATTGTTCTTCCTTATGATTTGTAATCCGAATGATCACTCTTCCTAAAATTTTTCATTCATACTATTTGTAGTGCTACCGGCGATGTTCATAACACTCATGTTTCCGAAAATTGTAATTAATAATATCATTCATGTAAATATATTTAAACTGCTACTGTTTTTTATCATAACGCTTTTATACCTAAACACACTGTTTAGAATAATTAAAGGTCGTTTCACTGATTTTTGTCTTAAATGAATGAAATTCAGGTCAGAGTGTCGTCTTGGGGGCACTATGAAAAAAATACTTAGAAATATTTCGCGACCAATTTCGAGGTAGGTACGAGGTACGAGGTACGTAGTTGGTCATAGTTCTAACCTAACCTATGGATCCCTTCCACATCGTTTTTACGACAAACGGTTAGTCGGAGACAAAAAACACCAAGACACTTTTAGCCTTAGAATAAAAAGAAATCTAAACAAAAAAGATATGACTTTGAATAATAGCGTAAAAGATGGTTAGGTTGAGAAAATATAGGAAAAACAAATAAAAGTATAATAGATGTTTATTGCTACTGACATTATGAAGTTGAATGCTTCGGAATTATGAACATTAGAGACAGAGTAGTTAGGAATTGTGATTGTTAGGATGAAAAATGTTAGGAAGAACATTTTCGGATTTCCAATTATCGGAGTTGAAAATTTAGGTGAACTTTGGCGCACTCGAAATGTTCCAATTCGTAGTCAGTACAAAAATTCTTTAAGTAATTATAAGTGTAAAACTGCATCAGTAAACAAGTGTCCTGGGCATTTATAATAAAATTCCAGACGCCATAAAATAATTAAATCTTGCACAATTTAACCAAAAAATGAAATTGTTCTTAATCAATAAATGTTACTACACTATTGACGAATTAATTTAGAATTACATGAATTAATACGAGTAATATTGACATAAAAAAATACACAAAATAAAAAAGCTATGAAATACATAGAGACGTCAAGCTCTGCCAAAAAAGCATTTAGAGAGCTAGACAGAAAAAAGACCTGGATCCCATCTCTTCAACACGGCGCTACAAATAATAAATCTCGTAGCGAAATTATAGGTATAGCGACTGAGTTCTACCAGAAATTATGTAGTCGACCTAACTCAATACAAGACATACAGAATAATCAATGGAAGAATACGTCGACCGTTCGAATGTTTGATGGACCTGAAGTTTTGAAACAAATACTGAAATTAAAAACAGAGAAAAGTCCAGGGCCAGATGGAATCGTGAATGAATGCATAGTGCACGCTAAAGCTCTTCTATTATCACCTCTTACAGTATTATTTAATAAGATTTTAGACGAAGAACTGGTGCCCCAACAATGGACTGAATCCGAAATAATTTTACTTTACAAAAAAGGCGAACCAGCAGACATAGGTAATTACCGCCCGATAAGTCTTATGCCCTGTCTATATAAGTTGTTTGCGTTGTTTCTACTCGTCAGATTATCATCGGATATAGACTCATTCCAATCGGTAGAACAAGCAGACTTCAGAAAGGGATACAGCACTACCGACCATATTCATGCTAAAGATCAAGTTATTCAAAAATATCTGGAATTCCAAAAACCACTCTACATAGCTTTTATTGATTTCAAAAAAGCTTTTGACTCTATTTCGCACAAAAGTATATAGGACGCATTAAATAAACAAAATATTAACTCAAAATTATATTAACATTATAAAAAATATCTATTCTGAAAATACAAGTCGGGTCAAGCTAGATAGAGTCGGTGCTAAAATCAACATCAATAGAGGAGTCCGGCAAGGTGATCGTATCTCTCCGAAATTGTTCATTGCTGTCTTAGAGAACATAATGGCAGACCGTCCTTGGTCGAAGCGAGGCATTGCAGTCGATGGAAAACATCTTAGCCACTTACGCTTTGCGGACGACATCATATTAGCCGAAAATCCCAAGGAACTTGAGTTCCTTGGGATTTCATTTTCTTGGGAGTTCCTTGTTAGCATTGATGCTATGGTAAACGATCTACAAACGGTGAGCGAATCGGTGGGCTTAGAGATGAATCTTAGCAAAACAAAAGTCATAACCAACAGCAGGACGACCCCTATCTTAGTTAATGACATGCCGCTCGAATACATTGAAGACTACATTTATTCAGGCAAACAAATCTCATTTTAGAAAACCAGAAATACAAAAGAAATAGATCAAAGTATGGCTCTAACCTGGAGAAAGTATTGGGTTCACAAAGAGATATTTAAATCAAAACTACCAATCGAGCTGAAAAAGACAGTAATCGACTCTGCAATTTGACCATGTCTTACCTATGGCTGCCAGACCTGGATTTTCGACAACAAGGCGAGACAGAAGATTCGAACAACACAAAGAGCTATGGAGAGAAGCTGCTTAAATATCAAACTGAGCAACAGAGTAAGAAACACTGACATTCGCAGCAAGACTAAAGTCACCGATGCTGTCGCTATTTCACAAAGCCTTAAATGGAGGTGGGTCGGGTATGTTGGAAGGTATTGTGACGCAATATATATCGCAGTGTTAAAATTCTCTGACGAATATAGGCCTCGCCGATGAAAATTTAAAAATATTTCACGCTTTATATAATATATGGAACCCTCGGTGCGCGAGTCCGACTCGCACTTGACCGGTTTTTATATCTTGTAAAACAAATGTACGCAATGAAAATCAAATGAGCATTACTCTCATTTGAGTCGGAAAGTCAGCACGCACCGTTAGACTCCATCAAGAGAAGCACTGCCGTATATGTTCCTTTACTTAGGCACCAAAGACCACTTATTGCTTAATTTACAAGTTAAAGGGCGACCGCCCGCGCACAAAGGAAAAATGGGTTATATAAAAGCACTGCGCACCTATTACGTTTTGAAGGCTTTCAGACGTTATGCCGCCTTCATGTAAAATAATATGTTTATGGGCCAAATTGTAGGAGATCGTTTCAGTCGACCTTATTTTTGCCTGAATAAGTACGTTACTAAGGGCTTTGTTTAAAAGCTAGCCTTCAAAGTGTAGGCTTATTGCGGATCTATTGATACCCTTTTTGTTTACGATTTACAATTTTGTCACTAGGCTTTTGACTCGCCACGCGTGTGAATAACTCCAATTTCGTTTTTAGGGTTCCGAACGAAAAACGGAACCCTTTATAGGATTACTCGGGTCTGTCTGTCTGTCCGTCTGTCACAGCCAGTTTTCTCCGGATCCACTGAACCGATATTGTGGCAATTTGATACAGATATGGACTACTGTGACCCAAATACGGATGTGTTACGTAAATTAATAAATATTTAGTATGGGGGTCACTTTTGTGGGTCAAACCACAAAATTGAAAAAAAAGTTTTTTGAACAATATGGTATGGCATATCAAATCAAAGGGCTTACTGTGAGAGTTTTAACTATATTTTTTTCATAATTTTATAATAAATGGTTTTGAAGTTATTCAAGAAATTCCATGAAAAATTACCATTCCCCCTTATCTCCGAAACTACAGAGCTTAAAATTTTGAAAAAATGGAGATCTTTACAGTAAAACCTATAAGAAGTTTATAGTGTTAAAATAATATGTTAAAAAAAAATAATTCGTTCGGAACCCTTTGCACGCGAGTCCCACTCGCTCTTGGCCGGGTTTTTGCTCTTTTGTGGTCAAAGAAAGGATGTTTTCTGCAGTTGGTATTAAGGCTGTGACAGATGTGGCTCAGCATGTCGGTTCTATCTTTGTCTTCCAAATCACAAGCCTCTAGGCTTGTGATTTGGAAGACAAAGATGAAAACCCAGACAAGGAAAAAAACCGGCCAAGTACAGCTCTTAAGGTGTTATTTACATTATTTTAAATAAATAAATAAGTATGAGTCGGACTCGCACACGAATGGTTCCGTAACATAAACCTTATTTTTTATTATGTTTTGTTGTAGCGGCAATAGAAATACACAATCTGTGAAAATGTCAACTGTTTACTTGTTACGGTTCTTGAGATACAGCCCGGTGACAGACCGACAGACGGACGGACCGATGGACGGATGGATGGACGGACGGACGGACAGATGGACGGATGGATGGACGGACGGACAGCGGAGGCTTAGTAATAGGGTTCCGTTGGTTACGATTTGGTTACGGAACCCTAAAAACCGCTAACTTCAAGAGATAATTCCAGTTTCCGACCATAATACATATTCTAACATCTCCTTTTTTTAAGGATGGGTGAAGCAGAAGGGAGTGTCAGACTCTTACTGATTAAAACCCATCGGTGTTCCTCCTAATGCCCTTAGCGTTCCAGGACCGCGGTGATTCTTTCGAATAAATTCCCCAACCCCAGTCTAACATCTCCCTAGTTCTTGGAATGATCTTGAGCACAAACAAGTCCCAAAATCCAACGAAACTTTTCAAATATCTATATCAAAATATGTAAGCTGAAGTAAACTCACAATACCAAAAGTTCTACATCCTTCTTCCCTTCCTAAAACGTATCCTAATTTTATCACTTAAAGCGTACCTATCCAGTCTAATAGAATAATGTAGAGGTAAGTACATGATATACCTGTTGCTTCAATATGGCTGCCAAAGTTGCGCCTTTGAGTTAAAAGCCAAAGCTTATGTAAGTTGTTACCTACATAATACAGATGGGGAACAGGTGTCGCCTAACTGTTGTTACAAACCAAGCAAGCCGGAATTAGTTTGAGACTTGTATAGCTAATCTGTTGATTGTAATTTATAACTATCTTTGACAACCGTTGAAATTGGGAAGGGTGGCTTCCCTTATGCGAGGGTTGTGTGCTCTTTTCATCATCATTATCATCATAAACTAGATTAAAATGCAGTACTCGCATTTTGTACGTACCATATGTGTTTTTATAGCCACTTTGACTAAAAAAAATGAAAAAAAAATTAAGATTTAGGGGGTTCCCGATACAGAAAACGTGTTTTGATCCGTGCTTTCGACGTTATTTTGTCTTCGTTCTACAGTTTAAAAGGAAAGTATCGTTTAAACAAAACTATCTAAACACAGTTAACACTGCATATCCAGTATACCATTGTAGCTTTTGCTGCCTACTTGACAATTGAAAAAGTCTAGGTATCTATTGCTGAAGTCGAAAAAATGTACAGCAAACTGCCTCAACAAGTTGAGTAAATGATAAAAACAGAAAAAAATGTGACGTATATTTCTGCTAACATTTTTAGTTAATGGAAAGGTTTAAAATATAAAATTAAATCACTGTAATTCATCATGTTTCTACTTTTTTCTACTTAAATGTTTGAAAACTTATTCATATACTGCATTATTTTCAGTAATTTACTTTGCTTGTGCTTAATGTAATTAATGTATTTCCTAGACAAAAATGCATTTAATTAATAATAAATTTTTGCAATTACTTCAAAACTAAACAATTCTTTGTATTTTTTTGTAGTTTTTCCATAATTTGTTATGGGAAAAGACAAATCAGTTTATATCAGTTAAAGTAGATATTTAGAAAAAACACAACCGCGTTTTTCTCGAAACCACTATTTTGCCCCCAAGTGTCGCCACAGCAACCGGTCCTGATCTCTTTTGTTTTTTTTTAATAGGACAGATGCTTAAATATCAGTTTTAAAGTCCAACCAAAAAATTTAGGTCACCTATTTTTACGTAAACAAAAATGGGAGACGAAACAGTGTTTTGAAATTTCGGATGACGGCCGTAAAAACTGTAGTGTAAAGCTCTGGTTTCCTAGGATAGCGGTGCCGTCATATAGCAGCCGTAATACTACTAGAACGTTTTCTATGTAAACACAATGGCGCGGTTTCCTAGAGGGCGGTGATTGAAACCGTAACGTCTGTTTGTTTACATAGAAAACGTTCTAGTGACGTCATTCACCGCTGTATTACGGCCACTATATGACGGCACCGCTGTCCTAGGAAACCAGAGCTTAACCACTCATCGTAGTTTTCTCTGCCTTTCAGTTTAGGCACACTGGCTAAACAATTCGCTGTCATCTTGCACAACACGACCGTGTCCAAAAAATATATGTTTATCACTCAATATACTTTAAAAACTGAATTAACGTGATAGCCCATAACCTATTAAAACAAACACGGTGGGTATTCGGTGCAGACTGAACTTTATTACTTCACTGTCATTCATTACAAAATGTTTAGTTCACATACTATAGCCAAGATGTCGCTAGTAGATATGTTTTGATACAATTACTTAATAATTACAACAAGTGATACACGAGACAACGGTAACAAGCCGAAATCCTAACCTATGATGCGTGATTTGATAAAGCAAAAATACGTGTTCAATATTTCTATTTATTATTATATCGTCATTCATTTAACCTTACATACTAATTTACAATTTATTTTTTTCTTAGAAAACCAGTAAAAAAAAAATATATAAAAGTCGGTGGTGGACGGTGTCGGGAGCAGGGTCCAAACTACCTGTGGTTAGGACTCCAGAGAAAGAAAACTCCTTATCTCCTCCTCCTTATTTATTTATTTTTAGCCTATTCCGTCCCACTGCACGGTAAAACATTTTTTAAAATCCAGGCAACCTTGTTGTGCTCACCACAAGTCCCAAAAACTCTATAGGTATAGTATAGGAAGTTAAACATAAACACCTACCTATACACAGAAATTGATGCGTCAATAACTTCAGTAAAATCATCTAAAATATCCTCAAGACATGCCCACAACCCACGTCGGGACGAACTTTCCGCATCGCCCCTAGGAATACCGAACCGAACTACTCAACTATGCATATAAATCCATACATTGAAACTAGTTACAAAGGAAGTTTATCACAATAGTTAGAAGGGTCATTCAATTTCCTTCAGTTGACAATGCCTGAACGAAAGGGTACAAATAACCCTAAGTAAACTCAGTTCTCTTAACCCTCCCTGTCTGTGCTGAGATTCTGTTTTAAAAGAGAGATTTTTGCGGTATGTTCTAAAGATTTTAGTCTTTACTAATCTATATCTATATCTATTTCTATATCTATATCTATATCTATATCTATATCTATATCTATATCTATATCTATATCTATATCTATATCTATATCTATATCTATATCTATATCTATATCTATATCTATATCTATATCTATATCTATATCTATATCTATATCTATATCTATATCTATATCTATATCTATATCTATATCTATATCTATATCTATATCTATATCTATATCTATATCTATATCTATATCTATATCTATATCTATATCTATATCTATATCTATATCTATATCTATATCTATATCTATATCTATATCTATATCTATATCTATATCTATATCTATATCTATATCTATATCTATATCTATATCTATATCTATATCTATATCTATATCTATATCTATATCTATATCTATATCTATATCTATATCTATATCTAAATTTAATGTTTGGTATCTCGATGATGGTACGCTCGGAGGCGATGTAAATTTGATATTAAATGATCTACAATTTTTTTAAAAATCGACTTCATTCCATTGGACTTGATCTGAACTTTTCCAAATGCGAATTATTTTTGTCAGACAGTACTGACCGACAATTCACACTTTCGAAATTCAACGCAATAGCCCCTGGAATCATAATTATGGACAAAAGCTCTCTTCGCCTCCTTGGGTCGCCAATCTTTGATAATTCCTTTCCCAATTTTGTCGAAGAAAAAATCCAAAATTTCAAAGACGTTTCGGAAAGATTGTTAAAAAATAACATGCATTCGGCCATCACCTTGATTCGTTACTGCTGTTTCGGTCCTAAATTGACATATTTCCTTCGTGCTTCCCATTTGTGGAAGCACCCTCACCTTTTGGGAAAAATGGACCAAATTATCAAGCATACACTATTTTCAATTTTAAATGTGGCCGTGGACGACCGAGCTTGAGCTCAAGCGACTCTTTCCATTCGTATGGGAGGCCTCGGCGTCCGCAAAATTACCAGTATTAGTTTACCGGCTTTTATATCCTCGGTTCATGGCACAGATAAATTAATCAGGAATATCCTAGCTTCCACACTGATTGATTTTGATGTGCCGTGCTTCACCGAGGCGGTGAATACCTGGAAACTCGCTTGCCCGAATCTAAATCTACCCGACAACCCATCATACCAGAGACAGTGGGATGAGCCGCTCTGCAGAGAAGTTCAGAGGAACCTTATAGCCACTTCTGCTACTACTGCGGAGCGTGCGCGCCTGCTGGCTGTGGGTGAGTGGGAGTCGGGCCTCTGGCTTCACGCACTACCGTCGTCGAACATAGGCACCTTGTTCGACGATACAACTTTCCGCCTCGCTGCTTCCCTTCGCTTAGGCGCATCGTGTTGTTCTCCTCATCGCTGTCACTGTGGCGAAGCTGTCAACAGCCTTGGACACCACGGCCTCTCACGCAGTCGAAGTGCGGGTCGCTTTGCACGGCACGCAAACATCAACGACATTATCCAACGCGCTCTTGTCGCCGTCGGTGTTCCAGCCGTACTAGAACCCAATGGCCTGGCACGCGATGATGGCAAGCGACCGTACGGTATGTCTTTGTTTCCATAGAAGATGGGTAGGCCTTTAGTGTGGGACGCTACTTGTGTCGATACTCTTGCGCCATCCCATCATCCTAGCTCGTCGTGCTGTGCTGGTACTGCCGCTGCGGCTGCTGAGAACCTCAAGCGGCGAAAATATAATAAACTTGTTGGCAATTATATTTTTGAGCCGTTTGGGGTTGAAACTCTTGGACCGTGGGGTCCGAGTGCCTTATTTAAAGATCTTTCTAAACGCTTAGTTGACACTTCGTGTGACCCAAGGGCTGGCTTTTACCTCGGACAGAGCATAAGCATTGCCATACAACGTGGCAATGCTGCCAGTCTTTTGGGCTCACTTCCAGTGGACAGCGATGTGGACGAATTTTTGACGCCTTATTTTAGTTAGGATTTTTTATTTTAAGTGTCTATATTTTGTTTTAATGTAAAATTATACCTACTATTAAAAGTCAATAAAAATATCTATATTTCTTCTATATTTCTATGTATACTAATATTATAAAGAGGAAAGATTTGTATTTTTGTATGTAACGAATAAATTTAAAAACTAGTGGACCGATTTGAAAAAATCTTTCAGCAATGGATAGCTACCTTATCAGCGAGTAACATAGGCTATATTTTATCCCCGAACTCCCACGGAACGGGAACTACGCGGGGGAAACCGCGTGACGTCCGCTAGTTGGCTAGAAATAAATTTATGCGTGTTTTATTCGGCAACGAATATTTAGATTTTTTTTGCCCTGGTTGTTATTATTTTGAGAAAATTTTTCTATTAATTCATATTTGAAATAGAAACATTTTCTCAGAATACTATCTTTAAGAAAAACGTCTTGTCGTTATTCAAGAGTCTGAAAATAACTATTTCTACAAAATCACAATTTCTTTGATTTTTAGGGTTCACTCGGTAGTCTGTCAGTCCGACTATCACAGCCAATTTTCTCCGATTCTACTGAACCGATTAGGTACACATGTGAACTTCTGTGACCCAAATACGGACATGTAGCGAAAATAAATAAGTTTAGAAAATGGGGTCACTTTTTGAGGGTTAAATTAGAAAATAAAAAAGTTTTTCTAACTGTACCGAGTGACATATTTGTCACTGTGGGTTTTGAACACGTTTTTTTCATCATTTTTAAATAAATGGTTTTGAAGGTATTCAAGTAATTAGAAGAAAAATAACCTTTTCCCGTATCTCCGAAACTACTGAGTCTAAAAAAAATACAGATCTTTGCCTATAGATTATAGAAAAACCTAAACGAAGTCTATGATTTGAAAGTAACATGCATGTTACAAAAATGAGCTTCGTTTGGAACCCTTTCCATGCGAGGCCAACTTAGACTTGGCCGGTTTTTATTTTAGTTAAGTTTACTAGTTTCTGAGGTGCAATTTAAGTACGAACTTGAAGTTATTTACTCATCTAAACTTATTTGTTTTATATGTTTGAAGACGGCTATTTCCCAAAGTACTGAAACGATTACTAAAATAATTTCACTAATAGGATAGCTAAGCTTTTTAATCTCGAAAAAATGTGCATCTTGTATGACCCCATGAGCGAAGCAAAAATGCTAGATTTGGTTAAAATTAGGTACAGTGTTAAGAGATATTCACTTTATAGTGTAATCTCAACTTTAAATAAGCAGGTACGCCAATTAAAGGAATCACGACTATTCCAGTCTACAAGAATTAATTCAAACTCATTTAAACCTACCCAAATAGAGCCGAGCTAAATTAATAGAACTTGGAATAATTAACTTCCTAATTAAATTACAAGGAGAGGGTATAAAAGCAATGTGCTTACAAAAATATTCGTTTTGATATTAAGAAATACAATGAAAAGGAGTTCTTTGAACATTTTTCTAATCACATTAACGGAATGTTTTCCGTGTAACAAGTATTTTTGCTTGCTTTGAAAAGAACTTGATTTAATATTCGGAGGTTTTGGTTATTAGGGTTCCGTACCCAAAGAGTAAACAACAAAACCCTATTATTAAGCCTCCGCTGTCCGTCCATTCGTCTATCAGCGAGCTGTATCTCAAAAACCGTAATAGGTAGACATTTGAAATTTTCACAGAGTGTGTTAAAACAGCAAATATTAAAACTTGAATTAAATTAAAAATGGCTCCCATAAAAGAAACAATGTTTTTTCAGTTTATGGTACGGAACCCATCGTGTGCGAGACCAACTCACACTTGGCCGGTTTTACCTTATTTTAAATAATTGGTCGTTATTGACTGCTGTTACTTTTAAATACAAACAAAGTCTTACATTCGTAAATGAAAAGACATCTTAGTCATGGAGTCTTTTATGCTTATTGTATGTAAACTTCAGACGAGCTGAAATATTTTCTTTGTATCGAAAGATACTTATAGATATATTTATTAACAAGTACTTAAGTAGATCCTACCCACGGAAAGCTAGAAAAGAGTCTGTTTATAAGAATAAATGATGGATACATATACTTTTTTTTTGCTAACAAGCAGATTTGATGTGTCTCGATTAGCTTTGTAGTATGTACCTACTAGCTTTTTTGCCGCAGCATCACTTCGAAAGGCTATCTCGCAGTCTTTATTTATATTTTTTTTATTATTGATAGGCATACGTTTGACGACTATCTCACCTGATGGTAAACGATGATGCGGTCGAAGATGGAGCACGCTTGCCTAGAAGTAACCTATTCACTCTTGAGTTAAAGACTCAGTTGCAGGAACCATCCATTTTTCTGGCTAAGACAGGATATTTTTCAATAAAATAGACTTATCTTTCGGATCAGTACTTCTACAGTACTACAGATTACCTTTCACAAAAATAATTTATAAACTTAATTTTTTTTTCACAGTGACGCATTCAGGGTGCTGAAGGAGCGGCCCCGGTATTGCAGCACATAAGAGATATACGCTGACGCTCGCCTGGACTGGTTATATATGGTCATGCGGAAGCAATGCGCATTCTTGGTTCGTAGGATACGTGGTAGAGGGGGGCTACTCTCTAAGCCCGAAGTCCGTAGTTTCGGGCGTATTCTACTCCGTATCACCTAACCACTAAGAATTAATGACAGCACAGTTTGACAGTTACTGTTAATTCGTGTTGTGTTTGTTAGTCTATAGGTGATAGTGAGTAGAATACCCGCAACTAAGAACGAAACCACGGACTTCGGGCTTAGAGATTAGCCCCGGTTCAACCGTATCCAGATCGTAGAAGCGAGCAGGCTAGTCAAATCGTTTGTGAACCACTGAGCACGGCTGGGCCCGCGATCTCGCACTGTCATTAACAATTTTGAGTTTTCAACAATCTATTTAGTCTGTCAGTTAGAGTATTGAAAAATAATGGACACGTATTTTTTGGTTTTTGTCAATCAATGAATATTGACAAAGATAAAACGCATCAAAACTCGGGAGTCGTATCTTCAGTCGTGACGTCAGAACGCACTAAAAATTATACCACGGCGTGACGTATTGAGAATTTTAAAAGCGTCGTATCTTCGTCAACTTTGGTTTACGTAACAAAAGAAAAAAATGGGTCAAATATTTTTTCACAATCTAACAGACGAACTAAGTAATTCGGTTTTTTTCAGTGGACAAGCCTATTATCCTTACTCCTTACTATATTATAAATGCGAAAGTAACTCTGTATGTCTGTCGTGCTTTCACGTCAAAACCGATTTAAATGAAATTTGGTACACAGATAGTATAGAGTCTGAGAAAGGACATAGGCTACTTTTTACTTTTTACGCGGGCAAAGCCGCTGGCAGAAGCTAGCATAATATATGTACCTAGTTTGTAAGTAAGCTATTACTAACACTATGTATGTGTTCTGATACTTGAAACCATTTTTGGGTATGTATAATATTATTTAAGAAAGATTATCGACAGGTACCCGAAATACAATTACCAACATCCAAGGATTAGTTCCAACATAATACGTACCTACATCTACCTAGCAACACAGTATGAAAACAGTACCTAACCCTGAAATCCCAACTAAGTTTATCTTCTACAAACACAAGGTACCTATGTAAATCCAAACCGACAGTCTTTAATATTCTATACGCCGACCCTATGTTGTTCCGACGCCGACGCCGCTCGGTCGGTACCAAATAATTGGATCAACTACAATTTTATTAACCACTAAATTGTATAACTAGTTGGTAAACACATTGGCTAACACGGGTTAACTAAGTGGATTACTTGCTATAATATATGTCGCTTGTATATTGTCGAAATTAATAGGGTTAAGTTATTTATATCATCAATCGATGACATGACATTACCTACTAGTGAAAACTAGTTCGTTATATTTCTGATAACTTATAGTTTAATTAAGTTAAGTAGTAAAGTTATCAAAAATATAACTTAATTAAATTAATTGGTCCTAATAAGTGGCCACAAGCGATTTCCCAGGACAATCGTGGCATCGATGACGTTTGTACGTACTCAAAAATACAGGTATGGGATACATCGGACACTTCAACAGATGAGGTACAGTTTCTACAAGCCTTATATTAACTTAGGCTTCTTATTAACTTTCATAGTGTGTCCAGTTGGTTTCTATTAATCCACTTTTCAAGCTCTTCCTGATATCCGATTAAGCTAAAACTTGGCACTCTTATGTAACTTTCTTTTTAAAGATGGGTACTTTAGAATTGGTCTGATGATGGAGCTGGAAGGTAGCTAAAGCAGAGTCCTTAACCGAACAAGTTAGCAGCATCGGGTTTGGGCTCATTAGTAAGATAGTCATAGCAAACCTTCGACCGAACAAGTTAGCACCATCGTATTTGGGCTCATTAGTAAGATAGCCATAGCAACCCTTCGACCGAACAAGTTAGCAGCATCTAGTTTGGGTTCATTAGTAAGATAGCCATAGCAACCCTTCGACCGAACAAGTTAGCACCATCGTTTTTGGGCTCATTAGTAAGATAGCCGTAGCAACCCTTCGACCGAACAAGTTAGCAGCATCGGGTTTGGGCTCATTAGTAAGATAGCCATAGCAACCCTTCTACCGAACAAGTTAGCAGCATCGGGTTTGGGCTCATTAGTAAGATAGCCATAGCAAACCTTCGACCGAACAAGTTAGCACCATCGTGTTTGGGCTCATTAGTAAGATAGCCATAGCAACCCTTCGACCGAACAAGTTAGCAGCATCGAGTTTGGGTTCATTAGTAAGATAGCCATAGCAAACCTTCGACCGAACAAGTTAGCACCATTGTATTTGGGCTCATTAGTAAGATAGCCATAGCAACCCTTCGACCGAACAAGTTAGCAGCATCGAGTTTGGGTTCATTAGTAAGATAGCCATAGCAACCCTTCGACCGAACACGTTAGCACCATCATGTTTAGGCTCATTAGTAAGATAGCCATAGACACTCTTCGACCGAACAAGTTAGCACCATCGGGTTTGGGCTCCTTAGTAAGATAGCCAAAGCAACCCTTCGACCGAACAAGTTAGCAGCTTCGTGTTTGGGCTCATTAGTAAGATAGCCATAGCAACCCTTCGACCGAACAAGTTAGCACCATCGGGTTTGGGCTCTTTAGTAAGATAGCCATAGCAACCCTTCGACCGAACAAATTAGCACCATCGCGTTTGGGCTCCTTAGTAAGATAGCCATAGCAAACCTTCGACCGAACAAGTTAGCAGCATCGGGTTTGCCCTCATTAGTAAGATTGCCATAGCAACTCTTCGACCGAACAAGTTAGCACCATCGTATTTGGGCTCATTAGTAAGATAGCCATAGCAACTCTTCGACCGAACAAGCTAGCACCATCGTGTTTGGACTCATTAGTAAGCAATATTACATTTACCACATTATAGCTCGTATTCATAAGAAAGGTGTCAATCTGAGGGCCAATTCTACTAATGTTTAAACAACGTTCGCTTAAATATATGGAAATTAAGGCTTTTTTGACAGTTTGCGATTGACATGCCAATGCATGTCAATCGCAAACTGTCAAAAAAGCCTTAATTTCCATATATTTATGACATATTGCGACTGAAATGCGAATGCGATTGTTGCTTGAAAATGAGTAGAATTGGTTACTCTGCAATGCTATTCTTTTCAAATCAAATCAAATCAAATTCATTTATTGCTTGTTACAGGTGTATGGTCAGTTCTTATAATTATTTGTTATAATAGGTATCTCTGTAACATACCCATGGGGTGTACAATGTTTCAAAATAATAATAATTAAAACAAAATTAAATTAAACACATCTGTCATCTGTAATGTCATTTTCAATTAAAAATAAAATAAATTACGCCGGTTACAATAATTATATATCAAATTCAATTAATATAAAATACATGACTGGTTACAATATTATTTAGATGTCAATTTCAATTAAAATAAATTACGTCATGGACACTTTTACTTTAATTAGTCAAATTAGTTTTGGATTCACAATTGTAATTTATAATCATAAAATAATTAGTCATAATAATACCATCAAACAGACAATTTAGCTGTTTTATAATAACATTATATTATACATACTTAATCAATAGCTCGGTCATTCAGAAAATCATTCATTGAATAGTAAGCTTTACTTAAAAGAAACTCTTTAAGCCTGACCTTGAAAATATTCAAGGACAGGATATTTTTAATACAAATTGGGAGTCTGTTATAAATTTTTATTCCCAACCCAAACACACTTGATTTATACTTTACAGTTCTACACATAAAGCCTCTTAGTTTAGTTTTTCTTTAAATAACTATTTCGATATCGAGCTTCACCTGAGTGACAAAGCTCATAATGTGAGCTTTATTACACAACATAAGTCTTACACAAGTACGAATTTGATAGCTCACCTCGGATTCCGCTGTCGAGACACTTACAGAATAGCACTACTGGTCTTGCCTACCGTCATAACAATTTAGGTAATCACAGCAATGCCATATTGACAATATACCTGCGTCATAGACAAGAGTAATATAAATCAAGTCAATCATATGCTAAGACACGGCTTAGCTCTTAATTATTAGCATATGTTAATGAATTGACACAGCGCACATTATCACATTAACGAATCAATGTCTGACTGTTGACTGTGCTTAAATTACTGTGCAGTGGTAGGTAATCAATTAATTATGTTGTTGTAGCTTCTTCTATCTTATACTTTCCTGCTTGGGCGTGTATAAGGGGGGATGTTTAGGGGGTCCCCCTTAGCATGCGACGAAAATGAGAGATAAAATAATAGATTTCTCTAATAAATATTTGACGGATCGCACGTAGGTATGTATATCAGTCTCTTCGAATGAGATTGGCGTTCAAAATTCTGCGTGAAGCCCAGGCAAAAACTAGTTTATTACTATACATTTTTGGCCCTCGGAAACACTGTTATGCTTTCCTGGTAGACTTATCTCAAAAAGTTTATTTAGTCTTATGGTGTTGGCCGCATCTGGGACACAGGCCTCTTCCCCATTCCCCGATATAATCAAGCATTCGAGGTTGAGTAATTCTCAGACTCTACTCAAGCCTGACGTGTTCTTAACTTATACATACTCAATTCAGAAACTCACCCTATGAGAGGGAAGTAAGTATTTAGCTTAGAAATATCGAGATAACGGTGGCAAGGGTATTTTGTGGCTCTTACTTTATTATTAATAAAAACCGGCCAAGTGCGAGTAGGACTCGCACACGAAGGGTTCCGTACCATAAACCTTAATTTTTATTATTTGTTGTTATAGCGGCAATAGAAATACACAATCTGTGAAAATTTCAACTGTCTGCATATTACGGTTCTTGAGATACAGCCCGCTGACAGACAGACGGACGGACGGATGGACGGACAGCGGAGGCTTAGTAATAGGGTTCTGTTAGTTAACCTTTGGGTACGAAACCCTAAAAAATAAATAATTAAAGACTTTTCAAACACATTTTCAAAATTAGCATCATTGTTATGATACAGCTGATACAATAGTTACACAGAAAAAGCTGAAAACCTTTTTACACCATTTTCAAACACAGACATGTATAAGAAGTTGTAACTCATATTATTACAAGCTAATATTTCAGCCGCGAACTAAACAAGCAGCGCCATCTGTTGCCACTCTCAGAACAACACCGCGAACGCCACACTTTACATCACAGATTGCCCCGCGCGATAAAAAATAATTGTTTACTGAAAACATTCTAAAAACACGCCCCTTTGACATCTCATTTTTTGGAGAAAGATTAATGTGTTTTGTGTTCGTGATAGACTGTGCTGACAAGTACTTGTAGTCTAGAACTCTAGACAATTTAATTGCCTATCGTAGGGCTGACCGTCGGCCGGCGTTAGTATCGGCAAACTTTAGTCTTTTACTATCAATCAACTTGTCAACAACCCACGCAAGACTTGTTCGAGCTACGATTTTCCTATTAAAAGATTTTCTTTACGAACCGCCTTTTAAATGGCAATGGAAAATCGAGAATATTCGTAAATTTCCATAAATGTAGCTTCTAAACACATCATTGATATTGCCATACTTAATAGTAATTTTAGAAAAAGTCATATTAACTTCTTTTTAGATGACTCATAGGTAAAATTGTTCGCTTTAAAGGTGGAAATGGAAACATGCGCCACGGATATTATGATACGTCACTCATGAATTAGAACTTGTACAATTTTTATCATATCTACCCATTGCGACAATCCGACAACGAGCGTCAATACATGTAAATGAAAACATTATGTATGGTCGGAAAAATCTTCATCTTTTTAGCAAAATTACTGACAGGCATAATTTTAATACTATCCGATTTCTAATCGGAACAAATTAAATCAACCCCGATTCGGATTGGCTAAAGAACACACTTCTTTTATGGGGTACTGTGTTAAATTTTATAATAGAATACCACTTCATATTCTCGAACTGAATGGGAGAAAATTTAAAACATGCATAAAACGCACACCATGTAGACAAGCATATTATAAACAGGAAGATTATATTCTTGATAAAAATGCTTGGCTAAATCCTGCTCCACAGCCACAGCCGCATGGGTCCATAGTTAAATTTTATATAATTGGAAGAAATGTTTACGCTTTTTTTTTGTTCTCTTATATTATAATTTATTTATTCTTTCTTTACAACATTGAATTATTGCAAAGAAGTAAGTATACACAATGAAGCAGTTTTTTTTTAGTTGGTAATTGAAAACCATAGTTTTGTAGAATGTACACGCATATTTTTTGTAAATGTGAGCACTATGGAGCTATTTACATAATGTAATTCGTTAAAGATTACTTGTTTGACATGAACGAGCATGTCAGTTGAGAGCTTGCTCACTCTAATGTTTCGCTGATAGTGGCGCGTGTGTTGGATCATTTGGTTTCCTTCAAAATGGTTGAGCTGATACATACTTGTTTGACATGAACGAGCATGGCAGTTGAGAGCTTGCTCACTCTAATGTTTCGCTGATAGTGGCGCGTGTGTTGGATCATTTGGTTTCCTTCAAAATGGTTGAGCTGATACACACGTGTGTATCAGCTCAACCATTCGTCAGTTGAGACTGGTCATCTCTTACCTGCCACTGGCTTATTTTAATTTTTATATTTTGAATTGTTTTATATAGGTACTTTCTTGTTCTTTGCATTATCCTCACATAAAGAAGCAACAAGGATAATGTTACCAAGATTTTTGTAGTAGGTACATCATATGATTTTAAAATGTCCGCGGAGTTTCATGCACGTTCTTCTCTATCGAGAAGAGAGACACTTTGGAACGTGCAAATAGCTTCATGGTTTTGACTGACCGACCTTGACAATTCAAAAGTGCCTGTAAATGGTTTATTTGAAATATATGCTTCGAGTTTGAGACTAAAACTTTTATAGAAATTGTTTTACGTTTAATTTGTAAAAACCATTGGAAACACAGTTTCACATAGCTGTCGCAACCGCATGTCGCGGCCGTCTGCGGGAGCTTTTAAAACAGGAGATTATGTAAACAAAAATTTACTTATTCTTAACAGCAATAGCGTCAGACATACATTACATAAAAGACTTTGATATAAGTACCATTTGATGAGGCACCTATCTCTTTTAAAATACCAACCTACAGAATACGATCAATATTGTGAAATAGACCCTTAATTATTTAGGGACTTCACTCTTTAATTGAAAAGGGTGTTCGTCCCAATACTTCTGTGAATCGGAAAAATGTAATTAATTCTATTGGACGTGTACTAATGTGTTTTTCAAATAATATAATTAGATTGAAGCGTGTATTGGCTGTAAATGAAAGGAAGAATTGGATTGGAAATGGTCATCAACATAATGACCGAATACCTTTTTCTCCCGGCTTTGCTGTCGTTTCCTATCCCAGAGGAATCGTTGTCTATTCTCAGCGATGATGTGCATGACTGTCTCTGTGTGTTTATATGTTTCTTAAGAAGAAATGCTGGCGGCGAGACTTTGTATGAAAAAAGTCGTAATTCGAGGTTTGGCTCTAGACTGTTTTCTCCTCCAATATTGGACCGATTCAAGAGATATTTCACCACCTAAATAAGAAGGATATATACTGTGTCCCTATGTTCTTTTTTGATGATTTATTAACCGTATAAGCACTAGAACTCTCACAAATTGTCCGATAAATCGCTGTCAACAGAGCCCTAGTGTACAAATTTGGCAACTATTAATCAAAAGAGGAAAACATAAAGATACAGTATACATCCTTCTTATTCAGTTTGTGTAATATCTCTTATATCGGTCCAATATTGGAGGAGAAAACAGTCGAGAGCCAAACCGCGAATTATGACTTTTTACATACAAAGTCTCGCCGCCAGCATTTCCTCTTAAGAAGGAGAAAGTGTCCTCCCCGTAAACTCTTGACAGAACGTCTTCGCGCCGTGTGATAAACATACCCGTCGTCACCTTTTCTTTGTTTGCCTACAGTGTCATTGGGACACTGGGCCTACCCCATATCGTTCCAGATGCACTTTTTCTAGCTCCACCTCGAACCAACCTTCGTGATTGCGTAATCAGGTCATGTCAGCAACACCGTCCATCCTGTAGCACCCATTGAGTGGAAAATTTTGCACAGCAGTTATCATGCCAATACAGCGCGATCCTATTTGAGCCTAAACCCACCCAAAGTGGAAAAGGCGAGGAAGGAGAAGACTTAGCGACAGTATGGCTCTCTATGAGTGAAAGGATTTTGCATTCGTAATCGGATCAACACTTCCTGATATTGCCTTGATGCAGTTGCTGCCATCAAATCGGACAGACTGTCGCGAAAGTGCGAAAAGCGATCTCATTTGGAACTTTTAGCTGTCTCTATCTACACTCTATACTAATATATAAAGCTGAAGAGTTTGTTTGTTAGCTTGCTTGTTTGCTTGAACGCGCTTATCTCAGGGACCACTAGACCGATTTGAAAAATTATTTTAGCGTTAGATAGCCCATTTATCGAGGAAGACTATAGGGTATATATCATCACGCTAGGACTAATAGGAGCGGAGCAGACGAAGTTGCGCGGGTCAACTAGCAGCTATTATTTTAAAATCATATTTTAATGCAAAACTCAATAATAATAAGTGCCTAATTTTATTTCGATTGAAATGAACCGTGATTAAACCTAAAATCAACATAATTTTAGAAAAAACATTTCAGTTTAACTTGATGTTAGTCGAGATGCCAATGCCAATACTCAACTTTGAGAACAGCTTTGAACATCTAAGAGCAAGATTCAACTTCACAACGTTAGCTTTCTAATTAGTTGTTTGCTTACTAATTACGTGATAGTAATTAGCACACACGTACTAACAAACACAACCAACAATTAGACTTACGTGTTTCTTTCTTTGTATACACAATATTTTACCAAAATAGTTTTTGAATAAACATCCTTATAATAACACTATCTGACCCGCGCTTTTCCACTGCTCCGCTCCTATTGGTGTTAGCTTCCTCGATAAATGGGCTATCTAACACGGAAATAAAGTTTTCAAATCGGACCAGTAGTTCCTGAGATTAGCGCGTTCAAGCAAACAAACTCTTCACCTTTATATATTAGTATAGATTCTTCCGATACTGATGAGTGACTGACAGACAACGCACAACTGAAACTACTGGTTGTAAAAAGCTGAAATTTGGCTTGATGGTTCCTTGGAGATTTCCCAAAATTCCTACGGGAACGAGAAAAAACGGGATACAAAGTCGCAGGCAAAAGCTAGTTAGTTAATAAAAACCCATATTCTAACATAAATTAACCCAAAAACTAAATGTACGTTATATAAATATGAAACTGGATCAGACACTCAATTAATTTTCAACAAAGAACAACAATATGAGTCTGAAAGTATAGCCGTCTTGAAACAATACACAAACAAAAAGCGTTTATATTATATGCAATCGTGCCAAGAACCGGCGTATCGCAATTTTCAATATCAACGTGAATTTCAATAGAGTGTCCTCCACGAGAAAATTGGAGAGAAATCTGAATATTCCTCGCCAATTTAGAAAAAAATATGTTAATCTATTCCCCGAGAGATGGTGACTATTTTCATAAATTGATTGCTTCGAGCCAATATCAAAAGAATTGTAATATCTATTGAATTATCGACTGTAGAGCTTCATAATGAGTAACAAGCCGACCACTTTAGATTTTTTATTATGGTAAGAATTGTACTACTGCAATGGAAAATCCAGCCCTCGCCGCACTCTAAAATTAATAACTTCTATTTTTGTCTCGGCTTTGCTCCAAAAACAGAAGTATGATAGTGTATTTTTTTGTAAATTGTTGAAAAATAACATTTTGCTTGTCAATAGTTTTTCGAAAATTAAACTAGATGACGTGTTTCCTGCTCTTAGCGATAGCATAGTTTCCCATTAGTGAAAGAATTTCCACAATCGGGTTTTGATTGTATATGAACAGAAAATTTTATCCCCATATAATATTTTTGGAACGAAGTTCCTTATCGCGCGTTATGAAAGGGGGCTAGACGGAAAAAAATCATACGAAAAGTTGTAACGACACTTTTTGCTATACTTAGTTGTTAGCCGTGCGGCGTGCGCGTGTTTCTCTGTCTGTCTCTCTCTCATAGAAAGCAAGCCAGTTATTTTCGTTTCGTCTTTCTATTTCTGTTTACATTATATTTGTTAATAATAAAAAAAAAATATTATTATAACTTAAAAAAAAATAAAAAAATATTAGAATTCCTTCACTAATCAATCGAAAGGAACTTCGTTCCATCCGGGTGTCCCTTGACACCTCTCAAGTTTTTTTTTATATTTGAATATATTTTCTTGCAACTGTATCTTTCTTTTTGCTTTTTGTAGATATTAGAAGCCTATAAATACCAACGCCCTCCAGACACTTACCCTCCAAATATATGCACACATTGAAAGTCAAAATAAGAAATCACATTCCTAAGAAATGATACAAACCTTGTCTAGACTCAATGGCACAACGATGTCATCGGCCGACTACATACGCAGCTGAAAGATAGAAAAAAACTGGCCAAGTGCGAGTCAGACTCGAGCATAAAGGATTCGGTACTATCGCCATTAATATTAATCCACTATTGTGCAGTTAAAATCGAGCAGAAAGAACTCCAAAAAACACATTTCTCGTATGGGGAGCCCCTGTAATTTTTATTTAATTTTTATTATTTGTTGTTATAGCGGCAACAGAAATATATACTCTGTGAAAATTACAACTGTCTACATATTACGGTTAATGAGATACAGCCCGCTCACAGACGGACGGACTGACAGACAGCAGAGGCTTGGTAATAGGGTCCCGTTTGGTTACCCTTTCGGGTACGGAACCCTAATAAACAAAAGTTACCAACACAAAGATTCTTCACAGTTTAAAAAAATGTGCGAAAAAATTGCCCTGTCAGAGTCGTCAAAACGGAGGAACGTTTTTGCAGTTTTATTTCTTCGCCTTGTCTTAAGGGTCCGTCATTTGGATTGTGCCAGCCGTTGGGCACAGACCTCAGGCTTGATGGCTTTTTATGTCATTTTTTCTTTCCTCATTTGCCTATCCGGCTAATTAACTAAAATAACATTTGAATACCAAACTAATTTATATGCTACTACCTTTTATCTACTACACAGTAGGTATGTTTTTAAAATTTTGAAAAACAAATCGGCAAACCTATTCTCATCAGTCATCACAACAATTATCTTTTGCAATTTGTCGTGATCCGAAATCCAGTTCAGTAAAGAAAAAACTCTTCAATAAAAAATAAACAAAAATTGCACGCAAAAATCAACTCGAACAAAAACGAAAACAGCATTTCAGATAAACAATTCATTAAATTGCAACTAACAAACCACATTTCCCGTTCATTCCGAAGGCAGCTCTCAAAATACGACCACAAATGGCTGTCAAAGTGACGCAAAGACCACAGACGCCTTTAAACGACTCTATTTATAACACAAAGGTAAACAAACGTACCTTTAGCTGTTAAATGAAAATGGACGCAAGAGCTGCTGCAAACGCAGCTCTGGCCCCACCATTTTCATTCGTTGGTCACTGAACCGGAAGACCGAATAGCTTTCGACCACGGTTTGAAAATAGTAAAGGACTTTTCATTTTAGCACGTGTGATTCTCGGCCCTTTCGTGTTGGGTTAAGCAGTTGGAATGGTCATTTTGGTGCGCATAATTTTTAACACACGTCGAGGTTGGAATAGTTTTGTTGTACTGGGGAGTTGAACTGAAATTTCCGTATTTAGTTTAGCTTTGCAGTCGTTTAAATATACTTATGAATGACATGTTTGTGCGAGTCCCAAATAAACATTTTTCTTTCTTTCTTTCTTTTTCTTTAGTTAAGGAAATTAAAGAAAATGTTAATTGTTGTCTTGTCATTCAGGAGGACCTCTTGTGGCTAAGCAACAGCCAAATTATTTAAAAAATGAAAATATAATTCATTATCATGACGCATAACGTACTTTGAAACATCCAGGAGCGAGCGCAATTTGAGCCTTGTGTTCCAAGGACGACGCGGAATGAACGGCGACCTTGTTTAATAATTAATTAAAAAAAATAATCTCGCATAGAGGTAGTTTATGTCGGGTACATTAAGTGGGCTACTTTCTAAGACGACTAAAATGGCACCGTGTATCTGGTTAAACTGGAAGCCCACCCAGACATAGTTGGGAAAAGGCTTGTCAGATTAATTATTTATATATTTATTTATTATTCCTTTATTTCAGGCAACTGTGGCCAAAAAAAATAAACTATAACTGTATATAAAAGTAAACTATAACTGTATATAAAATTTAAACTAAGACACACGAAGTGACGGCGTCGTGTTACGCTGCGCGGTGTCGCGTAGCCTACTACGAAAACTTCGGTAGACTACACCCTTCGGCCAAAACTCTTCCTTTAGGAACCTTTCGAGATGTTGTGTCGGAACCCGCACCACAAACGACTTGAAGTTGGTGTTGTGACGCGGCTCCAGCTTCTCGACCCTCAAGGTCCAGCTCATAAAATTTTCAGTAATTAAGTGATAATTCTTATAGATAAAGTCTCACTGGTTTTTTCTTGGTTTATAGTAAAATATTTGACAGTTTAATACCTCAGCACTTAACCTTTTTAGCGCTACCAAAATCTTAAAAGAAAAACTTTTCACTTAGCTCTTTCATATTTCATTTGTCTTTATCAAATTAGCTTAACATTTTACACCTTCTACTTCAAACGAAAAAGGGGCAGCAAACATTTTGTTGTTTTTTTTAATTAAACCTCTTTTTTGTTTCTTTTTAATAACAGGCTGTATTATTAAAAATTCTTGGTTCAATACTGGCAATATTGCATTTACGCCAGACAATTCGCGGCAAAATGGAATAAATTAAAATGCTTACGTAATTTCGTTAATTATGAGTACAATGTACCGAATGGCGGTCGGAAACAATAGTGCGGTATGTTATGGGCTTTGTAATGTAAAAATAAAGTGACAGATATCTGTATAATGGTTGCATGTTATTATTTTATTGTGAAAATAATATCAGTCACTTTTTGTCGTCTGGTTACCCTTTTTGCTGGACATAATGGGGGTACGACGAATAATGGATGGCAGTTATACCTCATAATACTTTAGCTCTGTGTCCTCGCAGAAATATACCAGAGTGCAGCAGCTCACAAAAGAAAAAATAAATAACAAGCTTCCAACGTTGTTAGGTAGGTATGGTAACTAAGCCCAGCGCACACCTGCCAGTCACGACAAAGAACGAGCAGCAAAAGTCATGTTTCATAGACGAATCCACTCAACATTCCACTCGATCAAAAACTGACATCAAAACAACTGCCAATTTTGATCGCGTCCAGACATAACTGGTTCACGAATATGTCACAGCAAAATGACACGAACTCCAACCAAATTTTGTATCCGAGTCGCGTCTAACCTGCGCGACATGTCACGGCAACATGTTCGACTCGGCACATCCACACAGGTACCATGAAAATCACACATTCGAACATGTCGTGTCAAAAAATGTTTACGACGCCAACTCATCGGACTGTGAAAGAAAACATTTTTCCCCACTTTCCTCCGTTAGTGGCACTCTGTAGCGGAGATTCCTTAAAAGCCGGAAAATTTGTCCAATTTGCTCTTTGGCCCGTCTTTGATATTTTGATTCAAAAGAGATTTTATGTACAGTTCGCGTCCCTAGCACAAAGCTTATTTGAGCAGACATATCGTGATTCTATTGTCTCTGAAAACATTTTGGAGTGCAACAGCACTGTAAGTTTAAAGTTTGAATATCTTTATTTGTGTGTAGTACGATCTAGATTCCTTAATTAAATCATACGTAGAGCGTATGCGTGTACGCGAATGCTCGTTTGAAATTCGGGTCTCGCACGGCGTCGGTAGTAGTCCAATGAATTTTGCTGTAGGCAGAGTGGAGACGCATCGCCGAAATCCTTCGGGGGTTACTTAGAGTCTTTGTCATGTAAATCAGCCACTCCAACCCCTAGGGGAGGCATTCAAACTGAAATATTGTAAATATTTTAGTCGTGAATAGATACGACTACTTTGATCTCGGAAACGTAATTTCTTCTTAAATCTGCGAAAAATTGGGGCTATTAATGTGTTATTAGATTTAGGACAAATTCAATTGTAGGCACAGTGATCTCTTTAACGTGCTATTCTTTTATAGAGATTACAGATAACTCGTTTTTCCTGATTTAGTACCAAATATTATTTTCCTTATTGTTGGAAAAATTTACATAATATTATTTATTTCACTACGTAAGAAAGTGGTCCATTGATCTTGTTCACTCACATTTAAACACAATTATATATTTACTCACCAAAATTTGTTTCAACGAAAAATAACATTTCCGCACAGCAAGATCTGCAAACAATATCAATATTCTATGACAACAGCTATGAAATATTTCTTAGGATCCTATAGATTTTTTCGAATGGTGGAATATTCAGCTTTCTATAAGAATATCATTCCACTTTGCGACAGATTTCATCTTTGAGATGCAAATCAGTCCGTCGAGGATTCATAGCTCAAATGGGGTGGGATAAAGGTAGCTGAAACACGAACTCATATTTATTTATACTACTATTTTGTAGATAACGCCCTAATGGCGCTTTTGCACAAAATCATATTTTTCTCGAAGCTCATGTCACTTTCATAGCAATGTTAGGATCTTTATCCCTAAAGGAAGGAACTCTGATAATATCATCTAGCTTTTAACTGCAACTAATGTTCTTTCTCATCAAAGACGAACACTGCTGAACATAAGCCTCCCCCAAGTGTCGCCAAAACTACCGGTCCTGTGCGTCTCGCATCCATCGGCTACCCGCGACCCTCACCAGGCCATCTGCATCGGTCCACCTTGTGGGAGGCTTTCCAACGCTGCATCTTACGGAACGCGGTTTCCACTCCAGAACTTTTCAACAACTAATGTTCTTACTGCTACATATTCAATGGTACGTATTGGTAAACTCATACCCATAGTGAACAAAGCTGAAATTCGTGTCGATCAGTACGTTTGGCAACATTTTAGTTGACATGGCACTCTGGAACACTATGGAACTGAAACATAGTCTCTCACAATCACAATGGACCTTATCATCATCATCATATCAGCCAAAAGACGTCCACTGCTGGACATAGGCCTCCCCCAAAGGGAGGGGTTTGCCATAATCGCCACGCTTGGCAGGCGGGTTGACGATCGCAGTGTATGGTGTTGAGTTTTACAGAGAACGCTGCTGCCCATTCTCTGGTGAGTCCCTTAGTCGCCTCTTACGACACCCACGGGAAGTGATGTGATGGTATTATTCTTTTACGACACCATACGGCACCGGCCGACACCGTACGTCGAGGACCTCATCAGAAGGCTTAAAGTCAAAGGGCAATCATCGATTCGAATCTATAATGCCGCAGGGCGTCCCACACTACGTTTGCCCATACGCGGTCTCCACTCTAACACATGTCTGCTCCATCGACCGTCTATCTGTCCACAGATATGGCCGGCCCATTTCCACTTCAAAATGCTGATTCTACGCTCAATGTCGGTGACTTTAGTTCCTGGTGAATGGCATCGTTGGGAATTCTATCCACCAGAGAAACCCCGAGCATTGCTCTCTCCATTGCACGCTGATCAACCTTGATTTGTGGACCAGGCCTATGGTGAGTGTCATCGTTTCAGCTGCGGAAGTCATTACGGGTAGGACGCATTGAATAGATCCTGGTCTAAAGGGATTGTGGGATCGACGATTCATAGATATCCTTCAGCTTCCTGAATGCCGCCCAGCACAAGCGTATTCTTCTGGTCTCTTCTCAAAGTTGTGTCGCACCAGTTGTATAATTTGGCCTTGATATCTACATATATGAAATCTAGCACAACCTCGAGGGTAGCGCCGGTATCTAATATCAATTGTTCTATAAATCGGTGATAGTCAGTTGATAAAGCTAAACTATAACAAAGAAAAGTGCTCTTTAAATCGAAAAGCAAACTGCTACACACTATTGCAAGCGGTATTAATGTAACAGCTTCAGATAAAGAGATAAATTGCTCACACATCGCTAACGAGGTTCCGAAGTATTTTATTTGTTCCTATACTACCTATTCTCTCATGTGGGATATCTTGCTATTATTACTTGTTTGACTATTTAGTAAACGTTGAAAATATACTGTATTTGCGCTTAAATTAACAATGGCAAAAATTTACGATGATATCTTTACGAAACGTGGCTCCGACATCAATAAAATACTACAGCAATCCAATGTTTGACATAGGCCTTCCAAAGGCACTCCAGTTGTCGAGTTATTCTTTTACTATTAATAGGCATACGTTTGACCACTATCTCACCTGATGGTAAGTGATGATGCAGTCGAAGACGCAGCACGCTTGCCTAGAAGTAACCTATTTACTCTTGATTTAAAGACTCCCAGGTTGTAGCTATCAGGAAACACAAACGCTGACAGGGAATTCCACTCCATAGCTATATCCAAACCAAGGAAGAAAAAAACTTATTTTTATATTTACGTTCGAAACAAAACAATGGTACATGATTACTCCCAAGCCATAGAGATTATTCTCTGTCTATCCCACCTCTATTCTATGTTCCTCGAGGTGGTTTCATTTAAATTGTCGTGCGTTCCGGGATCCCGTAACAAAAATTTCGGGATCCTCACCAAATAGACCTAGACAAACGGGCCTGTTTGGTTCCTATTATTAAATAAACAAAGGCCTTTTCCGTAATTTACATTTCCGTAGCCAATTTCATTAGACCACGAGTTATTCGCTCGGGGGAACGAGGTGTATTCTCCCTATCCTGCTCGACCATGATTCGACCAATTAGAGCTCCGTTAATTACATATTTTGGTGTGTTTAGAGCACGTAATTGGCTGGCTTTGTTTATATTCCTGTCTGTCGAAAACTAATACTGGATAAACCGTAACTTCTAACTGTGTTGATGTACCAAACCTATGTGTAGTACCCACTTTATATCGACTTTTTGAAAAATATACCGCCACTAAAAGCGAAATTTGACGAAGCAAATTTTTTGGATCCTTAGAAGTATCATTCTTGTTTGTGAATTGTCCATCGCTTTTAGAATGCAACAGCTTGGCTTTAAGTCGCTCTATTTTTAAACGACTTCCTAAAAAAAGAAGGAGGTTCTCAATTCGGTGGATATTTTTTTATGTATGTAGCTACACCGATAACTTCGAGGTTTCTGGTCCGATTTTTGTGATTCTTTTTTAGTTCGATGCTTTTTTTTCAGTTTGGTTCAGTAGTTTTTATTTTATGAGCATTTATGCTTATATCAATTTGTGCGTAGACGAAGACATCCAAGTGTCACCACTTAAAAGTGAATGAAAAATAAGAAGTCGGTTAAAAAACTTTTATACAAAAAAAAGTATAACCGACTTCCAAACAAAACACTACAAAGTATAAAATAAACTTAATTTCGGAAGTCGGTGTCAAAAAACAAATAAAGAAAACCAAAAACACCGGTTATTTTTGTTTTTGTAAAAAAAGTTTTTTAATCAGTCAATTGAGAAATTATACTTAAATTTACAACTCAAGCATTATCTCTAGTGTTGAGTTCAAAGTTGATTTTTAAATATCCATTGGTAAGTATTAAAAATACTGAATCCAGTTTGACTGGAAGCCGACATCAATATAAGATAGGTAGATGATGATGATTGGTATTCAAATGCCTTTTAAAAAAGTTTGAGTTTCAATGGAATTCGAACTTTGTTCTGTGTGATATAGAGTTGTTTATTTCTAAAATTTGATAATTATTTCATATTCTGAATATTATAAAAATACCATTACCACCTATCCAAGGCGAGCTTATAAATTAATAAACTCCAAACTTCTAACCATCATTTAGAAATTCAAGTGACTGAAGTATTCATCAATGATGATTAATCGAGCCAAAGCTCGTACATGCATATATTCATCGACAACTTTAGAGCGAGGCAGCCCAACACATGCTTTGCTTACTAATGAATAAACATACGTACCAATGCTTTGAGACTGATTAGAGTTCGCGTCCAAAACACACAGACAATTTTGCGATGGTTATACGGGACTTTCGTGGTTTTCGAAATCATGGTCTTTGAAAGCCAGAATGTGAGTCGAACGGTATCATGACTAAGTGTATGTATGATTCATGATTAGTACCTTTGACACATCTGTAGGACAAAAACCCAAGAGAATATAGGTACTCCCGGAATGAAAATTATCCTTTTTCCTATTGCGGGACATGGTCGACCCATATGCCAAGTGTCATCCAAATTCGTTCAGTGTCGTTTAGACGTGAACAAACAAACAGACCGACAGAGTTAATTACGCATTTAAGTATAATATAATAAACTGGGATTAACCCGCGTGTATATGTCCCTTGGTGCCCATTGTCCTAGCTCTGTTCTGTCTCCTGAGGAAGTGGAAACTATATTTTTCCCTATTCCTCCGTTATACCTTTCTGATTAATTTCGTTGCAGGATCCAAGACAGCGTATCGTTTCTCCGGAACTCGTCGAACTTCTTTGACTTAGCGTTTTCCTGGTGATCACCGCTGTTGATTCTGGCTTACAGGAGTTGCAGTGGCGGGCTTGTCCCAAAAAAAATGTATAATATTAAGTATAGGATATATCTAACTTATCACAGCAACATTTATACGACCATTGTATCCATAACACAATACACACAACACTCCAATGACATACGATCCTGAGCGTTTTGCCATCAACAGTTTCAAATATTTGGCGTAACGGTAAGGACTTGGTGCCGTCCTAAGCAAACAGGCTTGAAGCCGAGCCCCCGACTAAGATCGATGATATGGTTACAGACAGGACACGTCTTTGCATTTTGAATAATAACATGGTTTATGCCAATAATTTTGCTTACCTACATAGGTGCGGTGAAAATTGTTGGATGTTGGCAGGTGTGATTCATTTCAGCGACAAAATAGCTATGGTAGGCGTCAGATAAGTTCGCAATAACAAATATAAGAGAAACGTCAATGTACTTTACATTGACCTTTCTCTTATATTTGTAACAACAAATAAATACAAATACAAAATTCTTTTTTTTTTTTTACTATATATAGGCATACGTTTGACCGCAATCTCACCTGATGGTAAGCGATGATGCGGTCGAAGATGGAGCACGTTTGCCTAGAAGCAACCTATTCACTCTTGTCTTAAAGACTCCCAGGTTGTAGCTATCTGGAAACACAGACTCTGGCAGGGAATTCCACTCCTTAGCTGTACGCACTATGAATGTGTTGCCAAAACGTTTAGTGCGTGTGGGTGGGATGTCCACCATGTACCGGTGGCGCATCGCCGTTCGTCTTGTGGTCCGATGATGGAACGGGCTTGGCGGAATTAAATCATGCAATTCCGTCGCACACTCCCCAAAATGCAAGCGATAGAAAACCGACAGACCAGCAACTCGGCGTCGATGCTCAAGGCTTTGGAGCTTTGACTCGACGAGCCTGTCATTACCGATGATCCTCTTGGCTCGTTTCTCAATTGACTCAAGGGCATCAAGCTGGTACTTGGCAGATCCGTCCCAAAGATGAGAGCAGTACTCCATACACGATCGAACTTGCGCTTGATAGAGCTTGAGCAGCTGTTCCGGCGTGAAGTACCGTCTCACCTTTGCTAGGACCCCCAACTTTCTGGCAGCCACTTGAGCCTTCGCCTCTATGAAAGGGCCAAAATTGAGGGTAGATGTTAACGTAACACCAAGAAGCTCAAGTCGGTCGGTCATCGGCACGGTTACACCACGAAATGATGGAGCTGGATGGAATTGGCTCCTTTCAGCGGAAAATAGACACGCTTGGGTCTTAGCAGCATTGAACTTGACCAGATTGGCATCGCCCCATTCTGAGACAGCCTGTAAGGACAAGTTCAAGCGCTCAACCATAGCCTCCCGGAGAGACCGGATCTGCGACCCACCAGCTCGTGCGTCGGACACGTATCTCTCAGCAACAGTGCTATCGTCTGCATACCCAAAGGTACCGGGTTTTAGCAGATCATTAATATGCAGCAGGAACAATGTTGCCGAGAGTACCGACCCCTGAGGAACCCCGGCATTAATATCCAGTAGTCCAGACGAGCAGCCATATATGACCACTCGGATAGACCGATCCCTCAGGAAATCTGCAATCCAATCACACAATCCGGCGGGCAGACCGAAGGAAGGAAGCTTACTAATAAGGCTATCGTGCCAGACCCTGTCGAAGGCCTTTGAGATGTCAAGGGAGACCGCAAGTGCCTCCCCGTGCTTCTCTATGGCCTCACTCCAGATGTGAATGGCATACGCTAGAAGATCCCCAGTGGACCGATTTCGGCGGAACCCGTATTATCGGTCGCTAAGGAAATCATTCGCTTCTAGGTATGCTAGGAGCTTACGATTCAGTACGCGTTCCATACTCTTACAGAGTATGGACGTTACCGAGATGGGTCTATAATTCGACGGGTCAGCTCGACTACCCTTCTTGGGCACGGGCTGCACGTTAGCTTGCTTCCAAGCATTCGGTACTTTTCCAGTCTCAAACGAAAGGCGAAATAGGCGTGTCAAGATTGGAGACAACTCAGGCGCACAAGTCCTCAAAACAATTGCCGGTATCCCGTCGGGGCCACTAGCCTTATTCACGTCTAGGTTACGCAATACCCGAAGAACGTCCTTCTGATGAATGCGAATGTTCGACATACTCGACTCGCATCCATCAGGAGAAGCAGGGGGCCTCGCGCCACCAGGATCTAGACGCGACGAATCCGCAAACATAGAAGCAAACAAGTTTGCTTTCTCCTCAGCGGAGTGGGCCAGTGACCCATCGGGTCTCAGCAGTGGTGGTAGTGAGGGGCGGCAGAAGTTCGATTCGACTGACTTAGCCAGGGACCAAAAAGCTTTACTACCTGCTGGGTATGAGGCAAGTTTGTTCCCTATTCGGTTAATGTGGTCAAACCGAGCCCTCCACAACACCTTCTTGCAGGACTTGGCAGCTCTGTTAAGGGCTCTCTTCTTCTGAATCACGTCATTTGCTTTGCGCGCACGAGCGTCGACCCATGCTAGGTACGCCGCATGTTTTATCGCATTTGCGCGATTGCACTCGGCACCAAACCATGGGCGAGCTTCGCCAGACATTGCTACGTCTGAGAACGGAATGTAGTACTCCATTCCCCTCCGCAACACATCATGCACGACGAAGCATCAGTTGAAGGAAAGCAAGTAGGCTGCCAAGGGTAACATGCGAAAAATGATCGCATGCCATCCCAATCTGCTGACCTGTATCGCCATACCCGCCGGGTGCCTCTTGGGCTAGGATCGGGCGGGGAGTAGACGGACACAGACTTCACCAGACAGTGGTCGGAACTACCCAGTGGAGAAGAAATCGACACCGAGTACCGGTCTGGATCTGTTGTCAGCAGAAGGTCCAAGCAGTTGGCTGTTTGCGAATCAACATCCGGCACCCTCGTTGCCCCCTGGACCAGCTGGGTGAGATTTAACGCAAGCGCTAGCTTTCGCGCCTCTCGTCCAGCATGGTCTGTGTGCTGGTATGGGAAAAGCCACTCCTGATGGTGGGCGTTGAAGTCCCCCAGCAACACCAATTGGGCAGAAGGGTACCGCTGCTGAGCCGCATCCGCCGTCTCACTGAGGTGCTGCATTAGCCCAGTTGTCTCCAGATCACCGCCGTGCGAACGGTAGACACAGGCGTAGATAATTTTATCTAGGCCGGTGTCCACTAAAGCCCACATCTTTGAGAACCTGGAGTTCTCAAGATTACGGAGACGCCGATAGCAGATGTCGTCCCGGGCGTACATACATACGCCCGCGCGTGGTCTGAAGTGGTGCTCCAGGGTAAACCCTGGGTATGTAAGATACGACACGTCAGACGGACATCCGATCTGCGTCTCCGTCAGAAACAAGAGCGCTGGTTTCTCGGTCTCAAGGTGGTGATGGACTGCGGCGAGATTTGAGTGCAGACCTCGTATGTTGGAGAGGTGCACTTTATGCGAGAGGGAGTGCTGCCGCTCTAAAGCTTTTCTCTTATTGATCCTGTTCATTTTGTTATTTGAGTGAAGGAAGGAGAGGAGAAGGAAGTGAAATGAGGTTCCATGCTGCCAACCCTCAGGCACGCTCTGACAGGACGACATCATTGGGGGACTAGTCTGTCTGGAGACTGCGGGGACGCCCGAGCCCCCCCGGAAATGTCCATCGGGCCCTCTCGTCTGATCGCCAACCAGCACGATGGTGCATTCCGGGATTTTTCGACAGTTGGCGGGGCAGCCTTTCATGTATGGCTAGTACACTACTTGGGCCCCCAACTACCTGCTGTCGGCCAGCGGCGCACCGTGCCTCGGATCCCGCTACCCACCACGACTAGTCTCCCGATACACCCATATCAACGCGAGCCTGGTCAGTCTACCTGCATTGGAACAACTATTTCGACCCAACTCCTCTGAATTGGCTACACTGAGCATCGTACCGGAACGCGGCTAGGCCACTTGGCGGTACGTCTTTGCCCAGTGGGTGGTCACAAGCCATCGGCCGAAGCCTACCACCAGTTAGTGTCACCTGATTAGCACCACCCGGGGACCACGTGTAGGGACTAGCAATGGGTATTCTCCTACGGACGCGGGTGACTCAGCCCCCAAATTTCAAAGTCTCATTATTTCAAATAGACCAGTTAAAGACACTTTTGAATAGTCAAGGTCTGTCAGTCAAATAGATGAAGCTAATTCTGCCGCGCTAGCGATAAGTACATTAAGTTGCTCTGCAGCAAAACGCACTCACTGACGCTATCTCCAGCGCGGCAGTTGCACGTTCCAAAGAGTAGATCCTAAGAAGAAGAACGTGCAAGAAAATAACTGAAATTATACAATGCAAAAGAGATTGCAAAGATAATCTTACGTTACACCTAACACAAATGCTGCATCGTGGTATCAGAATTTTACGTGCGATTCGAAAATATTATACAACAGCCCAAGCCCAAATTGACTCACCATTGGGCACTTGTCCACCAGACACAACACCTCCTTCCTTTTCAACAATCTTCCCTTCTCAATGAAGGTTTGCGGGAGATTTATAACGTGTTTCGCATATTACTTCTAAAGTCTCTTCATAGGCAACTGGAAATTAAGCTATGGATAGTTTTTCATTACTGAAAATGTTAAGGATCCTGTTTGATGTCGATTTAGGACAGCTTTGTGCCTTTTTCCGTTTTTGAAATTATGAATGTCAATGTAAATGGGCAATGACCGCCATCACAACTTTATTTAGCACCTACTATAATAATACAGAAATCCGTCTGAAAGAAAAATGTATTTCATGTCCTAAGAAAAATGTCCTAAATCCAAGCTAATCGATCACTAATGAATGATACGCACGTCCCTTTCTAATAGCTACGCCAGATGGCAAAAAATAAGATACAATAAAAAGAAAAAGCTCGAAACGTCTGAGCCAGATGTGACGCTAACACAATCGCGACACTACGCAGGCACTCGATACTTAACATTCGCTCCTTTTACCAACTCCTAGTCCTAAGTTCAAACACTTCAAACCATAAAAGTTAAATTGAAAGTCAAGAACAAAAAGGGAGTTGGAAATGCAAAGTGCAAAGCGCAAAAGCAATTTCAAAGAATGGGTCTCGTATTTGAAACAAGAAGTACTTTACCTACCTAAGCGATTCATACAGACTTACCAATTCTGAGGTTGGATATCGAACGGTATCGAGCAATTGACAGTCAGTCAGGAAAACTCGCGGTACGATGTAAATGTTCGTGTTTTCTAGATTTAACCTATTTTAGCCACATTTGTACGTGGTAGACTTGTGCAGTATTGGCAGATTTATCGAAAGTAACTTTGACTCTCTGATCTTTTTCAAGCAGGTGTCCCTCAGAAAGAATGTAGGAATGGGTCCCGCAGCACTAAGGATCTACTCCTCATAGACATGGCCATAATCCAACAGGTTCGTCGATCCCGCAAGGATCTGTCGACATGTTGGACAGATTACAAGAAGACCTATGATTCTGTGCCTCATACATGACTCCAAGAAGATGTATAAAATTGCATTTTAAGTTCACAAGTTTTAAGGAGCATGCAATATGGTTTCCTTCTTTTAATTAATTACACTAGTTTACAAGGTTTTTGTCCTGGAACGGAAGAGTGTTTATTCTTAATTAATGAGGTGCTGCAAGTTTAGAAAAAAATATAAAAAAAATCCAGCACGTCACATTTCGAAAATACTCCCCCTATATTTTTGCAAAGATAACGAGACTAAAAATGAATTAGTATCGACGTTTTTGCTATTTTTTAATAATCCAAATGCTTTTTTTAGCACCTTTGAAATATTAAAAAAGCTGCTTGGACATCCGCACGTGTAATTTAACCCTTGGTTTTATGATTAAAGCCAAATGCTTTTAGCGATAGGAGTATCAATCAGTTTCGTGGTTGCATGGTGGGTCTTTATCATTTGCTTGCAATTTCAACAATCTATTTAAACTTGCATTCCAGCAGCTTAGCGTTCTTCTACATTTTTCAATAAACACTTGAGAAACCCACTTTTATCCCGATGAGAGACCGGAATTTTCAAGTAATAAAAGATAGGCATATTTGAGTGTTTTCTTTATAGAATATTCTTTCTTAGATACAATAAGTTCACCAAAGACAGCCAGAATGTACTCTAACCAACCTTTTTGACCTTTTGAAAACAAACCTTTACTATTTCGGAACAAACTTGTGGGTAGTCGAAACTAAAAGGGGTCGATATCTTCCATCTGTGACGTGATAAAAATTAAAAATGTACATGTTTGTATTGAGTTATTGCAGCTAATTAAAAAAATATGTAATTTACTGCAAGGGCAATTTTTTTTTTTGTAAACTAGTGTTATTGAACACGCTTGCTTAGAGTTAAAATAATACCTGAAATAATGGAAACCATTTTTAAACTAAACAAGAAAAACAGTGAAATAGATCCCTCCTAGCTTAGTATCTATTTACACACAGTTGTAAATGAATATAAAATGAAGGAAAAATATTTCTGATGAGGAAAATAGCCGTCGGCAAAGATTATTCTTGTCTGATAAACTCAAATGATACCAGACAAGAGGAAAATATGTACACTGAGTCTTAACACTTTATTTTTATAATACCTACTGCTCAATATTCTTAGAGCAAAATGTACTGGTTCTATAGTATTAAATATATGGTACAGCTGTATCAGATCCAAAAATATCTTGTACTTCTTACTGCATATTAGATCCTCGTACTATTTTCTTTAGTCGCCGCTCTGTAAAGCCATTTTATGTTTTGATATCGGCTTCTTACCAACTTGTAGTAGATAGCCACCTACTCGTTTACAGAAACTATAGCATTTACACATTAGATAACGCTGGCGGATCCAGCAAGGGCTAAGGGTGCTGTGCTAAGGGGCTCAGGCCTACCCAAAAGACCGAGATATCTATGGTCTCGTCTTCTACCTCCGTAAGTATGATATGATAACGTATTCACGCATCGATCACTGTTAAAATGGCTACCCATCTGAGGGCCTTGAGTAGCCTGTTTTCTTTTCTTAATAATCCTTCGACTCTCTCTTATATAACTTCACAAATTCAATTCCTTTGCTCTGCCCACAGTAAAAATCTTCGCTCTACCAATAATCGTCTTCTACGATGTCCCACGCACTGCTCTGGGTTTATCCACTCTTCTATCTTTGTCTAGGCGATCTTCCTTTGGAATGCGCTCCCTCTGAACATCAGGACGGCAACCAGTCTTTTAAGGTGAAGGCACGTGAGCACATTCGCAAGAAGTTGGTAGAATCATCACAGCGTTAATTCGTTGGTTTCGTTCTCTCTTAATAACGCAACGTTGTGAATTTTATTTATGTGTATGCATACATACATATAAATAAAATTCACACAGTGAAAAAACAATACAATCATAAATACATAGATACATATATCTATGTATTAATGATTGTATTTTTTTTCTCTCTCTCTCTTTTGTCTTACCTGTAATTTACACCTGCCATATTGTCTCTGCACCACCCTCGACTGGTAGAAAATACCTAAGTATTACAAGTCTGCCTTTGTACAGTGCTTTTACTTGTGCATAACGTTTTAATAAACTAAATAAATAAATAAATACACCATCTTCTGTGAAATGAATGTGAAAATTTCAATTGTCTACCTATTACGGATTCTTGAGATACCGCCCGCTGATAGACAGACGGACGGACAGCAGATGCTTTGTAATGGGGTTCCGTTAGTTACCTTTTGGGTACAGAACTCTAAAAATGAGTTATAAATACCACAAATGAATAAAACGCATCCAATTTGAATTAATAGATTAAAGTCAAACACAACACCAAAATCCACAAAATATAACATTTTTTTAATAAATATTACAGTGATTGTAAAGAATTTATTATTCCCAGTATTTTGTAGTGAGTTTTTCGTAAAATAAAATATTTATGAGGTGTATTTATTCGGCGTGGTTTCAACGCAAGTCCAACGGTCGATTGAATCTCAAAGCGTTGAACACAATGTGAAAATTTCCTATTATAACATCCGTATTGATAAATTTATGAGCGCAAATGCGGCACAGAGAATATTCTGTAGACATAAATGATTTTGATTATGTGCCAGACAAGCCAGTGCATGTTCATAAAGCGCTATTTTGTGCCTCAAAATTTTGTAAAAGATAAAAGACTTTATTTTATTAAGCACTTAACTTTTAAAAGCAAAAAAAAACATAAATGTGGGCAAACAAACTAACTAGAATATCAACACACATAATATAATTCATCCTGTCACGTCTGCAACAGATAAGGCTGTACTTTTACTAAATTACACAGACAAGCACTAACATTTCCCGGCGCGGGACGTAACGTGACGTAACTGCGAAAAGTAGCCGCTACAACGACCGAAAACTCCTTTTATTTTCCGAGCACGCTACACGTGTCGTGGTTCCATAGCTCCACAGCCTTCATCAGACACCTTTTTGATCATAATGCGAACGGAAAATAATCGTGCAGTCATCCACAGGGAGCTGCCGCTGACACCCGTAAGCCTTTATTATTTTTCAAGGGAGTGTAGAAGGGCCGGCAAATAGCTCAGCCTGCAAACACGGCGAACAAGCGTTCATTAAACACTTCTGCGCAATTAACGTGAAACGGTGCGGCGTTGAAAACAATGTTCGTTTTATTTAACGCAACCTTCCGACAAACATTGGACCTCCGCTATCCAAATACGAAGCGAGAGCAAAAAGAATTTCCCTGCATGGGCCACTATTTTTTTAAATTACAAAACTACAAAACCTTTTATGTCGGCAACTCTGTCCGCTGAAAACTTATCTAGATAAATATTTCTAGACTAGGTACCTATTATATTATTGCAGTGGACTGCAGGATAGCGCTGAGAAATTACGGAGTTTCCGTGCGCTACTATCTGGCGATGGCTCATCACTATTTATTTCGGTTGAAGGAACTGTTATATCTCTCGGATGCGATACGAGTGTCGGTCAATTCGTGAGTGTTTCAAACCTAAATCCAAGCAAAATAGCGAAGTAGGCGAAATTCCCGGCGGTTGTATTTGCAGCGTAGCACCGACGCTCGATATTTATTATTCATTCATAAGGAGCACTGCGATATTTACTCTCCCATTACTGTGGCCTCGGAGTCGCGTTTCTTGCATTAAAAATTTAACACGAGTCCGTCTAGAAACAGCACATGAATAAATTGTGCGGCAAATAATTTTAAATAAACATAAAGTCACAGAGGCAATCGCTCTCAATTGATTGATATTGTTTGTAGTATTCAACGATTTGGGATGGTTTTAGGAATTGAAAAAGCTTTTTCACAAAACGGGCGAAAATATCTGTACCGAAAAAAGCCTAATCCAAAATCGAATTCCGCGAGCCTCGGACCGCTGGACACCGAATAAATAACCACACAATGATAAAAACGGGACAAATGTCTCTCCACAAAGCTCAGTGTGCGCACTCCGCTCAAAAAATGAAAACAATTAGCACTACAGCGCAGGCTGCGCCGGCCGCCAGCAAAAAACTAGCAACCATAGATAATTTACTTTCAATCGCTGCAAGAGCCCGGGAACGCGGCAGATATTACATGTAGCTTTACTCGGCAAAATATCAGCGAAAAATCTCCATTTTTGTTGGCGCACCAAATTCATGCAGTTGCTACCAAAAATTCGTGACGTACTTTTTTTATTGCTATCAGTTTGGGGACTTCATCCAATTTTGAAATGGTGCCCTACACCAGGTTTCAGCTTTACCGTGGACGTTTGAATAAACATCAGCAATTTTACGAAAATTTGAAATTCGATAAACTTTCTCATATCCTATTAAAACATTATAATTTTATCAGATTAATCCGGTTTGGCTGGAAGCGACCCCAAAAAAGTCTGGGCAGATGATGAATTTTTCCAGATTACATTTATATGAAGCGGTTCGACTGCATTTTCATAGGAATTACTGTCGTGTAGGAAAGTAGGTCATTACGAAGTCGGATTTCAATTCTTTGCAATGTACGGGTCCCTGCTTTGCTATGAAGTAGTTGATCCATGAAGCACTAATAATACCGGGCGCACAATAGGCGTAGTAAGCAAAAAACCGAGCGGTTTCGTTAAATCAGCGGAGTGAAAGGAATCCTTGAGTTGGATAGGCGCCCGGCGTCGGTGAGATTACAGCAATTTATCCAGACTTGCGACATCTGAAATAGGACTTGGTGTTAACTCGTCGCTTTCACGGTAATTCCTGATATTGGAGAAAGATAAACAGGCAATGACTTCATTCTAATACAGTTAAAATATTTGAGAATTCTTCTCTGGATTTTAAAATAAGTAAATCGTTCTGAAAACTATATTTCTGGGAATTTATTGCCACTGCTTCTTTTCTGCAACGAATCCAGCTATAAAATAGTTCTTTATTTTTACTGCTCTTGCTTAGTGCTTTTCTTCATCGAATTGGATAAATCTAATAACAGGATTACGTATAACTTACCTATTTTTGAAGTTGTCTATCAATATTATGTAAAATTCTTCCGTTACTGAGTGAGTGACTGACAGACAACGCACAGCCGAAACCGCTGGTCGTAGAATACTGAAATTTGGAATGTAGGTTCCTTGGGGAGAGTAGGGGAGCACGAAGGAAGGATTTCCCGAAATTCTTACGGGAACGGGAAAAACGGGATATGCGAAGTCGCGGGCAAGAGGTAGTTAGACTTTATACCTTTTTATGCCATATAGTTGTTTTCAATGGTAGTGGTAAGTGGTCACTGGTCACTGGACATCTGTAGTCTCAGTTACTGGAAATCTGCAGTAGTCCCAATTCCATGCCTGCCTTATAAGAGCACAATCAATCTATCTATCTGCCTTTTACCCAACTATCTAACTATAAGCACTTGGGTCGGCTCCAAATCCAACTGAATGCAGTTAAGCACCATTATTTTACATGGATCGGCTGCGTATCTGACCACAACCCGGTGAATGGATAACAGCCCCTTAGCAGGTCTTGCGTCAGAGTTTCTGGCTTCTGACTATCCGTACGGCTTAAGGCGCAGATACGGCTCAGTAGCTGATTTTAAAATGAGCATCACGTCTAACCGCCTGGTTGTAATTTTTTGAAAAAATATATGTTAAATTAGACTATTTTTGTAATAATTTGATATATGTACATTTTTAGTTTTATTCGTTCAACATATTGTAATTCATTTGTAAGGTTATGTCTACCACGGACATAAAAACGACCATCGGACTAAAACCGCAAAGCATATTTTAATGAAATTTTCACTATCTCAAAGACAATTTAATTATCTACATTTTGATATACGGCTATTTTTTTTTAAAGCCATAGATTAATAAGAAAAGTATAAAAAACTACTGAATATTGTGGTCGCGCGGGCGTGAAACGTGTATGCGTTTTGTTTCTCCAAGGTCGCTGGCGTATTTCGTCGCCTTAACATGCTTTCCGAGGGTCGAAGAAATCTCGGCATGTGATGGTCACCCACCCACGGATCGATCTCGACAAGCGTCGCTTAACCTCGGAAATCGACCCATTTTTTTTTAGGATGGTAAATCATCAAATGACTCCTCTCGCTCTGGGCGGAGCAGATGGGAGTGTAAAATTTTACTGACTAAAACCCATCCGTGTTCCTCCTAGTGCCCTTTGCGTTACAGGGCTGCGGTGACTCTTTCGAACAAATTCCGCAACCCTGGAAAATTGACCCATACGGCTGTTATTATTTAGCTTCAAGCTCCTAGCCTTTATGAGAATACGCCCTGCAAAAAGAGCCCACCAACACCTCTGCAACACATAAATCATCAAACTAATCGGCTAAATCACAAACGATAGCCACAATCCCTGCTATAAGCGAGGCAAATAGATCAAACACTAACAAACTTAGCTAGCGGGATATAAAACCAGTATTATAGGGATTTATACGCGGCTAACTAGCACACACTCGTGTAAGGCCGCGGTTCCACTGCGTTTGTAGCTAAGCGGTGCGAGAGTAAAATTCGTCAATGGAATTTTCATTTTTCCTCGCTCGCTCAGTGCAGCTTTGATGGGAAAGGGCTGAGTAGAGAGAGGTCTTCGTGATATACAAATTAAAGCATTTTGCTTTGCAAAATGTACTGTGAAAGAAAGAGATGAAAAAAAATATGTGTGCTGTTGACTCGAGCGAGGGAAATGTGCGAATAATCTTTACGAGGGCTAGACTAGAGTAGAGAGATAGACGCTCTAGTGTTATTGTATAAGCTGTTATTCTTCAAAGTGGTATTATATCAACGATGGCGTTTCTTAAAATGCCTCTTGTTCTGACTTTGTATTAATCGCCTTCGCGACGCTATTGTTGATAAAATGTCACATGTCTAGAGCCTCTGGTCAATATCCAATAGAAAACCGCATTGAAAAGAGATCGACATTTTGTGGCTTCCTCTTATAGCATTGATGGAAAGAGTCACCGTTTCACTACTCCGCTAAGTCTCGCGCCGCTCAGCTCTTTCGCATCGCCCCGCTTCCTCGCACTACTCCAGTGGAACCGCAGCCTTTAATGCGGCTCTGGGCGGCCGGCAACTCTAATGGCCTTCCATTACGATGCTTGCCACCTGTGCTAATGGGTCAGAAATATTTAATTGATGAGAGCGGTACAGATTTCCCGATTCACATTTTTCATCCATTTCGTAGTGTTTCGTGTTCGCTTTGTGGGTAGCCTCATTACTGCGGAATATGTTTTGTTCTTCTGAGAGGATGTTTAAAGCAGATTGTTTTCATCTTTCATCTGTCGTGTTATTTTGGATTACTAAATTGGATCTGGCGGAGGCGGGAGTAGTGAGTAGTTGTGCTTTTTTATGGGATGGGATGTTGTATAAGTTGTTCTTTTGTTAGTTTCTTTAAATATTTTGGTGCTTGATTTGAAAAATATAATGTTAAAAATTGATACCTTTTCTACATCTAAGTGACAAAAGCATAAAGCCTGTTTTACTTTGACCGAATAGCCACTCTTACTGAATAAATTCCAAAATAGATCAGTTTTTTTTATGAAAGTAGCTGCCAAGTAAGTTAACGGTACCATTACGATACCATTCAAAACTGTAACAACTAGTTATAAATACAATTGCCACAAAATTCTCCATACAATAACCGACATCAAAATTATAAACAAAATGTTTAATTAAAATCATAATTGTGAAATTGTTCACACACGATAACCAATGTTAACCAAATGCGGTTTGAAATCAAATCCTGTATTACGGGAACAATGAGCTAAAACAAATTCTCATCGGCAATGTGTTTGTACTGCATCTGAAAGCAGAACGTATAGATACAGCCAAACGTATTCATTTGCTCAGCAGACAATACCGGATTCGACCTATTTAAGTTTGCTACATTGATGGTAAACAAGTATTCATTGAATGCTTTTCCGATTTTGAGATTTGGATATTGTAGTAAAGTAAAATAATGGCACCGGGTGGGTCTCTCTCCTTCAACGGTCGTTAAAAAGTGTCACTGAAATAAGACATACCTAGAAACCTGTCTTGTAGTAGCAATTAATATACAAAACAAAAACCTTTATTTTTCGAAGGAGAATAGATTCATCATATCAGTCGAAAGACGACCACTGCTGGACATAGGCCTCCCCCAAGTGTCGCCACAATGACCGGTCCTGTGCGTCTCGCATCCATCGGCTACCCGCGATCTTCACCAGGTCATCGGTCCACCTTGTGGGAGGCCTTCCAACGTTGCGTCTTCCGGTACGCGGTCGCCACTCCAGAACTTTTCGGCCCCATCGACCATCTGTTTTGCGAGCAATGCCACTTTAGTTTGGCGATCCTTCGGGCTATGTCGGTAACCTTGATTCTCTTTGCGGGATTTGTTCGAAAGAGTCACCGTGGCCCTGGAATACAAGTTAATCAGTAAGAGTCTGACACTCCCTTCTGCTCCGCCCTGACTGGGAGGAGTCATTTGATGATTTCCCATTCTTAAAAAAAAGTCATTATTGTCTACAAGGAAACACAATTTTAAGTGAGGGCAGACAGACCAAGTAGATACACTAACATGTTTAGGACGCAGAGGCTCCTAGAGTGGACGACAATCAGTCTTTCTGTTAAAACTTAGGTATTCATCTATATTCTAACACATGCATCTGCCTATCCTTGAAGGCATTCGGTCTAGACAGGATTCGCCAGATGCTGCCAACTGATGTTGTTTTCTAATTTTGAATTATTACAGCCTGAGCATGCTTGGCTAGTTTCGTCTATTTCCAATTGTAACTACTAATTTGGTGACCAATGGGAAAACATCTCAACTGTTGGCAGTGGAGACATTACGGCTTCTAGCTTTGTCACCAGTGGCAACAACTGAGAATAGTCAGCGAGTTGGTATCCATAACCAACTGCGTGAATAATTTCATCAACTCAATTTATAAGTTTTACTAAACTATTGCAGTTCGACGTTCATAGTGAAATATTCCATTACAGTAATAAGTATTTTGAAACAGCTAATTTTAATGCGACCTGCCATTTCAAAAACCAAATTACAGCACCGATTCTATTGTCACGTATTATTAGCGGTTAGTTATCATCGAGCGAGACGCCATCGCCACAATAATTGTGGTGTGTTCCCACAATGTATTTGTGTAGTGGCGGGAAATCGTTGGCGGCTATGACGCCTTAATTGTGCAGAAGTATTTAATGACCTCTGTTTCTGATACAATTAATGAACTAATCGGGATACGATTGATTGTTGTCAGTTAGTTATCTAAGTAGCTACAGACCGAGTACTCAGATAACCTATTAGGTATTCAGTCATTTGTGTCCATGAGCATTAGATAACGATACACAAAGGATACACAGTTAGGCCATGTATAAATAACAGAGTTTGTTGTTCCATAATTTTTAACCCCTGACGCAAAAACGACGGAGTGTTATAAGTTTGATGTGGCTGTGTGTATGTGTACACACACATACACACATCACACACTGTGTCTGTCTGTGGCATCGTAGCTCCCGAACGGATGAACCGATTTTGTTTTTGTTTTTTTTTTCGTTTGATAGGTGTATAGTCGGGAATGTTCATAGCTATGTTTGATGAAAATCGGTTCATGATGGCCGCCGCCACAAAATGGTGGATTATATATTTTTCACAACTCCCTCAATATGAATATCAAATGAAAGGGCTTGACTAGTAGAATACTATACACTATGACAAATTTCAAATCCAAGATGGCCCCAACCACAAAATGGCAAATTACATTATTTTTTTCACAACCCTCTATATATGGATATCAAATGAAAGGGCTTGACTAGTAGAATTATGAACACTATTTTGAAGGGGAGTTTAAAAAGCATGAAATAAAAATTAAACAAAAATTTAAAAAAAAAACCCTACACAAAGAAACTTTAAAAAGTAAAAAATAATTTCTATTGATCCTTTTACTTTAATATTGGTACGATTCTTTGGGCCAAGTGTTATCGCGTCGGGAGACCGCTAATAATACTTATACTTAGTAAATACGAGAGATTTGCGGTCTCCCGAGGCGAAGACGCTTGGCCCAAAGAATCGTACCCATATTAATTAAACTAAAATGATCAATAGAAGTTATTTTTTTACTTTTTAAAGTTTTTGTTTTATAATTATGCCACGTTCGAGCTTTATAGACACATCAATAAAGATAATAGGCGATGAAACGTTTAGACTAGTCTAATGTTCGAAACCGCAAATCGAAACAAGAATGGCTCACTAATATGATTGACATATACGATGCATATCTAGTTAGAAAGTTTTAAATCTATACTTATATATAAAGCTCAAGAGTTTGTTTGTTTGTTCATTTTTTTGCTTGAACTTGCGCTAATCTCAGGAACTACTGGTCCGATTTGAAAAATTCTTTCAGTGTCAGATAGCCCATTTATCGAGGAAGGCTATAGGTTATAGATCACAACGCTAAGACCAATAGGAGAGGAGCAGTAATGAAAATTGACACGCAGACGAAGTTGCGCGGGTCAGCTAGTTTAAAATAATACGACTAGTAAATTAGGTTGGCAGATAAGTATTTTTAAAAGAAATTAAATAAAAAAATGCGAAAAACTGCTTTTAGCATCAAAGAGCTGAATAATGTAGGTACCTAGTATTTATTTTAAAACAATTTCCATTAATGATAAATGATATATATTTTGCAAATAGGTTACAAGTAACTCTTTTACACGTCAATTTTTTTTTTTGACATATTTATCTAGATGAGGCCGGATGTTTCTAGCTGACTACCCTGAGAAGAAACACCGAAACAAACTCAGAGGTCACAGTCTCTTTTGAAGTCCGTACAATTGCCAATAACATATGAAAAACATGTAGGTTAAGGTCTGAGGTGGCCTTTTGAGGAACGCACCACGCAGGTTTGAGTGGGCTTGTCCAGACAGTGCAAGCATTTGTCAGTTATCGTGCAGCTCAACTCAAAACTTTGAGGAGCTCAACGAACCGACGAACAATACCAAAGTAAGGACATTTGGGTAAGCCGCATAATATACTCAAACTGCCAGACAGTCATGAAATCAATCCTTAAAATAACGACCTACATAGTCCTCACACTTACAATACATCATTTTTTTAAGAACCATGCAGATTAGTGTCTGAGATAGTCTTTAGAAGAAAGAACCACACAGATTTGAGTGAACCTGACCAGTCAGTGCAAGCATTTGTCAGTAGTCGTGTAGCTCATCAACTCGACGAACAATACCAAAGAAAGGACATTTTGTGTAGGCCGTACAAAGAACTCAAACTGCCAGACAAACATAAAATTACTCAATGAAATAAAAATAATCCACATAGTCCCCATTCATAATAAAAATAATGATAGTGTCAAAAGAATTATGTCAAATTGTATATGAAAAATTAAATTAAAATGTCAAATATTATAAAATAAAATAAAAAATGACAAATTGTATATAAAAAAGTATAAAAGTCAAATTGTGTATAATAAAAAAAAATGTCAAAAGTAAAACTAAAAAATTGAAAGATTTCATTCTAAACATGACCTGAAAACTAGGTTGCCACTTTAATCCCAGATCTCAGTAATAACACTAATAACTCAAAGGTACTTAGCGTATGACTCCTGAGTACTACTGACTAAACCAGGATATCGTTGCTGGAGTAACTTAACTACTCCAGTAGCCGAACGAATGGTGGTCAAAATTGGTTCCTAAACAAAGGTCTAACCTCTTTAGCGAAAAAGACCTGAATGTAGGACTGGGTACTTTCCCCGCAGTGGGTTAATGGCTGAATTGGTAAGGTAATGATGCTGATGATGGTATACACACGCTAGGCGCATTATTTAATATGAGGTGCCCTGTTTTTATCAACCTACCACTATCGCTTTTAATGCGTCTCTGTTGTTACTGCGGTCACTCACTACAGGACTTACCTTCGTCTTGAGAGTTGACAGAGATTTTATATTTTCCATAGGGAAAGCGCATGGCATTGACTGTGCCATCTAGCGTAACAATTTTGAAATTTGTAGGTAAATTATACTTTACAATGAAACTTCTGTGCTGCCACCTATAGTTTCTGCACGTTCGGTGTAAAAACGGTGTAACGGTGTAAAATCTTGATTAGTTTATTATATTTCGAAATATTGTGACAGAATCGTTTTGTAGGTATACAATAAATCCCAAAGTAGTTTCCAATATATTTCATGACGACTTTATTAGGAATATAGTATGGTGGTTTCCCCTTGCCTTCCACACCAGTCCTTTAGAGGTTATTTAATTCTTCACGGCCACTGGAGCCGATCTGAACAACTGGGTGTCTCTTTTATTTAATTTAATTTATTTACCAATTTCGGACAACAATATAGCCCATTTTGTTAGTAAAATATATGTATCTTATAACTAGTGTTAGTAGTAAACAAACAAGGACAAAAAACAAACCACAAAGTAGGTGTCTAAGGCAGGATGTGCAGAGAACAATAGAGTGAGGAATAGCTACCTGACCATTCTCCCCACATAGTGCCTCAGAAAAGGTGAGTACCTAAGGACTCTCCACAACTGTTTTCGGGATGCTATTGTCACTGTCCCGCGTTCTACGCATCAGTGATGCGACTTTTTTTCGAACTACTGCCTGAAAGCCATCAGTTAGGTTATGAGTGCACCAGAAAGGCAAAGGTGCGTAAAGAGTGGCGACGGTTTGTCAAGCATGCTACACAATCTTAAAGATGACCACGACCACTCTGTCAGGAGTAAAACGATGAAGAAGAAGAAGAAATATTTGTGTACAATTTCACTCAATATTTTACAATCTTACGGCGTGGTGTTTGCAATCTGCTCTATTTCCGGGAGGTTTTTTTTTTACTATGTATAGGCACACGCTTGACCACAATCTCACCTGATGGTAAGCGATGATGCGGTCGAAGATGGAGCACGTTTGCCTAGAAGCAACCTATTCACTCTTGTCTTAAAGACACCCAGGTTGTAGCTATCTGGAAACACAGACTCTGGCAGGGAATTCCACTCCTTAGCTGTACGCACTATGAATGTGTTCCCAAAACGTTTAGTGCGTGTGGGTGGGATGTCCACCATGTACCGGTGGCGCATCGTCGTTCGTCTTGTGGTCCGATGATGGAACGGGCTTGGCGGAATTAAATCATGCAATTCCGTCGCACACTCCCCAAAATGCAAGCGATAGAAAACCGACAGGCCAGCAACTCAGCGTCGATGCTCAAGGCTTTGGAGCTTCGACTCGACGAGCCTGTCATTACCGATGATCCTCTTGGCTCGTTTCTCAATTGACTCAAGGGCATCAAGCTGGTATTTGGCAGATCCGTCCCAAAGATGAGAGCAGTACTCCATACACGATCGAACTTGCGCTTGATAGAGCTTGAGCAGCTGTTCCGGCGTGAAGTACCGTCTCACCTTTGCTAGGACCCCCAACTTTCTGGCAGCCACTTGAGCCTTTGCCTCTATGAAAGGGCCAAAATTGAGGGTAGATGTTAACGTAACACCAAGAAGCTCAAGTCGGTCGGTTATCGGCACGGTTACACCACGAAAAGATGGAGCTGGGTGGAATTGGCTACTTTTAGCGGAAAATAGACACGCTTGGGTCTTAGCAGCATTGAACTTGACCAGATTGGCATCGCCCCATTCTGAGACAGCCTGTAAGGACAAGTTCAAGCGCTCAACCATAGCCTCTCGGAGAGACCGGATCTGCGACCCACCAGCTCGTGCGTCGGACATGTATCTCTCAGCAACAGTGCTGTCGTCTGAATACCCAAAGGTACCGGGTTTTAGCAGATCATTAATATGCAGCAGGAACAATGTTGCCGAGAGCACCGACCCCTGAGGAACCCCGGCATTAATACCCAGTAATCCAGACGAGCAGCCATCTATGACCACTGGGATAGACCGATCCCTCAGGAAATCTGCAATCCAATCACACAATCCGGCGGGCAGACCGAAGGAAGGAAGCTTACTAATAAGGCTATCGTGCCAGACCCTGTCGAAGGCCTTTGAGATATCGAGGGAGACCGCAAGTGCCTCCCCGTGCTTCTCTATGGCCTCACTCCAGATGTGAATGGCATACGCTAGAAGATCCCCAGTAGACCGATTTCGGCGGAACCCGTATTGTCGGTCGCTAAGGATATCATTCGCTTCTAGGTATGCTAGGAGCTTATGATTCAGTATTCTTGGGCACGGACTGCACGTTAGCTTGCTTCCAAGCATTCGGTACTTTTCCAGTCTCAAACGAAAGGCGAAATAGGCGTGTCAAGATTGGAGACAACTCAGGCGCACAAGTCCTCAAAACAATTGCCGGTATCCCGTCGGGGCCACTAGCCTTATTCACGTCTAGGTTATGCAATACCCGAAGAACGTCCTTCTGATGAATGCGAATGTTCGACTTACTCGACTCGCATCCATCAGGAGGAGTAGGGGGCCTCGCGCCACCAGGATTTAGACGCGACGAATCCGCAAACATAGAAGCAATCCAGTTTGCTTTCTCCTCAGCGGAGTGGGCCAGTGACCCATCGGGTCTCAGCAGTGGTGGTAGTGAGGGGCGGCAGAAGTTCGATTCGACCGACTTGGCCAGGGACCAAAAAGCTTTACTACCTGCTGGGTATGAGGCAAGTTTGTTCCCTATTCGGCTAATGTGGTCAAACCGAGCCTTCCGCAACACCTTCTTGCAGGACTTGGCAGCCCTGTTAAGGGCTCTCTTCTTCTGAATCACGTCATTTGCTTTGTGCGCACGGGCGTCGACCCATGCTAGGTACGCCGCATGTTTTATCGCATTAGCGATTGCAATCGGCACCAAACCATGGGCGAGCTTCACCAGACATTGCTACGTCTGAGAACGGAATGTAGTACTCCATTCCCTTCCGCAACACATCCGTCACGGCGTCAGCGCACGACGAAGCATCAGTTGAAGGAAAGCAAGTAGGCTGCCAAGGGTAACATGCGAAAAATGATCGCATGCCATCCCAATCTGCTGACCTGTATCGCCATACCCGCCGGGTGCCTCTTGGGCTAGGATCGGGCGGGGAGTAGACGGACACAGACTTCACCAGACAGTGGTCGGAACTACCCAGTGGAGAAGAAATCGACACCGAGTACCGGTCTGGATCTGTTGTCAGCAGAAGGTCCAAGCAATTGGCTGTGTGCGAATCAACATCCGGCACCCTCGTTGCCCCCTGGACCAGCTGGGTGAGATTCAACGCAAGCGCTAGCTTTCGCGCCTCTCGTCCAGCATGGTCTGTGTGCTGGTATGGGAAAAGCCACTCCTGATGGTGGGCGTTGAAGTCCCCCAGCAACACCAATTGGGCAGAAGGGTACCGCTGCTGAGCCGCATCCGCCGCCTCACTGAGGTGCTGTATTAGCCCAGTTGTCTCCAGATCACCGCCGTGCGAACGGTAGACACAGGCGTAGATAATTTTATCTAGGCCGGTGTCCACTAAAGCCCACATCGTTGAGAACCTGGAGTTCTCAAGATTACGGAGACGCCGATAGCAGATGTCGTCCCGGGCGTACATACATACGCCCACGCGTGGTCTGAAGTGGTGCTCCAGGGTAAACCCAGGGTATGTAAGATACGACACGTCAGACGGACATTCGATCTGAGTCTCCGTCAGAAACAAGAGCGCTGGTTTCTCGGTCTCAAGGTGGTGATGGACTGCGGCGAGATTTGAGTGCAGACCTCGTATGTTGGAGAGGTGCACTTTATGCGAGAGGGAGTGCTGCCGCTGTACAGCTTTTCTCTTTTTGTTCCTGGCCATATAGTTTTGAGTTAGTAGGTTAGAGGAGAAGGAAGTGAAATGAGGTTCCATGCTGCCAACCCTCAGGCACGCTCTGACAGGACGACATCATTGGGGGACTAGTCTGGAGACTGCGGGGACGCCCGAGCCCCCCCCGGAAATGTCCATCGGGCCCTCTCGTCTGGTCGCCAACCAGCACGATGGTGCATTCCGGGATTTTTCGACAGTTGGCGGGGCAGCCTTTCATGTATGGCTAGTACACTACTTGGGCCCCCAACTACCTGCGGTCGGCCAGCGGCGCACCGTGCCTCGGATCCCGCTACCCTCCACGACTAGTCTCCCGATACGCCCATATCAACGCGAGCCTGGTCGGTCTACCTGCATTGGAACAATTATTTCGACCCAACTCCTCTGAATTGGCTACACCGCCGCCGCCGATTTTTTACAAAAAAAAACTATTCAATTCTTGTTGCATCGCTGCGGCTATTGCACCCGGGTGATGTTCGTTATGGTTTGGCACACCTAATTTCATCTGTGGTAGGGTAAATCTATGGAAAACGAATAATCAATTGTCGATTTGTTATTGACAGCTTGTGTCTATGGTTATATTGGTTATCTGTCATGTCATGCTGTCAAATTGTCAAGTCAACACTAGTGCTCGCTGGCTGTAATTTTATTATTTAATTTCTTTTATTACAGCTTGTCTTATATTGATAATTTTTGAATTACATTGTTTTGTGGAGTGTGTGTATTGTAAGATAACTGTAAGAGCACCATCATAATGTCTCATCAAACAGGAATTCAAGGTAAGAAAATATACAGTTATCTTCCCCATTTCAAAATAAACCACGTAATATGCTAATAACCCCGGCAATATAATTTCCTTTCCGCTTTTATGGCGAAGAAAAAGTTATTACTGAAAGGAATATAGTATATTTTTAGAAATTACGTTATTCTGGCTACCAACCAGATCTCCCACGCCGAAATTCCATATTGATAAAAAAGATAAGTAATGGAATTCTAAAAATGAAATTGTAAATCTATTTTGTATTGCTAATGTGGGCTGTAGTACGCAAAAATTGAATTTTAAAGGAGTGTTGTTATGAACCTAATATAAAGAAATATACTGACTGCAAAGTCTTGTGCTTCATTCATTTAGTTTGTGCCTTTGTTTCATTATTTATTATTAACTAGAGAAAGTGCCACCTTGAACTGTAAAATTAAATACGTATTACACAATGTTATTTTATTTTCAATTTTCCAGCAACAGTCCAGTATTCCAACAACAGTAAAACAAATATCAAAAACATTGTTTTTTTTATTTCAGCCAATGCAGAGTTGAAGAAATATTTGGGCAAATGCAGAGATGGAAAAATTCGGGTCTTAAAAATCAGCATAGAAAATGGTATGGCATTTACAAAATAATTAACCTTTTATTTAATTGTCAAAAACTCAATGTGACATTGTTTATGCAGGTGAAGTCGTTTATTTGGTCAGGTATTGCAATTATAAGTTATCTTTGTATGTTGCAGCTGATATTTTCAACTTATCTATGTAACATCACAAAACTTATTATCAGTGGGTCAAAAAGGCCACTTTAGCAGAATCAGATAGCACATAACGCTACCCATCACTGTCAAAGTTTCCCAATCAATCTTGAACCTAATGCTTTAGCGCTAAAGATGAAAAGACAGATTGTTGTATGATTATTATTATGATTCTACTAAAGTAGCCTTTTTAGACCTGCTGAACTGAATTCCCCAATGTCATGTCTGAAAATAGTATGTCTACATTCTATTCTGTGTTAGATCTCACATACTAGGAGATTAGAATTTTGTGATCAGCTGAAAACACTTACCAGGCTTAGAAATTAGGATATTTTCTATTGGGAATTTTTATAAATTGGAAAAAATTATAAGTAGGTCTGGTAGGCAACCGCTCCATGTAAAATACTAGTATTCAGCTGAATCCGGCTTGACTGGGAGCAGTAAATCTGCCTAGCCCTTTTAACATGACTTCAAAAAGGAGAAGGACCAATATTGGTCTGTATGTATCGATTTTTTCCCCCATGTATGTATGAGTTGGGTTCCAATCTAAATAAATGCAGCTGAATACATTAAGATCACAAATAAAGTCGAGATAGATCAATTTTAATAAAAGAAATTGTTTCTTTTACATTTCAGAGCAGCTGGTGTTATCCAAGTTCTACCCAACAAAGCACTCATGGGAACAAGACTTTGACAAATATGTACCCTCATTGGTTGTTGAAGAAATGCCATGTTATATCTTATACAGGTATGCCATTTTTTGTTCTAAGAATATACTCTAACGCATTTTGTCTTTAAACTTAAATGTACTTAGTGAAGCAAACAGTGAAATAATTTAGATTCGTTTCATATTTCTTTTTTTAGGACCATATGATACACTACACAGATTATAAATTAAACTAGTTGATATGCCATGTAACTCATGTAATTTTGTAAAATGATTTCTGACCAAATGCTATTTATTAACACTGTTGCTTGAATAAAAAATCTGTGGTATATTAATTAATTTTTCCTGGTTTTTCAGATTCGACTCAACAAATTCCCTCGGCCATGAGTGGCTGCTTCTCAGCTGGTCTCCAGACAGTGCACCGGTCAGACACAAGATGCTGTATGCCTCCACGAAGGCTACACTCAAACAGGAGTTCGGCTCTGCTCATATTAAGGATGAAATGCATGCTACTGTTAAGGTATTTTATCAGTACATACTAGTATTATGAAGCCACCTTAAAGAAAACAATATTCTTGCTTATGCGTAGCCAAGAGATGCTTGCCCACCCATAACACTGCTTAATCTATATCTATACTTCTAGACTTATTATAAAGCTAAAGAGTTTGTTTGTTTGCTTGAACCCGCTAATCTTAGGAACCACTGGTCCGATTGGAAAAATTATTTCAGTGTTAGATATCCCATTTATCGAGGATGGCTATAGGCTATATATCATCACGCTAAGAGCAATAGGAGCGGAGCAGACGAAGTTACGCGGGTCAACTAGTTATTTTCATAAAATGGCATAATACTATCTTTGATTTGCACAATTATTGCCAATTAATCAGTGGGAGTTGTTTATGTAGTATACTTACCATGCTTACCAAATTTGCTTATAGTGTCAAGCACATTTAGATTTGACATAGGAGAAAAATACTTGCTAAAAACATCGTATTTCTGTAATATAATCATGATAATAATAATATAATAATAATAATAATAATATTTCACAACTATCACACAACGCCATCTAGTCCCAAGCTAAGCAGAGCTTGTGTTATGGGTACTAGACAACTGATAAACATACTTATGATGCTTTTGTGTTACTATACAGGGTTATTTATAAAACACCAACAACCTCTTAGGCAGTACATGTGTACTTTCAGTGCCTAAGAGGTTGGCCTCAAAATAAAAGTTGTATATAATCATGTGATTATATGCAACTTTTACTTTGAGACCAACCCTTAAAACTCGATAAAGCTGTTTCATACATTTTCATTGGCTAAAAAATATTGCGGTTTGTATGAAACAGCTGATATTTTTTTCGAGGTTTCGGGGTTTTTCTCCAAGTAAAAGTTGTATACAATCATGTGTACTTTTACTGCCTAAGAGGTTGTTGGTGTTTTACAAATAACCCTGTACAAAAGAGCAATGAACTTAACTTGCAACAAACAAGAATAATGCTTCATTGTGCATTGAATCTTGCTGATTTTTTTAACATTGTATTTCTGGTTGCACAAAACTGAATCAAAATTTGTCCTTACAGTGACATAGCATTCTGATTTTAATTGGTAAACAAACAATATGATAAGAACCTATGAGGCTATGACTCACATATTGATAAGATTAGATAAGAAATCTAGTTCATTACTAAATTGATTGATGTTATGCTGATAAATATTGATATAAAATTTTCAATTAAGTATTGTGAAAGATATTGCTTTTAACTGAATGAAATGTTGATAAATAATATGATTTGTGGATAATAAGCACAAAGCATTTTTGTGGAGTTTCTTGCACGTTCTTCGCCATAGAGATCTACACTTTGGAACGTGCAAATAGCTTCATGTTTTTGACTGACCGTCTTTGACCGCTCAAAAATGCCTGTAAATAGTTTATTTGAAACAAATGCTTTGAATCTTGAAACTTGAAAAATTCAGACAACTCTCTATTTTAGGTAATTAATATTAGAAAATGAGAGAAGCTTAAGTCCAGGCCTTGCTGGCCAGAGTGTTAGTCAGCCTTCCTCGATAAATGAGCAATGTAACACTGAAATTTTTTTCAAATCGGACCAGTAGTTCCTGAGATTAGCGTGTTCAAGCAAACAAACAAACTCTTCAGCTTTATATATTAGTATAGATTAGTGTAGATGGCACTAGAAGCATACCAAATTTTGATAGGATTACCTTAGAAAACTACCTACTTACTTCCCAGAATTTGATCCTTATCAGCGACAATTTCGGATGGTGTATTAATGCAGTGTGTTTTTTCAAATCAACTGGTTCGATTCCGGGCAGGAATACCGATTTTTCAAAAATCCAATGATGCAGTTTTAGTTTTCATCAAAATCGGGCTCGAGACTCGATTCAGTAATTTTCGATATTCCTCATAGTTTCGGATTTGGCCTTTCAGACACACTTTAAAATTCACCCTGTATAAGATGTGAGACACGTCGGCGCATAAACTTACATCGTACGTTGGATTTTTTTTTGTCATATCCTGTATAATAGTGTAAAACAGTTGCTGCCTATTGTGATATTGTGTCAGTTACTGTTACTACGCTTACTTCTTAACCACGCAACGGATTTTGATACGGTCTTCACTAATAAAAAGAACAATAAACGAGGAAGGTTTGTGTAAATATTTTGTACCTACTCGTGCGAGTACCCCGGCTTCGCACGAGTTATACATATTTATAACTAGCTGACCCGCGCAACTTCGCCTGCATCACATTTTTCATGAATGCTCCGCTTCTATTGGTCGTAGCGTGATGTTATATAGCCAACTAGCTTCTGGAACATACTCCCGTTACGAAAAGTCGCCTATGTCCTTTCTCAGGCTCTAGACTATCTCTGTATTAAATTTCATTTTAATCGGTTCAGTAGTTTTGGCGTGAAAGCGCGACAGACAGAGTTACTTTCGCATTTATAATATTAGTAAGGATAGCCATCCTCGATAAATGGGCTATCCAACACTAACATTTTTTTTTTGTTTCAATTCGAACCAGAAGTTCCTGAGATTAACGCGTTCAATAAAACAAATAAATAAATTCTTTAGTGTCGCCAGTTAATACATTCATCTTATTAATCCTTACTAATATATATATTATTATAATTATAATCCTTACTAATATTATAAATGCGAAAGTAACTCTGTCTGTCTGTCGCGCTTTCACGCCAAAACTACTGAACCGATTTAAATGAAATTTGGTACACATATAGTCTAGAGCCTGAGAAAAGACATAGGCTACTTTTTATCCCGGGAGTATGTTCCCTAGGGACCACGCGGCCGAAGCCGCTGGCAGAAGCTAGTTTAACATAAATACGTCTCAAAACAAATCAACAAACTCTTTAGCTTTAAAATATTAGTATAGATAAAATACGTACTTAACCTTACTGGAATCATTTTACTTTCCTTTTTCTGAAGGCGTGAAAAGTGACGTAATGTAACCCTATATTAAGTAACCCTTTCAATTTATAGGACGAAGTAAGTCTGAAAGGCTACAAGGCTCATGTGAGCGGCATCAGCGCGCCCGCGCCGCTCACGGACCGCGAGGAGGCCTTGAAGGAGCTACAGGAGAGCGAACACGACACTAATTATGGAACTGATGCTAGGTGAGCTATTTAGTCATATATTTATTATTTATTTAATACGCACATAACGTATAGAGGCGAACTTAATGCCATAGGCAGCCTCTACCAGTCAACCTTTAGGTTGAATACAGACAAATAGTCTTAGGTGCAATATGGAGATTAAAAAAATGCGATTGATATATATTTTTTTAACCTTTTGAACGCCAATCACTTGTATACAAGTTCGAGATTTTCGTGCCCTCAGCGCCACTACTTGATTAGAAGTAATAATAGTATAAAATAAATTTACGACATTTACCTTTTATTTTGTTTTTATGGAAAATTGCCCTGTTATAAGCCATATTTTTAACTTTTTCACACATAATAAGTTCTTGTTTGTTTTATATTCAATAGAAACAAAAACGCCACAAAATATTTTAATGCCCCCAACGCCAAGTACTTGATATAAAGTAAGCCAGTGATGGGACACGATGAAGACCTCGCTATATTTCATCTCGTCGAAACGATCATAAATACTACTATTGCAAGAAAATGACGTGAATAATATTTTATAAATATTGTAAACTATAAACTACGTTTATAGAAAAAAAGATCTGTAACATCTACGTAAAAAAACAGTCACTTACCCTCCATTTTAATTTTAAAAAAAACACGTAGAAAACCACGTATCTAGCTTCTATTGATTGTATTTGTTTCTATTTGTTGTAAGTAAACGAAATAAATTATGCAGGAATCTGTTGAGGTTATGCACGTGTAACTTGACCACAGTGAATATAAAAATGAAAAATACATAATATAACATATACATCTAGACATCCTTATATCAGAAAGGATTTTGACGTGCCTCGAGCGCCAACGACTTGATATGAAGTAGAAGGATTACATTTGGAGACAAATAGGGATGTGCCTTCTAGAACACACGTCTAATAAATTTACAATTCTTTTCTTTTATTATGGGAAATATATCCAAGTTTTCATATTGATTTTTTTATGAAATAAAACAAGATATGAAAATACGGTATCAGTTTTTATTTAGCTTCGTAAATTGGTGAATAAACATTAATTTCAACTTAAAATATTATTTGTCGATAGGACATTAATCCCATCCCTACGTTTTACTATAGATACGTTATACATTTGTTGCGTGGCGCTGGAGGACACATCGCGTATTATATAGATGGGCGTCGAAAAGGTTAATAGTTTATAACATACCTCAATCTTTTTGGTCAGTGTCACTAGATGAGACTCGTGTTTCCTGACTTCTCTATGAAGAAACACCTAAAAAACTGAGAGTTAAAAGTCTCTTAAAGTCATGTATTGTTCAGATTGTACAAGCATGATTTATGAATGTATTATACCTTTAACCAGATGATTCGCCCTCGTCAAAGTCGAAAATTATTTCACGGGAATGAAACCATTACCTTGATTCCTTCCTTCGGTCAGGAGGATTTTATAAATAGTTAGAAGAATCCAAATGAATGTCCAGTTACTGTATAAGGAAAAGCTCATGAGGAAACTAAGATATTGTCAAATATTTTTACCGGCTTCAAAAAGGAAGAGGATGTCAATTAATCTGTAATTTGCGACATTTCCTCCCTGATTTTACTGTAATACAATTACAGATAACCGCTGCAACTGAACTAGTCTGAATTGGCGATAAATTATATTATTTTTATCTAAATTTCAGGCAATCGACGATGGGTGGTGTTTCTTTCCCTATCACTGAAGATGCCAAACAAGGAATTCATGATCTCAAAAGAGGTTCCTATAACTACTTGCAATTTAAGATAGGTGAGTTCATTCAAGACAATACATACTTGTAAACAGATCTTTTAGGACTTGAGACGAGAAGCTCGTGGCTAAAGAATAACAGCCGCATAGGTTGATCTTCAAGGTGAAGCAACGCTTGCCTAGGCTAGTCTGTGGATGGGTGACCATCTTAACATATCCAGACTCCTCCATGCCTCGGAAAGCACGTTAAGCCGTTGGTCTCAGCTTTTTTTTTTTTTGGGACAAGCCCGCCACACATTCCCAACCACTGCAACTCCTGAAAGCCAGAATCAACAGTAGCGACCACCAGAAAAACGCCGAGCTAATGAAGCCCGACGAGTCCCGTAGAAACGATTTAACTGTCTTGGATCCTGCAACGAATTTAATCAGAAAAGTACAGCGGAGGAGTAGGAAAATAAATATATATATAATTTCCACTTCCCTCCTTTTCAAGCAGGAGACAGAATAGAACTAGGCCAATAGGCACCAAGGGACATATACAACTGGGTTAAGCCCAGTTGTCAAGCACCACGGATTATATATTAATTAAAAACTAATGGGTCCTAAATTGTGAGCTACTTTTGATTCCAGTAATAGGTATGGCAAAATCGCCTGAAAGCACGGAAATTTGTTCTGGTTTTTACAAGGTCCGTGTCGTAAACTACTCCAGATGTAACCTGAATACTATCTAACATAATATTGCGTTCAGTTTGCCAAAGAATACACTCCCATAAGATGTGGTGTGCGGATTGTTCGTATTCATAGTCGGCTGTAGAACGTTGACATAAAGGCGAGGCCACAAGCCTAAAGGAAAATAATTTACTCTTAAAGTTGCCATGACCTGTGAGAAATTGGGCAACACAATGATCCACCTCCAGCCATGTCCTATCCAGCCGCTCACGAACGGATGGAAAAAACTGGTGGAGGTGTCGGCCTTTAATGGAATTTTCCCACCTACATTGCCATTCGGATAAAAGTTCCTCCCAGACGTCAGTCTGGGGTTTTAGTAATCTACAGATCTTAGCACGGTCGCGTTGCGGTAAAAACTCTGGGTCCGTGATCTTTCTAGCGTAGTAGTACATTGCAGCACGCCGCTGCACCTCTAGATCTACTGGGAGAACACCCGCCAGCACCGGTAAGGCTTCAGTACTAACCATCCTATACGCCTTGCATAAGAATATCAAAGCCAAACGCTGGCTTTGCAGCAATTTACGGCGTACCGCCCCTATGGTGGCCCTGTCAGCCCAGACAGGTGCCCCGTAGCACATACAACCCAAGTAGGTAGCCCCATAGATAGTTTTTAAGGTTTGAAATGAGAGACCCCAAGTAGCTTTGGATATTCTCGTCAAGGCGTAGAAGTTCTTTTTTGCTTTTTCACCTACTGTTTTTATATGATCAATAAATGAAAAGTTCCTTTCTAGTAGCATACCGAGGTAGCACACGGATTCTTTTCTTTTAACGGGTACGTTATTAAATTTAATACTAGGCCAGGATTTTAGGTTTCCTTTTATAATAAGTTGATAGGTTTTATGCGGTGCAAAGGTCAGACGGTTTCGATCGCCCCACTGTGATATTAAACGTAGACATGTGTCAGCCAAGTTCTCGAGTCCAGCCCGAGTGCTTGCCTCAATGAGCAGTAAGCCATCGTCCGCGTAACCGGTTAATGAACAGCCGCATGGGAGCGGAAGCGCGAGGAAATCATCGTAGCCAAAATTCCATACATATGGACCGATAACTGAGCCCTGAGGACATCCCATGGTTAGAGACTTAGAAATGGAATGATGTCCAAGTTTGAGTTTCGCGGACCCGTTTAGAAAATACGAAAGAATCAGATTATAGATATTTTTTTAGCAACCACGGGTTTTCATTTTAAGTAGTAGCATCGGCCACCATGCGTTATCAAAAGCGCCAGATATGTCGAGAAAGATTCCAACCACGTATTTATGTTCCGATAAGTTAACAATTTCACGGACAGAGAGAGCCGCGTCGACTGTGGATTTACCAATAGTGAAACCAAATTGATTAATATGAAATTTAGGTCCATTCGGTAGCAAGCGCGGAACGATTAGTCGCTCTAAGAGTTTCCCCAAAGATGGAAGTAGTGTTATGGGCCGGTAGGACTATCGCCACTCTTCGGAATAATGCGTATAAAGCCTTGTCGCCATATTCGAGGAAAAATACCTTCTGCAATGCATCGGTTATATACGGATAAGATCGCGTCGCCCGCTGTTTTACACGCTTCTATAATCTCTTGACAACGTTTATGAATTCGTCAGTGGATGGAAGGTCTGACTCCGGTGATTCAGGTGGCACCGCGGCCCACGCTCTAATCTGTTGGTGGTATTCATTATCATTTACTGATGAATCGTCTGGTATTAGAGAATTAAGCAAAACATCAGTTGTTTCTTCAATGCCGGTGGTATGTTTATTATTTACTTTAATGTTCTGAACGTACGCAAGGTCGACAGATATATTAGCCTTGAACTCGTGGTCAAAGGAGACCACGGACCCTCCTTATCAAGTTTATCAACAATTTTCCGGAGTAAATTACCCTTAGATTTTTCAACCGATGCTCTGTAGCGCGACTTGGCAACTCTAAAAGTACTTACAGCAAGATTAAGGGGGTCCCCGATAACCTTACGTTTTTTAAGCTTGTTAAGTTGTCTGCGCGCTCTGCGATAGCTTTTACGTTGTTCAACAAGGTAGTCATTCCACCAATCACATCTACGAATATTGGTCATAGATGCGCGACCAATAGCAATGTCAGCACAGTAAGTGAAGGTGTCTGACATTATCTCAGCACTTTCCTCAGTTGACAGTCCATCGCGAGTGAAGTCTTTGGCTTGACAAGCAAAAAGTGAGCTAAAGAATTCCCAATTCGCGCCCCTACTTTTATATCTAAAATTCCCAATTACGTGTGACGAACCTTGAGTAAACATAGGAACAAATTCGTACACGATCAGGCGATGATCACTACAAGACGCGTCAGGAAGGACACGCCACCTATCCAAGCGTACGTCTGCACTAGAAAGTGTGACGTCAATACAAGATTCGCCCATTTGGCTACAAAAAGTAGGCGGTGCGTCTGGGGTGTTATGAATTGATAAGTTCATCTCAGCAATAAAATCTTCAACGGCACAACGTCGTTCGTAATCAGTGGCCCGAACTTTGCCATACCACAGGGAAGAAGATGCATTCACGTCAGCACCCACTATAACTTTGCAGCCCGCGAGCGACCGCAAGACGTGACGGAGATTATGTATATGTGGAGTAACTGGGTCTGAATATTGAAAGTAGCAGCTCACAACGTAAACCTTAAAGGTAGGTGATGATACTTCCGCCACGGCGCAATGGGGCGTCATGAGATTACATATAGATGTTACAGTAAAGCTCGAAGAACGCGCAACATAAATTCCGGCTCGCGCCTTGCAATCCAGCTGAACTACCTTGTGACGTAAGCGCGCGTTTTGATATTGTTCCTGAACAAGTACTATGTCAAGGTTATAATTCACAATCAATTTATCCAGCTCAAATGTCGCCACCCTATCGTTATGGAGATTTAATAGTCCTATGGTTAAACTATCCATTTTTAGTAATTAGTGTTTAGGATTAGTTGTTCGAGTTTCAGTTTGTAAGTAGTACACTCTTGAGATCCACAGCGATGATCACACGGTTTTTTAAAGCGTTTACACGCCACGCAAGTCGGCTTGAAATTTACGTCGTCCTTATGCGGGCAATCATTTGTTTCGTGTGCCTCCGAACAATTAGCACAAGTCGGTTCTTTATTAACGCAGTGTTTCTTAACGTGACCGAACTGTTGACAATGTAAGCACCGAACGACTTCAACATCGTCAATAAAGCGGCAGGTAGCCCAATCAATAAATAATTTATCCTTGGTAGAAACTAAGTGTTTACGTACTGCGGAATCTAATTCGATGCCTATCCACTTACGACCGTTGTCTAACGAGCGCCTACGGATAATTTTAGTAGACTTAATAAAGTCATCCTCTTTCATTTGAAGCTCATCTTTAATATTTAGGCGGTATAGCGCGATCAGAAAAGCGCCATCATCCATTGAAGATGGTACTTCCTTAACTAATACTCGAGGGCGTCTACCTTTTGGTTTTTACGCCTACAATTTGAAAACCGTCATCACTGGGCTTAATTGCTTTCATAAGCGCTTGTTTTGTCGCGGACGAAGTGCTATAATCAGCTGATCGAGCTGCGGTCGGATAAGCCACCACACACGGCAATGGTGGACGGGATTCCATAATTGCTGGAGCTACTTTTGGCAAACGTAGTTTCAACGAGTCCGCATACGAAATTTTACAATTGTTATTATTATTATTGAAAGGATTGGGATTGACATAGTTATTCGACTTGATTTTTTCTAATTCGCGTTCCGTATTGGCTAACTTCGTTTCGTTGCATGATGATTTTATGGCCAGCATAGAAACGATGGCCGTGACACGCTGTGTCATATCCATAATGGCAGATTTATTTGCTACGTTAATGCGAGAGCCCTGATCATTGACTAAGTCGTTAATTTTTGACAGGTAGGCTGACGCCTCGGAAACTAAGTCGCAGTAATCGGTATTGCTCACATTACTGATATTTAAAATCGGCGAGGATTTTTCCACGGTTTCGAAAGTTTGATGAACCCGTTTTGACCTATCATCGGGCGAAATGTATGATGGAGACATTTCGCTGAACAAGCGTTTCGAATTAGCGGAGGTCGCCACGGGTGACCTTTGGGTTTTTGTATTTCGACGAAATATTTCTCCGCCACGATCTGGAGGGTCATCATTTGTTGACATCATGAATTACGTTATAACAACACGGATGAATTAAAAAAAAATCAAAAGAACTAAACAAATAGATATCAATCGATTAAGTTATTTCGCGTTACCCACACACAAGAAAAATAAATGCACTCACCGAAAGCTGGAGAAATTGACTAATTAACAGTAAATAAATAAACAGACACCTTGAAAAACTTACAAAACACGCACTTATTACACTATAGCACCGCTAGGAACAATTCACAAGCCTTAAAATAAACACACAACGCGAATTCCGAATTTACAATACGGAGCGATATAATAAACACCGCAGTGCGCGCGAGTGGGGAGGGGAGTGATTTTTGTTGGTCTCAGCTGTCATTTGTAGCTCTTTGGAAGTCGTTACGGATTGTCAGAAGCCAGTAAAATCTGACTCCAGTCTTGCCAAGAAGTACCGTGTTACCTAGTTGTAGAGGTCTGGAAGGCAGATGCTTCACGTAAAATACTGATATTCTGCCGTATCCGGTTTGATTGGAAGCCGACCCCAATATAGTTGGGAAAAGTCTAGGCAGATGAGTAACATCTGAATGCTAAAGTCTATAGGACTGCTATAGTCCTAAAAAACTGATTGGTGGTTATTACTGCACATTCTTGCTAGAGTTCAGATTTATTTTAAAACAGCTATAACCAACCTGCGGCCGCGTGTAGCCTGCCAAGCTCTTCCGTTTGGCCCTGTAGGTAGACTGGCACATGATTAGAATTAAGTGGACCAGCTTGCCTAGAAGTAACCTATTCACTCTTGACATAAAGCCCCCCACGTTGTCGCTATCAGAAAACAGACTGACAGAGAATTCGTCCTGTAAACTGTTTTATCTTAAAAAGTATTTTATTAATTTCAGATTTAGAAGAAGAGAAGATTCACTTATCCAAAGCGGCCAACATTTCCCTGGCGGAGCTCCCGCAGCAGGTGCCGAGCGACCAGGCCAGATACCACTTGTACATATTCAAGCACACGCACGAGAGTGACTACATGGAAAGCATAGGTGGGTATATGATGGTATAACAGACTCTATGCGATTAGAGGCAAAGTTTAAATTTCGTTGCAATCCATACTTTTATTAGAGCACTAGCTTTTGCCCGCGACTTCGTACGCGCATATTCAGTTTTATTACCGCTCCCGTAGGAATTTCGGCAAATCCTGTCTTAGTGCTCACTACACTCCCCAAGGAAACTGCATGCCAAATTTCAGCTTTCTACAACTAGTAGTTTCGGCTGTGCGTTGTCTGTCAGTCACGAAAGGGTTTTATATAAAAGGATATTTAATACAAATGGTAACTGAATAATCGATAGTCGTTTTTACTGGGTTCCACCGCAACAGTCGACACCTCCAGCAAATATTTCCTATTATTTATCCGGGACATTTGTTTAATTAAATACAGTTCACTCATTTATTTCTCGCTTGGCGCAAATAAACGCTTTTTCTTTCTTTCTTCTTCTTTCATTTCTTCCTCAAGCTACCATTGCATTGGTCCTTCGAGCCGGATACATAATGCTAAATTCGATAGTTGATTCAGTGACAATTGATTGACTATCTCAAAGTTTAAGTACAGTTTAAGAAAACCAATGAGGTGCACCTTGTAAAAATGTTTTTTTTTTTTTATTGTTCACAGTATTCATCTACTCCATGCCCGGTTACAACTGCAGCATAAAGGAGAGGATGATGTATTCCAGTTGTAAAGGACAATTCTTAGAAATTATTGAGCAATCGGGCGTCGAAATCGTTAAACGAGTAAGTTGGATCCTTGTTTCAACCATTTGCGATCTTTAGGTTGGCTTCATTCCAGTTACATAAAGTAAATGGCTGATATAGTAAATAAAGTCACGTTTTACTATAGTGGTTTTATTATACAGAAGATATGTATTAATACTGTAATTTATGGTTTATGGTAAACGCCCTTTTTATAAAAACTTACTAACCAGTTTTTCAAGTATAATTCCGTGCTTCGAAAGGCGCGTATAAGCCGCCAAATGGCGGTCATCACATATACCATGTCAGAGGCCCTTGAGGCGGTTTAGAAACTCTGACGGACGGAGCTCCGGCAGGATCTCATGGCGGTATGGAGACAGCGACTGTCGCAACCCAGCGCGCCCCACGCCACTATTGAGACGATAAGTCCCCTCTTTGAGAAGTGGCTAGAGCGGCGCCACGGCGTCCTCACCTTCCGCCTGACGCGGGTACTCAACGGAGACGGTTGTTTCGGGAGGTACCAGTATCGGATCCGGCGGGAGGATACGCCCGGGTGTCAACACTGCGAGGATCGCCCGGAGGACACAGTGGAGCATACGGTGGAGGTCTGCCCTGCTTGGGCGGAGCACCGCCGTGTCCTCGTCGAGGCGATCGGCGGCGGCGACCTCTCGCGTCCGGCTCTGGTTCAATCCATAGATTGAACCACCCGGACCCTAGTCCGGAGCGAGGAGGCATGGGAAGCGGTCACCTCTTTCTGCGAAGGAGGAGGGCGAATGCGTGAGAGAGAGGGCAACCTCACGCCCAGCCGCCGCAATAGAAGAAGACGCCCCGGGCGTCGGGAGTCGCAGGGCGATTCTCGGCCACCTACTGCGCGGGCCTGCGAGCATTGGGTGGCTCGCCGTCCGATCAGAACTAGGCCCGGGTCGACGGCGCGCTGTGTTTCACGCGCGCTACAAGGAGCTGTCAACATACAAGACGGGGCCCGCCAAGGCCAGTGCCTGCCGTGGTTGCAGAATTTGTTTGAAAGAGTCATCGCGGCCCTGGAACGCAAAGGGCATTAGAAGGAACACGGATGGGTTTTAGTCAGTAAGAATCTGACACTCCCTTCTGCTTCACCCAGAGCGGGAGGAGTCATTTGATGATATCTCATCCTTAAAAAAAATGGTGTGTGGGGTCTTTAGACCTTACTGCCCACACGAAAAGAAAAAGAGTAACCATTTGATTAGTTCATTAGATCTCTATTATATTATATCTATATATATAGATCTCTATTTATTTTTTATTTTTTTTCAGCTAAGCGAACTAAACCCACAATTGAGTTTTCTTTCAGCAAACTTCGGTGCTCAGTAGTTGAACAGTTTTTATTAATAAGGCCCAAAATAACGAGTTCCTAAATTCCCTTAACGACTTCTGTATTTCAAACGATATTCTTAGGATAAGCTATAAATAGGGGGAATTTCATATTTATGTAGATGGCCAAATCAAAGTAGAAGCCTGAGCCGACAGATATTGTTAAAAAAAAAAGAATGTTTACTTAGCCTTTTTCTGCTTAAACCAAATAATTTATTTATAAATTATTTAAACATGTTTATTTTATACTTACAGTTAGAAATCGACGATGGCAAGGAGCTGACTGAAGAGTTCTTATACGACGAGATTCATCCCAAGAGGAACCTGCACCGTCCTGCCTTCGCCAAACCCAAGGGGCCGCCGAACAGGGGCGCCAAACGGATCACCAAGTCCCAGACCTCGCAGTAATCATCAGTACCAGTAGATGTTTTAATAATCACGTGGCTAGAAACATGAATTTATAGAAATGTATTTTTCTATATATGAGGTATTGTTATTGTTGTAATTGCTTAAATCCCAGGAATTTAGAGCTTCACTAAGGGCCTTCGCACACGGCGTTTTTTTAACGCGCCGACGACGTGTAGATGACGCGCGCTTACGTGCTTCAGACGCAGACAGTACTGCTTTTTGGTCACCTACGCGCGCGTTCGTAAAACGTGAGTCGACGGCGCGTTAATAATACGCATAGGCTTTAAGGTGGAAACTTTTCGTCACATTGGTCTTAACGATAAAGAAAAGATATTTTGATCCAAGTGGACCAACTTACTTATTTGCAACTTAGCTGTCAATACAGTCGAGGCGAAAGCGAGGCCGTTAGGCACTTGTCTCACCGCCGGCGAAGTAGCGATTAGCTACCGACTATTTACTCGCTGAGGAAAAGGACAAAAGATATAGATCTCGTGTGAGTAAAAGAAACACATACATTCATAGTCGATAGCTGACTTTACACACTGCCGGCGAGCGACTATTACCACTAGTTGATCGCAGCGACAAGAGCTATCAAAGATCTCACCAACCAGTGGTAATTTCTACCTACAGTGCGGGCCGAAGCGAGTATTGCGAATAATCAACCGCCGCACAAAAGCACTCGCTTAAAGCCGAGCGTCAAAACTATCGAAACTTTTCACTCGCTGCTCGCCAACTCGTTTCGAGTTTCAAGCTTTACTGGCTACTCGCTGATCACCGGCGGTGAGACAAGTGCCTTATGGACCCGAGAGACTGCAATGATCAATTTCCACGTGTACCAAAAGGCTTTAAGATAAGTTATCGAGTGTGTTGTAAAATTTAAACAGAACGTACACCGCAGTCCGTCTGCTACCGTGAAAATATGAAATTTGACTGCTTCATGGTCGGTTCAATTACCTTTGACATCGCAAAATGCGCCCGGCGCGACGCAGTCGGTGGAAATCGTATGATCGTGCAAAAATGGACCTTGACGTGCCAGTGGCATTCAACTTCAATGTGGAAAAGCAATTACGAGATACAGTAGTAACTACATGCTCATATATGTATTTATCTACTTAGTCCGTTTCCTTCGTCCAATCGTGAATTTGTGTGTACGTATTTTTCCATAGTTCTAATTTTGTTTCTGTGGCTAAATGCACAAAAAGTACAAGTTTCAGTATGAATTGTTTATTGTTAGAATGATAAAATAAAATCACGATGTTTTCAAAATAAATCCTGTAAATCTTTAAATGAAAATTCTATTAAATTCAATAGAGCCACGTGATTTAAATGTATGATTTGTAGGTAGGCAAATAGATACTTGCCGCAGAAATATAACCGCTATTGTAACTTGCTTGGTTACCCATGTATTAAATATTGAAACAATAAAGTATAGAAAATAAAATAAAGACTGGTAGGTCAGTGTGCAATAAAATTATACCTAACAATATTCACAAAAATGTTTAAAACATCGATTATGTTGAACCATAATTAACTTTTCAATAATGAAGTTTATTTTTAAATTAAAGTATAAATTGTATACTCTAAAAATGTTTAAAACAATTTAGTACCGTATGTATAAAAGTATACTGATATTGAAGTATTATTATATTATTACCAGTAAATGAAACGAATTAGTCGACAATTAGTTATAGAGTTGCGAAATGAATTCATGTTGCCTGCGTTATTTTTTCATCAAATCTGTGTATTAATAGAGAAAGTCATGTCGAATGAAATAAAGTAATAAAAGTAGTCCGGGGTTGTATATTTCTATAGCTCTATATGCCTATGTTATAGTGCATCTTACTCATTTTAACTTAAATTCTTTTAAGTATGTATCTGAGTCATTTAGCTGTAAAAGTAAAAATACAACTCATATAAAACACTAATAGTCAGAAACAAAATGTGTGCAGTAACTTATCTATGTATAAACCAATTTTATACTCAAAAAAGTATAACGCAGTCATTAGATATTACTGTCCAAAAACTTCTTTTATGTATATTTTTGCATTTTAAATTAATATTATATTGTATATTTCTTAAAATTTTGCAAGGACTTAATGAATATTCGTGTTTTGAAAATATAATATGAACGCATATTTAGCTCAATCTGTTTATTAATTAGATCTTGCCATTTTCAAAGTTTTGTAACTTTTATTATTAAATCTTAGCGTTCTTTATAATCTCTTTTCAATAAAAATAATAAGCCTTAGCATTTTTTACCTTTCGTATTTAAAATTAAGCGAAAATAATTTGTTTTTATTCTAAAATTGATGCACAAATACAATAATATTTATAAAGTTTGTAAATAGGTACATATTTCCTTATATTTTTGTAAATCGGTTCGACCACATCTATATTGTGCAATATCTGTAACAATAAAATGCTTTTAATATAGTTTGTCTCTTATTTAACCGGTATATGTTGGTACTATGGAGAGAGAGAGAGAGATAGAAATATATATCTCACACCTACAATCCTGATCCCAAATTAATTTCTTTTTGTTACGAGTACTACGTAATTTTGAATTTCAAAGAGTTCCCTATTAAAAATGTGATTTACTATTGTTTTTTTTTTTCAATATTTAGGCACTCTTAAGAAATGGAATTGTGATCAATAAATAAATCAGAATTCTAAATGTTGTATTTTGGTTTTTGATTCGATTATATTAGACTAGCTTCTGCCAGCGGCTTCGCCCGCGTGGTCCCTAGGTAACATACTACCGGGATAAAAAGTAGCCTATGTCCTTTCTCAGGCTCTAGACTATCTCTGTACCAAATTTTATTTAAATCGGTTCGTCTTAGCGTGAAAGCGGGACAGACAGACAGAGTTACTTTCGCATTTATAATATTAGTAAGGATTAGTATTGTCATTTCGTTTTTTAAATTCGTTCGGAACCCTTTGCACGCGAGTCCGACTCGCACTTGGCCAGGTTTTTATTATTATTACTAGCTGATTCGTGCCAACTTCGTTGGCTTCGTTGGTCGGTATTTTTCAATTTAATAAAGCCCATGACACTCACAAACAACGCGGCTTTCTATTGGTAAAATAATTTTCTAAATCGGTTCAGTTGATCCAGAGATTACCCCTACAACCTCACAAACTCACAAACTTTACCTCTTTATTATATTAGTATAGAAGTATAGACTATCTCACCTGATGGTAAGTGATGATGTGGTCGACCATAAAACATTCTTGCCTAGAGGTAACCTATTGATATTTGATTTAAAGCTTACGAAGAGGTTGTAGCTCAGGAAACAGACTCCGGCAAAAAAATCCCCTCTTTAGGAGTACTGTAAAAGTATTCCCGTACATAGTATAATTCCCTTAACGTTTTGTTAAGAGGAAAGATTTTTTTGTCTGTCTGTCTGTCTGTCTGTCCGTCTGTCACAGCCAGTTTTCTCCGGATCCACTGGACCGATTCTGTTGAAATTTGGTACACATATGGACTTCTGTGACCAAAATACGGACGCTTTACGTAAACAATTAAATTTTTAGTATGGGGGTCACTTTTAGGGGCCAAATTAGAAAATTTAAAAAAAGTTTTGGAATAATATTGTGTGACATATCAAATAAAAGGGCATTTTATGAGGGTTTTAATTATATTTTTTTCGTAATTTTAAAATAAATGGTTTTGAAGTTATACATGAAATTAGACGAAAAATGACGATTCCCCCCTTATCTCCGAAACTACTGAGCCTAAAATTTAAAAAATAACACGTTAAAAAAATTAAATTCGTTCGGAAACCTTTGCACGCGAGTCCGACTCGCACTTGGCCAGTTTTGACCAATAACATTCAGTAATCATATACTAACTAAATTTGCAACAATCTAAGCCCAACTACAGCTATAGGATCCTTATAAGGACCAAGATATGGCCTTTCAAAAGTTCAAACATGGTCAATTTTTCTCGAAAATTGCCAATTTTAAGTTTCGCTCCCGTCCGTAGCAAAATATTGGCAAATTGCTCGTCCTATGAATAATAATTAATAATGCAGTCAGACCAGCAATTGAAAGAGCACTTCAAATTCGAATTGTTGAATCAAAGTTTTACGAAGCTTTCACCCCAGGCTCTGAAAACGTCTCCCTCAATGCCAACACATATGTAGTGGTGAATGGGGGATACCTCCTGTACACTGTCGTCTAGCATCGAAACTAATGTATACAGGCAATTCAGTGGCGGTACCTTCATATAAGCCCAAAAGCCTTACTAAAATGCTCGATAGAGAATCAATATCAAACCCGAACTATTTAAAAGTTCGCGCGCTTAATTCTTATCAAAATAACACAAAGTATCTACCTATGCCACACTGCACATCGCGATTATTCGCGAGCAGAGTTTCGCATTTGCAGCATCTACATATAGCTATCTCGCTTACACGTACCGGCCTTTGCCGGGCTTTCAAATACTATCTCTGTCACTTTCGCACTTATAGCGATGTGCCGTATAACGAGTTAGAAACTTGTGCGTCTACAAATCGATCGACATAAGAGTATGGACGACTTAAGCCGTGCATGCGTATGAAGTTGCACGCGTATGCGTGACCTTGTCACCTTGCCAACTCTGCAGTGTTGCCGTTTTAGCGACGTTGTGAGATCTTGGAGATTTTTAACGAGTTTGGAGACATTTTTTAAGATTTAGCAACAATAAAACTAGCGACATTTTAAAAGAACGAAATTAAATATTCAAGCAATACAGTACTCTAACATTGTTGCAAACTTGAGAGCACGTAGTTGCGTAGGTATCTAAAGAATAGATGGAACTGATGTCGTTAGCAGTTCCTTACTACTTAAATTGATAAGAATCCATTACTCAGACAAAAGTCTAGTTTGATATTGTAAGGCAGGGAACTAGGTACATCCGTTAGTTCTTTTGTATTCGTTCATGGTATGTATTTTTAATGTAAAAAATATGTTTTTAGTACTTATAGCTTTTGACTATCTCTTCCTGACTGATGGATCAGCTAACAAATTAAACTCTTACTCATTTAGGTCGTAGGAAGTTGAAATTTGGAGGACGTGTTCCTTGTAAGATGCATCCGATAAGAAAGAATTGTGAAAAATCCTCTAAGGGGATGAAATAAGTGGCGTAAGTTTGTATGAGACATTTTATTTCTTGGGCCAATAAATTTAAAACTTGGGACATTCTGGCCGAATTCACGATTACCCCCAAAAGACGATTTAGGTATTCAAGTTTAAAGAGAAGGTTCGTAATATTGAGACTTTATTGACAGTAAGTAATTGTGCTAGCTACTAGCTATCTAGAGGTAGCACGTGTGGATCATGTCCTGGAGTCACACATTATTTCCTGGGAGTGTGTGGCCTTTGGATGGTTTCCGACTTTTGCGCGGGCGATGCCGCTGGCAGAAGCTATGGAAATCATAGAAACAAGTAACTTCTTTGTAATATTAGAAGGTACCTACCAGTACCTACTTATCTACTGGCCATGCAGGTAAATACCTATACTCGTCGAACTAAGAAAATGAATGTCGATTACATAATTATGTTACTATCGTACCTATTCGGAAAGATGAGTGGACTTTAACTAAGGGATAGGTACGTACGAATATTTTATTGTTGGGTGTATCCCGACACGTGCACTTACGCCTAACCTTGAGAAACGCAAGCCAAACAAAAACAGCAAGATCACTGGATCTCGGTTGTTTGTGCAATTGTGTGTTGTGTGCATTAACTTTGAAGTAAACAAATATATAATATATGCCTATATAGGTAGCTTGATGAGAGTGAAATTCTCGAGTTTTAAATAGTGCGATTTAATTAAAATTAACATTTGTTTGGGTTTTTGTAAAATGCAGTTTATTTGGTAGGGTTCCCTTTCGGTAAGGTAATAAACAGGTGTGTTAGTTTATCGTATGGTAAATATGCGTGCAACTAGTGAAAGGCAGAACGTAATGTGTTTAAGGCAGAACAGGCCGGCAAGAAATTGCAAACTGTTCGTCGTAATGTGTTTAAGGCAGAACAGGCCGGCATGAAATTGCAAACTGTTCGTCGTAATGTGTTTAAGGCAGAACAGGCCGGCATGAAATTGCAAACTGTTCGTCGTAATGTGTTTAAGGCAGAACAGGCCGGCATGAAATTGCAAACTGTTCGTCGTAATGTGTTTAAGGCAGAACAGGCCGGCATGAAATTGCAAACTGTTCGTCGTAATGTGTTTAAGACAGAACAGGCCGGCATGAAATTGCAAACTGTTCGTCGTAATGTGTTTAAGGCAGAACAGGCCGGCATGAAATTGCAAACTGTTCGTCGTAATGTGTTTAAGGCAGAACTTGCCGGCATGAAATTGCAAACTGTTCGTCGTAATGTGTTTAAGGCAGAACAGGCCGGCATGAAATTGCAAACTGTTCGTCGTAATGTGTTTAAGGCAGAACAGGCCGGCATGAAATTGCAAACTGTTCGTCGTAATGTGTTCAAGGTAGAACAGGCCAGCATGAAATTGTAAACTGCTCGTCGTAATGTGTTTAAGGCAGAACAGACCGGCATAAAATTGCAAACTGTTTGTCGTAATGTGTGTGAGGCAGTACGGGCCATCATGACAGTAAACCGTGCGTCATAGTGTGTAAGGCAAAACAGGCCGACATGAAATTGTAAACTGTTCGTCATAATGTATGAAAGGCAGTACGGGCCTTTATAACAGTAAACCGTGCGTCGTAGTGTATAAGGCAAAACAGGCCGACATGAGATTGTAAAATGTTTGTCGTAATGTGTGAAAGGCAGTACGGGCCTTCATAACAATAAACCGTGCGTTGTAGTGTAAGGCAAAAAAGGCCGACATGAAATTGTAAACTGTTCGTCGTAATGTGTGAAAGACAGTACGGGCCTTCATAATAGTACCTAAACCGTGCGTCGTGGTGTGTAAGGCAAAACAGGCGACATGAGATTGTAAACTGTTTGTCGTAATGTGTGAAAGGCAGTACGGGCCTTCATAACAGTAAACCGTGCGTTGTAGTGTAAGGCAAAACAGGCCGACACGAAATTGTAAACTGTTCGTCGTAATTTGTGAAAGGCAGTACGGGCTTTCCATTGTAAACCGTAGGCGTTTAAATGGTGGTCATAATACCTAAGTGAATATCGTTTTCGAGTGTTGTTAACAATAGGTGACCTTACCTGGTAAATTACCTGAGGTAATACTATTTTCTACAGGTCCCCAATTCTACTCCGAAAATGACAACTTAATTGCCGACACCCGAAAAGCTTGATCTCGAAGGAGATAACGCTACACTTGATCTGATGTGGGTATAATACACATAATGCGTTGAATTGGAAATATTCGGCTAAAAGGAAGAAATGTTATTCTTGCGGGCAATTAAGTCGTTTCAGTGCACTAGTCGGTCAGAAGCGTAAGTTCAAAACCGGACAAGATAATTTGTCAAAATTTCAAAAGACTGAAGAGAATGAAATAAATTCAATTAATTTGGAAGATTCATCTTCAGGTGATGACCATTACAAAGGAAGAAAACTAGTTTATTTGGCACACGACAGATACACACAATGTAGGTACAAATGACAGGGAACTTAATTTTAAAAACAATCATATGAGGATGTACGTGGGTAACGCCGCCGCGAGCTGACGTTTTTTTATACGTTCCGTACATTTTATTGCGAAAAAGTGGTTTTAAATATCTCCCTAAACCTAAATCATGCCGAACATTGTTAAAAGCTGAGTGATAAACAAAACAGTGCAAAATAATAACCGAATTCACACTAATACAGACATAAGTGAGCAAATAACATTTTAAAACTGCCATTCAAAATAGTAAACTTGGTGTAGTGACTTTGCAATCCGCGAGTTCGTCCTTCAAAAACGAAAGCAAGGTCAATTTGTCAAAACAATCAACGATTGTTTTGGGCATAAGCTGGTCTATTTGAACGGTGCTGTTACAACATATTTGGTCTCGGGGCTGTGTACTGTAACTGCGATAGCAAAGACCGTAGGAGTTGGTTCGAATCCGGAGCATTGAAAATTCTTTTTGGATTTTTGTTTTGTGGTTTATTGAGTACTCTATTCTTTTAAGAAGATTTCTGGTAAACTACGGCCGAGAAAAACTTGTTTGTGATGCACACGATAGATTGAAGCTGGAGTTGGTACGTTTTGCTTCCTACGGGTTCATCAATCGCCTGGTAGCTGAATTGAGCGACAGAACGTAATGATGCGCCGCTCCCCGCCTCCCCCGCCCGCCTCAACACCCGGAGCGCCACAACAGACGTATGATTCAGATACACCCTCTGAGCGGAGTGGTAGCAGCAATGTTGCCGTGCGACATAAGCGCAGACGCGAATCGGACGATGATCATAGGCAACTTAAAGCTGAAATGATGAGCTTGTTCACATCATTGTCCGCGACTGTTGATCAACATTTTACCGAAATTAAGCAGCAGAATACTGAACTCAAGGCAAGCTTGCAATTTATGTCCGACAAGTACGACTCCATTCTCAAATCTCTTGCAAACCTAGAGGAGGACAGGGCAAAGGACAAAAAACACATTCTAAAGTTGGAGGAGAAAATTGAGCTTATGGAACGCAAGGCCAAGTCCTCAGGGCTAGAAATACGCAACGTCCCTGCCATCCTACATGGTAATGCAAAACCAGAAACGAAGGAAGATGTTAGCAAGATAGTGTTGTCCTTGGCTAAAGTCGTGGAGGTTGAGTTACAGGATTCTGATATCAAGGATACATACAGAATAATGACAAATAAGGAGAACATTAAACCAATTATGGTCGAGTTGAATAGTGTCATAAAAAGGGATAAAATATTGCAAGGAGTCAGGAATCTGAATAAAGCGAAGACACTCGAGGGTAAATTAAATACTGGACATCTTAAAATTGCTGGACCTACTAAGCCTGTGTATATATCAGAGGCCTTAACATCCAAGGCCCAAAAGATTTACTATCTGGCCCGACAATTTGCTCGAGAAAACAACTACTCCTATTGCTGGACCTCAAGAGGTTTAGTATACCTACGTAAAACTGAAGAAGAGCTACCACACCGGATTGAAAATGAGTCAGATCTCACTAAATTTGCTATTAAAATATGACTATTTTGTGTAATTCCTTGTAGTGTTATGGTATTAAGGCCAAACATCTCTTTCTATGTAAACTTAGTAAAACCTATTTATGCTGTACTATCTAAATCGCTGCTAGTAAACACACGCATTTCACACGAAATCATGCATTACACAAATCACATTAATTTTTACTTCTTACTTGCACACATCATTCATATCTCCAATCCACCACAACAACACTACTACCTACGTAATATTCGGTTTAAAACCAACTCCTATATTATTATGCACAAGAAAGTCCTACAAACAACATCTGTGCTCAAATTAAAAAAACTGGCTACCATAATGATCAATTATTCCATAGATCTCAAAATTCGATAGGCTAGACAATCATTCAAATAATATAGACGACCTTAGAATTTCGGATTCTCATAGATGCGAGCCTGAAGATTGTAAAAGTATAGTCACCCCAAGATCTCTTAAGATTCTAACTCAGAATATTCGGAGTATTTCGGCAAATATACCTAGTCTACTAACATTATTGTCCAGAATGTCTATCTCTCAGGATATACTTATCCTCACAGAGTGCTGGCTATCATGCAACCCAAATATACCCTCACTGGACGGATTTAATTTGTATTTTACTACAAAAAAATTGAACAAAAATGATGGAGTTGTGGTTTACATTCGAAGTAGTATCACTAATATAACAATAATCGAACCAAATTTTACAGACGCAAACTGTATTGAAATAAGAATAGGACAAGACACCTGTGTCTTTGCATTGTATAGGCCACCGTCATTTAAAGAAATATCTAATTTTCTGTCTTCCATGGATCAGGTACTAACCACGAATTCGTCATTTAGTAATATAATTATCATTGGCGATATAAATATAGATATTGCAGATGGTAATATGGATACCAAAACTCCGGATTATCTGACTCTAGCTGCTAGTCATGGTCTTTTACCAGCACACACTCTGGTTACGCACGGTAAAACTTGCCTCGATCATATCTTACTTAAAACTAAATTTAAAGCTACTACTATAGTTATTGATTCTGTGGTCACTCACCATAATGCTGTATTACTTTCACTTGACAAAGTTAAAGTAGACATCCCTCTAGCCACGAAGACCAAAATTGATTATAATAAATTAGGAACCCAGCTCAAAAATACGAACTTTACTTATATTTATGAATGTACAAATGCAAATGTTGCCCTGGAATACTTCGTACATTCACTAACCAGAGCCTTAAAAATTAGTTCTAAGTGTGTTGCTGTGCCTCATCGCTTGAGAATTATCAAACCATGGATTACTCCAGGCATCCTAAGATGCATGAGAAATAGGGACCGGATGTATTTAAAAATGAAAAATGACCCCAATAACGAAACCATCCGGACTACATTTAAAAGATACCGCAATTACTGCAATTCTATTCTAAAAACCCTTAAAAGACAATATGAGAAAGACGAACTACACAAAGCCAATTCCAATCCCAAAAAAATGTGGAAGGTTATAAATCAGGTTACTCATACTACAAAATCTAAAACATCCGCTTGTAGTTTACTAAAAATTAAAAGATCTGTTGACGAGTCGATTAATGAAGTTAATTCATTTTTTGCCAATATCGGGAAAGAGCTGGCAGACAAAGTTGCAAATTCATCTTTTAATTACCAGACTTCTCACACTGAACCACAGACAGCATCTTCACTGGATTCTTTTGTATTCCTAGAAACCGATGAGCAAGAAGTTGAGCAAATGGTATTATCCTTGCGCTCCGACTGTGCGGTTGGTATTGACGGTATTTCATCTAGCCTGCTAAAGCAATATAAGAACATTTTAGTACCTCCATTAACATACATAATCAATCTGTGTATAACTAGTGGAGTCTTTCCGGACTTGCTAAAGAAGGCTCTGATTCATCCCATATATAAGTCTGGAGATGCAGATCGTGTCGGTAACTATAGGCCCATATCCGTCTTGCCGTCCCTGTCAAAGATCTTGGAGAGAATCATGAACAATCGCCTAAACCAATACCTTGAAGCTCACAATATTCTTTCGAAAAACCAATATGGTTTTAGGAAAAACATATCTGATCTACAAATGACACAGTTCATGACCTCACTGATTATATTGTTAAGGCCTTGGACAGGAACAACAAATGTTTGGCAATATTCCTGGATTTGGCTAAAGCTTTCGACACGGTCTCCATCCCCAAACTCATTCTAAAATTAGAGAAGATTGGTATCAGAGACAAACAGCTAAAGCTGTTTCAAAGTTATCTGACTGATCGAACACAGTGCGTAAAAATCGGCGAGCAAATAAGTAAAGATCTTCCCATAAGTACGTACGGCGTTCCGCAAGGGAGTATCCTTGGACCTACGCCCTTCTTGGTATACCTCAATGAAATTTGCAAATTAGACATCGCAAACGGCAAACTTCTGGCTTTCGCAGATGATACAGCAATTATTTTACAGGGGACACTTGGGAGAAAGTTTTTAACGCAGCACAAGTGGGATTTGATAAAATAACTAAATGGCTATCCGATAATACCCTGTCACTTAATGTAGAGAAAACCAAGTACCTAGTATTCAACATTAAAAAAACACAAAAATTCGACAAAAGTAAATTTTACATTACCGCTCATAATCACACAGCGAATACTTCAGTTATATGCAACTGCCCAAAACTTCAAAATGCTCCTACTGTCAGATATCTAGGAGTGATTCCAGACGAAAGACTAAGTTTTGTACCGCATATTAAACTATTGACAGGGCGAATCCGGAAACTAATTTATATTTTCAAACATCTGAAACACGTCGCGGACCCTAAGATTTTAAAGATGGTTTATTATGCCTTGTGCCAATCTTTGATTAGTTATTGTGTTTCCTCATGGGGCGGTGCCTGTAAGACAATTTGATAGTTCTTGAACGCGCGCAGAGAGCAGTGTTAAAAGTATGTACCTTTAAACCTTTTCGTTACCCTACCAAGGAACTCTATGAGTACTGTGAGGTTTTAACGGTGCGTCAACTCTTTATTCTTTAAATTATTCTAAGGCAACATTCATTAAACACAAATGGCGGACTTGTTTATATAAACTCCCAAAATCTATCTACTCGTAGGCTTAAACTTCCTTTGGGTGTCACTCTCAGGACTTCCTTCAGTCAGAGATTTTTCTGTTTCCTCGGACGATTTTTGTATGCTAAGGCAAACAAGTTATTAAATATTAATCCTAAACATAAACATGACTGTAAAAAAGCTGTGATTGATTGGCTTCTTAAACTTACCTATGATGAAACAGAGAATCTCCTTCATCCAGTTAAATAACAAACACATATACAATCGCACACATACACCTATACACACACGCAACACTCATACACACTAACACAAGCTTAGTTTACTACAAATTTCAGCGATTCCACTCTTTAGAAATTCTGTTTTCCATATTATTAATTAAATGTATTTTTATTGTCTCGGCAATTTCATCTAACATGTTTGCATGTATTATCATGAACTGCTTTCACTGTGTCACTTAAAGGCAGCTGGTACTTATAGCTCAGGGTTTCCTTTTTTAAGTACCAGCAGTACATCATCTGTTCATTCTTGCACATAAATATGTACTAAGCATGTATGTCACCTAGTTGTGAAACAATAAATACATTATTATTATTATTATATGGGTTGCTCCGCGGCTGCGCCACATAGTTCAGCAAAATGCCAGACAACTGGGAGTTGCCTGACGCTGATTTTCAACTGAACCTTCCGTTGAATGTGGGGGATGTGAATTGGTTTGGATCCACTGAACCGATTTTGAAAATTGTTTTACCAATAGAAAGCTACGTTATTCGTGAGTGTTATAGGCTATATATTAACCCGAAAAGTACCGCCCAACGAAGTGGGCACGGGTCAACTAGTGTATAATAATTTGGTGTCAAGTGTGATACATAAGTTAGTGATGAAAACAAACTTTCTGCAACTGAATACTTTCAACTGTGAGAAAGATTTGTTTGTTTGTTTATTTGAATCGAATGGGCTCCAAAACTGCTGAGCCGATTTGAAGGGTTCTTTCACCATTGGAATTCTACATTGTCCCTGATGAACATGGGCTGTAGAATATTTTCAAAAAGGTTAGGGATCCGTATGAAGGCTTCGATAACGTAACCCAAGGCGTGAAAAAAAAATCCAAGGAATATCCTTATATCGCGTTCGCTGCGGAAAATATTGACAGTGGAGCGAAGTGATGTACTACAGTTTTATAGAGGACATAAATAAACACAAAAAAAGTCCGCGAAGGTATGTATCTGACTATTATGGTTAAAGTCACAATGACCGCTTTTTGTTCAAATTATTCAAATCGGACCTTTCGTTTAAAAGTTGCGACGGTTTTAAAAATACTCTAAGTAAGAAAAACGTTGCGAGTGAACTGCCCTAAGTTTAATCTATTAGTGAGTAATTTACACACATACCCTTTAGGAGGTTAGATGGGAGATGGAGTGCCAAAAGTGTTCATATGTGTGTAAGTCTAGTTTCCGTTACGCGTCTATTAAATACTAACGTGAACGTCTTCTAAATGTAACTATAGTGTTTATTGCTCTAATAGGCAGCGGTAGATTGTTCTATAATTGGGATGCTGCGTAACGGAAACTACCTCTGAATGCTGCTATACCTACTGGGTAAAGAAACTGCTATTCGTTAAGGGGTTTTAAAATTAGGTATTGGAAAAATGAAATCAGACAAAGTCCTTAACCCTATATCACAGAAGAAGTCCAAGGACCTTCTCGTTAGATTTCATCAGTGGTTTCGGCTGTGCGTTGTCTGTCGGTCGGTCAGTGACGGAATAGATTTTGTTTTTGTTCATGATTGATTGATAAGAGATTAATGTGGCATTACTTGTGTCTCAGAGATATTAAAAAAAAAGGTAGGCTGGATTAGATGATGTTATCAAATTTTCTGATTAAATTTTGGTATAAAGGCGAAAATCAGCACAATTTTCGACTAGCAAAGGTTTTGGATGTTCTGAAAGACAACAACATCTTACTGAACGAAAATAAATACGTGTATATACAAAGTTGAAAAGATCAGTTTCCTAGGTCATGAACTTACGCCTGATCGAACGAAACCAAGCTCAGTAGCTCATAGTTAATTTTGAAATGAGCATCGCGTCTAGTCGTAATTTAAAAAACAATATACATATGTTACATTAGATTATTTTCTTAATAATTTGATATAAGAAAATTTTGAGTTTTGTTCGTTCAACATAGTGCAATAAATTTATGAAGTTATGTCTAGCACGGACATGGGAACAACCATCGGACCAAGAACCGAGCGTGTTTTAATGGAATTTCCACTAACCTCAAAGACAATTTTAGTATCTACATTTGATATACAGTTGTTTTTTAGTTTAGAATAATGGGGAAAGTGCAAGGAGCTGCTCAGTTTTGGGTCGCGCGGGTGTGAACCGAGTGCGCGATGTGTTGTTTGAAAGGAGTATGCTGGCAGGAAAAGAAGAGTTGAGAACCCAAATAAATTATTCAAAACTTCCCTCCCCACTCGCGCGCACTGCGGTGTTTATTATATCGCTCCGTATTGTAAATTCGGAATTCGCGTTGTGTGTTTATTTTAAGGCTTGTGAATTGTTCCTAGCGGTGCTATAGTATAGTAAGTGCGTGTTTTGTAAGTTTTTCAAGGTGTCTGTTTATTTATTTACTATTAATTCGTCAATTTCTCCAGCTTTCGGTAAGTGCATTTATTTTTCTTGTGTGTGGGTAACGCGAAATAACTTAATCGATTGATATCTATTTGTTTAGTTCTTTTGATTTTTTTAATTCATCCGTGTTGTTATAACGTAATTCATGATGTCAACAAATGATGACCCTCCAGATCGTGGCGGAGATATATTTCGTCGAAATACAAAAACCCAAAGGTCGCCCGTGGCGACCTCCGCTAATTCGAAACGCTTGTTCAGCGAAATGTCTCCATCATACATTTCGCCCGATGATAGGTCAAAACGGGTTCATCAAACTTTCGAAACCGTGGAAAAATCCTCGCCGATTTTAAACATCAGTAATGTGAGCAATACCGATTACTGCGACTTAGTTTCCGAGGCATCAGCCTACCTGTCAAAAATAACGACTTAGTCAATGATCAGGGCTCTCGCATTAACGTAGCAAATAAATCTGCCATTATGGATATGACACAGCGTGTCACGGCCATCGTTTCTATGCTGGCCATAAAATCATCATGCAACGAAACGAAGTTAGCCAATACGGAACGCGAATTAGAAAATATCAAGTCGAATAACTATGTCAATCCCAATCCTGTCAATAATAATAATAACAATTGTAAAATTTCGTATGCGGACTCGTTGAAACTACGCTTGCCAAAAGTAGCTCCAGCAATTATGGAATCCCGTCCACCATTGCCGTGTGTGGTGGCTTATCCGACCGCAGCTCGATCAGCTGATTGTAGCACTTCGTCCGCGACAAAACAAGCGCTTATGAAAGCAATTAAGCCCTGTGATGATGGTTTTCAAATTGTAGGCGTGAAAAAAACCGCGAAATCCGGTGTTGTTCTACGTGTCGCTAGTGAACATCAGCTTAAAAAATTGGAATCCGTGGACGCAATTAAGGCCGCTGGTTTACGTCTAGAAAAACCAAAAGGTAGACGCCCTCGAGTATTAGTTAAGGATGTACCATCTTCAATGGATGATGGCGCTTTTCTGATCGCGCTATACCGCCAAAATATTAAAGATGAGCTTCAAATGAAAGAGGATGACTTTATTGAGTCTACTAAAATTATCCGTAGGCGCTCGTTAGACAACGGTCGTAAGTGGATAGGCATCGAATTAGATTCCGCAGTACGTAAACACTTAGTTTCTACCAAGGATAATTTATTTATTGATTGGGCTACCTACCGCTTTATTGACGATGTTGAAATCGTTCGGTGCTTACATTGTCAACAGTTCGGTCACGTTAAGAAACACTGCGTTAATAAAGAACCGACTTGTGCTAATTGTTCGGAGGCACACGAAACAAATGATTGCCCGCATAAGGACGACGTAAATTTCAAGCCGACTTGCGTGGCGTGTAAACGCTTTAAAAAACCGTGTGATCATCGCTGTGGATCTCAAGAGTGTACTACTTACAAACTGAAACTCGAACAACTAATCCTAAACACTAATTACTAAAAATGGATAGTTTAACCATAGGACAATTAAATCTCCATAACGATAGGGTGGCGACATTTGAGCTGGATAAATTGATTGTGGATTATAAACTTGACATAGTACTTGTTCAGGAACAATATCAAAACGCGCGCTTACGTCACAAGGTAGTTCAGCTGGATTGCAAGGCGCGAGCCGGAATTTATGTTGCGCGTTCTTCGAGCTTTACTGTAACATCTATATGTAATCTCATGACGCCCCATTGCGCCGTGGCGGAAGTATCATCACCTACCTTTAAGGTTTACGTTGTGAGCTGCTACTTTCAATATTCAGACCCAGTTACTCCACATATACATAATCTCCGTCACGTCTTGCGGTCGCTCGCGGGCTGCAAAGTTATAGTGGGTGCTGACGTGAATGCATCTTCTTCCCTGTGGTATGGCAAAGTTCGGGCCACTGATTACGAACGACGTTGTGCCGTTGAAGATTTTATTGCTGAGATGAACTTATCAATTCATAACACCCCAGACGCACCGCCTACTTTTTGTAGCCATATGGGCGAATCTTGTATTGACGTCACACTTTCTAGTGCAGACGTACGCTTGGATAGGAGGCGTGTCCTTCCTGACGCGTCTTGTAGTGATCATCGCCTAATCGTGTACGAATTTGTTCCTATGTTTACTCAAGGTTCGTCACACTTAATTGGGAATTTTAGATATAAAAGTAGGGGCGCGAATTGGGAATTCTTTAGCTCACTTTTTGCTTGTCATGCCAAAGACTTCACTCGCGATGGACTGTCAGCTGAGGAAAGTGCTGAGATAATGTCAGACACCTTCACTTACTGTGCTGACATTGCTATTGGTCGCTCATCTATGACCAATATTCGTAGATGTGATTGGAATGACTACCTTGTTGAACAACGTAAAAGTTATCGCAGAGCGCGCAGACAACTTAATAAGCTTAAAAACGTAAGGTTATCGGGGACCCCCTTAATCTTGCTTTAAGTACTTTTAGAGTTGCCAAGTCGCGCTACAGAGCATCGGTTGAAAAATCTAAGGGTAATTTACTCCGGAAAATTGTTGATAAACTTGATAAGGAGGGTCCGTGGTCTCCTTTGTACCACGAGTTCAAGGCTAATAGATCTGTCGACCTTGCGTACGTTCAGAACATTAAAGTAAATAATAAACATACAACCGGCATTGAAGAAACAACTGATGTTTTGCTTAATTCTCTAATACCAGACGATTCATCAGTAAATGATAATGAATACCACCAACAGATTAGAGCGTGGGCCGCGGTGTCACCTGAATCACCGGAGTCAGACCTTCCATCCACTGACGAATTCATAAACGTTGTCAAGAGACTACCTCTCAAAAAATCATCCGGTGAAGATAAAATATCTAATAGAATGATTATAGAAGCGTGTAAAACAGCGGGCGACGCGATCTTATCCGTATATAACCGATGCATTGCAGAAGGTATTTTTTATTTGCCGATGCTACTACTTAAAATGAAAACCCGTGGTTGCTACAAAAATATCTATAATCTGATTCTTTCGTATTTTCTAAACGGCTCCGCGAAACTCAAACTTGGACATCATTCCATTTCTAAGTCTCTAACCATGGGATGTCCTCAGGGCTCAGTTATCGGTCCATATGTATGGAATTTTGGCTACGATGATTTCCTCGCGCTTCCACTCCCATGCGGCTGTTCATTAACCGGTTACGCGGACGATGGCTTACTGCTCATTGAGGCAAGCACTCGGGCTGGACTCGAGAACTTGGCTGACACATGTCTACGTTTAATATCACAGTGGGGCGATCGAAACCGTCTGACCTTTGCACCGCATAAAACCTATCAACTTATTATAAAAGGAAACCTAAAATCCTGGCCTAGTATTAAATTTAATAACGTACCCGTTAAAAGAAAAGAATCCGTGTGCTACCTCGGTATGCTACTAGAAAGGAACTTTTCATTTATTGATCATATAAAAACAGTAGGTGAAAAAGCAAAAAAGAACTTCTACGTCTTGACGAGAATATCCAAAGCTACTTGGGGTCTCTCATTTCAAACCTTAAAAACTATCTATGGGGCTACCTACTTGGGTTGTATGTGCTACGGGGCACCTGTCTGGGCTGACAGGGCCACCATAGGGGCGGTACGCCGTAAATTGCTGCAAAGCCAGCGTTTGGCTTTGATATTCTTATGCAAGGCGTATAGGACGGTTAGTACTGAAGCCTTACCGGTGCTGGCGGGTGTTCTCCCAGTCGATCTAGAGGTGCAGCGGCGTGCTGCAATGTACTACTACGCTAGAAAGATCACGGACCCAGAGTTTTTACCGCAACGCGACCATGCTAAGATCTGTAGATTACTAAAACCCCAGACTGACGTCTGGGAGGAACTTTTATCCGAATGGCAATGTAGGTGGGATAATTCCATTAAAGGCCGACACCTCCATCAGTTATTTCCATCCGTTCGTGAGCGGCTGGATAGGACATGGCTGGAGGTGGATCATTGTGTTGCCCAATTTCTCACAGGTCATGGCAACTTTAAGAGTAAATTATTTTCCTTTAGGCTTGTGGCCTCGCCTTTATGTCAATGTTCTACAGCCGACTATGAATACGAACAATCCGCACACCACATCTTATGGGAGTGTATTCTTTGGCAAACTGAACGCAATATTATGTTAGATAGTATTCAGGTTACATCTGGAGTAGTTTACTACACGGACCTTGTAGAAACCAGAACAAATTTCCGTGCTTTCAGGCGATTTTGCCACGCCTATTACTGGAATCAAAAGTAGCTCACAATTTAGGACCCATTAGTTTTTAATTAATATATAATCCGTGGTGCTTGACAACTGGGCTTAACCCAGTTGTAAATGTCCCTTGGTGCCTATTGGCCTAGCTCTATTCTGTCTCCTGCTTGAAAAGGAGGGAAGTGGAAATTATATATATATTTATTTTCCTACTCCTCCGCTGTACTTTTCTGATTAAATTCGTTGCAGGATCCAAGACAGTTAAATCGTTTCTCCGGGACTCGTCGGGCTTCATTGGCTCGGCGTTTTTCTGGTGGTCGCCACTGTTGATTCTGGCTTTCGGGAGTTGCAGTGGTTGGGAATGTGTGGCGGGCTTGTCCCAAAAAAAAAAAAACCCAAATAAATTATGAGTAGTTGTTGAGCAGGCAGAAGGATGGCGGTATCAGCCAGATGTGATAGTACGAAATAAAGTAACCGGTTTAGGCGTAATGCTATTTACTTGAAAAAGGTAGAAAGAAGGTGAAGGGAAAGTTCAGGACAAAGAACCGCGAAGATATGTAATAATTTGATAATAGGCTTTTCTAATGATTGATTGATTAATGGTGTTACTTTTAAATATAAATAAAAGTACAATAAGGAAGGGATGTAGTGTTTGTGATCTACCTACCAATAGATCTAATGTTGTCTCGAGCGCACGGGTAGTGAGGTGGTCAGTCACGTGAGAGCGGCAAGCGAGAACGGACTGTTATCTGCATGCTGGTGTGGTAACGAGCCAACTTAAGTACTTGTAAACAGGAGTTTACAATACCTGTTCAACACACAATCGACAGTATCAGACATTTTGTGTACACTATGGTTAATCTCTTGTTGAAATGGAGGTATTTTAATACCCAATTCTATTAACCATTGCCTGCCCAGTAAGGAAGTTGTACCCCCGTATATCACAAACAGTTCTAGATATTTTATTTTATCTTTGTATTGAACTTTCGGTCCTATAACCCATAGTGGTCTTATATTGCTACCATCATAAAATTTTAACACCAAATTAAATGGTTTAATTACTCTATTGTTAAAAAGTTTATCATATATATGTTTTCTTACTGATGCATGAAATTGCCGAGCCTGTGTCTAGCTCCATTTTTAATGTTTTACAATCAATCAGTAATGATAAGCCCACCGGGTTGAAGCCGCTCAAACATAGTTGATGAAGTTCTTCCTCAAGCTCGTCCGAACTGGAGTCTCCCGCTCCTGCCCTCGGATGGTCGCTCGTGGTGGCATCCACGTGGTTCACTCCGCGACTCTTCCCTCTGCCACTGTTCGCCACCGTCCGCGGACAAACGCCTCAAATGTCCGCTTTGTTTGCATTTGCTACAAACAAAATGCTTATAGCGGCACTCCGTGTCCGCGCCAGCCGCACGCCGTGCAGCCCCCCGCGCCCTTCTCGGTGTTCCGCGCCGCACGCCCGTGGTTCGTTCGTTGATCCGCTGCATGGTCCGCAAACTGACCGCGCCCACGCTTTGCCCGCAACGTGTTCACGATTGCCCATGCCTCCGCCGTCGCTTTTTGTTCCATGACTGCCGCATCCCGCTCGGCCGCCTTCAGCCCAACCGCCAATTTGACTACTCTTGAGTACGTCAAATTGTCTTCCGCAAACAACCTTTGCCTGATTTGTCACGCAAATTTTCCTCCAAATTTGCACCAAACTCACAAGTTTTCGAGTTTCTATAACTCGGTCAGATATTTTGTTACACTTTCGTCGTCTTTCTGTCTTCTTTGTCTGAACCGATACCGTTCCGCCATGACCGCAGGTTTCGGTTGTAGGTGATTTTTCAAAATTGAAACGGCCTCTTCGTACGTTATATCCACTGGTTTTCTTAGATTGCACAGCGTGCTCAGCAATTCGTACGTCTCATCACCCACGCCCGTGATCAGCATCGGCAGCCACATGTCCTTCTCGACCTTATTGACCTTGAAGAACATCTGCAACCGCTTCTCGTACAAAGTCCAGTTGCCTGACTTCACATCAAAATCGCGAATCTTTCCGACTTTGCCGACCGACATTTTCCTCGAATAATTGCAGACGAACTTCGATGATTATTATAACGCACAAATAGTGATCCTCGTCGCCACTGAAGTGTCGGGAGTAATAAATAAAAGGACGTCAACTTGTAGCGAGCGTATATTGCGAACTGACGGTTACAATGATGTAGGCTTATTTATACGTGATCTTACTTACTAATTTTCTTATGTGGGTAAACCCAAATATGTTGCAGTTAGCATTAGTAGTTCTTGAGATATCCAGCTGTGACAGACGGACAGACTTAGTCACACCATAAGGGTTCCTTTTTACCGTATTGGTACGGAACCCTAAAAATGGTCGTCGGCCCAAGCTAGCAGGTATGCATATGTTTAAAGATACACTAGCACCACTGCACTAGGTACTCTATTACCTACTCCCATTTTGTTACTGAGATTAGTAAGGTCTGGGGGCCGAGTGAAGAGTACTTAATGCAATGGGTTAAGATCCTCAGATCTTATGGAATCAAACGGAACTGGACGCCCTGGATAGGCGGGTTCGTACAATACACTGCCAAATGCATACCAATCGAATGCATTACCCGTGGTTGTCGATATTGAGACTGTATATCCCGCAGACGTGTGGAGGACTTTGTCTCTAAAAAGTAAATGCCTTGAAATAAAAACAAATGGTTATTTATAAATTATTGCATTTATTTTATGTTTCAACTACTATATTTACATAAAAACTTCGTCCCGTATAAAACAATATTCTTCACATGAAACAATTATTATGGTTTTACTTTTTTAAGTTAGTTCTGGCTCATTTAATACAAAAGCAACTATTCTCACAGCCATTCGATTCCATTCACACAATCATTCGTTTCAGGACGATCCTCGCATTTTTGCTTAACGAAAGCAAGTCTATTCAAGTAAAACAATATGTTTTCTAGTTAAATTATTTACCATTTTATAGCATTTTACATGAACCTTACAGAACCACAATCATTTGTTTTGGGATGGAATTTAATGGCTGTGAACAGCTATGCTGAGCTTGTCGGCACTGATTTGTAACGATTCGATAAAGAAAAAGTCAGGGAAATCAATTCTGCCGCCATACGCAAAAAGTACGCATCTGACGAAAACATGAACAGCAGAAAAAAGAAAATTCAGCATTATTTCGATGATTTTAGACTTTCTCTAATCTTCGTACTTATGAATTGATGAACACTCAGCCCCGTAGTAAAGAATCGAGTTTGCTCTTTAGCAATATAATTGCATTCGTAGCTTCTGTACTGCACCCGATCCGAATCCAAGGAATGTCGGTCGAAGGAGCCGTACTACTTGTTTCGTACACAACTCGTTCTGAAGTGCTATTATGTAAACATCTCAGGTGAGGTGAGCAGTGCCGGATTAAGACTTCTTGATGTCCTAAGCAATCCACGGCTGTGGTGCCCCCTATCCATTAGGTACAGAAAAAGTATGATAAGAACACATGCAGCAAGAGCAAGCAAAGCAAGCTCAAACATTTTAGCACTCTGCCTTTTGTCTAGGATTTTCTTTAACTGGTGCCTTTAAAATCCACATCTGGTAGTTTTTAGATCACAACTGATCATTCCCCCCTTTATCTAAGAAACTACTGAGCCTAAAATTTTGAAAAAATTGCAGTTCTTAACCTACAGATTACAGGAAAACCTAAAAAAAGTCTCTCAAAATTGGTTCATAACCCTTTGCAGGCGAGCCCGACTCACATTTGGCCAGTTTTTGTAAGTGCACGTCTCTAAGAGTGAGTTTTCGGTCGTGTAACTAACACCTTGCTGACTTTTCGGAAGCTTTGCGAAATTTCGTCCCATTGACCAGAATAAGTAGGTACCTACGACCTCTAATACCTGTAGTTTTTCTGTTTATGGTACCCCCCCCCCCAGACGTGATGCCCTAAGCAATAACTTAATTTGCTTATTGGTTAATCCGGCACTAGAGGTGAGCAACATCTAAGTTTTCAAAGAAACATTGTAACAGCATACACTGGCTAATTGCGCACTAGACCTGTACTCCGTCCTTTCGAATTCCGATTATTTCCAATTAAAATAGAACTCGGAACTCAAATTCGGATTAGATGCAGTAGGAAAACTTTCTTAAATAAAATAGCCAGAACTACTTAATAATAAAGTAGGACCTTCTATATGTTTAAGCTATTTATTTAATATCATCTATCTTCTTCTCTCCCCCTTCTGAAATTAGCTGTTTATGGTGTTCTGTGAGTTCGTCGTTCTTAATTTTTGATGCTTTTTCTAATGCCTGGTGCATTTGGAGCTCTCTGTAAGCAAAACGGAAATGTATCAAAAACACACAAATTATTACATTAGATACTATATAGGATTAGGGGGGCGCAAATATGTAGTTAACTAACTTTATAGTAACTGTTATTCAAAAAACAACCAAATATTCAATTGCAACAAAATAATATAGCAGCTAAAGAAAGATTAAATCCGTGTGAACGCTATTTTCACATACATTATATACAGGCTGATTTTTTTAAGTGTGCCTTCAGGGCCAAATCCGAAACTCTCGGATCCGAAAGGAGTCTCGAGACCAATTTTGATGAAAACTAAAACTGCATCATTGGATTTTTGAAAAATCGCATTTCCTACCCAGGAATCTAACCAGTTGATTTTGAAAAAAAAAAACACCCTGTATTATTACACCATCCGTAAGTGTAGCTAATAAGGGTCAAATTTTGGGAAGTAATAATACATGACAAACTAAAGGAAAGAGCTCATTTTTAACAAAAACCTTTTTTAATTTTCAAAGAAAAATATATTGACTTAATTTTTTTTTTAATCTATACTTAGTGCAGTTTTAGTTTTTTTTTAAATTTGTGATGGGTTTGCTCTTGACTCTAGTCTAGGTCAGAGATGACAGAGACAAAGTCTACGATGGAGCGAGCTTACCCAGAAGGAGCCTGTGCACTCTAACTTTGAAGAGATTAGGGTTGTAAGCGTTTGGAAACACAGACGCAGGCAGAGAGTTCCACTCCTTTCCTGTGCGCATTATAAAAGACGTTTGGAAACGCTTAGTGCGAATTGGTGGAATAGCAACAAGGTAGGGATGGTAAGATGCAGTGCGTCTGGATGTCCGATGGTAGAAGGGGGTCGGTGGGAGGAGATCGTGGAGTTCTTGGGCACACTCACCGAAGTACAATCTGTAGAAGACCGACAAGCAGGCAACCTTACGGCGATGTGCCAAGCTATGTAGCTTGACATCCACCAGTTTTACGTTACCGATGAGCCTCTTAGCTCTGCTTTCCACCGAGCCAAGCGCGGCAAGCTGATACTTAGCTGAGTCATCCCAAAGGTATACAATACTCCATGCAGGATCGGACTTGTGATTTGTATAGGGTTAAAAGCTGATTAGGAACCCTATTTAGGATGCTCAGCTTTTTGGCCGCGCTTTGCTCAGCTATTTGCTCAGCGCTTTGTACTCGATGGTGGTGCCGCAGTTGAGACTGGATGTCAACTCCATGCCTAGGAGCTCGAGCCGATCAGTCACAGGAACAGATGCACCCCGAAAAGTAGGAGTTTGGTCAAAACGACTTCTTTTTGTGATAAAAAGACACGCCTGTGTTTTGGTGGCGTTAAAAGTGACCAGATTGTCATCACTCCACTGGGAGACAAGGCTAAAGTCTAATTTGTCCGCTTTATCATGGCCTCTCTCAAGGAACGAACTTCATCCCCGCTGGTTTTTGCGCTGGACAAGTATCTCTCTGAAACCGTACTGCCATCTGCGTACCCAAAAAGGCCAGGCTGAAGTAGGTCATTGATGTGCAGCAGGAAAAGAGTTGCAAAGAGAACAGACCCCTGAGGAACTCCGGCATCAATAGCCATGAGTTCAGAGGAGCAGCCGTCAACGACTACTCGGATCGACCGTTCACTTAGGAAGTCTGATCCAGCTACAAAAACCGGCTGGGATGCCATAAGCAGGAAACTTACCGAGTAGACCTGCGTGCCAGACCCTGTTAAAGGCCTTCGATATATCGAGCGACACGGCAAGTGCTTCGCCGTGTCTCTCGATGGCTTCGCCCCAGCAGTGCGTGACATACACACAAAGATCGCCAGTTGACCGTCCCCGGCGAAAGCCATATTGACGGTCACTGAGGAAATCATTGTCTTCAAGGTAGGTCAGCAGCTTACTGTTCAGAATCCTTTCCATAACCTTGCATAGGATGGAGGTAATGGCGATCGGACGGTAATGTGCAGGGTCAGCACGTCTCCCTTTTTGGGCACCGGTTGCACATTCGCAAGCTTCCATGACTTCGGCACCGTTATTTTTTCAAGAGAGAGGCGATACAGGCGTGTCAACACAGGAGACAGTTTAGGTGCACATTGCCTCAACACTCTCGCTGAAATGCCGTCAGGTCCGCTGGCCTTATTCACGTCTAGACTGCACAATACTCTTCGGACCTCTTTAATGTGAACTGCGATCTCCGGCATCGAAGAATCACAACGAGGTAAAGTTGGTAGTTGCTTGGAGCCAGCGTCCAGACGCGAATTGCTTGCAAAGAGAGTTGCAAATAAATTTGCTTTCTCACTTGCAGAGTGAGCCAGCAAGCCATCAGGTTTCAACATTGGAGGTAAAGTGGATCGACAGAAATTCATTTCAACCGCTTTCGACAGGGTCCTAAACTGCTTACTACCCGGAGGGTGTAATGCTAGTTTGGCCGCGATACGTCTGATATGGTCAAAACGTGTCCTACGTAAAACCCGCTTGCAGAACTTAGCGGCAGAATTAAAGGCTCTTTTCCTCGCGCGAACCCTACGTGCTTTAACCTTTCGGTCGCGGGCCTTGATCCATGCTCGGTAAGCAGACTTTACGGGCCTCAGCGTGGGCGCATTCTGCATTATACCAAGGCCGGGATTTATGACCGAACGGGATATCGGAGAATGGAATAAAATACTCCATCCCCTGCCAAATCACGTCCGCAATCACGTCAGCACAGCACGAGGAGTCACACGAGGAGAAGCACACTTGCCACCATGGATAACACGCAAAAAAGTGCCGCATCTTATCGCAATATGCTGAATCTCTAGGACTCTTATCTGGGGGAGAACAGGTCAACACGGATTTCACCAGGCAGTGGTCAGACGTTCCCAGCGGGGCTGAGACCAATACTGAATGACTGCCCGGATCAGTTGTCAGCAGAAGGTCCAAACAATTGGGTGTATAGTTGTCAACATCCGGTACCCGCGTTGCCACATTCACCAGCTGGGTTAAATCTAGCATTAAAGCAAACTTGCGCGCCTCTAACCCGGTATAGTCAGTTTTCTGGTACGGGAAGAACCACTCTTTATGGTGGGCGTTGAAGTCCCCCAGAAAAATGAGCTTCGCTGTTGGGTACCGTTGCTGGGCTACGTCGGTCGACTCCACGAGGAAATTAAACAGCGCTGTTGTCTCCTGGTCACCGCTGTGCGATCGGTATACGCCGATGTAGATAAATTTCTCCACGCCAGTAGCCATGGCAGAAAAACCTGCTTTTTCAAAGCAACGGAGACGACGACAACAAATGTCATCGCGGAAGTACACACAGACCCCAGCCTGCTTCTTGAACTTGTGTTCCAGAGAGTAGCCCGGGTAGTTGAAGTACGCCACATCCGACGGGGTTGTTATCTTCGTCTCCGTTAGGAAAAACAGGTGCGGCTTCTCGGTCTCAAGATGGTGATGGACCGGATCGAGATTGGAGTGCAACCCCCTAATATTAGTGAGGTGCACTTTTAGCGGGAGGAAGTGCAGTCGTTGTTTTGCCTTATTTTTCTTAGCTTTAGTCATCATGGAGAGTAGTTGGGGAAAAAAGTCGAATTGTCGAGGTGCTGCTCAGTGAACAAAGTGGAACACTAGAGCTAAACTAACCAATGGAGAACTCATTTGGAGACTGGAGGGACGCCCGAACCCCCTCCGGAGTTTTCATCATCATCAGGCCCGAGAATCTACAACTGCATCTTTGGATTTAAAAAAATATATCAGTTACGGTTTAGATAGGTAGCTTTAGTCGGATATTTAAAAGAAAAATTTGTTAAAAATGAGCTGCAGTCAAAAACCCAATGATGCAGTTTTAGTTTTCATCCAAATCGGGCTCGAGACTCCTTTCAGTGGTTTTTGATATTCCTTAAAGTTTCGGATTAGGCCCTGAAGGCACACTTAAAAAATTCACCCTGTATATGGTAGGGGTAAGGTTCCGTTAATACAGAGTAAGCTTACCTGTACGCCAACATAACAAATATGTAACCAAAAAGCAAGGTGAATTTGGCTCAACAGGGTATGCCAGTGGGGGCTCAGTAAAGATGAAAGAATCTCTTAAAAGATAATAGCTCTACTACCACACAAACATTCAATACTCTAATAAATAATAATTTAAAGTCCAGTCAAACAACTTACCTATCTTCTTTGAGTTTATATAAAGCTTTCCTAATGTCGTGCATATTGATACCTGTGATTTTCAATATTCCTATAATAATGAGCCCAGCAGCAGTACTTAACACCGTTCCTGCAAAATAAGAACATGGTTTCTGTTATTCTTCTTTCTTTTTAAAAAAAATAACGTTGCGCCACACTAGGAGTTTTTCCTGTATCGTGGGTGCGTTCACAAACATATAAATACACATACACAAACAGCCAGACCCGGAAAACTATCTGTAGGCCATACAAATATTTGTTCCGTGCGGGAATCGAACCAGCGACACGCAGCGCAGCATCCAATCGCTGAACCACTGCGCCGACCGCGTTGTCAATTATTTTATTAAGGTTAAAGTTTTCCATATTTAAAGGGTTTGTCAAATAAGTTTGAATAAAAAGTAAAGACAATACCTTTAACATTTTTTTATTAGGTAGTTTACGCACTTAGTGGGTCCTTGTCTAGCCCTTCTTGGAAAGGATAGGTATAAAGAAGTATATTACGATCTCAGAGTTTTTTTTTTAAGGATAGGAAATCATCAAATGACTAATACCCATCCATGTTCCTCCTAATGCCCTTTCCGTTCCAGGGCCGGGCTGAATCTTCTGAACAAAATCCGCAAAGGATCCCAGCCTAGACTCACATGAAAAACTTCAAGCCCTTTTCTCAAGCAAATTGCTTGGTGACCTTTTTATCGCAACCAAGAGCTTTTCCATCTGTAAAATTCTTAATTAATGTTATAAACTATTCTTAATTAGATATTTCATACCTAATCCAGCACCAACTAATATAGCAGCTAGTCCCATATCGATCTTGTATAACGCGCCGGTGAGGGCTCCAGCCGATACATATTCTATTAATGATGTGTCTCCTCGGTACACCGACACCACTGTTGATGTTAAACTGAAAAAAATTATAACAAGTGTTTACTCATCATCTGCCTGGCATGATGGTCTTCTAAGATAAAAACAAGTCTCAAGAGAGAATCTTTAAGGTGAAGGAATCTGAATCAGCTTCTAAATTTTACAGTATAAAAGCAGGTGTGCCCCAAGGATCGGTGTCGGGACCTATTCTATATACCTTATACACCTCAGGCCTACCACTGTTAGACAGTCATGACTGCTACTTTTGCTGATGACACAGCCATAATCGCGAGTAATAAGCAGCCTGAGCTGGCCACAGAGCAACTACAACAAGGCCTTGACGCTATTACGAAGTGGCTTCAAAAATGGAAGATTAAGGCTAGCGCAACAAAGTCAGTGCAAGTCACTTTTACACTTCGGAGAAAACTGTCCGCCTGTACGCCTTGAAAATTCTACATTGCCACACAAAGACAGTTTTAGGTATCTGGGCATACACCTGGATCGCCGATTGACGTGGAACTAGCATATCAAAATGTAAGAGAGAATAACTCAATATATTTTTTTGTAAACTATTTGTATTTTGTATTTTTGTATATGGCACCGAAACCTCTATTGGATGCTGGGTCGAAATAGGAAGTTATGGCTAGATAACAAACTACTGATTTTCAAGTCTATAATGAAACCAACTTGGACATACTTATGGCATCCAACTTTGGGGCAGTGCAAGTAATTCAAACATAGCAATATTGCAAAGAATGCAATATTAAGAACAATAGCACAAGTTCCATGGTTGGTTACTAACTCCGAAATCCACACACACCTAAATATGACCACCATAAAAGAGGAAATTAAGGCCTCAACAAAAAAATATCAAAAGCAGCTGGAAAAACATTTGAATGTGCATCTCAAGAGAAAAGACATACTGTAGTGAGATCTCACTATATGTATAAGTATAATGAGTAGCTGTGTTCGCTGGAGGATGCACTTGAGCTGAGAAAACCTCACAAACCATCTGCTTATAGTAGAGCATTTGTTGCAGATTAGCACAGAAGAAAAAAAAATATCATCTGCCTAACCTTTTCCCAATTATATTAGAGTTAGCTTCCAGTCAAACTGGATTCAGCTGAATACCAGTATTTTATGTACCCGGTAACCTCTTGTTTTTGTCAAGGTTGGTGTCAGGTTTTGAAGATCCATAACGACTGCCAAAGATCTACAAATGACAGCCATGACCAACAGGTTAACATGTTTTCTGAGTCACGGAGGAGTCTCGGTATGTTAAGATGAAGGATAAAAAGTTGCTGATATAATATTGGTGTTATAATGTTTATTTTTCTGTGCAAGATTTGAAGATCTGCTGGATATAACAATGGCTAGCCGTTAAGTCTTTCATACTCAAAATAACGAATGAGGCACAAAATCATGTTTTTGTTGTAGGGAATTATATTGTTTTTTTTTTTACTTACTCTTGTGAGATATAAGGTGTTTTGCTTAATAAGTATAAAAGCAGTTTGACTAAGATTTCAGTTAGGTGTTTGTGGTTAACAGGTACTAATAGGAAACCCAAGGAAATTCTTTTTCAAAGCTAGTTATACATATATATTAATTAGTTATTTTTACACTATCTAGAAATCCATTATTTGATGTTTGCTTTTATTTTTTGTACAGGGAAGCCATGAAATTGCTTTCATATTTTTTAATCATTTGTTTTTACTTCCTTACCTAAATACTCCTGTGAAGAAACATAATCTCCAGCCCCATTTGTATGCTCCCTTTGCAAAGGCCACTGTCACATAATCTTGTAATCTTTTCTGGAATCAAAGAAAATTCTATTTCATAAAACATTTTATTATAAAACAGAGAGTCATTGGGCAGGTTTCTGAGTTAATAATGTGTCAAACTCTACTTTTTATGCCATATTTTGACAGGTTTTTAGACTAAAATGGACTATGACAAAGACTCAACAAAACTTCAAATGCTCAATTCAGTAATCAGGGGATTATGCTTTTGAATTTCTTTAGATCCATGAAATGAGTGTTACAATCTTGTACTATTCTTTTACTTGAAATAAAAGTTAAGTGATGTTACACTTTATCATTTAAGGTGATTAATAGTATTATAATATCATTCAGAGACACAGTACCTTAGCATCAGCAGTAGATTTAAATATAGTTGCTTGATTATTTTCTATGAAATTCATGTAAGCAACTCGGGAGCTAACAAATCCTCCCATACAAGCACCAATGAAGGCTCCACATAATGATGACTGCAGTACCGTGTTCAACTCCGTGGATATTTCTTCATCTTCGCTGAAATTGAGTAGAGTTCATGACTTTTTTTAAAAGGTTACGAACTTTTGTCATTTTAACCAGGGTCTCTGACTTTATCTTAAGTCTTTAAATATTCTCGAACTATCGGGGAATGCATATATTCAGTTAGGCTTTACTTGATTTGTGGAAATATCCTTCAGGAAAACACTACAATCAAGGAGTCTAAACATAGGGATTTCTAGAGTTTGTTAACTTACTTTCCAGTAAACATTAGTTTTACTCGATCCCAGCCAGTTTGAGGAACAGTAGTGGTTGGTCTATTGAGAAAATCATGATCGAATTGACCGCTAGCTTTGTTAAATATACCAAACGAGAGAGAAGGAGATAATCTCAGTACTGTCCGAAACATTGTGAAGGACTAATTTTATTTATAAGACCACTGACATCACAAGATTCTTATTTGAATAATTCTTATAGCAGCTAGTTTACTTTGAAGATAAAATATTTTCACAAAATGAATTATTATTACATTCTCTATTTTACCGTAATGAAATTGATTGACAGTTTTGACATTGTCATGTTGAAGTTAAAGTCATCGTTTAGAAAGAAAATCTGTCACTGACAAAGTCATCTCCTACTTTGGCTGATAAAGAGGAATGAATGCTAATGGTTTTTCGAAGTAATTTATCGTCGGTGCGCTTGCCAAATCTGATATGTGCATTTCTATGATACTTTCTTGTTACTTAATATCCTTTAAAATCAAGTATATTAACAATACATTTTATCTTTTTCACGTGTATCCCAGTTCATACGGCATTTTGAAATTATGAATTAGTCAATTAATCATTAAAAAATCATCAATTAATCATTAAATAAAACAGATTATTGTCTCCCTTGTCAACTTGATGAAAAACACATATCAGATTTGGCAAGCGCACCGACGTTATGAGATTTGCTGATTGAAGAAACAATTATTTATGCGGATAATAAAATACCCAACTCCGTACAGAATTGTCGTAGGTCATAGAAACACATACAGTCAACCGGAAACATCTGACCGTAACCGTAACGACTCAAAAATCATCAAATTTTCTTGTAACAAGTAACAAAATAATCCAGTCATATACGTTATGTTAAAATAAAAAAACTTTTTACAAAAAAATATTACCGACTTCCAAACCAAACACTACAAAGAATAAAATAACCTTCATTTCGGAAGTCGGTGTTTTTGGTTTTGTTTCTTTGTTTTTTAACACCGACTTCCGAAATTAAGGTTATTTTATTCTTTGTAGTGTATATTTTTTTAGTATTTTTTTTTTTCACTTTTTAGTGGTGATACTAGGACGATATCTTCGTTAACGCAGAAATTAAAATAAGCAAAAATGCTCATAAAATAAAAACTACTGAACCAAACTGAATCAAATTTTTACGGGACCAAATGGCAAGTATACCGCATCGAACTAAAAAATCACAGAAATCAGATCAGAAACCTTGGAGTAATCGGTGTACATACATAAAAAAGTACCCACCGAATTGAGAACCTCCTCCTTTTTGGAAGTCGGTTAATAAGCGATCTCAGTTTCTAAACTTACAGAATAGCGTTACCTATTCATTATCCAGTGAACCAGAAAAAACGCCATCTAGATGAATAAAGCGAACCTAATTTGAAAATTAGTAAACAAACAACTACCCACTTCTTTACAATATTTAAATAAAGTAACCTGGACAGTCTATAGTTCGACTTTCATTTGAAGAGGATGGCTTGCGAAATTGCGATAGATACAAGCGATGCGATGCAAAAAAATTTGCAGAAGTCAGCAGTATAGTGTTAGCATACAAAATAATTGACATAGTTTATTTAATTTGTGGGTTGCAACACTGTTGTTTATAGTAGTGAATGCATTTTTTATTTGTGGCAACCCATAGGGCACTTTTGATAATAAAATGGCGCGTTGCGTTTGAATCGCACCTATTCGACGTTGAGCTATAGACGACAAAGGAGGACTCGAGTCACTATTTAAGATTGTAACACAGTTAGTCAGTAATAAATGTGATAGACAAGTATTCCTGTGTGTGCTTTCTTTCAATTCAGAAGTGTGCTAAAGTGTATCTACGTGCCTGATGTTGCGGTATCCTGGACAAAGGACATTTTGAGGTCAGAGAGCAATGCATTACTTCTTTATTCTGTGATTTGATGGCAAACGTGTTGCGTTTATATACAGTGCCTGTTTGGAACGGCAAACAAGAATCAAGTACTTACCTATTTAAAACAATAACAGTTAACAGTGATCATTGGGAAATAGGTACCCACTAGTGGATTATTTTTGCGGATTAAGAAAACGTGTCGATTTGAAACCATTTAATATCAATAAAAACGATTGTGTTCAATTATTGATTAGTATAGTGAGTGTATCCTGCGTGCCTGATTACGTAATAATATAGCGAATATTACTATTCCGTTTTAACCCTTACTGTCTACTGATACATAATCGAAGAGTCGCTGATAGAAGCGGTTACACTATTTGAATAACGTGTACGTGTCTGTGTTTTCTGTTCTTTTTATCACCCCACGTACTGTGCTGTATTTAAATATATTTAACTTTATTTTGAATCACTCAAAACCGTTTAACGTGCTAATGGGTAATTCTAAGCGAGGGCGGCGTGACTCAAGTAGCGATAGTTCATCTATAAATTCTCGTGATAGTGATGATTACCACCGTAGGTCGCGGCGTAGGAAAAGATGTCGCCACCATAGGCATAGTGAGAGAAGTAGGAAACAAAACTGCAGTGCTATTCTCTAAAAGACAATTTCGTGGCTGTAAGCTGCGACGAGCTCGTCGACGAGACAGCCTTGAGATCGCCCGAGCCTGTGGCGCTGATTCAAACTGTATTCACTAGCGTGGCTGTGGTCGTCGACGAACTTTAGGCTGTAGCCTCTCGTCGCTGTTTCGTAGACGAATTAGGGCCTTGAAACAAATTATTTTAATCATAATCGAGCAATCTCGACTGAGAATTTTAGGGGTTTAAAATTTGAAATAAATGTCTATCTTTATGTATTTTAAGGAATAGAGTAAAACTATGCACAAATTCCATAATTATAAGAATTTATTGCTTATAATTGTTACATTTTAAGGCTGAATAACGATTCCTTTGCCTATTTCGAGCAACGCAACCCGACGATGAAAACGAACGTGTAAACAAAAAACAATAGACGCAACGCTCACAAAACCACCTGAGTTTTTAGTTTGGAAACTTTTATTTGTGTCGGCATTAGCAGCTATTGCTTTGAATTTTATAGATAGTTCTGTGACCAAGAGGATAAATAAATAAACCTACTGAAACGTGAGTATTACGATAAATATTTTCACTGTTATCAAACATGGCTATTACATTGAGTGACACGAGATATTAATAAAATTATGTAAATTATGTTACTAGGTATTATTTTATAATATTAATGTACCTACCTATAACTATATTGTTGTAAAGGAACATTGTGTAATTTAAGCATGCCAGTGCGTTCCATCCCGTGTGCAAGTAGAGATGTTAGGTTAGTAGAGTTTGGAAGAGCTACGTTGGAGCGACAAATCGTCACTTTTCTTAGCTTCTTCTAATAAATTAAGCTTTATAATCAACCGATCTGCCATTTTTATATACTTATAAGAAAAATAAATGTAAAATGTAAGAGTCGAACGCGCGATTATTGTAGCTTTTGGATTTGACAGTTCGAAGCGAGGCTGTGTGCGAGGCTGTAAGCGTTTTCGTCGCTGTTTTTTCGTAGGGAATACCAAAATGTATGAAGAAATGTCAATAGTGTCAATTTGTTCGCCGTTGGGTAGTTTTAACTCACGGCCGTCACAGCCTTGAGCGCTAGTGTAGCTTTACGTAGCTTAAAGAATACGAACTGAGTTTCACCGATGCAGCAGCGCTGTACACAAGGCTGAATCTTTACAGAATAGCATAGCTGTTCAAAACGCCAGTCCTGATCGCGAGTCTACTATAACTCCACCATTAATTGCTTTAACACAATTACGTGAAGTAACTAATCAGACTACTGCTGATTTAGACAATATCCCAGTAACCATTCGTACAAAATGATTCCATCGATAATTCAGCGTCGCTAGCTTCCAATTTTTGGGCTCAAAACAATTTTCCTATCGCAGGTACTTGAATTTGACCCAAGTGATAACAGTCAAACAATTGAAAATATTGAATTAACAAGGTCAGTGAATGTGTACAGATTTACTCTTGGAATGATCGTCAAATACACTAGTCACAAAAATTAAGGGATATAAAAAAAAATCCAAATTTTTGGGTGATTTTCAACAAGCTGTAACTCCGAGGAAAATGGTCGTACAGAAAAAATAAAAAAAGCAAATTGTAGCTCCAAGTGTCTAGTTTTCAGATATGACCATGAAATTTTTGTCATGTCCAGGTTTGGAGAAATCCTAAGAAAACTACCGAAGCGCTGCGATTTTTTTTTCATTGTGCCCCGAAGCTTCAAATTCTTTGTTTTTGCAAAAATCACCATTTTGAACAATTTTGTGATTTTCATTCATTTTTATAATGACAATTCAATTCATTTTTTCACTAAAATCTTTATTTTTTTGATTAAAGAGAATGATTTTTTAAAAAAATTGAAAAGAAAAAAACAATTTTTTTTCCAAAATTTTCTCGATTTTTTTCGACTGCTGTTTTACCGCCGGCATTTCGTAACGTGAAATTCGACGATGCATCAACATGCAAGAGCGCTTACGAGCTGTGATTCGGATCAGAGGTGCCAATACACGGTACTGAACTGTTACTGCTGTGCGTACAGAGGTCCTTCAACAGCTGCAGACAGGCAGACAGACAAACACACAGAAACACACAGAAGCACACACACACACACACACACACACACACACACACAGAAGCGTAAATCCGACCGAGCAACCTCCACGTGGTACGCTTTGGGTAACGCTAATGCCGGCGGTAAAACAGCAGTCGAAAAAAATCGAGAAAATTTCGGAAAAAAAATTGTTTTTTTTTTTCAAATTTTTTTAAGGAATCAATCTCTTTAATCAAAAAAATAAAGATATTAGTGAAAAAAAATTTTTTTCATTAAAAAAATGAATGAAAATCACAAAATTGCTCATAATGGTGATTTTTGCAAAAACAAAGAATTTGAAGCTTCGGGGCACAATGAAAAAAAAATCGCAGCGCTTTGAATTTTTGAGGGATTTTAGGGGACACTTTGAGGTTAAAAAATTACCGACGTAATCCTTCGTTCATCCATTTTATCCATAGTTATACCAAGTTATCCAAATATCCTTAATTATGCAAATTTTTGTCTTTTTTTCAGTCAGTTATCAATTCAAAAAAAAATTTTTTTCTAAAAGATGTCTACATTTTCTTATAGAGAATATCGTGCAGTTTTCAAAACCCTCCTTCGATTTCCTGTACGATCATTATTTCCGGAGTTATTGAATATCAAAGTCAAAAAGAACTTTTTTGCTTTGATTGACGATAACTCCGCGGCAAATCGTCGTACAGGCTTTTTGAATACGCCAAATTAAAGAGTATTAAATTTTCTAAAAGAGCTTTTGAACGAAACAATAAAAAAAATTTTTTTGAAGCCCGTGGACCTTTTTTTAGACGGGTAAAAATTTGGAAAAAAAAATTTCTGTAGTTTTCTTAGGATTTCTCCAAACCTGGACATGACAAAAATTTTTCATGGTCATATCTGAAAACTAGACACTTGGAGCTACAATTTGCTTTTTTTTTGTACGACCATTTTCCTCGGAGTTACAGCTTGTTGAAAATCACCCAAAAATTTGAATTTTTTTTATATCCCTTAATTTTTGTGACTAGTGTATATCAAATGAGAACACGCAAACTACTGCGGCTAATAATAATATTCGATGCTTTAATTGTGATGAAGAAGGGCACATAAGTTTAAAATGCAACAAGCCCATCAAACGCTGTAACTTTTGCTCAAAATTAGGACATGACACTAAAAACTGTCGTAAAAGAAATACAAATAACAGTGACAATTTAATTAGTTGATATTGCAATAAAGTAAAATAAAATTATCTTATGTATAACTAATAGTGAATCCACAAAATATTACAAAGGTTTTAAAATAAACAACGCCATATTGCAAGTATACGTTGACTCCGGTAGTAAAGTAATTAAAACAAATGCGAAGCTATTAGTGTTGACGTTTAAAATATCGACAATTAATTTGCCTGTAGGGATGTTAATAACTTTTTAGAAATTCGTTCAGTTACTTGAAACCGAGATTCTAGTCGTATAAGATCATTATTTACAGACATCGATTTTAGTTGGACCGTTGTTTACGGAAAATTCAAAAGTTATTGAACAAAAAAATTGGGCAGTCGGGACTGCCGATAGAAGTGAAAACTAAGTAACACATTTTTTAGAGTATTTTTGTACCCGTCGTAACTTTTAAACGAAAGGTCCGATTTGAATAATTTAAAGTGTAATTTACATGTACATGACCAACCTTAATTACAAAAGAAATAGATAGATAAGGATTAAAATCATTATACTAAATCACCACTATTCCATTCCACCCGGGTTTTGATTGAATAAATTGAACAAAAAGCGGTCATTGTGACTTAACCATAATAGTTAGATACCCTCACGGACTTCTTTTTTGTAGATATCGATGTCTCCTACAAAAGTGTAGTAGGTACATAACTTTGCTTTATTGTCAATAGTTTCCGTAGCATACGCGATATAAGGATCTTTTTGGTATTTTTTTTCACATCTTGGGTTACACTATCGATGCTTTCATATGGATCCCTACCTTTTTGAAAATATTCTATAGCTTATATTACTCAGTGATAATGTTGCTTTTCGACCCAGTGGTTTTTAAAATAAAAATGTTTCCTCTTTATAATATTAGTGTAGATGGAAAGTGTTGGGTTCGATGACGCAAAATCAATGTTTTTTTTCCACCCAAAAAGTGCTCAAAGCGTCTAATGAAGTTTTCACTAAAAAAAAACAGATTAACTACTTAATATTTATTTATTGATTTTTTACACTTGATTTTGATGATAATGTTTCCAATATTTAATTACTTAAATATACGCACATAGTGACAACGTTATATTTGATTTTATAACTTTATAACCGTAATGCCGACAGGTGCTTTAACCAATGATCCGTATATTGGCGATTTGTTATACTCTACAGCCTTCGTATTTTACCGCATAGTAGTATATTATTTTGTATGCCGTTTGCTTTTTAAAGTGGGTAAAAAAAAAAAAACTATTTACGTTAGCAAATTTATCACCAAATTATTTAATGAATAAGAGAGCACCGAGGAAATGAAACGCAATTGGCGTTTTTTTGATCCCGTGCTACATCGTTATTACTTTTCTTTTAGCTGTATAATTAATATGTAAGATATTATAGGATTCACCCCAAAAATCGTATTTTAGATAGATACACGATTACTTGTAGTTTCCTCAATACAAAAAAAAAAACTGATGAAGCGAAACTTTATGCTACCGAGTTTCACGCAGATGGACGCTAGTAAAACTGGTATAGGGCAATCTTGCTGCAACTTGTAAATTCGGAAAGTCTTTCATTATGTAGCTTAGACGAGAGCAAACTACACACGTATGAATTATAGAAACTTTGGTTTGTGATCTGGTTTTAATAGGTTTAGAGATTATGTTCGGGGTAAATCGTTCCAAGTTGTCACTGATTATGCCGCCATACGCAGTACTAAATTATGACTAAAGAGGACTTGATACCAAGAGTTGCGCGTTGGTACATGACAATGTAGGAGTACGATATTACGGTAGAATATCGCGATGGTAACAAGATGAGACGTTTCATGAATGCACTGGTCTCCCATACCCCTTTAGATCGTTTAATAAAGAGTGTTCTGATAAGTCCCTTTAAAAAAAACTGGCCAAGTGCGAGTCTGACTCGCGTGCAAAGGGTTCCGAACGAATTTATTTATTTTAATATGTTATTTTAACACTACAGACTTCTAATAGGTTTTCCTGTAATCTTTAGGTAAAGGTTTATTATCTCCATTTTTTTTCAAAATTTTAGGCTTAGCAGTTTCGGAGATAAGGGGGGGGTGAATGGTCATTTTTCGTCTAATATCTTGAATAACTTCTAAACCATTCATTTTAAAATTATGAAAAAAATATAATTAAAATCCTCACAGTAAGCCCTTTCATTTGATATGTCACACGATATTCTTCAAAAAACTTTTTTTTAAATTTTCTAGTTTGACCCCCAGAAGTGACCCCCATACTAAAAAAATAATGATTTACGTAACGCGTCCGTGTTTGGGTCATATAAGTCCATATGTGTACCAAATTTCAACAGATTCGGTCCAGTGGATCTGGAGAAAACTGGCTGTGACAGACGGACAGACAGACAGACACCCGAGTGATCCTATAAGGGTTCCGTTTTTTTTTCGGAACCCTAAAAAAAAAACAGCCGATTATAAAGTAGGCGATTTAGTTCGTGTCGAATAGATATTCATACAGATCCTGGATACAGTCGTAAATGTGTAGGTACCAAAATGTGTACGACCGTATAGAATTTCGGAAATAAATAATAACGGCTAAAAATAGAAGACACTTGAAGAAATTAGGAAGGGAGGTTGTAAACCATATAGGTCAGTTTTAGGGATGTAACGGATGTGATGATATTGGAACCGGAATCGGAATCGGAGGTTGTGGATTTGATATATCGGAATCGGAACAGGAATCGGAATCGAAGGCGGATGCTTTAGAAGAAAATGTGTGAGAAAGTAGGGTTAATATAATTAATGAAATAAAATAATACATACATTGCTAATCAGGCCTTTTAAACTCTAGATTCTGTTAACGTGTTCACTCATAAACACAAACAAAAACACTGATCTCCAATGTGAAACAATAACAAATGAATGAGTAAGCGACGGAAGCACGTTACGAGGGGCTATCCCCGTGCGACAAGTATAAACAGGTTTTTAGACGCGTTGACCGCGGTCGTATGCCGCCACCCGCCGCAAGGCATCGACCTCCGATTACCTCCGATTGAAAAGTTTCAGAACAGGTATCGGAATCGGAGGTTCAAAAACAATCGGAAGTTCCGACTAATCGGAATCGGAATCGGAGCTCCGTAACATCCCTAGTCAGTTTATGCCGTTGACAAGTTACAACCTTGGCTTGTTGTTAATCACGATGCGATATCGAGTGATTCAGAATAGGAAAGTCTGAAATTGGCACAGTAATAATAGAATGGATATTATTTTGGACTAGCTGTGCCCGCGACTTCGTTCGCGTGGATGTCGAAAAATATCTGTTGCATAGATAAAATTTACTTTAAGTTAATACCTTGCGTATCCTGATCTGTCTCCAAATTAAGAAAATAGGAAGAGGGTACCTAATGCAGGGCACTCTATCGTCTCTTCCGGTTGAAATGCCGATTAGCCCGGGTAATCTCCTGGTACATACCTACCTCGAGGTAGGTATCAAAATCAACAAAACCGACTATCGAACGAACGGTGGTAGGTAGTCTTCAAACTACGAAACAAAGAAACTGATGAATAAAGTTGATTCTTAATTTTCCCTGACAATTGCAGATTACAGAACACCGATTAATTTTTACATTTTATGTTAAACAGTTCTACCGGGATTATAGAATCGATTTACTGTGTAAGAATAATCGAATTTTTAAATCGACATTTAGTAGGTACTGAAAGAGGAGACTTATTAAATGAGGAGCTCGTAGCAAAGTAATAACAGTCGCACGGGTCGATCTTCATGGTTTACCAACTCTTGCCTAGGTGGCTCTGTGAATAGTTGGCCATATTATTTAACATACCACGACTTCGCCGTGTTGATCGGAAGCTGATCCGAATATAGTTGGGAAAAGGTTAAGCATATATTAAAAAAGACAGACAATACCATTTGGCCCCAATTGGGGCTGACGGTCCTTGAGAGAGTAACTCTGCCGTTTTATTGTCCTTTTCATTGAATGGCGGTTAATCAGCGGCCTAAATGATCCCCAATGCGCAAATGTGTCAAAGTGGCGAATGGGTCTGTCATGTGACAACATTTAATGAACAGGCTGGCAGATGCTTAGGCCGTCTATGAATAGGGTAGGTGTGACGAAAATATAATTATGAAATTATGCATTTTTTGGGAATCCTACATTCTATTAAATGCCGGGATGTCACTTAGACCTTCTCCCTAGTGGATAAAGGAAATTGAAACAAAATTACGTTTGTAATCTGTGCCCAGTTTTGCCAACTGTAGATTAAGTGTTTTTCGCAAATCATTTCAGTTTTTTACCATGAAGCATCATCTGCCTAGCCTCTTTCCAGCTTTATTGGAGTCAGCTTCCAGTCAAACGGGATTGGAGCGGCTGCCTACCAGACCTCTACAACCCTACAATACTGGGTAACACGATACTTCTCGGCAAGACTGTAGGTGTCAGATTTGTCGGCTGCTGACAATCCGTAAAGACTGCCTGAGATCTCTTCTCGGTAGGTATTTTAAAATGGTCACCCATCCACAGACTGACCTTGGCAAGCGTTGCTTAACCTTGAAGATCGACCCGGGCGGCTATGATATTCTGTGGTACGTAGGAATCTCAGTATGTTAAAATGGTCACCCATCCACAGACTAACCTTGGCAAGCGTTTCTTAACCTCGAAGATCGACCCGGACGGCTATTATATTCCGTGGTACCTACGTAGGAATCTCGGTATGTTAAAATGGTCACCCATCCACAGACTGACCTTGGCAAGCGTTGCTTAACCTTGAAGATCGACCCGGACGGCTATTATATTCCGAGGTACGTAGGAATCTCGGTATGTTAAAATGGTCACCCATCCACAGACTGACCTTGGCAAGCGTTGCTTAACCTTGAAGATCGACCCGGACGGCTATTATATTCCGTGGTATCTACGTAGGAATCTCGATATGTCAAAATGGTCACCTATCCACAGACTGACCTTGGCAAGCGTTGCTTAACCTTGAAGATCGACCCGGGCGGCTATTATATTCCGAGGTACGTAGGAATCTCGGTGTGTTAAAATGGTCACCCATCCACAGACTGACCCAGGCTAGCTTTGCTTAACCTTGAAGATCGACCCGGGCGGCTATTATATGCCGAGGTACGTAGGAATCTCAGTATGTCAAAATGGTCACGAAAGTGTAGCTTAATCTTGAAGACTCGTGCAACTCATCATCTGCCTAACCTTTCCCCAACTATATTGGGGTCGGCTTCCAGTCAAAATTTAGCTGAATACCAGTATTTTACGTGAAGCGGCTGCCTACCAGACCTCCACAACCCATTATTTGGGTAACACGGTAGTTCTTGGCAAGACTGGAGCCAGATTTACTGGCTTCTGAGAATCCGTAACGACTGCCAAAGATCTTCAAATGACAGCCGGGACCAACGGCTTAACGTGCTTTCCGAGGCACGGGGGAAACTCGGTATGTTATGATGGTCTCCCATCTACATACCAACCTTGGCAAGCGTTGCTTAACCCTGAAGATCGGCCCGTGCGGTTGATATAGATTAATTATGTCAATTCGGACAATAAAATTCATGAATCACTACTCTTCTCTTTTTTCTAATTCGGTCAAACATATCGTTATCACCTTCTAATTAGCTACATAGCATAGGTATCCAAACTTTATTTGTCAGACATTGACCAATCTGCTGATAACACCGCAATTCAGAAAAACGCGTCATCAGTACATCGCTATCAATCGACAATGTAGTTGAGCTGTCAAAATATAAGTTCAAACTTAGAAGCTCACATGTTACGATAAATGAAATGTTATTTTTTTTTCCTTTGGTAATATACGCATTCATTCATGAAACAGTTCTAAACTGTTACTATTTAATCTCAATAGATGGCGGTGCATGTATGTGCTTCACGTAATGAAACTTTAAACGAAACCTTTAAATACAATTATCTTTTGATAGAGTGAACCGATTGCGATGAAACAAAAACTAAGTTATACCTCCAGTTACGTACAATTTTAATGCGTGAAAGTTATCTACGTTATTTCTGTACTTTTGACGTGATGCCTGCACATCCAAACAGATAAACAGACAAACAGACAAAAATTCCAAAAGTGATGGAAATGGGTTCTGTAAGTTACCCTTTATCTCCCTAGCTATTTTTTTCATTATTATTCTGAATGTACAAAAACGACTCTTCAACAGATTTATTATATGTATAGAATAGATAGATTTGAAGTGAATGCAACAGATATGATTTGTTAGTAATACGTATGGTAATGATAACTGTGATTCTTTTATGAAAATTAAGTACCTAGAGATAACTTATATTTACTTAGAGAATTCTTTACTGTTATTATCTAAAGCGATTACTAGTTACATCTTATGTACATACACATTGATTACATTGTTAATTAAAAACAAAAGAGAGAAAAATAAAAGTTTTGCTGAGTGATGATTCATGATTATTGTGTTTGAGCTAACTTTTATAAATACAATGAGTTATAGCAGTGATGATGATGATAATAACGTATAGTCGATGTTTAATTATATGAGTAAGTTAATACAAGTATGAGTGATTAAAGTCGATGTTTAATTGTATGAGTAAGATAATACAAGTATGAGTGATTAAAGTCGATTTTTAATTACAAGAGTGAGTCGATACAAATAAGAGTATTATAGTCGATGTTTAATTTACAAGTGTGAGTTAATACAAATAATAGTGATTATAGTCGATGTTTAATTACAAGAGTGAGTCGATAGAAATAAGAGTGATTATGGTCGATGTTTAATTTACAAGAGTGAGTTAAATACTAACTAAATTATGGAATGTGGTCTGAAAATAAAGTTTTATTTAATTTAATTTTATAGTTACAGTAAATACCCAACAATATCAATAGGCGCGGCGCCCACTATCGGTCGGCATCGGTGCGGCTCGGTAGAGCTCGGGCGCCTGAGAGCTGCTTCGGGCAGCATCGGGCAGCCCCGGCAGTCGTAAGCATACCTAAGGACGCCGAGGCTGTCTTCGGGTAGCTTGGGTGGCAAACACGTCGCAGAACAGTCATAACGTTCACCGCGCGCGCCTCCATTAGCTTGGCAACACCCAGAGGAAAAGTTAATTATTCTTGTGCAAGCTCACGAATGGCTGTAATTCTGTATGACATAACATCGCGATACTACATATACAGGGTGAATTTTTAAAGTGTGCCTTCATGGACAAATCCAAAACTATGAAAAATATCGAAAAACACTAAAAGGAGTCTCGAGCCCGCTTTTGATGAAAACTAAAACTGCATAATTGGTTTTTTGAAAAAACGTTATTCCTACCCAGGAATCGAACCGGTTGATTTTGAAAAAAAAAAGCAAACTGCATGCACATGGCAAACTAAAGGAAAGCTCTCATTCTTTCCGTTTCCTTTAGTTTGCCATGTGTTATTAATTCCCAGAATTTGATCCTTATTAGCTACGCTTTCGGATGGTGTAATAATTCAGGGTGTTTTTTTTAATACTCGTATAATCTTTCTTAAACAGATATACATAAACGGAAAGTAGATGGTTTTATCATTATGTAAGGACGCAGGAAAGCAAACAAGGCTTCAGAAATGTCATAATTCATGCTGTAGTCGTTTT